>CM033440.1:32372500-33686250 GCA_019425775.1 Rafetus swinhoei
ATGATGTAATTATGTTTACATGTTTCTGACAGAGTTGCAGCTTTCAGATGCTTAGCTTTTCTTATTTCAAGTATAACAGTGTATCTAACATATTCTGTTTCACCACAGGGAGTCCTTTTCAAGAACCCAAAAAATCCCACCTCTTTTCTTAGTAAAGCACTCTTGAAGCTCATATTATAATTACCATCTCCCAGCCAAGAATAGACGGGACTCCTCTGAGAACATTACTCCTGAATCAGATGAACAATTTGGCCTCTGTTCATGACCCAGGTACTACCTCAGCCTCAGAGACTGAGTGAACAAAGTACTCCTCTGTCCCCATTGAACAGGGTACAATAGTAATTGGCATTCTCCATCCTCTAAGAATTTTACAGACTTTAATGAATTGACCCTCACAATACATCTGTGAGATAGATTAACATTATTCCCATTTTTATAGGGATAAACTGAAGCAGGAGGTTAAGTGACTTGACCAAGGCCACAAAGTGAGTCAGAGTCATGAGTGACACACTCATTCAGAATTAAAATGGCTTTATTTAGTTTAGCTTAATTTACTTTAGCTAAACCAAATTCAGGATTTTTTTTTTTTTTTTTGTTACCTGTGCTCAGTCCAGTAGACTACACCTTCTGGTCTACAGGTCTCATCGTACATTCATGGGTGGATGTTAGTAACAAAAATGTTGGGCCAAGCTCCTCAAAAGTATTTAAGTGCCTAATTCCCACTGATTTTAATGCAAATTAGTCACCTATATATCTTTGAGGTTCTGGGCCTTATTGACTTGAAGGGTTGCAGAAGCAGGCTCTATGAACTAAGGCATATACCATAATGAAATTTTAAAATCCTGTATTTAGATTGTTTTGCATTTGTTGTATTCTTACAAGAGCTTTATTTGTTTTTTGTAACAAGAATTAATTTTTGCTGGGACGTGAGATAAGTAAATCATCCTATGTTTTTAAGTGCATTAGTGTGCCTTTTAATTTATTGTGTGGTGTCTGAGATGATTACATGTGCTATTGCTATTCAACTCTTCTCCAAAAATAAATTTGGAACTAAAATACTATATCTCCAAGGGATTCTCCTAGTAAAACACATTAATAAATACAAAAGTCATTTTATATAGTCTTTCATAGCCTTTTTATAGTCTTGCTTCAAAAGAGTTTAGTTGTCTCTTAAATCTTTTCCTTAGTCTTTCCACTTCTAATTTCAAGATAAAAAAGAAAAATACTTTGGAGAGACCCTGCAAAGGCCAGGGATGAAGGCGAATGAAAGACCGTACTGTAAATATAAATGACAACTGGATTACATCTGACAGAGTGGTTTTGTCTTGTGTCAGCATTTTAGAGCCTTGCTGAATAAGGACACTCTTGTGCCCTCAGTTAAACACTCTACTTAGTTTTAAATGGCTGCTGTCTCATATAAAGAACACAAAATTAGCATTCTTCTGTCTGGCTTATAACATTCACCCTGTATAGCAGTGAACTTCCACATGATGTGGTGTGTGTCTTAGAAAATGATAATTGACATTTACATAGCCTGATTTATCCAGAGATCCCCAAGCACTCTTCAATTTGATTGCAAATTTTCTATAGAAGGACCACTTCAGCCATCAGTGAAGTGCAACTATGCCAGGACTGTAACCCACTATTCAGCAGCATTAAATAAGGGTTCCCACCAGAAAGTGATGAATACCACATCCGATTGAAAGTACAGGGATTATAAAATTAAAGGTAGGCAGACTGGTATTAACCAGATGGAATATTAATAGGGCTTTCAAATTAATAACCCCTATTTCTGTATAACCTCTGTGACACGTAAAATGACCATAAGTGTTTGGGTTCTTTGGGTTTACATCTTGGGAGGAAAAAGTCCATAACAACATCTGAAGAAGTGGGCTGTGCCATCTCATATAAAGAACCATCTACATATTTTGTTAGTCTTTAAAGTGCTACCAGACTATTTGTTGTTTTTTAAGTTTTTCCTGTTACAAACTAACTCAGCTACCCCTCTGAAGCTATTATAACAAAATAGTGATTCATAACACTATGCTCAGGCATGTGTCCATCAATGACTTAGAGAACCTACAGACTCCCTTACAGCATCTTGGCTTTCATTGAAGGTTCCAGACAAGTACTACATAGTTATGATTGCTGAGGAGATCACAGCCCAAAGTGGTATGGCGGTGGGAGTCAAAGGAGTATTTCTTACTTAAACAAACACGTCATGCCCATTTCCTTGTCATGTGACATGATGTTGCTCTGATCAAGTAGTAGCAATGGCAATGCAAACATGATCCATGAGACTGATGACGCATGGAAGCTTTCCTTGGGGGATCTTCTTTGACCCTAATCCAATCCATATGAAGGAATACATAGCAAAAAGAATAAGACGACACACTCACGCTTCTTAAAATGTGATCCTACTGTGAAGAATGGCTCAAAAAGGTATCTAGGTGCCTGACTCCTTCTTACTCATCATCTTGCTGCTTATGGCAGGGGAGATAGTGTAGTCCTGAAACTAATGCAGCAGCCTCAGTGGAGCTGGAATCTTTTCCTGTATCTGCCTCTAACCCAGTGGTGGTCAATATGTTTGGGGGAAGGGGGCATTCCAAGAATTTGGTAAGCGGTTAAGAGCCACTTCTATGATATTACTGGAGGGGTGCGGGGTCTGGGATGCAAGTTAGGTACAGTAGGGAGCTTAGGGTAGGGGACTATGGTCCAGAAGAGTGTGTCAGGTTTAGGAGTTTGGATGAAGGAGGTTGTGAGCTGGGGCAGGAAATTGGCTTGAAGGAGGAGGAGTAGGGCCTGGGTGAGAGTTTGGGGGCAGGAGAGGTTTCTGTCCTGGGTGAGGCTACATCTAGACTGCAGGCTTCTTTTGAAAGAAGCTTTTCTGGAAGAGATCTTCCGAAAAAACTTCTACTGAAAGAGCGCATCCACACTGCCAAAGCATATCGAAAAAGCGATCTGCTTTTTCGAAAGATAGCGTCCACACTGAATGGACACTTTCTCGTATTTAAACTGTGATTACTATGGATGGAGTGACCACCAGGGCACCTGTGCTTTTTCCTCTTTCCTCTTCTTCCAAAAGAACTCCCTCTTCCCTATCCACACACACATTTTCCCAAAAGAGCTCTTTTGGAAAAAGGCTTCTTCCTCGTCGAAAGAGGATTACAAATGCCAGGAAAACCCTTTTGTTTTTTCAATTTTCTTTTGAAAGAACACGATTGCAGTGTGGACATAACTGAATTCTGAAAAACTCTGTAGTGTAGACAAACCCTCAGGTATAGGTGGGGGAACAAGCAGTTTGCCTTGTAACCTTGGGCAAGAGGGGATTATGACCTGGGGTGGGGGCACAGAAGTTTTGTTTGTGACCAGAGGAAGGGAGTTGGAGTGGGGGAAGGGGTGGGATGCTAAGTGCACCCTCTGGCCAAGAGACACTTATGGTAGGTGGCTCCTGGCTGGTTATGATAGCGTGATGCAAGTTTCCCTGACCATGTGCCCCATTATTCTCCTTGCTGATCCTGTGAGATTGCTCTGTGACAGTGCCTCAGAGAAAGCTAAGTCCAGCTCTGTTGGGAAGGGAGATCCTTCTGCAGAAGGAATGCTCTGTGCATGGAACTCAAGATTGAGATAATTCCCATCAATATAAATAGATTTCATGCCAGGAATGTGTTTGAAAACAGGTGTGACTCAAGCCCTCCCTCAGAGGTTTGGATTCTTTGCATATATTTAATTATATTAAAATTATATATCAATCTGATTTTGATCATCATGTTTGGGGAAAAAATCCATACACACTTTACTGTCACTTCATTTAACAGTACATCCAGTCTTCATATTTATAACTAGCAGCTTATTTTTCCTTTCCAGCAACTTGCTTTTTTAGAAAGTTGCTAAAACATAAGATTAGACACATTGCTGAGAACTTTTAATTGCTTGAGAGATAATAAACATTAATTTTATTAGGGTCTAATATGGCAGGCCTAAATTATTTGAATAAGTGCAACTGAATTTTCATGGGACATCTTGCATAAGTAAATACTGTTCAAAGAGACAAACATTATAGAATTGGTCCCTGGGCATGCAACTTTATCAGTATCAACAAAATAAAAGTGATTCTTCTTGGGTAGGTTAATATGAGATGTAAACAACTATAAAGCATTAAAGCACTGAAAATTCATTTAAAGTAAGATGGACTCAATACACTTTCAAATGTGGCTCATTAGGCAGTAGGCTAGGGATTAGTGAAAAAACATAGAACATATTCATTTTAAGACACTGATTTAAATCCTGTCCAGGTCACACATAAATCAGGTCCTGAAGGAGCAAAGCACTGAAATCAGTGGGAATATGCCTCTGTTTAAAGTTACCTTAACAGCTTTGTTGGACTGGGGCCTAAAAATCCATGTATTTTGCCTGACCAATATGTAATAAATAGATGGCCCTGCTTAAATAAAATCTGCACCAAAGGATGAAATAGTAGTGAGCTATTTTCTCCTATCTAGAAGTACTCCCGCTAGAGCATGGTTGAGTGACAGTTTGGGAAACTTGTATTGCCACTGTGCTAGCTCTGTGTAGAGAAGATTTTATTCTCCAGTGTTATAAATCTGGCATCTGTTACAAGACTCACTTCAGAGAGAACAAAACCCGGTCTTTGGCATTTCTTAAATGTTTTTACAGCTACATTTAATCAATACATTCCCTTCTTTGTTGCAAGAAGAGTTGGTAATTAACTTGTTGTCGAAAGAAAGCATACTCTCACACTAGCATAAAATCTGAAGGGAAAAAAAAAAAGATTTTGCCTAAACCAATCAGTCACTTTCATCAAACTCATGCAATTACTGAGATTACAAAAGATCAATGCAGTGTGTCTTCATTTTATTAAAATGGGAATAACATAAAATCCAAAGAGATATTGACTATGTAAACATCAAGGTCTTGCTTATATGTGGAAGTATGTATGCACAGTATAATTAACCAGCAGTGTCATGGATTTGTGATTTGCCTTTGGAGAAAGAAAGAAGATCAACAGATTTTATCTTGATCAGGTGAAAACCACAGAAATTAGGATTGCTTTATACTCCAGGATTTCCTGGCTACATAAAAGCAGAAATAATTAGTAATCTTACAATGGAGATTACATATCTGCAAATGTAGTTTATCTCTAGTTCTTATTGTGAGGTAAATAAGTTACCATTATTTGTCCCCCACACAATGCTTTCATTGACTGAATCTGTGCAGCAGTGGATGGGCATGAGATAGGAATTTACACTTCCAGGATTATGGGGTCCCTAATTAAAAGTAGACCTTCTCCCCCAACCCTCCACAGAGGATAGAGATGCCACTGAGTCCACCTTATGGCATTTTTGACCTATTCTTCCTTTGAGGGTGAGAAGTCTCGACTTGACAAAGCCCTGGCTGGGTTGATTTAGTTGGGATTGGTCCTGCTTTGGGCAGGGGGCTGGACTTGATGACCTCCTGCGGTCTCTTCCAGCCCTACGATTCTATGATTCTAAGTGCTGAGCTCCATAACAGTGGTGGAAGGCTCAGTATCTAATGCAGTAAATCTCCTCAGACATGATAAAGCTAGGCCTGTCTGCATGGAGGCTTTGTGCCTTTGCATTGGTCCCTGCCAGCCTCTAGCTTGCACGAGTTCTATGTCAGCTGCTGATGTTAGAAGGGAGCTCCGGCCACATAAAATACATTTGAAGGGTTTCTATGTGAGAATTAGAGCTGGTTAAAAAATGTTGAATTGCAAAAACTATCCATATCTATTAAATACTGCGGTAATGCTATTTAGTTGCAAAGGCAACTGATGATTTTTAGGGCAACCAAAAATATAAAAGAGTTTGAGAGACACATAAAGATTTGCAGAACTTTGAGTCAAACTATGGGGACTATTATAATCTGCCACAAACATTTGAAGGAGAGGAATTACTGGGAATAGCACCATCATAACAGTCATATCCATTACAGCAGGGATGGGGAACCTCAGGCTCAGGGGCCAGATGTGGTCCCTGGCTTGCCTAGCCCCCAAGGCTCATGCCCCTCCTCCCCCAGCATTGGGGAGCTCAGCTGGTGCTCCAGACCCCTCCCCCCACTGCTGTCCCACTGCGGGACTGGAGCACACAAAATCTACTAGGCTGGGGCCCTGTAGGCTCTGGTGTGTGAGGGGAATGTGGGGACCGTCTTTCTCCTCAGTCAGTGGGGTTTTGTTCTTGTTCTTTTTGTTATTGGTTTTTTTTTTTTATTCTCAATTGTGTGTGGCCCCTGGCTGATTTTTCTGTGGGCCAGTGGCCCCGACCCAAAAAAGGTTCCCCACCCCAGCGTTACAGCTAGTGATGTAGCTTTTTCTACCAGTGATGATAAAATGTCTCCATTGTATGTAGCCACCACTATGAATGTTTTCAAGTTTAAATAAATTGTATTGTGCAGTATTTTGAAAATATAAAGCACTATGTAAATATGGAGTATCTTTACTGCAACATATTAAATGTCCTACAAGTTCAGACAGCCTGTCAGATTTCCATTTAACCTAACTGGCACTTGCTATCTGGCAAGTTTCCTTTAATTCAACAGAGTCATTACACATGCTTTAGAAACACAGTCTGCATATTGTTTAGACACATGCCACTAGTAGTAAGGTATTAAAGTATAATTGACATCTGTCTTATCATGTGATAGCAAGATGTGTGTCACAGAGAGACAATTGTGAACGATGGGGAGTCATCATGCAGATTAATGGTGAAGAAATGAATGTGTTCTAAGCGGGAAGGCTGCAATGAGCATTCCATCTGATTGGATTCATAAGTGATGTTGACCTCAGAGGGAAGGCTCTTTATAATTTTCCTTTCTTTGTTTGATATACCTTTAGATATTAATCCACCTTTGATTTTAGTCTTTTACAATAGGTCTGGGGCTGCTCATTACATGTTTATTGTTTTGAATATTAATCAAATATTGTTTACATAAGGACAAAAGTGTGCCCGTAATATAGCAGATGAGGAGGCAATTCCTTCCCAGAAGAGATTGTAATCTAAAGAGTGATATAAAGTATAAGAGTGAAATAAATTCTGCTCTATTGAAGTCAGTGGCAAAACTCTCATTGACACCACTAGAACTGAAGTTTATTTCACCTCCCTCCCTCTTTTCCCCATGCTAAATCTGTGGGGGTACGTCTACACAGCAGCGTTATTTTGGAATAACTGGCGTTATTCTGAAATAACATAGTGCGTGTCTACACTACAAGCCTGTGACTCCTGTAACCCTTATTTTGCCTTGTAGCTCTCGTTTTGTGTAGCGGAACACAGAGAATGTGGCTGGGGGAAAGGGAGCATGCCTAGGATCCCTCCATGCTGCACAAATCCTTGGCTCTGTTTTCAGCACCTTCTCAGCAATTGCATCTTGGAGTATGTTAATACCACAAAACCTCCATACAGATGGTTCCAGGTTTATCACATCTGGGGAGATTCCGGGGAGACTCCCTGGATTAGATGCTGAGTTTTCCACCCCTGTTATATGATAAGAGCGTGCATGGTGGAGCCAGCACTGCAAAAGCATCAGAGGTAGCCCCCAGGCCTGACTTGAGCAATTTGTACTTTGACTGGAGCTGAGGATATGACCCATTTAATTTACACACAAACTGAAAATCCCACAACAGAAGGAGAAATACTAATGGCAAGACAAACATAAGAAATTCCATAGTAGAAGACAAACAGGTAAAATAAATCCTCATGTGGGGTCCAATCTCAAAATCAATGTTAATTTAGTGTGAAAGGAATGCAGAATCAGGTCTGGAATATTCTGACAAATATCTTAAAAACAAGCTGTAAGCGTTCCATGAATAAGTATGGTCCATAGATCTTTGTCTACCACCACCATACTGAGAAGGAAGATGTGAAGAAGCCAGTGCAAAGCACTTGGGAAGAAAAAAATGCACAAATAAAAAATGGGAATAATTTGCTAGGCAGCAGTGATGGAAAAAAGATCTAGAAGTTATAGTGGATCATAAATTGAATATGAGCAAAAGTGTGATGCTGCTGTGAAAAAGACTAATATTCTGCTTTGTAAGTCACAGAAGGTAATTGTCTCACTCAAATTGGTACTGGTAAGGCTTCAGCTGGAGCACTGTGTCCAATTCTGGATTTCACACTTCAGGAAAGGAGGGATAAATTGGAGAGAGTCCAGAGGGGAGCAAAAAAAATGATAAAAGATTCAGAAAACCTGACCTATGAGGAAAGGCTGAAAAAACTAGACATGTTTCGTTTTTGAAAAGATGGAGGAAGGGATGTGATTATAGTCTTCACATATGTTAAGGACTGTTATAAAGAGGACAGTGTTATAAAGAAGACTGATGGTAGGACAAGGAATGATGAGCTTTATCTGTAGTGAGTGAAATGTAGTTTAAATGTTAGGAAAACCTTTCCAGTTATAAGGATAGATAAGTTCAGGAACAGACTTCCAAGGGAAGTTGTGGAATCCCCATCATTGGCTGTTTAAGAACAGGTTGGACAAAAATCTGTCAGGGATGATCCAGTTTACTTGTTCCTGACTCAGTGCAGGGGGCCTGACTTAAAGGCTTCTCAATTTCCCTTCCAGCCCTAAATTTCTCTGTTTCTGTGAACAAATATCAAACAATAAGGGTAGTCAAGCACTGAAAGAGGCTTCCAAGGGAGGCAGGGCCAAATTAACTTTTCGTGGGTCTGGATGCAAACATATTTGTGGGCCCCCATGGGGAAAGATTGGAAAAGACAGAAGATTGACACAGGAGCTATCTTTGACACAGCACACAACCGCACAAGTTTCATTTACTGTATTTAAAAGATTAAGTTGGATATGGAGGGGGCTGCCATTAGGCAGCACTAGATCAAAAAGAACGCACATGAGAGCACATACAATAACTTCCAAAAGAAAAAAATATATAAAATTAAAACACAGAGGGTAAGGACAGCTAACAAAAGCTGAAGTCACCAAAACCCCAGCCTTGTGCTGCGCCCACTAAAAAGGAACTGTCAGGCTACCTCATCCTTCCCATTCCTCATATGAACTAACATGGCTTGAATTCAATTGTTGTATGAATTGGGACAGATTTAAAAGACTGTTCAAAACATTTTAAAAATAAAAAATATGAAACACTTTAATACATTTTATTTACAGCATCATTATTCACACTAGTCTTGCTAGTCCTTCCCTCCAGCCAGAGAGACACAGAGACTAGGATAAAGAGCACTCCAAATCAGACCAGAACCACATACCTCCCCAGACTGAACCCTCCAAACTGGACCAGACCCGCATCCTGTTCCAGACTGAAACCCTGAAACTGGAGCAGATCCACATCTTCCCCAGACCAAAACCCCCAAACTGGACAACACCTCCTTCCAACCCAACCCAGCCTCCTCTGTCAACTGACCCTTCTCGACCTGAGCTTCCCCACTGACCACCAGAACAGGGCTCCTCCCACACCTCTATTCTCAAACTAGACTAGCCCCAAATCCAGAGCCAGACCACTCCCAGCCCCCGCCCCGAGCCACCTCCTGCTGTCAAACTGCTCCTTTTCTCCTCCAAAACAAATTGAACTGGGCCAAGTTACACGTGGCTGCAGCATGGTAACTTGCGAACAGGAACTGCTAACAGGGAGTTTGGAGAGGGAGTTCTCCAGGTAAAAGAGGAGTAAAAAGGGGACCCTTGTGGTAAGTGGCTGTCTGGAGTGTGTGTTTGTGTGTGGGGGAGTTATTTGCTGTGTGCTGAGCTTGTGTTTGTCTGTTTGGTTGGTTTGTTTGTTTGCTTGAAGGAGCTTCTAAAAGGTTTGAAATCTAGAAGCCTCTGTTAATTGGCTGAGCCTCAGTCAGGGGAGGGCTACCAGAGCTATATAAGCCTGTGACTCAGCGACCAGGAGCTTGCGAACAGGAACTGCTAACAGGGAGTTTAGAGGGGAGGTTAGAGGGCACTAGTGACTTCTGGCCTTCTTTAAAACATAACTCTTATAATAATCTATATTCCAGAGGTTTAAAAGAATCCCAGTTTATACTTAAACTTATTCATTAGAAAATGGAGACAGAAGCCCAGCAGCAGAGTGGGGCTATCCTGTTTATTGCGCTGGTGTAACATGTATGATTACCTGCCCTGTGGGCGGGTGGCGTATGTGTGCACCCGTTGCAAGGAGCTCCTGACCCTCAGAGACCGAGTTCGGGCTTTGGAGGCCAGGTGGCTGAACTGGAGGAGCTAAGGGAGGTAGAGAGATGTGGATGAGACTTTCTGGGACACTGTAGTACTGTCCCACCTCCAGTCTGAGAGCCCCAGTACTCTTAAGGAGGATGAAAGTCTCAAGGAACAGAGCATTCAATGGGAGCAGAGGGAAACCATCCCGTAGTTGGGACCCTCCTCCCAGAGGATGTTGGTATCCTCTCGCACTGAGGATACCTCTGAGGGGAGGGAATGCCAGTTCGGAAGAGGCAGGTGTTAGTAGTGGGTGATTTGATCGTTAGAAACATAGATAGTTGGGTTTGTGATGACCGAGAACCGTATGGTCACTTGCCTGCCTGGTGCGAAGGTTGCGGATCTCTCGAGGCATCTAGATAGACTTATGTGTAGTGCTGGGAGGAGCCGGTGGTCGTGGTACATGTAGGTACCAATGACAGGGGAAGGGTAGGAGAGATGTCCTGGAGGCCAAATTTAGGCTGCTAGGAAAGAGACTGAAATCCAGGACCTCTATGGTGGCATTCTCGGAAGTGCTTCCAGTTCCACGTGCAGGGCCAGGTAGGCAGGCAGAGATTCAGAATCTCAATGCGTGGATGAGACGATGGTGTAGGGAAGAGGGGTTTGGATTTATTAGGAACTGGGGACACTTTTGGGAGAGGGGGAACCTATACAGGAAGGATGGGCTCCACCTAAACCAGGGTGGAACCAGACTGCTGGCACTAAACATTAAAAAGGCCGAGAGCAGTTTTTAAACTGAGAGATGGGGAAAGCCGATTGTGGAGA
This sequence comes from Rafetus swinhoei, assembly GCA_019425775.1. NCBI lineage: Eukaryota > Metazoa > Chordata > Testudines > Trionychidae > Rafetus > Rafetus swinhoei. Next base: position 32,383,478 of record CM033440.1, read on the forward strand.
TGCACGAATCGGAGGGAGACTTCTCTTAGAGGAGAATCCATTGATAGAGATTCTCTAAGCTGTAGTCAGAAAGAGAGGAGGGAGAGGGCAAACCATGGGCCAGAGCAGACAAAAAACCGCGTACAAAGGAATCCAATGCATCAGGGAAGGGCAGACAAATAAGCAGTGGCAAATTTTTAAAGTGCTTCTACACAAATGCTAGGAGTCTGACTAATAAGATGGGTGAACTAGAGTACCTAGTATTAAATGAGGAGATTGACATAATAGGCATCACTGAAACCTGGTGGAATGAGGAAAATCTGTGGACACAATCATACCGGGATATAAAATATATCAAAGGATAGAGCAGGCCGGGTGGGTGGCGGAGTAGCACTGTATGTGAAAGATAATGTAGAATCAAATGAAATAAAAATATTAAATGAATCAACATGTTCAATAGAATCGCTATGGATAGTAATTCCATGCTCCAAAAATAAGAAATTAGCAGTAGGGATATATTACCGACCACCTGACCAGGACAGGATACTGACATTGAAATGCTGAGGAGATTAGAGAGGCTACCAAAACAAAGAACTCTATAATAATGGGGGATTTTAATTACCCCCATATTGACTGGATACATGTCACCTCAGGAAGAGAAGGAGATAAAATTTCTCAATGGCTTAAATGACTGCTTCTTGGAGCAGCTAGTGCAGGAACCCACAAGGGGAGAGGCAATTCTCGATTTAGTCCTGAGTGGAGCGCAGGATCAGGTCCAGGAAATAACCAGGACCGCTTGGGAATAGTGACCATAATATAATAACATTCAACATTCCTGTGGTGGGAAGAACACCTCAGCAGACCAGCACCCTGGCATTTAATTTCAAAAAGGGAATTACACAAAAATGAGGAGGTTAGTTAAACAGAAATTAAAAGGCACAGTGACTAGAGCCAAATCCCTGCAAGCTGCATGGAAACTTTTAAAGACACCATAATAGAGGCCCAACTTAAATGTATACCCCAAATTAAAAACATAGCAAGAGACCTAAAAGAGTCACTGTGGCTTAACCACCATGTAAAAGAAGCAGTGAGGGACAAAAGGTATCTTTTAAGAAGTGGAAGTCTGATCCTAGTGAGATAAATAGAAAGGAACATAAACACTGTCAAATCAAGTGTAAAATGTAATAAGAAAAGCAAAAAGATTTTGAGGAACAGCTAGCCAAAAACTCAAAAAGAAATAACAAAATGTTTTTAAGTACATTAGAAGCAGGAAGCCTGCTAAAAACCTGTGGGTCCCTAGACGATCGAACTATAAAAGGCGCAATCAAGGACGATAAAGCCATTGCGGAGAAACTAAATGATTTCTTTGCTTCAGTCTTCATGGCTGAGGACGTTGGGGAGATTCCCAAATCTGCAGTCCTTTGTGGGTAATGAATCTGAGGAACTGTCCCGGATTGAAGTGTCATTAGAGGAGGTTTTGGAACAAATAGAAAAACTTAATGTTAACAAATCTCCGGGACCGGATGGCATTCATCCAAGGGTTCTAAAAGAACTCAAATGGGAAATTGCTGAACTATTATCTGTGGTTTGTAACCTATCCCTTAAATCGGCTTCCGTACCTAATGACTGGAAGGTAGCCAACGTGACACCAATATTTAAAAAGGGCTCTAGAGGCGATCCGGCAATTACAGACCGGTAAGTCTAACTTCGGTACCGGGCAAATTAGTCGAAACAATAGTAAAGAATAAAATTGTGAAGCATGTAGAAGAACATAATTTGTTGGACAAAAGTCAACATGGGTTCTGTAAAGGGAAATCCTGTCTTACTAATCTATTAGAGTTCTTTGAAGGTTAACAAACATGCGGACAAGGGGATCCAGTAGATATAGTATACTTAGATTTCAGAAAGCCTTTGACAAGGTCCTCACCAAAGGCTCTTGTGTAAATTACATGGCCATGGGATAAGAGGGAAGGTCCTTTCTTGGATTGAGAACTGGTTAAAAGACAGGAAACAAAGGGTAGGAATAAATGGTAAATTTTCAGAATGGAGAGGGGTAACTAGTGGTGTCCCCAAGGGTCAGTCCTAGGACCAATCCTGTTCAACTTATTCATAAATGATCTGGAGAAAGGGGTAAGCAGTGAGGTGGTAAAGTTTGCGGATGATACCAAACTGTTTAGGATAGTCAAGACAGAAGCAGACTGTAAGGGACTCCAAGAAGATCTCACCAAACTGAGTGATTGGGCAACAAAATGGCAAATGAAATTTAATGTGGATAAGTGTAAAGTAATGCACATCGGGAAAAATAACCCCAACTATACGTACAGTATGATGGGGGCTAATTTGGCTACGACAAATCAGGAAAGAGATCTTGGAGTTATCGTGACAGTTCTCTGAAAACTTCCACACATGTGCAGCGTCAAAAAGGCAAATAGGATGCTAGGTATTATTAAGAAAGGGATAGAAAATAAGACCCAGAATATCTTACTGCCCTGTATAAAACTATGGTACGCCCACATCTTGAATACTGTGTACAGATGTGGTCTCCTCACCTCAAAAAGATATTTTGGCCTTGGAAAGGGTTCAGAAAAGGGCAACTAAAATGATTAGGGTTTGGAACAGGTCCCATATGAGGAGAGGTTAAGCGACTGGGACTTTTCAGTTTAGAAAAGAGGAGACTGAGGGGATATGATAGAGGTGTATAAAATCATGAGTGGTGTGGAGAGGGCGGATAAAGAAAAGTTATTTATTAGTTCCCTAAATAGAAGAACTAGAGGACACCAAATGAAATTAATGGGTAGCAGGTTTAAAACTAATAAAAGAAAGTTCTTCTTCACACAGCGTGTAGTCAGCATGTGGAACTCCTTGCCAGAGGAGGCTGTGAAGGCTACCAATATAACAGAGTTTAAAGAGAAGCTAGATAATTTCATGGAGGTTAGGTCCATAAAAGGCTATTAGCCTCTGTCCTTGGCCTCTGTTTGACAGAGGCTGGAGAGGGATGGCAGGAGACAAATCGCTTGATCATTGTCTTCGGTCCACCCCCTCTGGGGCACCTGGTGCTGGCCACTGTCGGCAGACAGGATACTGGGCTAGATGGACCTTTGGTCTGACCCGGTACGGCCGTTCTTATGTTCTTATGTTATGTTCTTATGGTGAATGCAGCTTCCCACTGGGCCTGGAGCACAGGTGGTCCAGGGAAACTCATGGGGCTCAAGTGTTAAAACGTTTTGGAAAAAAACAAGTGGTCCTGTAGCACTTTAGAGACTATCAAATATATAGAGAGAGTATCATGAGCTTTTGTGGGCACAACCCACTTCTTCAGATGAGTGGAGCATCAGAACCCCCAAATTTAAAACAGAAAAAGGAGGGAGAGGGGGAGAAAAAAACCCTGTCAGTTAAAGTGCACGTGCTAAATGAGGGGTTTTTTTTAACAGTTTAAAAATCTGTCCCAATTTCATAAATCATAGTTCGGGGCACTGTTGGGGGGATGGGGCCGGGAGTACTGAGTCTTCCCCAGCCCTTTAAATTGCCACTGCAGTGCCACAGGGTAAGCTCCAAGTGGCTCTCAGGGCTGGCTGGGGAGTTGTGACTCCAGCCAATGGGAACTGCAGAGAAGCACCTGTGGGCAATGCACAGAACCTTTGTCCCCTCTGCCTAGGAGTAGAACGTGCTGCCTGCTTCTGGGAGCCATGCAGACCCCGGGCTCTGTGCAGCACTGGGCAGGCAGGGAGTCTTACCTTAGCCCTTCTGCCTGAGGTAATCACTGTCCAGCTGGAGTCCACACTTTGAACCCCCTTTCCGCTTCCAACCTCTCTGCCCCAGATCAGAATGAGGGATCTTAAATTGTGGGTAACTGACTAATCGAATGATCGATGCATTTTGCATCAATTAGTCAATAGGGTGTTTCTGCCTTTCAAGTGTAGAAACAGCCCTAGGTCTGTTGCTACACTCTCAAGGTGAAAGCTCCACGTGGAGCCAGCTGATCCCAGGGCTCCACGTGGCGCTGCCTCTTTCAAATGCTGGGAGGAGCCTGATGCCAGGCTCCTCATGGTGTTTCAAAGTGGCAGTGCCGCACGGAGCCCGGGGTCAGAGGGGGAGTCCCCAGCTGACCTCGGGCTCCGTGCGGCACTGTCACTTTGAAATGCTGGGAGGAGCCTGATACCGGGCTCCCACGGTGGTGTTTCAAAGCAGCAGCGGCGCGTGGAGCCAGGGATCTGGCCCCAGGCTCCATGTGGTGCTGCCTCTTTGAAGTACCCTCTCTTTTCTCCCCCCTTTCTGCCTATTTCTGATAGAGGCAGCAAAGGAGGGGGGAGTGACTAGTCGACAAGCTTGTCGACTATCTGATATGCATTTGCTTATCAGATAATCGACTAGTTGACTAGTCCTTCATATCCCTAGTCAGAACCCCCTCCTATACTCTAGCTCACTTCCAGAGCACACTCTTTTTACCCTTCACTTACCCTTGCCCCAGCCCTGAGTCCCTTCCTACACCCAAACTCTCTTTTAGAGCCTGCATCCCTTCTCAGGGCTGGCCTTACCATGAGGCAAACTGAGGTGGCCGCCTCAGGTGCCAGACTGTGGGGGGGCACCACTAGGACCCAGAAAATCGAGACCTTTCAAAGTTTTGGCCCAAGCGAGGAGGCACGGGGGCGTCATTTGAGCTCCCCACCTCAGGTGTTAAAATGTTGTGGGCCGGCCCTGTCCCTTCTGCACCCCACCCCCAGTCCTGAGCCTTCTCCTGAATCCAAAATCTCTTATCCCTGGCCCTACGCAGAGTCTACATCCCTAGCTGGAGGCCTCCCACACCCGAAGCCCCTTCCCCACCTGGTGAAAATGAGTGAGGGTGGGGTAGAGCAGGTGACAGAGGGAGGAGGGATGGGGGGGTGCTTCAGAGAAGGGACAGGACAGGTGTGGGGCCTCAGAGAAGGGGCAGGGCCAGGGGCAGGGGCAGGGCAAGGTTGTTTGGCTTTGTGCTATTACAAAATTGACAACCCTGCCTCAGCATGGTTTGGGATCCCCCCACCATCCCCATTCCAATAATGGTGGGGGCTGGAATGGGTGCACAGGATAGAGGAGTGGCATATGCAGTACCCTCCCAGCAAAGCTGACCGAGGCCCAACAAAGGCCCAAGAGCCCATGGAAGAAATGGGGACTGTGCTGTGAGGGAGTCCATCTGTCCGCAGCATATGAGCACAAGGCAGCCAGAAACTCCTGGGCATGCCACTGAGCCTCCCGCTTCTCCCCCACTCATTCCACCAAGTGTACAAGCTGCTGGTCTCTCCTTTCTGTCCCCACATCACTGGCAGGCAGCTGGCAGGTGATGGGGTGAAGAGGAGGCCTCTTCCAGCAGGCCAGCAGACAGGAGTGAAGGAGAGGAGGAAGGGCCCAGTGGGCAGGGAGGAGCAGCAAGTGGGGCCAGGGAGAAGCTCTGGGGCCAGCCTGCTGAGAGAAAAGCAGGGGACCAGGAGGGGTTGAGGGTGGAGAGGAGCCAGCAGCATGGCTTGTCGGCAGTGCACATGGAGCACCAGGCCAAAGCCCCTTTTGGGTGCAGTCCAATGCCATGGAGCCATTAGTGCCTTTATGAACCTGGTGCTGAAGGGAGATTGTGGAATCTCTGTGACTGACTGAAGGGGTTTTAAGAACAGACTAGAAAACCAGGGATGGACTAGGACTATTCAATCCTTCCTCTGTGTGGGAGGACAGACTATGTGATTCTTAAGGCCCCTTCAGGCCCTACATTTATATCATAAAGAAATGAAAGGAGAGGGTTCTTTTTTTCTATTTTACATTTAGATGTTTCTTACAAATGTTTAAAACTTTACAGGACTACAGAAGATTAACAAAGGCTCATTCAGCCCACATTGCAAAGAATTAAGTAACTGTGTGGTAACTGCTCATTCAGGACTCACAGTGCCCAGTTCATGAAGCTTTAAACACTTACGATAATCATGACATCTAAGCACAATCTCCCCCAAAATATTGCAGGTGATTTTTTCCTTCTATCTTCCTGACTCTGTCTTCTACTCCTCTCTCCTTCCAAGATCATTTAAGCTTTTCCTGCCTATTAAAAATCTAAATGAAAAAATAGTCTATGTGAAATTTTTTAAACAGCTCCATTCAGGTCTATGCCTCAACAGCATAAAGTGCTGCTTCATATTGGACATAATGGTACATTATATGACCAGGCTAAAAGTTTTGAACTTGAACTGTTACATAATTCTATAATTTAAAAGAGAGAGAAAGAGAGAGATTTGGTCAGCTACTCCATCAGTTGCAGGATTTCTCTGCATAGGATAGAACTTCATCAAGTTCAGTTTTAAATGATGTAGTCGAACTTTCACCCATTACTATGCTCCGCCACAGTGTAATCACACATTTAAAACATTTTCCTTGATATTCTGCCTAAGGGGTCTCTTGCTTAATTTCATCTCATTACCCTTAGTTATAATTCTTGTGCCACCCTGAATAATTCCTCAGCATTCACATCATTCAAACAGTTGTGCTCTGTCTGTTAGTGGAGATATTCTCTAAGTTTGCCTATGTAAAAATTAATGTTCATTCACTTTTATTTTTATATATAACTAGAGGATTTCTCCGGCATTGCTCAAATCCTTAACTCAATTTTTGTTTTTTGGAAAATAAAATGAAAATATGCATGCTTGATTTAAATGGAGAAACTTTTTGGGGTTGTGGTCCGCTGACCCACAGATAATCAGTTGGGGGCCGTACACAAGTGAAAAACAAACAAACAAAACAAAAACAAAAAAACCCGAAAAGACAAAAAAGACTCCACAAAGCCCTCACTGATGTGGCCCCTGACTGAGAGACAGAAAGACACTCCCATTCCTCTTGTACACCAGAGCCTGGAGGGCCCAGGTAAGTGGATTTTGTGTGGTCCAGCCCCATGGAGGGATAGTTGGAGGGCTAGCTTGGACTCCACAATGCTGGGGGACTCCACATCTGGCCCCCAGCCTTAGGTTTCCCACCCTTGATTGAAATAATTACTGTAGGGTGGGACTGTGGATGAGGGATTCACTATGAGGCTGCCCTGGGGAGAGAGAACTACCTCAGCTCTCTTTCACTGCAGCAGCTTGGGGCCAGGTAAGAAGCTCCTCTCCATGGCTGCTGCAGCTCTAGTGGGCACAGCTGGGGGTGCGGTGCATTTCACCCAGCTGGGGCAAATCCAGGTTTTTCTGCCCCCTGCTCTCCCCAGCCACAGTGAGGATTGCAGCAAGCTGTGCACTTTCCCCTCGTTCTCTGATGAAGGAGAACAACCAGCAATGTTCCCGTATGAACTGAGGAGGAGGGTGCTTTCACCTGCCTGGTGAGTCTGTCTCTTTTCTGTATAGCTGTAAGTTTTTCATCTCATAAAACTTACAACTATACAACTCCATACACTTACAAATGAACAATAATAACTAAGTAGAAGAAAAAAGCTCTGTGTAGATCAAAAGCTTGTCTCTTTTACCAGCAGAAGTTGGTCCAATTACTACTAGTTATTTTAAATTGCATATATCTTCAAAAAGCCATTTCACATGGAGCCTTTTTAAATTTACTGTTTCAACACACAGCTAAGAGATTGACAGCCTTGTGCTAAAGGTGACTGCTCCCACATGCACCAAAGAGTGACCACAGATGACATTGTTCCAAAGTACACTGGAATGATGATACTCCATGCAGCAGCATCTGCATCCATGCTAAGCTCTACTTGCAATGATTAAGCATAACTGGACAACCTCCCTGCTGTAGGCATACTTCATCTGTCTCAGGCTGTCCTACTCACTTGTGCAAAATATGACAGGCAAATACTAAGTGTGCTAAAAGATCAAATCAGAGGTTTCTGAAGTCCAGTATCCTGTCTGCCCTTGTCCTATAGTAGATAGGAAGGGCAAGAAACCTTACTGTGGAAAAATGAGAGCCCAAGGAATAAAGCCATTTGTAATAGGGACACCAAAATGTACATCAGTGCACCCTTTATTCTATTTATTCCATCCCATCCTATCATGTACTTTTTATTTAACATATGGTTACAAAAATGTATTTATCATAGGATAACAATATCATATCTTTTATATCACATTACTACTATATCCAGGTATTACACAACCAGACAATTGAAAAACTTACTTTACTCCTGGCCTCACACTTAGCCCCTGGCCATGGTCTGTTCCTGGACCTAGCTCTACCCCTGGCCTCAGATCCATCCTCAGTCTCCTTACTTCTGTCTGGATACCCCATTTTTGCCCCATGGAGGTACAATCCCGAAAACTTTGGGAACCACTAACTTAGGGACAATTAGTGATAGCTAGTTTTTAAAATAAAGGAGGAAAATGTCTGTTTGCACAGGGGCATATCCATTGTTCCCTGTATGCTGTGCACTTGTGAGACCACTCAGGAGCAATTCAAATGCCACCCCGCTGATTAGAAGAATGCCCACAGCTACGTTTGTGGTTCTCTTGGTGTTGCACACCTGCACATGCCTGGGTGTACATGAAAAAATTATATTCCTCACATGGATGGAAAAAATCTGCAAGTAGATGGAAAAGATTACAGGGAACGTTGGTTTTATCTACCATTGTTTATGTTCATTGCCTGGCACAATGGGGCCCAATTACAACTGGTACAAGGTTTTCATCCAAAACATATTTTTCCAATAAAAGATGGCTTATTTAAAAAAACTAAATGTTTTCAAATAAACTTTTCAGTTTTACCCCCCAAAAAAGGGTTTTAATTGAAATGTGGAATTTGTGTATTTTTGTTTTGCCTCCTTTGCTACTAAATGCAATAGAATGAATGTCTGGGGTTCTCCTGTCTTCTCCCTCCCCTCCCCTTCCGTCCCTGCCCCACCATACACACAATTATTAATTTTCTTTTTGAGGCTCAGTAACTTGTCTAAATGTCATTAACTTTGGAAAAGAAGGCACAGAGAGGTAAAAGGAAATTGTACCTCTGCCACGCTAACTTTTCAAAAAGACGAGAAAAGCTTTTAAATGGTACAGACTTATAAAGTTAGTCTTATTTTTTTCTTTTGTCACACACTTTTCTAAAGTTGGAGAGATTTTGAACAGTTGAGGAGGCAAAATGAAAAAGTTAGAGAAGAAAACAAAAAATAGATATTCACTTTATTGTACAGTGACAAAAAGGTTGAGAAATTGGGGGAAAAAAACCCCCAAAAAATGAAATTGTAACTGGGGCCTCTGGAAGTTACCAGAACAGAAGTATTAAAACAGTAATGGCCTGATTAAGTACAGCACTTAAGCACATGTTGAACTTTGAGAACATGCCCAAGTGTAATAACGGCACCAGGATTCTGGCACGTATTCTTCTCACCTTTATGCCTTTGTCTATGTCACCCTTTCTCTTGTGATCTAAATAATTTTCTCCCCGTCATTCTCATACCTCCATAAAACACTTCTATACTTCACCAAATATAGATATAAAAGTGCATAACTTGGAAATTGAATCTTCTGATTCATCGTTTGTAATACTATATGAATCTGAATGAGCCAGTAAGTAATTTGAGATATGACCATGTCTTCCACTCTGTTTGTACAGCTCTAAATACATGGTAGCATTCAATAAATAATAATTTGCAATAATTAATGTGGGATACCAGCATCTCTTTGGCAGAGAGGTAAATTATGGAATGTAAATGAAAGGTTGAGGTAAGCTCATAATCCTTTGTCTTGTTCCCAGAGTCTAGACAACATTGAAATACTTATGAAAATAGCCATGAAAGAACTGAGAGCTAAAAGAAACTTCTGGATACTGACATGAAAATGAGCATATTTCAGTCCTGATCCTGTGATTAGTAATGCACAGATTAGCTCCATATAGAGCCCTAATTACAAGTTTGGGGACTGAAGTGCCTCACTTTGTTAAAAATGAAATTTTATACTTACAGCAACTACTCTATGTGTGAAAGTATTTCTATTTTCATCTATAAATCCTCACACTTTTTAAATGAACATCAGTAGTATCTTCTCTCCACATACACTATAAATGGAATTACCATGACTACTCTCTTAAAATCCTTGAATATAATACACATTTTGCTGCAAATGAAGATTTCAGAATTCCCTCAAAAATATCCTCACATGAAAGAAAAGCAATCATAATTAATTCCTTTGAGATTTTATTTTTTGCTAATAAAGTACTTTATAAAACATTAAAGAAATTTAGCTAATAACTTGAAAACAAAAATTATATGGAGAAATGCACTTTTCTGGCTCATGCTTAAATAAGTGTCCTGTCAGTGTGGCATGATTATGAAAAACACAAAAGTGTTTAAATGGAAAAGAGCTACATGGAGGTTTCTGGGAGCCAAATAAATTGTTAGAAATTGTTTCTGGCAGTTAGAAATACTCAGTTCAGTTGGCAAACTGGTTTAGAATACAACGGGCAGGGACTGTCTTTATGTTCTGGGTTTGTACATCTAGTACTATGAGTCCTGACCACTACCTGCAGCTCCTAGGCACTATGGTAATGCAAATTGTTGTTGTTGTTGTTGTTGTTGTTAAAAACAATTTATTTACTTAGCAATTCACTCATACTGTACTATAAGCGCACACAAAAGACCATACAGTTGTATTACAGCTCACCAGAACTTTCACAAAGCAAAATTAGACATGGGCTGATGGAAAGCTGTGAAGAAAGTTTGTGAAAATTCCATCATTCCCCCGCCCGCCCCCCCCGAAATTAGGAAAATAAAAACATTTCAACCTGTTCTTCTGCTAGTTGAAAATCACAGGAAAACCCCCACTCCAAACAAACAAAGCAACACTAAAAGAAAACAAAACAAGCAAAAAAACCAAAGAACAACCTCTTCATGATTTCATTGAAAAAACAAACTTGGGAAAATGCCATCCAATTCTACTATTGCCGTAATAAATATGTCTACACTTGGGTATGTCTACACTCCAGAGTTTTTCCGGAAAAACAGCCATTTTTCTGGAAAAGCTATACAGTAGACTGCCAATAATCCGGAACCTATGGGATTTAGGTGGTGCCGGATTATCAGATATGCCCGGACTATCAGGAGGTACTATAAGTAGGTTATATATATACTGTATACATTATATACTGTATATAAAGTGTTCTTAACCCTTTTTATTGTACATACTATATACAGTATACCGTAATGTTTTAGTTTTTTTAAGCCTTTTTTACCCTTTTTGTTCAGTTCAGCTGCTGCCGCTGTTACCTTGTGACTCATTTTTTGCCGAAGCTCACTCACTAGGCTCTTGCCATTTTGATGCCGGACTATCAGGAGTGCCGGACTATTGGATGCCGGACTATTGGAGTTTTACTGTACTTATATCCACACTGCTAATGCGTTCTTTCAACAGAAAGTCAAAAGAACGGAGGCATTTTTCTGACGGCGGTAAACCTCATTCTACAAGGGAGAAGCCTTTTTCCAAAAAAGCTTTTTTGGAAAAAGGCATGTGTGGACGTGGAAGAGAGTGTTTTTTTTTTAAAGAAGAGGCCTCCAGGAAAAAAGTGCAGGTGCCCTGGTGGCCAGTCTGTCCACAGTAATCACAACTTAAATGCGAGATAGCGTTCAATGAATGTGGATTCTATCTTTTGAAAAAGCAGATCACTTTCTTGTTGCGCTTTTGCTGAGTGGATGCTCTCTTTCGAAAGCAGTTTTTCTGGAAGATCTCTTCCAGAAAAGCTTCTTCTGAAAGAAGTCTGCAGTCTAGACGAAGCCTCTGAGGGGTAGCCATGTAATAGCTACTGGAGGTATCCTGAAATAGCTATGCCACGTCTACACAAGCCACCCATTATTTCATAATATTTTTCGAAATAACGGGCATACTATTTCACCATCCCAGTAAACCTCATGGCACGAGGGATAAGGGATGGCTCAAAATAATGTGTTATTTTGAAATTGGCGCTGTGTAGATCCGCCAATTTTCAAAATAAGCTTTTTTGAAATAGATTTGAACTAAGATACGCAATTTGCATAGTGCAAATTGTATATCTTATTTTGAATTCACTACAAGCAGTTATTTTGACATAATGTCAAAATAATGGTGAGCTGGAGGACTTCTTACTGCGACTCCTGAAACCCTCATTTTACGAGGAGTAAGGGAAGTCAGAGGAAGAGTGCTCTACCTCAGATTTCCTGCAGTGTAGACAGCACCAAAAGCTAAGTTAAGCTATTTCAACTTAGTCTACACAATTGTCTACACTACAGAGGAAGATAGAAGCTGCCACTGTTGATCTTCCATGGTTAAAATTAGCAGTCTAGTTAAGACAGATAATTCGAAGTGAGAGGAGCACTCCACTCAATGCTGGTAACCCTACTTTCATGAGGAGTAAGGAAGTCAAAGGAAATGTAGTGTAGACAGCGCCAAAAGCTGAGAAAAGCTACTTCGACTTCATCTATGCAATTAACGTAGCGGAAGCTACATATCTTAATTCAACTTTGTCCAGTAGTGTAGACATATCCTAAGATGCCACAGAACTACTCGTTTTTATTGCCATAATAGCAAGACATACAACTGTGATTGTTTTCTATTATGTCTGCATTCCACACATAGTCAGGACACATTGACTGAACAGCTGAAGTTCTATCCTGGCATGCAATGGGTTCAGTGAAAGACCTAGGATGGATTTGGAGTAGTGGGCAGTCCCTTCTTTGGTTGAAATCTGAAGGGAACATACACAAGACATTACACATGCCTGGTGATTTGGGGTGAACACCTGGTCTAAGAATGCACCTATACAAACTTTAGACCTGTTTATTACTGTTATATTGCCTCTGCCACCCCTATTCCTTGTCTGGACCTCCAGTTAGCACTTTACATCTCTGAAACAATTTGGTCATAACTATTATCCAGTTGCCTCCCTCCCCTCTACCTATTTCATTTCATGATCCAATCAATTTGATGGCCTTTTAAAAATATGTTAATGCCTAAGCAGGTCATAGAAATTAACTGAAAGTAAAATTTGAACTGAGTTAAACATAAGCCCATAGGAAAGAGTACATGAATATTTGGCAACACTGGAAGATTTGGCAACTCTGAGATCTCACTTAGATCTGTTAGACAAGGGAAGGCCCATCATCTGTTACTTAAAGCATGACTTCTTCTGAGCAAATAATTGATTTTTTGATTCAGTGGCTAACTGCATTTTGCTGAAACAAACAAACAAAAATTGGTTCAGATCAAATAAAACATTTTTTCACCTGAAATGCAATCTTTATAAGTATTAATCTGGCTAAATTTTGAAGAAAAAAATGTTGTATCAAAATGAAGAGCCAAAATGTTTCATCTGGAAAACATTGAAACAAATATTTTCAACTCTTTTGAGCCCCCCCCCTTTTTTTTTGGCTGAAACTATTTGCCAAATTAATCTTGAATTCACTAATAGCGTCAATCAACCTGAAACATCAATAAACATGAAATGTTTCCTCCGGATCTAAACAGGACAAAGTCCTATATTCTTTTTCAAAAAAGTAGTACTATTTGCAGATAAAATAATTAGACTTGCATGGGTGCAGGGCCTTTCACGATTTACTAGTGGGTGGGAAAATGGCACAAAACTCCTTCTTCACTTGTTCCCTTTGTGCTGTGGCAAGCCACAGTATTGCTGGGCACTCTCATTGCTCCCCAAAATCATTGGCTGTGGTATCTAGCCTCCCCCAAAAGTGCTGAATGAGGATACATTAACCCCCCTCTCCTTTGTCACAGAGTGATGAATTGGCTGAGTACAGTGGAGAGTGTGTCATGCTACTATCTAAAGGAGGGGGAGGACTCAATTGCCATCCTTAGTTTGAAGTAAAGTATTCTGTCAGGAAGCCCAAATTCCTCCTGGAGCTTGTGCTACAGCATGGGCCCCTCTCAATGCTTAGCCATGACATGAAGATGCAGACTAGCCATTAATATTTGAAAGTGAAATCACAGTACAAGGATTGAATGCTATAAGTACTGGGCAAAATTTTCAAAATGTCTGCTCTGTTTAGCACACACACAATCACCATCCAGCCCTTTAAGAGGAAGTGAATTTGACAAAATGAGGCAAACGTTCAATCACACTTAGGCTATGTCTATACTATAAAGAAAATGCAGCAATTTGCATATCTTTTTCCACTTTTCTTCCGAAAGAGGCTTATCCGACATTTGGCCCATCTACATGGGGCCAAATGTCGGGAAAAAAACCCTCTTTCAGAACATCCCTTCTTCCTTGTAAAATGAGGTTTAGAGGGATGCCGAAAAAATGCATCTGCTTTTCTGAATTTTTTTTCAGAAAAGCAGATGCGTTCCTTGGACACGTCAGAGCTTTTCCGGGATACCTCTGTATCCCGGAAAAGCTCTGTAGTCTAGACGTACCCTGTGGGTATAAGAACATCCCATTTCCTTTTATGGACTCAGCAGGTGGACCTTGGAACTCAGATGGACATTCCATTCTTTATGGATCATTTACACCTCTTGGACAGTTTGTATATCCTGCACTTTTTTCCCCCCACTGTCCCATTGATATTTACCACTGAGTTCAAATTTTCCAGGCCAATGATGTTGAATCATTGTAAAATAACTGCTTGTCATTTAGTAGTCATGTGCATGCATCAGGAAGCAAAAACACCTTTAAAATTAAAATTGTAAGCAAGTTGCATGTAATTTAAAAAAAAAGAAATGATGGTGATAATCTGAATTAATGATGGTAATAATCTGAATTTAGCATTAAAATGCAAAAACATACATAAATATTTCTCTGAGTGACATTCCTGCTTTGAATTTTGCTGGCATCAAATTACAGTGACCACATTATTGTGACTGATACTTTAAATGATGAGCTCCAGAATTCTGCAGTCAGTGACTTTGAAATTGGCATCCTAGGCTTTTTACTTATGAAATGTGGAATGGTTTGCTGTTTCTAAATATTGCTTCCAAGTACAGTACTAAGATTTATTTTGGTTTTAAATACTTTGGCAGGAAATGCTTTGAAAAGTAGCTAATGAACAGCTTACAAATGTCTGTAATAATAATAGTGCATTCACTTACTGATCCCCAGACTCAAAATCACTAAGAAAAATAATCTTAATGGGGAGAAAGTAAACATTCTTTAAAAACAAGACTTTCTCTCTTATCCTTGGTTTTCTCTCTTCTTTCTCATCCTCTCCCATACTTGTGGGTGGTTTTCCAATGTTTTTTGTCTAAATTAGAGTTCAACCTCTTTGGAGCAGGAACTTTAGGCAATTTATATGTACCATGTGTGACATTAAATAAATAAATAACAATCCAGGATACAATTTTGAAAAACATAAAAAACAGAGGTATTTCTACACTTCAACCACAGAGTGTGACTGGAGTTTGTGTAGGTGTGCTCTAGCTAGCTTGAGTTACAGAATAGTAAAGCTAATTAGGGTTCTGGGTGGGCTTGGAAAGGCTGTTCTGAATCAGAAGCTGGTGTGGCTTCACTATTCCAGTACCCTGGAAAGCTAGCTCTGGTATGTCTACATGAGCTGTAGTCACTCTGGGTATGTCTACACTGTGGGCTAAAGTCGAGTTAAGATATGCAACTTCAGCTATGTTAGAACATAAGAACATAAGAACGGCCGTACTGGGTCAGACCAAAGGTCCATCTAGCCCAGTATCCTGTCTGCCGACAGTGGCCAGCACCAGGTGCCCCAGAGAGGGTGGACCGAAGACAATGATCAAGCGATTTGTCTCCTGCCATCCCTCTCCAGCCTCTGACAAACAGAGGCCAAGGACACCATTTTATCCCCTGGCTAATAGCCTTTTATGGACCTAACCTCCATGAAATTATCTAGCTTCTCTTTAAACTCTATTATAGTCCTAGCCTTCACAGCCTCCTCTGGCAAGGAGTTCCACAGGCTGACTATGCGCTGTGTGAAGAAGAACTTTCTTTTATTAGTTTTAAACCTGCTACCCATTAATTTCATTTGGTGTCCTCTAGTTCTTCTATTTAGGGAACTAATAAATAACTTTTCTTTATCGGCCCTCTCACACCACTCATGATTTTATATACCTCTATCATATCCCCTCAGTCTCCTCTTTTCTAAACTGAAAAGTCCCAGTCGCTTTAACCTCTCCTCATATGGGACCCGTTCCAAACCCCTAATCATTTTAGTTGCCCTTTTCTGAACCCTTTCCAAGGCCAAAATATCTTTTTGAGGTGAGGAGACCACATCTGCACACAGTATTCAAGATGTGGGCGTACCATAGTTTTATACAGGGCAGTAAGATAGTCTGGGTCTTATTTTCTATCCCTTTCTTAATAATTCCTAGCATCCTATTTGCCTTTTTGACCGCTGCTGCACATTGTGTGGAAGTTTTCAGAGAACTGTCCACGATAACTCCAAGATCTCTTTCCTGATTTGTCGTAGCCAAATTAGCCCCCATCATACTGTACGTATAGTTGGGGTTATTTTTCCCGATGTGCATTACTTTACACTTATCCACATTAAATTTCATTTGCCATTTTGTTGCCCAATCACTCAGTTTGGTGAGATCTTCTTGGAGTCCCTCACAGTCTGCTTCTGTCTTGACTATCCTAAACAGTTTGGTATCATCTGCACACTTTACCACCTCACTGCTTCCCTTTCTCCAGATCATTTATGAATAAGTTGAACAGGATTGGTCCCAGGACTGACCCTTGGGGACACCACTAGTTACCCTCTCCATTCTGAAAATTTACCATTTATTCCTACCCTTTGTTTCCTGTCTTTTAACCAGTTCTCAATCCAAGAAAGGACCTTCCCTCTTATCCCATGGCCATGTAATTTACACAAGAGCCTTTGGTGAGGGACCTTGTCAAAGGCTTTCTGAAAATCTAAGTATACTATATCCACTGGATCCCCCTTGTCCGCATGTTTGTTAACCCCTTCAAAGAACTCTAATAGATTAGTAAGACAGGATTTCCCTTTACAGAAACCATGTTGACTTTTGTCCAACAAATTATGTTCTTCTACATGCTTCACAATTTTATTCTTTACTATTGTTTGACTAATTTGCCCGGTACTGAAGTTAGACTTACCGGTCTGTAATTGCCGGATCGCCTCTAGAGCCCTTTTTAAATATTGGTGTCATGTTGGCTACCTTCCAGTCATTAGGTACGGAAGCCAATTTAAGGGATAGGTTACAAACCACAGATAATAGTTCAGCAATTTCCCATTTGAGTTCTTTTAGAACCCTTGGATGAATGCCATCCGGTCCCGGAGATTTGTTAACATTAAGTTTTTCTATTTGTTCCAAAACCTCCTCTAATGACACTTCAATCCGGGACAGTTCCTCAGATTCATCACCCACAAAGGACGGTGCAGATTTGGGAATCTCCCCAACGTCTTCAGCCATGAAGACTGAAGCAAAGAAATCATTTAGTTTCTCCGCAATGGCTTTATCGTCCTTGATTGTGCCTTTTATAGTTCGATCGTCTAGGGGACCCACAGGTTTTTAGCAGGCTTCCTGCTTCTAAGGTACTTAAAAAACATTTTGTTATTTCTTTCTGAGTTTTTGGCTAGCTGTTCCTCAAAATCTTTTTTTGCTTTTCTTATTACATTTTTACACTTGATTTGACAGTGTTTATGTTCCTTTCTATTTATCTCACTAGGATTGGACTTCCACTTCTTAAAAGATGCCTTTTTGTCCCTCACTGCTTCTTTTACATGGGTGTTAAGCCACGGTGACTCTTTTAGGTCTCTTGCTATGTTTTTAATTTGGGGTATACATTTAAGTTGGGCCTCTATTATGGTGTCTTTAAAAGTTTCCATGCAGCTTGCAGGGATTTGGCTCTAGTCACTGTGCCTTTTAATTTCTGTTTAACTAACCTCCTCATTTTTGTGTAATTCCCCTTTTTGAAATTAAATGCCAGGGTCCTGGACTGCTGAGGTGTTCTTCCCACCACAGAATTGTTGAATGTTATTATATTATGGTCACTATTCCCAAGCGGTCCTGTAACGGTTATTTCCTGGACCTGATCCTGCGCTCCACTCAGGACTAAATCGAGAATTGCCTCTCCCCTTGTGGGTTCCTGTTAATTAAGTAGTTGAAGTCGAAGTAACTTAACTCGGCTTTTGATGGTGTCTACACAGCAGGAAGTTGAAGGAAGAACACTCTTCCTTTGACTTACCTTACTTCTTGTGAAATGAGGATTGCAGATGTTGGAGCAAGAAGCCCGTTATTTCGAAATGATTTCCAAAAAACGGGCTTGCTATATAGATGTGCCCTCTGTTATTTCAAAATAACATGAGTTATTTCAAAATAAGTGCGCAGTGTAGACATAGCCTCTGTGTGATTTCAGTGTAGCTATACCCACAGGAATTTAATTCCCAGTTTTTCAAAAGGGATTTTAGACTTAGGAGCCTAAATCTTGTTGGTTGTCAATGGAACTTTCTGAAAAGTCTGAAGTCACTTTGGCATTTTCGATAATTTTATTGGTAGACTGCAAAATCTTCAAGAGCAGGGATATTATCTCTTTGCATGTCTGCAAAGCACCATCTTCATTGTATTGCTCTTTAGTATTATTATATTGCTACTTTCTTTAAAAAAATATAAGAGGTTTTATTCTTCACAGAACCAGCTGTGTATTTAAAGGAAATATGATAAACCTATAGCATAATTTTAAAATGACAATACTTATTGTGTTTACCTGAGAGAATGGAAGGACTCTGAAGAAGTTGATCTAGATTCTTGAGTAAATAGCATATGGTTAAGTCTGTGACTTCAGTGGCCCCTCTTGCTGGTTCTTCATTTTGTTGAATGATTTATTTATGGCATGTTTATGAATCCAGGCCCTTTTGTGGATGATGTAATCTTTCTCATGTATTACGCATGCAGTACTACTGCTTCAAAGACAGTAATGTGTCTCACATTCTACTTCTCTCAGTGCTCAATTTAATTTCTTTAATGTCCTCCATGGTTCTACACTGTTCACAAATACATGTCAATTGCTACTGTAGACAAAAGGCATCTTAAATGTACATTTGCAGTGACAGTGAGAGTAAATGACAGACTTCACTTTTTAAGTCTGTGTTCAGATATTTCATGGGGTATGTCTACACTGCCACCCTAGTTCGAACTAGGGTGGCTAATGTAGGCATTCGAACTTAAATGAAGCCGGGATTTAAATATCCCGGGCTTCATTTACATGTTCCTATGACGCCATTTTTAAATGCCGTGGTTGAACTACCTGCCGCGGCTACGCGCGGCGCGGACTAGGTAGTTCGAATTAAAACTTCTAATTCGAACTACCATTAAACCTCCTTGCAGGAGGAATAATGGTAGTTCGACCGAGTTTAATTCGAACTACCTAGTCCGTGCCGTGTAGCCGTCAGGTAGTTCGAACTACGGGTATTTAAAAATGGCGCTACTCAACATGAAATGAAGCCCGGATATTTAAATCCCGGGCTTCATTTGCTAGTTCGAATGCCTACATTAGCCACCCTGGTTCGAACTAGGGTGGCAGTGTAGACATACCCATGGAGAAGAAAAACTATTTTATTTGGTATTATTCACCCATTCTGTAGCCATATATGCAAGAGATTTCCAGAACACTTAACACGCCTAAAGACTAGTGGTCATTTATGAGGATATGTTATCCCATTGGGTACTAAATGAAGGCCCCAGTATGTGAGAAACTTTGTAAAATAAAGATGGTTGAAAAACAGAAGTACTTCCTTTTGTTTGTTTTAAATTACCAGGCAGCAGGTTTAGAAAAACCAAAAAGAAATATTTCTTGACACAGTGCACAGTCAACCTGTGGAACTCATTGCTAAGGGATGCTGAAGGCCAAAACTATAACTAAGTTGAAAAAAGAATCAGATTAGTGGCAATGATCTAAAAACAAAGGCAATTAGCCAAAATGATCAGGGAAACAACCTCATGCTCTGGTGCCCATAAGCTCTGATGGCCAAATGCTAGACTGGATGACAAGGAACGATGGGATTACTTGATAATTTCCCAGTTATTTTCATTCCCTATGAAGCATCTGGCATAGGCTACTGTTAGAAGACAGGACACTGAGCAAGATGGACCTTTGGTATGGTCATCATACATTCAGAAACATTTTATATTAAATTTTTAGTTGAAAAACATAAGCCTACTATCAGATATGTGCATTTCACACCTATAACCCTTGAAACAGACTTGCTAGAAAGGAAACGCAGTAAGCTCTTTAAAGCATAGCCTCCTTGGAGGAAGCCTGCTTTTCACTTATCTGGTAAGAAAGATGTCACATGCATTTCTCCTCCCCACTTGGACTCAGACCTCCAAGATGCTGGAAACACCCAGCTCCCACTGATTTCAGTTTGAGAAGTGGGTAAGTGCCCAGTACCTCACAGGATCCGGCTATTACTCTGCCTGGAGCAGACCCTTAATGTTTACCCTCCCAACACTTCCTTACTTTCCTCCTGAGACTTGATAAAATTCAAATAGGAGGCTAGTCAACCTTTTTTAATGTTTGTTCCCACAGGCTGTATTGTTTTCAGGAGCATCTCGACCTCTAGTACTGTCGTAACATCTCCAGGGACTTGGCAGTCTCTTCAATAGTATGTGAATCTTTCCTGTAAATGATATTGTTAACCTCAATGATTCTTTCAGATTTATCATGCATACTAGAAGACTTAGCCAGCATCACATGGGTCCTTCCGGGCTGAGGACTGGCAGTATGTGAGGGTGCAGGAATCAGGGTTGGGTTGGGGGTTACCAGGGCTGTCCGCGGCAGTGAGGATGGCACTGCAGCTTCTGCCTCCTACAGCTCTTCCAGGTGGTCAGGAGGTCAGGGCCCTGCCAGCAGGCCTTCTTGGCAAGGAGCTGAGGGGCCAGGGCTACACATCCTGGCCCCGGCTCCCAGCAGTGCTCCTCCATGCAGCAGGGATGTGTCTGGCACAGCTGCTGGCTGGTGGGGCTCACTACCTGCTCCTCCTCCCCCCCAGACCGGCACTGTGGCCAAGGTGGGAGATGTTAGGATCAGGGAGGCCAGTTACCTGGACCGGTGGCCAGCAACATGAAGAGCCCTGGCCCTCAGCTGGCTACACTCTTCCTGGTGCAGCTGCCCTCCCGTGGTCACTTTACAGTATAGCTGTCCCCCATGCTCACTACCCCCCTGCAGTGATAACTCTGCAGTATAAGTGTTCTTCCTATCAGCCCCTTCCCTTTCCATATTATGACAAACAATCCTATTCTAGGCACACCCCATTTTCCTGGCATAATCAACCCCTGATCTTGCTTTAAATTTTGATAAGAGGAAGCTGCATACCAAATTTCGTGGTCCTAGCCCTTACCTTTTAGGAGGAGTTCTTGAACAAATGGAATCACAGACAGACACACACACAAACCCTGTAAAAGAGAGAGAGAGCTATTGAGGAAGAAATAACTTAACTCCTTCTGTTGTTTGGGCAAGAGTCCCTTTTAAAGCCTCCCTGATGCAGATCAACTCCAATATACCAGTTTTCCTACATGTAGGCTTCCCACTGTTATGAATTAAAAATATGTATGGCAATCAGATTTGCGATCCATTAGTAAGAGCTGAGAGAATTTCACTCTGCAAGAGGAACCAGAATATTTTTCAATTAATACATCTTTGACCAAATATGAACGGTACAATGTAGGATCACAGTGTTTTAATCTGATGTCCTAAACAAGAGGCAATTGGGCTAGACCATTCATTTTCCTTTCATGTTTATTGTGAAAGGAATATTTGAGGTAAGATAAGTAATTTTTTCTCCTTTCATTTTTACAGCTTTATAGACTTTACCCTGATTTTCAAAGGTAGTAATACATTTTAGAGAAAATGTAAATGGACACCACAGAGGAGAATAGCTTAGCTAAGCTTCAGATCAATGTATAACTTCATCTATGGGAAGCTTGAATCCATTAGTGAACTCAACTAATAGGTCAAGAAAAGTAATAGGCAAATAAATATTTTATTAGCATTTTGTGAAACTTGGTAATGGGTAAAGCCTACTAATCCAACAGAAGTGGGAGTCTTTATTCGCTAGCAGGTCATTACTCAATAGATATTGTCTCCAGTTTCATACCAAGTGACTTTCTTAGGGCTAACTGGACAACAGTATTTTTACATTAATTTACTTTGTTACTCTAGGATATGGAGGGCTAAATTCTCTGCTGATGTAAACTGATATCTCTTCCTTAACAATACTGAGGCAAATAGAGCTGCACTAGTTTACACTAACAGAATACCTTGTCCTTTTTTTTCTCAAAAAGCAAGCAAACAAACAAACAAAAAAAACCAAAACATTGTTTTCATCATTGTACTTCCTATATTTTGGTAGAAATGTCTGAATAAGGAATAATAATGAATAATTATTTGATTCTTTTTAAAAAAGGCCAAAACTCACAACTCTGGAGCTTCCATCGCCACTGCCTGACTCTCTCTTTACACTGGTATAACTCCACTGAAGTCTAATCTTCCACACTATTTTATCATCACTTGTATTTGAAGATGATGTTAATGCATTCTTTAAAAATTGGAACTGAAATATATAGCACTCTGAGTTGTATGTTTCCAATAACATTTATAATGATGATGAAGATACTTTGTCTAATAAAATGTCGCTGTGCCTCTCACATCACCAGATCCGCAAGCATGTTACAAATACCATTGGCTAACATTGCACTCCTCACTTAGGCAGAATGTCCATTGTAGTCAATTGCAGAATCACCTCCAGACTAGTGCTCCCATTCACTTTTGTGAGTTTAGTATGCTGAGCAGCTGCACAATTGGAGAGTTGAAATTGATATTTAAATTATACATGGGAAACATTTCTCATACAGAGAGAAATGCAAAGGCATTCTGCTTATGTCCGCCCTCTAGTTCAGACAATATGGGCTAGATTGACAAATTAATTGCCTCTCTAGGGGCCTAAGACCAACATTTAGGTCTCACTGGTATTCACAAAACCCTTGCCTCACTGCCACCTAACTTTGTAGGTGTGTCTGCCAGTAGGCCTTGGTCTACACTAGGAATAACTATTTTGGAATAACTCTCCTTATTTCAAAATAACAAGCAAAGCATTCACACTACCAAGCCTGTTATTTCGAAATAATAACTCCTGCTTTCCACGAGGAATAACGCTTATTTCAAAATACTTATTTTGAAATAGCAGTAGTGTAGATGCTCCACTGCTGCTATTTTGAGATAACTACTCCCCAGAGTTATTCAAAGTAAATTACTCCGCTGTGCTTCTTGGGGCTCTATGCCAAGGTAGCACATCCACATTGAGAGAGCCTATCTCGGACTAATTTTGAGTCTCTCCTGTAGTGTATACACACTATTTTGAATCAGTTATTTTGGGAGTTATTATTTTGAAATAAGTTATTTTGAAATAATTTCCTAGTGTAGACATGTCCTGGGGCCTACGTCCAACATTTAGGTCTCCCTGGCTTTCACAAAGACCTTGCCCCACTGCCATCTAAGGTGTGTCTGCCAGTAGAAGTGTGGAAAACTTCCTAAACCCTGATATCACTGAGCTGCTCAATACTACTCATGACTATATGCCAGTGGAAGTCTGAGGTTAGGTGCTCCCCTGTCTCTCTTGCGTGATGGGACCAATCTAGTAAGTGTAAACTGAATATACTTAACAAGTACAAAAAAAGCTAGGAGTAAGCTGAGTGCAGTAGCCCAGGGGATTGAATAGGCAACAAGGAGGAGAAAGGCTTAAGTCTGAACCCCCAGTCTGCCTTAGTTGGAAGGGAGATGTTAATCCAGCTTGCTGATATTCCAAGAGAGGGCTCTACCCACCAGCCTATTAGATATGAGAGAGGGTGTCTATTTTCTACTGAGAGTGTTCCATTTTTATAACTACTTAATGATTCACAGGAGCAGGTACTTCAACTTGACTCTTCCACATCTAAAGCCAGTACTCTAGACACAAGGCTACAAACTCACCCCCATTTTTCTGGCCCCATGAAAATGTAACTATTTACTCAAAGTGGATAAGCTTCAACAAGAAAAACAGAGAGATCCCACCACTAACCACCATCCACACCCCTGGGAGAGCAGCAGTCAAGACAGGAAACGCAGGGATTTGAAAACAGCTCTCCCACATGGGTGCACTGACTATTGGCTATAATGGGATGGGGGTGTCTGCCTCTCCCTGCTTTTTCATGAGCAAGAAAGAGTTGATCTGGCTTAGGTGCCTCGCTCCAGGAGAAAATTCACAGCTGAGAATCCTGATCATAAGGTGGCACCACTCCACGGTGTCAGTTAAGTGTCTCATATCTTCATGGGACTGGGCCGTAGGCCTTGCCTCTGCAGTTCACTCCAGACTAGCATAGGCAGATCCCCACTCAGCTTTCTGTGAATCCTGCTCTTAAGCTTCTAATTTTCCCCATACAATGCATGGGGCTCCTGGGAACCTAACAAAGGGCTGTGAATTCCACTGCATGGCAGGGGACCTATGAGATAGGTGTTTGAGTGCCTACGTCTCCTTTGTGAATCTAGCCTTATTATCATAAACTACACCTTTGGAAAAGAAAAGCAATCCACCTGAACCAGATAAGAAGGAATCATTAAGTATTTTTCCTACTTAAATATTAACTTAATTTACTAACATTGATTTAGTGTCTTGAAAATGGAATACTCCCTTGATCAGTCAGTCAATGTTGTGATTGTTGTAAAATTCACTGATTGGTTGAGATCACAAAGAAATCATGCTTTAAATTCAGGTGGAATTTTTTTTTTAACGTTTGAGGATAAGAGATTAAACCAAAGCTAGAAAATTGTAATTAAAGTAATACTCATTAGGATAATTCCTCAGGTAAAACTAAATGATACGTTCTGGACCAGACTCTGATCCCCTTACTCAGACCCCATAGTACCTATGTTACGCACAGCTCCAGTGAAGTTAATCACATTGCTCATGGAACAAGGTTCTGATAAACTTCAGTATGGGTATCAGTCTGGCTCAGTGCTCCTAACAGCAGGAGCAGGCTCATCTTCAGCCAAAGGGACTAACCCATACCCCCATTACACCTGTACAACCTCTTTGAAGTCATAAGCCTTATTCTCATTTACATTCATGTGCCTTTGTACTGCTCTGGCAGTGTGAAGAAAAACCTTACTGTAAATGAGAATCAGGTTCATTGGACCTAATCCCACCATCTTAGTCTCACTGAAGAGATAAAAGCAAAAGCTGATCAGAATTATTGGCTGTATTCCACAGAGGCATGTATAGTTTCTGTATATGATTCTCTGTGTGTTATGATTTCAGTAAGCTGCCTGTGTGTAACTGAAGGTACAATTCATTGCTAAGTGCATTAGTTACTGAAACAAAAATGTGTAGTGGATGAAAGAGCAATTGTTCTCAGGTTCCAAATTCAGAGATTGAACAGCTGGTTTCCCTTCGGGCACTGGTAGTGCATTGTGAGGGGCAGTGGGAAGGCAGGGGCAGATCCTCCCAGTATGGGCGGAACAGAGAGATGGGATTACATCCCCAAGTAGTGAAAGCTAGGATGGAACAACCAATTCCATTCCCCCCAAATCCCGGACAGCTCACCCCAAGCCATGGAAGCAGGTGTTGGTTAGTGGAGGAACTAAGAAGCTATCCCCCTGTACCCACCAGAGGCAATTGTGGTGGTTTACATATACTAGAGAGACTGCGTAGGGATTAACAGCTAAATTCCCTGAAGATTCTGTCCACATAGGGCATGCTCCAAACAGTGGCGAAGCAGTGTTTGCCTTGCAATGGCGCTTTGGGTTATGGCTGTGCCAAGTCCAGGCACGAACTGAGAGCAGGGAGCCTATCACTTCTGTGCTTTCTCTGTGCTAAACCCAGGCAGCATTGAAGAGGAAGCTGCCTGATTCAAATGCAAAGGGGACAAAAGACAGGTTGAAGGGGCAGGGGCAAGATATTGGGAGAGGGGAAGGAATGAGGCCGTACAGCTGGGACTATCTAGTGGGTCTCCAGGCAGGCAGATTAATGAGATCAGATGGGATACAGCAGAATCATCTGACTGGTTGAAGTTAAAGGGAGTCAAAAGGTGTGTTCTTACTTAAGCCCAGAAGCACTGAATTGCTCTGTCCTGTGCCTCTCCGCTGTGCTTCAGTACTACTGCCATGTTTGGGTCCTGCCTGGTTCCAGCTCTGATTCCTAGTTCCTGAGTCAAGTTCTGATCCGCACAGCTGTTCCTGGTCTCAGGCTTTTGCTCCAACTGCCATGCTTGACGGGCTGCTGCTCTAGCCACTAGGCATGAATGCCTGCACCTAGGGCTGATAGCAGGGACTGGGAGTGCAGGCTGGCAAGGGGTAGGGAGAGTTCCAGTGGGGGTTGAGGTGGGCAAATAAACTGAAATTGGGGTCTATAAGCTGGAAAATGGAACAGACAGCATTGCCAGGCATCTGGTTTTAGACCAGAGCGCCAAGACAAACAGGGATTATGGCAGCTCCAGTCAGCACCACTGACATGGCTATTAAAAGTCCAATTGGCAGCACAGCACAACTATGGCAGTATCTGTGCAGCTCCTGGAATCAGCTGATATGTCACTGAAGCCCCAAAGTGCAGGGAAGGCCAGGGAAGCTCCACACATTGCTCCTGTCCTGAATGCCAGCTCTGCAACTCCAACTGGCTGGGAACTGCAACCAACGAGAGCTGCAGGGGCAGTGTCTGTGGGTGGGGACAAAGTACAGAGCCACCTGGCAACCCTTATGCCTAGGAGCCATAGGAACATACCAGCTGCTTCCAAGGAGATGCCTGAGGTAAGCACCACCCAGAGCATGCACCCCTCACCTCTTCCTTTACCCCAACCCCCTGTCCCAGCCCTGAGCCCCCTCCCACACCTAAACTGCCTCCAGGAGCCCATACCACACAGCCCCTGAATTCCTAACTCCTTGCTCCAATCCAGAGCCCGCCTCTGCACTTCAAACCCCTCATCCCAAACTCCATCCCAGAGCGTACATCCCTATCCGAAGCCCTCACCCTCTGCACTCCAACCCCGTACTGCCTTCTGGAGCTCCCTCCAATGCCTTGAGCCCCTCATTTTTGGCCCCACCCTGGAACCTGCACCTCCTGCCAGAGTCCTCACCCACTCCCACACCCCAGCCCTCTACCCCAGCCCAATGGAAATGAGCAAGAATAGGGGAAGAGTCAGAGCAGGAGAGGGGACTCAGAGAAGGGATGGACAGGGGCAAGGCCTCGCTTGAAGGGCTGGGCAGGGGCAGAGCAAGGGTTTTGGTTTACTGCAATAAGAGAGATGGGCCAGGACACTGAGACCTATGAAGAAAAAGGGAGAGGATTCAGATTTGAGGGGGAGGTGGAACAGCTTTGTGGTGCAGGTATGGGACAATCAGTGGCTGAAAACTTTCCATATGTGGAAAGCCACTTTCATGGAAGTTTGTGAATTGTCTTCACCCACCCTGAAGCACAAGAATACCAGAATTCTCCCAGAGGTGTTGTGGAAGTAAATTAATGTTTTCAGAGCTCTCAGATACTGTAGTGATGGGCACCATCAAAAGGCTCATAAGGAAATTAATAATTCTGTCTTCAATGCAGGGTTTTAATATAGTGCAGTAAATACGGCATCGGGCCATATATTGAACAGTGAGGAGAAAAACAACACATTGAATAGTTGCTCATTAATGGAGCACCATGCCTCCTTCGTACTGAGTGAGGTCCTGTAATTAAAGACTATATCATCATACATGTGCACAAGGAGGACAAATTAATTTTCATATGTCCTAACTTTTGAGTCCTTGATGTAGGGTGTTGTATCTAACTCTCATTGACTGTCAGTGGAAGCTAGGTGCCCAT
This sequence comes from Rafetus swinhoei, assembly GCA_019425775.1. Lineage (NCBI taxonomy): Eukaryota > Metazoa > Chordata > Testudines > Trionychidae > Rafetus > Rafetus swinhoei. The sequence continues at coordinate 32,411,187 of CM033440.1, forward strand.
ATGCCTTTGTACCCTTGAAAATCTTCCCATCGGGGACTTACAAGTGAAGAGATTTGCACTGCAGTATCACATCAGCAACTTTGTACTGACCTCTAAAAATATGCGCACTAAAACGCATTAAGCAACCGAAGTGACAGTCAAATGTGAAGGTAAAACTATTTGTTTCACAGAACTTTTTGATGTGTTTTATTTATTACTCTTACATATGGACCCAAACTGTTACAGTAGTGGGAAGGAGTATATATAAAGATTTACAGATAGCTAGCCTAAAAGCCGTCTGTCTTACTTTATAGCAATGATGTATCTGCAGTGTACAGAGGGCTGTGACAGAGGGTTAACAGCATGTATGTTAGTTTTCTTGGTGTCACAGAGAAAACAAATATTCAAGAATTTGAAGTATAAGGATGCTACATTATTGTGAAACTTAAGGGCACATTGTGTTATTAGGACTGAGTCATACCTTTTATCCATTTCTGCCAGTTGTGGCTGATTACAAAGGAGTTCTGCCACATTCCTTATGCATCTTCCAAAGTGCATTACCCTTCTATCATGGTAATGGGGAAAATAGTGATGTTTTCTAGTTTGCAAACATTTCAGTAGATTTTCAAATCGCTTTTGCTTTCCAAATGACAGCTAAGCCATGGGAAAACATTGCCCACATGCAAAATCTTATAGCCTACATCTACACTGTGTAGCTATTTTGAGATACTAGAGATATCCTAAAATAGCTATCCCACGTCTTAAGAGCATGCCTGTTATTTCGAAATACAACGGGCTCACTATTCTAATGTCCCTGTAAACCTCATTCCATGAGGAGTAAGAGATGTTTCAGAAGAGTGGATTATTTTGAAATTTGGCACTGTGTAGTCAACACCAAATATTAAATTAGCTATTTTGAAATTGACTCAAAATAAGCTATGCAATTTGCTTAGCTCAAATTGCTTAGCTCAAATTGCATAGCTTATTTTGAGGTACGGGTGCAGTGTAAATACACCCATAGAAATGTCAAATTGTATCTGAAAGGGTTACACCACTTTTATCCTTCCCATGCAAAAAAACCCCTGCCATTTTAAAAAATGTAGAAACTGTTGGAAGGTTTTTAAAAATGATTTAACTCAAAAATGACTGTAGGGATTATGCTCAGACTTTCATAAAAAGATCATGTTGAGACAGACACCAAGCATGGGAAGTTTTAGTCCAAAAGGTTAAACCTTCCAAAAGTTATAGGTAACTGAATTTGGGATGATATAATGGATATTTGCTTGTGTTTTTAGAATGGTCATTATCAGTAATCACTATCATATGTACATACATAGTTGCAAGTGAATAATTCTCAAAGTGGTGGTGTTATGTATGGGATAAACTGCATGTATTATTGACATATACCTTTGACTGCGTCTACCTACTGCGACTGTGCCTGCATATGCATCCATCTCTATTGAGACAAAAATTTCAAAGTGATGTCAATCAGCACCAAAATCAATTTGCTGGGAGAATCTTTCTTTCCTCACAAACCCACTTCCACCAAGTAACACTTATGCAGGGCTATAATCATACAATATCTCCAAAAGTGACAGTGTTAAGGACTGATATCTTGTGACCTATCATGTCTGGAAACACATTTATACAACTGGCTAGGAAAGACACCTAGCTTTCCAGTGAGGCACGCACACCATTTGTTTCTAGCACCAGTGGGATCCCATATTTACCAAAACAAATTCAGAAGTTTATGTATAAGAACAATTTTGGTAATTCTAGTGGTTTCTAAAATTGTTCTCACTCAGAGGAATCAGGGATTAGCATTTTCAACAGCACTCATTGTTGGCTTATTTCTGCTCCCATGGGAGACAAAGGAAGATTTACCACTGACATCAATGGAAACAGAGTATGAAAATCCCATCAGTGGTGATTAAACACCAGGGCTTTAGAGGAAGGGGAATGTGAAAAACAGTACCAATAACCGGTCAGACTAATGTTTCCATTCCTTCCCCACTAACTATAAAATTTCCCCTCCAAAATATGTCACTGGTTTGAGAACCAAGATAGGCAATATTCAGCCCAGATCAGAGATGGATATTAAGATTTGATAACCATAGACCCACAAGCTAGAAAATGGAAACCTGACCACTGGATAATTCCAGCTTTTTAATGAAATATGAGACATGATTTCTAGGTCTGGTAGATCCTAAGACACTGGATCATAAAATTGTGACACTTTAAAATATGTATAAGCTTTTCGATACTATTTTAGAGGTGTCTATGTTTGCCTTGCTGCTTAGTGCTACCCAAAGGCTTTATAGGCATAAGGATTCAAATATTAGTGTAACATTAGGGTGACCAGATAGCAAGTGTGGAAGAAAAAAACAAGCAAGTGGACAGTTATAGGCACCTCAATAAGACAAAGCCTTAAACATATAGGGTGCATCTAGACTGGCAAGATTTTGCGCAAAAGCGGCTGCTTTTGCGCAAAAACCTGCCAGCTGTCTACACTGGCCACTTGAATTTGCGCAAGAGCATTGACTTTGTAATGTACAAAATCAGTGCTTCTTGCGCAAATACTTTGACGTTCCCGCTCGGGAAAAAGCCCTCTTGCGCAAGAATACTTGCGCCAAGAGGCCAGTGAACAGCGAACAACTATTTTTGCGCCAAAAAGCCCCGATGGCTAAAATGGCAATCGGGGCTTTCTTGCGAAAAATCGCGTCTAGACTGGCCATGGATGCTTTTGCGCAAAAGCACTTTTTTGCTCAAAAGCATCCGTGCCAATCTAGACATGCTTTTGCAGAAATACTTTTAACGGAAAAACTTTTCCGTTAAAAGTATTTCCACAAAATCATGCCAGTCTAGATGCAGCCTGAGCGTCTCCCTGTAAAATCAGAACATCCAGTCAGACTACCTAACAAATTGTTTTAAAACTCTATAAAACAATTGTAAAATATCTTTTGAGTACCCATTTGAAGCATGTACAGAATAAACATTGGCGTGTTGCTGTTTAAAAGGCCTATTGACACTGGTCTAGAATGACCATCATGTGTCCATGAATGGTGTTATATCTCTCCCAAAGTCAAACTGACAAGACATTTATACTGCACCCCATTGTCAAATACCCACATGCAGGTAACATACAGCTTATTAATGGGAAGTGAGCTTCTTTTTAAAAAATCATATTTTAGTTATGTTCTCCATATACTTGGAAAGCTAGATTGGCATTATTATTTCTTCAGTAAGCAGCCTTAGGAAGTAAGACAGCTAACCGGTGGGGTTTTTTTTCCTATTCAAGATGTTCTAATGCTCCAGAACGTCTAAGGAACACTTTTATTTGATGAATCAATTGTACAGATAAGAGTCTGTTCTCAGATTTGGAAGCTCTAATCTGCTCTCATTGACTTTTCTATTGTTGATTTCAGGAGGAGCATGATCCTTTACTAATTATAATTAGCATTATCATAGCTATTAAGTTAGTGTCATGGAACAGAACCCCATTGTTTTAGATGCTATACAAAGACAAAAAACAAACCACCCAAACCACCAGTGAATGCTCAAAGAGCTTCTGATCTTTTCCTTCATGCAGGAAGCTACAACCCGCCATACATCAAGATGTGGATACAACAAAGTTTTCAGGTTTATATTTACATATCTAAGTCAATCTTTGAAGATATACATATTAAACAAAAGTTAACCCAATACAAGTCTTGTTTGTCCTTTGATGAATGATAAAATATGTACATATAAGACCTCTGGATGTTGAATTTTAGCAACAGATGGCTTCTGCTAATTGTGCATTTTGAATGTTACAATATAACACAAACATTTCTATAAAACCATATTTAATATACAACAAAATCTCACCACATAAACACATTCAAACACCTTATTATAGTTCCATGAATCAATTACAGATTTTCATAAAAACATTTTCATATCTAAAATCTTAATACAGAATGATTTATTTCTATGCCAAAATACATATAGACTGTAAACTGTAGAAAAAGACAGAGAAACGGGGTTTGCTGGTATTTAATCCATCTTATTTCTTTCTTTCATGTTCTACTTTAAAACATATCTGAAAGGTTTACATAAAACACTTTGGTTTTTATCCAAAGTTGTAACAAAGAAAAAAAGAGAGAGAGAGAGCGAGAGAGAGAAAGGGAGGAAGAAGATAATTTTCTCTTCACTTCACTGTCTCTTGGATGTGCACAGAACAGCATTCTCTGTCAGCACATGTTACCCTGGTCAGGACTGTGTGCCATGTTGGTTTTGAAAGAAAGACACAACATTCCATTTACTAGAAGTATTGGGTGCCCACAGAATGAAGAATGGAGCCCCAGCAATAATTGAATTGCATTTAGCAAATACAAAACTGGAAAAAATCCACATAAAAACACATATGAAGATTGATCACACAATTTTATTAGAGTCTTTTGAACAATTGTATTATGTTGTTCCTTTATTTAAAAACTCTTGCAAAAAAAGACATTGGAGTGGACTGTTTTCAACCCTGAGCATTAACACTGCATATCAAGTACTGTAGTAAAGAAGCTGGTTAAGATTGTAGCACTAGCACAAAGTCACTGTTATTAATCCTCTAAGTGATCAGGTTTTTACAAAAAAAAAATACATAGTTTTTAATAAATAATGCTTAATTTTACAACTTTGATACAGCAATGTCATACACTGTTTGACACATACTAAACTCTGCATGCTATATAGTCTACTAGAAGACAAAACTTTGCCATGCATTTTCTTTTTCTAGTGCTAGAAAACACTTTGTCCTCCAGTGCATTGCCTCAAGCAGGCTTACCCTCTTCTGTCTCATAGCAATAGGCCGTGCACTGGCATGCAAAAACCTTAAGTAAAGGTTCCCCCCCACCATCACTCAGACTTCTAAACAAAAGTACTTTTCAGCTTTTTCCCCCAGACCTGGAGTGTCTATGAAAATTAATTTCATGTGACCTTTGAAAAGTCTTTGAGATTACATATTTTAAAAGTGTCATGCTGAAAAACGGCTCTAAAACATTCAATCTTCCCCACCTGTGGCCATCACGCAACATCTTTGAAATGTTGTAACCATCAAAAGTCCCACACTGGAAAAATAGGCCTCCATTTTAAAACAGCCCATCAAAAAAAGAAAAAAAAAAGTATCACAGCATTTATGTAGAGACTCCAAAACTCCAACATATATACAAGAGCAAAACCAGATAGAAATTGCAAATCAACTAACAATGGCATATAACTCTTCTCCCTGGTGCACCCAGGAGTTGAGGCAAGTTGGTTTTGGAGATATACAGGAAGATGGAAACAAAATCAAATGTGATAATAGGCGCTCCTGGAATAGTATTTATTATTTAATCAAATTTTCTCAGATGGTAAATCTGAGTCTTGATTTACCTTGATTTTCTGTGAGTGGTGATTATTATTATGTAATAACATGATAGTCAAATCCATCTTAATTTCCTCAAGTTCATTCATTCTGCAAGATTTCACTGCACAGAAAATCCAGATATAATATCTAAGCCCCCCAAAAAGTTTGATTAAATAATAAGCACTGGAACCTCCATTCTCACACTTCCAGGTTGATTATTCATCATTGAAAACCACTCACCCCTTTTTGACCGTATTGCTTCAGGGGTTTACTTTTATATATAGAAGTCATTGCTTTGAAACTGCTGTCCACCATAATCTTCTAAAAGTTTTTAAAATATCCCTATCTTTGCACTGGCATAAGTATTGGGTTTCCTAAGAGAAAATCTACCCAAGGAATACAAATTTTATACATGAAATAATACAAATTTTGTTTTCCTTTTTTGTAAGTCATTCTACACTTTCTGCACATTTGTGCTTTATATTGAATATAAAAATAGGTCTTTAAAACTCTATTTACTTTAAACTCACTAAAAAACTACTTGCGTGTGAAATTCTCTTACAAATTCACTGCATCCATGTAGAGAAGATAAAACTAATTAGGCAGTTAATTGATACAGGTAGTGTGTAAAAAAAATAATAAATTTTAAAAATCACAGCCTGAAATTTAGGGGAAAAGAAATAAAGGAATAAAATTGAATAGTTGAAATCTAAGGCAACTCTGTATAGGGAGGGAGTTTCTTTCTGGTCATTATCATAAATTAAGATTAAGGGGAATTTAGAAAAAGAGCTGCTTTCCAAAAAAATAAAAAAAACCCAAAAAACCCAGGAGGAATTGAGGTCCAATCCTGCACATCCTTCTTTAGGCAAAAAACTCTCATTAAGCTCAAGGTGAATTTTTTCTAAGAAGTGCAGGTTTAAGCCCACACCAGGCCATCAAATATGATGATCTGGCAAGGGTAGAGAGAAAAGGAATGTGGAGTATCAAATAACTGAAAACGATATGGCCCTGACTCTGACCTCACAACAGTTTTACACTAGAGTAACTCTAGAGTTGCCCTTGATTTACACGTGGGTGAGTGAAAAAGCAAGACACACATGCAAACCACATTCAGTAGACTCTTATCTTTGGGGAAGTTTAGCCTGGGTGGATGTGAATGCCTGTACTTTAGACCATGTTATTTAGATATTTAAAAAACATTTTGAATATGTCTTCCTGTTAAACTTGAAAAATATTGCCCTTTTAAAGGAATCAAACAATTTACAATGAGTTAGTACTTTTATAGTTGAGAAAGTGAACAAAAGAAAGTAATCAAAAGGGGAAATATCAATTGATGTTTCCAAAAATATTCATTTTCAAAATCTGAAAAATACCACCACCTTTTTTTTAAGTCTGAAACTGAAGTGAGATTCTATATGTTGTAAAGAAAGTTGTTTTTTTCCAATTAGAAAAAAATGAGTTTCTTCTTTTGTTCCCCTATGTCTGCTTATAGATAGAAAAGTATTACAGAGGCCAAATGAAACAGGGGCAACAATTAAGAAAGTAAGTGGGAGGCACTAAGCATGGAACTCAAAGATTTCTCCAAGAGGGAAGTCAACAAGAATCATATCACATAAAAGGAAAAATCTGGGCCCAAAAATTCAATTTAACCAGGAACACAGCCACATAAAATAGGAGAATAACTTAGTTGATGTAGTGATCTTTAATGGCTACATGGCTACCCCCCAGGTATTGATTTCAACATGGAGCAAGTTTTGATCCTAAAAGTATCCTAGTTTAATTAGAATATTCATTTTCCTTGGACAATATGCAAAATTAATCACTCTAATGGATGGAAAGTTAAACTTCTTGGGAAAAAATATATCCTGTCCCCCTATACAATGCATATTAATTTTATATATTGTTTTACAGTTCCCTCCCAAAAGCCCACACTCTTTTGTCAGGGTATTTTTTTCCTTTGTCTAAAGTAAACCTGTTGCTCTTTAGAATCTGCCTGACTGCTCTATACTTGGGTATTTCAAATTAGTTAGTCTTGATTAATATTTTGTAATGGTAATTTTAAAAATTTCCTCCAAAAATACATCAAGATTTTTGTGAGCTGAAACATAGATCTTATTACAAATTAAATCCCAGTTTAGATTTGACCATCATTCAGACATAACTCAATGAACATTTGCAAAAACACAAATGTTCAATTATACTGCCTATCATTTTAATAACCAAGGATGCATATCAGAAAGAAGGGAGTGGAAGAAATTGCCACACCCTGTCATGATAGCTTAAAGAATTGCTAAGAGAATTTTGGCTCAGTTTTTAAAAGATTGGGAAATGATCATCTAATGTTATCATCCTCATCCATGAACATGAACTGGTTTTCAACACTAGGACAGCTAATGGTGAGGCTATAGATCACTTACATTTTTATTTTATATTTTGCCTTAGAAGAGATAAATGTCATTTGTTTATAACCTAATTGCTAAGTAATTATAAAGAACATACTAGTCATTTGAGAAAAAAACCCTGAAAATTTAAGAAAATCTGTTTTATTGAGGACTATCCATTGCCAAAGATATTTTGTATATTGTACTTTTTTGTTTGAAAAGTTTTTTTTCCCATAATGTATTGTCACAATGCAAGACAAATTTAGGTTCCCAGATACGCTGCATCTCTGATAGCAAAGATGTATGCCAGCTTTCATTTAGAATCATGAGTGCCTTTTGTTAAAAAAAAAATACTACTGTATTATTATTATGAAAGAGATCAGATTATATGAATCATTTAACTACCAGATTATTTAACTAACCTAAAGTAGATATTTCACCACTTAAATGCCTAAGAATTGTCTTTGATTAAACATAACATGCATGCAGGTTTAACTGCTATGTTTTATTATGCCTTACAAATATGTATGCAGGATTTTCATTTTCAGCAAGTCTGAAAGCCTGTAGCGGTGGGTTGCCACCAAAATTACCAGCACAGTGAATTGTCCTTGTAAACAGCTGGATCATTTATTAGTGGATAAAGAATGGACCAACGCCTATCAGATAAAACTAAAACTTCTGGAGAAACACAATCCCACCTGGCCAGTCTGTTCAGTGCCATCAGCAGTTCTTTCAAAGTGTAAAACTGAAATCTGACGGCTTCTAAGGGGGAAAAATGCACATTTACAAAGTCAGCTTGTCTGCAGCAGCCGCTCCCATCCGCCCTTCCCACGCCCCAACTCTCGGGCAACTGCAGCCGAGAGGGGACTGGAGCGGATCCCCTGGGTTCGCCAGCTGCCGGTAGGGCGGGGCGGAGGTTAGCGCCGTGGCGCTGCCGAGGCGGCAGCAGCACCCTCTGGGCAGGGTGACACTTACTACGGGGCCCGACCAAGCCGCTCTAGGAGGAAAGAGGCGGGGAGAGGGCGGGCTGGGGGCAAATCGCTCCGGCCCGGCGAGCTCGGCAGGGAGGGGAGCGCTGCACAGGAGCGAGAAGGCAGCGATCCAGCAGCTCCCCCGCCTCGCCTGCCCCTTGGAAGGGATGCAGGGGGAGGCGGGAAGCAGCCGCACATGGCCGGACACACCCCCTCCGCGCCCAGCCAGCCGAGTCCTGCGCACTGCACAGCCGACGTGGGAGGGCCCCCTCGCCCGGGAGCCAGCGCAGACCCCTCCCCGCCATCCCGAGGAAGGATCCCCCGCCCCGGCCGAGCAAGCCGCGCTCCCCGACGCTGTGCTCCGCAGCCGAGCCCTGCCATTGGGGGAAGGGAGCGGAGCCAGAGCCATCCCCCGCCTCCTAGGCGCTCGCATCGCAGCTAGAAGGCGCTCCTACCCGCGCCCCCGGGAGAGGGCCACAGCCCCCCGGCCCCAGCCAAGGGCCCCTCTACTAGCCGCGGCGATGGGCCCCTTTGGCGAGCGGAGATGCAGCTGGACAGAAGGCAGGTAAAGGGGCAGAGAGCCTAGCATTCAAGCGCGCCTGGAATCACGTTCTCCGCCACCGCCCCCAGCCCATCTTTCTGGGGGCAGCCACTCCCGGGCTCCCTTTCTAGGCTGGCGGAACCTGGAAAGCAGGAGTGGGGCGGGGCCCAGAAACGCAGCGCTAAAGCAGTCTCCCATTCTTCCCCCCTAGCTGCACACAGACCCAGCCGCCTCCAGCTCCGCGGGTGGGGCGTGGGTCCAGGGCATCGCCAGCGTTACTTCTACAGACACTAATAGCGATACGAGTTTCTATCAGTTCCAGCTGATTTATTAAAATTGTCAAGATACAGACTTTCAGCATAAAAAAAAGGCAATGATGTTGACAGTGCACAAGTCTGCTTTTGCCATCATTTGCTACAAAATATGCAGATGGTCTGTACTTTAGATTATATTGCACAAAATGAGAAACTTTTTTTTAACTATGTGCCTTTTTTTGCTAAAAATCGAGAATCCAGTTTCATACCTTCCATCTGGGGCCCCATCCACATATCACAGCGTATGAGATACATAAAGTCCTACTATAGTACAGTACATATACAATCTTTTAAACTAAGATAACAGCTCTGAGGTCTATATCACCATTTTCAATAAATCTTTACCTACAAATATTGAACAAATCTGAACTATAGCTGTACAAAAAGTTTCTTTTTTGTTTTAAACCACAAGGCCTTTAGATGCAAGGATTATTTTTAAAATTTTAATCCTTTTAAAACCAGGACGTAACGTACCAACAAACTTGCATGCTAAAAACAGAAAAAAAAATAAAAGGGAAGAAGTGCCTGAAAAGTCTTACTGAAAAAACACAGCAAGAATGTTCCCTTTTCACTGTACAAAAATACGCCTGAAAATATATTAATTTTTAAAAAAGACTGAGGTCTGTTATGTATCAAAAATGTTTCAATACCTTTTTGTACTGAGGTCTAGGCTGTCTGGTATTCAATCAAGGAGGTATAAGGGAACAAGTTACAAAAAAAAAGTTGGCAAGTAGAAATCACATTTGTAAAACCATAGACAATTTGATCTGAAAAGTAAACTCTGATCTTAAGTCAGTTCACAGTTTTTTCTTTTTGTAAGCGTTTGTACAGTCTGCATTTTTTCAAGCTCCCTGCAGCTTTGTTAAGAATCGGATGCATAGAAGACATCAGTTTTCTCCCTCCAAAAAGTTGCAATGGTCCCTTTCAGAAAAAAAATCAGAACAGTTCTTTAAGATCTCTCACGGGAAAAAAATCCACAAACCCCCTTGAGTAACAGTTGTGCTGCCAAAAGACTTCTTCGCAGACCATCTTCCAGACTTCAATCACAGACCGACAAGCTTCGAACATCGACTTCTGTATCATTTTTCCCCCAGTCCCCCATGCCTTTTTGTTGTTGTTGCGATCACCAAATTAAAAACAAATTCATAACTCCGGGCTCGATTTGGAACTAACTTTGAGACTTAAAAAAAGAGAAAAAAACAAGACATTTGATTATTTCATTTTTTACTCCACCGCTTCCATCATATCGCCGCCAGCATCATCTTTCCGTTCCGATTTCTCTGCACTGTTGTTCTCAATGAGCGACACGCCTTCCCGCGGCTCAGTAAGTGAAGACCAAGTCGGAAAAGTTCGCCTCCAGCCAGTCCCCTGCAATCATTTCGCTCAGCTCCGGGGTGCAGTAATCGGGGAACTCGAAGTGAGAGCCCAAGCTGCCCTCGCTGAACGAATCCAAATCTTTATCCACCAGGGACAGAGACAGGTTCCCCGAAGCGGAGCTGCCGCCCAGCTCCGAGGCGACGTGAGGGTGCTGGGAGAAATTCAAGCTCAAGTCGAACATCAGGTCGTCCGTCTCCTCGCTGCTGGAGGAGGAGGTGGAGATGGACCTGGAGGAAGCCGGGGAGAGGCTGGGCTGCTGCTGCGGGCTCTGCTTGGTGATGTTCTTGAAGTTGTAGTACAGTCTATTGCTGCCGCTGCTCCCGTGCGAAGCCGCGCTGCCCCGGACCTCTTCGTACAGGCTGGCCCCCTCGGTGGACTCTGCCGAGGAGCTCAAGGTGGGGCTGGCCGGGACTTTGGCCACGTTATATCGCCTCTGCTGCTGCTGCTGCTCGTCTTCCTCGTCCTCCTCCTCCGTCTCTTGCTTGATCCTCAGCTGCAGCTCGTCGTCCTCCTCCTCCTCTTCGTCCTCCTCGTCCATGAAGACGCACTTGACCGGTTTGCTGCTCACTTTCAGGGGGCCGTAGACATAGTCCTCCCCCGCGTAGTCCCCGGGGTGGGTGGCTTTAGCCCCAGGCTTGGCGGGAGAGGAGGAGGAGGACTTCGGCTTGCTACATTTCTTACTGGAGCTCTTGGCGCTTTTGCTGCTGCTGCTGGTGGGGGCGTTTTTCTCCGGGCTGTGGCTGGCACTGGGCTTGGCGGATGGGTCCATTTTGGGCTTTTTCCTGGGTCGGTATTTGTAGTCGGGGTAATCGGCCATGTGTTTGAGCCTCAGTCTCTCCGCCTCCCGGATGAAGGGGATCTTCTCACTGTCCTTCAGCATTTTCCACCGCTTGCCCAGCCGCTTGGAGATCTCCGCGTTGTGCATGTCCGGAGACTGCTCCATGATTTTTCTCCGCTCGATCTTAGACCACACCATGAAGGCATTCATCGGTCTCTTAATGTGCCCGGACGCCGTTTTGCACCAGTCCGGGTCGCTCTCGTCCAAAGCCACCGGGCTGCATGCCATAAACTCGCCCTCTTCGGTGTCCATCGCCTCCCTGGGCAGGTTGCTTTCAGTCTCTGTACTTTCCGCTTGCTGTACCATGCCGGGCTGGGAGCGGTCTCTTTGTGTGTGCCAGCCCTTTCTCTGCCCCGCCGCACGAGCCCTCACAGGAGGCACAAGGTGGAGCCCAGCGTGCGGGTTGCAAGGGCTTCCCTTCCCCGCCTGCGCCTTCCCTTCGCCGCTCGCACCGCCGCTCCTGCTCCCCTGGCACCAGGCACCCGCAGGGCTCTCTCCGGCTCGGCTGGCTCTTTCCCCTCCCCCTGCAGCAGCAGCAGCCGCTCGGACCCGAGCTCCCGCTAGATCACACGCCCCCTTCTGCAAAAGTTGCGGCCGGGTCCTCTCCGAACTAGTTATCAGGGTTTCATATGGGTGACATCACTCCCCCGGCCAGCCAATAGTGTAAGCCCGGCTCCTCCCACTGACTCCTCCCCTCTGCCTTTATTGAAGTCCCCCACATGCGCCCCCTCCCCTTCGTACGGTTTCAGTGGGGGAGGTGTGGAATTGGAAGAGGCTGGGAGCTTAATCTTAATATACATATATTAAAAATGACTTGCATGGGTCATTTACGATGGGTTGTATTAATGCTTTCACCCTCTCCTCCTGGGCTGGCTATTAGAAAGCAAAGCAATTTATTTTGCTAGAGAACATGGGATAGTGGCTGTGAATCTGGTGCCATTATTTTCCACTGCCTAGTGCAGCCAGTCTGGGTGAGCTCATGTCCTAGCTAGGGACTGAGGTGCATCCTCTGGGCATCTGCTCTCCGTGCTTCTAAGGGACTGAAGGTGGCGCTTTAACACTACAAGCTTTTCAAAACACACACTATATATTTTTGGCAAAGCAACAAAATCAATTTAAAGATAAAGTACTGAATTCTCATTCTTGTGTTTGCATAGTGGCTATTTTATCCCTTCTTTCTCTTGTTCTCATCCCCAAACTTCCCTCATGCAATCAAAGCATCACCCCTTTACTCATGTTACCCTGTCTGCCATCCTTCAACCAATAGCAGGAGAAACAGTCAAAGGTTTGGCTTTTGATCAGTTAACATCAATGGCACCTATTTGAGAAGTGAGGATGTTTTGTGCTTCAAAATCTGGTAGCTGTGACACTGACAGGCACAAATTGGCCCATGACCACCTCTGGCATTACTCCCACCTGTAATCATTTTTTAAATCAAGAAAATATAGCATACATTAAACAACCTAATTGCATAAAAACAGTAATTTGCCTATCATAAATCATTTATTTCACCACCTAATTTTGACTAGACCATAATGCCAATAATTAGCCTTTTTTGTCCCGACTGATAGTAAACCAGAGTAAATAGGGCACTGTGTCACACATGGTTATTTAAATCCACTCTTAACAAGTCAGCTGCATAGATAGTATTTAAAAATGTTTAAGTAGAGCAAGTCTCTTCCCCCAGCCCCCACTTCAGTTTTATGGCTATCTAGATGATAGCTCCAGATCCTGTGAAAAAAGGCGGTATCTAAGCACCAGATACTCCCCTCTCCACACTTCTTCTAAGCGCTGTCCAGATGCACAGAGTGGAGGAAAGAGAGAGCATAGTCTGGGAAAGAGATTCTTACAACTTACTGCCCACATCCCAAAAGGGGGCCATGTGAGAAATGTTGTCTCTGAAGCAAAATGCTTCCCAGTGCTCTCCATAACATGCCTAATAGTCCAGTCTAACCAGTAATAATATTTACTACTTATCATCTGGGCTGTATAAGGTAAAAAGGAAAATCCATATGGTATGAGTCAGCCCATCATAAAATATTATGACTTATAGTAAATATATTTAAATAGATGTTCCTAATAGGGGGAGCAGACCCTTTAAGCCTGGTCTAGCTGAGTTATCTGTCCCTGTGTAATACTACCACCTCTGTGATCTGCAGTGAGGCCTGACTAGGATTCCCCACATTATAAAAGAGAGAGGGTCACTGGGCATTCTGTGTGAAGGCTCCAAAACTCTTATTTTCTCCCCACTCTGTTTGAAGTAGCCTAAATTTGGTGCCCATGTGGGTACACTACAAATCCCATCTGTTTGATAGGGGTTTGGAAAGGGTGAGGATATGTTTCCCACAATGATGAAGGGGTAGAAAGGAATCTGTGTAAATTTCTGGCTGGCTGAGTTACTGTGAAATAAATACTGGCTGCTGGGATTTTATTGTTAATGATGTTAGGATGCCCAGAACTTTGGAAAAGTGTCAAAAAAGGCTAGCAGAATGTTAGGAACGATCATTAAATTACAGAAATATCAAAAAGCCACTGTATAAATCCATGGTGTTCCCACACTATGAATACTGTGTTCAATTTTGGTCACCCCATCTCAAAAAAAGATAAAGTGGAACCAAAAGGTCCCAGAATGCCAACGGAAATGATTAAGGGTATGGAATGGCTTCCATATGAACAGAGACTACAAAGGTTGGGGCTGTTCATCTTAGAAAAAGAGACAAGCAAGGAGAGTTATGATAGATGGTTATAACATTCTGAATGGTGTGGAAAAAGTGATTAGCAAAGTGTTATTTATCTTTTCCCACAATCCAAGAAATGAGGGCAGCATTTAATAGCATATTTAATACAAATTAGGAAATGTATGTTCGTGCAGGACACAGTTAACCTGTGGAATTCATTGCCATGTGATATTGTGAAAACCAAAAGTATGCCTGGGTTTAAAAAAAAAAGAACTATATAAGTGTATGGAAGATAGTGCCATCCATGGCTGTTAGCCAAGGTGATCAGGGATGTAACCCTGTTGTTGGGGTGATGCTAAATGTCTGACCAACAGAAGACAGAAGTGGATCACTCCAACTGCCCTGTTCCTTACACTCCCTGTGAAACTCTGATAGTGGCCACTCTTGGAGACAGGATGCTAGGCTTGATGCAACATAGGTCTGATGCAATATGGCCATTTTCATGTCTGTTCTTATGGTTGTTTTTTGTTTGTTATTTTAAATAAGTAGAGTAGAGGTGGTCGAAAAATAGAATGTCCAACCGGCAGAAAATTCTGAGATTTGGTCACATTCTGAATCAGACTGAAAAATTGAAATCACAGAATATTGTGAAACACAGTATCTCAAAATATTTTTTTCAACTTTACCAAAACATCTCATTTTGGTAGGTTTCAGCTGTTCCATTTCAACTTTATTATTTTGATTTTTATGCTGGAACATATAATTATAACATGTATTGTAATTTATAATAACATACAAGTTGAAATGACAAAGTCAAAACAGAATATTTTGACCTTATCTAAATGAGAGGAAGTTTTGATAATTTGGCATGTTCCATGAAACTTTTTAATTTAATTCGGTTGGAAATCTATTTCAATGGAAAATTTCCAATCAGTTCTAAATGTGACTAAGCATCCAAACATAAAAAAGAGGGCCTTTAGTTGGGTGTCATCTAAAAAACATTTCTGGATCAGACCTTTAACTACCCGAGCTGTTAATGTAGTCCAGTAGCAATAACACTGCAAAATCAAAAAAGAAAAGATTTACTATTATAAACCTGACCAATCCTGGTTGTCGGCAGTAGGGATTGAATCTGTGACCTTAGTTGTTAAAGCCATGAGCCTCTATCACATGAATTAAAAGCCAACTGCCTCTCAGCTAAGGCTGTAGAGCAAACTTCAGTTTCCCTTGTCAGTGGTCTCAGGGGGTGTCTAGACTACAGGGTTTTTTCGAAAAAAGTGGCCTTTTTTAAAAAAAAACTTCCCCTGCGTCTAGACTGCTGCAGTGTTCTTTCAAAATTAAATTGAAAGAACATGGCAGTTTTTTCGACCACGGTAAACCTCATTTTACATGAGGAAGAATGCCTTTTTTCGAAAGTGCTCTTTTGAAAAAAGGTGTTCTTGAATGCCAACAGGGGTTTTTCGAAAGAGAGCATCCAGACTGCCTGGGTGCTCTCTTTCGAAAAAGTGGCTCGCTTTTTTGAAAGAAGTGGTTGCAGTCTAGACGCTCTCTTTCGAAAGAGGCTTTTCGAAAGATTCTTTCGAAAAAGCCTCCTTTGAAAGAGGCTTGTAGTCTAGATGTAGCCTCAGTGTCTCTGAGTTACACTGTTACAACTAGTGGGAGGAAAAAACTGGCCAGATTACTCCCATCTTTTCATCACTGTCATTGGAACTAAACAAGACTATTCTGGTTGAAACATTTTTTCTTGTCCGAGTTTGTCTCCTTTCTAAAGATGAATATAAATACTATGGAGACTTCCACATAATCCTTCCTCTCTTGTTTTGTTTGGTTTTTTGAGTGCCTTTGGTGTATTTCGGCAACATTTAAAAATCTTTCAAACTGTTTTTTTTAACTCTAAGCAGACTCCTCTTGTAGGCTTGTTAATGTTGATCTTTCTGATTTTTTGGGGGGGAAGGATGTTGCTGGAGAGATGATGAAATTTGAAAAACAGACTAATAGGCACAGTCAAGACAGTGAGGGTCCTGGAGCTGCAGATTCAGAAATCTGCTGCACAGGAAAAGATTTGTGGAAAATGAATAAGAGAATAGACCTGTCCTCAGAAATGCACCTGAGACTGAAGACTGCAAGTAAATGGAATCATCATGTTGAGAAGCAGACTGGCCTATGTACTGCTCTTCTAATGGGCTATCTGCCAAAATAGGAATTAAGTTTGACTCACAGATATGTCACGTCTGCTGTAGAAGAAACGGAGCCGAGTTTCTTCAACAGTGGGAGGTATGAGTCAACAGTTGTTCTTATACCAAAAGTCCAGTGTGGCATGCTAGATAAAATTTGATGACAGGCTCCCTGCTTTCTGTGCATCTTCACCACTACCACCACTCTGCAAAGTTTTTGCATCTGCTCAAAGTTTCATTCACTGCAGAGCTTGGTGAGGGATAGCCCAACCATTCTTAAGCACTAGTCCCATACTAAATAAGTACAGCTGCGCCTGGAATGGTCTGCAGCACAAACCTGCCGTATGATCACATCACTGAAATTTGACATATCATCCCTCTGTACAGGTGGAGGGGCAGCTGAGCGAAGTTTTAGTGAGTAGTGTTGCAACATGGCACAGGAGGTCACAAGGCCCTGCAAAATTTGGCCCAGAATCACCACCCAAATGAAGCAATGGTCGGGGCAAATTGTGTTGCGATCTAGTGCACAAGGTGTCTGCTCCTCTACTATGGAATGAAGGAGAATCTGATGAAAAATTTATGTCCTGTGCAGGTAAGAGAAAGGGGAAATTCCCTGGCTGAGGGAGACCTGGGATCCCTGAGGGAGGAGTAGAGGAGATGAATGGAAACTGCAATGGGTTTGCTGCCAGACAGAGTGTAAGGTGAGAATGGAATTTGCCTCCATCAATATCTGAACTGGTACCGCCAACATTCTTTTGTTGAATTATTGCATGGATCTGAAAATTCTGTGTCAGCTTGAAGTAATTTGAAAAAAAATGAGGGTTTTTTTATTTAATTAAATATGAAAATGAATAATATAATCAGTGCACTCTTCCATCTGTTGTTTACTTTAATGTTAAATTTAATGTTCATTCTGGCCCCAAACTTTCAGTGTACTAAAGTGTTTTGTCCAAGACCACCCAAAATTGCTTTGTAGTAGTTGTCAGGTGTGAAACTAGAACTTGTGTGTCTAGAGTACTGGGACAACTGCAGATGATGACACCCTGGAAGGTGTGGGAGATATTTTAACTCAAAGTTTAGATTCAAACAGGAGGAGGAAAATGGGGTGATACAGTTATAGGGTCAAGGGAGGTTTGTTTTAAGATAAGAGATACAAGGACATGTTTGGTAAGAGAGGAGTGAGGCTTCAGAGTATATCACCAACACATTCTTTATGGATCTTATCTGGAATAAACATAAGCCTCGTCAGCTGCTTGGGTCTTGTTTTCACTAGGGAAAAAAGTTATCTTCTTACCTAGTGTTAGCTAACAGATGGTAACTCACACAAGGTAAAATCCCACAGAAGACAAGGAAATTGGGTTTTTAACATGAGTTAGAAAGTAAGGCTCTCATAGAGTCTTTACCTCAACCAGGTAATATATGTAAAAACTACAAACTTCCCTGTCTTCACTAAGATTTTTACTTCTTGTTAGTTACCACATGACAGCTAACACAAACTCCATGTCAGCTAACACAAAAAGATCAGCTCTTTTTCAGAGTCAAGGCATACCCTTAGCAAGGGAACTGTCTGGTTACATGTGACTTTAAATAATAGTACAAATGTATGCCTGAGAGGATGAATAAAGGACTATGGAGCCTTTCACCTCAAGATTGCCTAGTGGTTTGCTTTTCACAAAACAGTTTTTTTGAAAGTAAAAATATCTTGGAGCTTGGAAGTGAGTTAGAAAATAACTGTTATTTTGTCATCAAGACAGCACTCTACACAGCACTCTAAACTCAAAATAAGATACACAATTTGTGCTATGCAAATTATGTATCTTATTTTGACTGAATTTCAAAATAGGCTATTTCAAAATTTGGCACGTCTACACAGTGCCAAATTTTGAAATAACGTGCTATTCGGATGCCGAATAGCGCACCCATTATTTCGAAAAATATTTTGAAATAACAGGCGGCTTGTTAAGATGCGGGGTAGCTATTTTGGGATACCAGAGTATCCCGAAATAGCTGGGCAGTGTAACCATGCCCTAAGAGATTAACTGAACTAAACAGAAGAATAATTTGATAGATAATTCTATTTTTGTCTGAATCCAAAGATACAACATCCTTACCAATATCTTAATTAGTTTATCAAGTTTCAAGTTTACAGCAAAGGAAAAAAATCTTATTGTCTGATAGAAATCCAAAACACTATTCAAATTTTTCAAATTAACTCTTGCTTTTAGCATTCTGTAAATCATAAAACCACTTGGACTCTAAAAAGTGACTTTATGAAATTAGAATTGTGAGATTCCACATTCATTATGTCCATGTCAAAATTGCTATTTGCAAGTAAAAGGATGTTTTTATCAGCTGCCAGCTTCTGAAACTTAGTCTGAGTTCTGAAAGTCAAGCTGGGTTCCTTCTATCTTACATAGATATACCAATAGTAGTGATTCTGCAAGCCGAATGATTCCTTCAGCTACATCTGTGTAACCCCATTGATTGGAGATTATGTCTCTAGTGACACCTGCGCAAATCCAGGGATGGCAATGGGATTGCACAGGTGCTTCTGAGAGCATCATTTGGCATACAGAACATTTATTACTGACTGTGATGCATGAGATGGAAGGAATCCAGTGTGACTGTCAGAGCTCCGGCTGAGTTTGTGCAGCTGGCAGTTAGAAATGTACTTGCAAACTGAGTTCACTGGATAGGAAAATCAGTGAGATAATGAATCTGGAGCCCCACAAGGTCATTTTTACCAAATCCCTTTTTAGGAAGCATAATGTAGAGAAGGTGTATCGTTTATCAAAAGTGGCTGAAAAATTAAAGGGAAATCCATAAAAGATTAAATTAAACATATTTGATGTCAGAAAATAATGTTATTGTTTCTAACCCTCTTTAAATGTTAACACTTGCAAATGTTTATTTCTGTTGAGTACATGGAATACATAAATACAATAAAAGCAGAATTTTAATGCAGTCACAAGTAGCTGGAACATTGATCTGCCTACAAATTATCTTACATGCAAATAACATAAAACAAGTAAAGTTTATTATGTTTAACCACTGTTTTGTGTGTAATGTCAAAACTTAAAACAATACAAAGAAATTAGCAAATTGCAGGGTCTTTTATGCATAAATATCTTTTGATGTATGTGTGTGTATAAATAACATATACATATACACACACTTATAGGCACTGACATCCTAAACTGTTCAGCATGTCTCTTAAGAGAAGGTGCTGCTGTATGTTGGACCAATTCTAGGCAATCTCTGCTTAAAATACAGATTTTGCTTAGTATTAGTATGCTCATCAATACTCTGTGGTCTCTTAGGACATACAGATTTCATTGCATAATATTTCCCAATCTGACATGCTGGCTAAGCTGCTTATCTGGAGATTTTTAATGATTCATATATGATTGTTTATACCTTATATATCATTCATGCTGCACACCCAAAACTTCTCTCTATCAAGTCCATAATATAAACCACAGTTATACTGGAGTTTTGTTATGTCTAGAAAAAAATCCCCAAGAAGCTTTCTCTAGATTGGACAGCCTACACAAGAAACAAGGCAGAAACTAAAATACACAAAGACCTGCACTAGGTATAGATTAAACTCTGATATGTTTGTCAGAGGCTCAGATATGTAAACATACAGTTGAATCCACACGGAAAGATTTGTCTTTAAACTCTTCCCCCTGCCAAAAAGAGGAATAGAGGGGATGAATTGTATTGCCCTCATTTTCAGTTATAAATAAATAACATTTGAACATATAAAATAGAAAATGGCATCATTCACGCCTGCTACATTTGCACTGTGGAAGGTTATGGGGAAGCAAACAGAGGTGGTTCTAGGAGCACAGTGCAGCTTTAAATTTTCCAGGAAGGCTCCTGGATGCACTGAATAAACACATCCTCCTGGTGCCCTGGAGATGTTCCCTCCTAGGCTTGTCCTGACCTCTTCTGAGGTAGTGCTGGCAGGAAGGGTGGGTATTGAGGGCACTTTTATGCTGTGTTCCCTCTTGAAGGCAGATTTTCCACTGCTAGCAACAGTGTTACATGGTCTATGCTGGCAGAATGTGAGTGAATCAAGCCCTACATCTGTATGTTGTAGGAGAAACTAGTACTTCATTGCTTTATTAAACAGTACACTGCAAAACATTCCTATTAGTTATATGTATATGGAAGACAGGGTTCATGAAGATATTTAGAAAGATCTTTAATTTCTTATTCATTTTTAAGTCAATGTAAAATCTTTTCACCTCTCTCTCTCTCTCTTTCTCTTTGTAGTTCTCTTAAAAAAAGGGTAATGGGTTATTTTGCCACTGAAAAACAAACACCACTCTTACAAATAAATAATATCACAAACAACCCTAAAGTTTTCAAACAATATATGCCACTAGAAATCCTATTTATTTTACTCATACAAGTAGTCCCACTGATTTTACTGGGCCTTGTGAGGTGAGTAAGGCCAGCATGTGGCCCTCTGAAAGAAAACATTTTAGAAAACAAATATATATTCATTTCAAGTTTCTAATGCTTAATTAGAATACTATTACCTCGAGGAGTCTTTCAGGTATTAAAGGAATGTGCAGTAGAAATAAACGCACATATACACACCAAATGCATGCAAGTGCAAATAAAATATACTACTTCAAAACCCCTCTATTTTGAAAGAAGAATAAAAAACCTTTTATTAATGTAATGTATTAATTTACATTTTTCATGTATATAATATTCCAGAAAACTAGGTGCATGCAAATCCCAATCATTTCATGAAGGCTAAGAACTAAAATATTGCTTACACTAACCTCTTCTTATTCCTCACTACACTGAAAGTGAGGTTTGAGGTTTTCCTGTAATGAGTAAAACATCATAACATGACTAACTTCATCAGATCAGGAATTTCATTTTTATTATGTAGTTCAACAGCATGCTGTAAGCACAGAAAACTGATTGTCTTGTATCAGCATGGCCTAAATCCAGTTCTTGCATATGAGATGTGGTTACTAATGATCTTTGTAAATCAGCTGAGACTCAATCTTATTTTCAGTATCTCTGCATATGGAACTGTAAGTCAGTCAAAGCAACAAACGTTCATTACATTAGGATATATGGTGTTTGGCAAAATGTTCAGTCAAAACAGAAACAATAATAATTAACACTTACTACTTAGGTAGGGCTTTCCATTTTTAAGGTGCTGCTGGACAACAATGTTACTCAGTCCTCAACCCAGTGACTTATGTAAGTAAGCATTATCACCATTTTACAGATGGGGAGGTAGAGACATTGGGCCAGATTCTCCTCTGCACCAAGATCCATCAGCACAGAAGAGAGGAAGAAGTTAGATCTAGTTTCCTCGTTTTCATGCTGCTCTGGGCCTGACATGATATGCCTGCTGCTGTAAATCAGAGTTGCCCCAAGACAGACCCATGTCTCCAAAGAACCATACCGAAGCTGTGAATAGGTGTAAAAGAGCTCTGCTCTGCTTTCCATTCCTCCCTCATTCCCTATCCCATCTCTTTTTTCCCCACAATTCCTCCTCCCCTTGTCCATAGCTTAAAAGGCAGCAGCTGGTATAATAGCCAGCTCCATCAGCCTTGTATCAGACTCCCTGTGGATGAGGATAATTCTCAGATTGACAGCTTTGGCCATTGGCCTGATTCTGATGCTTTTGTGCCACTCAGATGGCATAAAGGGTACTGGGACAGAAGCAGAAAATCTGATTCATAGGCTACACGATGAGTGTGGTAGGACTGTAAATTGAACTCAGAATTTCCTCATTCAGTTTTGTGTTCATGCTTCTAAACCACACAGCATACAGTCTGAGATGATATTTGTATCTAAAATCCCATTTATAAGGATAGTTGGCTCCATTGGAATTACTCCTGATTTACACCAGTGTAAAGAAAATCAGAAATAGAGCCAATGCTAGTAAGGGAATATGTAAAAAGGGAACTTGGATTTTGCTGGTAAACAGCTGGAAAGACTGGTGTAATTTATTCTCTGGAAGAGCAGAATTATTTTGGATAACCATCTACCTTTATCTGGAAGAAGGAAGAATGGCTGATAACAGTGTGTTCAATTTCTGTGTTATTCTGGTAATGTCTTTTAGTGACTGTATGCATTTCTTATTATTCAGAGCCACTTCATGGCAAGATTGGATTTACATTTTATCTAGACACTGCTCTTTTTCATTTCATTGCAAGTCTGAAAATCTATTATTTGCTGTTCAACATATGGGTGTTTTCATTTGCAGCAAGATATCTGTAGCACCAGAAATATGGACAACATCACCGGTTTTGTCAGTTGTGCATTTTCTTGTAGTATTGAGAAGCCTCACTAGTTTCCCTCGACACTGAAGCCCTGTTAACATTGAGTTTGGAAGCCATGGGCCCAGTCTTGCAAAGTATAACATTTTTCCTGAGAGACACTTGGTATACAAAACTCCCACTTGCATGCGGCAAGATTTAAAACTGGGCCTCACATTATTACTCCTTTCCACACTTAAAAAGGTGCTAACATTGCTTTCCTGGCCTGCCCAGAAAGGCTGTGACCACTATAAAAATAATGTAAACGTTTTTGGAATTTGGAACTCTGAATTATCTGGAAATGGCCAAATTCAAATTCTGTCATCCCGAATCAGTCACATTTCAGCATTTCCCATTTCAAACAGTTCTAGCAAGGTCCACACGAGCCATTTAGTGCACAATGTGCTAGCGGGAACTAGCATGTACACTCCTGGGATGCAGACTAACACACTAAATCCTGAGAGATGAGAACTGCCTTACCCACATTAATCAAACTGGGCATTTACCTTAAATATAATGACTAGAGCTGTTTGGAAAATGAAATTTGCTCCTGTGAGAAATTTTGACATTACTCTGATTCATAGACTCACAGAGTTTAAAGCCAGGAAGCACCATTATATCATCTAGTCTGACCTCCTGTATGTCACAGGCCATTAAATTATACCCAGTTACCCCTGTATTGAGCTCAGTAACATATGTTTGTACAGCGCTTTTGTCCAGGATTGGGGCTCCCATGGGCTACTGTAGTACCAATGATAATTAATAATTTCAAAGTAAGTTTCCACTGCAAATTGGAATAGGAAGTTGAAATGCTGAAACATTTTAGACTTAAAACATTCTGAAATGTTTTGAACTGGAAATGTCAAAATGAAAAAAATATAGACATTATATATTGCAATGATTCGCTATTTCAGAACATCATATTTCATTTGGAATTGACATTTTGTAAGGACTCAACACTTTTTTTGTTTTGAAATATTGATCCAAAATTAGATTTTTGTGTTTAGAATCTCTTAGTTGGAAAATTGGAAATGTTGGCTGAAATCAATCTTTGCCAATATAGAAGTTTGATTTTCAAAAAATTTTAAATTTATTTTATATTAAAAATCCCCAGTAAAGCCTCAGAAGATAAATGACTTACAACGTGTATACATTTCTGAATGCCACACATATGATGGGCTCTCCAGTAGAATTATGCAGTCATGGGAAGAAAATTTTGATTTTGAGAAAAACCATGTTTCGATTAGGATTTTATTTGTACAGAAAATGTTGATCAGCTGTACTAATGATGTACTCTCAATTCCAATGTTAACTACTTAACTGCCAATCATTTTAAGAGAATGGACGGGGAGGTTGCGAATGAAACCTAAGGTGGTTTGGAAATAGGAATTGCTGAAGGAAAGGAAATAAGGAGAAAAGGAGGAAAGAGACAAACAAAAAGTAGAAGAGAAACATAGAAAGGATGATAGTGACTAAAGGGAAATTCGGCAGGAATAGTAGTAAATTTAATCATGAACATATTATACCACAGTGATGCTGGATGTTGACAATAAGGTACTGAACAAATAATACATAATGATAATAACTTTTTTTTTTACACTTCATAGAGGTCAAATTCTATCCTTGATCTTTGTGCCAACCTCCATTTGCTGGTTTGGTGGGGATTCTGGGGACTGGAAATAGATGGCTGTGTCTACACTGGCACCCTTTTTCGGAAAAGGGATGCTAATGAGACACAGCGCAATTGCAAATCCGCGAGGGATTTAAATATCCCCCGCGGTATTTGATTACATAACTGCCGCTTTTTCCGGCTCGGGCTTTGCCGGAAAAAAGCGCCAGTCTAGACGGGGATCTTGCGGAAAATAAACCCTTTTCCGCAAGATCTCTTATTCCTACTTGAGGAAGGAATAAGTAGGAATCCTTGAGTAGGAATAAGAGATCTTGCGGAAAAGGGTTTATTTTCCGCAAGATCCCCCGTCTAGACTGGCGCTTTTTCCGGCAAAGCCCGAGCCGAAAAAGCGGCAACATGTAATGCAAATACCGCTGGGGATATTTAAATCCCCCGCGGATTAATTGCGCTGTGTCTCATTAGCATCCCTTTTCCGAAAAAGGGTGCCAGTGTAGACACAGCCGATAGGTTTATATCCTACACCAAGGAATGACATGCTCACTTTTGAATGAATTTATGAACCCTGGATTGGGGACTAGAAAGAAAGGAAGAAAGAAAGAAAGAAAGAAAGAAAGAAAGAAAGAAAGAAACTGAAGCACAGGAAAAAGTGCTGATCTGCCATAAACTGCCAGTGTGACCTTCTGCTCTTAATGAAAATTAATTATGTTTTCAAAATTTTGAAATGCATGATGAGTCCATCTGTCCTGTCCATTCCCATTTACAGACTGTGCTGGCATCAGGTACTTTTTCTACAGTATTCCCAGTAATTTTCCCTTCAGCTTTACTCTGCCAGTGATATGCTTAAATAAATAGTTCCAAGAAAAGATGTTCTTAGAGCAACTCCGATATCATCCAAGTGCACATGATAAGGTTACTGATTGATCTTCTCTTTTAACTAAAGACATTCTGTGTCACACACAAATAAAAGGAAATAGTTAAAGCTTCAGTGAAGACTTTAACTGTTCAAGTTTACACAGACAGCTGTGATGGCGTTTACCTGTCCCACACTGGGCCAGCAGTGGTTAATCCAATGCTATGCATTGAGGATACCATGCTCCCTTCCCGCTTCTGAGCATGTTTCAACTGGAACCATAGTATAAAAGGGAGCAAATCAGTTAACTGAGTGGCAGATATGCTCATTTCTGATAGGATCCTGGGCTGGAACCCAATGGAGCAGTGAGGGCCCAGTATCTCTATTTTCACTGTCAACCCTCCCCAGGGTAGTGGTCCACACCTCTCTGGCCACTAGGCCATACTGCTCAACTGCTGAGTACAACTGTCCTGTGCAGAAGGGCAGTTCTGTTGACTCTGGCCTGAGCTACAGGACCACCCTCATAAACCTAGACCCTGAATCTAAGGACAGCCCCCTCTAACTCTGACCATTAGGTAATACTGCCCTGAGGAGCAGGGCAATTATTTTGGACTTGGCTGCAGGGCCATCATGCCCCAAAGTGGTGACTGGGTATACCTGCCCTGCTGCAACAACATAGAATCATAGGATTAGAAGAGACCACATGGGCCATCTGGTCCAACCTTCAATTAGTTAAACTAAAGAGTGTGTTAAAAGTTATTGGTTCCCAAAAGAGCTTTCCTTAAAAAAACACATCTAAGTTTCACAACAAAGTCCAACTCGTGTGTTTCCCCCCCCCCAAAAAAATCCTTATTCTTATACTTTTCAGCACTGAGTGCAGCCCTAAAACAAAATTTCCTACCGTATGTTACATAGCTGATGAAATGTAATGATTTTCAGGACTAACAGGAAAGAGCAGCTGCCCTCCAGGTTGTGTTCCATAAATGCTTTCCAGCACCCAGCAGGAAGCAGTATATGTTCAGTTCAGTTAAGCTAATTTAAACATTTGCTGCTTTGCAAATTAAACATTTGCTGTACACAAACACAAATTAATATATGAAAGATTCCAACAAAGCAACTATACATACCTAAAAACTCACGAACACTTGAAATTTTCTCCTGTATCACTTATATTTTGAGTAAATTTAATAGAGCCCTCCTAACCACAATTGTGCTTTTAAGCACCATAAATAAGATACAAGAAATACCAATTTACAAATATATATCATTCCTTTCATGTAGCCCTGAAAATTGAATTGACACTATAATATTGAAGGGCAAAGAAAGTGCTATTACTACAGCTTGTTATAAAGACAAGACAGCTTTTCCAAGCAGCAACTGGATTTAAAAAAAAAAACATAATTAAAAGCAGCACTATTTCAGTAAATGTGAATACAATTATGGATTTTCATGTTAGATTATTATTATTTTGTTTCAAAAACTATCTGCAATTTAAAACTTCCTTCGTAAACCTACCATGCCAAAGCCCTCTTTAATACTAATTATTGCTTAGTGCCTAAGATTCATAGTTATTCTTCACAATTACCATCACAATTTACAACTCACTTTATTACTACATATCCCATAAATCAAAAAGGATATGCAGCCATTCTTATTATAGCAGAATGTTTGGACTATATATTGGAGTTAAGTGACTGGCAGCAATTTAATCTTAAAATATGTATTTTCAGGGCTTTAACTCTTTTGCCTTGTAAACATGATTGAAATGATTCCCCTCTCCCCAACTTGCTAAACGCTTGGTCTGATGTGTTTTTTACTTACACGGGTGTGAAATACTGTAGAGGGTTAATGGTGTAAGACACCTACTGTATTTATACAACTAAATAACAACTTTGATTGTAAATAGGGAATCTGGCACATGATTCATCCATAATCCTTGTGGTAGTGGGGGGGGGGGGGAGGGGAGAACAGCTTAAATACTAGGTATTAAAGAGTTCCAATAAGCACAGTACATTTTTATTAGCAATATTTCAGAAAGGTTTTCAAATTCATAGAATGTGTGCTTGGATGGGCAGCAGTTATATTAACCTGATATCAAGTTAATGATCTAGAATCAAAGAGTGCACTTAGGGAAAAAATAGGCCTCATTTACATATCATGAAAGGCCATTCTAGGTCTCGCAAAATTGGATTTGGTGTCTACAGTTGGCACTATAGCCAAATGGCAAATCACAAGAACTCCAAATCAGTCATCAAAAGTCAGCTTTTGTTTCTAACTGTTATGACAAAATCCACTTTTATAGAGTGCCTGTGTATGTATTTATACCAACCTCCCCCCCCCCCAAAAAAAATAAAAACCCTCTAAAGGACCCATAAATATCTAATGGGTAAATAATTTGTGTTATCAGAAAAGTATGCAGACCAAAATACATATTCAGTCATTGTAATCCACTGTGTCAACTGCCATATTTTCATCGAACATTTTAACTACACTATATTTAAATGTTAGCACTGATTCTCAAATGAGAAAATTGAAAATTAAATTGTCCCTCTGTCCTTAATTCACTCTGTTTTGCTCATCTTGCAGCTTATATTTGTCATACAAATATGCACTAATTTCAGATCAGTGCCCTGCAAAATTCAAAGACATGGAGTAATTTAAAGATGGATGTTGAAATTAATCAATGTTGTAGGCAAACACAACTCCATTAACATTGTGCAGTTACACCCACTTGTGTCAGCAAAGAATTTGGCCCATTGTAACATAAGAAAGGAATTTCACCCTTTTACGTTTTCTAGCTTAAAAAAAATTATACTCTTCACCACATTTTCAATATATAGGTGCACGCATACGAATTTAATGGGCAAACTTGCAAAGCCCAGGGAGAAATCTCTAAAAACTACTAATTTGGAGTTCTATCCAACCCAAAATTGTTTCTATAGGTGCTGGCTTACAGTAGCACCAACATTTTTCTTAGTTATAGAGCTGTGCAGACTTGTCCCTATTTTGAAAAATATTTCTTAGCATGTTGCATGCTTTCTTAAATGTTCTAATGCAGGGGTCAGTTACATGTCTGTTAGCCAGCCAGGGAAGAGAATTTACAGGTGTACTGCTTGGACCATTAAGGCTAATTAGTTGACAACATTCATTTGGAACCCAGTCAGGGCCCATTGGACCAGGGTGACTAGATAGCAAGTGTGACAAATTGGGATGGGGCGGAGGTGATAGGTGCCGATAGAAGAAAAAGTTTTGTATATTGGAATTGTCCCTATGAAACTGGCACATCTGGTCACCCTACATTGGACCAAAGCTGTCTTCCCCTACTAATAGTGTTCATAATGGATAAACAGAAGAAGACGGGAGCACCTCTTCCTACCACAGTCACCCACCATCCACATACACAAAATCTTTGATAGGGCCTGTAATTTCTTGATCATAACATTGGAAGTCCATCATAATTTCTAGAGTTACGGAAAGAGCTCACTCCCAACTACATAGTCTTTCCATCTCCACAACATAACACAAGGCTCATATTTGCAGAGGTCTCCCCACTTTAATGGCCACTATAACATGGACAGCCACATTATTGTTCGGGGGGAAAGAAAAAGCAAAACCAATTTCCCTGAGGAAATGATAACATTTAGGAGAGAACTATGAAGATGATAAGTCTCACATACACCAATGCATTTCATTGACTTCTGTAGAGTTACTCTACTCCTGTTTTCATCATTGTCAGGATCGGGCCTTACAAAATGATCCTTTCAGATGGACTATTGCTTTTCCAATTCGTGTGTCACCTAGGGGAGGATGCATCCATCTGGAGATCACGTCAAATGATCTAAAATAGAAGACCATCCCCTCAAAATTCAGTATGGTGTATATTTAAAACAACACAAAACAAAACAAAAAAAACCCAAAACCAAAACAAAAAGAAGAGCTGGTCAAATAGTTTTTTCCCTGCTGAACCAATATCAGCAGAATGTAGGCTTTTTATGGAGCTTGTAAACCATCCATGAACAATTCCAAGTTTCTGAAATGATATTTTTTATTTGCTAAATAATTTGCTAAAGAATTTTAAATTGCTGAATGGTGGGTGAATTGCTCACTACAGCTATCTGAGGTTTGCAGTTTGTGGTGTGGTCATAAGGAATTGTTTCTGCTTCTTGATAGCCTGATTAAAATAGTCAGTGATGAATCGTTAATGAGTGATGCTCTGCCTGTATGAATTTGTAACTTTTGGAGGATTCTAAAATATTTTCATGACTAATCGTGCTTTGATAAAGCAGGTAAGTAGGAAAGAACATGATTCTGATTGCAACCCCCTCCAAAATGCCAGAACATCCCATTGAAGTTACTGTTCACAAATATAGTTGTAAACCTGCTTTTTCATTGTTTGACAAGCTCTAATAAGCCCTATCTTAGGCCTCATATCTCACCTTCCCATGGATCAGTGGACTTTGGTTGTCTATTGTAGGAATGAAAAAGGGACACAAAACAGAGAGAAGCAGTGTGTGAGAAGCAGGGAACTAGGTAGATGAATACCTCATGACCTTCTCTGTAAATGTTATGTGCAGAACTGAGCACTCTTCTAGTTTTTGACCCTATATCCCATAACTTGGGCAGATCAGTCTCCTCTGCAGCCTTCTGGGGCTTGTGCATCATACATGTTCACATATATTTCCTTTTGAATAGGACCTGATCTGCACTTCTAAGGTTATGTCTACACTAGAAAAGTTTGGCGACGAAAGTGTTGTTGACATTCAAAAGTCATCAAAACTGAAAAGTTGTCAAACCTGTTTTTCTGCCATCTATTGTCAACATTTCATGACCACATTGTTACTTCCCTGTTGACAGAAAGAACAAAGCAACATGGGAATGCATCCCTCAGTGCCTGGTGTCACCTTCAGTCACTAAGCACTGTGAGAATGCTCAGCGTAGCACAAGGCATTTTGGGAACGTGGAAAACATCCAGTCAGTTACCTCTGTGCTTCCCAGTCCTCCCTAGGCTTCTGGCTTACTTTCACATTGATTGGATGGCAGTCCTTGCTGAGAATGCCAGCACTGCTGTGAGAAATCGTAAGAAACCACAATTCTCTCCCATGCTGTGTTGAGTGTACTTAGGACATCACACACTGCAGCAGAGCTACTTGTGCAATTAATAGCAGAGCACAAAGACTTGGACGTGGATGACAATTTAAGTGACAGGGACAGCACTAAATTGGGATTGCACTGAGCTATCACAGAACAGCTGTGCAGAATAGAGCATTGCTTTTGGGCTAGGGAAACCATCACTGTGTGGTGGGATTGCATTGTCATGCAGGTGTGGGATGAAGAGCAGGGCTACATAACTTTTGGATGCGTAAAGCAACCATCCCGGAGCCGTGTTTTGAGCTGGTCCCTGAATGGCGGTGCAAGGACACCTGAATGAGAGCTGCTGTCTCAGTAGAGAAACATGTTGTGATTGCTTTGTGGAAGCTGGCGATTCCTGATTGGCACCGTTCAGTTGCAAATCAATTTGGAGTGGGGAAGTCTACCTTCGGGGCAGCACTTGTGCAAGTGTGCAGGTCAATACATTGCATTTTGCTATGTAGAACTGTGACTCTGGGAAATGTGGATGACATAGTGACTGGAGCAATCAAAGGCACAAATATTACTATTGTAGTGCCACTCCATCTTGCCTCAGAGTACCTCAGTTGTAAGGGGTGCTTCAGGGGCTTGTGGATCACCGTGGGCATTTCAGAGAAATAAATGTGAGGTGGTCTGGAAAGGTGCATGATGCGCACATCTTCAGAAACAGTGGTTTGTACTGAAAGCTACAGGCTGGGACTTTCTTTCCAGACCACAAAATTACAGTGTGGAAATGTCCATTGTAATCTTAGGTGATGTGACTTAGCCCTTATAGCCCTGGCTCATGAAGCCTTTCGTGGGGCACCTGGACAGGTAAGGAGCAGTTCAACAACAGGCGAAGCTGATGCCACATGGTTGTTAAATGTGCCTTTGGCAGACTGAAAAGGAGATGGAAGTGTCTCTATGGCAGGCTGAACCTTTTAGAGCATCATATGCCCAAGGTGGTAGCCATATGCTCTTGCTTGCATACTTTGTGTGAGAGTAAGAGTAAAGCATGTGGCTGTGGTTGGAAAAATGAGACACAGTGCCTGGATGCACAGTTTGAACAGTCAGACATCTGTGCTGTCAGAGGAGCCAATAGAGTGGCCATCAATATCAGGAAGGCTCCGAGGAACCACCTTAACAAGGAGGAGCACTAATATTTCAGGGGAGGAGGGGTTGCTTCCCTGCCTCATCCACTGCTCATCCTAAGCAAGGCATTCCCATAAAATCCAAAGGGTATTTCAGGCTTCCACAGGGGTCAGAGTAATTAGTGTGTGTTGTGTCACAGAAAATAAACTCATAGAAATCTGCACGACATTGATGTCTTTCAATCAGGATGCTCTATGGTAAGGGATTGGAACAGATACTGGGAGACCCCACAATGGTGTTAATACTTAAAAAAAACAACAAACAGTTTTGCAGCATCTTAGAGACTAACAAAAATGTAGATGGTATCATGAGCTTTCGTGGGCACAACCCATTCTGAAGAGGTGGGTTGTGCCCATGAAAGCTTATGATACCATCTACATTTTTGTTAGTCTCTAAGGTGCTGCAAAACTGTTTGTTGTTTTTTCAGTTTTTTTCAGTTACAGACTAACACAGCTACCCCTCTTAAACTTTTGAATGGTGTTAGGTGTTAGTGTTTAGCTGTCAAAGTCACAGCTGCTTTCATAGGGAATGGAGTTTTCTGGGGGAAAAAATACTTGATTGTGAAAATCAATGTGTGGGTGTAGAGGGAAGGTTGCGGGATAAAGAATTTTGCATGTGTGGCCATGGAGGCTGATGTGTGGGTATGAAGGGACAGTGTTGTGAAAATAATTCTGCATGTATTGACAGTGAGGCCTTTGGTTTGTTCACTCTGCATCTTGATAAGACACTTCAGCATCTCATTTTGGTTTTCCATGAGCTTTAGCATGCACTCAGTGGTTTGTGTTCTCACTTGCATCTCCATAGCTCTTCTTTGCTCCCTTTTTCTCTCTTTGAAGCATTGAACAACACAACACATCCTTCACCAGATCCTCCCTCACTCTCGGGGGGGGGGGGGTTCCTTCATTGACTGACTCTGTCTGATGATGAACATGCCTGACTTCTCAAGGTCTGGCCTAGAAAAAACACCCATTAACAACAGAGAGTGATTGCACTTTTCATGATGAAGATTATAATATTTCACTAATATGCACATGTCTGAACAAAATTTGCCACTTTTGTTGTTACCCTTGAGGCAAACACAGATTTCTCCAGTTTCTCTGATCATGGTGGCTATGTCTACACTGTGCCCGTTTTGCGCATGAAATATGCAAATGATGCGAAGCGTGGTATATCACCACACCTCACTTGCATAATTAACAAGGCTCCGTTTTTATGCAAAACCTCCTCTTGCTCAAGAGCCGTTCTTCCTGAAAAAAATGCGGAAGTATTTTTCCGCATTTTTTCAGGAAGAACGGCTCTTGCGCAAGAGGGGTTTTTTGCGCAAAAAGGTGCCATGTAGACGTAAAAGCCTCTTGTGCAAAAACGGAGCCTCGTTAATTATGCAAATGAAGTGTGGCAATAGTCCATGCTTCGCCTCATTTGCATATTTTTTGCGCAAAACAGGCACAGTGTAGACATAGCTGGTAAGCTTTAAAATTGGGGAAAGGGGAGAAGGAGGGTTGGCCATGGGTCCCCTAGAAAGTACAGTCCACACTTCTGCAGGAGGTGCACATGGAAACAATTTGTAATAATCCTACACTTGTCCACAGACTGCCACTCCTTATGCAGCCCCCACTCCTTATGCAGCCAAACTCTGGGCCACCTTGGTTCTGGCAGCACAGTATGAAGACTGGTTTGGGAGAGTGTCATACCATGGCAGTGGGGAAATGGCAGCCTTGCCATGGAATCTCCATGAGAAAACTGATAAGTACATCCAGCAAAGCTTCAACACCTTCTCCCAACAAGATTCTATTGATATTTCTATGTTGTTGCTCTGTTTGGAGTAACAGACCCAGGCAGGACTTAGTCAGCTCACACAAATGCAACCTCCAGTCACCCCATGGCACTGCCCCCACTCCCCAAGCTGCAAGAGCCACTTCCCAAGTCACTACCCATCCCTCCCATACCCCACTGCAAAATACAGAAATACACAGCAACTTACTGCCTTGCATGGTTTCCACCCTCCTCCCCCAACTGCATGGGCATTGGGTATGTACCACCAGGCATAGTTCTGCCCACACTCCACTCCACCCCCAAGCGCCTACTGTAGGCGCGATTGCACTGATTATTCACCTAGGGCACTGATAAGATCCAAAAGCTCTGCGGTGCTCCAAGCACACCAGCTTCCCTGAGAAGACACCATGAGGATCACTACACAAATGAGCCAGATACCAGGAAATGGATTTTAAAGTTTCTGGGTTTGCAGGTGGGAAGGGCACATCTGTTTACATAGCTGCAGAGCAGTAGAGTTCAAAGCACTGCCCAGAGTGTTTAACTGGGCATTATGGGAAGAATGTCATCAAAACTGGGTGTTTGTTGTGACTTGTCTTGTCACAATGTGGATACTCTCCAGGTAAGGCCTAATTCTAGTAGCTGGATAACGGTTTTCCATGCAGATGCTACCCATTTTTTAGCTTTTGTATTGAATGAACAAAGAGATTATATCGATGCATGTTCTTTCACAGCACTCATTTTTTCCCCTACACTTGTTTTGTCAGATACTTGACAATGTAAATGGAATTATTAAGACTTCTCTATATTTCTGTTTAGTAGAAACTTTCCCTAAAAATTGGTTCTCATACTTTATTTAGGTGGGCAAATACAAATACAATATATTCTGTATTGAATTAAAGCATGATTCTGTATAATGGTATGTTAATTATAAGCACCTAAAACACCTTTTCATGAAAATAATTTATTTTTGATGTTGTGTGTCTAACTTAGATTGTTAATTTTAGAATCAGCCCTGTACCTGACTATACTGTTGTTATTCAATGCTTGCTGATTAAGTGACTCAGAACATAAACAGTCATTCCAGACTCCATTTTTATTCCAGCGTCAAGACAAATAATAGACAGATCTCATTAAATTTAGGAAGTGAACATCATAGAAGATCTGTTTGCCATTCTTACTGTATAATCCTTGAATTCATTGTTGCAACTAGCAAATCAGTTACCAAATTGCTATTAAATGACCTTTTCAAATGGCTTTTTTTCCCCTATGGAATTGCATTTAGTGCTACCTAATAATTGTTAATGTTTACACAGAGACAAGGTGGGTGAGGTAATATCTTTTTCAAGAAGCAGAAACAACACCATGTGATCACACCACAAACTGTGAATGCAGAATAGCTGTAGTTAGCAATTCATCCACCATTCAGTAACTGAAAAGTCTTTATCCAATCTGTTTAGTAAATAACAAATACAGTTCTGAGAAATTCTGAATGGTTCACACACCTCCCATGAAAAGCCTACATTCAGCTGACATTGGTTCAGAAAATATTATTCAAACAGCTTTCCTTAAAAAAACCCACACCATCTTCTGAATTTCAAGGGGACAGGTTTTCTCCTATTTTAGATAACTTTATGTGATCTCTAGGCAGGAGGGTCTATCTGAAATGTACAGAGTAGAAGATAGATGTGTGACTACTCAAAAAGAGAAGATGAAATCCTAATCCCATTGATATCAATGACAAGACTCCAATAGAGCCAGCTAGAAACTCCAGTAGTTTAACTAAAACAAACCTTTTTTAAAAAATGTAAAGCATTTATATGGACCAACCGTTTGGGGAAAAATAAAAGCTCCCTCCCCTCTGAATTTTTACTTATTTTTAGAACCACAACAATTTGGCCTAGATTCATCTGTGTCCTCTAGTTGCTTTGTGCTGCTCCAATGAGGCTAAGCAGCTGCCAACCCAACTTAACCCGAAGCAGTGTCAGTGACTGATCCTGTCCTTTTGCAGAGGTTCTAAAATGTTTGGAGGTGTTTTTTTTTTTCATTTGTAATTTGTTCTCATGGTGTGTCTTGCTTAATGGAGTCAAAGCACCAGAGACCAATTCTCAATCATGCCCCAGGTGTGCTCCTGGCACTGACCTGCTGTATGACTCTGGACAAATCACTTCAGTTCTGTGTTTCTGATTTTGTTACCCTACTGTCTGTTTTGCCTGTTTAACTTGTAAGCTCTTTGGGGGAGGGACTTCCTCTTGCCTTGTGCTTGTAAAGTGTATGCCACAATGGAGGTCTCTAGGTCCTATTGGAATATAAATCCTAAATATTACCAAAACGATATCTTCAAGATTTTCAGGACAACTGTGAAGACTCAGGAGGCTTGGATAAATCTTCTGATGTTTATCTGAACTGAACCCAAACTCTGAAATGGGGCTTACTTGGGGGACCATGGAGGGGTGCATTCAAACCCTTGTAGTGCACATTTACCAAAAAAAGGCCCCCAGAAATTCCAGTGTACGGCCCTGAACACTATCCTGCTGCCCCACTGGAGCTATAATTCAGGTACTTCATGTCCACACTCTCCTCTGTTGGCTAGGCTCCCTGACTTGATTATATGTCCCATGATCTCCCTCTCTTGTTGAACTCATCCAAAGAATTCTTGGTCATGGTGCATTGTGGGAAATATAGTTCAATTCAGTTGGTGGGTATTTAGCTTTTCAATGAGATGCTGACATTTTCTGCAGAAAGCAGATTTTTGTGAAAAGTTTTAGTCAAAAAATGAATTTTCCATCCAAAAACTGTTTTGATGGAAAATTTTTGACCAGCATCATAGATGGCAGGTGAAGCTTCCCCTTGGGGAGGCCAGTCCCCTGCCTGACTCTTCTGGATAAGGCTGCCTCTTCAGCCTAAGGCCTCACCCCCAATCGTTGCTCTCAGCCCCTCCATGGCCCTGACTAGGGTTTAGGGGGTGAGAGCTTGCCACTCCCCCACACTCCGTGGCCCCAGGTGGGTCAGGGTGAGAGCTTGGTTGAGGCCACTGGGAGGGAGGGGCTGAAAGCTCGGACCCAGCGGGTTTTGAGCCCTCAGCCTCAGTTGGGACTGTGGTGGAGCTCTCTACCCTGGCTGGAGCTCCAAGACTGGAGCCCCTTCCCCATTCAGCCCGTTCCTTCATGGCACCACCCCTGTTCCACCCATAGATCTGCCCCCATTTCACCCCTGTTCTGCTTCTTCCACCACAGCCCTCTTCCTTCTTTGCCCACCCCCATCCCAAAAAACTCTGTGCCTCTGCCCCAGGTCCAGGCCACAGTGGGGAGTGAAAGCTCCTCCAGCCCTTCAGTTGTGTGTGTGTGTGTGTAGGGAGGGCAAGACTTTTCAGGAGGCCCCAAATCTGCTACTGTCCTCTACCTGTTGTGCAAGGGTTGGGGAGGCTTAGCCTTCCTTGGCCTCCGTTATTCACCACCTATAAACAGCATTATAATCATATTGTTCCAATATTCAGGAGGCCAAGAAGGATTTGGACTCCTGGAGGGGTTACAACAGACATTGACCTATGATAATCATTACTAATCTATTTGTGTTGTTACATACATAGGCTATGAACAGGGAGGGACATGCAACAGAAGCTCTCTCTTCGTTGACTTGGCACCATTCTCAGCACTCCAGCAAAAACACATGTGGTGTCTTCTGTTGCCCAACCGTACATTCCGGGCCAGGCCCCCAGCTGGTGTAAGTTGACGTCAGTCCACTGACTGAGAGACTTCAACACAGATGCATTATTTTCGTGGTCTGAGAATCTGGCACTCTTCTCTGTCCAAATGGTCCAGGACACTAATTCCAGTCCTATGGCCCACATTCAGAGCTGCGTGGAAGGGAGCCCAAATTGGTGTCCTTGGTGCCTTCAGGCCTGCAATGTGTGGGGAAAGCACTCATTTACACACAGCCACTTACAGACCTCTACTTAAAACCCCTTATGCGCCACTTGTGAATCTGGCCTGGTGTGGCTTGCTGCCTCACAGGTATATTTGAAACTCCAAAATGGCTTTGTTAGAGCATGTTCCTTAGCTGTGTTGTGCCATTCAGGCCAAGCCTTGTGTGGGAGTGAGCAGTGTCAGTGCCAGCTCCGTGGGGGCCCAGCAGGAATAGCTCCCATACTAAACCAGGCATTTTCTTACAATGAAAAGCAAATAGGACTCCCCTTGAGCTGCTCAGGGCCCTAGACAATTGCTTAATCTGTGTATGGCTAGCGTCAGCACTGGAAGCAGGCAAGTACACTCATCACCACCCCCTCTCCCGGCCAGAAAAGTCTGGGGGGAATTTCTTTCAGGGAGACAGAAATCCTCCTGATGCTTCCTGGCAGGGAAGGGGTTGTGCCCAATGCTGCATCCCTTTGTAGGATGGGGAAGAATGTTTCCACCTGGTCTATTGGCTGATGCATGGGAGAGATCACTTTTCTTCATCCCTTTGGGGTATTTTGTGCCCCAGGAGCTGCACAAAGAGAGTAATCTCTGTTGTCCTTGCAAAGCATTGCTGATGAGTGAGAGAATGAGAAGAGGGGAAACCACCAGGGAAAAGTGTGTTGCAAACCAACAGGGAACAAAAAAAGGACAAAAAAAAAAAAAAAAGGAGGAAGAAAGTAAGGAAAAGAATTGCAGGGAGAGAGAGCTAGAATATGGACAGAAAAAAAAAAGTCAAGAAATTGGCAATTGTGCTGAAATATGACAGCTGTGAACTTGTGAGAATGGCATAATTTTTGGTCATTCTCATGATATTTCACCCACATCCTGACCAAAACTTAGGTTCCTTCTGGTTTGGGATCAGATCAGGAATTAAAACCATATGGCTGGATATGGATCCAGAGCTTCAAATTTGAAATCCCTTGAAAGACCAGACCAGACTGTGCGGGGTTGGGGAGGAGAGAAGGGGGCCGAGGGGGGTGGGAAGGGGGATGGAAGAGCGAAGGGGAAAGGGCTGTAAAGGGGGCAACTGCCTTGGGGCCCAGTGATTCTAAAGCGCCTAGGGCTCCCAGCTGCCAGTGCAGCTACAGTGGCACCAGCGGGCGGCCAGAGCCCCGAACCCTTTAAATAGCCACCAGATCCCTAGTGAGCAATGAGGGCTGACTGGGGTGGCTAGCCCCAGCCCCACCCCATCTGCCCAAGGCCCCACCCCTTCCAGGGACATGGAGCACCCCCCTCTCCCTTGCCCAGGGGCCAGGCGAGTCTGTCAGCCCCAATGATCCAGACCCACTTTTGGCTCATTGCTAGTAGCACCAGCACAACTGCATTCAGTGGCCTCTCACAACACATAGAAAATGTCAGATTGTTAGAGGCAGATCTCTTAAGTTGGTACTGCAATGGGGTGGACTAACTTATCTGCACTTGTGACCTAAAGACATTATATTAAAAGGTTCCATACAAAATACTGTTCCTGACTTTCAGGTATTAGACAGGCCAAAATACTATAATGTGCATAATCCATATTTTAATTAGCATTGAAAAATTATTTTAGGGAGCTTTTTTATTTTAGAAAAAATATTTCTAAAGTATTTGAAAAAAGTTACATTCTTTTATTTTTAGGAATGCATATTATATATATGGTAAACTCATTTGTTCCTAAGCTTAGACTTTGTATTCCAATGTCAGTTGAAAAGGAATTTTTACACTCAGGTTATAAATTCCAGAAATTAAGGGTTCATAATATGGAAATGCAGAGAAACCCTTATTTATAGCAGTGCTACCAGATGCTGCAATAATGAACACTAGCCTTTAAGCTGTCCTCATTTTGGTATTCAAATCATTCATACCGATTTTAATTATGAGCCATGTAATGCAGTGTAATGTGCAGCTTCTCTGCCACACAATCGTAATATGCATTTTTCATATACATATGTCTTTTCTTGTGACTAGGGCTCTGTAATTGAAAACACTTTATCAGCTCGAGAGTTAATGACATTAGTGGGGGGGATTTAGGTGCTCAACTCTCAGTGATAATGGGAGTTTCACTGTGCTGAAAATGTATTACTAAATGTTTACTGAAGATAAGAACAAAATATATTTGTGGCATGAACTTCAGATAATATTTTACCTGTTCTTTGAGAAGGTAAGCAAAACAAACACTTCGCTCTAACATTTGCCATAGCCAAGTCAGCAGTAATTTACAAAGGCAGGAGGGGGGAAAAAGAACAACCTTGACTTACTTTGCTTACACTGATAGAGCTAAAGGGTATGAGAGACACAAGGTGGATGAGGTAATAACTTTTATTGGACCACCTTGTTTGTGTAATATCCTGAGACCAACGTATCTACAAGAACCCTGCATAGAGGCTACATTGTGTTATCTAGACACATCCCAGAGCAGAGGATGAGACATGGACATATCTTCCAGGAGAACAATTATATGCAAGGGGGTCTATGATAGTGCAGTTTCCTCTTTCATACTTCTCAGTCTGCTGTCAGCTAATGTGGAGGAAGTGTTATAATGATCTTTGCTCCTCACTGTCCTTAATGGTAATGTATGACCTCAGAGGTACATAGAGGGAGCAGTGTCTGCAACTCTGACAAACATTTTCCACCATCCCCCTGCCTCTGTGCACACAGACAAGAACTCGTCTTAATCTGCCCTTTAAGTGTTTTCTCTGGTCCATATTTCTTGTAATGGGCATATTCCATCTAGGTGCTGAGTGGCCTCCATTATCATAGTATCAGAGCAACCTTGTTTGAAGTCTACTAACACAGAAAATGGCACAGAGTAACTAGCACAGGATCATGAAACACATCTATTAATATAAGCACTCCTCTGAAATAAGGTTCTCTCAAACCCACAGAAAGTACCTGATATGTTTTCTCAGGGATTATAAAATTGTCAAAAGGATCCCAATAATTTATGGATGGTTAGGTTTAAGGTGATGTTTGTTTCTAAATCCTTCTATAGAACTGTGAGACAATGGACCTCTGTTGTAGATACAATGTACATGCCTAATAGGTAGACAAAAGAGAAAATTGCATCTGTGGAGCATTCTAAAAAGGAACGTGGTTCTAAGTTAACCCTCATACAAACCCTTAATCTAGTTAAGTTCCATTAGTGGCTATGCTGCCTGGGTTCCTGTTAGCCTTATATCTGAGTACACTGAACAAGAGAGGTGATACGATTTGTTACTAATCTTTGACTGATGGAGACATTAGGCCTGATTTATCATTTCCTGAGGCTCCTTTATGCCACCTAGGCTGGTGCAAAGGGTCAACATGGTAGGCAGGAGCCCATCCCAAGGAATACCGCTGCAAAGGGGACTCCTATTCTCAGTCCCAGAACTGTCTCTAGGAACTCAATGCCACCCCCAAAAAACTGGGTGCAGAGGTATTTTGGATGGACCACATGGGAGAAGCAAGTCAAGGAGGGAGGAGGCATGGTCAGTACACAGCTGCACCCTAACAATTCTCTGCCCTGCTAAGCTTCATAGGAGCTAATGAAGCAGGAGTGAGAATTTGGGAAGCGAAGCAGTGAGGCTGATCTGGCCTGGAGTGGGAAATAAAATGCCTCTGCAGTTCCTGAACAAGTAATATAAACTGTCTTCCATCCCACCATGTATTGGCATTTGCCAATGTCTCTGCTAGCTAGGTCTCCTACTGTCACTTCCCAGCATGCTATCTATAAAGGGCCCTCACCTGCATCCAATTTAGTCAACCTCCAGGGCATGGTGTAAATGAAACATGGCTACTCAGACACCTACCTGAGTACTCACATGGTGAAGATAAGAGGTGAATTTGTGAGCAGACAGGTATGGATCATCAGGTTATATGCTTCAATGTTAAATGGTCAGATGATGCAGCAATGGATGCACCACCACTTCAATCCTAAGCACCCCCGTCTTCCATTGGTGGGCTTGCCTAGAAGGCTTCAGGAAAATTTCCTTGAGAAGGCCATACTGATCCTGCAAGGACACAGTAGACTCTGGTGTGCTGGTGGACAGAACAGATTTGGCAAAATCCAAGGTGAGCTGTTAAGTGGGAGGTACTGGAGTTAGGTAATTAGGGAGCTATTTCAAAAGTACCTGAGGACTGGCAGCCAGTAACCCAACCTCTTCATATGCAGTCAAGCTATTTGGCCCTGAGACTCTTGTTTATACAGATGGGATTGCCCTTCAGGTATTGCATGCCCAGGCAGCAGGGGGTGCCTGTCAGTAACCTGAGAATTGTGACAGAGGCTAAGCCCAGTTGTGGCTTTTCAGACTTACAGGGCCATCAGAACATTAACATTTGTTTAAATCTCACCTATGTATAATCCCCAACTGAAAGCTAGAAGTTTAACACTTTCTTTGTCCACCTGCTTTTCTTGCTTTGCATGGAGACTTGGGTTTCATATTGCAGGGTTGTCATGAATATAATGATCTACCGGCTTTTTTTTTTTAATATGGAAAGATCTTAAAAGCTTTTAAAAAACAACAAACAAGCCTTTGTATGGAGTTTGCAGTGACATGGAAAAAGAGCAGTAAGTCATTTTTGGGGCCTATCTTCATATTTACTTTCTCTATAGTTAGTGATAGGTCAGCTGTTAAAGTGGGGATGAAAACAAGACCCTATCACATTATGTAAATACCTTGGAAGAAAGGACATCAATGAGACTATGAATAGGGGAAGTTATTTACTGATACATAATGGTTTTACTATTTGACTTTAAAGGGCAAATAATTATATTTTTTCTACCAATCCAAAAAAAATTGTTTTAATATACATAATATACTGAGCCTCCATGGAACAAAGACCATTTCAGAGAGATGCAAAGATTTGTTCACTAACCATCCATCCAACTCGGACGAATCAAAAATATGAGGATGAGAGATCTTTGAGAGAGACATTTAAACAGTCCTGTCTGGATTACTTAAATGTGAAGGTGGTTATCTCCCTCCCTCAGTGATGCGTTCTGTCACATTTGACTAAATAGACAGAAGGCTTTGTCGAGACAGAGTTTTCTATGAAAAAAAGTTTTTCTTGGTTTTCATGTGGATGATTTTCCTTCAAGCTCTTAAACAGACACTTAAGAAATCTACTCAAAAACTCTCTGTGGAGAGACAGACAAAGAAAGAGAGAATCAATAAATGATCCCATTTGGTTTTATTTCTTCAGGAAAATTATTGTCCTTTTCTTACTTCTGAAGCCTCATCAGTGTGAATGGACTGATCAGAGCTGCAGTAAGCAGTTCACCACTGATTCAAGCTGTTGTGAGCCGGCCCCTGCACGCTCCCCATTGGGAAAGGTCACCAA
Source organism: Rafetus swinhoei (assembly GCA_019425775.1). Classification (NCBI taxonomy): domain Eukaryota; kingdom Metazoa; phylum Chordata; order Testudines; family Trionychidae; genus Rafetus; species Rafetus swinhoei. The sequence continues at coordinate 32,453,881 of CM033440.1, forward strand.
CTCAGTGCTATTTGATCACTTAGTCAGGGGAGGAAAACCTAGCCTGAGAGCCGCCAGCATTGATATATATGTTTGACACAGTTGTTTGAACTGAGTGAGACCAGTGGCCAAGGAAAGAAAAAGGCTGTGGGCTCAGAACATAATTAGTGTATTTGAGTGTTTAATCTTCTCTTTATGACAATTTTGCCATCAGTGTTTTTTGTAATGCTTTTTAAGCTGGCGGCCTTGCAGGGTTTCTTTTTTTTAATATAATCTCTCACACAAGGAAACAAAATAAATTCTGGCCAGGTGGATTTTTTTAAAGCTCTTTCAGTTCTACTGATTACCTGAATTTAAATGATTGACGCTATCCTTTTAATGTAAAAAAGCTATTGCATACATTAAGCAAAAGCAATTAGCATACTTCTGTAACCACTTGCCTTTTCATTGCTCAGTCCTTGCATATGCATGTTTGCGAGCCTTGAGGCAACAGAAGGTTTGTCAAGAAGAGTAATGATGAGGAAAGGAAATTGAAAGCAAATGACAAAACTGGGGGCAAAGGGAAGGACTGAGCAGAGGGATAAAAATCAGAAAAGGGTTACAGCGAGGATATGCAGAGGGAATATCATTAGAACAACAGCATGTAAGCTACTTTGGTTTGTTGTGGTTTCTCTCAGCCTCTTGCCGGAGGTAGATTTAATGGAGTAACATCAACACCCTTTATTTCAAACAAACCAGTCCCTGAAGTGCAGTTCAAATTCTTCTAACTTCCCTAATCTGATGTTTAGTAGAAAATAGACTAAGTTTAGTCTGGACATTCTTGTTGCTAACACCAGAATCAACACAAGTCTTTTATAAGGGGTGTTGTAAGTGCATGGGGCCCTAAACAAGGTTGAGGTATTTCCATTGTAAAGTTTAGTCAAGTTCATGACACTAAACAGTACCACAACTAAGAAGAAACCCTTATCAGAATGTCTCTGCACAAACACAAAAGCATTTGCTCTCAAGGGTCACTCATGATTTTCAGTCAATTGTGTGTATGAGGCATGTGTTATCATTTTCTCTGTTTAGCAAATATAATAGCTGAAGTAGACTGGTTTGTTTATCATGTGCAGGGATTAAACTTTTCTTCCTCTTGGGACCTAATTTAAAGGTCTGTTTTTCATTCAGTTCTCCATTTACTCATGTTTTGAATAGTAAATTGAAGAAATTCATGAATTCTCTGATTGTGAATTAAAATCCTCCCTTTGTCACTGCACTGCTCTTGCAATGGCAAATAGGAAACGAAGTTTGGGGACAAATTCAGGGGTTTTGCTCTGCTGTTGTGGAGGTTGAAAACATCACAGGGATAATTCACTCAGTCCCACCTTGCTAATGTAGCACTCTTGCAGCTGATCACTCTCAGAGGAGGCTATTTACTTGCTCTTGTGTGGGAAAGGTAGGAGACAAAAGCAAGACAAAATGCAAATCACAGTTACTACTCCTTCAACTCTCCCCTTCTCTCTCCACCGCCCCCAAAAGAAAGGTTCTTCAGTGACTCCTGTTTAGTTTCATTGTTGGATTTTATGTCAATGTAACACACTGAGAATGAAGTACCACATAGGCCAGGTACTGGCTTTCTGCAGTGGGCCTTCAATCCTTATACTCTCAGCAAGGGGGTAAGTGAGTGCCATTTGGGGGGATGGTTTTTGTGAAGTGGTGTCACAACCCAGAAACTCAGTTCAGGTTTCTTAAATCTGCAAAGTTAGGAAAAGAGGCTAAAATGATTGGCAGGACAATTTGTTCTTATGACTGAAATGATTACTAAAATTACAGCCTCTGGAGAAGAGAGGCTGACTTAGATTTACAAATTCAGTGCTGGTTCATGTCTGCATTCTCAAAGCAAAATAAAACTTTGGCAAGCTACATGATGAGTGTGTGATGATAGAAATCTCTATTATGATGTGTAAAAATTCAGTACGGGGTGTAGAATGCCTTACTTGAGGTGCCCTTCAATAAATTCTTAGGAAACATCAGGGGCTCAATACCATTGCCTACACTAATTGTTAATTATAATTGAATTCTGATTTCTTTAAAAATGTTTCTTCAAGAAGAGTTGTTCCATTGTGTCTGATTTTACTGTACCTTAGTCCTCTGACATTGTGATTGATTGTTATATAAGCACTTGAGACAAAAATGGGAATAAAAGGGAGATGCTTTGATGTATAGGTTGGACCTCCCTGGTCTGTACCCTCGGGACAGGGAGGAACTAATAGGGGAAGTGGAGGTAGGTGACAACCTGGGAAGCAGTGATCATGAGATGGTAGATTTCAGGATCCTGACCAAAGGAAGAAAAGAGAGTAGTAAAATACACACCTTGGACTTCAAAAAAGCAGATTTGACTCCTCAGAGATCTGATGGGCAGAATCCTGGGATGCTAACATGAAGGGGAAAGGAGTCCAGGACAGCTGGCAGTATTTTAAAGAAGCCTTATTGAAGGCACAGAAAGAAACCATCCCGCAAGCAAGAGGCAAACATGGTAGGAGACCGATTGGCTTACGGGGAAATCCTTGGTGAACTTAAGCACAAAAAGGAAGCTTACAAAAAGTGGAAACTTGGACAAATGACCAGGAGGGGTTTAAATGGATAGCTCGAGAATGCCGGGGGTTATCAGGAAGGCGAAAAGCGCAAATGGAATTGCGACTGGCTAAGGATGTGAAGGATAACAAGAAGGGTTTCTACAGGCACATTAACAAGAAGAAGGTGATCAGAGAGGGTGTGCGACCCCTACTGGATGAAGGAGGTAACCTAGTGACAGACGATGTGGGGAAAGCTGAAGTACTCAATGCTTTCTTTGCCTCTGTATTCACGGACAAGGTCGGCTCCTGGACTTCTGCGCTAAGTGACTCAAGATGGGATGAAGATGGACAGCCCGTGGTGGGTAAAGAACAGGTTAGGAACTATTTAGAAAAGCTAAACGTACACAAATCCATGGGTCCGGACTTAATGCATCCGAGGGTACTGAGGAGTTGGCAAATGTCATTGAGGAGCCTTTGGCCATTATCTTTGAAAAGTCGTGGGGATCGGGAGAAATCCTGATGATTGAAAAAGGCAAATGTAGTGCCCATCTTCAAAAAGGGAAGAAGGACGATCCAGGGAACTATAGGCCGGTCAGTCTTACCTCCGTTCCTGGAAAAATCATGGAAGGGATCCTTAAGGAATCCATTTTAAGGCACTTGGAAGAGAGGAAAGTGATTAGGAATAGTCAGCATGGATTCACAAAGGGCAAGTCATGCCTGACCAATCTGATCAGCTTCTATGATGAGGTAACTGGCTCTGTGGACATGGGAAAGTCCGTGGATATGATATACCTTGACTTTAGCAAGGCTTTTGTTACGGTCTCCCACAATATTCTTGCCAGCAAGTTAAGGGAATGCGGATTGGATAAATGGACAGTAAGATGGATAGAAAAATGGCTAGAAGGCCGGCCCAGCGGGTAGTGATCAACGGCTCGATTTCAGGTTGGCGGTCAGTTTCTAGCAGAGTGCCCAAGGTTCTAGGACCGGTTTTGTTCAATATCTTTATTAATGACCTGGATGAGGATGGATTGCACCCTCAGCAAGTTTGCGGATGACACTAAGCTAGGGGAGAGGTAGATACGCTTGAGGGCAGAGATAGGGTCCAGAGTGACTTAGACAAATTGGAGGATTGGGCCAAAGAAATCTGATGATGTTCAACAAGGACAAGTGCAGAGTCCTGTACTTGGGACGGAAGAATCCCAAGCACAGTTACAAGCTGGGGACCAACCAGTTAAGTAGTAGTTCTGCAGAAAAGGACCTGGGGTTACAGTGGATGAGAAGCTGGATATGAGTCAACAGTGTGCCCTTGTAGCCAAGAAGGCTAATGGCATATTAGGTTGCATTAAGAGGAGCATTGCCAGCAGATCCAGAGATGTCATTATTCCCTTTATTCGGCTCTGGTGAGGCCACATCTGGAGTATTGTGTCCAGTTCTGGGCCCCCACTACCAAAGGATGTGGGCGCATTGGAGAGGGTCAGCGGAGGGCAACCAAAATGATTAGGGGCTGGAGCATATGACTTATGAGGAGAGGCTGAGGGACTTGGGTCTGTTTTAGTCTGCAGAAGCGAAGAGTGAGGGGGATTTGATAGCAGCCTTCAACTTCCTGAAGGGAGGTTCCAAGAGGATGGAGAGGCTGTTCTCAGTAGTGACAGATGGCAGAACAAAGGAGCAATGGTCTCAAGTTGTGGGAGAGGTCCAGGTTGGATATTAGGAAAAACTATTTCACTAGGAGGGTAGTGAAGCACTGTAATGGGTTACCTAGGGAAGTAGTGGAATCTCCATCCCTGGAGGTGTTTAAGTCTCGGCTTGACCAAGCTCTGTTTGGGTTGATTTAGTTGGGATTGGTCCTGCCTAGAGCAGGGGGTTGGACTTGATGACCTTCTGAGGTCTCTTACAGCTCTATGGTTCTATGATTCTATGACCTGCGTGGTCCAGGATGCGGGATTTTTCTAGACCAGGGGAGGTCATTTCTTGCACCCCTGCTGCCTATCCCCACACAGGGCTTCCTGGCTCCCTCCCACAGCCCAGCTGAGCCAAGCACCCCTACCCCGCAGCCCAACTGAGCTGCATGCCAGCTTCCCAGTTCCCCTGCTCCACCGACCAGCTGGGCTGCATGTCATCCCCTGAATCACACCGGGCTCCCAGCCCTTCCACCCACCCCTATAGCATGCTGAGACTCTGATCCTGGAACACCCGTGGTCCTTCTGGACCATGGATGTTGATGGACCAGAGAGTACTGGTTTATAAAGGTGCAAAAAACCAAAAACAAAACAAAACAAAACAAAAGGGAAAAGATAAGGCTGGCAAATACCTATCAAATATTAAAACTTTGTACTATGATTGCACCTTTCAACTGATGACTTCAAGATATCTTGTAAACGTGAATGAAGTGCTGAAATATTCCTTGTGAGGCAAGTTATATGGACACCACTTCACCCCGCACTGCAATGCCACCGTCTCTGGGATGGGAAGTTGCTTCTGTACACAGAGCACAGCATGGTATTTTAATGAGGGAAGAAGAACAGTATGAAATTGAAACATCAGAGGAATTTAGGTAAATAGAATATAAATTACATAAATGTGGCATTAACATTCTCTTATTAGATGCCAGGAAGTCTGCAATGACAAGTGGCAAGCCCCAAGGAATTGCGTAGGACCTTACTGTTCTGTTTCATTACAATAAAGTATAAAAACAGAAAGAAAAGTCTGGATTAAAAAACTCTATTTAATAAAGTGTGATAATACGTGAAACTCAGTGCCACTGTCTCAGTGCTTGTCTATTTGGGGAAATTGACTGGAAGCAGGCCCACTGATGGTGGGGGGGGAGGGACAAAGGGGGCAACTACCTTAGGACGAAATGGCCCAGACCTTCCAGACCCTGCTGCTCCCACCCCTGCGTCCTTTAAATTGCTTCAGCCCTACTCCTTCTAACCAAGGCTCCACCTCTTCCAAGAGTGTGGAGCCAGCCCCTGCTCCCACCTTGCCCAGAGGCCCAACCAGTGTGTTGATCCCCCTGACGAAGATTTCCCCACATGGATACTATCTTAGAATGGAAGTCACTTTATTCCAGAATAACATGTTCATGAGGGGAGCTATTCTGCAATGTTGGGAGCATCCCAATGATGGATGAGAGGATGGTGTTGAGAGGAGGGATTTAGGTTTATTAGGAACTGGGGAACCTTCTGGAAAAGGAGGAGCCTGAACTGACTCGTTGGGCTCCTGCTTGGTGATATGTAAATTTAAAAAATTCCATATAGGTGTTTTTAAACTAATGTGCAAGCCAACAGGAACACATGGTTTGTACAGAGACATCCCTTAGGGGAGGATGTATTAAAAGGGATCCTCTATTCTAGTAAAGAGGAGATGATAGAAGTCATCAAATGAAAAAAAGAGTCCCATACTGTAAGGCCTTCCAAATTACGTCACACAAAGGCAAGCATCTAAATATTGACAACTTTTAATAAGTACTGTTATACAAATGCAACAAATCTAAATAGCAATATGGGTGAAGTTGGGTGCCTGGTATTAAATGAGATTATGGATATAACATTAGTCATAGAAACTTGATGGAATGATGATAATCAATGGGACACAGTAAATCAAGGGTACAAAATATATAATAGGTTGTGCTGGAGAAGGTGTGGCACTGTATGTGAAAGAAAGTGTGGAGTTACATGAAGTAAAAATCTTAGACAAATCAAACTGTATCATAGAATCTCTAGGGATAGAAATTCCATTCTGGGAAAATAAGAAAGTGTCAGAGATGAGCCCTCTGGTAGAATCAGGGCTCCAGTGCTAAAACTATGGCCCCGTACTCCTCTTCATTAGACTCTGCCTCCTGGTCAGGCAGGAAGTCAAGAGTTAGGCCATGGTAAAAGCCGCCCAGGGAGCCCAAGCATCTATAGACAGCGCTGGACCATCCATCTGCTTTGGCAGGCTGGGGAGCCCAAGAAAAGCTCCTGGCTTGAGTTCTCATTCCCCAGAGTGCGCTATTCAGAGCAAGTGGAGGGTCCAGGGCTCTCCACAGAGTCCCAGGCTTCTTGGGTGGCTTATTATGGCCCAGCTCCAACTTCTGGCTTGGCCAGGGGACTAGGCATTGGAGATGAAAGGATGAGCTGGGAGCATGGCCTTGTGGTGGGGAGGCTCCAAAATTTCTTTGTGACCAAGGACCCAATCAATTTTAATTCACTTCTGCATTTGGGGAGGGACCCTCTTTTACTATGTTTTGTACAGTACCTAACACAACAGGGCTTCTGTGAGGGCTTGTCATACAAATTTTAAAATATAACATTTGAACCTAATATAGTTTCAAAGGCAATAGATAATTAGTTTACCCATTACTAAAATGTACCCATGCCTGTGATATAATGTGGCAATCATTTAACATTTTCAGCCAGCAATGTCTTTTCCTCAAAGGTTAGTGTTTATAATAAGGAAACATATAACAAATATCAGAAATAGGAAAGACTCCCGTATTTTGGCTTCAGTGTCAACTGACAAGCCCTAGTCTGAGATCTCCCCTTCCTGAAAGCATCCTTGCCAAGTAGCTGCTGTTATAGGCCTTCACTATAGCATAACTTCTGTATCAGGAAATATAATGGAGCAAATAATTAAGGAATCAATTTGCAAACATCTAGAAGATAATAAGGTGATAAGTAACAGTCAGAATTAATTTGTAAAGAACAAATCATGTCAAACCAATGTGACAGCTGTATTGGACAGGGTAAGAAGCCTTGTGGATAAGTGGAAAGTGGCAAATGTGATATGCCTAAATTGTAGTAAAGTATTTGATACAGTCATGTGTGACCTTCTCATTAATAAATTAGGGAAATACAACCTGAATGGGGCTACTATAAGGTAGATACATAACTGGATGGATAACCATTCCCAGAGAATAGTTATTGATAGCTCACAGTCATGCAGGAGGGCATAACAAGGGGGGGTCTGCAAGAATCAGTGTTGGCTATGGTTCTGTTCAATATCTTCATCAATGATTTAGACAATGGCACAGAGAATACACTAGAGGCTATGTCTACACAGCCGTTATTGTTCACAAACTTGCGGAGTGTCTACACTGCACGTGCATTCTTGCACAAGTAAATTTGCTGTAAGGCGTTGGAACAGGGGGCTTCTTGTGCAAGAGTTATTCCTCTCCCCATGAGGAATAAGTCCTCTTGTGCAAGAGCTGTGCACAAGAAGGCAGTGTGGACGGGCAACGGGGGTTTCTTTGCACAAGAACTCTTGTGCAAAACAGTTCTTGTGCAAAAAAGCCTGCAGTGTAGATGTAGCCATAAAGTTTGTAGATGAGACCAAGCTGGAGGGAGTTTCAAGTGGACAAACTGGAGAAATGGTCTGAGGTAAATAGGATGAAATTCAATAAGAACAAATGCAGAGTACTCCACTTAGGAAGAAACAATCAGTTTCACACATACAAAATGGGAAATGACTGGATTGGGGAAGGAGTACTGCAGAAAGTGATCTAGGGGTCATTGTGGACCACAAGCTAAAGGAGTCAACGCTCAACAGATTATTAACCTAAAAGATTATTACCATGAGGAGGAAGAAAAAATATTCTCCTTAACCTTTGATAGGATAAAAAGCAATGGGCTTAAATTGTAGTAAGGGAGGTTTAGGTTGCACATTAGGAAAAACTTCCTAACTGTCAGGGTAATTAAGCACTGGAATAAATTGCCTAGGGAGGTTGTGGAAAATCTATCATGGGAGGTTTTTAAGAGCAAGTAGGACAAATACCTGTCAGGGATGGTCTAATGGTGCTTGATTGCCATGAGTGCGGGGGACTAGACTTAATAACCTCTTGAGGTTCCTTCCAGTTCTATGATCTGTCTAAGGCAAGGAGAAAGCTGAATGTAAATTAATGCTTTGTTTGAGGACCTGAAAAGGCTTCATACATCCTGGCACATGATGTAAATTGAGTGAATTTCCACATGAAACTACAGAGGAATTTGAGTGAAATAGAGACTTTGAGCCTGTAAATTCTTTCACAGAGATCATCAAAGAATAGAAATGTGAGCACAAGCTATGTGTACATGCAAGTAAGGATTTTCACTAGGAGCCATATTTTTAAAGCAATTCAGGCCCTTGAAGATGAAAACAGGTACTAAAGGGATTTTCAAGAACATATAGGAGCTTAACATGTTAGGCCCCTTCCCTCACCCTGTGTCACCTAGGGTGCATCTACACTGTACCCTTAGCTTGAAATAAGCTACACAATTTGAGCTACACAAATTGCATAGCTTATTTTGAGTTAATTTTGAAATAGTTCATTGCATAATTTGGCACTGTCTACACAGCACCAAATTTTGAAGTAAACTGCTATTCTGAAATGTCCCTTAATCCTCATGAAATGAGGTTTACAGGGATGTTGGAACAGCACGCCTGTTATTTCGAAAGATATTTCGAAATAATGGGTGCACTGTCAAGATGTGGAATAGCTGTTTTGGGATACCGGAAGATTCCCAAAATAGCACCACAGTGTAGCCATATTCCTAGATTACAAGCTCTTTGGGGTAGCTCCGTGTCTGTATAATGCTTACACAATGGGACCCCATTCTTGGTTGGCCTGTAAGCACTATCCATAGGAAACGTGATTAATAATAACTCTGAAATAAATGGAAATTGGGCACGTAGGTGCTTCTCAAATCCCTTTAGATACCTCATTGTATATTTAGGCACTTTCCTTTTATGAATGTGTACCTAGCTCAGTGGGACAGGATGGCACCTGAGTCAAGTCAAGGCCCTTCTTTGCTCCATCCGGTCCCATCAAAAGTGCAGGGCGAAAAGGAATAAGTGCAGACCTGGGAGGTGTTCAACCTCCTGCTGGGCCCAGGGTGCCAATGGATGGGACAGCTCTGTCTGCTCCTCCATCTTCCTCCCAGAGCCTCTTGCATGCTGGGAAATAGCTGATTGTGGCATGTGTGGGGGATGGGGGGGGGGCAAGCAGGGTGCCAGTGGATGATAAGCACTCATTTTTTCCCTGAGCACCCACAGAGTTGGTGCCTGTGGAAAAAGGAATGTGTATCATGCTGCATATATGTCTGAGGGGAGATGGACTCAAGTAAATCTTCAGCATTCAGATGAGGCACTGAGCTACATGTTTCAGCTTTGGCCTTATTCCTGCTTCTGGGAGATGTAACTAGGCAGCCATGCTTATTAATGCAGCATCATGTTCCCTTGCATTGACTGTCTTGCTGATCACTTTACACACTTCACACCTATGCCCTGCAGGACCAGCTTAGTATGTAATTACCTTAGTTGGAAACTAGAGCTAGCTCCTTCACTATATGGAAGACTGCCATGGGATCTTTAAACACACACACACACACACACACACACACACACACACACACACACACACACACCAGAAGCCAGGATCTCCATTTTATGACTCATCCAAAAATAAATAAAGCAGTAGTGCCAGCAGCAGATTGCCTCCTATTATCATTCAGGCAGATTAACTCAAAGGTCTGATTCTCATTTACCCAAAGAGAGCCGCTCTGAGTCCTTTTTTCACCTTAGAGCAGTGTCAAGGGGTATATAAACATCAGGGCCAAACAAAAGAACATCCAAATTACAACGCTGCCTCCTCTCAATGTAGTAGTTCTCCTGGTTCACAAATATTTGGAGGATTTAAACACCAAAGAGAGAGGAATTGGTTTGGGTAGACCAAGGGAATATTGCTAGCAGTAAAGACAGAGGACACAGCCAGGCCAAATTTCAGTAAGCGTCACTGCAACCTGGAGCACAGGGTTACAACAGCACTCCTATGTGGTCCAGTTTAGGAATGCAAATAGGTAACCAGTTAACTGGTTACCCAGTGGGCATCATCCTTACTGGGTGATGCTTATTGGTAACAGGTGCCCAGCCTGAACTGGAGCAGCTCCCCACCCATGACACAGTGCAGTGGGCCCGGCTCAGCGTGGCCGGAGCAGCCCCTGCCCATGGCATGCTGTGGTGGGCCCTGGCTGGAGCAGCCCTCCACCTGCAGCATGCTACTTCAACCTGGCCAGGCCATGGCACTGTGGGTAGGCTGTGTCTATATGGAGGAGTCAGATGAAAATCAATGCCTGGTGGCACCAGCTCATCCACACTGTGGGTAAGAGAGAGGGGAGATTTTCTGGCTGAGAAGACCCAGGGTCCTTGTGTGTAGTAGGGGGAGGAGTATTGGGAGGAGAGGAGAGGGAAGGGAAGAGAGGAGCTCAGACAAGAAGAGAGTCCCTTCTGGGAAAGGGTAGTGTCCAGAATCCCTGTTACCCCCAAGAAATATCTGAATTGGTGTCACTGAACCCCGGGGAAGGGGGAGTATTTTGCACTGCAGAATCAGCGTGTTCAAACTGTATACTGGGGAGTTCCAGGAGTTCTTCATAGGACTGTCTAATGGCTCCATCCTGAAAGGTTAAACAGCACAATTGATTCCTGGTGTGCGCTGCTTGCTCCCAAAAATGCAAATGTAATATGCACAAAAGAGGTACTTTTAAATGATAATGGCTTCTTTTCTGCATATACCATTATCTGTGTGTCAATTGTAAACACTGGGTGTTTGCTTCATTTATCAGGCATCTAAATTGAGACCAATAGATCATTTCCATTCTGTTTCCAGCTGATTAGAAAACAGGAGAGCAATGTTGTGAAAAAAACACAATTGGAAATTTATTTTTCAGCTGTTTTTCTGATTTTTCTTGACAAATACATTTGAAACATTTCAAATTTCTCCCTTTCTCTCCCACACCTTCCTGCCCCTTTGTCACTGAGCAAAATAATCACTGCATTTGAATAAATTATGTCTGGCATTTGGGAGAGGGGGAAGGAGAGAATGGGCTTTTATTTGTTTTTCCTTTTGCTACTTCCCTCAACTTTGGAAAACTTTTTAGTGACAAAAAACAAACAAACAAAACCAAACAACAATGAACTGTAACTTCTCAAAACTCTTAAGATCTGAAAAAGCTGTAAAGTTCAGTTCTCAAACTCAGCACCTTTTTTTCCTGTTGCCATTATATAATTTTTCCAAAGTGAAGAATATGTTGAAAAGCTATAGAATGGCAAAGGGAAATAAGAAAAACAAGCAAGTGGAGAAAGCATACAACTACCACTCTATGGGTACGTCTAGAATGCAGGCTTCTTTTGGAAGAAGCTTTCCAGAAGATATCTCCCGAAAAAATTTCTTCCAAAAGAGAGCATCGACCCTGCTAAAGCACATTGAAAAAGTGATCTGCTTTTTAGAAAGATAGCGTCCATATTGAATGGATGCTATCTCTCATTTAAGCTGTGATTACTGTGGATGGAGTGGCCACCAGGGCACCTGTGCTTTTTCCTCTTTCCTCTTCTTTTGAAAAACTCCCTCTTCCCTGTCCACACAGGCCTTTTTCCGAAGGAGGTCTTTTGGAAAAGGCATTCTTCCTTGTAGAATGAGGTTTACCAATGTTGGAAAAAACCCTTCATTCTTTCGATTTTCTTTCGAAAGAATGCAATAGCAGTATGGACGTAAGTGAAGTTTTTCGGAAAAACAGCCTTTTTTCCCAGAAAAAAACCCTGCAATCTAGTTGCACCCTAGCAATGGGGAAGAGAAAGAAAAAGTGAAAAACCATTAACAGTCCCAAAATTGAAATTCTAAAATCCTAACATTTTTCAGTTCCTATGGGGACTGGAGAGAATCCAGCACATAAAAATAAGCCACAAGACAGACGTTTTTCTGTGAAAATCCTCATTTTCAAAGAAGGTGATTTTACATTTTTAAAGAATTAATTTGGAACAACTTTTATTTTTATTAATTCTTAAAGAGTAACAGAACACAGGCTATGTCTAGACCAGTGATTCCCAATCTTTTTCCCATGGAGGAACCCCTAAAATAATTTTTCATATCCCGAGGAACCACTACCTATGAAAACATTTGCTGGGCCAGAAAAAGTTAACAGCGAGGAGCGCAATTCAATTACTGCTAAGTTACAGTCAAGAAAATTTATTTGTAAAGAGCTGTTTTATATGTCAGCTTACATTGTAAGAATTTTTTTTAAATGTATTTATTCCACGATTACTCACAGAACCTCTGACGATGGTCTGCGGAATTCCAGGGTTCTGCGGAACCCTGGTTGGGAAACACTGGTCTAGACTGCTGCTTTTTTCAGAAAGAGGTACGCAAATTACCTTTTTCCAATTTTTTTGGAAGAGGCTTTTTCAAAATTTCGGAAAAACCTCCTCTTTCGGAATAAAATGAGGAATACAAGGCTTCCAAAAGAGCACATCTGCTCTTTCGCAAAAAATGTCAGAAGAGCAGATGCATTCCCTGGATGCGGCAGAGTTTTGTATCCCAGAAAAACTCCGTAGTTTAGACATAGCCATAGAAAACAGATATACAGCTAGATCTATATGTGGCTTTAAAAAGACTGATTTGTAAAATTTTTTCCCATATAAAACACTGTCATCAAACTGTGGCTTTGAGCCACTGGCTATGTTGGAGAGGGCTGAAAAGGTGTCATGAAACCGTAGGAGTTTCTGAAAAAGTTCTGGGATTCTGTTGTGTATGGAAGTAGTTGCTCTAGCATTATTTTACAGTGTTGCACATTTATCTGCCTTGAGAGGCTGGTTTTGCTGATTGGTACAGAGGAGGGAAAAGGATGCAACTCCAGCCCAATTACTGAGTTTACTTCCGAAGTCAGTGCTAAACTCAAAATAGTGGCCAAGCCTTCATGGAAACTATTGGGAGTTAGAAATTTCTTTGTATCATTTCATCACCACTATACATGTTATACAAGCCCAGCTACCACTAGCTCTATAGATGGTTGGACCTCCCTTGTCTGGCACCCATGGGACCTGACCAAACCCAAATGAGTGGTTTTGCTGGACCATGGAAGGTCCCTCCCAACATGGTCTGTACTGCCCTGCTGCCCCTGGCTAGGGCTCCAGCCTGGCCTTGCTGCTGACTGCCCAGCTGTGGCTCCCCAAGCCAGAGCTCTCTGGCTGCTGCTGTTGGCCCCCAAACTCCACAGCCAGGGCTGGAGTCACATCAGCTGCTGCTGACTCCCCACTACTGCCCAGCAGCAGGGACCAGAACTCCTTGCTGCACAGCCTGCTCCTCTGCACCCTCCCTCCCCCCACCAACATAGGGTTCCTGGCTGAATCATAGTCTCTCCCACCCACCCCACTCCTTCCTGGTCACCTGACCTCCCTATACCTGGGCTCTGTGATCCAGGAACATCCATGGTCTTGCTGGACCACGGATGTTGCTGAACCAGAGAGTCCCATTTAAGGGAGATACAACCTGTAGTACAGGTAGGGTGACGCGATGTTCCATTTTTAAAGGGACAGTCTCTTATTTAAGACCACCTTCAGGTCTCCTGACTTTACTCTGCCCCCTCTTCCTACATCCAGGACTGGTGGATCCTGCTGCTGTCCAGATGCTCACTTGGCAGTGTAGATTGGGAGGGTCCACTGGCCAGTGATGCTGATGGGTGTGCAAGGTGATGGGGCAAAGATGCAGCATGCAGGGCTGGCTGCTCCCTCTAATGGTCTGTCAGCACATTCCCTGCTGCATGCCTGTTGTTGTTGATTTTAGTGTTTGCCGGTCACATTAAGGGATTATACACTTTTGTAATTATCTGCAATTAGTGTAATGAATTGAGTTTAAAGATTGTCTTAAGTAATTCCCTGCTACATTTATCTATTTTCAGACGCAAAGTTTGGTTACTATGAAAAGAAAATATAATCAGTGTCACTTGCACTGATATGGAGAGAAATGGTATTAAAATACATTTTTTTTCTTAAAGTGATACTTCAAAATATACATTTCTGGATTGCCTTGAGGCTACTAAGCTCAGTTCAAAAGTTCACCTCAAAGTCCAAGCATTTCCTTATTCCCTCCTTCCAGTATCTAGCAAATCATAGCATTCACACACCCTCCTGCTGTGATTGCCAACTTCAAACTAAGGGCCACAGTTTTCATTGTGACCCTAGTAACTGCAATGGCAAAAGTCAAGGCAGAGTTCTGCCTTATGGGAACAGTTAGTAACCAGATATAGATCCTTAGGCCAGAAGGAACCAATGTGATCTTCTATTATAACACAGGCCATAGAACTCCTCCCCACCTCCCCCCCCCCCCAAAATCTTATAGCATATTTTTTGTTAAAAAAAATCATAGAATCTTGATTTTAAAGTTTGCCAGTCATGAAAAGTCCACTATGACCCTTGATACATTGTTGCAATGGTTAATTGCCTACACTGATAAAGATTTACAGTTTATTTCCATTTTGTCTAGCTTCAGCTTCCGGCCATTGGATCATGTGATGCCTTTCACTCCTAGACCGTAGAGCACATTATCAAATATTTGCTCCCAATGTATGTACTCAGGTCACACCTTATCTTTCTCTTTGTTAAGATAAGGAAATTGAGCTCTTTCAATTTAGCACTACAAAACATGTTTTCTAATATTTCATTATTCTCATGGCTCGTCTCTGAACCAGCTCCAGTTTTATCAACATCTTTCTTGTATTGTAGGCACCAGAACTGGAACCACCTTTCTGCTCCTAGAGATGGCCTTGTTTATGCATCCAAGGATTGCATTAGCTCTTGTTTGGCTAATGTTCCACCCCCAAATCTTTTCTGGAGTCACTGCTTCCCAGGATAGAACCCTCTTACCTGTAAGTATGGCCTACATTCTCTCTTGCTTGCATTTAGCTCTGCTAAAATGCATTATTTGCTTGCGCTCAACTTGCCAAGCCACCCAGATTGCTCTTCATCAGTGACTTGTCATCTTTATTAGTAACCAGTTCTCTGACTTTGGGGTCTGGTGAAAACCTGAAAACTTTCAGTGAAGCTGTTTTGTTTTCTTTAAAATCATTACATGGGACTGATGACACAGCTATAAGAAAGACCTCTGGGATTGTGATGAGATCCATTGGAGACCCTTGTTATGGTAGTAGTCAAGTAGCCAACATTCATAAATGAATTTAGCCCCATGTTATTCCTGTAAAGTAGAGAAATACTAGTGTCCCCAGTTCACAAACAAGGAACAGAAGCCTGGATTCACAAAAGGTTTACGTGCCTAACTGCCATTTTTATGCACCAAAATCCCAGAATCAGGCCTCACTGGAATTCAGAAAGCACCTGCTCCTCCAGTAGGCACCTAAAATTCACCTGGTGCCTACATTTTTGGAATAGAAGTTCTCTAACTCTGCCTCTGAGCATATGTAGTGCAGCTGCATACAGGCATTCAGATGTCTCAGCCCAGTGTGATGCATGAAACCAAGGGAAAATAAGTATTTCTCCACCTAACTCACCTGTGGGGCACATCTGGTAGGCATATTCAGACCTCACCTATTAGATCAGGTCCTAATAGTTGAATTTATACAAAATGATGGGAGGTGGGGAAGGAAAGGAATAGGGCAGATGTGGATGAGGATGACATCCTCATAACTAGTCTTGACAGAATTGTGTTTTCATTTTTTCATAATCTTGACAGATCTCAGATTATTTTTAAGCCTTTTAAATGTTTCTTGCTTTAAATTTTTCCAGTTGCAATTTTAAATTCTGTTCTATTTAAATTTTCTCAGCTGTGGGGAATTATGAAGGAGATCACACATTATTTAATAACACAGAAGTCACAGGTCCCAAAAGTTCAAAGACTTAAAACACAATTTGCCAGAATAATAGTCAAAATATACACAGTAAATAACCTTAAATCAAACTCTATATGTTCTCAAATGGCCTTCTTCTTTTATCTATCTGTAATTTTTAGTATTGATAGAAATATTTTTTCATACGTTTGAGTGTGTGTGGTGAAATCAATGTTTACAGACAAATCGAATTCCTCTAGGAGGGGGGCAATTACCTCCATTGTCTTAGATATGTCACTCCTGTTAGCAAACCTGTAGTGAAACACTCACCTCTTTAGTACCTCTGAGAGGCTGGATGTGGTATCATGGTCTTTCCTTACTCCTTGTGCTCCTTGCAGACTACTGACCAACTCTGTAGGGTATTCAGGAATAGACCCCTTCTTCACTCCTCTGGGTCCAGCTAGAGACTGACCTGCTAAGGCCATCCACCACCTTTTACCTGCACCAGCAGGGACCCGATTGGCTGTTACTAGTCCTGCTAGTCCTCGGAGAACTAACTCTGTGACTTCCAGATTGGCCACTCTGGAGAGTCCTTTCTAGTCAAGCCTGGAAGATTCATACTTGCTGATCTTTTACTCTCAGCTCACTGCTTCATGGGGCTCAGTGTCATAGGGTGTAATAGAACTGCAGGGCCAGCAGAGAGCCACAAAGAACAAATAAATCCTGTCACAATATCCCCCAGAATAATATTAGCCTTTTTTTTTTTTGCAACTGCATTGCATTGTTAACTCATGTTCAATTTATGATCCTCTGTAACTCCTAGATCCTTTTTCAGCACCACCTAGTTATTCCCCATTTTGTAGCTGGGCATTTGATTTGTTTTCCCCCTTCACAAATGAAGTACT
The DNA here is from genome assembly GCA_019425775.1 of Rafetus swinhoei. Taxonomy (NCBI): domain Eukaryota; kingdom Metazoa; phylum Chordata; order Testudines; family Trionychidae; genus Rafetus; species Rafetus swinhoei. Next base: position 32,470,885 of record CM033440.1, read on the forward strand.
TTGTATTTGTCACTATTGAATTTTGTGTTGTTGAATGCGGACTAATTCTCTAACTGGTCAGAGTTGTTTTGAATTCTAATCCTGTCCCCCAGACTGCTTGCAACATCTCCCATCTTGGTGTTATCTGTAGATTTTATAAGCATACACTCCATTCCATACTCCAAGTAATTAGTGAACATATTAAAAAGCACCAGACCCAAGACCATGGGTGAGTAATAAGACAGAGAGGGTTCACCAGGGTTAGCCCCTGTTGGGCTGCCGCCACTCTATTTCCCTGCACCTCCACAGGTGTGGGCGACTGTAGCTCCCGTTGGCCATGGATCACTTCCCAGCTAATGGGAACTGTGGGAAGTGGCGCAGAATGGGACACTGCTTCCACAGCTCCCATGTGCTGGGAATAGTGATCTGCAGCCAACAGGAGCTGAAATGGCCTATACCTGTAAAGGCACAGATAAATATAGCAGTGGTGGCCTGTCAGGGGTTAACTCTGGTGAACCAGATCTAGCCAGAGGGTCAATTATTGCCCACCCCTGCCCAAGACTGACCCCTGTGGGACCTTCACTAGATATGCCCTCCCAGTTTGATAGCAAACCACTGATAATTATTCTTTGAGTATGGTCTTTCAAGCAGTTGTGTACATATCATATAGTAATTTCATCATGGGGTGGAGAAAAGGGAGACAGCATGAAAATGACTGACTCTGTTGCTTGGTGGTTAGAACACTCCCCTAGGAGTTGAGAGAAGCAATATCAGTCCATCTGCTCCAATGGCTTTTCTTTTTAATCTCAAGCTTTGTGAATCCCAGTGACTTTCTTGATGCCTAAAAGTTAAGGGTGGTGATGATTACCACAACTAAGTTTCTTTGTGAATCTAGCCCAGAGAGACACCAAGGACTCAATATTTTTAAAGGTGTTAAGGTGCTCAAAAATGCAGATAGGTGGCACCTATCTCTGTGTTCAAATGCCTGAATACCTTTAAAAATCTAGTCCACAGTGACTTGCCCAAGGGTACATGGCAAGCCTTATTTTTAAGGCCAACAGCAGGCTTGTTTCAGGATTGGGCTTTGAGTGAGCTTTCTGTTATAACATGCAATATATATGAAAATGAAATATGATTTGAAAAGGGGGATTTTTTTACCTCTATATATTCAGCATTTGCCTGCACTTGAAGTATATGGAGATACTGCTGGAAAAGGACCATAAACTCATCTCCCATTAAAAGCTGTAGAAAGTCATCCAAGTATCAAAGAGAATTTTTTTTTTTTCCTTTTTATGCTTGGGTTGGACTGTCTCCATATAAAGTTGATAGGACTATAACCTGTGCAGAAGTCTCATAATCCTTTAATTAAGGACTTCTTTATATATGAAGTTGTTGCATTGTGGTTTTCCCCACAAATTACAAAGCACTTCTCTGTGAAAATGAGGATATGATTAGCTGAAGTGAAAGTTATAAAAGTGAGATGAGAAACACACTAGCGGGTCCCCAAAGACTGGGATGAATGCATGAAATAATGATGACCAGGCTCAAATAACATTTGTCTATTGCTTTCATTTTCACACTTATTAATTTTTAAGATGGAATAACTTGTTTGTGTGTTCAGTGTTTTGCCTTTTTACTCTATTAATCCCTCCTCCCCCCATTTTTAGCTACATCTGCCTAAATCAGGGGTGAGGAAGCTTTTTTTTGGATCGGGGGCCGCTGATCCACTGGAAATTCAGTCAGGGGCTGCACACAAGTGAGAAGCAACCCCCCCCCCCCCAAACCCTCACTGACATGGCCCCTGGCTGAGAAGGACACACCCCATCTTCCCCTCACACATCAGAGATGAGGAGGGGCAGGCTAGTAGAATTTGTGTACTCCAGCACCATGAGGAGATAATGGAGGGCCAGCTCAGGCTCCCCAATGCTGGGGGGGGAGTGGGGAGCCTGGAGCCTTAGGGGCCAGATCCAGGCAAGCCAGGAGCCACATCCAGCTGCTGGCCTTAGGTTCCCCACTCGTAGCCTAAATCATCCATGGTATTTTAGTTAGACAACATACTCTTTACCATCGTTCCTAACCTGTTGTGTTGTGTTGTGTTATAAGGTATTGAAAAAGCTAGCATCACATTCCATCCTAAAGATGGTTGCATTTCAGATGTGGGGTAAATTGTGTATATGAAATCCTTTGCAACGAAAGGCGCTGTGTCTATTTTAGGGTTTTGCACTGGCAGCAGTGTTCCCTGTAAGCTGTGCTTGTGTGGCCACTCAGGAGAGATTCAGATACCATCCAGCTGATTAGCAGAATTTGCAGTGTTTTTTGTTTTGCTGGTGGTGCCCAAGCACACATGCCTCAGTGCACATAAAAGTTATTCTGCACAAGAATGAAAAAAATCAGCACGTGGACAGAAAAGATTAGAGGGCACATTGACTGTCCGCTATAACTATAGTATCTGAGCATCTCAGATCATTATATGGTTCCTAGGAGATCACTGGCATCTTGCAATTCTGTTATTTATTAGTAAAGCAGACACTGATTAATATTAACTGGGCATGGGATTCTTTCAAATTGTTATATACAAACTCTTTCATGTAGGATCTGATCCAAAGCCCACTGAAGTCAGTATGATTCTTTCAATTGACTTCCGTGGATTTTGGGTCAAGCCCCTAATTCTTTTTCTTTCTAGCTATTAGGGTATTTGTCATCTAAATCAAAAGTCCCTAGTCTTAGTGGCTTGATGCAAAACCCAGCTTAATTGTTTTAAGCTTTGGCTTTCCAGGAAAATGGTTATAAGCTCTCTGCTAAAGCCAAGAATATATTTCATACCTCCCACCCTCTCTACTAAGTCAGAGATTTTCCATGTTGTATCACACCTATCAAATAAACCTCCAGAATTGTTCAGCCTCCAATGATTTTTGTTTTTCACAGGAGGAATGAATAAATCAAGCCACTCATAAGGTTCGGCTTCAGCTATCTGGGCCATCTTAGCCAAAGTAAGATTCCTAGTGTTCTATTCTGTGGAATTCCACAGTTTAGGAAGAAATCAGTGGAAACACAGACAGCTTGAGCAGTTGCAAGTGTCCATTTTATTTAATAACATAGAACTAACTAGAACCAGCTCAAACCAGCTGGACTGACCCCTAGTGAACTAACTCAGTTACTATTACAACAAGATCTATATCTACAACCCAATACACAACACCTAGGCTACATCTACATAAGTGGAAAAGCTTATTATGCAAATGAAGCTTGGTGTGGAATATCACCATGCTTGATTTGCATAATTAATGAACAGCCGCTTTTGCACAAGAGGCTTTTGCGCAAAAAAGAGCAGTGAAGATGGCTCCTTTTTGTGCAAAACCCCCCTCTTGTGCAAGAGCTGTTCTTCCTCATTTTTTGAAGAACGGCTCTGGTGCAAGAGGGGGGTTTTGTGCAAAAAGGAGCAGTCTACACTGTTCTTTCTTGTGCAAAAGCCTCTTGTGCAAAAGCAGCTGCTCATTAATTATGCAAATGAAGCATGGTGATATTCCACGCCAAGCTTCATTTGCATAAGCTTTTCCACAAGAAGGCTACAGTGTATACGTAGCCCTAGGTAGCAGGTTGTCCTCTAATTTTGTGATCCCTTAGCTGATCTCCCCAAAACCCTTAGTCAGATCAGGTAGACTTTGAATGTAGCTAAGAGAGAGCAGTTTTGATATATTTAACATGAGTCTGGTCTACACTAGAAAATTAGGTCGGTTTAACTGTGTGCATCAGAAAAAATTCTCATTCCTGAGCAGTGAAGTTAAGCCAGTTGATGACCCTATGCAGACAGAACTAAATTGGAATAATTATTCGGTTGATCTAGATATTCCACTTTCCCAAAAGGCAGTATAATATGACATTCTGGGGTATGATCCAGACTCGTGAGGGAAAGTGTCACCCCTGCAAACCTAGGTGCCACACAATGCTTTGCTGCTGTAGCTCTCACCTGGGCACCTACAAACAGCCTTCCAGCATGCTGGTAAAACTGTGTCTGTGTGTAGTGTGACAGGGTCAGGCCAGGGAGTTGCTGCAGAGAGGGGAAAAGGCAGCCCAAAAGGGAAAAACCCTGTTAGAGAAGCAGAGAACTGCAGCCCAATTAGATGTAGCTGGGAGGGAGCTGGCTCAGGCAAATTGGGGCCAGCTGACTTCTCTGCTGTCTGTCTGAGGGCCTTTAAAAGCCTCAGCAGTTGGAGGCTGGAGAGAGGAGGGAGAGGACGAAAGGAAGGTGGTGGAGAGGCAGAGAGGAAGAAACCGGAGAGGACAATTTTGACCACCATTAGGTAAAGGCAGCTAAGGAGGGAGCCTGTGGGCACGTGGCCTGGGCTCCCTACTGTTGAGACCCGCTGCAAAACCCCTAACTTGGGGGCTAAGGGGAGGAGGCCTCCCCAGTAGTGGCTTGGGGAAGAGGGGCCCTTGCCACACGTGGTGCCAGGAGTGGGATCGCGGCTGTGAGGCCTCACAGCAACCCAAATCTAGCCAAGTTGGCCCCTCGCAAAGCAAAAGTACCCACGGAGGGCCTGGTAAAAGCACTGGTGCAGGCCACGGCTGCCCAACAAGAGGCTACTCGGGTGCAAGCAGCTGCCCAGCAGGAGTCGGTGCGGATCTAACAAGAAACCAACCAGTTGTTGATGAGCCAGGTAGCCCAGGACAGGGCCACCCTGCAGGAGGTGGTGAACCAGCTGAAAGCCCTGACAGTCCAGATCAAGATGGGGCCCGACCCTTACGGGCCAATTTCTACTTACAGAAAATGACAAAAGACGATGAGGTTGAGGCCTATCTCTTGGCCTTCAAAAGGACAGCTTTGCGGGAGGCCTAGCCTCAAACTCAGTGGGCCAGCATTTTGGCCCCTTTTCTGAGCGGGGAAGCCCAGAAGGCATACCTTGACATGGCAGAGGAAGCTGCATCCGACTACCCCCAGCTGAAAGCTGAGATCCTGGCACGGGCTGGGGTCACGGTCGCAGTGAGAGCCCAGAGATTTCACGACTGGCGATATCGAGACGACCAGGGCCCCAGAACTCAGTTGTTTGATCTGGTCCATCTGGCCCGGAAGTGGCTGCGGCCCGACATCCACAGCCCCGAAAAGATTATCGAGGTGATCGTTCTTGACCGGTACATGAGGGGTTTACCCCCAGACCTTCGGGAATGGGTGGGCCAGAATGACCCCACGACGTTTGATGAGCTGGTGGCTCTCGTTGAGAGACGATTTGACGGCTAAGGGACTTTCCCGCAGCCCCAGAGTCGAGGCGCAGCAGAGCAGAAGGTCCGCCTTCACCCCAAGGACCCGTGCCCCTGAAGTTTCTGACCGAGTCCAGACAGGAAGAAAGGAGGCAGAAGAGCAACCGGGACGGGCAAAAGACCTTGGGGTCTGGACAGGAGAGGGCCAGGGATCAAGACCCAACAGCCCAAAACGAAAGGGGCTGTCCCGCCCAGGTTAAAGGTGTTATGCCTGCGGGGAGATAGGGCATATTGCGGTTCAGTGCCCTAAAATAGACGAGCCTATGTAATGTGACCTGGGGAACCTACAAAGTGTCCTAGTCAACCTCGTAGGGGTAGCAGTGGGCCCCCATCAGTATACCCAGCCCGTGAAAATGAATGGAGTAGAAACCACTGCCTTAGTAGATTCCAGGAGTGCAGTTATGTTGGTCTCAGGGAAGCTAGTGGGGCAAGATCAGCTGACTCGAGCCAAGTACACTGGGGTATCTTGTGTACATGGGGATACTAATTATTACCCCACCATCCCTGTGGAAATAGAAGTACAAGGGCGGGTTACAGAGGTAAGTGTGGGGGCGGACCCAAGGCTCCCCTACCCGGTGGTCATTGGACGAGACTTCCCCGGGTTTAGTGACCTGCTACCATGGGACTGGGAGGAGGAGGATAGCTCTCTCCCGGCCTTCCATGAGTTCTCCCAGGACCTGTTCTCGATGCCTGGGGAACCCCAGAAAACCCGACAGGAGAGGAGGGCCGCAAAAAAATTGGGGACCAGGATCTTGACCCAAGGTCGGAAACAGGCACTGGTAGAGGGGGAGGCCTACCCAACTACTAGAGCAGAAGCCCCGGGACAGGATGAGCCTGAAGCAGGACCCAGCTCATCAGGGGAGGAAGGGGGCTAGGTTCCTGGAGCCTGAGCAGGTGAGATCCCCAAGTGAGACCTTTGGGCAGGATCAAGCCAATGATCCAATATATCAGAATATCCGTAAGGAGGTGGTTGAAGTTAATGGGGTCCCAGTGGAGGGGAGGAACAAGGCACGGGGCCCTACTATATAATCAAGGGGATCTTCTATATAGGGTAGCTCATATACAGGGCCAAGAGGTGGAACAACTCTTGGTACCCCGAAAGCACCGGAGGGCAGTACTGGAATTGGCACAGTCATCTATTTGGAGGACATCTAGGGGTGGATAAGACCCTGGACCGCATTCTTCGGAGGTTCTTTTGGCCTGGGATCTATGCAGAAGTCCAGAGGTATTGTGCTTCCTGCCCAGAGTGCCAACTACATGGGCCCCGACCACACCTGAAGGCCCCGTTAGTACCCCTACCAATAATTGAAATCCCCTTTGAACGGATTGCTATGGACATAGTCGGCCCACTAGAGAAGTCTGCCCGGGGCCATCAGAGCATACTAGTTGTAGTGGACTATGCTACTCGATACCCAGAGGCAGTGCCCCTACGCAACACCCTATCCAAGACCATCGCTAAGGAACTAATTCAAATATTTTCTAGGGTAGGGATTCCTAAAGAAATCCTAATGGACCAAGGGACCCCCTTTGTGTCCAAGCTTATGAAAGACTTGTGTACCATGCTCTGCATACGGGCCCTGCGGACCTCGGTATACCATCCTCAAACCGATGGTCTAGTTGAACGGTTTAACAGGACCCTAAAAAGTATGCTTAAGAAAGTGGTAAGCCGGGATGGCAAAGATTGGGATATGCTACTGCCCTACCTCATGTTCGCGGTAAGGGAAGTTCCCCAAGCTTCGACTGGCTTCTCCCCGTTTGAACTTTTGTATGGGCGTAACCCACGGGGCATACTAGACCTTGCTAAAGAGGCCTGGGAGGAACAACCCAACCTGGGGAGAAATGTAGTTGATCATGTGCTCCAAATGAGGGACAGGATTGCCAGAGTCACCCCCATAGTGCGGGAGCACCTAGAAAAGGCACAGGAAGCCCAACAGGTCTATTACAACCGGCGAGCAACCTCCCGGAAGTTCCAGGTGGGAGACCGGGTGATGGTGCTAGTGCTGACGGCGGAGAGTAAGCTCCTAGCCCAATGGCAGGGGCCATATGAAATAATAGAAGCAGTGGGAGAGGTAAACTATAAGGTTCGCCAGCCTGGCCGGCGAAAGCCTGAGCAAGTATATCACGTCAACCTGCTGAAACCCTGGCGAGACAGAGAAGTGGCCTTGGTTGTGCTGGGGCCACCACCCCAAGAAAACCCACCAAGGCGGGTGGGAATAGCTCCCGAGCTGACTCCGGACCAACAGGCCGAAGCAGCCGACATGATTGAGCGGAATCAGGATGTGTTTTCGACAGAACCGGGTAGAACTATGGAGGTTTACCATGACATCGTCACAGACCCCGGGGTGAAGGTGCACGTTAAGCCATACCGGATACCCGAGGCAAAACGAAAAGAGGTCCAAGCTGAAGTTGAGAAAATGCTGAAGCTTGGAGTCATTGAAGAGTCCCATAGCCAGTGGTCTAGCCCTATTGTTATGGTGCCCAAGCCAGATGGAAGCCTACGCTTTTGCAATGACTTTCGAAAGTTAAACGAAGTATCCAAATTCGATGCCTATCCCATGCCAAGGGTGGATGAACTCATTGACCAACTGGGCAAGGCCCGATTTCTATCCACCCTTGATTTAACCAAGGGTTACTGGCAGATCCCCCTAGCACCAGGGGCCAAAGAAAAGACAGCCTTTTCAACTCCGGAGGGTCTCTTTCAATACATGGTCCTCCCTTTTGGTTTGCATGGGGCTCCTGCAACGTTTCAAAGGCTCATGGACAAGCTGTTGCGGCCCCATGCCAAGTATGCAGCTGCCTATTTGGACGATGTTGTTGTCCACAGTCCTGACTGGGACACACACATTGAAAAAGTAGAGGCAGTATTGGAGACATTAAGGAGAGCGGGACTTACGGCGAATCCTGCAAAGTGTATGATTGGGCTGGCCGAGGCCAAATATCTCGGGTATATCGTGGGAAGGGGGGCAGTGAAGTCCCAGCTCAACAAAGTGGATGCAATACAGAATTGGCCCCGACCAACCCAGAAAAAGCAGGTCAGGGCATTCTTAGGGTTGGTTGGATATTACCGCAGATTCATCCCCAACTTTGCCTCCAGGGCCTGCCCTCTGACCAATCTGACTAGAGCACGTGGTCCCGACATTGTAAAGTGGACCATGGAGACGGAAGAAGCTTTTAAAGATCTCAAGAATGCCCTCTGCGGTGATCCAGTTCTCATAGCCCCTGATTTTAAGAAGGAGTTTATCTTGCAGACCGATGCCTCCGAGGTAGGACTGGGAGCTGTATTGTCTCAAATGGTTGGAGAAGAGGAGCACCCAATCCTGTACCTCAGCAGGAAGCTTCTGCCGAGGGAACGAAACTACGCCGTGGTAGAAAGGGAATGTCTCGCGGTAAAGTGGGCCATGGAAAGCCTTCGCTACTACCTTCTTGGGCGGAAGTTTACTCTGGTCACCGATCATGCACCTCTGCAGTGGATGCACCGAAACAAGCATAGAAATTCGAGGGTTACCCGGTGGTTCCTGTCCCTGCAGCCCTTCCACTTCCGTGTGCAACACAGATCAGGAACCCAGCATGGGAATGCGGACGGGTTGCAAGGGTGCATTGTCCGACCCAAGTAACCCAACCCCATGGGGTTGAGCAGAGGGGGGGATGTGTGACAGGGTCAGGCCAGGGAGCTGCTGCAGAGAGGGGAAAAGGCAGCCCAAAAGGGAAAAACCCCTGTTAGAGAAGCAGAGAACTGCAGCCCAATTAGATGCAGCTGGGAGGGAGCTGGCTCAGGCAAATTGGGGCCAGCTGACTTCTCTGCTGTCTGTCTGAGGGTCTTTAAAAGCCTCAGCAGTTGGAGGCTGGAGAGAGGAGGGAGAGGACGAAAGGAAGGTGGTGGAGAGGCGGAGAGGAAGAAACCGGAGAGAACAATTTTGACCACCATTAGGTAAAGGCAGCTAAGGAGGGAGCCTGTGGGCACGTGGCCTGGGCTCCCTACCGTTGAGACCCGTTGCAAAACCCCTAACTTGGGGGCTAAGGGGAGGAGGCCTCCCCAGTAGTGGCTTGGGGAAGAGGGGCCCTTGCCACAGTAGCTGTTTGTTCCTGCTCCCTTTCCTGGTCAAATAATATCCACATGATAGATGATTACCCATCACCTTTGACACTTGACTAGAGATGTCATCTTGTCCTGTTATGTCTTTGAGACCTAATTTCAGCTTATGTTTATAACTTTACATGTAATGTTACTACATACTTTTTGCGATGGTACTATTGACCGGCAAGTTACTAGTTTTCAAATGATGCCTTAGAAGGCACAGTTTGTATGAAGATTATTACAATGGTATGCAGGATGTAAAGGATCCCTAGTCTGATGGGAGAATCCCTTCTGTTGAAAGAAGCAGTGTATATAGATAAGAGCTACAGCACAGCTGTAGCATTTTAAATGTAGACAAGCCCTTCAACTTCTGCAAAAATATTCCGAGTAACCAGGCTACTTCCTCTGCAAAGATCGTTGGGGCCCATATTGGTCTCTCCCCTAAGCTTTTATGCTCAAAAATAAGTTGTTTGTACTAATCCATCTGCATTTCCTAGTTTCTTCATGTTTCCATTCAAACCAATATACCACTTGTCAGCTCTGATATGAGCATACCATCTACATTGGCTAGTACATCTCATATTAGTTGTGAAGGCCACCTTTTCTTTTACGGATTATTGGGAAGGGGAAAGGTAGGTTGATAGGATGGTGATGGTTGATGCATCATAGTGGCTGTCAAGATCCTGGCTGCAGAACAAGTCTGGAAGTCCAAGTCTACACTTGTGTCATGCCCAAGGGTCAGGTTGTATTTGATGAGCTGTGCTGAGTCAGAAGCCCAGTGGGCCTGCCAGCGTTGGGATAGCAGAGCAGGGGAAGAGCAAGAGGCCAGTATGTAGCAGAATCTAGGTCCTGGAACCTGGAGTGAGGTGAGGCCTCAGAAAATGCAGCAGGGTCTTTTTGCCACAATGAATCAGAAGCCTCTAACTGTACAGATGGCCTCCAAGTGTTTATGCCAGACCTTAAGTGGCATGCCTGAGTCAATCAGGACACTCAGTAGGAACTGCCTATCAGGGAAGCCATATGTTGGGCAGCTGGTGAAGCCTGAGCCCACTGGTCTCCTATGCTGCTCTTCCATGTTCTGTCAGAGTTGTCGAATAGTGTGGACACAGCAGCTGCTAGAGAGCTAGCAGAGGTGAGTTCTAGACCAGAAGATCCTCATACTGATGGATTCTTATGATCACATCTCCAGAGAGTCATAAGTGAACTTGTGAGAATCCAATTATAGAGTAGGGCCTCTTTGTGAACTGTGGTTATATTTTATATAACTTAATTTACATTTTAAATTAAAATAAAGCACCCTCACAATGAGAACAGTGCTAATTTCTAAATAAATACACTACTGTAATGTACTTTTGTTGTTTATAATGAAGATAGATTTATTTAAAACAAAATCTTCCCTACAGCAGTTAATTGCTAACCTTCCTTTTTAAAGTTAAAGTCGGTTTCTTAAAGTGATTTTTGTAGGGTTGGTGAGTTCAGACATATTCTACCAAATCCAAGCTAAAAAAATCCGTAATGTTCAGAAATGCTGGTATTTAGTATCTTTGAAAATCAGATTGCAGTGAGCCCCAGTAGGATGACTGCCATCTTGGCCAACAAACTGAAGATTGGCTAGTAAAATTCTCTAACTATGGCTATAATCCTCTTGTATACTTTGGCAATCAGGCACAGAGAAGGATTTTTCCACACTACAGTGTGTGTGGTACAAGTGTGTGTAGCCCCATTTAAGTCAGGGGTTTCCCAGAGTGAAACTATTTGTACTATCAGGTCTTTATTGAGACGTGCATCCCATTGGAACTGTGAGTTCTAGAAGCTTCTCTGGCTTCCAATTCATTTGTTGGTTCAGTGCCACATGTTGGTTTTGATCTGTAAACTGCCTTCGGGCTTGTGGCTTGTACAGTGTGTTACTCTCTCGTTCCTTGAGTTTTATACTGAAAGTTGATATCAGCTGGGCATGTTCAAGAACCTGGAATGTTTATCGGGGTCTGGAAAAAGAGTATTGCTAGTGCAGAGCCCAAAATTCTAGGCCTTTCTCCTATTTTTCTTCTGTCAGATCCCAAGTTTGCTGGCCTTTAGAGCTTGTTGCACAGTCATCTTTGTGGTGGTGTGTTTTTCTGAGACGGTGAATGAAGGGAAAGGACTCAGACATGATGGAAATTTAAATGCATGTAAATATATATCATCACATTAATAAAAGCTGCTTGATCATTTTTTATTCATATATTTTGAATGAGAAGTCAAGTGGTTGAAGTGATTTATGCAAATTGTCTCCAGAGCAGTTTTGGTAAGGTAGGTGACTGGGGGAATTGTTATTAGTGTGAGTCATTCTGAAATTGATAGGAGAATACAGCTCATAGAACATAAGCTGCATGATTTTCAGAGTTCAAATAAAACAATTGACATAGAAGTCCAACTTGTGGGGAGGGGAGGAATTGGAGATCAACAGACTTGTTTGTTCTTTTGTGTTTCATGACCCTGCAATCAAATCTGTTTAAAATGCGAGTTTCTGAGATATAAAGCGTTACTTTTAAAAAAATCAACATTTCACATCTTACATTCAAAAACCACCACATCATTCAGTAAAACCAAAACAGTGAACTGTGATTTAATCAGTACAGGATGGCATATGAAAACATATGTTTATAATAGATGAACTACTATGAAACAAAATACTTGAAACCTTTTTATGATTGTGATGAGGATGTCCACCCTACACACAGGATTGGAAGGGTTAAGATAGGCAGGCTGGCCAATTAACTCCCCAGGCTGTGTCTGAAAGGGAGCCAGGGCACAGTGAACTAATTGTTTGCATGTAGCTCACCTGTGCAAGAACAGATGGGCCCTATAAAGTTTGGAAGCTGCCCATGGATGGTGTGTGTAGGCTGTAGCTATTCCGAGTGAAGAGACTTGGAAGCTGCCCACGGATGGTGTGTGTAGGCTATAGCTATTCCGAGTGAAGAGACTTGGAAGCATGGCAAACCCAAAGAGCAGGGCAGCCTGATAAGTAGAAAGAAACCGAGGGAACTAGTAGCATGGGATAGTACTGCAGATTATGGCTGCTTGTTATAGGGTCTCTGTACTGGAACTAGGAAGGCTGACAGCTTCTGTAGACCCCTGAGCTGTGTGGGGGGGTTGGGAGGAAGCTCCACACCCATGGAAGGGATGGGGCCTGTGGCAGAAGGGGTGGAGCTGGTATAGCCAACCCTTAGTGTTGCCTGGAGTGTGGCATTGCTTCAGTGCCCCACAAGCTCTCAGAGCTACATGCAGTGTGGCTTTTTGGTGGCAAATTAAAGGAGCCTGGGACTCTGGCTGCCCCCACTGCTGCAGAAGGGGTGGTGATGGCTGGGAGCCCTGGGCGCCTTGGAATTGCTGGCCCCCAGGGCAACTATCCCTGCTCCTTGTTGGCAAGCCTGGCTGGAACCTAACGCAGAGGGTAGGCCTGGGTTCCCCTACCAGCCATTGGAAAATGGCAAGGGCATTGGAGAAGGCAGCCAGACAAAAGGCCTGGAAGGATTTTGAATTACATGGAACGGCAGGACCTTGGTGATCTGGTCAGAGGGCCAATCCATGAAGAAAAGACTGCTGTCTCTGAGTCAGAGGGGCTCCAGGGTGAGACAACATAGGGAGTGACACTGATGGAGGGAACACACATTTGGAAGAGCTAATTCCCAAGATGGCCAGCAGGAGGTGCTACTAGTGATGGAGTGAACACCATGATTCATGAATTGTGTGGATTTTTAAAAAACAGGGTTTTAATGGTGGTGGTGGTGACATGGTAACTAGGAACTGGGAAAGCATACTAGGCACCCAAGACAACCTGGAAAAATGCATGAAGAGGGAAATAGGCAGGACATTGTTACAAAAGGAGCACCAAGGCTATATCACAGAATGAATGGAGCAAGGGAGAAATGTGGGGGTCACTCATTAAATTAATAGGAAGCAGGCTTAAAACAAAGAGAAGTGTTACTTTACAAAACTCACACTAAGCCTGTGGAACACCTTGCCAGATGTTGTGAAGACCAGGACTCTAACAGGGTTAAAAAAGGAGCTAGATAAATTCATGGAGTTAAGTCCATCAGTGGCTAGTAGCCAGAATGGGTGGGAATGATGCCCCTAGCTTCTGTTTGTCAGAAGCTAGGAATGGTAATAGGCGATCAAGTGATCACTCTCCTATTAGGTTTATTTCCTCTGGGGTACCTGGCATTGACCACTATCAGAAGACTGGATCCAGTATGGCTGTTATGTTCTTATGTACTACATACAAAATCTAAACTTGAGAAGTAGGGCAATGAAGAGCCAGAAGGAGGGGTGTTTTCATTGATCTGAATGACAGACAAGAAAGGTCATTAAGGTATAAGATGACTTTCAGTTTTTTTGTCTGGAGTCCAGCAATTACATAACTGTAAGTGAGCAAGCTTTCCTGAGTGAGGCTAACATGTCAGTTGCTGATTATAGTATTTCCAGTATATTTTTAATAAAATTGCTCCCATTAGGGTCAGAACCAAAATAGACAACTAAAGGTAACTTGGAAGATCATTTTGACTTGACGATTTTTCTACTGCAAAATGGTGTTACAAATTATGAACTTTGTCAGATCACCCTAAATAAATACTTTAAAAATACAGCTACTCTCTAAAGGTCAGCCCATCACAGATATATAGCACATCTTTAAAAGTCTGTCCCTATTAAAAGACTTATTGCTTAAATATATGGTACTTAAGTTGTGACATTCACATCACAATTTAGATGTCTCAATTTCTGGGAATACATTAATTGGAGCATCTTAAAATAAAACAGTTGAATACCACCAACTTGACATACTTCCTCTACCCACAATAATTTGATGTGATTTTTTTAAAAAAGGCAATTCACATGGTAAAAATTTTATATGCCTTATTCCCCCATTCCAAAAAAATGGATATGTTTTGACATGGAGTTATTGTAGCTTGCTGGGGGGAAAAAAATCCTTGTTCGATCCCAGGTCCCTTTTCCTATTACATAATGCAGAGAAACATGCATAAACTATACAGTTATTTTAAATACAAAACTCAAAGATTTAATATCATTTGGATGGAAGTAAAAAGCATGAGAAGCTCACCATGTCTAAAAGTGATGGAAAGGTCTAATTATTTTGAACCTAGCTTGCAACCAGGGGATTTGGAGCATGAGCTAAAAGACAGAAAATATTGAAAATAGAAGACCTCATTGTAAAACATGTGATCACTCATGGAATTGGCAGCTACAAAAAAAGCAGTGACTTCATACTGTTTTCCTATTCTTAGCTAGGAACAGATCTGGATCATGTAAGGATTTCACTAGAGGGAAACAGGAAAAGAAAGGGAGTAAATGAATATACAGAGTGTTTTGGGATGAAGTGGAACACTTTGCTGAAATGCTGAGCAGAAGCATCTGACTAAATGAGATATGCGACTAGCTATGGTAGTCTAACTGGCTTAGTGTAGTTTTATTCTTGGAAGAACCCTGTTTCATAATATGGCTACTTCAAGAAAACATAATATCCATTAAACTGGAATGTTCTCAATGAACGATCCTGGTCCAGCCCTTACTCAGGCAAAGTCCAATTGACCTGAAGTGCTCAAAACTGAAAGCTGCACTCAGGCCTGCTAATGGGGAGTAAGGGGAGCACGGGGGGATGCGGCATGGGACAGTTTGCAAAGAGGGAAGTTGCTCGCCAGTGATGGCTGTAGCCCTGGGCCCTTTAAATCACTGCTGGAGCACTGTGCAGCATGCTCTGGATGGCTCAGAGTGTGTATGTGTGGCACACACTAGGCGGGGCTGAGGTCTGGCTGCCCCTGTCCCGCCCCTTCCACTTGAGGCTCCACCCCTTCCAGGAGCACAGAGTTATTGCCCAGAGGCCAGCAAGGCTGTCAGCTCCCTGGCTATGCTATGGCTGGTCCTAGTTCCAATATCCACATTGGGCACACCCCCAGTCTGTAACTAGGCTTTATTGCAGTCCTTGCAGGTTCTTGCATATAAGGCCAGCTCCTGAAATGTGTGCCCATACACTTGCATTGCCCTTTTCCCCATGTGCACCCAGGTGCTCCAGGAAATGCTCCGTGAACTCTTGCTGGCTTGGTGCACCTTGACACTGTCATAGCAGTATGTAATACCTGAAAGGAGCAATTGATCTCCAAGTAATGGACCTTAAGTTCAGGACCTATATTTTAAGGGCTTGTTTAAATTACATGTATAGATCAGAAATAAGTGTTATTCAGAAAGGAAATAAAAACTTTTAAAAGAAAATACACAAAAGGAATGGTGGATCTATGCCTTAATCTTGCTTTGTGGCACAGTGGCTTCAAGCTCTCTTGACCTGTATGTTTTGCTATTAGCTTTTAATACAACAGAGAAAATATATCTTTACGTGGCACCAATCCCCACTAAAAATGGTAGCTCCATGTTTAGTTACCATATAGCCAATATCAGCAGCTTTTCATGGGATCACTTCTTGGCCTTGTCTTTACATTTTAAAACTGTTTCAACTGATTTATCTTTATTTGGTCACCTTCAAATGCATTTGTAGAGCAATGTGCCTCATTTGAACCTGCATCACAGATCCAATCTTCAATGCTTCCTCTTTTAGGGCCTAAAAATCAATGAAAATATCAGTCAGAGTAGCAAGTTTTAAATACACTTGCCCTATTGATGAATTATGTGGCCATGAGCAGTTTGACTCTAGTGCCTCCAATACCATTATATAAGTCCCCTTCTTCCACTTCTTGATTAAATTAGGAGGGAAAGTTGTGAGAGTTTTTCAAAGACGCTCTATACAGTGTTGACTAACTTTTGAATATAAAACAAATTTCACCAACCTAAATTAATGATGGAACAGTGAGTTTTCCTTGCTTTCTCAAACTTTCTTTTTTCATTCATTCTTTCCCCTATCCCCTTCTTTTTAATCTATACCACTTTCTTCCCTCTTATGTATTGTCATCTTTCACTTAACTTTTTGTTCTTTTATGGGCCGGTACAATGTTCCCTTTGTATGTTGTGTTATGATCCTACCACTATTCTCATGTTCTGTATTCTGGCCAATTTCCTTTATGGTTTTCCCTTTTTTCCTCTTTCTTTCCATTCCTCCGTTGGTGTGTTCTCCTTATATCTGGAGACCGTAAACATCTGAGTTAGAGACCCTTATTTACAGTTTAACTTGCCCCACTGTTACTCTTGCAAACACTAGTATTGACAGTGGGCTGAATACTGTGAACATTGGACTCAAAACTATTGCTTAAATTTACTGGGGATTTTAAGTGTACATGGATTTCTGTATTAGGTCCAAACTTATGAACTGCTTCCTTAGAAAATATTTGGGGAGGTCAGACAATGACAAGTAGGTAGCCTATTGTAATGGGCAGTACAGAGCTTCAAAATTCCTTCTGGAGCTGTACGGGAGGGAGGGTAATCTGATAGTCCTTTAAAGGGCATATCATATACCTTTTACAAGGAGCCCAGCTTTTTGGCCAAGTTGTTTCCTAGGGAGCATCTATAGCAGTCCCGTATCCTTCTAGTGCAGGAGCTGCAATTATGGTTTATATATGCTGCAATTCTTGCTGTCAATAATTTGACAGTAAAGATTACATTCAGAACAAAGCAACACATCTATGTTAACATTCTCATACAGAACTTTTAAAATCAGCAGTACTTTTATGGACAAACTTAATTATCAACACAGTTGTCAACTGATCATGAGTAATCCAAAATTCTATAATAGAGTGGCTGAATGTGGCATGGCAGGCTAATTTGAAGTAAGAGTGATGTGATTTAGTTGGGGTTGGTCTTGCTTTGAGTAGAGGGCTGGACTAGGTGACCTCCTGAGGACTCTTCAACCCTAATCTTTTATGATTCCTGTGTATATTGCCAGAGTTTGCAAAGCTCATTCAGATCTGCCTAGATGAAAGATCTTGCTGTATATAACTTATCCTGATACTAACAGTAGCGGGTTTTCAGTTGGCCATCATTCTTGTTCCCCTCATTGGTTGGTAATCAGTCTAAGCTTTTTTTCTTTTTTCCTTTTTTTTCTTTTTAAACTGATTTGACCAGAGTAGGAATAATTCCAATTAGGCTGTGTCCAGTTTGTTTGCATTTTCAGATGTATAATAAAATACAACTTTCATTTAATTATAATACTGAAGACAGTTGGAACAATGCTAATGCCACAGTTATAACTTGTCTTTAAATCTCTAATAAAAGGTCATTAAATGATACCATAATCATGTGCCCCCTTATAGTCTCTTTAAACATATCCCAGATTATGATGCCCTGTGTTTCTGGCCCTTAGGATTTTTATAAACAAGGGGTGCTATGAAGCATAATATTGCTGCTCAGATGAGTAGACAACTATACGTCCCAAGTAGAGCAGACTCATTATTCTCTGTAAGTAGCCTTGGTGCCACTAGATAGGACAGTACCCCCCACCCAGAAGGTGTGTAGGTTACACTGGCACCCCTAAGTGCTGACTTGACTTGAAGGCCCTGAATGATTGGAAGCTGTTTATCTGAATGTCCACCTCTTCCATTTCCTCACTGAAGCAGTTATCACCTCGCTTGGTCTTGGTGGTGATTCCTAGGGAAGAGTTCTCAATGGTCAGCATCAGACCATTGCCAGGAGAGAACTGCAACCTTTTGAAGTAGCTCCTCTTGATGCGCCACGAGCAGTGGTGCTGGAACTTAGGATGCTACTGCACTTCTTGGCTTGATGTAGTAATAACAAACACCACATGGATTCTGTTAATAGCTTCCCTACTATTATAATTGTTCCAGCACCCTGACCATAAGAACCTACATTTGGTAAGCTTTGGGGCTGTGATATTTCATCCCCTATCTACTGTGCTAACGGTTGCTTTGTGGGCCAGATTCGTTAGTGTGGACAACCCAGGTTTATTCTTCCCTTGACAGCCCACAGATCTTTGGCTGATTCTGTGCTGTCCAAGCTCCTGTATAGTTTAGTCACTGGGCTATTCTGAATGATGCTGGCTGCCAAAAGCCTGCAGGGGCCATTATAACAGAGAGCAATCACTGGGGCATTAGGAAAACCTCACCTATTGTGTTAACTGTTCTGGAGAATAGATTTATTACAAGGGACAATCTGATTCTGTTCCTATTAATGTCAGTTTTGGGAACTAAAGGGGTACTCATAGAAAGTATGTACCTGTGGAATTTCCCCATCTTCTGATACATCTGCAGATAGTGGAGAGCTGCATTACTTACACAAGATCAGTTTGTCCATATAGGTAATTTAGACCCCTATTACAGAAGGGAGTGAACTTGTGGTAGAGGGTAAATCTGAGGGGAGAGTGATGTGATTCCTATGTATACTGCACAGTTTGTAAATGTTTGGGTTTGTTGTTGCTCATGCATCTGTCTGAGGGTGGGGTATGTGTGTCAGGTGGGGCTGGTTTGAGCAGCACTCTCCATACATGGAGCAGTGGAAGGACTGTCTAATACTTATCTAAAAAAGTACTGAGAGCCTCAACTAAACCTATCAAGTTGAGGCTGAGACCAGAACAGAATCCAGCTGCAATGAAAGAAAGAATTTGTTTGCATTTGGTGTGCAAATAGTAGAACAGTTTCCCTCGATGTGGCACTGTAGAAGAGTCTACCATGCACATATGTATCATATCTATCTTATTGGCTTGAAATGTAAGGACTCTCTTCCTTACAAGTATAATGACATAGACATTGGAAAGCTATCCCACCCTGAGACTTTTAAAGTTCGAATGGATCTGTATGTGCTGTAAGATTGTCTACTCCTTAATTTTGAAAAAAAACAACAAATGTTTTTTTAGCTTATCCTGTACAGACTAACTCAGCTACCCCCTGAAACTCAATTTCTAGTTGGTCAGAACTCCCTCTACATTCATTGCAACAATTTAATTTGCACAGGGTCCATGTAAAACCACTAGGAATTGCATGAAAACATGATGGATTTCATTTCCCCTCTACAGCTTGTTTGTTTGCTTTAGATGGTTGTCTAAAATAACTGGGGTCTGAGTCTACAGAAAATTGGTTACAAATTTTTGAGAACTTCCAAAATGCTCCTCTCAAAAGAAGCTTGACTGGAATCCAGTACTGCTTTTATTGTAGCTTGCAATAATTGGGACAAATCCTGTTCTCAGTGAGGTCAATAGCAAGATTCTCATTAACTTCAGAACCAACAAGATTTGGTGCTAAGCTAATCAGCAATTTAGTCCTGTACTACTCCGAATCTGTCATGTTATTTATCCCAAGTAGCAAATACCAGTAGGCTACGTCTACATTGGCAAGATTTGCGCAAAAGTGCCCGCTTTTGCGCAAAAACATGCTGCCTGTCTACACTGGCGGGGAGTTCTTGCGCAAGAACACTGACGTTCTAATGTGTGAAATCAGTGCTTCTTGCGCAAGAACTATGATGCTCCCGCTCAGGAAAAAGCCCTCTTGCGCAACTGTTCTTGCGCAAGAGGCCAGTGTAGACCGGCAACACGAATTTCTTGCGTTTATACTGGCACGGATGCTTTTGCGCAAAAAGCACATCTCTTGTGCAAAAGCACATGAGTTAAAAGTATTTGCGCAAAATCTTGCCAATGTAGACATAGTGTAACAACCACTGGATAAGTGAGAATTAGATCAAACTGTTATAGTAGGGAATTGAGAATCAAAATTCACTTTTCAGCTGTTTCGTGCTACATATCTATAAACACTAGCAAAACTGGTTTAAACCGGATTTGTGATTGCTTTGCATCACTGGATGAATACAGTCCATTACTTTTTTTCACCACTGGCATACTCAATGGTCTTGTTTGAAAAGAGCAAAATATATGCATTTATGCTCATTCTTTTTGTTTCCAGCTGATAAGCCTGAGGTGGCAGTGCTGCTATTATGAATTAAATAAGATTCAGGGCATACTCTGCCTTCATGAAGAATTTGAATGAAATAGAAAATATCCTCCTCCTTCTTAGTTATAATTCAGAGCTTTACCATGCATAACATGGACAGTCAAACAGGAAACATCAAGTATTTTTCAGTATGATCTTTATTTTGCCTCTCCCTCTGAGGATTTCAAAGGATAGTTGCACTGTATAGAAAGGATTACTTATCTGAAGAATGCACTGTGACAGAGCTGCCTTTTGTACAGCTGATCTCTTTGTGAGGCATGATGTGGTTTCCCAAACATAGTGCACAAACTTCAGTTGGTGTAAATCAGCATTTCATATGATAATTATGCCAGTTTACACCAACTGAAGATCTGGCCTACAGATTTTAAAAGTTGGTTTAGTGGCACCAATAATCCATGATACCCTCATAAAGAAAGCTTTTTTTTTTTTTTTTTTTCCAGCTGGCAAGTACCCCAAAACTAAGACTTGACCGTGCTGGACAAAAGTTTTAGAGGGGGTAGCCACTTTTTTTCAGTTAGACTAACACGAATAGTCCTGCAGCACCTTATTGACCTATTTGGTTAGTCTCTGGTATCATGAGCTTTTGTGGGCACAAGCCACTTCAGATGAATGGAGTTAAGGGGTCCAGGGTGCAAATAAATAGCAGAAAGAGAGGGGATGAGGAGGGGGAAATGGTGGTGGTGGTGGGGGTTGGGGGGGAAATGGAGAGGAAAAAAATAGTGTTCATGCTAAATGAGGCTAATAGAGTGGGTTTTAAGTATTCTCCGTACCTGGTGCTTAGCTTTTTATGTCATTAGAATGTGGAAAGTAGAGGCCCATCCAGGTCAGGTCTTTGTTTTAAACCTCTATTTGAGGTGTCAGACTTGTAAATGAAACCAAGTTGGGCAGTTTCTCTCTCCAGGTAACTTTTGAAATAATATAGAGGCTTTTATATATGGAGATATACCTATCTCATAGAACTGGAAGGGACCTTTGAGAGGTCATCAAGTCCAGTCCCCTTCCTTCACAGCAGGACCAAGTACCATCCTTGACAGATTTGCCCCAGATCCCTAAATGGAGTCCTCAAGGATTGCGCTCCCAACCCTGGGTTTAGCAGGCCAATGCTCAAACCACTGAGCTATCCCTTTTAGAGCTATTAGTGAGTGCCCAGGCAAGTTGAAATATTCCCTAACAGGTTTCTGTGTTAGATTTCACATATCTGACTTGTCCTTTAATCCTTTGTTGTAGAGACTGTCCAGCTTGGCTAATATACATGGCAGAAGGGAATTGCTGGCACTTGGTGGCACATATCATATTGATGGATGTGCAATTATGAGCCTCTTATGTGGTGGTTTGTGTTTAAGTTCTGTAAAGTTGCTTGTATAGATGTGTGGACCAAATTGGCACTAGAGTTGACTGCAGGGGTGGGTTCCTGGATGAGTATGATGGAGGTGTGCTGCGTGGCTTCTGGAAAGAATTTGTTTGAGGTTAGGGGGTTGTCTGTGGGTGAGGATTGACCTGTCCTCCAAGGCCTGAGGGAGAGAGGGGTCACTTTCCAGGATAGTTGTAGGGGTCTAAGTTAGATGCTGTAGGTGATGACCAGTGGGGTTCTGTTTTCTTTGTTGAGCCTATCTTGAAGAAGATGCCTGGGTACTCATCTGGCTCTAATCTGTTTTTTCATTCTAAAGGTGGGTATTTAAGTTTTAAGAATGTTGATATAGATCCTGTAGGTGTTTGTGTCTGTCTGTGGAATTGGAGCAAATCCAGTTATATCTTAGGGCCTGGCTCTAAACAATTGACTGGAAAATGTGTCTTGGATGAAAACTAGAAGCATGTAGGTAAATGTAACGGTCTGTAGGTTACTGGTATAAGGTGGTGGAAATGTTGCTGTTGTGTAATTGTACTGTAGTGTCAAGGAAGTGGATCTCTTGTGTGGATTTGTCCAGGCTGAGGTTGATGGTGGGGTGGAAGTTGAAGAATTCCACAGGGATTTCAGCAAGGGTCTCCCTCCCGTGGGTCCATATAATGAAAATGTTGTCAATGTAGAGTGAGTAGAGTAAGGATGCTAAGGGATGAGAGCTGAGGAAACAGTGTTCAAGGTCAGCCATAAAGATGTTGGCTTATTGTGGGGCCATGCAGGTGCCCATAGCTGTACTTCTGACTTGAAGATATAAATTGTCCCCAAAGTAGAAATAGTTGTGGGTGAGGACAAAGTCGCAGACCTCTGTAACCAGGTATGCAGTGGCATCATCAGGGATAGTATTCTTGATGGCCAGTAATCCATCATGTGGAATGTTGATGTAAAGAGCTTCTACATCCACGGTGGCTAGGATGGTGTTTTTAGGAAGATTACTGATGTTCTGTCATTTCCTCAGGAAGTCAGCGGTGTCTCAAAGATATTTGAGTGCTGGTAGCACAGGGTCTGAGGAGAGAGTCAATATAACCAGATTATCCTGCTGTAAGTGTGCCACTGCCTGAGATGATGGGTCGTCTGGGATTTCCAGGTTTGTGTATCGTGGGTAGCAGAAAACTCCTGGTCAGGGATTTGGGAGGGTGTTGTATCAGGAAGCTTCATGAGCAGCCATTCTGGTGGGCAAAAGGGAGAATTACATTGATATATAGTTAAATAATTATTCATAACTTATCCTAGCCACTGGAGAATTTGTTCTTATCATAAAGTATTTCAGCAATTTAAAAATGACTCGGTGGAATTATCTTTCATGATTTAGCTAAGTATACGCATTCATACTTGGAAATCAAATATATGCATGGTGATCTCTGGCTATGGGAGAGCTGATCGGATGGCGACAGCTGGAACATATATAGTCCTTACGAAAATAACAGCAGCCCTTTAATGACAAGATTTCATTTATATCACCTAAAATAACAATGTGCATGTTTGCTTATCAACTAATTCATGATATTATACAACAGAACCCCTTTATACAGACAGAGGGAAAAGGGGTCCCAGCTAACATTTCTTAGTTATCCTCTACTCATTTCAAAATTTACCATGAGATCTTTAATTCCTAGCTGGATGATAACTCAAGGAAGGCAGAGAAGTTGGGCTGGGGGACAGAACTTGTTCTTATGCCCAGCACTGAGTACTAATAAAAAGTACCAGGTTCAAGTCCCATCAGCAGTGAAAAGCAATCCCTGAAACTACAACTGCCTGGGAAACTGAATTTCAATTCCACAAAAAATTTTGTGTTCAGATTTTTTTTCATTCTGATGGGAGTGGGGGGAGCCGAAATGCTAAACATGTTCACTGAACTCAAATCTTCCAATGTTTCATTCCAAAAAGAAATATGCTTCCTGGGACACCCCCAGCTGGTAGGGTACAGTAGAACTGAGATCCTGGAAGACAGCGGGGTGGGCTGCAGAGAAGCTGGGTAGGAACGCAGGCAGATTTTGAAACTCATGTGGCAGGCTGGGTTGCGAAAAATGTTTGTTTGAAATTCTACTAATTCAACAACTTGGTGGTGGTTGTGTGTGGGGTTTTTTTTTTTTTTTCAAATTCTGTTAGTGGGGGGAAGAAATGGGTGACTGGAAATTTTGCAACCAGCTGTACTCAAGATAAGTTTATTAGCTACAGCTCTCCCTGGCTTCCTCCACTCCAGTGTTTTGCAAGAGGATATGTAGCCCTATCAGCAAGCTCCTGTCTGCTATTGTCTTAGTTGTATTCTGCGGTTCTCCTCTAGGTAATGCAGGAAGGTTTTGAGGGAAGATTCCAAACACTCTTTTCCAACTCTGGAGCTCCTTGGGAAGGTGGGGGTGGAGGTGGGGGGCGCGAAAGGGAGATAGACTATTCATGGGGTCTGTGCACTAAGAATGTGTGGTGTGTAGGTTTGGGTGCCCCAATCAGGATATTTAAAGGAGCCAGCAGTGGGTCAATAAATCCTGACACAAAGGATGTAGCAAGGAAAGAAGAATTTGGCTGGTAGTTATCACAATCCAGGCACCACCTAACAAAGGAACTGATCAAAATTAAATATCATGAGTTCTTGATGGCATTTTTTACACAGTAGTTATTTTTAATGTGCAGTTCATCAGGGAAGGAAACCAGAAATCAAACCAATGAGCTGGAAAATGGAAAGATCTAGCAGATGTCAGGTTGCCAAACAGCTTTTTCTTTGGAAAGGTCAGAATCCAGCTTGACCAAGTGCTCGTCTGCATCCCACTCAGGAATACAATTTTCAATCATATAATTGGATTTGCTGGCCAGTATCTCAGTTTAAAATTGAGCTGTGTCAATAAGGACTAAGGGACAGGAAAAGGCCATCTATCCAACCTTGCCTGTTGTCTCTTAGGGCACATGTACACCGCTGATTTATTTCAAAATAACATGAGTTATTTTGAAATAACTAGGTGAGCGTCTACATAGCAAGCCTATTTCAAAATAATTTTGAAATAACGGGCTTCTTTTGAAATCTGTAAACATCATTTCACAAGCAATGATACCTATTTTGAAACAGTTATTTTGAAATAGGGAGTGTGTAGACAAGGCAGCTGAGGTTATTTCATAACAGCTGGCCTCCAGGGGGTGTCTCAGGTTCCCCAGTGACCACTCTGTCCACTCTAATCAGAACTCTCTATTTCCCCTTCCCCTGCAGCCCTTAAAGCTGCAGCCACAGTTGAAACAGTCTGTGGCACAATGCTGGCACTGCTAGCACCGTGCCACACAAGTTCCTAGCTTTACCTTCCCTGTTGCCATTGGAGACCCCAGCATGTCTCCTGAGCACCCACAGCTGCCAGCACTGCTACAGGTAGCTCCCAATCCCCTGCTTGGAGGGGGCCCCATCCTGGATTGCTGCAGAGATCTTGGATCTCACTGAGGTTTGGGGAGAGAAGGCAAACCTGCAGGAATGCTGATTTCTAGGGACAGATGGTTGACAGCCTGGGCCAGAGGGGAAAACTCAAGCAGGCCTACACCAAGCATGCCTACACCAAGATCAGGGAGCACAGCTACCGTTCAGGGGCAGCACCCTAGACCTGCTCCTACTTTGACCAGCTCCACTACATCCCGGGGTGTCAGTCCTTGACTCCCTCCTTGTTGTGGACTTTGGGCTGGATATGACCACTGTCACCCTCCTGGAGCGCAGGCCTGTGGCTGAGGAAGAGCAGGACCAGGCCACTGATGCCCGCCAGACAGGAGCTCAGCCTGTCCCTAGGGCTGACTCCCCTCTCCCAGGATGTTGCTCAGGGATCAGACAAAGCTGGGGAAGGCCCATCAGGTGAGCTCCATAACTGTCCCTAGACATACATGGGGGGAGGCAGTGGGTGGTGAAGGACTACACACTCCTTCCTTGGCCTTCTCGGCCTCGGGGTCACACAACAGCCTGTGCATGTAGAGTGCCAATCCGGAGCACAGAGCCCCAGGAGGCTGCTATAGAGGACCCTTGTGCTCCTGCTCACAAGGTTTCTGGAGAGGCCTGCCTTCCTCCCACACAAACCACCACTAAGGAGGATGGGGTCTGTGCACGTGTGTGTGTGCACGTGCGCGTGCACACACACACACAGCAGTGCCACGCATGGTCAGGCCTGCATTCTCGGGGCAGCATCCTCTCTCAGGCAAGCGAGGTAGAGTACACTGAGCCCTTCCAAGGGGAGCCTGCTGTGAAGAGAAGGAAATGGAGGGGACCCCAGTAGTACCCCAGTAGCATGTCGCAACTGCCGTTCTCACACACCTTCCCCCATTTCCCTCCAGAGGGCAGGGATACAAGTCCTCTCCCTGCAGAATGCTGCCACTGCCAGACCCGGCATGTGCACCGTATGGAGGGAAGCTGAGCTGCCCCGGAGCCCCCTCCTGCCTGCAGACTCCTGGCCTGGCTAGCACCTTCCCATGCCTGCTTAACCCAAGGACATGGGGGTAGCAAGGCTATCCCCAGGGACGTCTGTGCCCCTGCAGGAAAGGGCCCACTGTGTAGGCCACACATGGTCTTGCTCCAAGCACATCATCCATGTCACCGAGGAGGATGACCCTGTGCAGCAGGATGGCATTGATGGCCCTCACCACCTGGAGAAGGAGACAGAGAGTAACAGGGTTGCCAGAGCCCTTGGGAGGTCCCCAACCCCCATTCTCTCAAGCACCAAGACTAACCCCATCCCCTGGCAGGGCTTTGTGAGCCAGGACTGGAAAACCTCCCACTACCCTTCCCTAGGGAACCCCATTCCTGCAGTTCACCCCCTCCCAATAACATAGTAAGAGTCATACCTGCACCAGCACGGCCCCAGTAGGCAGTCTCTGCACACCAAACTGGTTCCCAATGGAGCAAGGCAAGCTTCCAAATGGTGATGGTGACCTGCTTTTGGAAGGAGATGGCAGGTTGCATGTGGGTGTTCTGTCACCTGAGGGCAGGGGTGAGCCACTCGCACAACTCCAGGAAGGTGACCTTCCGCATGTGGAAGTTCTAGAGCCACTGCTGGTCGTCCAACCGCTCCATGATGATCTGGTCCCACCAGTCAGAACTGGTGTCCCAGATGCAGCGGCAGTGCACCGTGCACATGGGAGGTCAGGAGGGGCTCTGCTGCATGTGGAGAGAAGTGAGGAGGTGCCATGCAGGAAGTGGTGGGTCCTGGTTCTGCAGTGCCATGAGAGCAGCCTGCAAAAACTGCACCAGGAGGTGCATCATGAGGCCCATGATCTGCAGACTGCTTTTAGCAAGTCCAGCTCCATGGCTGGAGTGTTGTGGTGTCTACAAGGGCAAGCAGGCAGTGGAATGGGTTTTCTGTCTCCCAAGGAGATAGGCAAAGAAGAGGAGCCTGAGGTTACGTCTAGACTGCGGATTTTTATCGGAGAAAGGTACGCAAACTGGGCTCTGCAATTTGCGTACCTTTTTCTGTGTTTTTTCAGAAGAGGCTTTTCCGAAATTTGGCCCATCTACACTGGGCCAAATTTTGGAAAAACCTTCTTTTTTGGAAGAGCCCATCCTCATTGTGAAATGAGGAATACAGGGGCTTCCGACATTTTTTGAGGAAGAGCAAATGTGCTCTTTTGGGAGAGGAGATGGGTTCCCTGGATACAGCGGAGTTTTCCCGGAAAAACTTCGTAATCTAGACATAGCCTGAGACGCAACTATACGGGGGGAAGGAGAGGGTCCCTTTAAGCACGAGCTTCAGGCAGCAGCTCTAGAAAGTGACTGCTGTTTTGATTCCCTGCTTAAAGTGCTTGGGGGGGGGGGAAGGGAGGGCTTAAATGTGATTGAGGCTCCAATGAGTGTGGCTGCTCTATTTTGAAATACCTCAGCGCTATTTCGATGGGCATTTGCAGTGTAGACCCACTACTTTGAAATAAGCTATTTCGGAGTTTTTATTCCAAAATATCTTATCTCAAAATAATGCTGCTGTGTAGATGTACCCTTAGCATGGCTTAGTTTTAAAAAGGAAGTAAAATTATGCTCCCAAATCCTTTCCTTCTCCAGAGAAGAGGAAGAGAAAATCCCATAATAAAAAAGACAGGTGTCTCATACTCCTTTATATGCTTCATTTTAATCATCTTTCCTAGTAACTTATTCCATATATATGTAACTCTTTTTATGGAATAGTTCTGCCTCGCTACTTTTTTGTTTGTTTGTTTGAGTTCATTTTCAGTCTTTTTATAATTCAGAATACTTCTTTTCATTCACATAGTAAAGTCTCTTATTTTTCCCTCCATAACCTTTCATTATTAGATTTATTGTTAAGTTAGATTATTGAAACATGGTATATTCTAGAGTCTCCTGTTTAGGGAGTTACTGTAGAAACAACATGTGCACTGTTATCACAGTGCACAACAGCAATATAAAAGCAAAGGACATTGCGTAAACAAGATTTTTTAATTTGCTAAGGAGAACTTGTGAGGTAAGGATGCTACTAGGTATGGATGTTACAAGGTATGGATTCACCCTCAAGGACTGTTGGATTTCAGCAAAATGCTCCAACGATATAATGAACGGTGCTGGATTTACATTAGAAGCTCTAATGTAGAAGAGGTTGAAAAAGTTTTCTGAAATAAATTTCATGTTAGCCAATGCTCACAGATTTGAGGGTTTTTATTGGTAGGTCTTTTGCTTTTCTGACTACATGGAAATGAAACATTTTCATTCCTCCAAATAGTCTTTCCCTTTTCCTCCAAGGAAAAGTGGGATGGGAGAGAGAGGAAGTTTTGGGGGCAGGGGAAAACTTAGAGTAGAGCAGGTGAAAAAATGTTTTCCAAGACCATTTTGGGTTAAAGCCTTTATTTGACAAATTTTGGTGTAACTTTTTTGACCTACTCTACTCTACATTGTCTTACTAGCCTACTTCCTGTTAGTAGCTTCAAGTTTCACAGGCTTGTTCCATGTCACTCATTCCCTGACAACTCCTGAGGTAGGGCACCTATGTGCCACCTCAAACAGGACTCCTACAAAGCCATTGACTAGCCCTATTCTTGCTTGGATTTTTGTTTGTTTTTGTTTTAAAATAATTCAGGTTGGCAAGACCACAGTTACTTTGCCACCACAGCCAATGGAGGAGGTAATAGCCATGTACCCACTTTCCTTCAGAGCAGCAATTCTCAATTAGGGTTCTGCAGACCCCTGTGGTCTGAAAGGGCACTCCAGGCAGTCATGAACTATAGCCAGGGCCCCCAGCCCTGCTGCTCAACTGCACACCTTTGACTCTATGCTCAGCCCCAGGATCTGCCCCATGCACTCAACAGATGTTCTGTTGCATGCAGTTGAACATCTGGTGGTAGAAGTAGCCAGGGTGATGACTTGCGGATTGTGTGGAGATGTGAAAATCAGAGGAAAGCAGTCCCTACCAATGTGACAGCATATCAGTGTGAGTTCTGCATTCAGCCCTACTAGCTTTGGATGGCTGATCCTGCTCCTCCAAGAGTTGCAGAGTATGAATCCATGTGCCATGGGCAGCCAGCACTGGAGACTGGGCACACTGGAGCAGGGAGGGTTTGCCTGGGTGCTCAAAATTAAAAGCTGACACCTGTGCCTTGAAGCTCATGTTCATAACCTTGTGGTATGGCATTATGGATTGCTGGTTAAAATGTGAAAACGATGTTGACTCAAGTGAAGATGCATAATAATATTAGTGGTAACTTAATAGAGCTTTTCAAGGACATTGGTAGGCTTGGGAGTCTGCAAAGAATTTTAAATAAAAATGGGGGTCCTGGGGTTGCTAAGGTTTGAGAGCTTTAGAGCAAAGGAGACTTCCCAAGGCACAGGCAGGGCAGTTATAACCTGTGTTCCCTCTAAGATTTTCCATCCATGAGTAGCATGAGTTTTGTCTTGTGCACCAATATTGAGGTCACATGTGCTTGTTGGGATGTGTGACACCATTGCACCCACCAGTTACTAACAAATCACACACGCACATGTAAATACAAAGAGCAGACTAAAAAATAATAGTCTTGATTTCCAGTATCTTGTTCTACCCACTAAATCATACTCTCTCCATTTCTCCTTGAAACAATGTCCCTTGAGGATTGCACTTTTGAATGGTACAATGAAAGGCCATTCTTTCTATATAATATAAAGATTGCTTTTAGCCGTCTTGAGTAATAAACAGGCTTGATACTACGCTGATTTTAAAACTTTGCTGTTTGTAAAAATGGTAGTTATTAAAAACAAGCATCAGAAAAGCAGATCTATGATCTAAATCTAGGCATGGGGTTTCTTTCATTTAGCATCAGTAATATCCATGAAGGGGAAACTCCCTGTGAGCCCCTGGCACAATGGGACAGTGCCTGCATCTCCCAGCCCGTGGGGGTGCCCTGCACCCTACCCCCACTCCTGAGCCGGGCACTGCAGGCTGGTGCCTTCCCAGCCCTGGAAATGCAGCCTGTCCTGCTACAGCTGTCAGAGCTCCTTCCCCAGACTTGGAGCTGGCCAGGGGTGCCGCCACTGCTTGACATGCTCCAGCTTTGGCCCCGCCGGGTCCTCCACCACCTGACAAATGGCTCGGCTTGCCCCTCCTGGTAGATTTCAGGATCCTGACCAAAGGAAGAAAAGAGAGTAGTAAAATACACACCTTGGACTTCAAAAAAGCAGATTTTGACTCCCTCAGAGATCTGATGGGCAGAATCCCCTGGGATGCTAACATGAAGGGGAAAGGAGTCCAGGACAGCTGGCAGTATTTTAAAGAAGCCTTACTGAAGGCACAGAAAGAAACCATCCCGATGCGTAACAAGAGGCAAACATGGTAGGAGACCGGATTGGCTTACGGGGAAATCCTTGGTGAACTTAAGCACAAAAGGAAGCTTACAAAAGTGGAAACTTGGACAAATGACCAGGAGGTTTAAATAAATAGCTCGAGAATGCCGGGGTTATCAGGAAGGCGAAAGCACAAATGGAATTGCGACTGGCTAAGGATGTGAAGGATAAGAAGAGAGGTTTCTACAGGCATGTTAACAAGAAGAAGGTGATCAGAGAGGGTGTCACGGCCCTACTGCTGTGGCACTTAAGGATGGGATCAACCTAGTGACAGATGATGTGAGAGAAGCTGAAGTGCTCAATGCTTTCTTTGCCTCTGTATTCACGGACAAGGTGGCTCCTGGACTTCCTGCGCTAGATGGACAGCCTGTGGTGGGTAAAGAACAGGTTAGGAACTATTTAGAAAAGCTAAATGTACACAAATCCATGGGTCGGACTTAATGCATCTGAGGAGTTGGCAAGTGTCATTGAGAGCCTTTGGCCATTATCTTTGAAAAGTCGTGGAGATCGGGAGAAATCCCGGATGATTGGAAAAGGCAAATGTGCCCATCTTCAAAAAGGGAAGAAGGACGATCCAGGGAACTATAGGCGGTCAGTCTTACCTCCGTTCCTGGAAAAATCATGGAAGGATCCTTAAGGAATCCATTCTGAGACATTTGGAAGAGAGGAAAGTGATTAGGAATAGTCAGCATGGATTCACAAAGGGCAAGTCATGCCTGACCAATCTGATTAGCTTCTATGATGATGTAACTGGCTCTGTGGACGTGGGAAAGTCAGTGGATGTGATATACCTTGACTTTAGCAAGGCTTTTGATACGGTCTCCCACAATATTCTTGCCAGCAAGTTAAGGGAATGTGGATTGGATAAATGGGCGGTAAGATGGATAGAAAGATGGCTAGAAGGCCGGGCCCAGCGGGTAGTGATCAACGGCTCGATGTCAGGATGGCGGTCGGTTTCTAGCGGAGTGCCCCAAGGTTTGGTTCTAGGACCGGTTTTGTTCAATATCTTTATTAATTACCTGGATGAGGGGATGGATTGCACCCTCAGCAAGTTTGCGGATGACACTAAGCTAGGGGGAGAGGTAGATACGCTTGAGGGCAGAGACAGGGTCCAGAGTGACTGACAGACAAATTGGAGGATTGGGCCACAAGAAATCTGATGAAGTTCAACAAGGACAAGTGCAGAGTCCTGCACTTGGGATGGAAGAATCCCAAGCACAGTTACAAGCTGGGGACCAACCAGTTAAGTAGTAGTTCTGCAGAAAAGGACCTGGGGGTTACAGTGGATGAGAAGCTGGATATGAGTCAACAGTGTGCCCTTGTAGCCAAGAAGGCTAATGGCATTTTAGGGTGCATTAGGAGGAGTATTGCCAGCAGATCTAGAGAAGTGATTATTCCCCTTTATTCGTCTTTGGTGAGGCCACATCTGGAGTATTGTCCAGATCTGGGCCCCCCCCACTACCAAAAGGATGTGGACGCATTGGAGAGGGTCCAGCGGAGGGCAACCAAAATGATTAGGGGGCTGGAGCATATGACCTACGAGGAGAGGCTGAGAGAGTTGGGTCTGTTTAGTCTGCAGAAGCGAAGAGTGAGTGGGGATTTGATAGCAGCCTTCAACTTCCTGCAGGGGGAGTTCCAAAGAGGATGGAGAGAGGCTGTTCTCAGTAGTGACAGATGGCAGAATAAGGAGCAATGGTCTCAAGTTGTGGTGGGAGAGGTCCAGGTTGGATATTAGGAAAAACTATTTCACTAGGAGGGTAGTGAAGCACTGGAATAGGTTGCCTAGGGAGGTAGTGGAGTCTCCATCCCTAGAGGTGTTTAAGTCTCGGCTTGACCAAGCCCTGGCTGGGTTGATTTAGTTGGGATTGGTCCTGCCTAGAGCAGGGGGCTGGACTTGATGACCTTCTGAGGTCTCTTCCAGCTCTATGGTTCTATGATTCTCCCCTCCCCCCAGCAGTCCTGGCCCCCAGATCAGCCTTGCTCTGTCATGCAGCCCTGCTGACTAGACCATGTGGCTGCCACAGAGCAGGAACCAGGGCCAGGGTGAGGCTTCCCCAACAGGGATAGCCTTGCCAGTGCCTGGTTCCTGCTACTGCACGCTGGGCCACATGGCATTCTGCCAAGCCAGAACCCACCACTCACCTTGTAGCAGGAAAGTGAGTGGCGAGTGCTGCTGCACGGCTCTGCAAATGAGGTGGTTGGACCCAGAATTTTTTGTGCACGGCCACGCATGCATCTTAGAGAGAGCTGTGGTTGTAACTGACATGAAGAGGTGGGGACATTTATTTGTATTGTGACTAGAGATCTGAGCTATAACAGTGTATGGTTTCAGACTCAGATCAGAATCAACAACTGAATGCAATTGACAATATTTATGCAGTGGTTACTGCACATCTGCTACCTGATGCAAGTGTCTTAATGTGGCATTAGATAGGGAAGAGCTAATATTTTGGTCCAGGTTTGTATTTTTAATTACGTTCTGTGAATGTAGTTAGTACTCTGGATGGGTGTGTGCATATAAAATTTAAATAAAGGACAACTTGCCTGTACCAGACCTACGTAGTGTGACCATATTTATTTAGAACATTAGCCCTTTATCCAGTGCAAAGCCAGAAAATGCTGATACCTTCTTCAGCACTGAGTGTTTCCAGCTGGTGACACTGAATACTCTCCTCATGTGTAACACTCACCAGTTGTTTTCACCCCTCCTCCTCTGCATTTCGTTTCTGCTGCTGGAAGGATGTGGGTGGTGATTTATAGTGCATGTCCAATTGGCTCTGTTTGTCCGTGCTGGCCTGCTTTGTGCAGGCTGAGGTCAGTGGTGTATTTGTAGGTATCCATCCAAGGAAAACACCTCACAGCGAGCAAAAATGCTAACTAAGCAAAACAAACTCAGGAATGTGATCATCTGTTTAGCTAAGTTTTCAGCAGGCTTTTCCATCACAGTAAAGTTGCAGTCTGGCTCTAGAAATAGAGGAGTGAACTCAGCACTCAAATACCTGAGACTGCTTCAAGTATGTTGTGGAGTTAGTTTCTTTGAGCATGTTGGGTTGGGGAGGAGAAGATTATCTTAAAAATGTCAGGAATCAGCTTTAAGTAAATCAAATCCAAGAAAAACTTTGTACTGTACAAATTCTATTCTTTATACTTTAGAAGCCTATGCTTTTGTGTACAAGCAAAGAGGGAAAATCTCCCGCCCTCTGCACTGACTCCCGATCTGTTAACTGTTCAGTGGACCCATATTGCATATTTCATGGTTGATCCTCAGGCGGCTTCCACTGCCATTACTGGGAGCTCTGCTTAGTCTGTGGTCCAAATTCCATAGCCTTCTGTATTGTGGATTGGAGACATGCATTTTGCCTCCAGTATCCTGAAGTCACACACAATATGGCTGAAACTGCCCATTGCTCTTGAGTAGCTACCCAGGAAGGCAGGTGTGCAAATCCCTTTTGCTATTTTTATGATCTGTGTTAGAGCAAAGAACAGTCCCAGTCCTTGTGCCTGAGGGTGTCCAGGGAATTACTACTTCTGGGATTCCTGGGGCACTGATCTTCAAATGTCACAATGGGAAGGAAGAAAGGCCCTGGTCACGTCTCTCTTTTTGTGCTAGCACATGGAGTTGGCTGGCCACATGTAGGGTTGGATTAATCTTTTGTGGATCCCCAAGGCCCCACCTTTTGCTTACATGGAGAAGAGGGTGCAGGTGGAGCAAGCAACAGGCAGTGCCTTGGGGTGGATATAGGAAGAGGCTGAGCAGGGAGGGTGGCCATGGACTAGGTGACGTGGCATCTTCTGAGTGTGGGCCCAGCACCACTGGTGCCATTACATATAAACCTGGTACTGGTTACATGGGTGCAGCAGCTAGGATTCTGGGGATGCAGCTTGAGGTAGGTTCTACTGTATATAGGGTTTATAGCTTAGTTCAAAGGCCCCATGATATAAATTGTTCTAGTGACCTTGGCAGACTATGTGGTTTTAACGAATTATTTCTGGGAAGGAAAGGGGGAAGCACATGAAAAGGTAATTTCATGTAAAGTTTTGATACACAAATTTCACTGTGAGCATTGTATTGTTAAATCCCCTGCAAGCAGGTTCACACTGTAGTGGAAGTGCCCAGAAACCACAATATGATGGGGGCTAATTTAGCTACAACTAATCAGGAAAGAGATCTTGGAGTTATCGTGGATAGTTCTCTGAAAATGTCCACACAGTGTGCAGCGGCAGTCAAAAAAGCAAATAGGATACTAGGAATTATTAAAAAAGGGATAGAAAATAAGACACAGAATATCTTACTGCCCCTATATAAAACTATAGTATGCCCACATCTTGAATAATGCAGTCTCCTCACCTCAAAGATATTTTGGCATTAGAAAAGGTTCAGAAAAGGGCAACTAAAATGATTAGGGGTTTGGAACAGGTCCCATATGAGGAGAGGCTAAAGAGACTGGGACTTTTCAGTTTAGAAAAGAGGAAACTGAGGGGGGATATGATAGAGGTCTATAAAATCATGAGTGGTATGGAGAGGGTGAATAAGGAAAAGTTATTTACTTGTTCCCATAATATAAGAACTAGAGGACACAAAATGAAATTAATGGGTAACAGGTTTAAAACTAATAAAAAGAAAGTTCTTCTTCACAAAGTGCACAGTCAACCTGTGGAACTCCTTGCCAGAGGAGGCTGTGAAGGCTAGGACTATAACAGAGTTTTAAAAAGAGCTAGATAAATTCATGGAGGTTCGGTCCATAAAAGGCTATTAGCCAGGAGGTAAGAAATAGTGCCTCTGGCCTCTTTGTCAAAGGATGGCAGGAGACAAATTGCTTGATCATTGTCTTCCATCCACCCCCTCTGGGGGACCTGGCACTGGCCACTGTCAGCAGACAGGATACTGGGCTAGATGGACCTTTGGTCTGACCCAGTATGGCTGTTCTTATGTTCTTAAAGTGACATGAGAAGTGCAGATACATGTTCTCTGAGATTTTTTCTCCCATGTATTTGATATAACTGCCATAGTACAGGTTGAACCTTCCTAATCCAGACTTCCCCGGTCTGGCATGAGCACTACAGTGCAATCTAACCCTTCTTACCAACTATCACATTCAAGCTACTACAAAATGAGTTGCTTAATTCTTTCATTCATGGGCACTTACTACACAAGTCCCCGCTGACCCCAAATGTCCATCCCTAGATCAGAAATTTCCTACTCATTTTTTTTGTGCTACTGACTTTGAGGTGGATGGCTGGCATTTGCCAATGAACACCTGGAGTTATAAAAAAAAGCTTATGTAATCAAGGAGGGTGTTTTTAACTGTTTTTTGGTTATAGAGCGGAACATGCTGTGATGCTACAGTAGTCAGGTCTCTTACCACTAGATAAGAAAGAAGTGGATTAAACTTGCATGTTTACATGTGCAAATGAGATGTCCTAGGTGGGCTTTTCTGCTTGTCCTTGGTTTTTAAAGACACACTTTCTTGAAATATTTGTCAGGTGAATAAAACAGATATTTCCAACTGTAAATAGCAGAATTAACACAATGCATTGATTTATTATTCAATGATACACTGGGTTCTACCTTGTTTACAAAAACAGATAAAAGCATCTACATTCTAATGGGCTTTCTCTGAAGATGTGTTGCAGATGTTATTACTCTTCTACTTCAGTGGACTTCCTCCCTCCCCCGGAGCAGTGAGTATACGGTGCTACCAGTTTAATTCTCTCCGTTTCTCTTTCACATACACCCACCCATGCGTGAAAACCTGCCTTTTGCCTCCATGGTGCTTGCCATTATAGTGAGAGTGTAAGAAAAGAAGAAAAACTGATATTTATGGAGTCAGACAGCCTGTGTGGCTACATTCAGGCATGCCTATTCATTCAGTCTCAAATAGAATTAGTCTGTTAGTGAAAATAGTGCTGTCCAAAGAATGTACATCTCCTTGCAATGTATTTAATTTTTCTGACTATCCTTTTATATTTACTATCTGCTATCCTTGGCGTATTGCATAATTTATATTGGAAGTTAATATGTATATAATGAAAGATACATTCCTTAGGCCAGATCTATACTAGCAGAAAAAAAAACAATGTAAAACATGCAATTCTAGCTAGGACAACTGCATAGCTGGAGTTGACATAACCTTATATCAATTTTTCTGGGGCAGTCCAACAGTGGGAGGTCAATGGAAGGAATGCTCTCATCAACTTCCTTTACTCTTTACGAGAAGTACTGTGGTTGACGGGCGCTGTCAGCATTCGATTTAGCAGGTCTTTGCTAGACCCACTAAATAGAACACCAGAAGATTGACCCCCACAGCATGTATCTCTGCAACAGTGATGACTAAGAGCTTGTCTTAATAGAAGTAAAACTTGTGCTACTGTCTGTTTGCTTTGCCTGCATAACAGTTGAAGAAATGGACCCTGTCACAGGGTAAATGACCCCTTGATGGGTCCAGTGAATCTAGATTGATTACCTGTGGCCCAGATGGACTGAAGGGAGGGCACCTGTGTCTTTTATAAAGGCAGGTGATAGCAGCAGGAGCTGCATGTTAGTAGAGGTCTGCTGACAGTAACAAGGAGTGTCATGAGCAAGATATGAGAAGTCATTCTTCCGTTCTACTCTGCATTGATTAGGCCCTCAACTGGAGTATTGTGTCCAGTTCTGGGCACCACATTTCAAGAAAAATGTGGAGAAATTAGAGAAGGTCCAGAGTAGGGCAACAAGAATTCCTAAAGGTCTAGAAAACATGACCTACCAGGGAAGACTGAAAGAATTGGGTTTCTTTAGTTTAGAAAAGAGAATACTGAGGAGTGGGACCTGTTAGCATTTTTCAAGTATCAAAAAGGGTGTTGCAAGGAGGAGGGAGAAAAATTGTTGTCCTTGGCCTCTGATAGGGCAAGAAGCAATGGGCTTAAATTGCAGCAAGGGACATTTCGGTTGGGCATTAGGAAAAACTTCTTGTCAGGGTAGCTAAACACTCGAATAAATTGCTAGGGGGGTTGTGGAATCTCCATTACTGGAGATATTTAAGAGCTGGTTAGACACATGTCAGGGATCTAGACACTGCTTGGTCCTGCTGTGAGGGCAGGGGTCTGGACTTGATGATCTCATGAGGTCCCTTTCAGTTCTTTTTTTTTTTTTTTTTTTTTTTTTAAAGGATCCTGAGTCAGCACGAGGAAAACAGTACTGGGGAAGGATATGCTCCAGGCGCGATGGTCTGGTGGAGCAGCATGAAGACAGACCTTCAGGGAGGAGAGGATGAGCCTACCTAGGAACCAGTGTTCCCTCTAAGCTGCATGGCAGCACAGCTTCAGAGGTGATTAATCAGCCCTGTCCAGTCAGCTCTGCATGGAGCCCTAAGCCTCTGACAGGGTGAGGCTGATTAATCACCTGTGCAGATGTGCTGCCATGCAGCTTAGAGGGAACACTGCTTGGAAATGAAGTGGAAGTGATGTTTGAACTCTCCAGGACAGACAAGGAGGAAAAGCTGGGCCCAGTTGAAACTGGGATCAAGTCTTTTTGAAAGATTTAGTACAAGCCTTAATAAATTAGATCCCAGAAAGGGACTGTTCTGAATATCTGTATTCTGTGGATTCAAAGGAGTAATAGAGGTGTGCCAACACACTTCAGTACAGACAGGCTCTGTTACACCCCTTTCTAGCCGATTCCACAAATACTGTTTAAAAGCTAGGACATAGTACAGATCCTGTGGATCCCTGGCAATACAATATTCAGTTTCACTTTCTTATTGCCCTGAGATCCTTTAATGAAATGCACCATAGAAGTGCAATGCATTATTGCTAGTATAATATTGATTTTCCAGACTCACCTTCATTATTTTTCCTGTTTTTCTATCTCTAGCTGATCAGTCTGTACACATATCTATGAAAGTGTGGACATCATAGGGTAATTACAAGCATATATCAAGCTTCCACTAAAACATGTGCACTCAACATGGGAAAGACAGATTTATAGTCACATCTTTGTCCTCTTCATCCTATCCTAGTCAATACTATCCTGCATCTTCATGATCTCTTCTCCTTTTTTACTCAGGCAAAGGATGGATGTTCATGACAATTGGTTTCTGTCGATGGAATTCCAAGACATGTCTTTTACTGGCAAAGAAATGCCAGATTCTTTTTCAGATGTATAGTCGTGCTAGAAGGAAATCTACACCAGAGTTTTGATGCAAGAATTAGAACAGAAGTTTGGATGGAAAAGGATTGCAAATAAAAAAAAATCAGTAGTAAGTGATTTCACATGTAGCTATTGGATGTGTAGTTTGACATTGGAGGAGTCATTTACACAGAAGGAAATTTGGCTGATGCTTATGTGGGCAAAAATGAGAAAATACCCTGGTTTATGGAAGCCAATACCTGAAGGGAAGAAATTCCCATTCTCTCATAGAGAACAAAGGGGAGTTTATAATGGGACCTTCTTGTCAGCTTTCTATTAGTCATATGTAGATTTTTTTATTTATTTATTTTTTTTTTTTACAGTTCCTGGATAACATAAGATCATGTTAAGATACTTTGTTACTATATAACAAAGTAAAGGCAACCATTCCCAATATAATAATTTCAGGCATCATATTGAACTGATTAAACATGCTTTTAGAGGTAAATGAATCCCTGCTGCAACTTCAATGACTTCAGTGTAAGCAGAATTGCAAGGTGGCTGCAAAGTTTAGAATATGGTTCTTTTCCCACATGGCTTGATCATTCTGAACACAGATTCCTACTTTGAAAAATGAAGATTTGTCATTTGTAACCTGATACTTCATTTTGTGGTAATTGTAACTACAAATTAAGAAGATATTCAGCTTTCAAATCTGTCTTAGATTTTATTAATATGACAGATAATGAACACTGCCAGATAAACATTGGGTCTCTATTTGGAGTTTTGTGCTTTAACATCCAGTGATTTGCATAAATTTTTTTTAAAATTATCTTCAGCTATGACAACTGAAACAATCATCATCTATATAGCAAGTCTGTGTCATCAAAGATAAGATACCTTGTTCTTTATTTGAGTTAATTGCTCTTACAGGAACATAGGAATTGCACACAGTTTGCATTACAAAAAGTAGGTTGTAATCTGGTGATGTGCTAGGGAATTATTTATTTATGTAGGGCTCTCGTTATGGAGTCCCCCTCGGTATTTGTCAGAATAGCTCACAGACACTGGGGCTGAGACACAGAAACTAAAGGTGCATCTACACAGCACCCTAGTCTCCAAATAAGATATGCAAATTGCGTATCTTAACTCAAATCTATTTTGAAATTTGGTGCATCTACACAGTGCCAAATTTTGAAATAATGCACTGTTTTGAGCCATCCCTTGTGCAATGAGATTTACTGGGATGGCTAACTAGCATGTGTCCATTACTTCAAAAAATATTACAAAATAACAGGTGGCTTGTGTAGATGCGGGGTAGCTATTTATTTTGGGACACCTCAGGTATCCTGAAATAGCTGTGCAGTGTAGACATACCCTAAGGGACTTGCTCAAGGTTACAAAATGAGTCTGTGGCAGGGCTAGGAACTGCACACAGTTCTCTTGTGTGTCCTGAAAGGATTAGGCACCTGATATGCAAGTCTCACCATTATAAATCTTTAAGTCACTGTTAG
Organism: Rafetus swinhoei; assembly: GCA_019425775.1. Lineage (NCBI taxonomy): Eukaryota > Metazoa > Chordata > Testudines > Trionychidae > Rafetus > Rafetus swinhoei. The sequence continues at coordinate 32,510,871 of CM033440.1, forward strand.
TGGTGTTTAACACTGAAGTGCCTCAGGAATCATAGTAGCTCATTATGCTGAGTACAAGAAACAACTGTTCCCTCTGATACTGTAGTGGGGTGATACTAACTTCAGGGGCTGCCATTTCTGAAAAGTTGGGTGGGATGCAAACTTGCAGCATATCATTCCTGTTCAGCCTCCCTGCTGTCTGGGAATGGGGTGGTGGAACTGTCCTGGAGAGTGGGATGGGATGGGGAGTGTTTCAGCCCTGTCTGGGCAGGGATCAGGACCTACCTTGCAGTGCACATAGACCCAGACCAGGTCTTTGCTGCTTCTTGTCCAGCCAATAGGGAGAGAGGGTGTGGCACTGACAGTGTGGTATTAGGAGCCCTGGGCTGGCTGGCCAGCCTCATGATGGTCCCTGTAAGCCCGGTGGAGACACTTTAGCACTGGCTAGCAAAGCTGTGAAAGTTGGGGGGGGCATAAGAAGCAAGGCCACATTCCTGAAAGTGTATGTGTGGAGCTTGCCCCAGCTCTTGGATGTAGTAAGAGCTGCACTGACAGTGGAGAAGTGAGTGGTGATCACTGAAAGCTGGCAATACCAGATGACTATTGATCAGTCAGGAGTCAATTTGGAGTTGGGAAATCCACTGTGGTGGTTGCAGTGATGTAAGTGTGCAGGGCCACTAACTACATCTTGTTCTGACAGACTGACTCTGGGGAATGTGCTGTACATAGTGGATGGTTTTGCAGCAATGGGATTCCTGAACTGCAGGGCGTGATAGATGGCACACACATCTTTATTTTGGCATCAGAGTACCTTACCACAGAGTGCATCAATGGAAAGGGCTATTTTTCTACAGTATTGTGAGCACTGGTGGATACCAGGGACATCTATGTGGATGGTCAGGAAAGGTGCATGATTCATGCATCTTCAAGAACGCAGGCCTGTTCAGAAAGCTGGAAGCAGGGACTCTTTCCAGACCAAAGGATTCCCACTGGTGATGGTGAAATGCCAGTAGTGATTCTTGGATACTCAGCTTTCCCTTATCTTCATGACCTCAGCAAGGAGCACTTCAACGGCATGACAGTGGAATATGCTTTTGGCCATTTGAAAGACCACTGGCAATGTCTAATCATGAGATTAGCCTTCAGTGAGGAAAATATCCCAATGGTTATATCTGTCTGCTGTGTGCTTCAAAACATCTGTGAAACAAAGGGAGTGAGTTTCCGCCACTGTGGAGAGTGAAGGTGGAATAGCTGTCTACTGATTTTTGAGCAGCTAGATACCAGGGTTAAAAGACCTCAACAGGGAGTTATGTCTCCAAGAGACTTCGAAAGACAAATTTAATCGTGATCCACAGTAGTGTGCTCTGCCGGGCATTGATTTTAGCACCCTGGTATGAATCTTGTAAATGAGTGCTGAGTGTGTAGGAATATAACATTGCAAATGCACCTATTGATATTATCTGTAAATGATGTCAGCTCCAGCCAGCACATGTTGTGAATTAATCAAGATAAACTGAGTTTCCACAAATAGACTTGTATTCCAAACACATGCAAACAGACATATTTATAACTGAATGAAACATTATAAATACAGGAAAGAACCATGGGGGGTGGGGGGAGGAGTCCCTTCTATTTCATAAACGCATACTGACCTGTGCGACACTGTTGGTGTATGTATGGCTGTGATTTCTTATACTGTCCTCTATATCATGGAGTGGCAGGGTAGGAAAGTGGTCCAAGATACCACATGAAGTGTGTGGGGAGAGGTACTGGTATGCAGCTATCTGTGGACTGCAGAGAGAGGCAAGAATGGGTATGTTGTTGACCTTTAGGTTCAAGATAAGAATGGCCATACTGGGTCAGACCAAAAGTCCATCTAGCCCAGCATCCTGTCTGCTGACAGTGGCCAATACCAGCTGACCCAACAGGAGGGAACACAACAGGTAATCCTTTTGTGACTCCTCTCCTGTCAACCATTTCCAGACAGAGGCTAGGGACACCATTCCTACCCGTCCTAGCTAATAGCTATTGGCTCCATGAATCTATCTAGCTCTGTTTTGGACCCTGGTAAAGTCCTAGCCTTCACAACAACATCTGGCAAGGAGTTCCACAGGCTGACTATGCACTGAGTGAAGAAAAACTTCCTTTTGTTTGTGTTAAACCTGCTGCCTATTAATTTCATTTGGTGACCCCTAGTTCTTATATTGTGAGAATAAGTAAATAACTTTTCCTTATTCACTTTTTCTACACCAGTCATGATTTTATAGAGCTTTATCATCTCCCCCCCCCCCACCTTAGTCTCTTCTTTACTAAGTTTAAAAGTCCAAGTCTTTTTAATCTCTCTTCATATGGGACCCATTCCAAACCCCTAATTATTTTTGTTGCCCTTTTCTGAACCTTTTCCAATGCCAGTAGATCTTTTTTGAGATGAGGCAACAACATCTGTATGCAGTATTCATGATGTGGGCGTACCATGGTTTTATATAGAGGCAATAAAAAAAGGGATGCAGAATAAGAGAGAATATCTTAATGATTCCTAACATTCTCTTTGCTTTTTTGACTTCCGCTGTACATTGAGTGGATGTTTTCAGAGAACTATCCACAATGACTCCAAGACCTCTCTTGAGTAACTGTAGCCAAATTAGTCCCCATCATATTGTGTATAAATAGTTGGGATTATTTTTTCCAATGTGCATTACTTTAATTTATCAAGATTAAATTTCATTTGCCATTTTGTTGCCCAATCACTTAGTTTGGTGAGCTCTTTTGAAGCTTTTCCATCTGCTTTGGTCTTAACTATCTTGAGCAATTTAGTATCATCTGCAAATTTTGCCACCTCACTGTTTACCCCTTTCTTCAGATCATTTATAAATAAAGTGAATAAGATTGATGACAGACCCTTGGGGGACCCCACTAGTAACCTCTCTCCATTCTGAAAACTTACCATTTATTCCTACCCTCTGTTTCCTGTCTTTTAACCAGTTATCAATCTATGAAAGGACCTTCTCTCTTATCCCATGACAACTTACTTAAGAGCCTTGGTGAGGGACCTAGTCAAAGACTTTCTGGAAATCTAAGTACAGTATATACACTAGATACCCCTTGTCCATGTTTTTGACCCCCTCAAAGAACTCTAGTAAATTAGTAAGGCATGATTTCCCTTTGCAGAAACCATATTGACTTCCCCCAACAAATTATGTTCATCTATGTGTCTGAGTCTGACAATTTTATTCTTTACTATAGTTTCAACTAATTTGCCCGGTAGTGACATTAGACTTATCAGTCTGTAATTGCCAGGATCACCTCAAGAGCCCTTTTTAAATATTGGTGTCACGTTAGCTATCTTCCAGTCATTAGATACAGAAGCTGATTTAAAGGATAGGTTACAAACAACACTTAATAGTTCCACAATTTCACATTTCAGTTTTCAGAACTCTTGGGTGAATGATATCTGGTCCCGGTGACTTGTTAATGTTTATCAATTTGTTCCAAAACCTCCTCTAATGACACCTCAATCTGGGACAATTCCTCAGATCTGTGACCTAAAAAGAATGGCTCAGGTTTGGGAATCTCCCCAATATCCTCAGCCGTGAATACTTAAGCGAAGAATTCATTTTAGCTTCTCCACAATGGCTTTATCATCTTTGAGTACTCCTTTATCATCTCGATTGTCCAAGGGCCCCACTGGTTGTTTAGCTGGGTTACTGCTTCTGATGTACTTAAACATTTGGAGTGTGTCTACGCAGCAAAGTTATTTTGAAATAACACCTGTTATTTCAAAATAACTTTACCAGCATCTACACAGCCAAACTGCTATTTCAAAATTAAATTGAAATTCCAGAGGGCTTATTTCAAAATTGGTAAACCTCATTCCATGAGGAATAACGCCAATTTCAAAATTGCTATTTTGAAATAAGCGCTGTGTAGACGCTTATCATATATATAACAGCCCAATGTCTGAGAGTCTGTAACGCTGTAGCGTTACAGTCTTGCCTCTGGGGGGTGCTCTTGCCTCCCACCGTGGCGCTCAGCTGAGTTCTGCGCCACTCAGCTGGGCCACGGCGGGGAAGCAGGCGGCAGCAAGCGGCCATTTGGGGTCTGCGGTCCCCATGCAGCACCCCCGTGCTGCATGGGGAGTGCGGACCCCACACAGCTGCTTGCCACCACTTGCTCCCCCGCCGCGGCCTGGCTGAGCGGCACAGAACTCAGCCAAGCGCCACGGCGGGAGGTGAAGGGGGGCGGGGTGGTGATGTACATGGCTGGGCCCCCGCACGTCACCACCCCGCCCCCTTTCCCTCCCGCCATGGTGCTCGGCTGAGTTATGCGCCGCTCGGCCGGGCTGCCGCGGGGGAGCCCAAACGGCCGCTTGCTCCCCCGGCGGCCCGGCCGAGTGGCACAGAACTCAGCCAAGCGCCACGGCGGGAGGGGAAGGGGGGCAGGGCGGTGACGTACACAGCCGTGCCCCCTGGCTGTGTACGTCACTGGGGTAGGGTGTAAAAAAAACCGGACACCCTTGATCGGGGCGGGAAGGGGGAGGGACTGGCCGGGAGAGGAACAGGGCTGGCTGGGGGGAGGAAAGCAGAACCGGGGTCAGAGGCAGCATAGCTGGCCGGGAGAATGGGGAGGCGGCCAGCGGGAAGCAAAGCTGGTCGGGGTGGGAGTCGGGGCAGCAAGGCTGGCCGTGGGAAATCAGGAGGAGGAAATGGCTGGCGGGTGGCGGGGAGAGGGAATTGGCCGGCGGGGAGCCAGACTCACTCGGGCGTGCAGATCTCAGGGTGCTGCCTGCCCCGCTCATGCATCCCCGACGGAGACAGAGGAGAGCGGAGAGAGAGTGAGAGGCAGCAGGAGGAGGAGAAGAGAAAGGGAGAGTGAGAGGCAGGAGGGGGAGAAGAGAAAGAAAGAGAAGGAGAGAGAGGCAGAAAGAGGAGGAGAGCTGAGAGAGAGAGGGGGAGCAGTAGGAGGAGAAGAGAGAGAGAGAGAGAGAGAGGGAGACCGGAGGCTCAGGAGAGAAGACCGACGTGGAGGAGAGACCTGAAAATCCCGTCTTATGACGGGCTAATTGGCTATTCATATATATATAGTAGCCCAATGTCTGTGAGTCTATAACGCTGTAGCGTTACAGTCTTGCGTCTGGGGGGTGCTCTTGCCTCCCGCCGTGGCGCTCGGCTGAGTTCTGCGCCACTCAGCCAGGCCGCGGCGGGGGAGCAAGCAGCGGCAAGCGGCCATTTGGTGTCCGCGGTCCCCATGCAGCACCCCAGAACTCAGCCGAGCGCCATGGCGGGAGGGGATGGGGGGCCGGGCGGTGACGTACATGGCCCTGCCCCCTGGCCGTGTACGTCACTGGGTTAGGGTGTAAAAAAAAAAACGGACACCCTCGATCGGGGCGGGAGGGGAGGACCAGCTGGGAGAGGAGCGGGGCTGGCTGGGGAAATCAGAACTGGGGGGGTCAGAGGCAGCGTAGCTGGCCAGGGGAGAACGGAGGAGGGGTGGCCGGCAGGAAGCAAAGCTGGTCGGAGGTGGGGGTCGGAGGCCGCAGGGCTGGCCAGCGGGAAGCAAAGCTGGTTTAAGTCTCGGCTTGACAGAGCCCTGGCTGGGTTGATTTAGTTGGGATTGGTCCTGCCTAGAGCAGGGGGGCTGGACTTGATGACCTTTAAGGTCTTTTCCAGCTCTATGGTTCTATGATTCTATGGTCGGGGGTGGGAGTTGGGGGCAGCGAGGCTGGCTGTGGGAAATCAGGAGGAGGAACTGGCTGGTGGGGGGCGGGGAGAGGGAATCGTCCGGCGGGGAGCCAGACTCAGATCCCAGGGTGCTGCCCGCCCCACTCACGCATCCCCCAATGGAGACAGAGGAGAGTGGAGAGAGAGTGAGGGGCAGGAGGGGGGAGAAGAGAAAGGGAGAGTGAGAGGCAGGAAGGGGAGAAGAGAAAGAAAGAGATGGAGAGAGAGAGGAGGAGGAGGAGGAGAGGGAGAGACGGAGACAGAGCGAGAGACCGGAGGCTCAGGAGAGAAGACGGACATGGAGGAGAGACCTGAAAATCCCATCTTATGACGGGCTAATTGGCTAGTTTTGAAATAGGGGGGCTTCCAGTCCTTCCCAGGGTGCCCTGGTGGCCACTCTGGGCACAACCAAGAAAACGCGTTTCACTCCCCCCTGCCCCCCCCCCCCGGAGCCCTTAAATGGGTAGACTCTGGCCACAGTGCTTGTGCCAGCTCCAAGCCTGCCAGCCAGAGCCAGCAGTCACTGCACCTGACCCAGTGGCCCCAGCATGAACCAGGCAGCCAGTGCCAGCCAGCCCTCCACCGCTCCCCAGGACCAGTCTGCCAGCTCTCAGGAGCCTGCCTGGGGCCGGAAAAGGTGGGCACCTTCCTGGTCCAGTCCGGAGATAAAATTCAGGTTTGGAGGGGATGCCTCCAATGTCCATGATCTCCGCACTAAACAGAGGAATGCGACCGCCAACAGGCGGATGGCTGCCAGTCTGCCACCAAGGCCACATGCGAATCCAGGAGCAGATTCGCATGAAAATAAAGGAACTGAAGCAGGCGTATGCCAGGGACACAGGGGGCAGCTCCCAACCAGGGGTAGACCCAGACCTCTGTCCCTATTTTGATGCTGTGGACCGCATCCGGGGGGCAGGATGGTCTGTGCCCCGCAGGTGGTCATTGACCCTGGGGCAGAGCTTGCTGCCTCCTGCTGCTCCAGCCCCTGCTGCCTCCCCAGTTACTGCTCCTCCTCCCACTCCTCCTTCCCCTCCCGCTTCTTCCTCCCCACACCCCCAGGGACGCTGAGGCCCCCGCACCCGTGGTGCTGGGAGAAAGTTGGGCCGGCGAGACCCTCAACCCTGAGCCCTGAGCTTCTCCTCCCCTTGCCTCCCCCTGCCAGTTCCCTCCTCCCAGGTTTCCCCCTCCCCTCTCTTACCCTCCCTCCCCACCTTCTTTGCCCAGTCTCACCTCAGTTTTATTTCCCCCCCACCCCAGTTTTGTTCAATAAAGAGGCTTTGTTGTAACGAACACATGTCTTTTATTGTACAGCAGGAAGGGGGGTTAGGGAGGGGTAAGTGGAAAGACGTGAGGGAGGAATGAGGCACAAGCCCCCAGTGGGGCACACTAGGGAGACTGTTATTGCCTGCAGAACGTGCTGCCAGACTCGCAGCAACATGTCCAGGAGAAGCACCAGAGTGCCCGGGGCGGCTCTGGCTCCATGCTGCAGATGTCCTGAGTGCTGTGGTGTCCTGATTGAGGGCAATCAGAGCACGCAGAGAAAAAAATGCTTTGCTGTCCCTCAGCGAGGTAGGCAAGCAAGCAGGGCAACCTTAGAACCGACTGTGCTGGGGGTCCCTTTAAGCACAAGTCTCAGATATCTTGTGTGGCTGCTGCCTGAGGCTAACTCCTGTCCTGATGCCCTGCCAGAACCAGTTCCGGCCAGCCTTAAATGCGATACAGCGTCCTATCTGTGTGGACATACTATTTTGAAATAGCAAAACGCTATTTCTAAATGCATTTTGTGTCTAGACGCGTTATTTCGAAATAGCCGTCATTTAAGTTCTCAAGACATTTTATCTCTGCATCCCCTCCTGACGTGATGTGTACCTAGTCAATATGAGGATATTTGAAATCCCCTGCTATTATTGAGTTTATTTTGATAGCCTCTCTAATCTTCCTTAGCATTTCATAGACACTATCACTGTCCTGATTGGGTGGTTAATAATATATTCCTACTGCTATATTATTATTATTGGAGCATGGAATTACTATCTGTAGAACATTTTGGCTCATTTAAATTGTTTACTTCATTTGATTCTACATTTTCTTTCACAGATAGTGCCACTCCCCCACCCACATGACCTGATCTGTCCTTCCCATATCTTTTATACCCTTGTATGACTGTCCCATTGATTTTTTTCCTCATTCCATCAAGTTTCCGTGGTGCCTACTATATCAATATACTCTTTTAAAATGAGGTACTCTAGTTCATCCATCTTATTATTTACACGTCTAGCGTTTGTGTATAAGCACTTTAATTATTTGTCTGCTATTTCCTGATTAGACTCTTTTTCATTTGATTGTCTCATCTGATATGACCCATACTTCCATCCTCTCCTCCTGACTAGAACAAAGCATATCTCTATTAATAGATCCTCCCCTAAGAGATGTCGCTGTCTGATCCATGTGTTCCTCCTGTAGGCTTTTCCCCAGCCCTTAGTTTAAAAGCTGCTCTACAACCTTTTTAATGTTAAGTGCCAGCAGTCTGTTCCATGTTGGTTTAGGTAGAGCCCATCCTTCCTGTATAAGCTTCCCCTAACCCAAAAGTTTCTCCAGTTCCTAATTAAACTAAATCCCTCCTTTCTACACCATTGTCTCATCCACACCTTGAGACTCTGAAGTTCTGCCTACCTGGCTGTGCACGTGGAACTGGAAGCATTTCAGAAAACGCTACCATAGAGATCCTGGATTTCAATCTCTTTCCTAGCAGCTTACATTTAGGCTGTGTCTACATTGGCACCCTTTTCCGGAAAAGGGATGCTAATGAGACAAGTCGGAATTGCAAATGCAGCGGGGATTTAAATTTTCCCTGCAGCATTTGCATGAACATGGCTGCCGCTTTTTTCCGGCTCGGGGCTTTGACAGAAAAAAGCGCCAGTCTAGACGCGGCTCTTGCGGAAAATAAAGCCTTTTCCGGAAGATCCCTTATTCCTGATTTTAGGAAAAAAGGCTTTATTTTTCCGCAAGAGCCACGTCTAGACTGGCGCTTTTTTCCGTCAAAGCCCCGAGCTGGAAAAAAGCGGCAGCCATGTTCATGCAAATGCTGCGGGGAAAATTTAAATCCCCGCTGCATTTGCAATTCCGACTTGTCTCATTAGCATCCCTTTTCCGGAAAAGGGTGCCAATGTAGACACAGCCTTAGACTCCAGAACCTCTCTCTCCTTCCCTTCCCTATGTCATTGGAATCTACCTGTACCACAACCACCGGCTCCTCCACAGCACTACACATAAGTCTATCTAGATGTCTCAAGAGATCCACAGCCTTCACACCAGGCAGGCAAGTCACCATATGGTTCTCCTGGTCATCACAAACCCAGCTATCTATGTTTCTAATAATCGAATCCCCCATTACTAACACCTGCCTTTTCCTAATGCCTGGAGTTCCTTCCCCTTGAGATGTATACTCAGTGTGAGAAAATACCATAACATTCTCTGGAAGGAGGGTCCCCGTTGTGGGATCATTTCCCTTTTCTCCAGTTGACTGTTTTCCTTTCCTGAGCCTTTCGTCCTCCTTAACAGCACAGGGGCTGTCTGACTGGAGCTGGGACAGTTCTACAGTGTCCTGGAAAGCCTCAACTATGTACCTCTCTGCCTCCCTTAGGTCCTCCAATTCAGCCACCCTGCACTCCAAAGCCTGTACGCGGTCTCTGAGGGCCAGGAGCTCCTTGCATCAAATGCACACATACTCCTCCTGCCCCTGGAGTAGCTGCTCCTGGAGTAGCTGCCCCTGTTTGCAAAGCTCTCTAGCATGTCCGATGTTTGCTTGAGAAGTTCTAACATCCTCTGGATGTCTCTTGTTGTTCTCTTCTCTACTCTATCCTTGTCCATGCTGTCTGTAGGGGTGATTCTCCAAGCTCCATGCTTGGTATACAAAGTGACTTGCAGGATCTTTTGGTACATGCCATCCTGTGTCCTCTTCCTAATCTGACTGAGCTGCTCCATTATTGTGGCTGGAGAGATTCTTAGGATCACATTTCCAGCAGCGAAAGATACAAGAGTACTCCTATGCATGGAGTGTATTCACAAGATAAATGGAAAGTTGGCATACTGAACTCCTTTTAATGCACATACATCACAAGCACTACATCTCACTTCGCCTTGGGGTTCCTGGAGCACAGCAGCAGTTCCAATCATGAGTACAGTCTCAAGGGCCAAGTTAGGACAGTATGGGGAGTTGGCAGGGTAGCTTATGGGCATGACTACAAACATAGGGCACTATTTTTCACAGGCAGTGGTAAATTTAGCTGATATTTCACTTCTAAGGGCTTATGTGTTGTCTTTGTGGGTGCTCTGGGTGTGGAGAACCCACAGGGAATAATTAGTAGGTGCAGCACACCCACCAGCAGCCAAGCTCCCTCCTCTGCTATCTTATGACTGCTGCCTGGTGGCCCCCTTGACCTACCCCCCCTCTCTGTCCTTTCCAGTACCTTCCATCTTCTGCAGAACAGCTGTTCTGTGGTGTTCCGAGGCTCTGGTAGGGAACAGGAGGAGTGGGGACATGACACTCAGGAGAGGGTATGGAAAGGAGTGTGTCCGGGGCTGGGAGTTGGGGGAAGGGGTGGAGTAGGGGCAGGGCCTGAGTCAGAACAGGGGAGTTGAGCTTCCCCCAGCTAGAGCAGAAGGTGGTGCCAATGCCTGAGGGTAATGGATGCTGACAGGGAAGGCTCCTGAATGCATCTGTCACACTGCTACCTGTGTGCTGCAATGAGCACTGCTGAAATAATTGCTGACTAGCATGCGAAGTATCCTACTGTCAGAAGAAATAAGTCAGCTCTCCACAGAAACCTGTGGCTGGGGATTGAAGCCTACCCTCAGGATGGCTTCCTCAAGATCAGTAGAGAAGATTTACTGCATATCCCGGTGTGCATAAATTGTTCTGCAGGGCTCCCTTTGCTGAACTGTACAGGGGAATAAGAAGTAGACAGTGGTTATTTCACTACCTCTTCTAGCATGAATATAACTATGTAAATGAATAGATGGATCCTTGTAGTATCACAGCAAACTGCACATTCCTTCCCCTTCATCAGGCTCACTCGTGTTGGATTATAGGGACTTCCTTGACTGTTCGGGAGTCAAAAACAGGTTCCACACCAGTCCCCATACTATTCCTCTCTCATCCAACACCACCTTACTGTTCCCTCTGAGAGCCTATGACTCCCGCTCCACTGAAGTATCCATGGATCTCTTGGGCATGGTGGTAGTGGTGTGTCTGCTGAGGATATCATGCAGCTCATTGTAAAAGCAGCAGGTCTGTAGCTCCACAACTTTTAGCCTCCCTTGGCTACTGGTACACCTACCACAGCTTCTTCACTTTCACATGGCACTGCTGTGGGTCCTTCTTGTAGCTCTCCAGTCCCATGCCCTTAGAGATCTGCTTGTAGATATCAGTGTTTCTGTGGCTGGATTGGAGCTATGCTTGCACAGCCTCTTCTCCCCACATAACCAATAGATACACCACTCCAGGCATGTGTTTGCAGTGTGGACCTGGCATGGACAGCTGGGCAGCTGCTAGATGAGCTCTCCACCCTGAGCAAACAAAATGAGGAATTTCAAAAATGTGTGGGGCCATTAAAAGAGGAGGGACATGTACTTGGGCATTGGCATTCTAAACTGTGACCAGAGCAGTCATAGTGGAACATTGTAGGACATTTCCTGGAGGTCACTAAAGTTGCTAAGTAAAAAAGTGTCTACACTGATACTGCATCAGCCTAAGCACTAGGTGCCCCAAAGTAGCTAAATTGGCATAGCATGAGGGATATATCAGCAGGATTTTAGGGTGGATGCTTACAGAGTTAGATTGATGAAAACTGCCTTTTGTCTGTAGGGAAGGCCAGGCCTAAGCTTCTGTATTTTGCAACATTTCCTGCCAGCCCCAGTAAAATAAATGTTTTCCCTTAGTTATATATATATATATATTTATATATATATATATATATATATGAGCAGTTACTGGGGCTAGGCAGACTTGGAGGGATAACCGTGTTAATCTGTAATTGAAAAAACTTAAACAATGAATGGTTCTGCAGCACTTTAAGACTAACAGAAAATGTAGATGGTATCATGAGCTATCATTGGCACAACCCACTTCTTCAAGCACCTATAGTCCTTGCCTCTAGTACAGTGGTCCCCAATGCGGTGCCCCCGGGCGCCATGGCGCCCGCCGGGCCATTTCTGTGTGCCTGCCGAGTGATCGGGGACGGGCCCGCCCCCGAGTGCGTGGCGCATGGGCAGTGCCGGCCCTGGGCATGCGGCGTATGGGTGGTGCCGGCCCTGGGCGCGTGGCACAGGAGCGGCGCCGGCCCTGGGCATGCAGCGCATGGGCTGTTCCGGCCCCGGGTGCACAGCATATGGGCAGCCCCACCCCTGGGCGTGTGGCACAGGAGCGGTGCCGGCCCCGGTAGTGCAGCGCATGGGTGGCGCCGGCACCAGGCATGCGGCATATGGGTGGCCCTGCCCCTGGGCGCGTGCGCAGCTCTGCCCCCGGGCGCGTGTGTGGCCCCGCCCCCGAGTGCCCGGTGCTTGAATGGCCCTGCCCCCAGGCACCCGGCAGCCCCAAAAGGTTGGGGACCACTGCTCTAGTACATGGCTTGTTACTGCCACCCTAGGGGCCTGGAGTATAGAGTAGCCTCACTATGGCTTTGTCTATACTATGTTTTTTTTGCGGAAGAATAGAGACATAAGGAGCTTGCGCAAAAAGGGGGTTTGTCCACACTGCTTGTTTTTGCACAAAAACCTCTTGCGCAAAACGGATTGGAAGAGATTATGCAAATGAAGCGTGAGAAAATGCTAATGAGTGCTTCGTTTGCATTGCCTCTTCTGCAAAAAGTTTGTAGTGTAGACATAGCCTATGGGTTAGACACAAGTTACTGAGCAAGGGACAGTTTTTGATTTTCCCTTGGATCAGGTTGGGAGGCAGATTGAGCCAATTCACAATATGGCCCTAAAGAAAGTTTTCTTTAGAAGACATCAGTGGCTCTCCATTGGGTTCTCATGATTTTTCTATCATGAAAATCTGCCCCCCTTCCTCTGTAACAATACATACATAGCTGTAATGTGCTTCCTCTATCCATGAATAAATACCCAATATAAAAACACGTGTCTTTGGAAAAACAATTGTTGTCCACACCTGTAAATTCAACTACTGTATTTTTTAAAAGACTTTGCTTTTCATGGTTGCTGTGAAGCTGGAAAAAGCCAACCCTAGAAGCTCAAAATAAAAAGCAATTTAAAATATATTATGACTTTTGGGGACATGACTCATGATTTTTTTTCAATGTTGCGATTAGAAATATTCATAACAAAACACACTAATATTCACACATTCAGCTCTTACAATCTGATATTTTTATCATGCATGGTTTAATACGGCATAAAGATTACAGAGCAATCTGTGTGGATCTGATTTGCTTCCTTGGAAATCAGTGGGAGCCTTGTCAGTCATTTTCAAAGGCAGCAGAACTGAACCAAAGCCAGCTTCTTACTCTGCTCTTTGTTACATCCATTCAGCCTCATTGATTTATGTGGATGTGCAAATTGTTACTGCAGCTTAGTGTCTATTCATCTGTAACTAAGAACTACAGGAGAAAATATATTTATAAAAGATGTATTTTTATGCTGTTTGAGAGAAACAAAACATGTTTTAAAAAAATCAAACTTTCCCACTCAACTCTACTGGTCAAAAAATCATTTTTGAGAAGCTCTTTCACTACCTGGAAAAACACCAGCCTTTCCTTTGAGCTCAGGATTTACCAAAGTCTGTTTTTAAAAAAGGTGCTGTAGGCTATTTTTTTTTTTTTTAATTTTACGACTGCAAATAGCTTCACAAATCATTCATGGACCTGATTTCAGAGGTGCAGAAGGCTTGCAACTCTCACCAGCTATATTTGAGTTCTGGGTGTTCAAAACATCTGAAAAATCAGGCCCTACACTCATTTCTTGTCCATGCATCTGATGAAGTGGGTCTTTGCTCACAAAAACGCGTGCCCAAATACATCTGTTAATCTTTAAGGTGCCAGGGACTCCTTGTTTATTTTACATCCTTTTGTAGTCCCTTTGTATTGAGGGAAAATAGTTGTTTTTTCTGGAATGTTTCAAACTAAACTTAAGAGCAATGAAAGGAACTAAAATAAAAAAGGAACCCAAAGGGTTAGTTTCTCCTTGTCTGCTTAGCTATTGCCTTCATAAATCAAAACTAGACCTCAGATAAAGAGGCTGCACTTCTGGTAGTTGTTTGCAAAGCAGTTATGGGGCCATGGCAAACCAAACAACATGTTCATTGTTTCAGCCTTTTAGGCTGATCCTCTGCTGCCTCTTCCAGCTCTCTGGACAGAGAAGCAAAAATGAGGCAAAATGTATAGTTTGATTGCTGTTTTATCTCGCTCACTAATCCCTGAGTAACTCAATTCTGAGGACTGGAGTGCTACTTTGTTAGGACAGTTTTTAGGAAAAGTTACATATGGCAGGAGGGGGTCTTGTAAGTAGAGGGTTTTTTTAAAAAAGTCAGACGCAGTAGGCACTGTTTTGAGCTTACAGGCACCCTTAGGGGTTTTGTTTCGTGGTTGCATTTTCAGTGCAATGGGTCAAATGGACTGTTACACCTGTATAGACTTGTTATAACATAATTGCTGCATGATGCTTTCGGCAGGAGCGATATTTCAGGTTTTGGGTGGCGGGGGGCTGACCTGTGCATGCTGTGATGCCCAGGAGGAGAAGAGTAAGAGCATGGGTGGGTGGACTGAGCACAGAAGCTTCAGCAGTGTTACTGAGCATGTTCAATATAAGCCAAGCACCAGATGAGGTGGGGAACCACCCCATCCACCCTCCTCCTAGCCTGCACACATCATCTCTATCCAGGGTATACTAAGGCACTAGAAAACTCTACTTCTTGACAGACAACTTAGCCGTTAGCTGATAGGAGCACTGTATCTAATTCCTATATAAAAGAAAAAAATGATTGGGCCCATTCAGCTCTAACACTAACATATTCTGACATCTTGTGGTAAGTCACTTAAAGGACACTGGTTAGCCTTAAAATGTTAATGTATATTCTGACTTTGTTGCTACCTCTTTGGAGAAAGAGCCCAGGAGTGCTGATGGGATCTGTCTATCTCCACTCTGGAATGGGAGTGGGGGTCTAGTATGTTACAGAAAGGGGGCAGATACATTTTACCTCTATATAAGAACATCAGAATGACCACACTGGGTCAGACCAATGATCTTCCTAACCCTGTAGCCTGTCTTCTAATAGTGGCCAATGCCAGGTGCTTCAGAAGGAATAAATAGAACAGGCAATCATCATGATATCATCATCCTGTTGCCCATTCCCAGTTTCTGCAAAACAGAGGCAAGGGACCTCATCCCTACCCATTCTGGCTAGTAGCATTGATGGACCTATGCTCCTTGAACTTATATTGTTATGATTGGAACCCTGTTATAGTTTGGGCCTTTGCACCATCGCATGGCAAAGAGTTCCACAAGCTGACTGTAAAAAAAAATGGTTTTAAATCTGCTGCTGATAAATTTAATTTGGTCAACTTCTTGTGTGTGTTAGTGAAGAAATGAATAACATTTTCTTGTTCTGTTTTTCCATGCCATTCATGATTTTCTAGACCTCTAACATATCCCCTCACACCTTTAGTCATTTCTTTTCCAAGTTGAAAAGTCCAACTCTTGTTTCTCTTTCCTCATATGGAAACTGTTCCTTACCCCCTAATCATTTCTGTTGCCCTTTCTGTACCTTTTCCAACTCCAATATATCTTTTTTTTTTAAGATGAGGTGACCAGATCCGCATACAGTATTCAAGATGTGGGCATACAGTGACTTTATATAGAGGCAATATGGTATTTTGTCATCTTAGCTATTCCTTTCCTAATTCCCAACATTCTGTTAGCTTTTTAGTTTTTAGACTGCCACTGCACATTGAACAGATGTTTTCAGTGAACTATCCATAATGATTCCAAGGTGGGTTTTGTTTTGTTTTTTAGTGGTAACAGCTATTTTAGACTCTATCATTTTTGTATCTATAGTTAGGGTTATATTGTACATGTGCATTACTTATCAACATTGAATTTCTATCTGCCCTTGTGTTGCCCAGTCACACAGTTTTGTGAGATCCCTTTGTAACTCTTTGCAGTCAGCTTTGGATTAGTCACTGTTCATCTCTTTTTTTCAAGAACATTTATATGATTAACAGCGGTCATCCAAATGCAAATCCCGGCAGCACAACACTCATTCCTACTCTTCCTCCCCCCCCCCCCCCCCGCCTTTATCTTTTAAGTGGAGTGCCTGGCAATGTTTTCATGATGATCTAACAATCCTGCAGTTACTGGAATGCCCACCCTTTTGTTCTTAATCACCCGCTTCCCTCTTTTTGTAACAGACTACCTGTCCCAAAGGCAAAGCTGCAAGCAGCTCAAACTCTGTTGCATTTAAGCACTGCCTCTGGAATCAAGTTATGGGCTTTAAGCAGACCTCAGGTATGAAATACAAGAGTTCCAACTTCAGGGGGGCTACTGCCCCCCTAATTCCCTATAAATGGTGCTTTGTCTTTAGGTATTTAAAATGAGACTGTTTTAACCAGAGCAGAGACAGTTATTACACTAAAATTTTCCTCTTTGTAAAATCAAGCTGCATGCAACATTTTTTAAAACACTCTTTATTTACTTTGATAAAGAAGAAAAATCATGACTTTGCCATGAAGAATTAAAGCTCTTATTATGGCTCCAATCCTATGCCCACCTGCTGGGATTTTTGTGCTGTCTGGTAGAGGCTAGTTGGGCTCCACGGGAGCTTATTGCAGGAGACCTAATTTCATGGTAGGCACATATGAACTGATGGGCTTAAGAATACCTATATGGGATCAGACCAAAGATCCATCTGGTCTAGTATCCTTTCCTCATACGGAACCTGTTTCCTATCCCTAATCACTTTTGTTGCTCTTTTCTTCTAATTCCAATTTATCCTGAGGCAACTGGTCGGCGTGAACCCAGGGGGCTTCTGGCCAGGTGACCCCCCACACACACACCTGGGAAAGGGCTGGGACAACCCTTCTTCATCCCAGGACCTGCCTCTCCCCACTCCTGCTTTGCTCCGTCCTACCTTGCTCTGCCTTCTTCTTCCTCTTCCTTATTCTTGTGCCACCCCTGCCCCACCTCTGACCCCAACTGAGATGGCCCTGGGACTAGTGGGGCCGGTGCCAGCAGCAGGAGTCTGTCACTGCCCACCGCCTGCACTCATTGGCAGTGGCAGAGTAAGCAGAGCAAGACAGCCCCAGTTTCTTTGCTCTCTGAGTGGAATCGCTCCACTTTCCACTGGGGAGTGCGGAGGTGGTCCTGCCCCCTCCGCAGAGCAGCATGGCCAGGAGAGCAAAGCAGCTGGGGCCGCCTTGCTCCACTTCCTCTGCTGCTGCTGGTGAGCGGGAGCGGGGGCAGATGCCAGCTCCTCCCATTCACAGCATTTGAGAAGCATGTAACCCCTTGGGCCCCCCAAATGTTGCCCCTGTCTTTATCTTCTCCTTTGTGTTGCCAGTGTTATTAGTGAGCCCTTTCTGTGGGTTTACTTTGAATCTAGTAAGACTCTCCATGATGTTTGTTCAACAGTCTATCATAATGGCCACCAATTCTCTCACCAGTTCTGAAATTTCAAACTGTGGATATTAAATTTAGAAAATTATTGGCTCTATGGCCCTTCTTGCTCCCCTCTTACTCTGGCATCCCTCATAAAAATTAATTATAGTCAGCCTTAATTATACTCTTCTTTGCCTGGGTTGCTTTTTCCTTGTTTAGTGCAGTTCCCTTTTTGGAGGCTCTCTATCCAAAGCAAATAAACTTGTACCAAAACCAAACATGGCTGTAACAATCCACCAGGTTCAGTTCAGCCTCCTTTAAGCTATTCAGTAAGGAGGGGAAGGGGGAAGAGTGTGATGACTTCATAATAACAAAGCAATGGGTGACATACTGAGAGAGGAGGAGGTGGTTGCTTTTGTGCTCTTATTTAAAGTAGAAATGTAGAATAAAATCCTAGGAGCAAATTCTATTTTGTTTACCCTGTGTTAAATACAGAGATAATGCCATAGTCTAGAATTGCATTTCTGAGGATTTTCAACTAGAGTAAGCTGCAACAGATCTGGGCCTTTAACAATAAAGGTTGTTTATACCTTCAGGCATTTATTCCATACCTGTACCAGTACATTGGACCATATAGTGTCTTCTGCTTACTAATGTATGTAAACAGTACAGAACAGCATTTCCTCTTGTCAAAATTCGATTTTTCTGGACAAAACTGAAACTCTAAAGATGTTTCCCCACCCTGCACAGACGCAATGAAGTGAGAATGCACTGTCTTTGTATTGGAAACTGTATTGTGCCTGTTAAAATGTGAAGTGTTTTTGCTGCTGAGTCAGGTTTGATGGGCACAGTCATAATACATACATTTCAAAACTTTCTCCATTGACTTGCATACTTAGAATCATAGAACACTAGAACTGGAAGGGACCTTGAAAGGTCATCGAGTCCAGTTCCCTGCCCTCATGGCAGGACCAGTACCAGCTAGACCATCCCTGATAGATGTCTATCTAACCTGCTCTAATACTTCCCCTGGGTGGTTTTTATTCCCCCCCTTCCACTCCTCCAAAATCTACTAAATTTATTTTTTAGTAAGACCATGAGGGTCACATCCCCAGGAGTGTGAATTATTCAACAAAACAGACCAGAGCTCATGCAGTGGGAGGTAGAATCTTCCTTGCCCTCCTGAGTTAGGGTGGTATCCCTGTTCATTCAGGGTTGTGAGCTAGTGTGCTTTAAATGTAGTGGAAAGTCTCACATTGACTTCACTGGGAGCTGGATCAACATCCCAGCCCTTGGCTGCTCTACTAAGATGTAGCTGTGGGGTCTGTGGTGTGAGCTCAAACTATTCAACTTATTTCACTTAGGTCACCAATCATTTTCAGCTGCTAAGACACAAAGCGGCTGATTCACCCCAGGCTGAGCTGTACTTGGGGGACTGCCACATTGCTTGTAGCAGCAGCCCACTGATATCACACTGCTCAGCTTCAGGGTAAGTGGTAACAGATAAGGAGTGGTCTGACTTAGAAGTAGAGACTTTGCATAGTTAAAGTTCAGTGCTAGCACACCATCATTAAGTCCTGTACCTATTTCCTTCCCTCCTCCATATTCCCCGATGGAAATTGAGGCTGGGGTAGGCTGGCAGCCATGTGGACTCCTCTACTTCATGTGCAAGGGCAACTCTCCACTGGTCCCTTCAGGCATCAACACCGACACTTTTTGGCCCTGGAGTATGAGTGGCACAAAGTGCATGTAGCAGCCTGGAGAATCACTAGCTACCCATGGTGGGTTACTGCATGGGTTTTGTGCTGAGGGGCCCCAGCTAATGTGGGGAGCTTGAAAGATTGCTGCACCTCTGGCCCCACTGGCCTGCTCCTCCTCTTCCCCCTGAAGCCAGAGCCCAACTGGTGGTAAAGCATATTCCTCCCCTCTGACATGGAGCTGGGCAAGATGTTTTGCAGGGTCCTCCTCCTCCCCTGCTATGTGGAGGTGGCTCAAGCCCCCCTCTATGCCCATGTGGGGCTGGCCCAAGCCCTGCCACTTCCCCTCACCAGCCCCTTTTTGGCAAAACTGGGCATTTATCCCATTTGCTTTTGCCAACTGATCACCAATTGGCAAGAGCAAATGGAATACATGCTCAATTGTGCTAAAAAAAAAAAAAAAGGTCAAGTTATCCAGGGTGCAGAGATTGGAGGAGGGAGCAGGAGGTGGGGACTGGTGGCAGGGAGTGGGGTGAGAGGCCCAAATGTTCTTTGTGCCCAGGGACACATCATGGACCTCTGCTAGCTACTTACCTGTAACTTTGGAGGTGAAATGCTCTAAACTCAGTTCCCAAATCTGCTTTTAATTAAAATTTAAATTAGGAAAAAGTTTACAAACTGTGCTTATCTTTATTATGTATGTGGTGAACAGTAAATCTTTAATTGAAGTTTGTGTTTAAAATGCTCGAGGAGTGCTAAGAAAATGCCTGAGTAAGAACACCGAGCCTAATTGTCACCTCCCAAAAAACCTCTAAGCAAGGAAACAAATGGCTGGAAACTCAGCAAAGCAAAAATCATGGAGTTTCCTTTCCATTCTCCCTTCCAGGGCAAGGGATTTAAAATTCACCCTTTGTGGAAGAGGCGTAGCACTGAAACCAGCATAGCCCCAGGCTCTGTGGGGGAAAATGAGGATTGATTTAGAAACCCACATTCATGTATTCTATTCAGTAGCTGCTCCTCGTCTCCACCCCTAATGGCCCAGGTGGTCTCATCCCCAAAGTAGGCCTCAGGCTGGGCTTCTTTGGGCTTCAAGGGAGGATGAAGCATGCTGTGGAGCCCTCCCTCTTTTGCACTGCGCGACCCTGTTTTCTTCTAATGGACAAGCTATAAGCAGGGGGGAGCATCAATGGATCTTTATTGCCTTTCTTTGAAATATCCATTTGTTGCTAGCTTGTGATAACAGTTGATGTAGCAAATAGGAAGAGAGTACCACTTTTTTTGTTCTTAAAGCTAAATCCTTGGGCACCACAAGCACATGGAAAAAAGTGCCTATCATTCTCAAATGCTGATGCTTAGAAGCCTGGAAGTCTGAGGGTGTGTCTACACTATGCAGTTTTTAGCAACAAAGCTGTCAACACAGCCCTGTATCTAAAAGTCAGGGGTAAGCGGGTCTTTACTAAACTTGCTAATCAAATGTTGAGTGTGCCTCCATCGGCGCTGGTACTCCTACTCTTCATGGGGAGTAAGGGAAGTCAACAGGAACATTTGATCTTTCACTGTGAGGATGGTACCAAAGCTTGGCTTAAGGCATGTCGACTCCAGCTACATTTTTACATAGCTGGAACTGCGTACCTTAAGCGGACTCCCCTGTGGACCTGGCCTTATGAAAACATAAGAACAGCTATACTGGGTCATACCAAAGGTCCATCTAGACCAGCATCCTGTTTGCTGACAGTGGCCAATACCAGATGCCCCTCAGGGAGGGAACCCAACAGGTAATCCTCTTGTGACCCCTCTCCTGTCACCCATTCCCAGACAAAACAGAGGCTAGGGACACCATTGCTACCCATACTGGCTAATAGCTATTGATGGACCTAACCTCCATGAATCTATCTAGCTCTTTATTGAGTCTTGTTAAAGTCCTAGCCTTTACCACATCCTCTGGCAGGGAGTTCCACAGGCTGACTGTGTGCTGAATGAAGAAAAACGACCTTTTGTTTGTTTTAAACCTGCTGCCTATTAACTTCATTTGGGGACTCCTAGTTCTTATATTGTGGGAATAAGTAAATAATTTTTCCTTATTCACTTTTTCCACACCATATAGACCTCTATCATATCCCCCCTTAGTGTCCTCTTTTCTAAGCTGAAAAGCCCACGTCTTTTAATATTCTCTTCATATGGAACCTATTCCAAACCCCTTATCATTTTTGTTGCCCTTTTCGGAACCTTTTCCAATGCCAATATATCTTTTTTAAGATGAGGCCACCACCTCTGTACGCAGTATTCAAGATGTGGTCATACCATGGTTTTATATAGAGACAATATGTTATTCTCTGTCTTATTCTCTATCCCCTTTTTAATTATTCCTAACATTTTATTTGCTTTTTTGACTGTCACTGCACACTGAGTGGATGTTTTCAGAGAACTATCCACAATGACTCCAAGATCTCTCTCTTGAGTAGTTGTAGCTAAATTAGTTCCCATCATATTGTATATATAGTTGGGATTATTTTTTCCACTGTGCATTTCTTTACATTTATCAACATTAAATTTCTTTTGCCATTTTGTTGCCCAATCACTGAGTTTGGTGAGATCTTTTTGAAGCTCTTCACAGCCTGCTTTGGTCTTGACTGTCTTGAGCAGTTTAGTATCATCTGCAAATTTTGCCACCTCACTGTTTATCCTTTTCTCTAGATCATTTATAAATAAGTTGAATAGGATGGGTCCCAGGCAGACCCTTGGGGGAACCCCACTAGTAACCTTTCTCCACTCCCAAAACTTACCATTTATTCCAACCTTTGTTTCCTGTCTTTTAACCAGTTATCAATCCATTAAAGGACCTTCCCTCTTATCCCATGACAACTTACTTTACTTAAGAGCCTTTGGTGAGGGACCTTGTCATTGGCTTTCTGGAAATCTAAGTATACTATATCCATTGGATCCCCCTTGTCCACGTTTGTTATAATGTAGCTTAGGGTACGGCTACACTGCCGTTTTTTTGCGGAAGATATGCAAATTGCACTCGCAATTGCATATCTTGTTCCGATTCTTTTTGGGGAAGAGGTTTTGCCGCTATTTGGCCCCATGTAGATGGGGCCAAATGTTGGAAAAATAACCTCTTTTGCAAGATCCCTTATTCCTCATAAATCGAGGTTTACAGGATCTTGCAAAAGAGGGGGTTTTCCTCACCATTTAGCCCTGTCTCCACGGGCCTAATAGTGGCAAAACCTCTTCCTCAAAAAGAATCGGAAGAAGATATGCAAATGCAAGAGCAATTTGCATATCTTCTTCCACAAAAAAATGGCAATGTAGCTGTAGCCTCTCTTAGGTGAGGTAAATTTCTCCCTTCTTTAACATGCCTAATTGTTCTTAATGTGAGTGAAGTGCATGGAGGTGCCAAATTCAACCTCGAGGTAAGTTTTAGTACTGCTGCAGGCCATCTTTTACTCCAATTACATTGTCACTTTGATTGTGTACCACAGCAATGGGCAACCTAGCCTAGTGAGTGGGCTGTATAAGTGGCCCTCTTTTCATTTCAGTGAGCCACATGATTGTTGTAACCAAACTTTCCCAGGATAGGGTAGTTTTGCTAACCGCTTTTACATACCTAGAATTTGTGGGGTATGCCAATTGAACTGTAGCAGTGCTTTGATTGGACACAGAGCACACAGCTCTCAAAATCAATGTTGTGTGCAATCAGCATGCACCTCACCTTAGGAGTCCTTGCTCTGTGTGTGCCACTTTAGTAATACCAGTAGGAGGAAACTATGTAGGTGAAAACCAGTGGAATCTGGTAACCCTGTGGTTGGGCAATGGTAAACTAAATGTCTTGTTGGCCTACACATAAAAGCCTGAATGGGCCGTAGGTTGCCCACCAATGATGCAGAGTTTGGACTAGTATACCTAGACCTTCTTTGCCACATATAGGGTACATTAGGGACCCTGAGCTGTCACTTGCTGCTCCTTCACTGGCTCTCCTAGGCTATGTCTACACTGCAGCGCTATTTCAGGATACTGGAGGTATCCCAAAATAGCTATTCTGCATCTTTTGAGCTTCCCCGTTATTTTGAAATATAATGGGCTCACTAGTCCGATGCCCCTGTAAACCTCATTCCACAAGGAGTAAGGGACCTTTGGGAATAGCGATGTATTTCAAAATAAGTGCTGTGTAGACCACGCCAAATTTTGAAATAAGCTACACAATTTGCTTAGCTCAAATTGCGTAGCTTATTTTGAGCTACGGGTGCAATGTAGACACACCCCTAATGTTGTCACTCTCTCAGTACAGAGGTCCCTCTGCTATTGACTTCTACCCATTCAGCTCCATTGTGGGCCACGGTGGATAGAACACTAGCCCTTTGCACCAGGGTAAGCTACACTCTTAATAAATGCATTTGTGCCACTAATTAGAGATGCTGTTGGGCTCGCGCTCGCGCTGAATCTCCTTTTTTAAAATTCCATGTAATCTCAGCCTCATTGCCAGGCACACAACAGAGGGAAAGAGTGCTTTAAAACCAAAAATCATTCCAATATGTTACAGCAGCTTTAAAGGCAGGGTACCTGCAAACCCAGAACTGACCGTATGCTTAAAGTATCATGTATTTCTTATCCCTGTGGGAATGATTTTTCTTTTACACATGAAGTGGACTGTATTACAAACAGCTTGTTAAATGTGTGACAGATCAGCTAGAAACTATGGTTCCTGTACTCTACAGACCTGCACATTTGCTAATAAACTGACTACATATACAAACAGTCTGTCCTAGGGTTTAAGTTCTTATTACACGGGTTCATGTTTCAACATGCAGCCACTCTGTAGTTTGTGCTTTCAGCAGAACAAGTAAGTGAATGCATATGCATTACAATTCCAGACATCATTCCATACCAGATGTGGTGCCTTTATTTTTAGTACTGCAGGAGTGTCTGCTGACCCTTTCTCACCCCATGTCTAATGAAAGATTGACTGCTCTGGGTTTTCTTATGGTAAATTATATATTAGAGGACAGAGAATTTAAAAATTAATTCAAGATTAATTTAAGGATGACTGCACATGGAATTATTTGGCCAACAGATGAAAAATTAAAATTTCACTACAAAGAAGAAAAAATTGTAGAAGTGTCAAATTTTAATCCAATTTACTAAAAAGAATGATCATGTCCTGAGACCCTTCTCAGAACCACAATTAATCAGAGTACTACCCCTTTTCACTTTCTCTGCAAGCTCCCCCAAGCCAAAGGACCACTCCTGCTCTTGAGTAAAATAAATTAGCACTGTACCAAACTGCTCCAAATGCTTGAAAACATAATGGCTGAAACATGCATTTAGGTGAGGGAGAAAAAATAGCCATTGCATGGACGCAGAAAGGGAGGGAGGAGAGAGGAAGTAGCAACCTCTTCTAACCAGATTTACAGGCTTTTTGAAGGGTTGTAACTTTTTTTAGGCAAATGAGAAATGAATCTGAAGCTAGAAAATCAATCTTTCATTTGGGACTCACCCTGTTAAGTTTTAGTGGCAGCATTAGATGTAATACAGGCACTTCTGCTTTACTAAATCAAAAGGAAAATACAAAGTCTACTAGGTTTTATCCTATACGCTTACCCAGTGTGGTGTGTTTTTAATTAATTCGAATAGAAGGAAAATAATGAAAACTAAAAAAAAAATTGACTGTAGCAGGTCATTTAACATTACAGATAACGATGTAAATAGTGAATAAAGAGTTCACTTAAACTAGATATAACATGCCCTATAAAGGCTGCAAACTAAAAAAATGCCAATTATGAGATCTTGGAATATTACTACAGGCTGAACCTCTCTAATCCAGCATTCTCTGGTCTGGCAACATCCATGGTTTGGCATAATTTTAGTTAGCTGAATGTCCACTTATCATGGGTGTGGCCAAGTTTCTTGTGGTCCCCTAAAGCAGAGGTGGGGAACCAAAGGCCTGGGGGCCAGATGTGACCCCCCCCCCCAGCTTGCTTGGATCCAGCTCCTGAAGCTCAGGGCTCCTGCCCAAGCATTGGGGAGCCTGGAACCCCCTAGGTTCTGGTGTGCAATGGGACTGTGGGTCAGTGACCCTTGACCCAAAAAAAGGTTCCCTACCCCTGCCCTAAAGTTTGTTTCCAGCTACCAGTCCTGAATCTCAGTGTTCTGTGCTATTGTTTAGCTCTATTTTACCCTTAAATGTCTAAGATCCCAGTAAACAGTGGAAGTGTTGGTAATGTTGGTAGAAAATATTGACCTCTCATGGTCCAGTAAACTGTCTGGTTCAGCATCAATAATGTCCTGTGGGTGCCAGACTAGAGAGGTTCAACCTGTAGTTTTATTTAATCTCAGTTGATATCTTTTACTGATAAAAGTATATTATGTGAATGAGTCTTCTTTACTGGCAGCATATATGGAGTGTGCAGAGGTTATTCTGCACATTCCATATATGCTGCCAGTAACAATGCACCATATTGTTTAACCAGCAGAATAACCTTCAAAAAGGTGTTTTCACCCCTAATTTGTCACATCCACAGTTTGTCTTATTAATTCCTCATATTAAACAATGACTTTTTTTTTAAAGCAGTGAATATGCAATATAGAAAACCTCATGCAAATGAAACTCAAATGTGCTTTCCATTGTAGATCATAGAAAATTTAAAGGACTATCTGAACATATACAATTTGTTAAAGACAAATTATCTGGGCAACCATAGATGGAGGATAAAAACTGTGTCAAATCAAGAGTTACTGGCTGCAGGAGCAGAGAGGCTAATCTGCATAAAATCTCCCTACCCTCTTGTCCATTTTGTATCTCTCTCTGGCTTGTTACCTTATTAAAGAAGAAACATTTGAAGAGGGACTCTTGCAGGCTGGTTTAATTCTTGCTGAATCAGCCAGTTTGCTGCTGACTCAATTTCTACAGCTTTCACCTCATGAAAGCTAGAAATGCTTTTATTTGATCATTCTCTTAATTTACAGGATTTGCTAGAGCAGAGGGATAGGAAGGGAAGATAAAAGACTGACAAAGGAAATATGCACTATATGCCATGCATAATATAACAATGTAAACTTATGTACTAGAAGGGCCTGGCCATTTAAGATATGTATTTGCAGTATTTACCAGAGAATAATGCATATATCATATGCATCAGTGTAATAACAATTGTATAATCCAAGTGGAATTTTAGAATTTGGGATTTGTTGAAATATAGTCCATACTCTATATCACGCTGAAAATGCATGCTTAACAAGACCAGGCTGGAAGAAATTATTTTCCATGATTGGATCCTAATGAATCCTGAAATTGCTCTGGTGATAAAGTTACTAGCTCTCCAACCTGGTGAAAATCTGAAATAAATGTCTTCATTTTACTGGCAAGACAGAAGTGATTTTGGTAACTTAATTTTAATTGAATTTTTCATATTCTGTGCAGAACCCTAAGTGCCATTAAATTAAATTACAGAAAAAGTCCTGTTTGAATCTTATAAATAAAGATTGTGACCTTAAATCTTTCCTGATGCTGTAAATGGTACAGGACGGCTGTTGTCATTAGCCTTCAGCAGGCCCATATGCAAGGGGGGATGCAAAGGGTGTGCGAACGCGCACTCTACATGGTCCCCGAAGTAAGCATGAAGGGACTTTGTTAGGGGGGTGGGAGAGTGCTGTATTGTGGGGGAGGAGGGGTATGGGTGAGCAGGGTTGGTGGCAGTGTGGCAGGGCTGGGGGAACGGCGCCCCTCATCCACAAGGAGTGGCTCAGGCCTGGCCCCCGCTGGCTGGAAGCCCTGCCTGCACTCACCTGGTGCTGGCCTCACCAAGCAGGCAGAGCAGCAGCAGGCACAGGTGACTGAGGGAGCAGGGGCCAGGGCATCTGTGCTGCCCGCCAGAAGAATTATCCCAGAAGATAATTTCTATAAATGTATGTTATAACAAAATCATTTTACCAATCACTGTTTCCGCTCACATTTTTCATTAACCTCTCTTATGTACGCTCATTGCATGACTATTTTGAACTTTTTTATATTAGAAAAAATTGCAGTACACGTTTACCATAAAAAGCTCACACACCCAAATTCCTGTATACGGGCCTGTTTGGGTACCTGTATTAGTGACAAGAGCATTTGTCAAACACCAGGGAAAGGTAATTTTCTTCATGAAGAAAATTAATTCTAGCAAGGATTTAAAGGGCATGGCAAAACAAAAACTACACTGTAATACATGAATCTTACAGCTTAAATTTGTTTGTAATAAATCCAGTGTTTGTGGTACATTATTGAGTCTCTGTTCTTTGGTGAAATCACAGATATTCATTTTGGAATGTGTTTACTTTAGCAAATAACTCCAGAAAGAAAAATTAATTAGTACGTACCCAGTCTTCTCAGATTTACCACATTTGAAATGAATCACCAAATGAAGTGAACTCAGGGCTTGGATCCAGGAACCCCTGACTCACTCTAGGTATGTCAAGTATCAGAGGGGTAGTCGTGTTAGTCTGAATCTGCAAAAACAACGAGAAGTCCTGTGGCACCTCATAGACTAGCAGATTTATTGGAGCATAAACTTTTGTGGGCAAAGACCTGCTGGCTGGAAGCCCCGCCTGCATTCGCCTGGTGCTGGCCTCTCCATCTGACGAAGAGGGTCTTTGCCCATGAAAGCTTATGCTCTAGGTATGTCTACACTACAGAAGGGAGAGGAAGACACTTCCCAGGTCAGGAAGACAGACACATGCTAACTCTGCTTGAGCGAGCAAGTGTAGGTAGGTGGCTCTTGCTAGCCACTTGACCATGCACCCATCAGGTCCAGATGGGTTTGTACTTTAGGTGCCTGTCCTAAGCCACTGCCCTTACTCCCCCAGCTACAGAGCAAAGCTAAGGAGCATGTTCCTAGCTATAATGTTGATGTACCCTGTGCAGCTTTCAGAAATTTTGTACTATGGGGATAATGATTTCACAATTCTGGGGTGAATTGTTTTGTTTGCCTTTTTTTAGTTCATAGACTTTTAGGTCAGCAAGGGAGCCAACAGCCTCTGGGCAAGGTGGTGGGGGGGGCTGGGGTAGTCAGCCTTCCATGCTGCCTGGAGTGCAGCGTGTCTCTCCCCCCCTCCCCCCCGATGCTGCACAGAGCACTTCAGCAGTGATATAAAGGGCCTGGGGCTTCAGCTGCCGCCAAAGTAGTAGTGGTGGGAGCTAGGAGCTCTGGGCCTCTTTGAATCACTGCTGGAACACCAGGCCAACTGCCCCTTTGCCGCCCTCTATTGGAGGACCTGAACACCAGAAGGAACCATTATGATCATCTAGTCTGACATTCTGCATATTGATGGTCACTGACTCTCCCCCACCTACTCCTGCATATAGACCTGTAAATTGAGTTATTGAAGTCCTCGAATCATGATTTAAAAGTTAGAGAATCCACCACATTCATTAGCTTACATCTGCAAGTGACCTCTGCCCCATATTGCAGAGAGAGATGGAAAATGCCCATTGTCTCTGCCAATCTGACTCAAGGAAAATTCCTTTCCCGACTCAAAATATGGTGATCAGCCGGTGCTTGAGTATTTTGGCAAGACCCAACAGCCAAATATCTGGCAAAGGATTCTCTGTGGGAACTCAGGGCTCTCCCCATCTAGTGTCCCATCACCGGCTTTTAGGAATATTTCTGACTAGTGGTCACAGATTGGCTACATGCCATTGCAGCCAGTCTCATCATACCATCCCCTCCAGAAACTTATCAAGCTCAGTCTTGATGCCAGTTACTTTTTTGCGTCCACAGCTCTCCTTGGAAGGCTGTTCCAGAACTTCACTGCTCTGATGGTTAGAAACTTTTGACTACAAGCCTAAACTTGTTGATGGCCATTTGTTCTTGTGTCAACACAGGCACTTAAATAACACCTCTCCATCACTGAAATTTATCTCTCTGGTATATTTATAGAGAGCACAGGCATCATCTTCTAAACTTTCCGGGGGTGAAGGGGCAGGGCTCAGCCCCCACACAGCCCCTGCCTCAACTGTACCTCTTCCCCTAAACTCT
Source organism: Rafetus swinhoei (assembly GCA_019425775.1). NCBI lineage: Eukaryota > Metazoa > Chordata > Testudines > Trionychidae > Rafetus > Rafetus swinhoei. The sequence goes on from CM033440.1 coordinate 32,539,881, forward strand.
CCCTTCCATCCCACTTCCTCCTGCCCTTGTTCCAGCCCCACCCCCAGACTGATGCCATGAGGAACTCCTCTGGTAACCTCGCTCAGGTGCTATTTCAGAATGTAATCTGGGCAGCAGGGACAGTGTCTTTTTTTGTTTTATGAGCAAGGGTTTTGGAAGGGATATGAACTCTCACATTTCAGATTAGAAGCCAACCGCTGACTATTTGCAGTTAGGAGAAAGCTTTACTTAGGGGCAGGTTGTTCCATAACTGACTGCTGCAATGTTTTTTTTTCCTCTGAAGCAGCTGGTACTGACCACTTTTGGAGGCAGGATACTAGACTAGATGGATCACTTGTATGATCCAGTGTGGCAACTCCTAGGTTCCTGTACACTGCCAAGCACATTGCTGGCAGCCAGTAACAATAACAACATTAGTGAGAGGAATGTAATGAGGTCAGTTAAAGAATCAAAATTTGGGGAGCTGCTCTATATGCCCAACATATGCCAAATTAAAGGATTTATAGAAATACTTTACCAGCTTTTCAGCTTTATATATGACTCACTCTATATATGCTTCATTTATGACTTCAGCTTTATATATGACTCATCTTTTGGTGAAGGGGAAACATAAAGTAAAACTCAGTAAGAAAGGTGACGTATAATTAATGGAAGCGAGGAAGGAAAAGAGGGTTTATGACTAAAGGCATGCAGGGTGGAAAGTGATGGCTGACAGAAGGAGCCATGAGCAAGGAAGTAGGAGAAAGAGGGAAGCTTGATGCACTAATCCAAGAAGAATACAATGGATCTGACATTCTTACAAGTAACAGTGTGTCCTGGAATAAGACACACCAGCTATCAATACATGAGCCAAATTCTGAGTTATGCACACACAGCTCCCACTGGCGTGAATGGGAGAGCAGAGGGTCTGAAGAGCCAAATGATTTAGCCCTAGACTCTCCACAACAGTGCTTGTTTAGATTCAGTTTCCTTAATAGTCTGCTGGTGGTGGAGGAGATGGGAAGCATTGGCTCTGCTGGAGTTGCTTTAGTCCATAAATTAGAATATTGTCATCCCAGATGGCTGAAGCAACACCAGCTGGTAGCACTTGGACTGAGAGCTCAATCTGAGGAAACAGCCAGACAGCTGGTATCAGATGCTGGAGAATTATAAGTTTCAGTGTATTTGTTGGGGTTGGAGCTCTGACAGTCTTTCAAGGAAACAAAGGCAAACGTTAATGAGTTAAAGAATTGAGGAGGATCCCATTTATACTTAGAAGAAGTCAGTGGAATGATGCTGATTTACCCCAGCTTCTGAGAGTCAATGTATACCACACAACTGAATCAAGGGATCATATTGCAACCTGCAGTACAGATGAGAGTGTACTTGGCTTTGTTCCAAATTCAAGCTTTTATCTTGGATGTGCCAGGCCTTTAACTTCTTTACAGAACACTGTTCTTGACCTAACCACATTGAAAACTGTTCTTGAAGGTCCTCTGAGTTGTTAGTGATTATAGCATAGATGGGACCTACAGTAGCCAGCAACAAAACTTTAAGGGGGTTTATTGATTTATGCCAGCTCTTTGAATTGCACCCAGAAATGTGCTTTCTAGTCTCAAGTGGCTTCCAAGTTCATATACTCTCTGTGAGTAAATCCGCTAAGTAAGCAGATGACTGCATTCTGCAGTGGCTGAATTCCGAGTGATCTTCAGGTGCAGTGCCAGGTACCATCTATTTCAGTGAAAAAGTATTGTAACAAATATGTCTGTAATGGAGACAATTACTAACCCATAACCACATAGTCTTATTTTTACTACTTGTGTCTTTCCAATTTCCCTCATGGTTTGTCACACTCACCAGATGAGTGTATCTTAGACTAAGATCTTCAGGGCAGGACATGTGTCAACCCAGTGGAATCTTTACTGGGCCCTTTGGAAGCTACCTCAATACAAATATCTCATGACTCAGCATCATTTTTGTGTTTGTTTCAGCATGAATAGAATCAGGAAACTGTTTTGCTTCTCTCCCCAGTCATCCTAATCATTAAGATTAAAATGAGAATAGCTGTGTTATAGCCAAATAATTCATTTATGGAAACTGAATATGTATGTAGTTTAACATGCAAAGTATGTATAAGGCTCCAACACAGAAAGCCTTCTGTACATAGAAGTGCCCCTGCATTAGATGCACTTAAAATAGCTGTCATTTTTCTTGGAAATTGGCATCAAGTTGCTCCTTGGAAAGGTGACAGTAAAACGCATCATTGACTAGCACTTGTAATAGGTGCACATTTCCCAAAATCTGAAATGAATGAAGTGACAAAGGAAAGCAAAGGGCTGAGCAGAAGTAGCAGAAACCAGCATCCATGCTCTGTATTGCTAATAGTCCCAGTAACGTAACATGCAAAGGACCCAGGAATACTCACATTAACCTCACATTTGGACGGCATTCATGGCACATTGGAAATGCATTACCAGAGAAAACAACAGACTGCAAGCAACAGCAGGAAATTCAGCTTGGGTAGATTTATGAGCAGTGGTATCCAGAAACCTAGGGAGAAACCTCTTAAAAGTGCACAGTTGTGTTAGAAGAAGCTTACCACTCCTTGTTTCACAGCATAGGCACTCAGGGCAGGTGCGAGGGCGTTCTAATGTTCTCTCCCTGACTTATGTCTTTGATAGAAAATAATTATCAGGATAACTCTCAAGAGTCCTTGGAATTCCATTAACTCTAAAAATTGGGTGTATTGATAAGTCAGTGATTATTTTGAAATGAAATGAAAACTTGTAGAATGGGCTTGTTTAATGTGCAGAAATGTTAAAGTCTAGGTAATATTTCAAATGTATCAAAATACCATATAAAGACCAGAGGTTAATTATACTGGCATAGTAGTAGGAAACACATTATTATAATGCTCTTGGAAAGCATTGTGGAGCATATGGAGTGAATGAAAGGCCTATGTGTGTGTATAATAGGTTTTGTATGGGGATAAAGTGAAGGAGCAAGAGATCTCCTCTTGTGTGTAAGAGGCACTAAATAAGGGGAAGAAAATGATTTAACTGCTTGATGGAACTAACTTGTATATAGCAACAAATTTAAGGTGTCCCATACATTAAGCAATAACATACACTAAATTGACTATTTGTCATGATTTAGCCTCATTTCATGCCAAAGATTACTGTAGTAAATGCTACTGCAAGTGTTCATAAAACATATTCTTGAGGACAGTTTACCATTCATAGATCAGTAAGGGTATGTCTACACTAGCCCCCTAGTTCGAACTAGGGTGGCTAATGTAGGCATTCGAACTTGCAAATGAAGCCTGGGATTTAAATATCCCGGGCTTCATTTTACATGTTCAGGCGGCGCCATTTTTAAATCCTTAGTCGAACTGACTGCCCGCGGCTACTGCGCGGCAGTCAGAAGTTAATCGAACTAAGTCCTTAGTTCGGATTAACTGTTACTCCTCCTGCAATGAGGTGTAACAGTTAATCCAAACTAAAGACTTAGTTCAGATTAACTTCTGACTGCGCGTGTGGCCGGGCAGTCAGTTCGAACTAAGGATTTAAAAATGGCACTCGAACATAAATGAAGCCCGGGATATTTAAATCCCGGGCTTCATTTGCAAGTTCGAATGCCTACATTAGCCACCCTAGTTTGAACTAGGGGGCTAGTGTAGACATACCCTAAGAGTGTCACAATGAACTAGATATTTTGTGTAATGCAGAACCACTCAACACCTCCAAGGGTTTCACTTCTGATCTGGGAGGGTTGGACCTCCTATCTCTCTCACAAGGGAAAATAGTGCCCCAGCACAGAAAATATAAGTAGATGAAACCACTTACATTGAGACTTGACTAACTTCCACACAGCGTAACCAGTGTCAAACAGAGTGAAGTGCCTACTTTGAAAAGGTGAACGCTATTCATAAATGTGAATTAATGTAGAGTTAACGTGAAAGTGGCATACTTCTGTGGGTAGGGCACTGGTCTAGCACACAGGAGACCTGAGTGCTATTCACTCCTCTAGACACTCAATGAGGAAGAGATCTTGTGTGGGAGAAAATAGCATGAAACTGTTTCATACTTCATATGCACAAGGGGCATTACGGTTGCATGGGCAAGTGTATAAGGACAAAATGTTACTCAAGCTTCTTAGCTCAGCTCGGCCAATCCTGAGTTTGGGAAACCAATACGGCACTACACAGGCAATCCTGGAAGTTTTTGGAGAATGTTGGGGATAACTTCTTGGTACAAGTGCTGAAGGATCCAACCAGGGGCCGTGCGCAGCTTAACCTTCTGCTCACAAACAGGGAAGAACTAATAGGGGAAGTAGAGGTGGGTGACAATGTGGGAAGCAGTGATCATGAGATGGTAGATTTCAGGATCCTGACGAAAGAAAGAAAAGAGAGTAGTAAAATACACACCTTGGACTTCAGAAAAGCAGATTTTGACTCCCTCAGAGACCTGATGGGCAAACTCCCCTGGGATGCTAACATGAAGGGGAAAGGAGTCCAGGACAGCTGGCAGTATTTTAAAGAAGCCTTATTGAAGGCACAGAAAGAAATCATCCCGATGTATAGCAAGAGAGGCAAACATGGTAGGAGACCGGATTGGCTTACGAAATCCTTGGTGAACTTAAGCACAAAAAGGAAGCTTACAAAAAGTGGAAAGTTGGACAAATGACCAGGGAGGGGTTTATATGTATAGCTCGAGAATGCCGGGGGGTTATCAGGAAGGCGAAAGCGCAATTGGAATTGTGACTGGCTAAGGATGTGAAGGATAACAGGAAAGGTTTCTACAGGCATGTTAACAAGAAGAAGGTGATCAGAGAGGGTGTGGGGCCCCTACTGGATGAAGGAGGTAACCTAGTGACAGATGATGTGGGGAAAGCTGAAGCACTCAATGCTTTCTTTGCCTCTGTATTCACGGACAAGGTCTGCTCCCGGACTAATGTGCTAAGTGACGCAAGATGGGATGAAGATGGACAGCCCTTGGTGGGTAAAGAACAGGTTAGGAACTATTTAAAAAAGCTAAACATACACAAATCCATGGGTCTGGACTTAATGCATCCGAGGGTACTGAGGGAGTTGGCAAATGTCATTGAGGAGCCTTTGGCCATTATCTTTGAAAAGTCATGGAGATTGGGAGAGATCCCCGATGATTGGAAAAAGGCAAATGTGCCCATCTTCAAAAAAGGGAAGAAGGACAATCCAGGGAACTATAGGCCGGTCAGTCTTATCTCCGTTCCTGGAAAAATCATGGAAGGGATCCTTAAGGAATCCATTTTGAGACATTTGGAAGAGAGGAAAGTGATCAGGAATAGTCAGCATGGATTCACAAAGGGCAAGTCGTGCCTGACCAATCTGATTAGCTTCTATGATGCGGTAACTGGCTCTGTGGACATGGGAAAGTCAGTGGATGTGATATACCTTGACTTTAGCAAGGCTTTTGATAAGGTCTCCCACAATATTCTTGCCAGCAAGTTAAGGGAATGTGGATTGGATAAATGGACAGTAAGATGGATAGAAAGCTGGCTAGAAGACCGGGCCCAGCGGGCAGTGATCAATAGCTTGATGTCAGGATGGCGGTCGGTTTCTAGCGGAGTGCCCCAAAGTTCAGTTCTAGGACCGGTTTTGTTCAATATCTTTATTAATGACCTGGATGAGGGGATGGATTGCACCCTCAGCAAGTTTGCAGATGACACTCATCTAGGGGGAGAGGTAGATATGCTTGAGGGCAGAGATAGGGTCCAGAGTGACTTAGACAAATTGGAGGATTGGGCCACAAGAAATCTGATGAAGTTCAACAAGGACAAGTGCAGAGTCCTGCACTTGGGACGGAAGAATCCCAAGCATTGTTACAGGCTGGGGACCAACCAGCTAAGTAGTAGTTCTGCAGAAAAGGACCTGGGGGTTACAGTGGATGAGAAGCTGGATATGAGTCAACAGTGTGCCCTTGTAGCCAAGAAGGCTAATGGCATATTAGGTTGCATTAAGAGGAGCATTGCCAGCAGATCCAGAGATGTGATTATTCCCCTTTATTCAGCTCTGGTGAGGCCATATCTGGAGTATTGTGTCCAGTTCTGGGCCCCCCACTATGAAAAGGATGTGGATGCATTGGAGAGGGTCCAGCGAAGGGCAACCAAAATGATTAGGGGGCTGGAGCATATGACCTGTGAGGAGAGGCTGAGGGAGTTGGGTCTGTTTAGTCTGCAGAAGCGAAGAGTGAGGGGGGATTTGATAGCAGCCTCCAACTTCCTGAAGGGAGGTTCCAAAGAGGATGAAGAAAGGCTGTTCTCAGTAGTGACAGATGGCAGAACAAGGAGCAATGGTCTCAAGTTGTGGTGGGAGGGGTCCAGGTTGGATATTAGGAAAAACTATTTCACTAGGAGAGTGGTGAAGCACTGGAATGGGTTACCTAGGGAGGTAGTGGAGTCTCTATCCCTAGAGGTGTTTAAGTCTCTGCTTGACAAAGCCCTGGCTGGGTTGATTTAGTTGGGATTGGTCCTGCCTAGAGCAGGGGGCTGGACTTGATGACCTTCTGAGGTCTCTTCTAGCTCTATGGTTCTATGATTCTATGAGCTGTTAGACCCAACTGCTAGTATTTATCACACTTTATTTTTGCATTTCTTTGTACGTCTAATGAATGGTGGGTGGGGTGCTGATATTAGGATTTTTACTGATCATCACTAGTTCTGTGGCCTTTTCATTGCTAATCAAGTAAGAACTTGACCCTGGTACTTTAGAGGTCAAAAGCTAGTACACTACTAACTCATTGCACTTCTTATTTTAACCTCAAGGGAGCTTTCAGAGATGTTTACCTGCAGTTACCTTTATCCCCCTAAAACAAAGAAGAAGAAATGAAAGTGGCTTGCAAGGGTATACAAAGTAGAAAAGCTACTTTCAACCATTTCTGTGAGCTGCTTTAAGGCTGCAAGCCACTTGCTTTCCAGCATGCATAAAAAGGTCATTTTCTGTTCCAAAACCAAGGACGCACTTTGTGGCTAGTAATTCTTGTCTTGATATTTCTAGTCATAAAATCAATCCGCTTCCTTCACATGAGCAATGTGTTTGCTTTTAAAAATACGTTTTAAAATAATTTAAAATAATGGGACAGATAATAGGCCCTGCCCTGGCTCCAATATGTTAATATGTCCATAAAAGGGCTGCTACAGCCTGGGGGAAGAATTCCAATAGCACAGAACCTGTGCAGGAGCAGCACACACAACCCTATTTCAGTCCTTGTCTGTCCCCTATGTGGCAAGGTGGAACCAGGAGAGGGAGCAGCTGTGGAACTGAATTCTATAGCCATTCTGTGCTGCAGAGCACAGGCTGCAGAAGTCACTCTACATTTAGAGTAATCCAGGGGTGTTCTTACTCACCCCATTTGTTCCCTTTGCCATTGAGCCCAGCCTCACAGCTACTACTTTCCTTCTCCCTTTTTCATCTTTGCGACTTCTGTGCTGTCCCCCATATTTGGAAAAGCTTCCTAATGCCAATGCTCTTGCCCCTCCATCCTTCTAATTCATTTCTGTGAGGTTTACACATGCTCACCCATAGATCAACTGTCTTTTAAACCCATTATTATGTAAGAAAAGACTTCAAGAAGGATAACTTTTAAAAGAGCATAAACAATTGAAGTAAATTAAATATTTCCAATCTGTAGCTCTTTCAGTGCAGCTTGGCTTTCTTCTAGACTGTCACTTCTAGCAGGCAAGGACCATCTTTTCATTAATATCTGGTACGCTGCCAGACACACCATGGGTGCTTAGTAAATATGTAGTAATGCAAATAGATAATGTGCCACTGGCTATAGCCACTTAGAATGAAAACCTGAATATGTTTTGGGGAATGACAAGAAAATCCTGCATTTCTACTGTAAATTAAGTATAAGATTGCAAACAGGTTTTCCAGTTCAGTGGGCTGTGTTGGTGAACATTCATTGCTTCCAGTTTCTGATTTTTTTATAGGACATCATTTAGCAAATTGTTATGTAATCATCAAGCCATTGACAATTAATTGGTCCAGAAGTTCAGTTGAGTGTTGCTCTATTGATGTCAAAGTCGTTGAAGTCTCAGCCATCGTTGGAATGCTAGATAAAAAAAATATATAGTTTATAGCGTCCTTTTTCAATCATGTGTATTACTGAAGATCATAAAAGAATATAATATTTATAATATAACAATGAGTTAGTATTTGTTCACTTAAGAATTATTTAATTTTTTTAGCATGAGTAGATTTAGGAAGCCATTTTTCTGCTTTCATCATAAAGTTTGTCCACATGAAGGCTTAGGGTTTGGCAAGCCATTGTGTAAAGGTGCAGTTCTATTGCCTGCCATGTTGCAGTATGTCAAAACATGCCATGGCACTTTTAGTGTACAGTCCACAAACAGTCTCTGTGCAAGAAGCGAGAGCACTGGAAGTTAATGCTCCACTTGCCACACACTAACTGATTGTGTAGATAAAACCATAGTGATCTATATGAGAATACCTGTGGTATGCTCAAATAATTCATATTTACAGAACCACAACAGCATAGAAATATATATAGGCACAGCTGTCTGAGGAGCCTCTGAATCCTTCAGAAGATAGACTTCTGTGTATTGTCTGCTATAGTTGTAGGACTGCTAGTCCCAGCCGTTGGTGCCCTCTGGGACTGGATTGAGCTTCCTGGGTCAAAAACTGCTGCAGGGGATGGGTGCTGGCCTCCATTTTGCTGGCAGGGAGCTGGCAGGGTGCTGGCAGGGTGCTGGCAGGGAGCTGGGGCATAAAGCTGATGCTCCCCTGTCATGACCATGAGGGATAGCCAGCAGCCTGGGGACTAAGGGGTTAACTATGTCCCTTACCTAAGCCAGGTAGAGTCAGCCAATAGGAATGTAGGTAGGAATTTCAAACTGGGACAAAAGAATTCTTGGGTTTTTCTCTCCTTTGTCCTTGGGCAGTTTCTCTCCAGCTACTGAGGGAGACAGAATGTCTCCCTCCAAGAAAAGACTCTTTACTATCTGTAAGTAGGGTAAGGTTTAGATAAATTTGTTAGGTTTTATTGTTTTATGATTTGGGAAATGGGATCTGATGTCTGTGCATTTTAAAAAATGGGTTTTGCTCTCCTTTGTAATTAAGTCTTGGCCCATGGTGGGGTTTCCCCCATGAGTATATTAATTTGTGACTTTTCCATCTAGTCATTATGCTTGCAATAGGAATATTGTGGTGATAATAAAAGTCCTTTCTCTTTTCTTTTATTAACCTAGTATTGGTTAATTTTCGTGTCCTGGTTTTTACTTTAGGGGTGAGATTTCCCAAGTGGTCTCTCCCCTGATTTTTCTTATCATTACTTGGGTGATGGCAGCGGATTTTTTATCCCCAAAATCTAGGTTTTTAAGATTTTGGGGGAAAGTTTTATACCAGAGCCTAGAAAGATAAGGTTTTGGGGTACTTTTGCGGGCCCCCACTTCTGCATTTATCATGCCAGAGTGGGGAAGAAGCCTTGACATCCCCTTAGGGGTGGAGCTGGCAAGAAGCTGTGAACAAGTCTTCTGGCTGTGTTGATAGGTTTGAAGACACATGACCAGTATTAAAACTGCATTGTAACTGACAACTTGTTAGTGCTGAGCCCTAGCTCATGGGCTCGTCTTCACTGCTAGGCATTGAGAACAGCAGCTGGAGATTGTTTGAAGCCCAAATTCAATCAAGGAAATAATATGTTACCCATGGCCTATGTCTAATATCACAACTGTTACTGCTAGCTAGCACTGTGCAACCTAAACTGGTCACATTACAAAATAGCCTCACTGCTTCTTTTACATGCATTGCCTTTATCATTGGACTTCCAGAGTCCAATGGCCTAAACAACTGCTCACCTAGTACACCAACGCAAGAGAGGGTCCTTGGTTCTGAGCTTAAAGAAGAGTGCACCTCAGGGATGGGGTGGATCTCTGTATAATGCCAAAAACGTCAGTTAGGATTTTTGTTGCAACTTGCTGCTAAAAGCTGTGGCCATTAGTTTAGCTACTGCAGCTCTATCTTCTCATCTGATAGAGATACAACTTAATCTACATTAATTTGTAGCATTTTCTATTGTATATTGTTAAGTTTACCTAAAAGTTACCCTATGTTGGTTTTATTTTGGGTGCATAAGAGCCACAATATCGCTACTATATAGTTTAGACTTCGAGTATTTGTCTGTTTGATCAAGAACTCCTAAACAGGCGTGTCTACACAGCAGGGCTTAACTTGAAATAAGCTACGCAAATAGAGCTACATCAATTGCATAGCTTATTTTGAAATAGCTTATTTCTAAATTGGGAGCATCTACACAGCACTTATTTCTAAATAGAGCACTCTTTCTCTGACTTCCCTTACTCCTCATACAATGAGGGGTACAAGAGTCGGAGCAAGAAGTCCTCCAGCTTAAGAGTATTTCAACATTATTTTGAAATAACGCTAGCTGTGTAGACATAGCCTAAGATTTGGTATACTGCTTCCTCTTATCATAACTTAAAGCAACTTAAGGGTTTGGTTGTGTCAGGAAAATAAAACCAAATAAAATCAGAGACAGAATCACCAGAACAACTGAGTCAATATTGAAAGAGACTGAACCAAGATGATTCAGAAAAATAGGATGAACCTGGAATAGGATTGCTTCTCAATAAACCTTACAGAAAAGAGATAACACAGAGACATTTGGAATAGTGTTCTGGCTTTGCACAGCCAGCTCAATGCTTAAGATCTGAAAACTCAAAGACAATGTTATTGAAAACCAAATTGACTATATCCCATTTTTATTACATCAGTGAATAATAAGAGTTGATAGGCATGAAGAAAAAACATTTCTTGATTAAATTTCCATCTTCAAAAATTTACTAACAAATTAAAAGGAAAATTTTTAACAATCCCTTTTTAAGAAACCCGAAATGAAAAATAACAATAAAAATAACACTATTTTTGAAAAATACAATCATTTAAATGTACATTTTCCTTTTATTTTTCAAAAAACCCATACCTTTCATTGAGTTAAGGAACTGAGTAATACCAGGTAAATCTCCTAAATACATATTTTTGTTCCTGGAGGCAGCTGAGGTAGCCCCACTGGTATGAACAGTGCCTGTCCAGGCAAAGATACCGCCAACTATAAATATTCATAGGAGTAACAGGACTACTGCAAGGCAGCGACAAGAGAAGACCTACCTAATCCCCATCTCAGCTGGGACTCCCAGAATCTCCATTATCTTTAATGGTGTAAAGTGCCTAGACAAGGGGTGGGGGGAGTTGCCTGCTCCTGAGTAACCTGGAAGGGAGAGGAGTTTCCCTTAGGCTATATCTAAACTGCAGGCTTCTTTTGGAAGAAGCTTTTCCAGAAGAGATGTTCCGAGAAAAAATGTCTTCTGAAAGAGAGCATCTACACAGCAAAAGTGATTGAAAAAGTGATCCACTTTTTCAGAAGATAGTGTCCACACTGAATGGACGCTATCTCATATTTAAGCTGTGATTACTATGGACAGAGTGGCCACCAGGGCACCTGTGCTTTATCCTCTTTCCTCTTCTTTCGAAATAACTCCCTCTTCCCTGCCCATACATGCCTTTTTCCGAAAGAGCTCTTTCGGAAAAAGGCTTCTTCATTGTAGAAAGAAGTTTAGCAATGTCGGAAAAACCCCTCTGTTCTTTCGATTTTTTTTCAAAAGTATGCAATTGCAGTATGAACGTATCTGGAGTTTTTTTGGAAAAATGGCCATTTTTCCAAAAAACCCTCTGCAGTGTAGACATAACCTCAGTTTAACATGCAAATTAGACTCCGGCATATCATACAGAAAACTTTCTATACATAAGGTGCTCCAGTATTAGAACCATTAAAAGAGCTGTCATTTTCCTTACCCCTTGCCAAGTGTTGGCAACAAGCCACTGCCCAGAAAGATGGTAATAATATGCATCATTGACTAGCACTTGTAGCTGGTGTATGTTTTCCTAAGTCTGAAATGAATGAGGTAAAACTGAGAGTGAAATGCTAATTGGAAGTGGTACATATTTGTATTACAGTAGCACAGTGAGGCCACAACTGAGATCAGAGCCCCATTTTACTGGGCAGTGTACAAACGTATGAGTCTATCCCCATCCTAAAGAATTAACAATATTAACAGAAGATAAACAAAGGAGATTAGGAGAAGTGAAACAGTTTGCCCAAGGTTGCATGGATGGTCAGCGATCAAGCACACTGGCCTCCTGACACCCAGTCCAGTAGACTATGCTGTCTCACAAATAATCCATATGACCTATACAATTTAATCACATTTTTAGCTACAGTGTACAGAAAATAGCTGGAGAGTACATATTCAAAATTTACATTGGCCAGTTTCAGAATCAGAGCCAAACATCCATTACAAGCAACAGTAGTGATTTGTGACTAATGACATGTTGATGACATAAATACTGTCAGTGTTTTTTAGTCATAATATAACTTTGTCCTTCCCCAGCTTTATTATTATGACAATTCCCTTTCTAGGATTCTTAATTTAAATGTCGGATGCTATACCCTAAAAGCTTACATCCTAAAAAAGTATATCTGTTCAGTGGATGGGAGTGTGTACAAAGGCTTCAGATGTTGCAGTGTGCACTTCCTGTCCTGGTTATGTAAAAATTTTTTAAAAAAGCAACAATAAAAGAAACCAGTTCAGGAGACCGAGGGTTTTCAATTATCCTGACTGAGCTGTATATCCCTACTCAGCTCTAATGTACAAGAACACCTGTCTACTCTCTCAGCCAAGGTTAGCTCTGGCAGTTGCTCTGAGCATTCTATAATGAGCTGCAACTCTCTGAGAGATTGAGATTGTCGTCTTTGTGGCTTTGCTGAGCCAGAGTTAATACTGGAATCAGAAATCCTGCCAGCCCTCTGGAACTCAGAATTCTTCCTCTCCTCCCAGCTTCAACATGGTGAGGCACTTGTCCAATGGACTTTGAAGCCTTTGGTACTTTAAAGGTCAAATTTCTCATTTCCTTGTGGAGTTAAAATATGAGTGGTAGCTGGCTGGTAACTTGTGAGCATTTTTGGACTACACTGTCTTATAAGTGAAACTATTAAATTGCTACTGCAATTCCTTAATACAGCTTCTGATTGCTCTAGCATCCTTTATCTGAGCATCTCAAAACATACCTATCTTCATGAATCGGTAAGTATCATTATCACCATTTCACAGGGGGCTAAAAGAGGCACAGACACTACTAGAAGTGGAAATAGAAACAAGGTGTTCCAATTTGTTATCCCCTGCTACTACTGCTTGTTCCTACTCAATGTAAACTGGGATAAGTCTCACAGGGCCAAATTCTGCATCCACACTGGAAACTGCAAGTGATTATACAATAGCAAACTTAATGCCTTAAATTAATGGGTATCCAACCCTGTTATCACTCTGTGGAATAGCTCGAGCTATGCCTAAGCAACGAGCAATGAACATTTGAGATGTTTAAGCATTTAATTTCCTGGACAGCATTTCTTATGGTGAATGACAGGGAATGTTCTTTTCTCTTAATCAGGCCTTGTGTTAGCTCAGTGTTGCATCTCTATCATACTTTATGCACTGGCATGTCTACTTTGGGAAATTATGACTGTACCGTGGGTGGATGGAAAGAGATCTGCCAGTATGTGCGAATTTCAAATTGTTATAGCAGCTACACCCCTATTTGCTGACCTTCCAAGATACCAGAAAAAATCTCTAAGGAATGCTTGGAGTTTGGATCCCTAAATAAAGATACTCATCCACCCCACACACATTTTTCTTTGACTGTTTTTTTTTTAAAGCCTTCAGTTGGCAGATTCAAATTGACTTTTTATTACAAATGTGTTTTTTCACAGAGGACTCCATTATGGTAGACTTACTCAAACTGGTGATCTCAGTAAAATAGTTCTGTTGATCTCCACACCTGCATCCAGATGACTATCACAAAACAATGTTCCAAAGTCACATAGAACTGAGAGCCCAGAACCATTTGCATCAGAGTCAGAATGTCCCACTGTTTAAACCCCAAACCCCTAAATTGTAAGAACCATTCCTAAATTTGGCCTGGAGTTTACCATAATAGCTGCCAGAATAAAGCAGTGTGTGAGGTTTAAAGTAAATGTTAGAGAGAAAAAAGCAGAGGTTAACAACCAAACAAAATGAATCAGTAGCTCATTACAAAGCAAGTCAATGAAAATATAAGAAAAATAATTCTTTAATATTTACCATCTTCATCCCCACAAAATGATATTCTGCTCTCAGAAGAGAAGAGTGCCTGTCTCTAGTGGGCCAGGAACTGAGTAATCAATTTGCACCGCCACCTCATTGTCCTTATTAAAAAGAATTGTAGAAGTTCAGATGGAGAAGACTGATGCAGAGAGGAAGATTAGGAATCTAGAGAGAGAGGGAGAATATTTATGTTGAGGTTAGGTGGCTCTAGAATTCATCTGCTAACAGAAATGTTTTATTTATAAGAAAAAATTGTTTTACAGCATGGCTTAAACCCTTTATCCTCTCAATATTGTGTGTGACAGGCATGCGGGTGTCTTTTTCACTGGTGTGCTGCAGCCTGGGTTTTTTTTGTTTTATGTCTGCATTAAGTGTTCTGAGCACCACTGAGCCAAGCCTCAGCTGGTGTAAAATCAGCTCCATTGAACATACTACCAGAGAATCTGACCCCGTGTGTATGTGTGCATCTTAACACATATATCCACAAGAAAAACATTGTTAACATTAGTAGGCAGCATATCTCGCTAATACAACTTGTACAATGCAAGGATATACACAGCTAAGTTCACCAATTATCAGTTTTCTTTCTTAATTGCAACGATCTCCCCTCCATCAGTCATAGCTCACCCTCCTCCCTCACAAGGACCAATCAACAAGCATGTATGATCTCCGGCCATGTGCATTATTAATTATGGTACCTGATTTAATACATTATACTATATACAATGTTATGTATGGTGTTGAATCAGTGTATGGAAGTAAGGCTGCAAATAATGGCTTGTTTTTCTACAAATTAAAAAAAAAGAGGATTGATGTCAGTGATTGTATTAAATATGGCATTAATTTGTATGTAGAATTTACAGCACTGATTGATATAGGTTTGTGTTCATGGACAGAGTGAAGACTGGACATTTTCTGTTCTGGACCAGAATGCATACATTCATTCTGTCCCAAAGGGCGCTCAGGAGCTCTGATTTTTTAGTTGGTAGAAGGCACTCAGTACAGTGTTTGTATAGTAGTATAAAATCTTAAGGGCTTCACTGCACTATTGTCAGTGGGAGGAATTGAACCTTCAACCTTAGGGGCTAAAGCCATGTGTCTCGGGGTTACATACTTACCTCTGTGCTTATCCTTGTAGAAACTCATGAGACTTTTTTTGGCCCAGTCTTTCAATTTGTCTAGTTCACATTGGATCCTATCCTTCCTCTCCAGTGTATCTACCTCTCCGCTCAGCTTAGTATCATCTGCAAAGTTGCTATGGGTGCCCCGCAATGCATCATCTAGATTGGGGTGGGGAACCTTTTTTGGGTCAGGAGCTGCTGACCCACAGAAAAATCAGTCATGAGGTGGCGGGGAGTGAGAGAGTGCTAGAGTGCAAGCTCGCGCTCCCAATGCTGGGGAGGCTTCAAGCCTCAAGGGCCAGATCCATGCAACCCAGGGGCCACATCTGTCCCCCAGGCCTTAGGTTCCCCACTAGATCATTATTGAGGATGTTGAACAAAAATGGCATGAGGATTGAGCCCTAGGGCACTCCACTAGATACTTACTGCCATTGATCACTACTCATTGAACCTAAAAATCTAGCCAGCTTTCTATCCAATTAAGTTGGTAAGACATGACTTGCCCTTTGTGAATCCATGTTGACTGTTCCCAATCACCTGCCTTTCCTTTAAGTGCTTCACAATGGATTCCTTGTGGACCTGCTCCACAATTTTTCTGGGTGCTGAGGAGATGCTCACCATTATGTAGTTCCCTGGATTCTCCTTCAGTTTTCTAAAAAGATGGGCAGGATATCTGCTTTTTTTCCAATCATCCAGGACCATCCCCAATTACCATGAATTTTCAAAGATAATAGCTAATGACTTTTCAAGCACAACAGCCAACTCCCTCAGCACCCTCAAATTCACAGCATCCAGCCCCATGGCCTTGTGGGGGATATCCAACATTTCTAAATAGTCCTTAACTTGTTCTTGTTCTCGGCTGCTCACCTCCTCTCTATGCTGTGCTGGCTAGTGCAGCAGTCTAGGGTCTGAGCTTTTGTCTTTGAAAATGGAGTTAAAAAAAAAGTATCGAGTACTTCAGCTTTTTCCACAGCATCTGTCAATAGGTGGCCTCCCCCCCATTCAGTAAGGGCCCCACACTTTCCCTGACTTCCTTCTTGTTGCTAACATACCTGTAGAAATCCTTCTTGCTACTCTTCATATCCCTTGCAAGCTGCAACTCTAATCTTTGGCATGCCTGATTACACCCTGACATGCTCAAGCAATAACTTTATTATTTTCCCTAGTCTTCTGTCCAAGTTTCCACTTGTAAGTTTCCTCTGTTTAAGCACACTGAAGATTTCTCTGTTATGCCAAGCTGGTCACTTGCCATATTTGCTCTTCTTTTTGCACATCAGGATAGTATGTTTCTCTGCCTTCAATATGGCTTCTTTAAAATACAGCCCACTCTCCTGGACTCCTTTCCCCATCATATTAGCCTCCAAGGGGATCCTGCCCATCAGTTCCCTGGGGAGTCAAAGTCTGTTTTTCTGATGTCCAGGATCTGTACTCTGTTGCTCTCTCTTCTTCCTTTTTGTCGGGATCCTGAATTCAATAATTACATCATCACTGCTGCCCAGGTTGCCACATACTTGTACTTCCCCTACCACTTTTTCTCCGTTTGTGAGCAGCAGGTAAAGATGAGCATGATCCGGGATTGGTTCCTCCAGTACTTTCACCAGGAAGTAATCTCCAACACTACAGAAACTTTTTGGATCATCTGTACACTGCTGTATTGCTCTCCCAGCAGATGTTAAGGTGATTGAAGTCCCTCATGAGAAACAAGGCCTGTGATCTGGAAACTTCTGTTAGTTGTCCATAGAAAGCCTTGTAGTTGAAGGGGAGCTGTTCAAGGCAGAGTCCCCTGCCTTCAAGGCAGGACCAAGCATCATCTAGATCATCCCTGATAGATGTCTATCCAAACTGCTCTTAAATATCTCCAGTGATGGAGATTCCACAACCTCCCTAGGCAATTTATTCCAGTGTTTAACCATCCTGATGGATAGGGGTTTTTTCCTAATGTCCAACATAAACCCTATTAGAAATATTGCATAAAGCCTTTGTACGTGTATTGCTTCCACAAAAAGCATGTAAAGGTCATTGTACTCAAAAAATATTTCAGAACTGATAGGGTTAAAATGAATTTGCTGTTACATAGTGTTTGCCACCCCCAACAGTAGAGCAAGAGGGATTACACTTTTATGAGTAGTAAAGTACCACCTTAGTTTTAGGTCTCTAAGCTTTATAACATAGCCCTGGATCTTAAATCAACAGTAAAAGTAGTTGCTTATCAGAGCTGTCTCCCACAGCCTGAGAACAGAGGTGAATCAGGAAGGGGCCCTATGTCAAAGCACTTTTGAACTCTCACGGCTCATTTTCAGAGGTTGGGGAATAGTCAGGATGACTCAGATTTTCTTTATTGAGCAAGGAATAAAAATACTGCTTCAATGTGCAGATGAAAAACAAACGTGTATCTCAGTGGGCCTCTCACTCACTTCTTTTCACTCACTCCTTTAACTCCACCAGTCTGCTTTGAACTTTGTGTTTAGCACAGCTGACTTTTAAAGTTTAAACTGAAATGGCATCTTAAGAGGAAGAAATGGGATATTTTCTGCCATAGGGCAGAACTTTTCACTCAGATCATATGGTACATTTCTGCTTTTATCAGTGGACACCACATAATTAAGTATAACTTAAGCTTTCCTTACTAAGACAACTTAAGTGACAAGGAATAACTATGGAGAATTTCAGAATTTGAATGTTTCGCTGATGAGAGTGTGCTAAGGAGATGCCAATTCTTCCATCTCATCTGGAAGCACAAGCTGCAGAGAAACCACAGAAAAAGAAAAAAAACCCATGTATTTACAAATATAATTTCATAGATAAGTATAAAAATTAAAAATGTGTATATATATATTTAATGTTGTGTGTTATATTCATCTACTAGACACAGACTCTCCAAATCCAAAACTAATGTGGACTGGTGTGGCATTGCTCCAGCTACACAAGCTAAGACTCTAGCCTAGGTGGTTCGCGAGCCGCATGCAGCTCTTCAGCCATGAAAGTGTGGCTCGCGAAGCTGCCCCACGTGCCCCTACAATAGACCCCCGGTCCCCTGTGCTCACTGGGTTCAGGGGAGCTTGGGAGCCTGAGGTGGCCAAAAAGCCTGCCTGCGGTTTTTAAAGGGTTTTTTTTTTTTTTTTGCTCAACAACTCTGGCTGGTGGAGAGCTCTTACTTTTTTTTTTTTTCTTAACAATTTTGTTGCAGCTCTTCGCATTTTTTCCGCCGCTGTTTTGGCTCTCTTTGTTTAATGGGTTGACCACCCCTGCTCTAGTCCATAATCTATCCTACCAAGCTGATCTTTACTTTGGTAAATACAAATATTATTCTTTATTCCTTTCACTCCATTAAGCCTTATTAATGAAAGAGAGTTGAAAAGTAAAATGCATTACTGAGATGTCATTTGGGGCCTTGTCTACAGGAAGATGTTGGACTGATAGAATAGACTGTTCTGCAACAGCCGTTCTGGAATAGCTCCCTGTGTAGATACTATTGTGGAATAAAAGTCATTTTTATTTCCAGAAGAATCAATTTGCATTGTGAGCCAAGTAATGGTTCCAGAAAAAAGTCACTGTGCTTGTCAATTTCTATGTGCACAGAAGGCCTAAATGGGGTTCTTTCCTTTGGGTTTGGAGATTTTACCATCCATGAATTGAAAAAGCCTTTCTCAGTGTGGAAGAGACATATAGGAAATTAGCACTAGAGCTTTATGAAACGTTTGCAATGAACCCAGACAGTACAATGTTGACCTGTTTGGGGGTTTTCATTACAAAAACTCAGAGCAGGGTTGCAGAAAGACTTACTAGTGTTTTCTGTCCTTTCAAACAAACCTGGACAGTTTGTGATTTTACAAATAAAACCATGCAGTGTTTGCAATTTCTTATGGCTTTTCTCCAAAACCAAATGTAACTTGGCTGGTTTGAATGACTTTTGCTTTGAGCTGAAACGAATCCAACAACTCAGAGTTAAAACAGGGAAATCAGTCCAAGTGGCTTTAAACTGAAGGAAAAAAGTTGGCATGAATCCCTGAGAAGCAAAACCAGAAGTCTTCTCGCTGACAAGTAGCCTTGGAATGTAGGAAGATGGGAATTAAAGACCTGGGAAAGTGCTAATAAGCCAATATTAAAAGAAGACAAGTGAAATGATTGAAATAGGCCTGTTAGCCTGACTATCATTCCTAAGCAAAACAAAGGAAAAGCTGATATGGGATTCAGTTGCTAATGAATTAAAGGATAGGAATATAAATATGCCAGCCAAATTTTTTGGAAAATAGTTCTTGTGAAACCTAATTTTATTCTGTAATAAGTCTACAAGTTTAGTTGATAAAGGTAATAGTATAATGGTAAAATATGATAATAGCGACCACTCGTTGCCAGGTATGATCATCTTCCATGGGAGCTGTGGACCCTCAGATGGCTGATGAGGCCAATCCTTGAACCACAAGTTCTGTTACAGTAAGGACAGATGTTTCCAGGAACAGCAGGAGGCCATTGACCATGACTGAAAGCCAGTCTCCTTTTCCTCCTGTGCCTCTCGTCGTCCTCAGCTTGTCATCAGGCAAATTCTAAACGCAGGGAGCCATTGCATAGGACTTCTCTCCATTTTGAGCAATCCTGGGCTAGTGTCTCCCAAGTGTCAACATCAATGTTGCACTTCTTTAAGTTATCCTTTAGCAAGTCCTTATAACACTTTTGTTGTCCTCCCATGTTATGGTATCCTTTCAGCAATGGTCTGGCACCCAAACAACATGACCAGTACGGTGAAGTTGCTGACAGATGATCATTGTCTCAATACTGATATCAGTGTGCCTGTTTTCTCATTTCATCTGCAAGGTCTTGCAGAAGCAGTGTTGCTGATACCTCTCAAGGATTTTCAAGTGATGTCTGTAGGTTGTCCAGGTTTCAGACCCATACAATGTTGTTGGGAGAATGACGGCTTGATAAATAAGAAGTTTGGTGTCTGTTCAAATGTCATGATCTTCAGAAACCCTGTGCCATAAGCGAGCAAAGGCTGCACTGGCACAGCTCAAACAGTGTTGGATTTCTACATCAATATCTGCCTTGGATGAAAGATCTCTTCCAAGGTTGAGAAAATGATCAACATTCTCCAGTGCCTGTCCGTTGATTTTAATAGGTGGGCATATGGTACCTCATCTGGAGAGTGCTGATGGAGCATTGTGGTCTTCTTGATGCTGAGGGTGAGACCAAGACATGCCTGAGCATCAGTAAACACATTCAAGATAGTCTGAAGATCTTTGTCAGAGTGGGCAAAAACTGCATTGTCATCAGCATACTGAAGTTCCACGATAGATGTGGAAATCTTACTCTTAGCTTTTAGTTGTAAAATATAGACTTTTGTAAGTGAAGCTGCTCCCAAGGAATTCAAAATAGCAATCCAGGGGAAACAGTAGATTCACCATGGCTTCTTTTTTGTCAAGACCTGCTTGTGTGCTCTGCTGAGACCCTCCTGAGTATTGCAGCTCTGTCATTACTCACTTTAGCAGCCAATCTGGAACTCCTCAAAACCTTCCATTTGTCTGCCTGCTCCTTCAGGTGGCTTCAGATGTGCACAACAATCCACTCTTGTGTGGATTCCTGTGACACATGTGCCCACACCAAGAAGCTGCACTTAAAACCCCTAAGACCTTCTGAGATCCCATTTAGACCCTGAATGGACATTACTATGAAAGCATTCTTGAAACTACAATATCCACCTGAGGAAGTGAGGAAACAGATCAACAGAGCCAGACATATACCCAGAAGCCTCCTGCTACAAGACAGGCCTAACAAAAAAAATAACAGAACACCACTAGCCATCACCTACAGTCCCCAGCTAAAACCTCTCCAACGCATCATCAGCAATCTACAACCCATCCTGGACAATGATCCCTCACTCTCACAGACCTTGGGTGGTAGGCCAGTTCTTGCCCACAGATAACCTGAAGCAAATTCTCACCAGCAACTATACACCATACCACAGTAACTCCCACTCTGGAACCAATCCCTGAAATAAACCTCGGTGCCAACTCTGCCCACATATCTACACCAACGACACCATCATAGGACCTAACCACATTGGCCACACCATTACAGGCTCATTCACCTGCACATCTACCAATGTAATATATGCAATCATGTGCCAGCAATGCCCCTCTGCCATATACATCGGCCAAACTGGACAGTCCCTACATAAAAGAATAAACGGACACAAATCAGATACAAGGAATGGCAATACACAAAAACCTGTAGCAGAACACTTCAACCTCCCTGGACACACAGTAGCAGATTTAAAAGTAGCCATCCTGCAACAACAAAACTTCAAGACCAGACTTCAAAGAGAAACTGCAGAGCTACAATTCATCTGCAAATTTGATACTATCATTTTAGGATTAAACAAAAACTGTGAATGGCTAGCTAACTACAAAAGCAGTTTCTCCTCTCTTGGTGTTCACACTTCCTCATCAGCTGCTAGAAGTGAGCCTCATCCTCCCTGACTGACTTGACCTTGTTATCTCTAGCCTTACTCTTGATTGGAACTCTTTTCTTATGCCTGTATATTTATACCTACCTCAGGAATTTCCACTACATGCATCTGACGAAGTGGGTCTTTGCCCACGAAAGCTTATGGTCCAATAAATCTGTTAGTCTATAAGGTGCCACAGGACTTCTCGTTGTTCTTGCAGATTCAGACTGACACGGCTACCCCTCTGATACTACAGGCCTTCTTGTGCTCCATGGCCTCTTGGCCTGCTGTGGAGACAGACCATGGGAAGTCCCATCTCCAGGGGTCTAACAGACAGCAACCAAATGGCTCCTGGATAGCTGTCTACCTTTTATATAAACAGAAGTAGGGCTTTTCTGTAGCTGCCGTGGCCATTTCTGCTACTTGCTCCTCAACTTCCAACTTTGATCTTGATTTTTGCTTTCTGAACTGGACCCTAAAACCTAGCTTTCATATTGATCTTGACCTAGAACCGAGGAGCTTCTCCACTGCTCCCAGCCTCAGATTTGGCCCTGCTCTGACCCTTGGTCCAACTGCTCTTGATGTGACCTTGACAAAATGTCTCCAAAAGTTTTTATCAGTCTATTCAATCTCTAATGTGTTCTGAATTGTTTTTAAGCGCTGTGCCACTTAGGGGTGAATAGGCCACCTAAGAAATATCTGCAAGCAATTCTTCTGATTTTCCCCCCCAAAATTTTCAGCCATGTTCATGCTCTTCTCTTGGGGTTCACATTCCATCAGTGTTCATGCAGCTGCGCATAACTCGGAAGTGCAATGCGAACTTATGAAGGCATAGATCCAAAGCTCATTGAAATCAGTGAGATTCTTTACATTGATTTCAGTGGGTTTTGGATCAGATTCCAGGTTAAGGAACAGAAATAGTACCATGTGACTTACCTGACAATTTACAACTAATCAGGGCCTTGATCCTTATAGCCAGTATGCTTAACTTTGCACACTGACTATGCCCATTAACTTCAGTGGGACTAGACCCAATGCATAAAATTGAGCATGGGTGTAAATCTTTGCAGGATTGAGGTCTAGTGGAACTTGACTAGAGAATGGTGACTATTGAATTTGAAAATGAATGCATAGAGTAAAGAAACCCTTCAAACCACAGAATAGTCATAATTTTGAGCAATAAAGTCAATCTGATAAATCTGTGATTTGCTTGTGGATTTTCTGTGCAAAATAAGAGGATAAATGCCTTAACTGTGGTGTTTCTTGTAAATTATTCACTTAGCTCTAGGCCTACTTAAGACAAATATTTCTTCATTCTTACTAATATCAAATTAGAAAATTGCATTCTTCACTGAGGCATCAGAAATCTTTCAGGATGATAGATACAGGAAAAATCTCTATCTTCCTTAATAAACTATGGGGTGAGATCATGGTTCTTGCCCCTTAATGCCATGTAAACGGCCACAGAAGCATAAGGGGGTCCCCTTCTTTTTCTTTTCCCTTAGCTCCTATGGGAGTATAGGCCATCAACAATTTCTTTCCAAGCCTCTCTGTCTTGTGCCACCTTTTCAAATTCTCTCCAGCTTTTGCCCGTTTTCCTCACATTCACATCCAGGTCTTTTCTCCAACTATTCTTTGGCCTTCCTCTTCACCTTTTTCCCTGTGGGTTCCAGGATAGAGATTGTCTGGTAATGCTAGTTGGTGGCTTCCTCAGTGTATGTCCAATCCATTGCCATCTTCTTCTCAAAAACTCTTGCTCTACTGGACATTACACTGCTCTTTCCCATAAGCTAATGTTTGTAACCTTGTCAGACCACTTCAAGCCAATGATCTTACGCAAGCATTTATTAATAAAAGCCTGCAATCTTTTGATGTTTGTCCTTGTTGTTCGCCATGATTCTGAGCCATATAGAAGAACTGATTTAGGATATTTAATAAAATTGCCAAAGAAAGGTGACCTACAAGAATGTACGAATTATAGAGGAATCATGCTTTTGTCAGTGCCAGGCAAAGTATTAAACAGGGTAATTCTAGAAAGACTCAAGGAAACTATAGATTCCAAGCTAAGAGATGAACAAGCAGGCTTTTGTCAAAATAGATCTTGTATAGATCAGATAGCCACATTGCACATAATTATTGAACAATGTTTTGAGGAACATATGGAATTCAAGAGAGATCAAGCTACAGACCAAAATAAGGATCTGCAGCTCAAATGTAAAATCAGTACTTCTATAAGGGGGTCTCCAAAAGCCTAAAAATAGGAAGCCCCATAGGCTGCCTCTCAAGAACTTCCTCACATGTTCAGATGTAGGAGGCATGCTGGAGGCAAGAGCTCAGCCCATATCACCGTTGTTGAGATTCCAGGCCATGGGGCCACTTGGGAGTTGCTGTCACAGAGATAGTACCTTCTTCCCCCTGAGTCTGTGGCTGTTACCCAAGAGACTTTTCCAGCTCCAGGAGCAGCCCAGGGTCAGAAAGGCACAAAGGTGTTCCACCTCCTAGGAGCATAACATGGCGTCTTACCCAAAGTGAACCATTATCATTCTTTTCTCCCCTCTCCAAATTCCCTCAGCCCCTTAAATGGACACCTGTAGTTTCAAAAGTACCAGTGGGCATTGGCAAAACTTTAATAAACACATCCCTTTCTCCTCCATTCATATACTTATTTTTCCCACTATCATAAATGATGAAAATATCTTAAAATATTTTGTTAAACACATTGGTTTTGGAGCTGTTGAAAACGAGAAAAAGACTTTGGCATTGCACCTATGCAAGTTCAGTTAATTTTTCTTTATTAAATTTTCAACAAGAGATTATTTCCTTGTAGGAAACACAAGGACACTGTCCTCAAGACCTTGAAAGAATTGAATATTGGGTCTCATTAGTACTGGCAGGCAGCATGATAATGAGTTGAGAAGTGATTCATGAATAGGTTTTTTTTCAGTAAACCCCTTTGTTTCATATTTTTAAAGGTTATTCTGAACAAAGAGAATGTGCAACTCTCACTTTCACTCTGACTCTTGTGGAAGGGAGCAATATTAGAACAGGAGGCTACTTTGCAATTTAAACTAAGAATAATTGGTCTGCCAATCCAAGAAGCCATGGCTGAAACATAATCTTAGCTCAGTTCTTAGTGAACAGCGACTGCATTGCTGAGGAGATCTGAAAGACAATATTTATTGTGAACAGATGACCTTCTGGACCCCATAGTCCCTTCAACTCAGCAGTATAATACTTTTGAACAGGATGAGAGTACCAGCAGAGAAAGAGCTCCCTCTTCTCTGGGTGCAGCACTTGGCTTTTGAGTCCTATGGTAGCTTGAGGGGTACCTGTGAAATCAACTCCTCACTTATAACTTAGACAGAGAAAATGTAAGTTTTATATAGTAAAAATGCAAAATCACAATTGTTAACTTATCCAAAGTGGTGTATGACTTGCCTCATTGCTTCATTCATTTTATATTTTGGCCTTTAACAGAAGGGTGTGTCCTGTTTGAGGTAACAATTTTCTGGGAGTGGGAGGCAGTGAACAAAATCCAAGGTCAAATGTCAAAGACTGAGGACTTACATTTTAAAAAATTACTAGTGATTTTGTTTGCTCAACTTGAAATCTGTGGAAGTAGTCTGATATACAGAGATTGGTGCTAGGCACTTTTTGAAAAGCAGGACCCTTTATAGTGTCTCAAGTTGGACACCTCAAAATTTAGGCAAGCAGAGCCATTATAGGTTGGACCTCTCTGGTCAGGCACCCTCGGGACCTGATTAGTCTGAGATGAGGGATTTTCTGGACCAGGGGAGGTCCTTTCAGGCTCTCTGATGCCGGCCCTCCCCCTGTCACCCGCACTACATGGGCTTCCTGGCTCCCCCTGCAGGCCTCCTGAGCTGCACACCAGCTTCTGGGCCCTCCCCAGCGCAGATCGCACACCAGCTCGCAAACCCCCTTCACAGCCTGACTGAGCCTCGCACCAGCTCCCAGGCCCCCATCCCCTGTAGGGCACTGGGACTCTCTGATCCTGGAACTTCTGTGGTCATGCCAGACCACGGATATTGCTGGACCAGAGAACCCCAGATTTTAGAGGTGCAACCTGTAGTAACTTTTGAAAATATAGGCCAAGATGTTTATATTGTATAAACTCTGTGGCTTAAATATTAGTCTATATGTGACTATAATATTTTTTGGGCAGAAAGTAGTACTGCTTATTTTGTTCTGTGTCTAGCATAATGAGCTTCTGGTCCATGACTGGGGCTCCTAGGCATTAAAGTAATAATCATAAATTAATTAATAAGAACAGCAAGTTGAGCTATTATATCTGACCATATGCTGTTTGCTGAATAATGAATTTCATGAGTACCCATTTCATACACTGTATTCCTTGATGGATATAGCTGGTCAAATATTGGAAAAAAATACCCCTTCCCCAAATTTAGCAGCTCCAGTGATTATGAGAATCAAACATCAACAGGTAGCGATCAAACAATTGCATTAGGAGGGGAAAACATTGCGTTGTTGAGTAACCAACTGTATAGCATCCACATAACGTTCTGTTTCAAAATAATGGCCCTCTTCACTGAAATAGCATTATAAATGTAACATGATAAAACTGAAATTATTAGGGAGGTATAAAAGTACGTTCAGTAGAAAATAACAAAAATGCTTTGCTTTCTGCATGCTTAATCTCTGAGATATGGCACATCTGCAAAAATATTTCTGTAGATTGTTTTGCCCATTAACTGGCCTATGATGTGTATGGATGGGAGAATAAATTATCTTTCTAATATTTTTAAACTTTGGCCCTGACCCTACAAGCACTTACACAATCTTATGATGTGAGTGATCCTATTGACTTAAATTAAACTAGTTGTGTGTAAAGTTAAGCATAAACACTGGTAGCACTGAGGCCTTTGGATGTATCTGACATTTAGTCAAGGGAATCAATGTCCTTAAATCCTCCACTGCATTGCGCTTAGACATATAATGGAGAATGTGACTGCAAGCAGCCATCTGCATCATCATCAACTGCCCCTCCACCCCAGCAGAAGTTAGAACAGCAAAGGGATACTGGCCTAAATGCCATAATCCCTTCTCCCACCCATCCCTGTAAAAGCCTCTGATATTCCCTCTCTCTCCCCTTACACCAGAGATAGGAGGTAGAGACATGGCTGACAGAGGATGTGGCAGTTTTCCACTGTTGGAGATTTCTCCTTCAGAAAGGGAATTCTCCACCAGCCATTTCTGGTTATTTTTAGGGTCACTTTCAGATCAGAAAATCCAAACTTAAATCTCTCAGGGTTGGCATAACTGTGTTCTCATAGAAGTCAATGCAAGTTTTGCTATTGAGCTCAGTGGAATCAGAACTGGGCCAGCATTCACTGATCTTAAAAATATCACCTTCATTGTTTCTTGACTACGTTGCTTCAGTATTCATCAAAGCTGCTACTCAAAAAACAAAACAAAACAGGAAGAGCTCTGTGTTGCTAGTAAGCTTGTTTCTGTCACCAATAGAAGTTGATCTAATAAAAGATATTACCTCACCTGCCTTGTGTCTAATCTCCTAAACACAGACTTATTATTGTCAGCAAAATTTAGCTTCATGTATCTGAGAGCGAAAGACTAGTTCTGATATCACAAAAGGAAATTGTTACATGCTCTTTATGCTAAGCTCCCTAGCCACATTTCAAGTCCTAAGTTGCACTAATTTCCCCTGTCAGTGAGGGAGGTGATGCATCTGGGGAGTCCTATATCTGTAGTGCATCACAGGAGATAAGATGCAGTTGGAGGACCTGGCTCATGGAGGAGAATGGGGTCATAAGACAAGCAAACTGCAGTTCCCATGAATCACTGCAGTAGCATAGCTGAATCAGAATATTTTGGTTTTCATCTGAAAAAAAAAAAGATTTTTACTTTTCTTTTTGTTAAAAATAGTTTCATCGAAACCATCCACCCACCCATTCGCACCATTTAGTCAAAAATTCAGTTCTTCATTGAAAAGACAGCTGGGAAAGAAACATTTTAACCAATTTCTAAAATAAACACTTTAGTTTATTAAAAGCAAGCCCAATAGAAACCAGTCTTGTCCAAATATCAATCATTATATTACTCTTTGGGCCAAATACAGAGCTGCACCCTGTTTCATCAGATTTGAATTTGTTCCTTTGTGACAAAATCTTACACAACAAAAACAACAACAAAAATCAAGCTTACAGTATTGCTGTGACATTCTGTCCTCAAAAGCAAAGTTACTGTAAATGAAAGTGCTTGGTTTGAATAAAGGCTCTTTACCTGTTTGGTAAGATCCCATTATGTTCCAAAGATGTTGTTGGCCTGCTCATAGTCTCCTGATAATGAACTGCATAAAACAAGGATTAATTCATTGTTAACTGCTTTATCTCAAACTATGCAGATGCTGCACAGTCATTTGCATTTCAAAACAGGGATTTGCTCCAAATATTTAGATTGGCTGGAGAACACCTGCTTTTCAGATGCAGCATCTAGCATATGCTGACTCTTCGTGAAAGGCAGCCTTCTATCTTATCATTAAATGCTACAGTATATTGGAAATAAAGCAAATCAAAATCACTTTAAGGGCAAGGACTAACATGGGGCCTTGGACATCAGTGTTCAGGAGTATCAGAATTGGGGGGCAATTTCAAGGCACTTCTGCCCCTGGGGCCACCCTAGGGGAGGTGTTAGCTTCAGCCAGAGTGAAAAAAGTGAGGCTCAGTTCCCTCTTGTATGTTCTCAGCATCTAACTACTGGAGCAACACTGATGTCAGCTGCAGAGGAAAATGAGCATGCTGCCTTTTCAGCTGACAACTAAGTATCTCATCCATGATGACTGCACATTGCATATATAACTGGGGGAGAGGAGGGCAGTGTAAATATAATATTTTAAACAACATTGGCTGGAATGTAAAAAGCAGGTGAAAACACGAGGACTGATATTTAATATACCAATAGAGACAGGGCAGGAGTGCCGTGATATTTGTAAACAATTTGGTCTAATGTTTAAAGCAAGTGAATGATTGATAAAGAAAATCTGGGCCCTGGACTGGGATTCAGAAGATCTGGGCTTTACTGTACTGTAGAGCGATGCTGAAAAAGTAGCTTTTAACTTTTCTTTGCCTCTTTTCCCTCCCAATCATTTAAGT
This sequence comes from Rafetus swinhoei, assembly GCA_019425775.1. Lineage (NCBI taxonomy): Eukaryota > Metazoa > Chordata > Testudines > Trionychidae > Rafetus > Rafetus swinhoei. The sequence continues at coordinate 32,568,785 of CM033440.1, forward strand.
AAGGGACTGCCCTCCCACTGTATGTTTGTATTTTACCTAGTAAAGTGAAACTCCATACTCAAAAGAGGCTTCTAGACAGAATGGTAGTATAAATATCACTTATAAGGAAAAAAAGATACTGACGTCCATTGGCATGCTGCATGATCTTATCATGTCACTAATCTGTAAAATTAGCGGTATTTTACTTCTAAAGGGAACTGTAATGCTTAACTAGTTTGTTTGCTTTGATGGGAGGGATCATTGCAATCCAAAGTACTTTTATATTTTCTCTCTGTTAAATCAAGAAATCAACAGGGATCTAAAACAGTTTCTAATAATCAAGGTGATGCTATTAGTAATTTTTCCCAAAGTGAACAAGACAAGCTCCCCAGAGTACAGTTGGGTTGTGTGTAAGAACATTGCTTCTAGTAATCGTACACTGAGTTGAAGATGACATGCTTTGTACAATCTGCCTTTCTCATGTTTGACTTGTTCCGGTCAAAAGTAGAAGATATGAATGTACTCTCTATTTTTCAAAAAAATCTAAACTATACTGCACAAGGATCCTGAATGTGTCTGAATACCATCAATAGCATGAGGAGCTTTTCACCTCTAGATTGCTTGTTTAAACCTAAACCAGAGTGTCAGTGACCAAAAGGTGTTTTATATGATGTTTGATTGGAGGCGTAAGTACAATAAGATACTCAACCTAGTTCCCACTGGATGGTGTCTATCCACATATGAAAAATGTACCATCTCTGCCTGCGACACTCAATACTCTGCACAAATCTAACTTTTAAACAAACACTTCATTTATTAAAGGACTAGATTATCAACCTGCCAGAAACTAGTTGCATTGCACACTGATGGCACACTGGTGGTAGCTCCTCATGAGAAGTTAAGGCTTAATCATGTTCCACTGAAGCCAATGGGAGCTTTGCCACTGACTTCAGGAAAAACTGGATCAAGCCTTAAGTGATGCAGAATTAGCAGTGATGTAGCTGTGTCAGCCCTAGGAGATTAGAGACAAGGTGGGTGAGGTAATATCTTTTGGTAAGAAACTTCTTACCAAACTTCTGTTGGTAACATCTGTTGGTAAGAAAAACAAGCTTATAAGCAACCCAGCTCTTTCAGGTCTAATGAAAGATATTACCTCACCCACTTTGTTTCAGAGAATCAGTAGTCAATGTGATATAGAAGAGAGAAGGACAGTCTGAATGCACATAACATTAAACATAATGACTAAGAGGTTGCTAATTCACTTCGGAAGTACAGTTTTAAAGCAGTATGCATACCTATGACTCTATGGCTGTGTCTAGACTGCACCCCTTTTGCGGAAAAGGGATGCAAATTAGACACAGCGCAATTGCAAATGAAGCGGGGATTTAAATCTTCCCCGCTTCATTTGCATGAACATGGCTGCCGCTTTTTTCCAGCTCGGGGCTTTGCCGGCAAAAAGCGCCAGTCTAGTCGGGGATCTTTCGGAAAATAAAGCCTTTTCCGAAAGATCCCTTATTCCTCTTAAAATCAGGAATAAGGGACCTTTCGGAAAAGGCTTTATTTTCCGAAAGATCCCCGTCTAGACTGGTGCTTTTTGCTGGCAAATCCCCGAGCCGGAAAAAAGCAGTAGCCATGTTCATGCAAATGAAGCGGGGAAGATTTAAATCCCCGCTTCATTTGCAATTGCGCTGTGTCTAGACTGCACCCGTACAATAACCCAACCATTCTAGAACTATAAAAGTTACAGATGGAAAAGATCCATTAGATGGTCTGCTACATTTTCAGGCCAGTATAAGATTGTTCTCTATATGATGGCTACTAGTTTTGTGTTTCAGTCTAACTTGAAAAGTCCTATGAAATGGGCCAGGATCATTATCAAATTATGCATATCTGTTCTGTATGTGTAAGTAAATTTTGTTCAGCCTTTATAGAAAGTTCTCTTATCAGTGTTCAGTGGGATTAGTCATACTATATTGGAAACTAAAAAGTTAAAATATGATTCAAACTTGTTTAGCCTGTTCCCTTTGAAGTCCGGAATTCATCTTTGCTGTTGGCTAAGATTTCCATTGTATGAACTACCTCATCATTTTTTATAAAAGCTCTATTGATGGAGCCATAACCACAAATCATCATAAAAAAATAAGCATTTAATTTTCTAGTGCATTTCCCCTTAAATACCTGTTTTTTTACAATGCAATTTTAACTCTGCCAACCGGCATTATTATTGTTGATCTTTGGAATGCTGACAACATTGAAAAGGAGTTCTATTTTTTAAAGTATTGTATAGTTTTGGTTTCCTTTGATATATTGGCCAAGAACAAAGAAGTTAATAGTTTTAAATAATGAGAAGCCATTCTGCCCTCAATTACAAATGCTCTTAAGGTCTAGATCCAAAGCCCAGTGAATCTTTCCATTGATTTCCATTGGCTTTGTACCAGGTCCTGCGAGTGAAACTGAGTCCACAGGCGAATAGTCCCTGCCACAGAAATATATGTTATAGCTTCTAGCCTGTAATCCGATCCACTTGAATGGACTCCTGTGCCCATGTGTAGCCACACTGACTTCATGGTGAATCCCCTCTGGCCTAGGAATCAGTTTGCAAAGATCAAATTGCAGGATCAGAGCACAACTTTGTGCCCAAATGCAAAAAGAAAAAGAAAAAACTTTGAAGAAGCTCAGCAGTGAAAGGCAATATGCATTGCTTTTTTCAGCTACTGACATGTCAAACTGTGCTCTCGGGTATGTATTTGCAATTCCCAATTGGGTTCATTCCGAAGGGAGGTGCACTTGGAGGCAGATTCTGGCATTATGTAGTAGGAAATAGTCAGGAATGGGAGGCCCACTTGTAAAGAAACAAAGGAAGACAGCTGGTTGCTCTAATGACCAGACAATATTACTACGGTATATGATACATAAAAGTGTTCTGGTATCTGTCAGTTGTCTTCAGTACACAGTAATCTCAAACCACACACACACTTTCAAATATCATGCTGCTTGTCTTTTTCCTGTGGTGTTTGCTTGAGATATGTGAGGTGGGATGAAAGCCAAGGAAGAAAGAAGCAACATCACTTTAAAAATCATTGAAAAAAGCCCCAAAGCCCTGCAGGATATTGGGTGATGTTATCCATGTGTGTTTGCTTCTGGACGTTTGTTTGTTTGTTTTTTACTATCAAGTACTAAAGTTAATTAAGCTCTATTTAAGTAACAATGAAGATTTCAATGTCCTTCCTTCCCAATTAATGAGCAAATAAACTTCTGATGTCCGAACCTGATCCTATCATTATATGTCAGGGTGCACTTGGTTTTCATTAATAAAAGCTACTAAGGACTTTTTGAGGCAGGATTTTAAAAGCTGATGCTTACAAAGTCAGCTCTGCAGCTGGCATGCATGGAGGTAGGCCCATTGAAGTGAATGGAGCTGTGGCATTTTATATCAGCTGAGAATCTGGCCCAAATATTAGATAAAATTAATGTTTCCAATGAATCCCCTTCAGCACAGATCAAGCAGAAGCTGTAGCAGACAGGGATGTCAGCAAAGTAGTATTCAAAGGGAAAATCCAAGAAGTTTTTCTGTCTGAATAAAATCACCAGAACCAAACACTTAAATATTATGTCCCAGGAAAATGAGAACTCTTTTCTTTGACGTAGTTGTTGGAGTTAGTAGATTTGTCATTTCTTCAACCAAGCACTAATATCTTTTGCATTAGCACCAGGAAGTCCAGGCTTTCACCACCATCAGGTAAAGTTGTAGCTTTACAGTGAGATTTAAGATGAAAGTGGGGGGAAGGGGAAGTCTGCTAGTTTGTGAAGTTCCTCCTTTACATAGGGATTAGTGGATGAGTTTGAGCATGCTGAATTCAATGTGTCAAAAGCATGTTGGAATGGCAGAGGTTTTATTTTAAACTCTTTACTTTTGGATCTTATCAACTCAGTCTATAGTGGCAGTTCCCCCCACCCCTCTCGGTGAGCTTTTCAGGCTTAATTTGATGTTGTAATAGACACATGAGCCTTTAGACCTATGCAGATTTAAGATCAAAAGCTCTTTCAAACATAGCTGACCCCAAAAAGGAAACCCTCTGATTCAACTATCAGGTGAATAGTTCAGTGTAGTTGTGCAAAATATGCAGCATTGAAGTCTTTGATCTTTTACCACTCAGTTCTCATTAACTGTTAAGAGTTTATGCATGTAACTTCCCATGCAGTGTGCTGGAAGCATTTCCCTTAACATTAAGGATTTTTAGATTCTCCTCATTCAAATTTGCTTATTCATAACATTTAAGGTTTGGAATGGTTTTCTACCATCTAACTGCCACATGGAAAATAACATTTGGGGAAAAAGAGAGAGAGAGAGAGAGAAAAGCACATACCTTTCACAATTAACAGGGTAGGTTAACGTGAGGATTTTCTGACCAACAGGATATGTGAATTCATAACAAGATACAAGACAAACAGATTTTAACATCCTGTCAAATGTGTTGGTAGAATTTAATGAATTCAAGTTCAGGTTTTGTAGTTTTCGAATCTAATTCTACCATCAGTGCTATAAATCTGTACACAAATCATCAGGAAACATGGTTTTAAAGGTATAGATTTTGCCAAACAATGAGAAATTATGAGATAATTTATTACCCATTTCTTTGGAGTTGGAGGGGAAGAAAACTGACTATTTCTCTCCCCCAAATTCTTTTGGTAAGGTTTGCTTTACTGCTATGTAATATTGTTTTTCTTATTTATTTTATTGCCAGTTGTACTGATATACTTCACTCAAATGTTGTGGCCTGTTTTTTAAACAGTTAAGAATCTAGGCACAGACATTCAAAGGACTCTAAAGAAGAATACTATCTTGGTTGAACTTTATAATATTATCTACCCGCAATCATTCATACAGATGTTTCAAATTTACAGCCTTTGCCCTGAAGTGTATTGCTAGCGCGATACTATCTTGTGACTCATGAACAAAAACCACCATTTTCTGGTGATGGAAATCGTAACCTGAATTTGATTGATCAAAAGTTTCTTCACCACCAGCATAGCTTTTGCAAAGATCTGATCAGCTGAACTCTTCCATGGCTATGTCTATACTGCATTCTTCTTGCGCAAAAGCCTATGCAGAAGAAGCGTGGATTAGCATATTGCCGCACTCCATTTGCATAATTAATTAGGGCCGTTTTTGCACGAAAGGCTTTTGTGCAAAAAGGAGCTGTGTAGATGGCTCCTTTTTGCACAAAACCCCCCTCTTGAGCAAGAGCCATTCTTCCTGAAAAAATCCACACTTCATTTGCATAGGTGTTTGTGCAAGAAGAGTGCAGTATAGATTTAGCCCATGTTGCTGTGATGAGCAAGTTGTTTAATATATGTTGTTTATACATGGTGACACAGCTGAGGTTTTACTGCACTATGAGACTTCTGAGCTATTGTGTGGAAAAGTTAGCTGAGCCTTGAATCTGACTCTGAGGTAGCAAGGCCATATGTGAAAGAAATAAATGTAAAATATTGTCTGCCCTAGTTTCAGACACTGACATTTCCAAAGGTTGTAGAAATATAATGGGCGTGAGTGACCTCTGTGTTAGATTCCTGTTCCTCCTGCTAGTGAATGCCTGTTGGGAAGCGCTGCAACTACTTTTGGAGCTGATGGTCAGAATCTCCCTTGAGCAGGAGATGATAGTAACTTCTTTGGAAACACCATTTTTTGGAATAAAGAAACCACTTCTGGATATAGATAACATCTCCAATTATTGCCAAGTCTCAATCATTTGTTTTTAAGGGAGGTTACTAAGAGAGTGATGACAAAGAAATGCCTGGAGTCCTCATCTCTTCTTGGCTCTACTTGTTTTGATTTTAGGCCTGGAAACAGCATCAAAAATGCACTGGTGTATGGACAGATGACTCTCTCCTCGGAATGGATGAAGATGCATTTCTGTTCTGTTTCTTTTAGATCTTTTTCAGCTGCCTTTGAGGTCCCACGGCCACATATTCTGGGGCCCCAGCAGCCCCTGGGGCACTAGAAGAGGAAGCCATAGGGGAAGCAGGAGGTGGCTGGTGGCCCTCTCCATTCATGAGGCCATGTGCTCCATCACTGAAATCACATGGTCCCAGACAGCTCCTGGTCAGCGGCCCACTCCCGGTACTCCCCCTTGAGTACCCCACCAGACAAGGGACTGAAGGCAGGTTATCTGCTCCTGCATCAGGTCCTTGCAGGTTCTCTTCCTCCTGCGGAGGAGTGGATGGTGCCTGAGAGTGCATGTATGACCCTATGCTGTGTGAGGCATTGGTGTGTGGTTCCATGACCCCAGACTCTTTATTGGTGGCTTGTTGTGGGAAGGTGTCCCACCACGGAGGCCGCAGTAAGGCAGGCCTGTGCAGGAACCTCTTGAGAAGGATCGAGGCGTTCCTGTGTGACAGCATCATGGAGCTAAGTACTCCAGCCTGGCACTCCTTGTGCACCCAGATGCACAGGCTGTTGTGTGAGCCCCAGGATGAGAAGGCCGAGCAGGGAGCGTGAAGCCCCTCACCACCCACAACCTACCTCCATGAGAGTATATGCAGTGTTAGAACTCACCTGCAGTGCCTTCGCCAGGTTCGTCCAAGTCCTGGGAGACATCCTAGGAGAGGGTGACTGATTCCTGGCTAATGATGACTTCCTGGCTGGTGGGCATGGTGTCCAGTCTGGCCTGCTACTCCTCCTCCTTGTCATTGTCATCATCCTCCTCCACAACTCCACCCTCAGGGAGGCTGACAATGGGCATTTCCTGGCCAGAGTCAGATGATGGGTGGGTGGAAGGTGACTGGACTTCTACCAGGATGGCATCCAGCTGTTCGTAGTAGCAGCACATGTGAGGTGCCACCCCAGACTGTCTACTTTCCTCCCTGGCCTTTGTGTAAGGCAGAGTTCTTTTATTTTCATTCACACCTGCTCCGGGGTCTGGTTGTGCCCCTTCTGGGCCAGGCTGGCAGCCATCCGGCTGTAGATCTCAACATTCCTCCTCTTGTTGCGGAGATCCTGGAGGTTGGTCTCCTCTCCACAGACCTTAGGACCTCTGCACCAGTCCAGGCTGGTGCCCTCTTTCACTCTTGCCCAGAGGCTTCAGAGGTGGCTTCAGGCATGCTGGCAGCAGTGGGGGGCTCAGGAAGAGTGCTGGGGTCTGCCATGGCTGCAGGGAAGGGTTCTGTGTGGCATGGGGCTTGTAGGGCTGTTGTGGTGTCACAAGCCCTTTCCCTTCAGTCTGCAGTTTTAAAGTCTGCAGGAGAAGGGGAGGAGTGGAGTTATCAGGTGTGTGGCCAAAGTTGCCACAAGGGCAACTGAGAGAGGCCTCTGGAGGCCAATTATTTTGAAATAGCAGCTGAGCATCCACACTAACACTACTTCGAAATAACAATTTCAAAATAAGTGTTATGCCTCTTCACAAGTAGACATTATTTCGAAATAACCAGCCCGTTACTTCAAAATAACAGGCTTGGTAGTGCAGATGCTCACCTTGTTATCTTGAAATAAGAAGAGTTTTTTTGAAATAAGGGGGAGTTACTAGTGTAGACCAGGACTTAGAGACATATTCTAGGATGAAATGCATCCTAGAATACTCAAGGAGCTGATAGAGGAGGTATCTGAGCCTCTAGCTATCATCTTTGGAAAATCATGGGGAGACAGGAAAGATTCCAGAAGACTAGAAAAGGGCAAATATAGTGCCCATTTATAAAAAGGGAAATAAGAACAACCCAGGAAACTACAGACCAGTTAGTTTAACTTCTGTGTCAGGGAAGATAATGGAGCAAGTAATTAAGGAAATCATCTGTAAACACTTGGAATGTGGCAAGGTGATAGGGAACAGCCAGCATGGATTTGTAAAGAACAAATCATGTCAAACCAATCTGATAGCTTTCTTTAGTAGGATAACGAGTCTTGTGGATAAGGGAGAAGTGGTGGATGTGGTATACCTAGACTTTAGTAAGGCGTTTGATACGGTCTCGCATGATATTCTTATCAATAAACTAGATAAATACAACTTAGATGGGGCTACTATAAGGTGGGTGCATAACTGGCTGGATAACCGCACTCAGAGAGTAGTTATTAATGGTTCACAATCCTGCTGGAAAGGCATAACAAGTGGGTTCTGCAGGGGTCTGTTTTGGGACTGGCTCTGTTCAATATCTTCATCAACAATTTAGATATTGGTATAGAAAGTACGCTTATTAAGTTTGCAGATGATACCAAGCTGGGAGGGGTTGCGACTAATCTGGAGGATAGGGTAATAATTCAAAATGACCTGGACAAATTGGAGAAATGGTCTAAGGTAAATAGGATGAAGTTTAATAAAGACAAATGCAAAGTACTCTACTTAGGAAGGAACAATCAGTTTCATACATACAAAATGGGAAGCGACTGTCTGGGAAGGAGTATGGCAGAAAGGGATCTAGGGGTTATAGTGGACCACAAGTTGAATATGAGTCAGCAGTGTGATGCTGTTGCAAAGAAAGCAGACATGATTCTGGGATGCATTAACAGGTGTGTTGTGAGCAAGACACGAGAAGTCATTCTTCCGCTCTACTCTGCACTGGTTAGGCCTCAGTTGGAGTATTGTGTCCAGTTCTGGGCACCGTGATTTCAAGAAAGATGTGGAGAAATTGGAGAGGGTCCAGAGAAGAGCAACGAGAATGATTAAAGGTCTAGAGAACATGACCTATGAGGGAAGACTGAAGGAATTGGATTTGTTTAGTTTAGAAAAGAGAAGATTGAGGGGGGACATGATAGCAGTTTTTAGATATCTAAAAGGGTGTCATAAGGAGGAGGGAGAAAACTTGTTCATCTTGGCCTCTGAGGATAGAACAAGAAGCAATGGGCTTAAACTGCAGCAAGGAGGTTTAGGTTGGACATTAGGAAAAAGTTCCTAACTGTCAGGGTAGTCAGACACTGGAATAAATTGCCCAGGGAGGTTGTGGAATCTCCATCTCTGGAGATATTTAAGAGTAGGTTAGATAAATGTCTATCAGGGATGGTCTAGACAGTATTTGGTCCTGCCATGAGGGCAGGGGACTGGACTCGATGACCTCTCGAGGTCCCTTCCAGTCCTAGTATTCTATGATTCTATTCTATGATTCTATGATATATATATATGTAATCATGAGCCTTTGTGGGAAAAACCCACTTACATGAACTCGAGTCATGGAGCTATTAGCCAAGATGGTTAGGGATGGTATTCCTAGCCTCTGTTTGCCAGAAGCTGGGAATGGGCAGCCAGGGATGGATCGACTGATGACTGCCTGTTTTGTTCATTCCCTCTGGGGCACCTGGCATTGGCCACTATCGGCAGACAAGATACTGGGCTAGATGGACCTTTGTTTTGACTCGTATGACTGTTCTTATGCTCTTATGTCTATTGTTTGCACAAGCTTTGTGGACAAAATTCTGCCGTGAAATCTACACTGCCAGAGGATGTGGTGAAGTCTAGAACTTTAACAGGGTTCAAAAAAGAGATAGATAGATTCATGGAGGTTAGGTCCATCAATGGCTATTAGCCAGGATGGGTAGGAATGGTGTCCCTAGCCTCTGTTTCTCTGGAGGTGGGTGACAGGGGAGGGATCACATGAGGGTTACATGTTGTGATCCCTCCCTCTGGGGTATTTGGCATTGGCCACTGTCAGCAGACAGGATACTGGGCTAGATGGACCTTTGATCTGACCCAGTATGACCGTTCTTATGTACACACAAGTGAGTTTGGGAAAAGTCAAAATTGCTACACATGTGCAGATCTCTAGTACCACTCTTATACCAACTCTGTGGTGCTGAAGTGAAACATGGTTGCTAAGGAAGTCTGAACACAAAGATTGATGTTTTCATAGAATACTAGAACTAGAAGGGACCCCAATAGGTCATGAAGTTCAATCCCCTGCACTCCTGGCAGGACCAAGCACCATTCTCATCTGAGCTCAATATCAAGTGGCAGAGCAAAATTAGAATTGATATTATTCAAAGCCAAACCCAGCAATTGCCTTTTTGGTTTTTGATGCTTTTCAACAAAAAACTGAAAAATGTAATAAAAACCAGGCATTTCCCATGGAAATAATTCAGTCTTGATAAAAATTAGCATTGCACTCCAAGTCAGAATAAATTATCAGAAGTGTTATATGGGCAGCTTCACCTAATGCTAAACTACCCAATCTCTCTACAATTGCCCATTTAAATAAATGGTTTGGACTAGCTTGATTTTTGTGTTGAACATACTCTGAATCTCCCACTTAAATGGACTAGTACTTTTCTCCAGAGCCAGATTCTCACAGGAACTTTGTCCCTAATATAATCATTAAACAAAGCAAATAAACAAAAAAGTATGTTAGAGCAGAGGAACTTTTCCAGTGAAACATTGTGTTCCTGCTCTATTGTGATAGTATGGACACAGCTCAAGGAGTGGGGGAATTGAGAACACTGTGGCTGGAGAAATGAATTTCAGAACCAGCAGTACCATGTTTGGCTATCATAAAGGAGCTGCAGTTTGTTGTTGTCTAGTTGGCTGCCTAATATTACGTTTTTTCAAAAACAAGAAATAGTCTAGTAGCACCTTAAAGACTAACAAAATACATAGATGGTATCATGAGCCTTCGTGGGCATAACCCTGAAGAAGTGGGTTATGCCTACAAAAGCTCATGATACCGTCTACATGTTTTGCTAGTCTTTAAGGTGCTACCAGACTATTTCTTGTTTTTTAAGTTTTTCCTGTTACAGACTAACTTGGCTACCCCTCTGAAGCTTTTATTACATGTTTGCAGAGTTCTTGTAGCTATGTCAATATCAGCATGTCAGAGACAAGGTAAGGGAGGCAATATCCGAACTGAACAAGAACTTTATGGAACTTGTCTCTTTCACCAACAGAACTTGGTCCAAGTAAAGATATTTCCTCCTTCACCTTATCCCTCTAATCGTACTGGGTGAAGAATGTCTGAAATGGTTGAAGAGGCATTTTCTATTGCTAATTTATAGCTGCAAGGCACTTTTTGGTCATGATCAACTGTTATGTTTTTGTAAAAATTATGCACTAGACACGACGAGCTGGAGTGTACTTTTTTTTAAAATTCACTTCAAGCAGGCAGAGGCCTATTCCTTGAAGACAGAATGTAGCTAATAAATGCCAAGTTTTAGGGGGGCCGGGAATCACTGTGGCTTTTAAATATGACTATGAATAGTAAAACTCTTCAGCTAGACTACATAGAACCAGGAACAAAAGGAAACTTGAATTACACCAGCAGCATTTTAATAGCTGCAATTATCAGCTGGCCTTGCATTAGGAGTTCCACACCCATGAGGTAAAAGATGTCAGGGGGATAGAGTGAAAGCTCTGCCTGAAAATGCAAAATCACAATGCATTCACTTGCTAAAAGACTTGGATGAGCTACCCACTTTGGTCTTTGTACTCTTTTAAATACAGCCATCTAGTTGTCTTGGAGACAGGCACGTGGAAAGTAATAAAAAAAAAACCCTCTCAATATATTCTCATCCCCAATCTTATAATCCCCTGATTATAGATCAGCTAAGTAATATTCTAAATGGAAAATATATAAATATTAACCTGACAAACTGCTCTGCTTAAGTCAATGACACATGAATAGAAGATGTGGGTAACAAGAGGTTTATTAAAAAGTAGCAGGAATGAGGGCGGGGAAGGACGGGGGAGAACATAACTTGTAAAACAGAAAGGAAAGAAATATAGAAACACTGAGGTCCATTTGAAACTATTCAATTCCACTGGAAATCACAGAGGAAAAGAGCAAACTAAATTGTTTAACTTGTAATGATATCTGATAACTGTAGTTAAAATGTATTTGCTATTTGAATATCCTATTGCACATTGCATATGGATGTAAATTTGGACCCTGATCCTGCTGTTTTTAAGACAATAGTAAAACTCCCATCTGCTTCAAAGGGGAGATGGAACAGGCTCTTAGGGTAAGATTTTTAAAGGTACCCAAATATCTTTAAAAAGCTGGGACTTAGAGTTGTATGAAGGAAGTAGACAATGTGCTTGTTGATATTTCCAGCACCTTAGTAATTTGAAAATCAGCAGCCCTCAAAAGTAACTTGGGAAGAAGACTGAAAAGTTGTATTGATTATAATCTCTTATTAATTGATTTCAAGATCTTCAAGCAAAACTGGAAAATTTAATGTATTTCTTCACTGAATGTAGTAAGCTTGGATGTGTATGATTCAATTAAAAATGTCAACTAACACTTGTATAGCGCTTTTTTGGCACATACAAAAAGTAAAGCCAAGATTTTCAGAAGTGACTCATGATTTGTAACTTAGTGATTGGCACCAGATTTCAGATACCTTCAAAGAGATGGCCCCTCAAACAATATTGAGCATCCACCTTGTGAAAATTAGGATGTTTTATAGCGTCTCAAGTTGGGCACTCAAAAAATGGAGGTAACCAAAATAATAATGAGGATGATGATTTTTATTAATTTATTACTGTATTGCCTAGGGACTTGTGTCACAGATCAGGACAGCAATGCAGTAGGCACTGTGCATAGAATACAAAATACTAGTCACTTCTGAAATCTTGGCTTAAGCAATTGTTACAAATTTGTACAAAATATGTGGCATTGTACATATGTACATATTTATATACATTTGTAGAGAGACTTCTATGACACTCATTAGTATAGTGTCTGAATACCTCATACGCTTTAATGGATTTACCATAATAACTTCCCTGAGTGCAACATAAATATTTTCATCTCCATTGAACATAGTGGAAAATTGAGGCATAAAGGGACTTGGCCAACTCTTTAGAAGAGTTAAGAATAGAACTGAGACCTCATTACTCTCAATCCAGGGCTTTAACTATCTCGGCCATTTTCTTTGCTCAGAGGCAAATTGTCTCTGTAAATATTCTAGCATGCCTGCATCCTGATCTGCAGTTTGTGCTGATTCTTTTATTTTTGTTAAACAACCTATTTTATAGAAATAATAAAAATCTTTGGCAATAAAGGCATGCATTAAATAAAGTGCATGATGTAGAAGACATGCTAAATTTGTGCAAAAATGAAAATAAAATGTGCACAAGCTAGACTTGTGCATTCCAAATCTAGTTTGTTCCTAATCTGCCACTTTCTATTATTTATAATTGGTGTACTACAGTGAACTGTTTTGAAATAATGACCCATGTTTATCCCTGGTGTAAGGATAAACTAAGTCAACATGGGTGTGTGGAGTCATTCTTTGCCACCAGTGAGTGACATGAGAAATCTTAAAATGCAGAAAAAGCATTAAATAGCCTGGCCTCAACCAGGCCTGAGAGATTTGAATTCAATGATAATGTGCTTATAATGACTGTGATAGTTATTCTGAGCCCAAAACCAGTCTGAATGTTAATGAAAGACACAGCTGAAGAGCTATTCAAACTTGTGGTTAGGCTGATGTCAGATGTGGATGCAGAGGAAGGGGAAGTCAAGGAAATTTAAGACAAATAGGTACATGAATCCTTAGGATATTAGGTTACTAGCCTGGTGGGAGACATCTGGAAACTAGCTTTTAAAGCTGGGGGCAGTAGTGCAAAGATTGGGGAGGTGTTTGGCAGCAGAGAGATAGGGAAAAGTTCTACCCCTTCTTTGCTTCTCGCTTCATCAAGTCCTCACCATAAACCCCTCATAAGACTCAAACTCCCTGGCCCTAGACTCTGATATTTAGCAAAGGAAAACAGGCTCTCTTGGTATAGGGTTTGGAGAAATAACTAGCAAAGAGCCAAAGCAGACTGGATCAAGGAGGCTGATGAGAAGAGTAAGGGAGTTAGAACAGACTAGATGACGTTGGGATTTCACAAAGAGGGAAATGTTGTGCATGTGTTTTTTAAGTTAGTTAAAACTTTCCTGTGCTTAATAGCTGATTATTGGGGACATTTCTGGACTTAACTTAAATCCCCTGTTAACATTGCAGTTTACCTAAAAATCTGTTGCTAATTCATATGATTTTTATCATAAGACTTGCAATTTTTTTAGTGCTTTTCATAAAACTTCCAGCCACTGGAATCAGGCTGTTCCAGAAGAATCTCAGCTTTCATTTTTTTTTAAATAAAAAAGTAAGTTTCTTGCCTATCAGACCTAGGGCAAGTCACTCAGGCTACGTCTACACTGCCAGCTTTGCTGGCAGTCCCTATGCAAATGAAGCACAGATTAGCATACTGCTGTGCTTTATTTGCATCATTTATTCAAGCCGTTTTTGCGCAAGGGGTTTTTGCACAAAAACAAACAGTGTGGACTTTTTTTTTTGCGCAAAACCACCGTTTTGCGCAACATCCTCATGCTCCAAAAAAGGAGGTACACTGATCTTGTAGAAAAAGGGGTTTTTGAACAAAAAGAAAACATCCTTACTGCTTGTTTTTGCGCAAAAACCCCAGTGCAAAAACGGATCAGCAAAAAGTATACAAATGAGATCACAATTCATGCAAATGAGTTCCTCATTAGCATATTTTTTGCTGAGAAAACTCATAGTGTAGATGTAGCCTTAGTGCTTGCCTACATAGTTAATGTGCAGCAAATGTAGTGTGCGTGAATCAATGTCTAACTAGCCTGCAATGTATTAAGTGCCTGAATGGGCCCTGTAGCCATCTGCTATGAATGCCCTGTATGCTTTGATCAAATCCTATTTCCAAGTGGATAAGAGAACCTATAGTGAATGGTAGTAAGGACCACATGGACAGTTACAGTGCAGTAGGTAAATACATGACAGATTTACTCCCCAGCTTGCAGCCCACTAGCTGTTGAGATGATAGTACTTCCTTACCTAACAGGGATGTACTGAGAACAAATTCAGTAAAAATTGTGATAGGTTCAACTATTATAGTAATGGGGCTTATTTACAAAGTAGATTAGGATCAATTTAACTAAAGGTGTAGATTTAAAGTGCATTAAATCCCCGTGTGGAGGTGTCCTTCAAAAGTGAAGTTGAAACTTATTCCCCTTTAGCTTGATTTACTTTGGGTACATCTACAAAGCAGTGTTATTTCAAAATAACTATGCGAGTGTCTACGCAGCTAGCCTGTTAGTTCACATTTATTTCAAAATAAGGAGCAGCTTATTTCAGTATTTGTAAACCTCATTCCATGAGGAATAATGCCTCTTCCGAAATAGCTATTTCAAAATAGCGTGCGTGTAGACAGGGCAGCTGGAGTTATTTCAAAATAATTGGCCTCCAGCCCTTCCCATGGTGCCCTGCTGACTGCCCTGTCTACACTCATCAAACCTCTTTATTCCCCGCTTCCCCTGGACCCCTTAAAGGTGCAGGCTCAGGGGAAAGGGCTGATATCATACAGCAGACCCTGACAGCCCTGAGCCACCAACCAGTTGACACTGTGTTGAGGTAGCACAAAATAAGCAAGACTGCTGCTCCCACCCAGCCCTCCACTGCTCCCAGGTCCCTGCCCAGGGATGGCAAAGATGCATGCCTTCCTGGACTGGTGTGGAGATCCTGGACCTTATTGAGGTTTGGGGTGATCAGACCAACCTCCAGGACCTTCACACCAGATGCCGGAATGCCAACGACTATGGCCACCAAGGGGCACATCTGCACTCAGGAGTAGTTGCGGATGAAAGAGAAAAAGCTCTGTCAGGTGTATGACAAGTTCTGGAAGCACAGCTACCATTCTGGGATAGAAGCCCATACCTGACTCTACTATGAAGACCAGCGCTTAATACTATGTGGTGGGGCAGTCCCTTCCCCACCCCAGTAGTGGAATCAGGGCTCAAAACTGCCATCCTTGCCTTCCCGGGGACAGAGAAGCAGAGGAGGAGCTGGATGATGCCAGCAAATAACCCTCCTGACCCTGGAGCCAGTACCTCACACTCTGGTTGTGTCCCAGGCATCGTCCAAGGCCAGGGAAGCCACAAGTGCCATCAAGTTCCCTACACACACAGGGAGGAGGTAGTAAGCAGAGAAAGGCAGATGCACATTCCTCGCTCGGCCTTTGTGGCCTGGGGATCGCGCAGCAGTGTGTTTACGTGGGAGTACATGGAGTGACAGTGCAGGGCACACAGCCCCAGGAGTCTGCAACAGAGGACCCTTGTGCTATTGTCCACAGGGTGCCTGGAGAGGCCCGACAGTGGGATGGGACACCCTCCCACCACAAGCCACCACTAGAAGGAAGCTGGACACACACACACTCTCACGCTCACTCTCTCTCAGCAGTTCGGCACACGGGCATTCCCACACTCTTGGAACAGCATCCACTCCCAGAGACAATGCGGCGAGGCACAGGAGTGTCTGCTGCTCTCATGCGCCTCCCTCCAACACCCTGCCTCCCTCTCCCCCAGCAGGCAGGGATACAAGTTCTCTCCCTGCGGGACACTACCACTGCGAGACCTGGTGGGCATGTGGCATGGAGGAAAGCCCACTCGCCCTATGGCCCCCCTCCCATCTGCAAGATCCTGGTCTGGTCATCACCTTCACATGCCTGCTCGTCCCTGGGATGTGGGGGTAGTGAGGTTCCCCACTTGGGCATCTAGGCCCCTGCAGGAAAGGGCCCACTGACTAGACCACACATGGCCTTGCTTCAAGCACATTGCCTTCGCCTCAACCGACACCTTTCGCTCTCACCTCAGATGAGGGCTAGGCTTCAGGCACAGTGTCTCCAGGGATGACTGACCATCTCTCTGCTTCCCACAGCCAGACCAGCTGTGAGAGGGGGGTGTTCGACACCAGCTCATGGCAGCCTCCGACCCCGAGGTACCCACCAGTGCAGGAGACTCATGGACGAGTGCCAGCGAGAGCACCTTGCGATACTCTGATCCCTGGAGCAGAACCTGGACTGGAGACAGCAGGAAAACATTCAACTGCAGCGTGTGCACCATGTGCATGGCAGTTCAATCCCTGAGCACCAGCATACTCGCTGTCCCTGCTCCTGCCCCTCCTGCTTCTCCCCCAATATCCCCAACATGGCCACCGAGGCCCCTGCAGCCATGGAGGTGGGATCATTGGAGCCAGGTGCCACTCCCAGCCTCAATCCTAAGCCTCTCCTTCCCCTCCCCCCCACCTTCTTTCTCCCCTCTCTGGTTCTTTCCCAAGTCCCTCCCCAGTTACTTTGACCCCAAATAAAAAAAGCAGAGAGTTTATTTTTTCAAGACAAAAAGTGTGGTTTATTGTCTCTGCATGGGAGAGGTGAGGAAGGGGGAAGGGAGGGGTGATGCACAGGCCCCTTGTGGGGAGACCCAGGGGAGAATGTCACTGGGGTTCTTGTGAGAAACTCTCCCTCAGGGCCTTCCAGATGCACACGGCCCCTTAATGTACCTGCCAGATGGCAGCCATGTGTGGCTGCTTGAAGGCCCTGCCAAGCCAGTCAGCCTCTGCCCCCCCACCCAGGAAGAAACACCTCCTCCTTTCTCTCACAAATATTGTGAAGGACACAGCATGCAGCTACCATGTGTGGGATGTTCTGCTACCCAACATCCAGCCAGGTGAGGAGGCAATGGAACTGCACCTTGAGCTGCCCAAAGGTGTCTTCCATCATCATGTTGGCCCTGCTGAACCTGGCGTTGAACCATTCCTTGGAGTGGTCAAGGTGGCCAGTGTAGGGCTTCATTAGCCAAGATAACACAGTAGTCCACGTCCCCCATGATTCACATTAGCATGTCCACATCCCCGACCCTGATGGTGCATAAAGGGAAAAAAGTGCCAGCATGCAGGTTCTGGAACACGCTGGAGTTGCAGAAGACTCAGGCATCATGCGCTTCCCCCACCACCGAACGTAGGTATATGGCCCTGGTGGTCCATGATGGCTTGCAGGATCATCGAGAAGTATCTCTTTCGGTTGATGTACACAGATGGCCGGTGGTTGGGAGCCCCACAGTTCAGGACACCCATGTAGGCAAAGCCGGCAATGATGGTGTCCACGTTGCCAAGGCTGATGACCCTGCGCAACAGATGGTGTTGATGGTCCACACTACCTGTAGAAGGAGACAAACAAACAGATAATCACAGGGTTGCCAGAGCCCTTGGGAGGTCCCTGAGAGCCCTTTCATCTCCCACAGCAAGAGCAACCCCCCACTTACCCCATCTCCCGGTAGAGCTTTGTGAGGGTGGGACTGAAAAGCCTCCTAAGAAGGGGGGCTTCCACTATCGCCACCACCACCACCAACTCCCTCTTCCCTTGGGAGTCCCATTCCAGCAGTCAACCCCCCCTCTTTGGAACAATAGCCCAAGAATGCCATATTTGCATGAGCACGGCTCCAGTGGTCAATCTCCCCATGCCTAACTGGTTCCCAATGAATTGGTAGCTGTCCAGCGTGGTGAGCTTCCACAGGGCAATGGCAACCCATTTCTGGAGGGGGATAGCCAGTAGCATGTGAGTGTCCTGTCACCTGAGGGTAGGAGTAAGCCATTCACACAACTCCAAAAAGGTGTCCTTCCTCATCCAGAAATTCTGGAGCCACTGTTAGTTGTCCCACCGCTCCATGACAAGCCAGTCTCGACTGTTGGAACTGGTGTCCAGATGCATAAGTGGTGGTGCATGGTATGCAGGGGAGGGCGGGTGGGATCCAGCAGCATGAGCCATGCCCACAGAGAGCCAATGAGTGTCTCCAAGATAACCAGAAGGTTGGGTTCCTGCAGGGCCTGGGAGGCAGCGTGCAGAAACTGCTGCATGAGGTACAGCACAAGCTGCACGAGCCGTCTACTGCCCAGAGGTAGCTCAGGCTCCATAGCTGGAGGGCTGAGGTGTCTGCAAGGGCAACAACAGCAGGCAAAGGAATGGGTTTGTTGACCCTCAATGAGGTAGGCAAAAGAGAAGAGCCTGAGACGCTGCTGTACGGGGTGTCCCTTTAAGCAAGAGCCTCAGATAGCCTCAGGCAGCAGCCACGGGAAGTGAGTGCTATTTTGATGCCCTTCCTGAAGTGGTTCCAGGTGGCCTTAAATGTGATTCAGCATCCAGTCAGCGTGGATGCTCTATTTTGAAATAGGTAGGCACTATTTTGATGAGCATTTGGTATGTAGACATGCTATTTCGAAATAAGCTATTTCAGAGTATTCCGGAATAGCTTATTCCGAAATAATTGTGCAGTGTAGACAAACCCTTTGTGTCCATACAGAGCTTTAATGTGTTTTAAATTCAGACTTTTAGCTAAATAGGCTTATTTTCCTGAATGTCCTCTGGAAGGACATGCTCTCTCACTAGACTCTGGGGCAGACATTTTCAGAAATAACTAGTAACTACAGGCCTGCGTCCCCTGCTTGCTACGCTCGCCAACCCCCCTCTGTCTGCCACAGCCGGATAGTGGCCTCCCCTCCTACCCATGCTGCAGCAGGAGGGGACAGGATGCTGTGGCCAAATGGGGCTGAGCCCTGATTGGGGCCTTGTTGGCCAGGCTTCATTTTAAATAAAGTAAAATACCAACAAAAAACATTGTCTCAACATTGTCTTTATTTATGGCAGCAGTGGGGAACCTATTTTGGGTCAGGGGCCACTGACCCACAGAAAAATCAGTTAGGGACCACACAAGTGAGAGGGGGAAAAAAAGCCCCTTCAAAAAACCCCAACCTTCCCTGATGTGACCCCCAACTGAAACACCTCAGTCCTCTGGTGCTCCAGCCCCATGGGGGGAGGGTAGGTAGGACTGAGGTTCAAGGCCTCAGGCCAGATTATCTCTTCTGGGGTTCCAGGGTTAGTGGATTTTGTGGGCCCCCGTAGGCTCTGGGGTGGGGCCAAAAATGAGGGGTTCAGCGTGCGGGACAGTGCTGCCAGTGAGCGGGATAGAGGTGGGGGTGAAGGAGGGGGTGAGGTTGCAAGGTCTAGCTGAGAGTAGGGTGTCTGACTAATAGGAGGGGGCAGGAGCAAGAGAAGGTGCAGAGTTTGGCCAGGAGGGAGGGCACAGGAGCAGGCTGTGGATAGGGCGTGCAGCTTGGAAGGAGCATTCAGGAGAAAGGAAGGGTACAGGAACAGGGAGGGAGCAAGAGAGGGGGGCAGGAGCTTGCCAACCCCTCTCTCTGGCTGCTATGCGCATCCCTCCCCCTCCCGACCGGTATGCTCACCACTCCCTCCTAACCAGACATCCTGCCCCCAGCCTAGTCCTGCACCCTCCCTTGCTCCTGAACCCTCCCCCCACCCAGACACCACCCCAGCCTGTTCCTGCATCCTCCCTCCTGGCCAGACTCTGCACCCTCACCTCCTTCTACACCCCACCTCCCACCCAGATCTTGCACTCCCATCCCTATCCCTGGCAGAGATGGGAAGAGGGGGGTGCACATGGGAACGGGGGAGGGAGGAGGCCATGTGACTCCCATTTCCCTGGAGCATGCAAACAGGCCTCTAACATCTGACATCACTAAGTGCCTCCCCATGTCCCTTTAAGAGCCCAGAGCCCCCTCCCTGCCTCACAACCCTTTGGCACCTCCCCACATCCCCTTTAAAATCCCAGAGCCCCCTCCTTGCTGCACAGCCCTTCAATGCTTCCCCTTCCTAGGTCCCTGTGTGCAAAGCCCCCTGAATGCCCAGCACTCTCAACATCCTCTATTGTACTGTCAGCCCCTGCCCCAGCCTCTCCTGGGTCCCCACCCCTGGTTCAGGGACTTACCTCTTTTCTCAAGCGGAGACTCCGCACGCACCTGCCTGGGGCTCCCTGCCACCTTCTCCACCCATGCATGTGCACTCCCCTCGCTCAGCTCCCCAGTGCACCCCCGCTCTCCCCTTTATGGCCCCAGGGCCCATGCCACAAGCCCAAGGCTCTGCATGTAGCTGGTCAGCCAGGGGCTCTGGGGACAGCCCGTGCCCAGGGCAGGTAGGTTGGGGGCTCAGGGCTAGGGTAACTTTTCCAGCACCCCATGCTCAGAGCAACAGACCCCATGGGCATGAAGCTACCCAAGAAAGGTGAGGGGCAGGGGCCCTCCCGGGATTGGGGGAGTCAGCACAGCTCCTGCCTCCACAGAGCACTGTGGGGGGAGGGGAGAACACACAACTGAGGATGCAGGTGGAGTCGGGTGGTGGGATGCAGATGATGTGATGATGTTACTCGTCCCGCAGGAAAATGTTATATATATAGAGAGAGAGAGAGACCGAGAGAGAAAGAGCGAGATAAAAGATACTTTAGGTTTGGGATGCCCAGCTTAACAAGGCCTCACTTTTGGAAAGTGCTGCCCTCTGAAAATCAGACCTCTTGAAGTTGTTACCCTAAAACAGAAACATCCTACATTTCTAGTGACTTTTGAAAATGAAGGCTGAACAGGTTTTCTCCCGACTGAAGAAAGAGCAATGCCAAAACACTTCTCCAAGTCACATCTCTCACCTGGCTGAGAATATTACATTTCATAGACATTATAAAGCTTTCTGTTTTAGTTGTTAAACTCAAGTAATTCACCATTATTCTTTTTTTTCCTTTTAGTAGAAACCAAATGGAGGCAGATATTATAAAATGTAATCTCTTCATAAGTTCTTCACAAAATCCCTTAGTTATTATAACACTTGTTTCTATAAGTGCTTGTTGTGTACACTGTCAGCTATTTCTGTCATTATCATCCAGGTCCTCTGTAAAATGATCTAGTTCTGAGAAAGCTCTCCAAGATGAGAGCAGTTTACCACTGTTTAATGAGTTTATAATTGGATTCAGGGTTCCAGCTGGAAAGCAAGAATAGGAAGTGGGAAGTGTGTTTGGGGTGGGTGGGAATTTATGTCTCTGGGTATTTCCTTTTTAGGGATTATTGAGTAACAAGCCCCAGAGGAAGAGCAGAAAGGTGGGAATTTGGTCTCCTTGAAAAGGTGGGAACCATCAGAAATTTCAATATGCTCTGAAATTTGTATTCCAAACCCAGAACATCTGTGATCTTGGTGGAAAGACTGAACATTTTGACACTCATATTCTGCTCATAAAAACAATTACTCTTTCCCGCCAGTGCTAACTCATTTTATTTGCATTAACAGAAATATTATGAATAAAAGTCAAGCTGGACATTGCAGTAAATGGAAAATGGCAATTCCATTTACTTCATTGGCAAGGACCCAATCTCTTTTAATTCTCACAAACAGCTGGGATCTTGTGGAATGTAGTAATACCGGAGCTTCTAGTGACAGGCTATTATATGGTAGGCAGTATGATGTCATGAACTTTGAAGGAGCAGAACAGAGGGTTTAGAAAAGAACTCAAGCTTTACCTTGCAGAGGGGAGAGAGTCAAAACGTGGAGAGTATAACCAGTTCCTTTAAATCTTATTTCTGCCTATGACTAATTTGCCAGATGATCCTGATTTAAGAAAAACAGGTATTTTTTAGTATTCACGGTGAGACATATTTTGTTACCTTACTTACGTTGAGTAATACTGTTCTTCATAAATAGCCCTATGAGTAAGAGCAGCAGAATCTAGCTCTGAGACTATTCACTCACTTTTAATTATGGTCCAGTTTCAAATTCCCTTTTTCATGCTGAACAGTGCTTTACTCCTGCTGAAGTCCATGAGATTATGGGGGAATGACTGAGCTGGTACATCACTGTATGCGAGTTTTGTCCTAGTTACTAGTCATCTTGTGTGATTGGTTCTCTAAGGCACGTGGTCTTGTTTCTGGTTTTTCATTGGATGATTGGAACTTTTTGAATAAAAGTAAGGAATGATAAATGCCAAAAACTGGGTAATTAAAAATATTCCCTTGCTGACAAATACATTACATCTCACTAGTCAATCTGCTCTGTCATAGACCTTTTTACAAATGTGCCAGGGATGGAGTCTAGGAGGGTGTGAAAAAAGCAGAGCCCTAGTTTCAAACACTGCAATCGTGGAAACTGCCTCTGCAAAGAAATGTGTACAACTGCCTCCGGCACCATGTTGCCTTTGCTCCATACTCATTGTCCGCCTCCTTGGGATTGTAAGCTCTTTGGAGCAGAGATCCTGTCTCTTTGTTTGCCACCTTCAGGGGGCCTGACCTGGGTTTCTGGATGCTACTTTAATATAAGCAGTAAATAATAACAAAACATCAGCACCATGCTCCGCTCTGTAGCACACAACAGGAGTCAATGCTGCAGTAACTCCTGCTGATGGATTTCTGCAAACTTGGCAGGGGATCAGGAACAATGGATTTTCTGTCTCTACCCAATGATTGCCCTGGAACACTCACTTCCAAGCAGCAGAGACCCAAATCCATTGTTGGTGGTAATAATAGTACTGGAATTCAAAGAGTTTAAGGCCAGAAGGGGCCTATGATGGGGTATTCACCCTACGCCAGCCCCAAAATGGTTAACCAAGCTGAGAAAGGGCCAGTTTGTGAGAGATACCATATGTAAGGCATTTAGGCTGGAGAAGCAGCCCCTGATTGGAAGATGGAATTCAGCTATGCAGGTGGGGGAAGAGCTAATATAAAGCCAGAGACTGGCAACAGAAGCCATGCTTGATGCATGAATGAGAGAAGGAAAAACTCCAGGGAAAAGGGAGGACCCTAGGAACATGGCCCTAAAGGAAAGATGTACCTAGAACAGAGAAGGGTGAAGAAAAAAAGCCTGTGGGAGCTAGTATAGGAAGTATCCCAGGGAGACAGCAACAAGCTTAGGTACTGAGTAGACCAAGGGTGGGGAACCTTTTTTGGCTTGGGGGCTGCTGATCCCAGTCTAGTAGATTTTGTGTGCTCCAGCCTCAGGGTGGGATAGCAGGGTGTAGGGAGGGCTGGAGTGCCAGCACAGGCTGCCCAATGCTGGTGGGGTGGGGTGGGAGCCCCAAGCCCTGGGGTTGGAGCTGGGCAAGCCAGGGCTGCAGGTTCCCCCCGCCCCTGGAATAGTCCTTGGCTACATGTTGTAGGGACCTGGGCTGGAAGTCAAAATAGTGGGCAGGCCTGGGTTTCTTTACCAACCACTGACAGAGTGGCAGTGCCTAGACAGCAGGCCCTGTGAGACACTTTGCTCTGGAAGAGGAAACCCCAGTGAGCTATGTGGAGGGCTGAGTCATGAAGATGATGTTTCAGCTTCCAGAAAGGAGCCACAGAGTAAGAGAGAACAGGTGGTTGAGAGACTGCAAGGGGAGGTGTTGCACCGGGAAAAGAGCTATTACCCAGAGCAACCAGGAGGGTGAACTGTCCCTGGTAAGTGAGCATCCAGGCTAGGGCAATTGCGATAATCTAATCTGACAACCTGTATAACACAGGCTAAAAAATTTAATGGTTTATTCCTGCAGTGAACCAAATAACTTGCATTTGACTACAGCATATCATCCATACCTTTCATGCCACTATTGGCCAAATTTTCATTACACATCCCTGAAATTCTGGGTGCAGAAGTATCTGAGGCCATGTCTACACTAGCAAAGTATTTCAAAATTACTAAATTCTATTTAAGAACTCCCGATTTAACAAATTTGAACTAGCGTGACCACACTACGGGGAAGCCTCGAAATTAGTCCAAGGCAGTCTCCGTTAATGTGAACATGCCACCTCAGACTTAGGCTATGTCTAAACTACATCCCTCTTTTGTACTCCTCAGTACGGGATCTTTCGAAAAAGGGTGTGTTTTTAAAGAACCGTGTCTAGATGGCAATTTCACTTTCGAAAAGCCCTTTATTAAAAGAGTGCGCATCCGCCATTATGCAAATGAAGCATGAGAAATTCAAATCCCGGCTTCATTTGCAATTTCAATCTGTCTAATTTACATCCCTCTTTCGAAAGAGGGATGTAGTTTAGACATGCCTTTAGAGCCCCAGGAAGCACTGTGGAGTAATTAGTTTGAATTACAGTAAGGAGTAATTATTTTGAAATAGTGGCACTGGAGCATCCACACTGCCATTATTTAAAATAACTATTTCGGAATTAGCGTTACTCCTGTTGAAAAGCAGAAGTACAGATTTTGAATTCTGCCACCCGTTGTTTTGAAATAACAGGCTTGGTAGTGTGGATGCTCCGCTTATAAATTCGACCCAGGGAGGGTTATTTTGAAATAAAGTCCTAGTGTAGTAGAGGTCTGAGTGCCCAAACTTAGTATCAGAAGTTGAGCACCCCAGTGCTGAAATATCCACATTCACAGATTGTTCTTGGCCTTTGTGGCCAAACCTGTGCCAGACTGGAAGAGCTGACTCTAAGATTTTATGTCACGCGAACAAGCACAACCAAACCTGGGACTTCTGAAACGTAGTGCACAAGCCTGGGACTTCTGAAGACTTCTGAAGCATAGTGCTTAAGCTTGAGCTAAAACCCAGCTGCTTCTCAGGTAAGGCCACAGAGCAAACACATTATTTTGTTCTAAAGCAGGGAAAGCGGGGTGGTCCTCACTGAAAAGGAGAAAAACACTTCCCACATTCCCCTTGCATACTGGAACCAGGCTAGTAGATTTTGTGTGCTCCAACCCTGCGATGGGGCAGCGGGAGCGGGGAGGGAGCTGGAATGCCAGCATGGGCTCACCAATGCTATGGGGCACCCTGAGCCTCGAGGGATGGATCCAGGCAAGCTGGGGACCGCTTCTGGCCCCTGGGCCTTAGATTCCTCACCCCTGATCTAAAGAGACAGAGAAAAGATGGAGGAAAGGGAACCAAGCAAAGTGACCAGGGTTATGACTGATGCACGACACAGTATTTTTGTGGAAGGGTTTTACTGCTGAGTTATCTAATTTCTGAGTTCCTTGTTTTGATTACTGCTGGGTTTTTGTTCCCCTATGACAGCATAACTGGAACTGAGCATAAAGCCAATAACTGTTAATTATTTGAACATGATTCTAAGCATCTTCTCATGGCACTGAAACAAAAACTGGTGATTAATTCCAGTGATGGTGAGGTCATTTTTAAAACACTTTTTATTGATGGACCAGTCTATCAGCTTTTCAACAATAAAAAACAGAACAGTATGTGCTTCCTAATACCTTCATCAATCTTTAGCAAGCATTTTCAAATCCTGTACCTCTTAAGGAAGGAAGAGGTCCAGGCCAAAAATATAAAAAGGAGTAATAGTTAGACTGAGGGTGTGTCTAGACTACAGGGATTTTTCGGAAAAAGTGGCCTTTTTTCGAAAAATCTTTACCTTCGTCTAGACTGCAGTCATGTTCTTTCAAAAGTCAATCGAAAGAACGCGGCAGTTTTTTCAACCACGGAAAACCTCGTTTTAGGAGGAATAACGCCCTTTTTCGAAAGTGCTCTTTCGAAAAAAGGTGCTATGTAATGCAAACTGTGCTTTTTTGAAAGAGAGCATCCAGACTGCCTGGGTGCTCTCTTTCAAAAAAGTGGCTTGCTTTTTCGAAAGTACTGGTTGTAGTCTAGACGCTCTTTTTCAAAAGAGGCTTTTTTGAAAGATACTTTCGAAAAAGCCTCTTTCGAAAGAGGCTTGCAGTCTAGACGTAGCCTGAGTCATGAAGCATCCCTAACATGGATAAGCAACTATTTAAACAGTTGCCAAAAAACCCACACAATGATTGGCACATCTTCCAGAGATACAAATATGTACAAAAAGAACAGCTAACCTGTATAACTATTTCAAAAGGAAATTCATCTGACATGAGCCATTTTCAGTGACACATGAAACCTCTGGACCCCCTGACATTTTGTATAGTAAGTCTTTTTACTAAAGTGAATGTAGTAGATTCTCAGGACTCGTGTATAGACAAAAGTTGTACCGATTTAAAATATACCCTATAGTTTAACCCTCCCACCCCCATTTGGTATGGGTGTAGTTATACTGGCATAAAATGTCTATACTAATATACCTAATATCCTGGGTTTGACATGGCTTCAATAGCAGTGCATGGGTACCAATGTAGCTTATTCCCATCTGACAAGCTAAACTGGAATAAGCATTTTTATATTGGTATAACTGCACCCACCCTAGGGGTACGTTTACATGCGGCACTATTTTGGGATATTTCTGGTATCCCAAAATAGCGTATTCTGCATCTTGATGGTGCACCTGATATTTTTAAATATCTTTCGAAATAATAGGCATGCTGTTCTGATGTCCCTGTAAACCTCGTTCCATTAGTTTTAAGGGACATTTCGGAACAGTACTCTATTTCGAAATACACTTGAAATAAGTTATGCAATTTGTATAGCTCAAATTGCAGAGCTTATTTTGAGCTATGGGTGCAATGTAGACACATCCCTAGTATACTGGTATAATTATTTTAATAAAAAATTACAAGCCTAACTGAAATAGATACACCAGGACATAATCTGTGGTAGACCAGATCACAGTAAATTCCCTACAGACTTCTCTGTCATTTGTGTCTTGGAAAATTCCCTTTCATTGTTAGTTTGCAGTTAATAAAACAAAACAAAGAATTATTGTAACACACTGAGAAATGAGGCTAGGTCTAGACAGTCCTTTGTCGGAAAAAGCTGGGGTTTCCTCTTCCAGAGCAAAAAAAAGCAGAAGAGGAAACGCGTTCTTTGGACGTGGCGGAGTTTTTCCGGGATACCTCTGGTATCCCGGAAAAACATACCAGTCTAGATGTACCCTGAGTGAAAAGTGGAGAAGTCAGAAGGAAAAATGAAGGTAGACTAGGAGCCCCAGAAAAGGTACCACACAACTACAGAAACATTGCAAACAACTTCTATTGACATAGGCTGCCAAAGGTAAGAGACTCTAAGAAGCCAACACATTTGTAATTGCTCCTGAGCCCTGCCATAACATGTTAACCACTTGTACTGGGAGAAAAAGCACATTTAAGCAGTGAGTAAAAGAGACTGCAAATTTGGAAAAGACAGACACAGTTAATGCAAACCATATAGAGGAAGCAATGTGAGTCCAAGAGGGAAACAGTAAGGCCTTGTCCAGCAGCTACAGTGATGGTACAGTATGAACAGGAACTTTGAGACCAAGCCAGACACCTGAGAAAGCAAAGATCTATCTGCCAATATGGGCAGGAGAAAAAGGAGAGGGTTGAAGCAAACAGAGAGTGGAAATGCACTAGCAATGGAGTGGGACATCTATTCCAGACCATCACAGGACAAAGACTGCCCTACCTCCTAAAAGTCATACCGAAGATCCAATTCACACTGTAGAGCCATAGCTATGCTGTACCTGAACAGACCTGCCGATGGGGCAGGGGCAAAAGGAACAGTTGCCCCGGGACCTGACAATTTAAAAGGCCCCAACTGCTGCTGCTGTGGCAGTGGCTGGAATTCCAATCCCTTTAAATTGCTGCCAGAGCACTGCGCTGCATGTTCTGTGTGACTCTGAACACTGGGACCAGGGGGCATGCCACATGCTGGGCGGCGCTCCAGACTAGCTGCCCCAACACCACCTCTTCTGCCCAAGCCCTGCCTCTTTCGGGAGGATGGAGCCAGTCCCCTCCACATTACCCAGGGGCTGCAGAGGATGTCAGCTCCCCAGCAATAGAGAGCAGAGAGCCGGCAAAGGGACGCCAAATGGGCTGTGTAATACCACTACATGATCAGAGGCGAACTCAATATAATTTTCTTCTAGTACTCTGGACCCGCAGAATGATGAAACAGGTTTCTGCCTTGACACTTATACAATGTATTTCCCTCCACAAGCCACCTCTCCCAGAATTCTCACTCCCCAAACCAACACTGTTTGAGGAAAATATCCACATATGGCTCAAGACCGATAGTCAACAAACACCCAAGCACCGTAAGGGAATTGAAAAGAACTTTGAAGACAGAGTTCAGGAGGGTGTGAATCCATTAAGAGGGAAACCGGTGTGGACCATGCAGTCTGCCCTGAATATTCAACCCAGTGGGTTCAGTAAATTGGTCAGGGTTAAAAGATCCTCCTTGCTCTTCTACATATTGTCATAAACAAATAATGCTGCATATAGTAATGCCCATTTGCACTTTCAAGTACATACTTATTTATTTTGCATGTGCAGCTAGATATGCTATATCTATAGCTACCTGATTTCTCCTGTGGTCCATAATATTATAGAGTTTAAGCATTTCTCAAAAAACTTGCCCCTCTCTTCTCTCTGGCTATGTCTAGACTGCCGAGAAAAGTCAGAAAAAGATACACAAATTGCAAACTGCAATTTGTGTATCTTTTTCTGCTTTTTTTTCCCGAAAGAGGCTTTTCTGAAATTTGGCCCATCTACATAGGGCCAAATTTCAGAAAAAACTCCTCTTTCAGAACATCCATTATTCCTCTCACTGAGAGGAATACAGGGATGCCAAAAGAACATGTCCGCTTTTTTGGAAACTGTTCCAAAAAAGCAGACGCGTTCCTTTAATGTGGCAGAGCTTTTACGGGAGGTATCCCGGAAAAGCTCCGCAGTCTAGACGTAGCCTCAGAAATCCAATGGGTTTTGATATTAGTCTATAATTATTTTTATGACAGCAGTGGACATGAATTCTGATTGAAGTGACCACAATTTGAGGGCAAATATAGTGCCCATCTATAAAAAGGGAAATAAGAACAACCCAGGAAACTACAGATCAGTTAGTTTAACTTCTGTGCCAGGGAAGATAATGGAGCAAGTAATTAAGGAAATCATCTGTAAACACTTGGAAGGTGGTAAGGTGATAAGGAACAGCCAGCATGGATTTGTAAAGAACAAATCATGTCAAACCAATCTGATAGCTTTCTTTGATAGGATAACGAGTCTTGTGGATAAGGGAGAAGCTGTGGATGTGGTATACCTAGACTTTAGTAAGGCATTTGATACGGTCCCGCATGATATTCTTATCAATAAACTAGGCAAATACAACTTAGATGGGGTTACTATAAGGTGGGTGCATAACTGGCTGGATAACCGTACTCAGAGAGTAGTTATTAATGGTTCACAATCCTGCCGGAAAGGTATAACAAGTGGGGTTCCGCAGGGGTTTGTTCTGGAACCGGCTCTCTTCAATATCTTCATCAACGATTTAGATATTGTCATTGAAAGTACACTTATTAAGTTTGCAGATGTTACCAAGCTGGGAGGGGTTGCAACTGATCTGGAGGATAGGGTCATAATTCAAAATGATCTGGACAAATTGGAGAAATGGTCTAAGGTAAACAGGATGAAGTTTAATAAAGACAAATGCAAAGTGCTCCACTTAGGAAGGAACAATCAGTTTCACACATACAGAATGGGAAGCGACTGTCTAGGAAGGAGTACGGCAGAAAGGGATCTAGGGGTTATAGTGGACCACAAGCTGAATATGAGTCAACAGTGTGACGCTGTTGTAAAAAAAGCAAACATGATTCTGGGATACATTAACAGGTGTGTTGTGAGCAAGACACGAGAAGTCATTCTTCCGCTCTACTCTGCGCTGGTTAGGCCTCAGTTGGAGTATTGTGTCCAGTTCTGGGCACCGCATTTCAAGAAAGATGTGGAGAAATTGGAGAGGGTTCAGAGAAGAACAACAAGAATGAGTAAAGGTCTAGAGAACATGACTTATGAAGGAAGGCTGAAATAATTGGGTTTGTTTAGTTTAGAAAAGAGAAGATGGGGGGGGGGGCATGATAGCAGTTTTCAGGTATCTAAAAGGGTGTCATAAGGAGGAGGGAGAAAACTTGTTCATCTTGGCCTCTGAGGATAGAACAAGAAACAATGGGCTTAAACTGCAGCAAGGGAGGTTTAGGTTGTACAGTATGTTAGGAAAAAGTTCCTAACTGTCAGGGTGGTTAAACACTGGAATAAATTGCCCAGGGAGGTTGTGGAATCTCCATCTCTGGAGATATTTAAGAGTAGGTTATATAAATGTCTATCAGGGATGGTCTAGACAGTATTTGGTCCTGCCATGAGGGCAGGGAACTGGACTCAATGACATCTCGAGGTCCCTTCCAGTCCTAGTATTCTATGATTCTGTGAATTTGTTCTGACTCTAATATTATGGATGAAAATTGATCATAATACAGATAAATTGATTTATTTTCTTTGACATGGGTTAAATGGACTAATTTTTTAAAAAGTCTGCATTGGATGACTTTACAACACCACCAAGGAACCTCCACCAACTATGAGCAATTGAAACTGAGCTCAAAACCTGGATTATAAAAATAGCAAGAGGAACTGCTAAAAAAAATAAAAATATCATTCACAAATGTAAGGAATTGGAAGCTCAGGATTAAATGACAGGGGACATTAACTTGCATGGTGTAACCAAGCTGATTTTCAATGGTGTTTTTGCTGTTGAACACTTGTCAAAAGCCTTCTGTAGCCTGCAAGATCAATTGCCTCATCACAGCACTGAATAAAAGAAGCCAATTATAGCTGGTCCAATGGCTCAGTGAATAGTGCATGGGAGAGGCACATCTGAGAATGACCTAGGAGCTCTGTTTCCTCAGTGCAGTATGGTCTGGAGAAGGCTCGGGAAGGTTCAGCTTAATACTGTTGTTTTTATCTCCTAGTTGTCCCTGCCTGTGGCAGGCTAAGTCAAGACGATGCAGATACAAGGTGCTTTCATTATATGTGCTGAGAATGTGCAGCTGTTCAGAAGGAGTTGTAGTATGAGCAGGAAAAGGGAGGGCTGAAAAAAACGACTACTCTCAGCGATTCATAAATCCACACTTAATCTGAACAAACATTTTGAGATACTGAGCCTGATTCTCCCTCCGCACTAGGTTTACAATAATGTAACCACATTGGCTTACACCTGTGTAAGTGAGAAAAGAGTTGGGCCCATTGTGTGGCAGGATGGGCTGCCTCTCTAAGATGCTGACTACTGTCTTATTTTTCTTTCCGAATTCAGTTCTGTTTCCTGTTCTGGGTTTTCCTAGTTTCCAAAACATGAGGAATATGTGAGTGAATACACTATGAATGGAGGATGAAAGGTAATTAATTCTTCCTGTCTAATAAAAACTGCAAGGTGAAGTAGGCAAATGTGCAGACCTGTGTAAAAAGCCAATGTGGCTGGTTGCCAGCCTGCTAATGATTGGAAGAATCAGCTTAGCCAAGCCATGCTGAGGGACAGGTGCAACTGATTAGCGAATAGGCAGAAGAAACAGGATAAAACATACAAAGACAACACAATAATAATTTATACACAACTAAACACACCACAGACTGGTCACAGAGCAGCCTTTTATTATTTACTTAAGATTAGGGTTTAATTTTAGGAATCTTTGCTATGAATTTATTTAATGGTCTTTAGGTGTTATATTAGGGTCAGAATTTGAGGCCCTAATTCATGCAGTCCAACACCTTACTCTAAGAATAAACAACATGGAGGAAGGCCTACGCTACATGGAAAACTCAATCTAAGCTATGCGATATGAGTTACATTAGTAGTGTAACTCAAGTTGATGTAACTTAGATCTATTTTGCATGGCTACACATCACACTGGGTTGTTGGGAAAATCCTGTTGACTCCCCTTGGTCATTTCATTGAAGTGGAGTACCAGAGTCGATGTGTTAATGATTCATGCTTGATTTAGTGGGTCTTCACAAGACCCACTAAAATGACCTCTGGTGGATCAATCACCACAGCATGGATCCCAGCTGCAGTGGAGACAAGCCCTTGGTCTATAAAAATTTGGCCCATAGTAAACAATTATCGCTATCTGTTTTCAGTTGTTGAGCACTGGGGTACCATAGAGCTCAACATATTCCTAGGCCATGCAAAGGGCAAAACAAGTAAATAGTGGTTCTGTTCTTGCAAAACAACATTGTAATACCAAGTCTTTGGGCAGAGGAAGCATGGTATTTACAGGCACAATTAAGTCACAATGGTAGGGATTGTTCAGCAAGATGAAAGGTAGCTCTGGAGCTGGAACCTGTTTTGGGAAACACTTTTAGCATTCTGAAGAATAATGTTTTACAATCTAGAGTGTGGGGGAAGGAGGGCAGTTAAGTGTGCCTCAAGGGCTAACTTTTGAAAGCAGACTCTTAAAAGTGCAGTCTGAAGAATGACAAGGAAAGTTGAATAACTGCAACTTACTATTATTAACTCCGACAACCAGAATTTCTTTTAACCTGCCAAAGGAACGCAAAAGTATATGTAAGTGTAATGATGAATGCTAGTCAAGATTATTTTGATGAAAAATAGAGACACGACATTTTTTATGGAAAACTTCCCCATTTTTCAACAATCTGCAATTATGTTGTTGTGCCCTGTTTCATAAATATGTTAACATATATTGAAAATGGTTACATCTCAATAGACCCAGTGAGTTGCCAGGCCTGTGGCCTTATTAAGGTTTGCAACCTTGTACCAATGTCCCCCTTGAAATTATCCTTAAAATTTTCCATGGTCTGGGGATGGCATGTGAATTCCTTCAGTGTCTCTACTTCCCACCCCCGCACTCCATCACAACCCCAATATTCAGTGGGACAATCTCTTCCATAACTCTCTATCCTCAACAAGCTTGAACAGCTGCTAGCTACAGTTTTCTGTTAGCCTGTTTCACTCATGTAGAGAAATATAGACTCAGATCTCAGGCCCATTGACAGAGTTTTTCTACTAAGTCAGTAGCGCTTTCCAAGAAAATCATGGCCATTAAATATGGTTCTTATTGCAGGGGTGTGTGCAGTTCATACAGTATTCACACTGGCATCTTTCAGTGTTGCCAGTATTCACTGCTGGAAAATCTTGAGTGCAACCTTTAAAAATCCTTTTGATTTCTAAACCTTTAAGGGGCTCTCAGATCACATTCCCCACATTTCCTCTGCAGCTAGGCAGGCTACAAACTTGCCTTTCTAGTTCAGCCTGAGACCCTGGGTGCCCAAGGTGGGCTGACAGAAAAGGGAGCCTCTTTGCACCTGGGACAGGGGCTCTGTGAGGCAGTCCAGCTCTCATCCCAGGGCAGCTGGAGTTCCCACTGCCCCGGGGCTGGCTGATGGCAGGGTGCCAGGGCTGACTGACAGATTTGCATCAGTGTAAGGTAGTGATTATGAGGCCAGACTCTATATCATCCTCCCTGCCCCAGTCAGCCATCATTAAAGCTATATTTGGTGCATCACATGGCTTGACCATGCTGGATAATCTAGCCTTGGGCATCAACAAAAACTCATCTTGAATAAAAAGAAGCATGGATATGACTGAAGTGAATATCTGTTCAGAATGCAAATATTTGTAGGTCTTGTCTACACTAAAAAGAAGATTGCTGCTGCTGCAATCGATCTTCCAGAGTTCGTTTTAGGGTTAAGTCAAAATATGCCTCACTGCAGCTCTCTCTTAGTCAGTTTCCAAGCCATCACACTGCCGGCTGCATACATTAACCACATCTTCCTCTGACAATTCATCCTGTCCTCTGACATATGATGACAGAAGCTCTGTTTTCTGGGGGGAGGGGCGGGATGTGTTTGAATGCCTCTCTAAGGCCCAAACTGGTGTCCAAATCTGTTCATTGTTCTATAATACAGATGTGGTTTGGGCCCTGGGGCTGTGATATTGTGCAGCTAGTCTCCCTGTCATCAGGGAACCAATGCAGTAGGACCTACTCTCCAGAGGAGGTCATGCTGTTCATTCTCAGCTCACAGAAATGTGGTGGAGGGTGACATAGTGCCTTGTGTGGAGAGTTTTGCTAAGAAGTATACAAGTGCATGGCAAGAAGCAGTCCCTACCAGAAAGATTTTATCTAAATTGAGAAGCAAGACAAAGGAAGTATTACTGCCCTTCACTCTCATTTGACAGAAAGGGCAATGATGCACAGAGGTGTAAAGTGACTAGTTGTTAAAGATCAGCCAGGAAAGTCTGTGGAAAAGCCAGGACCTGAGCCCACACATCCTGAGTCTCAGTATAGTGCTTTAACCATAAAGATATCTTTTCTCATTTAAGGTATTGAGAGAGCAAAGACTTTTCATGCAGGGCTTTCCTTGATCATCTGCTGAAGCATAGTTAGTCCAACCCCATCACACTTCCTTGAGAATAAACAAGACTGAGAACACTCTTGTTAGGAATCCCAAAAGAGACAGCAAAGATTGTACTTTGCTTACTGACTGTTATTAAAGTCCCACTGTTATTAGTGGTTTGTTAAATCATAGGTTCTCAGCCTGGCCATCATGACCACCTTCCCTTTCTTTCTGGCTTGATAGCAGGGAGTTCTTGAAACTATACAATAGGGATCCCAAATTTGTGTCTGTATGTAATGTGAGGTCACTGTATAGAAAGCTTCAAAAACTGCTGCATTAGATCATTCCTTCCCATTAGAATAAAAAAGACAACTTTATTGGTTTATCCATGGGAGAATTAACATGAACAGCATTAGCCACCTATACCCAGGACCAGATTCACATTTGTTCTCAGCAGGGCATATCACGCAAGCAGTCCTGATCTTACACCCTTTTACTGGGCTCCATCAAAGAGTACATAAACAAGAGGTACTCTTGTATATT
Organism: Rafetus swinhoei; assembly: GCA_019425775.1. Lineage (NCBI taxonomy): Eukaryota > Metazoa > Chordata > Testudines > Trionychidae > Rafetus > Rafetus swinhoei. Next base: position 32,603,896 of record CM033440.1, read on the forward strand.
AGGAAAAACTATTTCACTAGGAGAGTGGTGAAGCACTGGAATGGGTTACCTAGGGAAGTAGTGGGGTCTCCATCCCTAGAGGTGTTTAAGTCTCAGCTTGACAAAGCCCTGGCTGGGTTGATTTAGTTGGGATTGGTCCTGCCTAGAGCAGAGGGCTGGACTTGATGACCTTCTGAGGTCTCTTCCAGCTCTGTGGTTCTATGATTCTTAAGTGTGTTATGAGAGCTAGTGGATCACAAGGGCTGTTTCACCGACATCAGTGTGGGATGGTTAGGAAAGGTGCACGACACTTGCGTGTTTAGGAACTCTGGTCTCTTCAGAAAGCTGCAAGGAGGAACTTTCTTTCCAAACTGAACCCTTACCAAACTGCCCCTTTCATTGCATGTACTCCCTTGTAAACTACACCCCTGCAGTGTGCTGAGTGAATACAAGCCTTTTGTTCTTAATTCATTAATGTTTATTATGCTCACAAACACTGATAAGAGACAGCAAAGACAAGTAAAGATAACCTGGAGTTAAGGCTGATAACACTGAGGGGTGGTGGGAGAAATAAAGACAGGTTGCTTACAATTTCACAGCAGTAACAAGCAATGCTGTGGGTTTGGGCACTTTCCGCTCCTTGTACTCTCCCCTGGAATTGAGCAGAAGGAATATCAGAGATTCCCCTTCCCCTGCATCCTATGAGGTTTGGGAAAGGAGAATATGGAACTTGGCACTGAGGGCAGCAGATTCAGCATAGGGTGCAGCAGCACTCTGGCATCCAGCTGCCTTTCTTGAACTTCAACCAGATGCTTTAAAGGGTACGTCTAGCCTGCAAGCTTCTTTCAGAATAAGCTTTTCCGGAAGAGATCTTCCGGAAAAGCTTATTTCAAAATAGAGTATCTACACATAAAAAGCACAACAAAATAGCAATGTGCTATTTCAAAAGATAGCGTCCACACTGATTGAACGCTATCACGCATTTAAGGCCACGCAGAACCAGTTCAGGCAGGGCATTAGGTCAGCAGTTGCTTCCGGGTGCTGCTGCCTGGGGCTATCTGAGATACGTGCTTAAAGAGACACCCCTGGACAGCTTCTTCTGCTTGCTTGCCTACCTCTCTGAGGGACAGCAAAGCATTTCCACTGTATGCGCTGGTTGCCCTGCCTTTGGACACCACAGCACTCCTTGCCATGGAGCCGGAGCTGCCTCTGGGCATGCGATGGCCCCACACTACCATGTTGCAGTTTCTGCAGGCTGCCTTCATGGTCCTCCATGAGCTCGACTCTGAGCTCATCTTTGAGAACCTCTGCCTATGTGCAGGAGCAATGCCCTTGCAACCGCACCCCATGGTGTAGAGATAGTTCTGGAGGCTGAACACCAGTTCCGACTAGTAGGACCAGCTGGTGATGGAGCAGTGGAACGACCAACCGTGGCTCCACAACTTCCGAATGAGGAAGGGGACATTCATGGAGCTGTGTGCCTGGCTCGCCCCTGCCCTCTGATGACCAGACACCTAGATGTGACCCGCCATCCCTCTGGGTCACCATTGCCATCTGGAAGCTCGCAACAGCAGACAGTTACCGGTACATGGTCAACTAGTCCATCATGGGAAAGTCCACTGTCCCAGGCCCTCCTCATGGAGGTAAGGCGCTCTCAGGCTGCAGTCCCCAGAGGGGAAGGGAATACTGGGGGGGACCCTGGAGAAAGGGGGGGGTTGGGGCTGCATGGGGGTCACCTGGGGGTGGGGGTAAAGCCCCGTTCATGGGGGAGTTCTGCAGTCCGGCCATCACACAGCCCTGTGGGGGGTGGGAGTGCAAGCAATATAGGGGGTGGCTGCTGGGGTGTTTGTGGGGAATGAAAAAGGGAGCTTGGGAACCTCTCAAGGGCTCAGGCACCTCCTTTGATTCTCTGTTTTGTGTCTTCATTTGTCTCCTTCTGCCATTAACACCCTCCTGCTGCGCAGCGCGTCATCCGCCTGGGAGACCTGGACCCCATCGTAGCCAGATTTACCACCCTGGGCTTCCTCAGCTGTGGGGGGACTATAGATGGAACCCACAACCCTATCCAACCACTGGGTCATGCAGTACATAAACCAAAAGGGATACTTTTTGATGGTCCTGCAGGCCCTGGTCGACCACCATGGAGAGTTCTTGGACATTTTCATGGGCAGGTCGGGGAAGGCGCCCAACACCCGCATCTTCCACAACTCCAACCTCTACCAGAAGCTGGAGGCTGGCACATTCTTCCCCCAGTGAAACATCATAGTCAGGGATGTTGAGATGCCATTGTGCATTCTGGGGGATATGGCCTACCCCCTCATGCTGTGGCTGATGAGGCCGTACTCCGGCCACTTGGACCCAAGCAGGAGCTGTTTCAATGCCCGCTGGGCAGGGCCCGCATCCAGGATAAATGCGCCTTTGGGCACTTAAAGGTGTGGTTCAGGTGCCTCCTGACCTGCCTCGATATGGGGAAGCACAACATCCCCCAGGTGATCTCCACATGCTGTGTTCTCCACAACATTGTAGAGAGGAAGGGGGAGGGACGGGCCTTCGAGCAGCTGTGCACAGCTGACATCCACCAGGCCCATCAGGCGGGGGTGTGCATCTGGGAGGCCCTGAGGGAGAGTTTCTATGAAGGACCCCAGTAACTCTCCCCAGGGCCTCCCCACTAGGACTTGTGCCTTGCCATTCTCTTCCTTTCCCACAACAACCCCTCTCTTCCCCCTACAGCCCCCTTTGCTGCAGACCCAATAAAAACAACTGTTTTGTTTTGAAAAAAAAACTGTTTGATTTTTTATTTGGGATAAAAGTAACTGAGGAGAAGGGGGCTGAGAACCTGGATATGGGGAGGGGGGAAGGAGAGGCTCAGAGCTGAAGCTGAGACTGGCGCGTGGTTTGGGTGCTTGTTCTACCTCATGTTCAGGGACCTTGACAACCTCAGGGGTTGGGGTTCCTGGGAGAACAGGGGATAGGCAGGAGGGGGTTGGAGTGGGTTCAGGCATGGGGGGGCAGGGGCTGACATGGCAGGGGGGCAGGGTCAGGTATAGGAGAGGGGCAGAGTATGGAGCAGGGACTGGGACTGGTGCTGGGTACGTCATCATCTCCTGGAAGGTGGCACAGATGTTGCAGCCCTGCTTCAGCAGCTCGGTCCATATCTGGGCCCGCCATTGTGCATTGTCCTGGACCTTCTGGGCCAGCGTCTGCTGCATGTCCCGGAGGACAGACACGTGATCTCACATCAGGTCCTCCTGGACCCTCCAATGCCTGCGGTTCCCCCATGGTTGGGCATCTGGCTCGGCTGGTGGTAATCACCCCACAGGCATGGCTGGTCCAGCTGGGGAAAATAAAGAGAGATGATCAGTCATCCCTGGAGACATTGTCCCTGAGGCATTGCCCTCATCAGCAAGCTGAGAGGAACAGTTCTCAGGTCAGAGGATGGTTATGTCCCGGGAGAAAGGCCATGTGTGGCCTGGACAGTGGGCCCTGCCGGGGATCATGCTTCCCAACCCTCCTCATCCCATAGACCAGTGTTTCCCAAATGGTGTTCCGCGAAGTAAAAATAAGGGTTCTGCAAGAAAATGCTATTACAATAACATTTTATGATTTAAAAAATTGTTTGTACACATTAACTGTGATTTTTGTTTTTAAATATGTGCAATTAAACCAAATGTTGATCTCATGACCTTGTTTAGCATTTGTTTATTATTATCCTTACTTATTTGTGGTCTACTTTTTCAGCTCCATATATAAGACTGTTATTAGGGGTTCCGCAAAATTATTTCGAGTGTAAAAGGGTTCCGTGGCCAAATAAAATTGGGAAACACTGCCATAGACAAGCAGGCCAGGAAAGGGTCCGGCCACACTGGGATCCCATGGGTGGAAGAGGGGCCTAGAGCAGCCTGGCCTTCCATCGGTGCCACACACACAACTGCACCTGGCAGCGCTGTCCCCGGGAGCGGGGGGGTGCCTGAAGCGTGCAGGCATGCCCGCGTGCGGCACTCCAGGGTGTGCATGTGTCTGCGGGTGTGCTTGTGCCCTGGTCCCCAGCCTCCTTGCAGTGGTGGCTGGTGGTGGGAGGGCATTCCCCCCCTCCCGGGGGTCAGAAGTGGGTCTGGCCTCCCCAGAGCCTGTTAGCAGGAACCCGGGTGTGCTCCGGGGCTGCCTCCTGGGGATGCGTGGTGCAGATTGGCACTGCACATGCATCCATCTGTATGGACTGCAGTGCGAGGGCCAGGCCGAGAAGGCCAAGTGATGATCGCACCACAGCCCTTCAGCGCCTGCCACCCTCATCCTGTGTGTGTGAAAAACTAAGAGCACTCACCTGATGATCCTTCCCCGGCCTTGGAGGATGCCTGGGAGACATCCAGGTCCTGGGGTACCGGCTCCATCATGATCGTGCTGTCCGTTTCTTCCTCCTCCTCCAACTCCTCCTCCTCCTCCTTGTCATGGGCTGGGACCCCCAGACAGGAGACGACGGGAGTTTCCAGCCCCGACTCCACCAGTAGGGGTGGGGAAGGGTCTGCACCGCTCCCCAGATGCAGTGCAGTTCTTCATAGTAGGGGCAGGAGTGCGGTCCTGCCCAGAGCAAGAGCTGTGCTCCCTCATTCTGGCATAACACTGCCGGAGCTCTTTAACTTTGCTCCGGACCTGCTCCACAGTCCTGTGGTGACTCCTCGTGACTAGGCTGTCAACCATCTGGCCATATATATTGGTGTTGTGCCATCTGGAATGGAGATCCTGGAGAGTCTCCTCCTCACCCCATACCTCCAGCAGGGTCAGGGTCTCCAACCCAGACCAGGACAGCCCACACCTTTTCACATGCTCCCTGGGAGGGCCAGTGGGCTCATGGTGGGCTTGTGGCTGGGACATGAGTGCCCAGATTTGTGGCACTGGCAGCTGTGTGGTATGTGGCAGCTCTCTGGGCCAGCTTCCTGCCACAAGCCCTGTCCCCGGTGTTTGCAGCTTTAAGAGCTGGTGGGAGACAGGAACTATAGAGTTGTGATGAGTATGGATGGATTGGCCAACAGGGCACCTGCGTTATTTCCTGGATGCGTCTTTTTTCGAAATAACTCACACTTCTGCATCCACACATGCCTTTTTCTGAAAAAGCTTTGTCGGAAAAACCCATCTTCCACATAGAAAGCTTTGTTGGAAAAACCCATCTTCCTCATAGAAAGAGGTTTACCACCGTCAGAAAAAGCCCTCTGTTATTTCAACTTTCTATCAAAATAATGCAATTGCAGTGTGGACACTAGTATTGTTTTTCTGGAATAACGGCCATTATTCCGGAAAAATGCTGCCGTATAGATGTACAAAAAATGTCTATTTGCTCCCTCATCATCTTGTCCTGCATGTCACACTCATCTTCTCTGCATGCTCTCCCGTCTTCATGGTCATTGTGCATGCATTCTGACAGTGTAGTCCTCCATGCACTGTGCTCTGTTTTGTCACTGATGGAGGCATGCATTAACGCATTGAACTTGTCCTCCAGAGTCCTCTTTTTCCACTTTCTAATTTGGGAAAGACTGTCCCAGAGCAGAGGATGCACCCACAGACAAGGTTTCAGTTGCAAAGAATACAAAGCACAAGGGTAGCACTGATATGCATACATTTTGTGAGGTGCAAGGTTAAATCTTTTTTGTAAAAGAAAACACCTTTTAATGCACCTCCTTGCAAGCCACAACATAACCAGGACTGCTGCCTACTGAAAGAGTCAATTTGCTGCTACAGCCATGGTGAGAATGCACATGTGGAAGGCTGGGAGGTCTTGTGCTGCAGCTTTTCAGACATCTGGGATCAACGGTTACACCCTCAGCACAGCCCTCTTTCCCAGAGCAACCTGGATGCTCCTTGAGGACAAGCACTAATAATAGTTAACTAGTTTGCTTGTTAAAGAAGCAGTACTGGGTTGGGGTGGAAATCCTGGCTGTGGGATGGAGAGATCCCTTCCAACCACAAACAGGGCATACTCAGGAAGAAGACATGGTTGTTTGACCATGAATTCAGCAAAAGGGACGGTTACTTATCAAATTGCTTGTGGCTTAAGAGTAGCAGCATGTATAACTTCCCCCATTTTCCCTAGGTAATCATATGCAATATCACTTTCCTGAGGGTAACACAGGAGGAAAGGAAGCAGATGCTGCATGTGCCTGGGTACAGACCTGGTCCTTATGCTTTAATGTTGTGTGCCACAATGATGTCAGAAAACTTATTATTGGAGTGCCACGGGAAAGTGTCCTCTGGTGGACAAAAAAACCTGTAAAGGATTACAGAGTACCTTGAGTTTCCTAAAGATCTCCATCATGGCAGATTCCCTGTCCATCCCCAGGCACATATTTTTCCAGAGAGCTCCCTCTGCATAGCTACAGTGGCTGCCATTAACTAATATCCCATTTTTTAAAGTCAGATTAAACATTACAAATAATAGCACATAGCCCCGATAGATTAATTGAAATTGCGCACTCACTAGAGTTGCCTCCCCCAGCATCACGCTCTGCCAACAATTCTATATGATGGGGGAGAAAGAATGAGGAAGGGAGGATTAAGGCTATTTCTGCCAAAGGACCAGAGCAGAACATTGCCAATGCTTAGTACTCCTCTATGGTAGGAGAGTTAAGAGTTCAAAGGGGACAAATTGGCCTTTCATAAAAGTTTAGGGTTAATGCCATTCTTAGCCAAACTTGCAATCCCAAGCTAAATATTCTTGCCCAAATATATGTGCCCTAGTTATTCTGGAGGGGCAAGTTTACAGGGAAGATAGGTGATACAAAATTGGGCTAGCATCAGTATAGCAAATAGGCACCTTTAAATAAAGTACAAGAAATACTTTTTATGTGGGCAAGGGGAGGCACGGTGAGGTGTGAATATGTATTTCATCTGTATTCTCTGTGGCATGTAAAAATACAGCGTAGGGTAGACTTAGTTCTTTATTTTTGCTGCTGAAATAGCACCACTTGACTTGTTCCTTGTTTATGGTCTCTTTTTAAGCGACCTTCTGCATTTGTGTGCAAATAATAAAGTATAGAAGTAATATAAGTTAACTCTATATTTCAACAGTACAGATACAGAGACTTACATAAGTAAAGTTCACTTTCCTCTTTTCAATGTTGATGTTGTTAAAAGAAGATTAACATTTACATGCCAAGCAACAAATTCAAGCTCCAAAACATCTTCATTGTCCATTATTAAATATCAGTTACATGCACTATACACAGTGACCCTCAGACTCAGTGGAAGAAAAGCAAGCAGTTATAGCTACATTAAGAGGTCTGAAAATAATTAAAGACCTGACCTATGAGACATGCTCACAAGACCTGATGAGCATTGAGAGAATGCCTTTGAAATATCCAACCTCAACATAAATGTTTAAATAATGCAAGGAGACATCCTTCACTAGTGTAAACCACAATTTACACCAGCTGAGACTGTCCCATAACATGTAGAAATTTGTCAGTGGGCTCCTTTTCACCCCAAATTGTCTTATGTGCCTCCCAAAACAGAAAGATATGAATTTGACTTCAAGGAGCTTCAGCTTCAATTCTGCACAGATTTCTACATGAGTAGACAGGCTCCTGTACCTGCCCAAAACCACACTGAAGACTGAGTTAAGAGCATCAAGACTACCTGTTTTTTTGGAGATGGCTATAGCATGTCATAAACAAAAATGGAGAACCTTCGTTGCTGCCCTACACGCCAGCGGGCAAAATAGGCATTAACTAACTAGAGCATGTCATGAAGTAATAAAGAGGATAACTTTCCTAATGACTAAACCAGTGTCTTAATTAATTTCCCTGGGATATATCATTGCACAAGTTGGTTTTTAGGCGGGACTTGATATGAGGGAGAAAGAGAGAGAGAGAGAAAGAGAAAGAGAGAGAGTGGGAGTCTTGAAGATAATCAGGAAGTTTGTCCCATCAATAGAAGTAGGTTGGGGAGAAAGCACACAGATATTTGTGGGAGAGGTGGCTGAATGGAGGAGCAAGATTGGCACTTTTAGAAAAATGGAAAGAAAATAAACATGCTTTGTGGGAAAGATTTTAAAATACCTTTTGGGAGCACAATGCCCACAGAGCAGGAAATTATTTATATAGCCATAATATCTAGTGCCCCCAGTTGGAACAGAGCTCCATTGTGCTAACTTCTGCACAAAAATAAAGAAGATGCAGACTCTACCCCAAAAAGCTTATGGGTGATGGCAGCAAGCACATGCCACGCTGACACCATGTTTATATGAGCGCTTCTATACTTACATGACAAAAATAATACCTTTTCTTTGGATTGGAGCCCACAGGATTGAAATGGGAGAGAGGGAGATGGTATTGGGAAAACTGAGAAGGAAATGGGGAGGTATAAAGGAAGGAGGATGAGAACTTCTGTGGGCAGGGAGGCTGACATATGAAGCAAATTATCTGATATAAATGTATTATTAGTTGTTGTAGTTCACCCCTATGTATGTGTGATAAATAGATTTAAATTCCAGATATAAACATAGGAATATGCAAGGTAGTATTATAGGGATATAGGAACAATAAGCATGTATGATTAGTAAGAGCATGTTAGGTATATCTATGAGAAAAACTGAAATTTGACAGTTTCAGGCCTGTAGACCTTGCTTCACAACAGGGGTAGTCAAAAGGCTGACCATGGGCCAAATGTGGATTGACAGGCACTTTTTATTTGGAGTCTGCCCTTGATTATACCTTGACCAAAAAATTTGGACCTTGACAAAAAATAATTGACTATTCCTGCTTCTGCAGCCTTATCTTATGTTGATACCTGACAGACTCACACTAATAATACATGCTTGTCAATCCTAGAGCCCTGGCATACTATAATACATATTCCTATACCTACAATTTAAATCTATTCATCACACTTTGATTCCATACGGGTCAACTACAATGACAGATAGTACAATTAGGTGCTTGTGTAATTAACTGCACAGCAGCTGAATGTAGTGATTGGAGACCTGCAATATAGTGCAGAGTCCAGATTTCAGAGACTAATGAAGGTATCTGGAGGCCACCTCTGTTATTCCCCATATGCAAAGGGGTAAAGGAGGGCACTGAGCCCTCATGGATGCCTCTCTGCTGCTCAAAGGACAGGGAATGAGATGATGGAAGGGCCACAGAGGCCACACATTATATAACTTAGGAAGAGGGTAACTAAGATCCAAGACTTGACTATGGAACCCTGTGAAACAGTCAAAGAAAGAATAAAAGGTTTTTGTTAAGCATGTTTGGTTTCCTGGTGAGAATGTACAGGTGGCACCTCTGAAATCCAGCATTTTCTGGTCTGGTGATGCTTCTGGACCAGAGAGTTCGGGAGCCTGATGGCAGTAAGGTCAGCAGCCCAGCCAGGGCAGGGGCAGCAGGGCTGGAGAAGCCCCACAGCTGTGCTGCGACCGGGGTCATGGAATCCTGGCAGCCCGGAGCAGTGCTGGGCCAGGGAACCTTAGACACCTGAGCAGTGCAGGGCTGAAGAAGCCTGGCTAGAGCTGGGGGCTGGTGAGCTCTAGCCACCTGAAGCAGCATGGGGCTGGGGAAACCTGCCCACCATCCCTGACAGCATGAGGCCAGTGCTGGGGCCGGAGAACCCCAGCCACCCATGGCATCCCAGAGCCGTGGGGCAGAGGTAGCATGACAGACAGCCCGGCTGGTAAGGGAGTAGAGGGGGGGGGCAGGAGGCAGTTGGCTCAGGGCAGGTGGCAGGGGATACCTTTCCTGTCCAGCAAAATTCTCTCATTCGGGACCAGACCAGTGCCAGACCAGGGAGGTCTAACTTGTATCTATTTCTTGGAGATTTAGGAAAAAACAAAGCAATTATCACATCCAGCCTGAAATTCTGGTTTGCATATAGTCTGGGAAAGAAGTGTGTGTCTAAAGTAATCAGTAGTACAATCTCAAATATGGGTATCAAGTAAAATAGGCTATGTCTACACTACAAAGATAAATTAGAAAAAGAAACGCAATTTGCGATACGCAAATTGTGTATCTTTTCCCAATTTACTTCCGAAAGAGGCTTTTCTGAAATTTGGCCCATTTACATGGGGCCAAATTTTGGGAAAAAATCCTCTTTTGGAACATCCCTTCTTCCTCGTAAAACGAGGTTTAGAGGGACGCTGAAAAAATATGTCCTCTTTTCCGACATTTTTTTCGGAAAAGCGGACATGCTCTTTGGATGCAGCAGAGCTTTTCTGGGATACCTCCGGTATCTTGGAAAATCTCTGCAGTCAAGACATAGCCATAGAGTTAGTCACTTTTCTTTTCCTTTGGCATAATGAAACTGATTATGTGACTACCTATGGATAATGTCAGCTAGTAAAGCAATTATCTGAAGTAAAGATCATATAATGAAGAATATTGAAATCAGTGTACTTTAAAATGCAAATTTAGCTTCCTTTGCCCTCTAAGATTATGCTGTTCCTCATTATTACTTTAGACTTGAATAGTGTGCAAGAAAAACTTGAATGAACCCTGCATGCTTCATCCAGATCATTACTGCTTCTTGAAATATTTTCATGTTAAATATAGGTCAAATGTTAGTTGCAACTCTTCATTCTCTTCTGGCTTCCATCGTTTACATTACAAGATTGAAAACTACATTTATTTTTTTCATCTGGAGAGGAAATTAATCTCTGTGTGTTGTGTTCTGAATGTCTATTTATTTAAAAGGCTGGAAAGTACTATACAAATAGTCACTTTAACATTTGTGGAATTACCTAGGGACATAGAAACTGTACTAAATAATTTGTTGTTCTCTGTTAAGGTATGGGGAATGGGTTAGGGGAAAAGGTCAGGTGCTGTTGTTGGTACAGTGTGCACAAAGGACACTATAACATAGCAACATATCCAAAAGAACTGCCTACATCCCTGTCTACACACAAAAGTTTAAACACTTCAACTACATCAGTGTAGTATAAAAATGTTTATATAGGTATAGTTGGTATACAAAATAAGATGAGTTATTATGAGCACCTTTACTCTGGTGCAATTGTGTCCATTTTAGGGCTTATAACTGTACAATTATATTGGTATACAAAAAAGCCACACCTTTGATTGAAATAGCCATATTGTTGTCAAATCTATGTGTAGATCAAGATTTTGTCTCAGCAGTGGGAAAAATTAAATGTGTGAAAATAATCAAGTTTCCTTATTTTTAGGTTTTTGCCAGCAATTTAACTGTGCTTGTCAAATAGTATACAAACAAATTCTGTGCTGAGAAAATTAATACCGGTACTTTTAAAACTAGAACTCTAAAGCTAAGCTCTGAGTTCCATAGTTAGATGCCTAATGATTTTTTTCCCAAAACTGCTGGATGCTCTGTACTATCTGTTGCCCTCAATAACTTATTCAGTTCAGTGAGGTGCGGATTTCAAAATTTAAGGCTATGTCTACACTGGGAAGGTTTGGCAATGAAAGTACTATTGACATGCAAAAGTCAGCAAAAGTGAAAAATGGTCAAATCTGTTTTTCTGACACCTATTGTCAACATTTCCTGGCCACATTGTTAGCACCCTGTCAACAGATTGAGCAAAGCAATGTGGGTAAGCTTCAATCTCTAAGCACTGTGGGAATGTGCAATGTAATGCTATGCATTTTGGGTATGTGAAAAATATCCCATCAGACACCTGTTTGCTTCCCAGGCCTCCCTGGGTTTCCAGCCTACTTTCATACCACTGGAATGAAAGTCCTTGCTGCAAACTCTGGCCTCTTCTGTGAAAAATCATGGATCCCACAATTCTCTGGAGGTGTCTCTATGGCAGGCTGGACCTTTTGGAGGATCATATCCCCAAGGTGGTGGCCATATGCTGTTGCTTACATAATTTGTGTGAGAGTAACGGTGAAGCATTTGGCCATGGGTGGAACAACAAGATACAGTGCCTGGATGTACAGTTTGAACAGCCAGACACGCATGCTGTCAGAGGAGCCCATAGGGTGGCCATCAATATCAGGGAGGCTCTGAGGAACCACTTTGACAATGAGGGGTACTGACATTTCTGTGTGTGTGTTGGAGTTGTTTCCATGCCTCATCCACTGCTCATCCTGAGTGAGGCATCCCCATGAAACCCAAGGGATACTTCAGACTTCCACAGGGGCCAGAGCAATTGGTATTGCTTGTATCACATAGGATAAACCCATGGAAACCTGCATCACATTTGTCTTTATTGATGTCTTTCAGTCAGGATGCTCAGTAGTAAGAGATGGTCAGAGTTATTGGAAAACCTCACAAGTGTGTTAATGTTCAGCTGTCAAAGTCACAGTTGCTTTCATGGGAAATGGAGCGAGCTGAAAAAAATCCATTATTGTGAAAATGAGTGTGTGGGCATAGAAGAAGAGTTTCTGGATAAAGAATTTTACATGTGTGGCCATGGAGGCTGATGTGTGGGCATGGAGAGACTGTTGCTGTGAGAAGAGTTCTGCATGTGTTGACAATAGGGTCTCTGTTTGTGTTCTCTCTGAAGCTTGATAAGACACTTCAGCATCTCATTTTGGTCTTCCATCAGCTTCAGCATATTTCAGTGGTTTGTGTTCTCACTTAAATCTTCATAGTTCTTCTTTGCTCCCTTTTCTCTGTTTGAAGTGTTGAGTGATGCAACACATCTGTGACCAGATCTTCCCTTGTCTTCCATTATTTTTTCCTTAGTTAGTCTGTCTGCTGGTGAATGTTCCTGTCTTCCCAAGGTCTGTTCTGGAAAAGTAACCATTAACAGTGGAGTGACTGCACTTTTCATGATAAAGATTGTAACATTTCACTAACATGCACATCTCTGAACAAAACTTGACACTGTTCTTGTTACTCTTGAGGCAAACGCAGATCTCTCCAGACTCTCTAATCATGGTGAGTTTTAAAGGTGGAGCAAAGGGGAGAAGGAGGGTTGGCCATGAGTCCCCAAGAAAGTACAGTCCACACTTCTGCAGCAGGTGTACATGGAAACAATTTGTAATAATCCTACACTTGTCAACAGGCTGCCATTATTCTGGCTGACATATCCCTGATGAAGGTTAACAGGCAAATCTGGGCTATGGGTCTGCATGTGAGTGGGGGAGGGGCACCCCACTCCTGATGCAGCCAAACTCTGGGCCACCTTGCTTCTGGCAGCACAGTATGAAGACTGGTTTGGGAGAGTGTCCTACCATGGCAGTGGGGAAATGGCAGCCCTGCCATGGAATCTCCATGAGAAAACTGATATACTTATCAAAGCAAAGCTTCAACCCCTTCTCCCAACAAGTTTCTATTGATATCTCTGTGTATATCAAGTGTTCTGTTTGGACATGACATAGACCCAGGCAGCGCTTGGCCAGCTCTTAGAAAGACATCCTCTGTTTGCAATATCGCCCTATGCTACCACCACCCACCCCACCACCACGCACTACAATATACACAGCGCCTTACCACTTTACACTGCCACCACCCACCCCACCACCACCCTGCTAGAATACACATTGACTAACTGCCCCATGTGGCTGCCACAGCTTCCACCCCCGTGGCTCCACTAGAACAACTTAATGCCCCACATGGCCTCCATTCTCCATCCCCCAGCTGCACTAGAGCATCTTAACACTCTGGGCCACCCTCCTAGCTGCAATAGAGCAACTTTGTGCTCTGTCTGGCCCCCTCCCCACACTGCCTGCACATCAATGTACCATGCATCTCTTTGCTTGTTTTATTGCCCCAAATCTGTTTCCTTCTTTCATGTTCCATGCACAGTTGCTGAGAATCCTTACAAACATCAGGACTTGAGAACAATTCCTCTCTGCCCGGCACACAGATTGTCACCGTATTGACTTTAACTCCTTCATCCATTCCACTTCTTCATCAACAACATTTGTCTCCAGGCTAAGTGTTTCTGACTCTGTGCTATGGGAAGTTTCCACACTCTGCTTGGGTGTGGACATGTGAATCCCACCCAGGATTGTGTCCAGTTCTTTATAAAATGGTATGTTGTGGGTGCAGCACCAGATCAGCTGTTTGCCTCTTTCACCTTCTGATACGCTTGCCAGAGTTCCTTTACCTTGGCTTTGCATTATAGGGTGTCTCGCTGACACCCCTTCTCACACAGGACTCGAGAAATGTGACCATATATATCCCAGTTCCTATGGGTCACTTGCAGCTGTGATTTCACTGATTCTTCACCCCACACACTGCTAACATACAAAACCTCTGCATTACTCCAAGCTGGAGAGTGTTTTGAGTGACATCCTCCCCAGGTTCCCTGAGAAGACACCATGAGGACCACTTCACAATGAGCCAGGAGGACTACTACATAATGAGTCAAACACCCGGAAATAGATTTTTAAAGTTCCCGGGGTTTGCAGGTGGGAAGGAGGCATCTGTATATCTGTTTACATGGCTGCAGGATGGTAGAGTTCAAAGCGGTAGCCAGAGTGACTAATCAGGCATTGTGCGAAACATGCTCGAGGTCAATTAACTTAACAAAAATCCTACTGTAGTACAAACTATATAATTATCAACAATAAAAGTGGGAGATGGGGACAAAAGTCTCATGCGGAGGTTAAAAATTTTTAGTTGCCAAAACTGGGCATTTGTTGCAACTTTTGTCACATCAAAATGTGTCTGCTCTCTGGGTTTTATTGTCGAAAGGGTTTTTTGGTGACTAAACTTGAAAATATAGGCAAGGCTAAGAGAGCTACATTCATTTCCTGGCTTTGACACACTCTTCAGTTTGAGTTTGGAGACGTCATTTAGACTGTGATCCTGAAAACACATAACACATGGTAGGTGTTATACTTATCATAATTTATCAAACTTGTAATCTAGTCTCACCTCATGTTTCATTCAGGCCACAGAATTTTACCCTGTGATTCTTGCAGTTAGCTCGGTACCTTCTCTTTCACTTGGGGTGTTGTGTAAGACAACTTAATCATATTTGTCAAGTGCTATAGGACCATGAACTTTGAAGGCCAGATAATGGCACAGGTGAGAATAGCTCAATCTCCTGGCTCTCAGTTCTGCATATAATCCTGTCAGATAGGTGGCTGTAGGAGGCACCACAGTACCCCATATCAACTGTTCAGTTTTGAAATATAAAGTATTTAATTAAAATTGAATTTTTCATTTATTGATTTTTTTCATGCTCAAATTGTTAAGGTTAGTTGTTTCACATACTTCATTGCAAATATTTTTCATTCTTTTATAAAATTTTATTAAAATGTCATTTAATGTGTTTGTGTATGCAAGCATATGCATATTTTGGTGTAACATTTCTGAATAATGTAAAAAGTATTGGTGCAGAGATCTACAGAAACTTTCATTAAAATTGTCTTCTGCTTTGTTTCTTACAAGTTTATTTCCATTTCTATTTTTGTATCTATGTGTAACATACTATTATTTGTATTTAACCTACCCAATTTATTATGACTGATAGAACCATAATGCCAGCTTTAGCTCTCAGGTACAATGGAATATATTCAAAAGAGCTCTGTTGACTTAAACAAAGTTTGTCTAGATTTACATCAGATAACAGGGAGTAGAATTTGGCCATCTACTTGTATATTTCCTGGTTCTTTCTATTCTTGACTATGCCACTTTAATGCTGTATAGGCATAGTTTTCAGCATTTAATAGATAATGTATTTGAATTTTCTGTTGTTACATGATACCTGTTATATCTTTGTAAATTATTTACTTTTTAAAATTTGGTTCTTAAGGTTTAATTATCAATGTTTTAATCAAAACAGAAACCCACTTACTAATATCTTCAAAACACACATATACCAACCCACAGTTTGTCACTTTCCTTTCCAACCTTTCAAATCTTAATGGATTTATGTAGTTAAATAGGCCAATTACAAAACTGCTGTAAATTTGCTCTTCTTAAATAGATTAATCCAACTGTACCTGCAAATAATAGTTCTGGTTGCGCCATCATCCTTCATTGCAGTCCCTCCCCCCACCCCGCTTTTCTCATATCATACACACATAAGCTATTTATTTTGAAAGACAGGAGTGAATTAATATTGTGACCACTGTGCACAACATAAATTTTGCTCATAATTAAACCAGATTTCCCACTGAAATTGTCTGTATCCTGTTGGAAATATGCCTTGTCAGAATGGTATGAGTAATTCATATAACTCTGAATAGTCTTAAGTTAAAGAGTTACAATGGTGTTTTATATATCTAATTTTATAATTACAAATATATCACTGTGCACTTGTAAATATTTGAATTTTATTAATATCACAAAGACTCCAGGAAAAATAATTATAGCATTCCTAAAATATTGCAAAAAACAGATGTACGAGTAACAGCTTTTACGTTACCTACATGTATCACATTAAGGACATATACAAAACCATGTATTATAACTTTATATTTCTAAATATATCCTGCTCCATCTATGTGCTGCACATTCTGAGATAGCACTTTCATTAAAAACCAGCACAATAAAATGTAATGTGTCAAATGGACAAAATGAGCAGCATTTTCTGAATGTGGCTAGAAAAGGCATACCAAGCTTATTCACAGAAAAGTGATGAAACAAAAGATTTTTAGCTTTATTTTCACCTGCTCATTTTTAGTTCAGCCACTTATTCATAGCTATTTATCATAAATTCCTTGTTTGTTATAGAGCAATTTAACTCTGCAGTTGGTTGACAAACATGCAACATTTGTTACTCTCTACATTTACAAAATGGCTGTACTATCAACTGGTAAAATGAAGTGGTATTTCCATTGAATATGACTACCAAGTTTCCTCTGAATGATGACACAGATACATATTATACAACTCACTTGCTTTTTGCACCACATCACAATCTGTTTCCTTAATTGCACAGTTTTCAAAAATGGAGGGGTTGTAGCTATTCTTAGTGCTTCCACAAAATTCTATAAAGCATCATCCATAAAAATTCAACACAAAGGGACAGGATTTGCTTCAGCAGCAATTTTTAGCCATGGCAAAAAAAATGCTGTTTTAAAATCTGATATCAAATACTTTGATTCCTTGAAATACCAAAAGAAAGTTGTCAGTTAACCAAAGCATACAATAAATTAAGGCCTGGAAAGTGGATCCTATCCAAATCTTTATGTATTCTATACACTTGAGAAACAAACAAGTAGTGAAAAGATTTGCACCTTCAAACTGAACCAGTCTTCCTTCCTGGTATTCACAAAGCCACCACTCATTTGCTCCTAATAAGCTTTTTTATGCCTGCTACCAAATACAGAACTGAACAGTTTCTAAAACATTCCTTCCTGGAGAAGGCACGCTGGGTTTTAATATTTGCCCCCGACTCTGGGTTCACTTGGCTAAGCATCAGTGAGCATCAGTGTAGAAATCTTACACTCTCACTGAGAGCCACTGCATCTCCACAATATGAGTGCATGAGCCCACATGCTGGTACTCTCCACAAAAGTCACTTGTTATTTAAATCAGAACTACAAACCTGCTCCCTCCCTTCCCTCCCCCTACCTCCAGAGAGGCATATTCTCATTAACATTCTTAATGTTAAATGGAATTACATGTGCACATCAAGCAAAGGATTTAGCTCCTGATGCAATATTTGCAAGTATTAGATCAAGCTAAAGCATCCTCTAAAATACTGCCTTTCCTCATTTTTGAACTGAAATGTATGTTTGGGCATATTAAAACTGTATATAATTTAGATGATAGATAGATAGATAGATAGATAGATAGATAAAATGGAATGGATTTTATTATCTATTTCTTTAGAATTTGGTCTTTCGTGCCCCTTTACTCACATATGTCACCCTTACTCATGCTAGAAGTCCCACTGACATGAATGGTATTATCCTAGTGATCAGGCCTATTTTCTGTAATAGAAACTAGTTACACATATGAGCCATGTTTGATTTGGTAACAAGATGGGATGTTTTTAACTGTGTTCCTCAAAAAAGGAGCTGTAAGATTTAATGCAAACATCAATGTTAAAAAAAAAATCTTTGCTCGCTGGTAAAGCCCATATTTTTTAATCCATTTCTTTTTACTAGTGAAAAAGGAAGTGTCAGCAAGGAAATCATTTTGGGAAAGGCAAACTGTTCTGAAATCAGATTTAAAATATAAAAAGAGTCAAATGCGTTATCATTGCACCTTTATAGTGTCATTTTAAATTTACTTTCATCATGTAAAAAATTTGCATAGAGAAAATAAAAGCCAATGTTGCTGCAATTTGAAAGGAAGATTAGAAGAATGGGCACGGGATTTAAGTGTGAAAATTCCAAACAATTTATTATTTTTGAAGATAAGTTATGCTCAGACATTTTCTTCATTGTGACTTTCGACTTTTGTTTGATATGATTATTTTTATATATCAAGCAACTCTGATAGAATTAAATGAAAGCTCAGTCCTTGGAGAAAGGGCAATCTTGACTCCAAAGGCAGAAGCTGATCTTTGATTCCTTTGGAAAATAAAACCCTCCTAATAGGGTTATAGAAACTTAAATTGAAATAATGTCAAATTCTTCTAGAAAGCATAAATAAAACCATATGCTGAAGCATCTCAGCTACAATTCCCAAGGGCTATAAAACAGATATATACAAGCTAGACAGTATCAAGGAAAATGGTGGGGAGTGGAAACAAATCTTCATTTAGTAATGATCTTTCTTCTTCTAATGTCATGCTGAGTTTAAGCCCCTTACATTTTGGGAATGCTCATGTATAATCCTGTTTGCTCATTTTTGTCTTGCTGGAAAAAGCAGGCATCAAAAAGACTTACTTGAGGATAAGATAAGAAATACAGATGTTCTATGCATTTAATAATTTGATTTTTAGATCAACTAAAATGAGGATTTACTGAAACACTGTTTTCCAAAAAACGAACCTCAAAAATAATATGCTGGATGTCATGTGTCAGATATTACGCAATCATAAATGCTTGAAAATTAGAGATAAAAAAGACATACTAGGTCATCTGTTCCATCCATTTGCTGGTGTAAGAGTGTCCCCTACAATATATTTTCTAGACCATTTTCCAGTTTAGTTTTAAATGTCTTGTTTCCATCTGTTCAGTTTGACCTTACCTATTTTTTTCTTGGATAGTTAAAATGGCTGCTGATCAATTCAATGCTTCAAGGCAATTAAAACAAGCATTCTTCATTTTTAAAAAAAAAGGAAAAATGGACCCTTTTTTGAGTGCAGCTAATTTTGAGACAATGTTCAGCCACAAAAGATCAAACCTGGACAAATGTTGACTGTGCCAGATGTGTGAAGCATCATCTTTTACTTCATCATATGGATTAGGTTCTGAGCTAATCAGTCAGAAAGAGCTGAAATGTTTTAGGTACAAATATTGGGTGTGGGAAGAGGAACATTAAACCAAAGTCTTTTGTGTTTAATGAGTTGCCTTTTCCACTCTTATGAACTAAAATACTTTAAAAATCAAAGTAGTTAAACTTAAATAATTATATTAGATGTAATCATTATTTTATTAGCATTTTTCTCCAAGGATTTTTCTTTCTGATTATGAGTAGTTCGCAGTTTCAGGCAGTATGATGGATGTTACTCTTCTATGACAAGAATTTTAACAGCCCTTCTTCAGCTCTCAATGCACACCCAATTATGCGTCTGAGCTAGTAACCTTGAATTTATGTTGCCATGGTGACAAACTGGTCATGCATTATGGATTATCATTGAAATTCTACACCCCTACCTAGCATAATGAGAGTTGGGGACTTAATCAAATCAGCCATTCTGTGTGACACAAAGTGAAGAACTAGCTCTTATTGTTCAGCGTCTAGAAAGGAAGCAGGCCTGATGGAGTGGCAGCTGCAGTGCTGCAGCCTGATAGATTGCCCTTATATACATTTGTGAATGTATAGACAGATGGTTTTCAATGCCTGGAATTTCTAGCTTAGGAAGCAGCTGTTCGGATAACCTCTGCCATCTCACCTTGTTGTCATGGAACATTGAACAGAGACTGAGAATGTGGATGGATACATTGACTGAATTTACGCTGCATGGCATCCTTCTTTATCATAAGACTGCAGGGCTAGAATGAAGATAGGGTTGAGGTGGAGTGGGGGAGGAGCGCTATTGAAAGCTTAAGCAGAGTATTTGAGTATCTTCCATTCCCATTTCTACTTTGCCAGAACAGAAAGAGACAGATAAAATTATTGTGGTAAATCATTCCCTGGGATTTAATCTAGTTTGCATCTCCTACACAATCTAGAAATCAGTCATAGTATAGCCGTCTATTCTTATACAGGTTAGACATCAATAAAGAGACCCAGGTTTCAGTTTACCATACTGTATCTTTTGTTATGTCCTTCTCTTTCAGAGACATAGTGCCAGCTTTGTGAAGGTCAGAATAGGAGCAGGCTCAATGCTAGAACAAAAATCAAACCAAATAGGTATGCAACATCACTGCCCATTATTCCCACTGACGTACCACTAAAATGCCTTTTTCTATTTAGAGCAATTGTAATAAGACACAAGAACAACTGGGCAATTATTACTGACTTTTTGGAGATTATTACATATAATAAAATAATGAGATTGTAGCAATGGTTAAAATAATGAGGCATATGTATAACTTAATATCTAAATCCATTTCTGAGAACTTAAGTATTTCATTGTACAACAAAAGGAAACTGATCTGTATGTTACTTATAATTTGTGCTCTTGACCAAATTTTTTTACATTGTAACACTATTTTTTTTTACAATTCAAGCTCCATTATCTTTAGTTGTTATGTAAAACAGGCTGACGTCCTGCCACTTCTGTTCATGACATTGAAAATTCTTCAATTATCCAAATAATAAATTGATTATTTGATTATTCAATCTTCCCTCATGACATTCAGATAATCAAGATTTTTCAATCATGTTGTATTTTTTATTTACATTTATAAAGGTGCCTATCACCATGATTTTTACGCAGCAGCATTAAGCAATTTTTAGTATTGCCATTACAGATTCATCACACCTGGGGTTTCAAGAGCTTATAATATTCTTTCAGGATAAAACCTAACTTATTATAACATTTTAAAAAATCAGGGTTTTTTTTAGTTCTAACTGCAATATTGACATCATTTCTACATAAACCATGAAATGTGTATGTCTGAAAATACACATGCAGTACACAATAATTCTTTGGAAATACATGTGCAGAAAATATATATTTCAGAAGGTTTTTTTACCTTTAATGGACCTTTTTAAATTACTTTTGTATCTAAACTAAAAAATACAAATACAAAATGCAATTCCTCACCTTTTGTGTACCACCCCTTCATTACAAAAAGAGCCACTGTCACCATGCATTGACTCATTAGATTATAATAGCTCCAGAGAAGTCATTGCAGTCTATCATGTTAATGATTCACAAACAAAAATGTCTCCAAGTAAACCTAGACTGACAGACTGTAATGGTTACGAAGCTGGCGCTGCTTATGGGCCTGATCCTGAAAATCTCCATTCATGTTAGTCTTATGGAAGTCAGTGAGTATTATTTCCTGAGTAAGGGCCCTGCCATACCAGTTAGTCTGTGTTTGTAATGCAACTTGCAAGAAGAAATTTGTTCATACACAAATATTCTAGGTAACATTAAGGATTTGATTTAGCATAAGGAAGGAAATTCAGACCTGAGGATTGAATATTTAGACTAAAACCATTTTATGTTTTGTTTTTAATGAGGCTTTTTCAACTGTAATGTATAGTACTTAGAGTTTTCTTCTGTTTATAGATTTAAGCCACACCATTAACTCTCATGTCAATGTCAACTTTACATGACTTAAATTCTCCTTTTTACAATTGAATTGCTTGTATTGTGTTAGCATTTTGGAGAAGAATGTTACAGCTGGGTCCAGCAGACTGAGCCAGCAAAAAATAAGGGTGCATGCTTTTGATTGAAACCTATGAAAAAACCAACCAACCAAAAAAACACAACCAACCAAAAAAACTACAGAGAAAGAGAGAGAGAGTAGCAAAGAAAGATATAGGTGCTTTTCTCTCATAGAAAAACATTCTTTAAGAAATAGGGAGAGAATCATTAAACCAGAACCATTCTTCATCAGGCATTGTGAAAAAATAATTTGTAACATTGAGCCAAATTTACTCCCACTATAACACTACTGAAGTCAGTAGTATTAGACCCAAGCCCTATCAAAGTCGGGGCCAGGTGGGCCATTTAGTCCAAGCCTCAGGAGACAAAGGGGCCTCAAAGGGACATTTTTCTACCTAGTCATTTCCATTTATTATACAACTTGAAGTTAAAACAGAGACAACAAAAGAAACTATATATATCTACAAAAAATTGATTTAAATCTTTGTGGGATCTCGAGCCTTTGCCAGTTTTTCAGTCACATCCAAGTTTTCATCTGCGTGACTGGAGACTGGAGTAGCTTCTGTGATTAGTGATTCTATATTATGAAACGCTGTTTATAGTCTTTGCATAGTTTAGATTTTGAAAGTCATAATTAATTCTGTTACTGTAAAGTGATTTTGCTTGGTCTGAGGGTGTTTATCTCTGTATAGGAGATTTTTGTATCCCTGTTTTTTCTTGTGTGTCTTCATATATAATAACCATATCAGGCTCAGCTGTAAGCTACCTCTTCATCCAGTTTTATATTCACCTTTAAAGGCTTTTTTGTGATAATAAACTTTTAATTCTAGTTGTTTAATACATTTTATATCTAACCTGGCAATCGCCCTGCGTTCATATTCATAATAAAGCACCAGTTATTAGAGGAATTTAATAATGGGAACATGTTAGCACATGAAATTTCAAGACTTTGAAATAAGTCTATAAGGGCTGTCGTAAATAACACCCCCAAACTGTCATTATATAATATTAATTGTGAAGCATATAGAATTAAAATTGTGTATAATCAATATCCTTTAGCAAATTAATTTATTGTGCGTTACAGTGTTTTAAGAAAACCCCTTTATAAAAATGAAATGAAGATGTGAAAGTGGTGCAAGTAAGAGATGGCAAAAGCAACAGAGTGAAGCAGCAGTTAAGAGTTTAAAGCCAATAACAACATTTCTCATAGAAAAGATGCCTTAGCCATTAGACGGTGACCGTACTGATGGTGATACTTCCAGTTTTGATGATGAAAACTTTGTACCCACAAATGAAACTTCAATGCGACTGCCTCAGAATGAGAAAGTCTTTAATCAAGACACAGAAATGCCATCAGTAGTGATAGATACATAATCTATGCTCTATTTAGAGACTGTGGAGGCAGAAAATGAGGACCTGGAGATGCTGCACAGCAAGAGCAAGAACTTATGACTAGCACAAGACACAGTGTAACAACAGTGGCATCGGAACCTGATATTGGACTTCTTGATAAGAGCGATGTTGCTCAAATGCAGTCATTTCTCAACGTTAGTTGTTTTCAGATTCCAAGTAATATACTGAAAGATGCTGAAAATCATGCTTTTCCCACTGATCCGCTGACAAAAACTCTTCCAAATGGAGAGATCTACACAAGAAACTGGTTCCGCTAGAGCATGGAAAAGCAGACTCTGTACTGTTCACCCACATAAAGATAAATATGTTATATGGAAATGAGCTAATAGAGCAGCACTAGCTGACAATTCAATTGAAAACTTAATCCCGAGTAAAATAAACACAGACACTGATAACTGGAAAAAACTCCATGAGTGCATATGGAATGTTATTCTTTTTCTTTCTGAAAGGGGTTTGGATTTGTTTGGTTCCAGTTAACATATTGGTGACCTTACAAATGGAAACTTTCATGGTATATCTTATATAAAAAATATATTGGCATTGGAAAAGGTTCAGAAAATGGCAACAAAAATGATTAGGGTTTGGAATGGGTCCCATATGAAGAGAGATTTAAAAGACTGGAACTTTTCAACTTAGAAAAGAGGAGACTAAGGGGGGATATGATAGAGGTCTATAAAATCATGACTGGTGTGGAAAAAGTGAATAAGGAAAAGTTATTTACTTGTTCCCTCAACATAAGAACTAGAGGTCACCAAATGAAATTAATAGGTAGCAGGTTTAAAACAAACAAAAGGAAGTTTTTCTTCATGCAAACTATGGAACTCCTTGCCAGAGGATGCTGTGGAACTCCCTGCCAAAGGACATTGTGCAGGCTAGAACTTTAACAGAGTTCAAAAAAGAACTAGATAAATCCATGGAGGTTAGGTCCATCAATGGCTATTAGCCAGGATAGGTAGGAATGGTGTCCCTAGCCTCTGTTTGTCAGAGGCTGGAAACAGATGACAGAAGAGAAACCAAGTGATGATTACCTGTCCTGTCCATTCCCTTTGGGGCTTCTGGCATTGGCCACTGTTGGAAGACAGGCTACTGGGCTAGATGGACCTTTGTTAAAACTGTTCATCCACTGAATGTAGATCTTCATCACTTAGTTCTCTGAACTCCCAAAGAAATCCAAAAAAAGTACAAATTTGTCGCAGTGACTCAAATCGATGTGTAAGACCAGATTTGATGGAGTCTACAATAACAAAAAATCATTGACTTGATAGTGCCTTTCTGTATCAGACTGAGATGTTAGGCTGCGATTGGTGGAAAACTCTGATGAAATATCAATAACTTGTATGGCTGTTCTTATGTTCTTATGTTCTTAACTGATCCTATCCGCACAAGCTGAGTCAATTCAGTTTACAAACTATTCTGAAGCATGGTTTTAACTGAGATGTGTTTCTTTGGTCTAACCCAGTATGGCGATTCTTATGTTCTTATACTTGAGCTTCTTAGCAAGTATGACTCACTTTTATCAAGCTGTGTTAAGTGTGTTCATGAATCACAAGAGATCGGAAAATGTATTGTAACCCCCTTTTTCCTCCCCAGGTTACTTGGGAACAGGTCACACTCAATGGTGTGCCTGGGCACCTGATGGTTTTAACATAAAAGGAGATCCTGAGTACCCCAGTGGTGATGTTGTTTAGTTGGGGATTCCCTATCCACCCCCTTGCTGCAGTCCCTGGCTTATAAAGAATATACAGTGGAGGTGCCTCCACCTGGCTGATCCTGTACACACTTAATGGTGTGCCTTGGGAGCCTCCAGGAATAAAATTATTCCAGCAATAATCTGGATCTAACTCCAGAACAACAATTACAAATTATAAATAATATACATCTAATTGATTACATTAGAATGAACACACCTTTACTTAACAACTTAAAGAAACAGGGTTTAACAGATTAATAGTGAATAAAATTAACAAAGTACACAAAAATAATAGGAACTTATCTAAGTTCCCATCTATCCCACCCCAGAGCGTGCACTCCTCTGAACTCAGAGTCACAGACACTTGCTTGCATGGGCGTGCTTGAAGATCTGCAACTGGAGTGGAGGTTCTCTGTAGGTTGTGTGTGTGTTAGTCCAAGCTGTGCAGCCAGCTGCAAACTCCCTCTGCCACTGGAGCAGACTCCACCAAATGCCAGCAGCTATGGTTCACTGGGCTGGACATTCTGCCTCTCTTTGGACCCAGAGTTAGTCTATATCTATGAGGTCTGTCTCAGGCAGCACTTTCTCAAAGAGCCCATTTACTTGCAGCCTCCTCCTGTGTGCTGGTTTTTGTGCAGTCCTCCTCAGCCACAGGCGCAGCCAAAGTCTCTCCCCTCTAGGGCAATCAGCAGCTTGCTAGATCCAAGCACCACAGACTTTCAGTCCCACGCTGTAGCCATAACACAACAGCTCCTGGGCTGGATATAAGGCTCTTCCACAGCCGTCTGGTTCCCCTCTCCCAAAATGGAGAGCCCCAGAGTCCCGAGATCTTCCCTCAGTATGCCCGGACAAGCCCTCTCTTCCTGGTTTTCTCAAGGGCTCATGGGAGTTGTAGTCTCTAGGGCTAGATTGCAGCAAAAAGGATCTCCCAGAAAAAGTCAGAGGCACTTTTAGTAAGGGGACTACAAGTCCATTATCTGTCTATCAGAATACAAAACGAGTTTATTGACTTGTGTGGCACATTTTTGCAAACAATTCTTGAAGAGATATGACATGCAAAATACTTTTCAACTATTATTGATGCAACTCCAGACTATTCTCATAAAGAATAGATGACCTTGGTTGTTCGATATGTTAAAATTGTAGAAAGTTCAAAGGTTTCAATTGAAGAATGGTTAATTTTGTTCACTAATTTCACGAAAAAAACTGGAAAATAAATTGCCGAGTGTGTATTAGAAATTCTGGAAGGCTTCAAATTAAATTTTCAAGTCTGCATTGGCCAAGCCTATGATAATGGATCCAATATATATGGGAAGTACAACAGAGTATAAACAGTCCTTCTTGAGCAAAATCCAAACTGTATTTTCTCCATTTGTGGCAACCGCATACTAAATCTTGTCAGCATTGATTATGCTGAATCATGCAAGAAAGCAATCACATACTTTGGAACAATCCAGAAATTGTACAACTTCTTCAGTAGCAGTCCTCCAAAGTGGGAAATTCTGAAGCAGCATCTGCCCGTTTCCTTCATACATGGCATGTCAACAAAGAGATGGTCAGCACAAATTGATGGCATTAAATCAGTTGCACAGCATTTGGACTCTGTGAAAAAGGCTTTAAGTGAGCTTGAATCTCTTACTCTCACAGCATAGGCTCGCACTGAGCTTAAGTCAATTCAGAAGTATACATCCAAATTTGAATGCATTTTAATGTCGTCCATGTGGATGAAGCTGCTAAAAATGATCCACAAAACTAATCTTTTAATTGAAGCAAACAATGCTACATTAGATGTTGAGAGGGGTAACATGAAATGACGTCTTAAAGATATTCAAAAGATTAATGATCAATGGGATGCAATCCTTTCTGAGTCCAAATAAGTAGCAAAGGTTATTGACATTTCATCTGAGTTTTCCACCAGTTGCAGCCTAACATCTCAATCTTATACAGAAAAGCACTATCAAGTCAATGATTTTTTGTTATTATTGACTCCAAGAAATCTGGTCTTACATGTCGATTTGAGTCACTGCGACAAATTGATACCCTTTTTGGATTCCTTTGGGAGTTCAGAGAACTAAGTGATGAAGATCTACATTCAGCGACTGATCAGTCTCAACAAAGCTACAACACAATTTCAACAGATCTCTGTGATGAGATCGTCTTCTTTAAATGTATACATTCCACCAACTTTAGCAGATTGCAAGCCAAAAGAACTGCTTCAAGAATTATTCAATCTCAGCCTGTTGACTGTATTTCCTAATATCATAATTGCATTATATATTTTTATCATTATCCCTGCATCAGTGGCTTCAGGTGAATGCATATTCAATGTGTTAAAACAAGTAAAGAATTACCATCATTCTACAATGGGACAAGAGTGTTTGAATGGGCTCACAATGATTAACATTAACAGTGATATTGCAAGTAAAGTAGATTTTTCTTCAATTATAAATGAATTTGCATACAACAAAGCCAGAAAAGCATTTCTAAAATGAAGAGTTTTGCTTCAGTGGAAACTCAAAATTAAAGTTACATTTTTAATATACATGCTATTGATATAATGGCTTAATGGTTAATAAATAAATGTCTCATGTTCATTTTCATGTATTCTTTTGGTTTTAGTCTGACCCTGTGGCTGAGAAGTTAGATATGTTAGGGGCCTGAGGCTGGGCTGGGGCTCTAAACTCAAAGTGGCCCAGACCTCTGTCATTCTCTGAGAGGGCTTGATTAGA
Organism: Rafetus swinhoei; assembly: GCA_019425775.1. NCBI lineage: Eukaryota > Metazoa > Chordata > Testudines > Trionychidae > Rafetus > Rafetus swinhoei. The sequence goes on from CM033440.1 coordinate 32,631,470, forward strand.
CCAAGGATAAATTTGGAATCACCGCTGAATTAATGCCAACTCCTTTGCAAGTATAGCACTGTCTTCATTATTGGTTGCTGCGGCTAGGAGGAAGTTATTTTAAAGCTTGATGTTACAAAATTTACTCATATTGAGTAGAACTCAAGCAAGTATCACTGAGTTCAAGAGGATTACTTTTATGACTAAGTACTACTCTGGGGAGTAAGAGTTGTAGCCTCAGGTCCTTAGTGTAAACATCAAGTAATACTTAAAAGTTGATAGAATATGATGATCACATTTTAAGGACAATATTAGAGGAATATACCATTGAAGTCCTGAGTTATTGTTATTTTATTTTTATCATAATATGTGGGATATATTGTTGATGGAAACTATATAAGCAGATGTGAGTTATTGCAGTCTTGCAAATATTGAAGGACTCACTCTAGCTGGAGGATTACCAGTCTTGTGTCAGACATAGCTTGTCTCTGAAATAGCTAAGTTCCATGACTGTAATTTTGATCTTAAAATAAGCTGGGAAGAATTAGCCTGTTAGAACAGTACACAATACAAATGGATTAAATGGCAGCAAAATCATTACCACTGAAGAACCTTAAATATAAAGTATTAAATTTCTAAAGAATTTAAAAGGATGTTCAAACAAATTACAGGAAAATATGCATTTTAGTTGTTTCAGAGCTAGATAGATTTATTTACATCGAGAGATAGGCAGTTGTGGATTTGAAGCTCAGACAGTGAAAAAATATAGCTTGCATAGCTATAATGCAATAAAAAGTAATATCCTAATAATAGAAATTCATACAGAGAAGTCCGAGTAGCCCTATTAGGAAACACCTTCCCCCATTCTGCAAAATGATTCCACCCTCCCTTCTGGCCTAACAAAAATCCACCCATGATGTTATAGCCATTAGGCCCAGGTAATGTGTCTCAGTGCAGTACAAAGCAGATTTAATCCAGTGAAATGCCTATAGCATGCATACATATTTGTTATCATTGTACCAGTTTGTTCACTTCCCTGATCTGGCTTCCGTTCAGCTAATTCTTTTGCTGCTTCCCTGAAATGATGTTTCTTCTCTAACAAGAGTTCTGCTGGTCTATAACATCTGAGTTTTTAGTTACATGCTGTGATAATGGCGCTCCCATAAAAATAATCTTTAAAGTGGTTTGTCAGTATGCATGTGTGCATTCATGCACATGTGTAAACCCAGCACCTAGGAATACTACCTATACAAAGCATCTTGTTTAGAGAAGCCACTTTAAGTCTGTCTTTGTATTGTTCAGACTGAAAAATCTCCTTTAGTAGGTTTTGCTGGTTCCTTGGATGGTCATTTAAGAGATATTTGTGATATGTCATCCATACAAGGGTTCTGATGATGTAATGGAAACACAACTGCAATAAATACAAGCATAAATACCCAATGTATGTATGCAGCTTAGTCACTGATGTACACAGATAGTCAGATGCTTAATTTGCCACTCATGTATTTGATTTTTGCCCTCATGATTTTAGGCACCAACAGTTGTTCTGTGCAGTTGTGTGTGAACTACTTTGAGACCTTGACTCCGATATTTAACAGATAAAACTAAAAATCTTGTAAAAGTGTATCTTGCTATATATTATAATTATGTCACAGCTTAACATTTTTACTTCCACTAGTGGGTGCCTAAATAATGCTGAAAGCACTGTTAAAAGCTGCAAAACTTAAAATGATGGCCATTTTGCATGTCTTCATTAGAAAGATGAAGTCCTCAGAAGGACAGGTCTTCAGCTTTTGTAAGTCAATGTGTGCCATCATTGATTTCAATGGAAGTACACCGATTTACACTAGCTGATGATCTAGCCCAGAAGTTTTACAAGTGCAGGATCTTTCATGTGAGAAATGGTACGTTATCCATACTGCATACATATTGGCTTCATAGCAGACCGTCTTCACCAGTTGAGAGGTCGATCTGCTCTGTAGTGGTGAAAAAAAACAATGAGATTATAGAGATACATGGAGTGAGGGAAAGGAACTTAATTTTTTTCTCATCAAACAGAAAAAAAAGGTCATATACACACCCACAAATCACATTAGCAGAATAGGGCATGCAAAATAGGCTCAGTATATTCACCAACATAGTCACAAAAATCTAAATGTCACTATTCAAACTTGATGAAGTCTGAAATCCACTCTCAGAAAATGGAAGGTGTGGGTCATTACAAAGTGGCTTCACAACCTTCCTCACAGGTGTATGTTTCTCCTCAGAACACAGACCAGCCTGTGTGATGTTAGCTGCAGAGACTTCACAGCTTTGGATAAGGATAAGTGTACTGTTTCTTTAAAAGTGTAACAAGAAGCCTGGCAAAATAAGCCTAGAGATTGTTCTATGCAACTGTTTCACAGTGAAGCAAGGAGGAGACAGAAGAGCTTTAGCAATAATATTGTTTTCTTAATGTATTAAAATTCCTTGTTCAGTGTTATGCGAAGTGAACTTGATGCATGTGGTTCTTAATGCACATCTTTGTGAAAAAAAATCTAACCTTGATTTAAAAATTCTCTTTCTACTCCTTCATTATTCTGGGAAGCTCTCCCAAAGCACCTTCTTGAAAAGCTCAGCCCTATCCAAAAACCTTCCCCAAATGGATGTCAGGTTAAATGTTTAAATAATACCATCTTTCTGTAACATGCATAATCTATACAATAAGAATTTGGGGGGAAATTGGCATTCTAAATAGAATCTAAGTTATAGAAAAGCATTATAGTTGCACATAATAGAAAATTAAACACAGTAATGGAATGATGAAACATAGATATAGAACTTCATTTATGAAGTCGAGCTCCTATCTCATCATATATCTAACACAGTACAATAAAAGCTTTCATTTCTTATACAACAATCAAGTATAACAGTGAGCCAGTTTTTCTACTGAAAACTTCTAGCAAAAGGAGAATTTAGGAATAAATATTCTTTACTTATACACAAACATAAAGTTCTATAGCAACATTTTGTTTGTAAAGCCTTTTATTTATCTTAATTGTAGAAATGATTTTCAGCTTCTGCATACAAAAGGATGAAACAATACTTCTCAGCCAAATTATATTCAGAAGACTTCCTTCAAAGTGGCATGAGTTTTCTCAAGAATGGACAAAAATATTCAGATAAAAACAAGAACTAAGAATATAAGAACATAAGAACACAAGAACAACCATACTGGGTCAGAACAAAGGTCAGCCTAGCCCAGTGTCCTGTCTTTCAACAGTGGCCAATGCCAGAGGACCCAGAGGGAATGAACAGAACAAGGAATCATCAAGTGATCCCTCTCCTGGCATCCATTTCCAGCCTCTGACAAATAGAGGCTAGTGACACCATTATTACGCATTCTGGCTAATAGCCATTGATGGACCTAACCTCCATTAATTTATCTAGTTCTTTTTTGAATCTTGTTAGAGTCCTGGTCTTCACAACATCCTCTTGCAAGTTCACAGGTTGGCTGTACGCTCCATGAAGAAAAACTTCCTTTTGTTTGTTTTAAATCTGCTACCTATTAATTTCATTTGGTGATCCCTAGTTCTTATGTTATGGAATAAGTAAATAACTTTTCCTTATTCACTTTTTCCACACCAGTCATGACTTTATAGACCCCTATCATATCGCCCCTTAGTCTCCTCTTTTCTAAGCTGAAAAGTCCCCGGTTTTTAAATCTCTCTTCATATGGGACCCGTTCCAAACCCCTAATAATTTTTGTTCTTTTCTGAACTTTTTCTAATGCCAATATATCTTTTTTGAGATGAGGTGACCACATCTGTACGCAGTATTCAAGATGTGGGTGTACTCACTCAAACTTTGACCTAAAATTAGAATTGGACTTCCAATGTTCAAAAAAGTAGTCTTATATTTTTAGAAAATTAGTAGGGATGGGTCTGCTACTGGGCAAATACAACCTCCAGTGCTGTGAAGACTGAGGCCCATGATCAACTGTGTATGTAAGAGCTATCGTATTAAAGGGACATAGAGATAGTCCCCTTCCTAAGGAATGTAGCATCTAAAGCTCATATTTTGACTTCTTTCACCATAAATGATCTGATTCAGATTTGCCAGTAGATTTTAATTTAAAGGCACAAATGTTGAATTTAAAGGCATAAATATTGAAATCCTTGACTGTACATACAGAAATGTTATGTTTGTAGAACTTCATTTCCATATTATTAATCTGTACAGTGGAATCCTTACCTAAACAAACCTTAGTTCTATGTTTTTTCTTTGCTTCAGATCCTACCTGGCTTTCAATAAATCTGGGAATTCTGACTTGTATTGAATGTTCAGGAATCCATAGAGAACTTGGTGTTTACTACTCCAGAATGCAATCACTCACATTAGATGTGCTGGGAACATCTTGGTAAAAATATTTTTTTATTAATTTATAAAATCTGAGGGAAGTAAGTGAGCAAGTTCCACTTTATGCATATTTTGATCATTTGAATTATATGTATGCAGTCCTATTCCACCTGCCTACCTCAAAGGAGAGTAGATTCCACAGAGATGCTACTTTCTTTCATCAGAAGTGGGCTAGTAAGGGAAAAGGAGTGGGTGAAGCAAAGTTTATTCCCTTAAGACACCAGGAAGCACCTGGCAATATATGTGGTGCCTATAGTTCCTAGTGTCCAACTGAAACCACTCTTGCTGCAATTTAAGTCTATTGCTTCTGTTTCCTGCTGTTAGTGAGTGTGGGGCAGCAACCCCTGCTGCTGGCACCATAACCTTGGCTAGTCCCTTGGGCCATGTCACTTAGGGGAGGGGGCTTGGATGAAGGGGTGGACCCACCCCATGCACTGACCTGAGTCAGCAGAAAGTGGAGCAATGCAGCTGGGAGCAGGGGGATCTGAGCAAGCTGGGGCTGGGTCATTCCACTTCCCACTGCTGCCACTTATGAATACCAGGAGAGGTGCCCCTTGCTGCTGGTGGTAGTCCCTCCCCCCATTAGTCTTCTGAGCCTGGGGCTGTTAGACAAGGACAGAACGGCTCTACCCACTGGCTGCTGGCCCTTTCCCCATCCCCCCATGGTATTGATGCTCCTTTGTGCTGCTCAAGCATCTCACCTGACTGACTAACTTGCCCAAGATGACACAGGCATTGGACCCACGTCTCCCAAATCCCATGACAGCATCCTTCCTTGCCTGCTTATAGTCTTAGATAACACACTCACCCAAGGAAATACAAATCCCTTTATATTCCTGTGCTATCTGCCCAGACCTTGTGTCCTGGCATATAGGAGAAATTGAGGGTTATTCATGTTCCTACTTCCTCCTTGGAGCAAGTGAGTAGGTGGAAAATGAGCAGAGCCTTGTCTTCAAAGTAGATGAGGGAGGTGATGGGAATGGAATGGGGGCGGAGTTATGTGAGTCCCCATTTGGGGAAACTTTTAAACATGTGTTTAAATCCATTCCTATTCCAGACAGCATGTGCTTAAGTACTGTCCTGAATGGGGGATGTTTCCTAAATCTGGGTCTTACTGGTAGTACAAGCCAAAAGTAATTTATTCCCTCTAGAAATGAGAGGAAGCAGGAGAGGGATTGTATTTCCAGAGACACTCCCAAGTAACAGTGGTGCAATTGGTGGGGTGGTACAATTGGTATAGAGCCTATTGCTTCAGTTGTGCCTAAAGTTACCATTTAGCTTATAGTAAGATTAAATGAACTTAAGCATAACTTCATATTGATAAGGATACATGATATCATCTATTCTGACCTGTCGAATTTCTGTGTAGGTCTGGAATAACGCACTCTAGACCACTGAGGGCAATCTAAGCTAGTGAGTGGGCCCCATGAATGGCCCTCCTTCATCTCAGTGGGCTTCAAGATTGTTGTAACCAAGACGGTCTCCCAGGATAGTGTAGTTTTGTTAACTGCACTTGCATACCTAGAATTTTCAGGGTATGCTGATAGAACAATAGCAGCACTCTGATTGGAGGCAGAGGCAGCGCATAGCTCTCACATCATGCACCTCACTTCATCTGCACTTGCTTTAAATGAGTTCAACTTTAGTAATACTGATAAGAAAAAAAACTATGCAGATGAAAATCAGCAGAATCTGACAACCCTATGTGTGGGCAATGGTAAACAAAATGTCGTGTGGGCCACTGTCAAGGCTGTTTCCCACTCTGGAACCCCAAGTGCAGAAGGTGAGAGCCTGCAAGAAACCTTAAAAAATACTTTGCCTCTATAGGGTTCTGCTTTAAAAAAATTCCCAAGATCACAGATTCCCTGACCCTGGGAGATAGGCTGCCACCACCAAATTAAAAAAAACACACACACACAAAAAAGTTCTTCTTCAGAGCACTTGGAACTTCTTCCAGAGAGGTACCCCAAGCTCTTTTACCACAAGAAAGCTTGAAAAATAAAACCAAACTGCAATCTCTGATAGCTGACCTCTCAGTCTTAGGCATGCATGCAAAGACCTTCCATTACCTTCCAAGACACAAGAAGCAAATCATTGCCTTAAAAAAGGTGATTTTATTAACAAAACAAAAATATATACTTGGTAAAGCGTACTTGGTTGCTAGGTGTTTTAAAGCAACTGAGAAAAAAACAAATTTCATCCCTGGGATTTGGCTTACAGTTACAATGTATGAGGGGGGGAGGAGGGACACATGGACTTAGCATAGAGAAGTTTAACCAAACAAAACAAAGAAAATAACCTTATTGTGTCTAAATAGACATTCCCTATCTACTCACATATCTGTGTTTCAAGGTCCAGTCCATTTCCATGCCCAGTATTCTTTGTAGTCATGGTAGTTCTGTCTGGTTCAATTCATCTTGTTTCCCTAGCTCCTGGCTTAAACTCACCCAAGGGAAAAAAAACAAGCAGGGTTCCTTTCAATTCAGATCTCAACACCTTTTCCCATTGGCTCTGCTGGCTCCCTGCCAACACCTCTTAGCTACCTGAGTTTAATCTTTTAGTCACCAAATGGTGGGACATTCAGAAAAGGACAGCACTCCTTCTGTCCATCACAGCCACACACAGAACTCCAATGGGCTGCATGTGGGCTTTGGGCTGCAGGTTGCCCACAATGGCTCGATAGAAATGACATACATTACTAAAGAAAGGGACATGGCTTTTCATTGTGAATTTTTGCATTTTCATTTTTTGCTGCTAATAATTTTTCTATTTACAAATAAAATTCCATGAAATCATTTGAAAATAATCATATTACAGGTTGTACCTCCTTTTAATTGGGACCCCTTGGTCTGACAACATTCATGGTGTGGCATGGACAAGGATGTCTGGTGATGGGGCAGAAGCATGGTGGGGGCACCAGAAACCCAATGTGTATTGGTGGGGGAGAACACGTGGCACAGCAGGGAGTTCTGTCCCCAGCAGCAGCTGTAGAGCACCAGACCCAGACCCAGCAGTGGCCAGGGAGCTCTCTCTGGCCCTGGCCCTCTGCCCCAGCCCTGGCTGCACAGCTTCAGTCCCAGCTATAAAGCCAAACAGCTACTGCCCTGGCTGCGCAGCTCTGGCGCTAGTCACAGAGCCAGGCAGTGCGCAGCTCTGGCCCTAGCTGTGAAGCTCTGCCCTGGTGGCAGAGCTCTAGTTGTGGCACTCCGCCCCGGCAGCAGTGAGACTGGCAGCATCTAGGGCACCTCAGCAGGCTGGAGCAGCAGTGGGGGCAGGCTGGAGCCATAACTTGGTGGCCAGGACTTGCCCTGGTTCAGCAAATCCCCTCCTTTGGGACTAGTCAGGTCCTGAGGGTGCCAGACCTGCTAGGTCCAACCTGTATTAACAAATCCCATAATAGCCCCAAACTTGCTATTATTAGATGAGCAAAGTCATTTTAAACAAAGAAAAAATGTTAATAACATCCATTAGCTGGCAGATTGATTAGATCTGTGCTGACACAAATGAGCAGTTCATATTCATATTCAGATGCCTAGACCTAATTGGCCTCATCTAAGCAACACACATCCATCTGGGATGTTATCAGCATCATAAGCATCTGAATACAGAGAATGTCTTATAAAGTGAGCAGAATGGCATTATTATCTGTTTTGTATAGCTAATGCAGAAAAATATTGCAGACTTTTTTAGATAAAATTTGAAATTGACTAATCACAGGAATTATGCTGTGTGAGAAAAAGTTTTTCATTGATTTGGTTTTACATAACCAAATTTCCTTTGGTAACTGGCTATCTGCAGATTCAAAAAAATATTTCCTTTTAGCAGATAAGTTATGGGTGGGTTGTTTTTTTTTTCAAATTTGGGTGCTTAAAGTTAGTCTTAGACCATTATAATTGAACCAGTTTTCTGAAGAACTGAGAACACACCAATAGCATTGAAGTTATTAGGAGCATCTCTGAAAACCACACCATTTATCTAAAGCCCTAACTGTGGATTTAGTAATTTCATTTTAGACATCTAAGTTTAAAAATGTTGGTTCATGCGAAAGCATCAGTTTTAGCCATTACACATTACCTGCTTCATATGTTGCATTTTTGACATGGAGGGCTTGTCTGCTTTACAAAGTTTTGTCCATCAGACTAATGTTGACACACACACACACATACACAAAAGCAAAAAAAAAAGCAAAAAAAGCAAAGTTACCAAAAGGTGTTCACATTTGTTCCCACTGCTGACAGATTACATCCACATTGGGGACACTATGGTCAACAGCATGAGCTGTCACTGTCCCACAGCATGACACTGTCCCACAGTGTCTGGCAACACCATCTGTTGTTAGGTGTTGTGGAAAGGTGGAATGTAGCACAGTGCATCCTGGGACTATGCAAAACATCCTGTCAGGCACTGCTTTGCGACCTGGTCCTCAAGTGGTTTCCGGCTTCGTTTGTGCCATTTAACTCAGGAGTGAACTCTATGGCAGACCTCTTGGCTGCAGAGTTTGAGCAGCCAGATACTAGGGCTGTTAGAGGAGTCCAGATGATTGCTATTAATACCAGGGAGGCTTTGAGCAAACACTTTGCCAATGCGGGGCACTAACATATATGCATTTTGGATTTGCTTCCCTGGTGCATCTCATGTAAAATTTTGAGGATACATAACCATGCAGGAAAATTCTTTAAAAATTTGTACCTGGAACAGAAAATGATTGCTTTGAAAATTTTTGGAACACAAAAAAGAACATTTTTCCATGATAAAACTTTGCCTTTATTGAAAAGTACAGGGAAACACACCAAAACACGCATTTTTGCTGGTAAAGGAAGGACTTGAAAAGGTAAAACCTCACAACTGAATGTCAAAGCTGTGAGAGTGGTAGGACGAAGGGGAGACTAAGTAGTCCCTCAAAGTGAAGAGGAATATGTGGTCTTGAAGGGGAAGGGTTGCTTGACAAAGAATTGTGCATGTGCTACAATGGAGGTCGACCCCAGATCCACTCACTCTGTAGCGTTATTAAAGACTTGAGCATCACTGTCTGCTCCACCATTACTTTTATCAACTGCTCAGTTGTGTCCCCAGAAAACACTTGATTCTCTTTTTTGTCCTGTGTTTCAGCTTCCCAGCACTCCTTTCATTCCCTTTCCTCTGTAGAGAAGTGCTAAACGTATTTTCTTTGCTGCGAATTGGCTTTTTTTCCTATCTACCAGAGACAGTTGGCTGGGGTATGTGGAATGTACCTCAAGGTATCAGTAGTAAACTCAGATGGCCATGTGTTCCCCTTCCCCGGCTGCCCCGCCCGTTGCATAGCAGCCTCCCCATGATAGGCCAGGATGCCTACATTGCCAGCCAGATCCAGGACCCCTGACTTTGTTTCCCTGTTTGAGAGCCTGGGCCTATAGACTCATCATTGCTCCATCCTAACTCCAGGCTAGAGCCTCCTGAATTTGCTGCCAACACACCAGAGTCCCCTAACAGTGTGTTGTCCCACCCTGCCTAAAGGCTGGGTCTCGTATTCATTACTGCTCTACCCTGCTGAGTGGCAGAGACCAAAGTGCTAATCCCTCCCCAGTCTGAGGCCTCGTAGACAAGCGGGGGTTTTTTTTAGGTGTTGTTAGTTTTTTTTGTTTCCCACATGGTTAGGGCATTTCCTATTGACATCAATGTGTGTGGGAGTAAATGCAGCATGTAAATCTAATACCTATAACAAGTGGGACCTGGGTAGAGGAAGTAACTCAGGGTAAGTGTATATTATGCTTAAGTTGATCTAACTTTCATCACTCAGCGGTATGAAAAGACACCTCCTTGAGCTACACAAATTACAGTCACCTAGTTGCTGTCCACACCAGAGCTATTTTGGGGGAAGACTCTCTCAGAAGTGGAGTAATTACACTGGTGGGAGAGTGCTCTCCTGGTGGCTTAGAATATCTTCACTAGACACATCACAGTGGCAAGGTAGCATCAGTGCAGCTGTGCTCATGTAGCACTTCCAGTGTAGACCTGTTCTTAGGCTTATGCTTACTGTAAGCCAGATCATCAGGTGGTCTCATTCAGACTAATTCCATTGACCTCAATAATGCTAAGTTGTCACTCACCAGCTGAAGATCAAATCCTCTATGTCTGACACACTAGACAAAGTTTACACCCATAAGTCTTTAAGGGGAATGAGATGGTGGTACAGACTGACATCTCTGTGTGGGACTCTGCTTCCATTTTTTCTAACTTTCATTCTGACCCCTTATCTACAGTGTTTATGAGCTTAATTTTTGGGAACAAAATAAAATGTTGCAGGACCTAAAATAAAGAGGAGCCTAAAAATATTTTGACGTTCATTCCCAAGTTACTACTAACTGATATATTGATGTCTGCTTTAAGTTTCACGCCAAAATCAAGATATGCAGATCTGACTTTTACATAAAAAGCTAAATTTGTAAAATTTTAAATGTATTAAAGGTTAGCCACAATTGAAACTACCCTGGTAGCAAGAGATTCTAAAAGCATTAGAGGGATTGGAGGTTTGTGGGTAAGGTGTACGTGGTAATGTTTGGAGAGGATTGAAAAAAATGGAGTACAAGTCTCATTATTCTCTGGATTTCTTTTTTTTTTTGTGTGTGTTCAAATTATAAGGACATTCTTTCTTCCTTGTTCTCAAAAGAGTTTTGTTGACCAGTCAGGGTACCTGTTAAGGTACATCTTCACTGCACAGCTACCCTGCATGTACCCTTAATCTACACAAGCTGCCCGGTATTTTGAAATATTGTTATAAAATAAAGGGCACACTTTTTCACCATCCCAGTAAAACTCATTTCATGAGGGATAAGGGATGGCTTGAAATAGCATGTTATTTAAAAATTTGGTGCTATGTAGATGCACCAAATTTCAAAATAAGCTATTTTGAAATAGATTTGAAATAAGATATGCAATTTGCGTAGCACAAATAGTATCTTATTTTGAGTTTAGGGTGCTGTGCAGATGCACCCTTAGACAATCTCCTTTCACTTCGGATGGGTCATGTATAAAAATTCCCTTGATACTCTCTCATCAAAGGCACATCTAAACTACATTTCTCTTTTGAAAGAGGAATGTAAATGAAGGGAAATCGAAAGTGCAAATGAAGCATGTATTTAAATATCCCATTTTTCATTTGCATATTCATGTCTGAGTGCTTTATCGAAAAAGGGTTTTTCGAAAGTGAAAGCTCAGTCTAGACGGGGTTCTTTTGCAAAAAAAAACCCTTTTTCAAAAGAACCCGTACTCCTCATTTTTTCAGGAGTTTGGGTTCTTTTGAAAAAGGGTTTTTTTTCCAAAGAACCCCCATCTAGACTGTGCTTTCACTTTCAAAAAACCCTTTTTCAAAAAAGCGCTCCGGATGCAAATATGAAAATGAAGCATGGGATATTTAAATCCGCGCTTCATTTGCACTTTCGATTTGCTTCATTTGCATTCCTCTTTCGAAAGAGGAATGTAGTTTAGACGTGCCCCAAGGGATATTCTGAATCCTCTCTAATATGATTTCTGCCATCTGTTAGTCCTATTCTGCTGATTGTGCACTCTGTACTTCCTCACCTCTGCCTCCACCAGACCCACGCCATTCTCAGAGTGTGGAACACAGGTCTCCAACTCCAAATTCCTGGACCCTTTTCCATGTTCCACTGGTTATCTCTCCATATTGTGGGCTGCTGGCTCTCAGAATTTCCCATCACCAATGTCTTGTGACATCCCAAACTTCTTGTCCGACTCCATCATCCAGAACAGCAGAACTTAGAACTTCCAGAAAGTTAGCTCCTTTTTGTACATGTTTTCTTACAAGCATGTAAAAACCAGCTCTTTATAATTCTCCTACTTATCCTAAAAGGACCAAAGCCACTTCTACTGAGCAAAACCAACCAACCAACCAAAATCAAACCAAACCAAACCAAAAATTAGCCACTTTGGTGAAAGAAAGAAAGAAAGAATTAAACTTTAACTTTAAAACTGCTGTTCTATTTTTGTCCAAACTTCTCAGAAAATGCCTACCCTGGGATGAGTTGTGGTATATGAAATTTAAAGGGAATTAGTTTCTTTCTTAGAAAGCGATTGGGGAAAATGTTTAAAAACTGGGCCTCTCATGGAAATAATAAAGTATCTGGAGCAGTAGAGCAGGAGAGGAATTACATGACAACAAAATATTTCTCTAACACAGGAGTCTGAATACCATGACTGTCTAAACAAGTCTGGAGCTACAAAGAGAAGGAACAATGTTGGACATCTACATTGTTTATCTGGGTGCACCTATTTTGTATTATTCTCTCAGAACATGTCTGCACACATTGAAACAAGGTGAGCATCCACACTACTAAGCCTGTTATTTCCACATAAAGGGCCTGTTATTTCAAAAGAATAACTTGTGTTTATGTTTCAAAATAGTGATTTGGGGAGTTATTATTTCAAAATAACTTATTTTGAAATAACCTGGTAGTGTAGACATAGCCTTAGAGGCCTCTGCACACTATAACGTAATTTTTATTGTGCCATGAAATGTGCTATAGTGCAAGATGCTTGCTAGTCTATGGACTATGGTGCTTCTTGACATTTTGAAATCTTGACATTTGGGGGTGTAGAGGAGAAAGGTTCTTTTTCCTGTGGATGTAGCATGCATTTCAGAGGCTGCATGAATTGGTATATTATTTAAAATGTGGAGGATGGTATTGAAAATCAATTACATTCTGTGTTTCAGCATTCACACTATTGCAAATTTACTTACTCAACAAAATTCTAAACCTAGCACTGTAATAGGAACGATACCTAAAATATTCCCTTCTAAGCTGTCTAGGTTGATGGGATTGGCCATTGCACCTTTTGGAACCAAACCCTGCTGAGTTATCTTGCTCTTCCCCAGCAAGGTAACTCTGATCTTGTTGCTTGATTGCACTCTGAGGCTACGTGTACACTGCATGTATTTGTCAGCAGAGAGTATGCTAATGAAGTGCTCATTAGCATTTGTCACGCTGTCATTTGCATATCTCTGCTGATGCTTTTTGTGCAAGAGGTTTTTGCGCAAAAACAAGCAGTGTAGACGGGTCCGTTTTGCACAAAAAAAACCTTTTGGCGAAGATCCCTTATGCCTCAAAAAAGGAGGTATACAGGACCTTGTGCAAAAAGGTGGTTTTGTGCAAAAAATAAACATCCACACTGCTTGTTTTTGCACAAAAACCTCTTGCACAAAAAGCATCAGCAGAGAATATTCAAATGACAGTGCGACAAATGCTAATGAGTGCTTCATTAGCATACTCTCTGCCAACAAATACCTGCAGTGTAAACGTAGCCTGATGGTGGGTACCTTTGGTGAGACAGGATATTTTGCTGTATATCTCTCCCCACAACATGTGGGACATTTGATGTGAGGGAACAAATAATGTGGGATATGTTAAAAAGGAAGTACGGTGGTGAATGTACAGCATGTAGAAGAGCAAAAAAAAATTCTAAAAAAATCAAGGTCACTAGAGCAACAAGCCTAAAAATCCCTATAACAAGTACAAGGAATGGAAGAGAATACCGGATTAGTGGATCATACTACAAATGGTATGATTATTCAGATTCTGCCTGTCTGGTTCATTATCATTTTAATTGCTGTACATGAAGGCATATAATATATAAGTAAGGCAAGCTGCAGGTAATGAAACTATGTATAATAAACCCTTTCATTGCACCGGCATAAGAATCTTCATCATTATAGTGTCATAGGAATAAATTTGTTCTAGTATAATTGTTTTTCTATTTACAAAAATCTCAGCTATATTAAGCTTTAGTACACTAATTAGAGTGTACATTATAGTACCTGTAAATGTGATTTTACTTCTGTTCACAGCTGGCAGATGGTGTGGCGCGCGAAAGTCTGTTATTAAAAGCTGAAGAATTTTAAAGAGGTAAGTATAACTGCATACATTGCTATTTGCTGCATTTCTCTGTGTCTGTGGTGTGCATGCCACATAGCAGAGTAAACCCTAGGCCCGGATCCTCAAAATTAGTTAGACTCCTAACTTCCATTGAAATCATGGAAGTTAAGAAAGCAATTCAGTCAGGTCCTCAATTGCTTAGCTGAATGAGGTATAAGTGTATTCTGAAGTCAATTTCTATTCCATTTCTAGACCTGTTTAAATGGAATTTAAATGAGCATATGGAGTTAAGCATAGACTTGAGCATTTTCTTAAATAAGAATGATTTTCTGGTTTAGTTGGCAAAAACAAACAAACAAACAAACAAACAAACAAAAAACCTCCCTTACTACATGTGATGTTACTCATTAATTATGAAATCTGAATAAAATACAGAGGGGGCTTTGCAGGAATTTAAACTTGACCACTTTTTTAAATAGTCCTGGGGTCAGAGGAACTCACTTAGCCATCACTGCTGCTCTGGGGGCCAGAGGAGTTTGCTCAGCCTCTGCTGTGACCGCACCAGGAGCTCACTCTCCCCACAATGGCCCTGAAACCAGAGGAGGTCTGTGCCCTACCAATTACTGGAGGGAATGCCCCTGCTTCCCCACTTCTGCGTGACCCTGAATATAGGATACCCTTGCAGGAAATTTATTTTTAGTGAGAACCAGATTTTACACTAGGTAATATTGAATGATATATACTCCCTAATGTCGTGCATAAGAAAATAGGTAAAATAATAACATAACAGGAAATATTAGACTTCTCTTGTTTTTAATAACAATGAGAAAAAAGTATATTTGCGAAAAGTGTATTTTAACAATTTTGTCAAAATTGATACATAATTACTTGTCAAAAATACTACACTCCATAAATCTATGTCAGTAACAAAAATACAGACATAAGTAGTTTCTCACCATTTGCTAGAAAAAGATAATAAAAAGTAGATTTTGCATTCAGACTCAAAGGTTTTTAATATATCTTGATTACATTATTATTATGAGAAATTACCTATAAAAGCCTCTATAGGTATGTCTACATCAGTGTTCCCTTTAAGCTACGCAGCAGCACAACTTCACAGGTGATTAATAAGCCCCGCCCAATCAGTCAGCTCCATGCATGGAGCCCTGAGTCTCTGACTCGGCAGGGCTGATTAATCACCTGTGAAGATGTGCTGCTGAACAGCTTAGACGGAACACTGGTCTACACTACAGAGACGATCGAAGCTGCTGCTGTTGATTTTTCAGTGTTCAAATTAGTGGGTCTAGTGAAGACAGCTAATTTGAACTGAGAGGGCATTCCGGTTGATGCCGGGAGTCCTGTTTCCATGAGGAGTAAGGGAAATCAAAGGGAAAGTGTTCTGCCTTCAACTTCCTGCAGGGTGGACAGCGCCAAAAGTTGAGGTAAGGTACTTTGACCTCAGCTAGGCAACTAACGCAGCTGAAGTTGTGTATCTTAATTGGACCTTATCCTGTAGTGTAGACATACCTGATAGCTGCTCACCAGTAGCCTTACTGAAGGCCAGCATGAAACAAGAACAACATTTATTGGTAGTCTGTGAATGACTGGGGCCTGAGAGCGAGGATCATAATAATAAAGCTCTAGGGAGGTGCATAGGATTCGGGGCTTTTGTGTCTTAAGCACTGGTTCAACTTGTAAACAATGGGTCCAAACGATTCCACTGAAGAACAAAGTGTGAGATGCTCCAGGCATCTCCTCGAGTTGTTCCAAAGGGAACACACAGAAGGACTCTTTCCTATAACCTAAGGATTCTCTCCAATGTGCAGAAGTCTGTGCCTATTCATAGGAAATCCCCATGCCTTTACACAGACACTGGAGAATCCAGCTTCTGTCCAGTTTCCCAGAAGAACAGCTTCATTGGAGCTGTCCATGTAGCCCCCTTTCAGGAGGTTTTCAAGGCTGGGGGGCTATGCATAGAAACGTGAGAATCCCAAAGTATTTCCAGTAGAATTGAGTGGCTTATGCTTGTCAGCCCACCATATACCTTTCTCATAATCCACCCCCATCCTACTCCCTTCTGAGCTTTAGATCTTTAGACCAAAAAAGATCTCTCAGACCTGCTCTGTCATAACTTGCCCCAGCAGTCCATTTTAAAAGGGGTTCCCCAATGTTGACAAGACTCGCTATGGGTGTCATGATACTCCCACATTTGGGGAGGATGGGCCTTAGTGCCAGAAGCTTTCTAGAAGTAGGAGGGGCCACCAGCACCCAGACTGTGCCCCTGCTCCCTGCTCCACCCTAAGGCTCAACCCCCATTTCACCTCCTTTTCCTCCCCCACCCTGAGGATTACCCTTGCTCTATATAAATTTCATCCCATGTTCTGATCCCACTTGGCCCCTTACCTTCAGATGCCAATTGCTCTCTCCTTCACCTGCCCTGAGGGACCCTCTTGCCAATCACACCTCTCTTCACCCCCTTCCAGCCAGCATAGCTGTCTAGCTGCTGTGTAGACTTATCCTTAGAAGCGTTGGGAAAGATAAATGGACAAACTACAACCTCCACAAAGAGGTTCAGATTTTCCTATGAAATTTAATTGTCTTGGCATTTTAAGTGCATTTACAGTGTGTGCTTGTGTAAATTTTTTTAAAAAATACTGTACTGTATGAAACATTCATGCATATAGAATTTTTAAAGAGGTAATGTAAAAAACAATTTCATAGCCTGTCTCATATTCATTTAAACATTTCAGAAGGCTAAGATTTCATTTCAGTTACATATGCACATTTTTAGAATTAGGTTGCAGAAATGTCCCTGTGAAATGGATTTGGAAATGTATGAAATACACAACACGTATGAAATACACAACATGCAAAAGAAATAGGATCTTGGAATTCCAGAGATTCAGCCTGGCTGTGAAGCTAACTTGTCCCACAGCGCCCTACGGAAGGTCACCCAGTTTTATTGTCTAAAAGTTTAGTTTTTTATAGGATGTTGTGTGTGGCATCAGAGAGAAGGGAAGGGTGCGATATTCAAGGTAAATGATAACTAAAAGCACCTTTACTGTGCTATTTTGTCACTTCCAGTTATGGATCTGTTTGAAAATCATATGTGATAAAACATTTAACCAGATGGTACAATTTCAAAACAAATTTGGTTTGAGTTCCATTCTAAACACAAGCCTTGGCTTATCAAGCTTGTCCATGCTTCATTTACTATCAATAATGGTATCATGTTGCTCTTGACTAGGATCTCAATCCTGCAAAGATTTATGCAAATATGATATGATTAATTTTTAGACACTGTCAGCACTTCCATCAACTCCTATAAAACTATTGAGTGTGTAAAGTGAAGTGTGGGCTTCAATTGTTACCATATCATGTTCAAACTTTACAAACTTTTATAAAAGCTTTAAAAAATCTCAGGGTTCACCTACCTATGTCTACACTACGGGGTTTTCGGTATCCCGGAAAAACTCTACTGGGTCCAGGGAATGCGTCTGCTCTTCCACTTTTTTTTGCGGAAGAGCAGATGCACTCTTTCAGAAGCCCTGTTTTCCTCCTCCCACAAGGAAGAAGGGCTCTTCTGAAAAAGGAGGTTTTCCCAAAATTTGGCCCAGTGTAGACGGGCCAAATTTTGGAAAAGCCTCTTCCAAAAAAACTATCTGAAAAAGATACGTAAATTGCAGAGCGCAATTTATATACCTTTTTCCAATAGATTGTTGTAGTGTAGACATAGCTAGAAAATTTCACTAAGGAAAAATCTGTATTTCTCCCATTCATACAAAATGTACATTGGGGTAGCAAAATAAGATGTTAGTTGAAATTGACTGAAAATGAAAAATTGGGGTGTGGAAAAACATGCCCCAAACCTGAGAGTCTCTGGAGAAATGTACAAATGTTTTGTGCGTAAGAAACAACCGAAATCTAAACAGCATTTCTATGCATGTTGGAAAGTGAATGTGTTAATTGTAATCAACCAAACCTCTCTCCAATCTATATTTAAATGGATCCACAGTTGACTCCAAAAGTATATTTAGATCTCAGAGAAAGAAAAGTCTAGGAAATCTTAACACTGAATCAGAAATAAGTGGTTACTGATGAAGTCTGAAAAAGAAACTCTTGAAAACACTTCAGTGACTGGTTAACCACAATACAGAAACAGCAGCAGTATGAACTAAAACCAGCTGTTTAATAAAAGGGAAACTCAAATGATTTAGTAAGGCACAAGAAATAGATAAAGGAATGGAAAACTGCAATCTCAGTAGCCTTATTAACTACAGGTACAAGCACAAACATGTCGTCATTGGCACACATCAGAATACATGAGGAACATTGACATAGCCAGGTTTAAAAAAAAAATACCCTTGTATGAGTAAAGTCATCATTAGTAAGCTATGTTTAGTTAATCAGGGGCATATAAAAAACTTAGACACCATCTCCCAACAATTCTATTGCTATCTCTGTTACATCAACGCCCTGTTTGGACATGATGCAGATCCGGGCAGGGCTTAGCCAGCTCACAGAAATACAGCCTTGGGTCACCCCACTTCAACCATCCCTGTGGCTGAAACAAAACAATTTATAGCCCCGTGCCACTGCCCGCTCCACCCCCATCCCACTTCAACAGAGTAACTATCTGCCTCGTGCCGCTGTCTGCCCCAACCTCACCCCGCTGCAATAGAGCAACTTACTGCCCCATGCTGCCGCCCCAACCTACACCCTCACCCCCCACTACAGTACAGCAACTCTTCCCTTGCTTCATGCTCCATGTCCAGGTGCTGAGAGTCAATATAAGCCTCTGGACTTGAGAATAGTTCCTGGGTGCCTGCCACACCAGCTGACCCTGCAGTGAGCCTTTCCTCCTCATCTGCTTCCACCTCTTCATCAAGAAATTCTGTCTCTGGGTTAAGTCTGTGCCTTCATAAGTACCCACAGGGTCCTTGCCTGCAGATGTGGGGTCCCTACAGAGGATTGCATCCAGTTCTTTATAGAAATGGCATGTTTTGGGTGCAGCACCCAGACCGGTGGTTTGCCTCTTTAACCTTCCCGTACACCTGCTAGAGTTGCTTTATCTTGGCTCTGCATTTCAGGTGTCTTGCTTATACTCCTCCTCACAAACGGCTCAAGAAATGTGACCTTATGTGCCCCAGTTCCTACGTGTCACTCGCAGTTGTGATTGTACTGATTCTTCACCCCACAAACTGATAACATCCAAAGGCTCTGGGATGCTCTGAGCCGGAGAGCGCCTTGAGTGATAGCCACCCATCTTTCCCCGAGAAGATGCCATGAGGAGCACTCCATGCTGAGCCAGCCAGCAGGATGGATTTTAAAGTTCCCAGGGCTTGCAGGGGGAGGGATGCATTTCTGTTTACCTCTTTATGTGACTGCAGAGCAGCAGAATTCAAAGCGCTGGCCAGACTGGCTAATTGGGCATTGTGGGAAACATCCTGGAGTTCAATATATGTTTTAAAAAAGCCTATTGTACTGCACACTGCATGATTGTCAACAATAATGGGAGGGGGAGAATCAAAAGTCCCTCACAGAGGTGGAACTTTTTTGTCACCAAAACTTGGCATTTTTCATGATTTTTATCTCATTTCAATGTGCATGCTCTCTGGGACTTTTCCCCAAAAAAGCATTTTTGGTGACAAATACTTGCCAGTGTAGACAAGCCCTGAGAAGTGATGTAGACCTCAGTTATGTGAAAGTTTTCTATTCCCAGTAGACCAGCCAAATCTTTCCACGTCAGGGAGCATGGAATTCTAAGCATAACAGTCTGTACCCGTGGTGGGCAACTTGCAGCCCAGGGACCACATGTGACCCATTGGGATTCTATGTGTGGCCCACAAGACATTTTGTTTACTGTTGCCCATGTGCAGGGTTGCCAGAATCTGCTGGTTTCTTTCCACAAAGTTTTTTCTCCCTATTGGTATTACTAAAGTGGCACACCAAGGTCATGTGAAGTGTGGTGATGCTGATTGCACTCAACATTGACTATGAGAGCCATGCCCTCCCTCTGCATCCAATCAAAGTGCTGCCACCATTCAATTGGCACAACCTGCAAATTCTAGGTATGCACACACAGTTAGTAAAACTAGCCTATCCCAGGAGACCATCTTGGTTACGACAATCTTGTGGCCCACTGAGATAAAGGAGGGCCACTCATGCAGCCCACTCACTATCCTAGGTTGCGTACTGCTGGTCTCTACAATGGCTAAGAAATCAACTAACAATGAAAAATTGACCAGCTTGGAAATATGCTGACTGTTAAAATAGACTGATTGTTTACATCAAGCATGGGGGAAGGATTGATATTCTGCATGGCCTGAGGGAATGAGATGCATAGTAAAATGCATTGAAGCAGTGAGGTCCAAAAAAGAAATCATTGCTGAAAAGCACTCATCTTTTTCACTTTTGGGAGGAAATGGTTTTTCTAGAAATTGATTCCTCTTGGCTCCAGATGGATTGAAGGATGTGTGTTTAATTTAGTGGCATTAACTATGGCATAAAAATCTTCTCCCTATTGCTAGCCAACTTATTTGTCACTGAGGAGCACTGAAATAAGTTATTAAAGGGTTAATAAAAAAAAAGTACTGCCAGTGTGTAATTTCAGCTCTATTACCCTGTAATATTGACTTTCTCTGGTATCAAGTTTCTATAGCATAACCAGATTTATACTGTAGTTCCAAGCATCAGGAACATAAATCACTGAGAGGGAGCAGCCTAGAGATGCAGCCAAGTAAATCCTTATTAGTTGCAAAGGCATTCAATCCTCACTTTCAAGCTCCAGCAATACTTCTGAACTAGCTACAGTATAAAGTGGTCTCAGTGGGGCGCTCACCCTCCTTCCAGCGGCACACCAGGCCTTACCACTTAACTCAGTGAGCAAGTCGTGTTCACTTCCCAGGAGGAAGGAGCGGCGTACAGTAGATTTATAAGACAGCTTCAGTGCAAACATCTCAAGGGACTGCTGTTGCTTTTAACATGAATGGCAATATAGCTATGTATGTGGAGTTGGAGATCCTTGAATGTTTCTTCTCCTTTGAGCAGCATGGCAAAGGAATCCTTCAGGTTGTTTGGAACCTTCTTAATCTATACACTGAACACTAAGAAGGATACTAGGGCTGTAGACAAGCAAGACATTTTCTGATTGGGAACAAATTATCAGGCCATTGAGACAGTTTCTTTTAAAAAAATGACTATCCTGGTGTACCTGTAAAACATCCCATTCCCTGACCTCCATGCACTTGTCTCGCTGGCCACCTATCCCTAAGCTGTAAGCTTCTCGAGACAAAGACCACCCCTTTTTCAATGCCTGGAAAACAGCCAGAACTGCATGTGGGCACTACCATAGACAAATAAGGAAGACGCAGGCAGTCTAATGTGCTAAAATCTGCAAATCCAACAAAAGCACTTTATTTTTATTAGTAGTACATTACCCATCCCTGATTACTATGCTTTAGCTGACTTTCAAAACTACTTCTGAGCAGAACATGCATATGCTTACAGGTGTTTGTACACACAGTCACAAATGTAAATGTAGGAAATATACACATTGAACTTTAACACAAACATTTCCTTTGCAGCAAATGCATATATGTTTGCTAATCAAGAACAATTCTGTGGCTCCTGGAAGCTCTTCTCCCCCTCCGCACCTTCTACCTCTGCACCACTTCTAGGACTCAAAGCTTTTCTACAGAGCTGTGTATCTCCCACTGATGTCAATGATAGACTGGCGTCTGTCTGAATGCTAGTTTATGATGCCCAATGTAATTTTAAGTGTAGTAATGAGGTAGTGGCCTAAGCACTCAAGGAGGCCAAGAACTGGGACAATGATTCACCTGTTCTCATGGTTCCATATTCCTTTTCCATTTGGGGTGCAAATGGTCCCTGGGACAAATTCACTCGCCTGTCTGGTGCGCCATATCTTTTTTTCTTCTTCCAGATCCAGATGTTTCAATTTCCTGCTCTTGGATGGATTAGTTCAAATGTTTCCAACAATTTGACCAAATTATAAAGTTTGACAGTAACTTCCAAGAGTAAGCAGAGATTCCAACAAACCAGTGTTTTCTACTCTCAGGCTTTCCCACCACCACCTTTTGGCTCTTCTCAAGGACTCCTCAATCACCCAGGGTCAGGGCTGCAGGCTCTATGCTTCTCTCTCAGTTGCCTAGTTCCCACTGAGCAGGGAGTTCTTCCCACCCCTTTCTCAACCTTCACTTTACCTGGAGAGACTTCCCCAGGGTCTTTCACAGTTCCATGTCTTCTCCTCAGCTATTTTTACTATTTTTTAACCCTTCTCCATGGCCCACAACAGACCACCTCTTAGCACTTTTTGCCACCCATCTAGCTCTATTGTAGTAAAGCCTTCCTCCTTTCTGCATATCTCTTCCCCTCTGACTAGACATGCCCCTTCTTACAGGAAGCACCTCATCACTTCTACTGCCATCGGATGCCTGGTCACCTGACTCAAACTTTGGCCCAGGCCCCAAACCATCATCTGGAAGTGAGCTAATGAGGTGAATATGGAACTGACTCCAACTCCTCTTAACTGGCCTGCCTACCCTGTGACATAACTGCACCACTCTCTTTCTGTTTCACAGAACATAAGAACATAAGAACATGAGAATGGCCGTACCGGGTCAGACCAAAGGTCCATCTAGCCCAGTATCCTGTCTGCCGACAGTGGCCAGCACCAGGTGCCCCAGAGGGTTTGGACCGAAGACAATGATCAAGCGATTTGTCTCCTGCCATCCCTCTCCAGCCTCTGACAAACAGAGGCCAAGGACACCATTTTATCCCCTGGCTAATAGCCTTTTATGGACCTAACCTCCATGAAATTATCTAGCTTCTCTTTAAACTCTGTTATATTCCTAGCCTTCACAGCCTCCTCTGGCAAGGAGTTCCACAGGCTGACTACACGCTATGTGAAGAAGAACTTTCTTTTATTAGTTTTAAACCTGCTACCCATTTATTTCATTTGGTGTCCTCTAGTTCTTCTATTTAGGGAACTAATAAATAACTTTTCTTTATCGGCCCTCTCCACACCACTCATGATTTTATACACCTCTATCATATCCCCTCAGTCTCCTCTTTTCTAAACTGAAAAGTCCCAGTCGCTTTAACCTCTCCTCATATGGGACCCGTTCCAAACCCCTAATCATTTTAGTTGCCCTTTCTGAACCCTTTCCAAGGCCAAAATATCTTTTGAGGTGAGGAGACCACATCTGTACACAGTATTCAAGATGTGGGCGTACCATAGTTTTATACAGGGGCAGTAAGATATTCTGGGTCTTATTTTCTATCCCTTTCTTAATAATACCTAGCATCCTATTTGCCTTTTTGACCGCTGCACACTGTGTGGAAGTTTTCAGAGAACTGTCCACGATAACTCCAAGATCTCTTTCCTGATTTGTCATAGCTAAATTAGCCCCATCATACTGTGTGTATAGTTGGGGTTATTTTTCCGATGTGCATTACTTTACACTTATCCACATTAAATTTCATTTGCCATTTTGTTGCCCAATCACTCAGTTTGGTGAGATCTTCTTGGAGTCCTCACAGTCTGCTTCTGTCTTGACTATCCTAAACAGTTTGGTATCATCCGCAAACTTTACCACCTCACTGCTTACCCCTTTCTCCAGATCATTTATGAATAAGTTGAACAGGATTGGTCCTAGGACTGACCCTTGGGGACACCACTAGTTACCCCTCTCCATTCTGAAAATTTACCATTTATTCCTACCCTTTGTTTCCTGTCTTTAACCAGTTCTCAATCCAAGAAAGGACCTTCCTCTTATCCCATGGCCATGTAATTTACACAAGAGCCTTTGGTGAGGGACCTTGTCAAAGGCTTTCTGGAAATCTAAGTATACTATATCTACTGGATCCCCTGTCTGCATGTTTGTTAACCCTTCAAAGAACTCTAATAGATTAGTAAGACAGGATTTCCTTTACAGAAACCATGTTGACTTTTGTCCAACAAATTATGTTCTTCTACATGCTTCACAATTTTATTCTTTACTATTGTTTCGACTAATTTGCCAGGTACTGAAGTTAGACTTACCGGTCTGTAATTGCCCGGATCGCCTCTAGAGCCCTTTTTAAATATTGGTGTCACGTTGGCTACCTTCCAGTCATTAGGTACGGAAGCCGATTTAAGGGATAGGTTACAAACCACAGATAATAGTTCAGCAATTTCCCATTTGAGTTCTTTTAGAACCCTTGATGAATGCCATCCGGTCCCGGAGATTTGTTAACATTAAGTTTTTCTATTTGTTCCAAAACCTCCTCTAATGACACTTCAATCCGGGACAGTTCCTCAGATTCATTACCCACAAAGGACGGTGCAGATTTGGGAATTTCCCCAACGTCCTCAGCCGTGAAGACTGAAGCAAAGAAATCATTTAGTTTCTCCGCAATGGCTTTATCGTCCTTGATTGCGCCTTTATAGTTCGATCGCCTAGGGGACCCACAGGTTTTTTAGCAGGCTTCCTGCTTCTACTTAAAAACATTTTGTTATTTCTTTTGAGTTTTTGGCTAGCTGTTCCTCAAAATCTTTTTTGCTTTTCTTATTACATTTTTACACTTGATTTGACAGTGTTTATGTTCCTTTCTATTTATCTCACTAGGATTGACTTCCACTTCTTAAAAGATGCCTTTTTGTCCTCACTGCTTCTTTTACATGGTGGTTAAGCCACGTGACTCTTTTTAGGTCTCTTGCTATGTTTTTTAATTTGGGGTATACATTTGTTGGGCCTCTATTATGGTGTCTTTAAAAGTTTCCATGCAGCTTGCAGGATTTGGCTCTAGTCACTGTGCCTTTTAATTTCTGTTTAACTAACCTCCTCATTTTTGTGTAATTCTTTTGAAATTAAATGCCAGGGTGCTGGTCTGCTGAGGTGTTCTTCCCACCACAGGAATGTTGAATGTTATTATATTATGGTCACTATTCCCAAGCGGTCCTGTAACGGTTATTTCCTGACCTGATCCTGCGCTCCACTCAGGACTAAATCGAAATTGCCTCTCCCTTGTGGGTTCCTGCACCAGCTGCTCCAAGAAGCAGTCATTTAAGCCATTGAGAAATTTTATCTCCGCTTCTCTTCCTGAGGTGACATGTATCCAGTCAATATGGGGTAATTAAAATCCCCATTATTATAGAGTTCTTTGTTTTGGTAGCCTCTAATCTCCTCAGCATTTCAATGTCAGTATCCCTGTCCTGGTCTAGTGGTCGGTAATATATCCCTACTGCTAATTTCTTATTTTTGGAGCATGGAATTACTATCCATAGCGATTCTATTGAACATGTTGATTCATTTAATATTTTTATTTCATTTGATTCTACATTATCTTTCACATACAGTGCCACTCCGCCACCCACCCGGCCTGCTCTATCCTTTCGATATATTTTATATCCCGGTATGATTGTGTCCTACAGATTTTCCTCATTCCACCAGGTTTCAGTGATGCCTATTATGTCAATCTCTCATTTAATACTAGGTACTCTAGTTCACCCATCTTATTAGTCAGACTCCTAGCATTTGTGTAGAAGCACTTTAAAAATTTGCCACTGCTTATTTGTCTGCCCTTCCCTGATGCATTGGATTCCTTTGTACGTGGTTGTTTGTCTGCTCTGGCCCATGGTTTGCCCTCTCCCTCTCCTCCTCTCTTCTGACTACAGCTTAGAGAATCTCTATCAATGGATTCTCCTCTAAGAGAAGTCTCCTCCGATTTACGTGCATCTCCACACCAATCGGCTTTCCCATCTCTCAGTTTAAAAACTGCTCTACGGCCTTTTAATGTTTAGTGCCAGCAGTCTGGTTCCACTGGTTTAGGTGGAGCCCATCCTTCCTGTATAGGCTCCCTCTCCCAAAAGTGTCCCCAGTTCCTAATAAATCCAAACCCCTCTTCCCTACACCATCGTCTCATCCACGCATTGAGATTCTGAATCTCTGCCTGCCTACCTGGCCCTGCGTGGAACTGGAAGCATTTCCGAGAATGCCACCATAGAGGTCCTGGATTTCAGTCTCTTTCCTAGCAGCCTAAATTTGGCCTCCAGGACATCTCTCCTACCCTTCCCTACGTCATTGGTACCTACATGTACCACGACCACCGGCTCCTCCCCAGCACTACACATAAGTCTATCTAGATGCCTCGAGAGATCCGCAACCTTCGCACCAGGCAGGCAAGTGACCATACGGTTCTCCCGGTCATCACAAACCCAACTATCTATGTTTCTAACGATCGAATCACCCACTACTAACACCTGCCTCTTCCGAACTGGCATTCCTCCCCTCAGAGGTATCCTCAGTGCGAGAGGATACCGCAACATCCTCTGGGAGGAGGGTCCCAACCACGGGATGGTTTCCTCTGCTCCCATTGAATGCTCTGTTCCCTTGAGACTTTCATCCTCCTTAAGAGAACTGGGGCTCTCAGACTGGAGGTGGGACAGTACTACAGTGTCCCGGAAAGTCTCATCCACATATCTCTACCTCCCTTAGCTCCTCCAGTTCAGCCACCCTGGCCTCCAAAGCCCGAACTCGGTCTCTGAGGGTCAGGAGCTTTGCAACGGGTGCACACATACGCGACCCGCCCACAGGGCAGGTAATCATACATGTTACACCCGACGCAATAAACAGGATAGCCCCCACTCTGCTGCTGGGCTTCTGTCTCCATTTTTCTAATGAATAAGTTTAAGTATAAACTGGGATTCTTTTTAAACCTCTGGAATATAGATTATTATAAGAGTTATGTTTTAAAGAAGGCCAGAAGTCACTAGTGCCCTCTAACCTCCCCCTCTAAACTCCCTGTTAGCAGTTCCTGTTCGCAAGCTCCTGGTCGCTGAGTCACAGGCTTATATAGCTCTGGTAGCCCTCCCCTGACTGAGGCTCAGCCAATTAACAGAGGCTTCTAGATTTCAAACCTTTAGAAGCTCCTTCAAGCAAACAAACAAACCAACCAAACAGACAAACACAAGCTCAGCACACAGCAAATAACTCCCCCACACACAAACACACACTCCAGACAGCCACTTACCACAAGGGTCCCGTTTTTACTCCTCTTTTACCTGGAGAACTCCCTCTCCAAACTCCCTGTTAGCAGTTCCTGTTCGCAAGGGGAACCATGTCCTATATCCACTCAAGTTGTCTGGGCTCCTTACTTCTGGCAAAGTGCAGTTCTGCAAGGACTCCTGCCATGAAGAAGTGGTTGTTTAAGGGTAGATTGAGACAGAGACAGAGGATGCTTCCCCCTCCCCACTGGAGGTGTTTTCAGTGTCACAGAGTATGGCCTTCTATAGCTCTTTTCAGCTGGACTAGCACTGCATCTTGGATGCGAGAATTCATCATTCTCTTTTCCTCATTAAATTCTCTACTGCCCATCTGAGTTTTTTGGGCTAGGCATGAGGAAGACTATGGGCTTTACTCTCCATGCCTCAATTTCCACCTCTATAAATAGTAGCGCCACCTATTTACTTCACTTATTAGATGTGGGGAATAGTTAATATTTGCCCTTAGAAAATTAAAAACTATGTAAGTGCAAACTACATGGTCTTAGCTTGTATCAAAGGATTCTGACTCTGGTATGGACATTTTCTTCTTTTTGCCATCTAATATGAAGTTAAAACAGTTCTTAAAATTAATGGACTATGTTAACCAGATAATAAAGAACCAGTGTATAATTTTAGTTAGATTATATAGTAATAAGTAATAGCTTTTGCTAATATCATGTTTATATAGCATGACAAGATTTAAATACCTGATTTAGCAAAGTCCTGAAATGAATCATATAGCATCTTTAGCAGTCAGAGGAGAGCAACAGCTTTGTTTTACTCATTTGAAACAGACTGTGAAATTTGTTTCTATTTACTTAGACTCCCTCTTGCAGGATTTCACTTTGCCACAATATAAATGGTAAATGTACATAGGAGAAATTAGCATCTTCTGTCATTCTGTGGTTTTTGCCATTTTTTAAAGCAAGACATCAATTTTTTAAGAACTGCTGGGAATTCTGAATGTAACAGGCAGATTACAGCATGCCCTGATTTTCTAGTACTGCTGAATGGGTCTAATTCAGGGACAGCTTTGCATCCCTTGTTAATGTTCAGTAGGATTTCATTATTTAGCACCAAATGAAGAAAATGGGACTGCCTTACTCGTGTCGAATACTTGAATTTCACCTGAAATGGGGTTACTCCTCTAAAACTTCAGAATCAGTCCATTAGTATTCTAGCAATCTAGATTATCTTTAAACCC
The DNA here is from genome assembly GCA_019425775.1 of Rafetus swinhoei. NCBI lineage: Eukaryota > Metazoa > Chordata > Testudines > Trionychidae > Rafetus > Rafetus swinhoei. The sequence goes on from CM033440.1 coordinate 32,659,965, forward strand.
ATTTTAAAGGTATCAAAAACTTAATTTCATTATGGCTTTTCTGACTTAAAGTGCTTGTACTTTTAAATTTCCCAGCAGCCCTTTCGTATAGTAAAACAAATGCATATGGTGGCAGTAGAAGTGTTGCAAAATTCAGTAGTGTAATATATATAATATTTCCTGTAAGACCTGACTCAGCAATGCTTACTCATATTGAGTAGTATCTACTTACAAGTGATTTCATTTGGTTGTCTTACATAAAGGCTAATTAACCTGAGTACCATGGACCAAACTCTGCATCCTTTCATTTGTGTAAAATTATATCTATTTAATAATATCAAGCAGCAAAGCATAAAGGGGACAAATTCATACCTGGCATATCTGACTTCGGGGGAATCTTAGATTTGGATCTAAATTAGTCTATGAACTTTGCACACAGTTTCATTTTATAACACGAAGAGATGTGAAATGCTGCATTTTACATTAATGCAGGGCTACTCAACACATGGCCCACAGGGCATACAGCCCATTTGTTTGTGGCCCACAGCACAGTTTGGGTTTACACAGGGCTCAACATGCGGTTCGTGGTTGGGAGCCAAAACAAAAAAGTAGTCAATATAATGGTCTTCTGCTGATATGTGTTTTAGTAGTTAAATTCCTGGACTGTCATTGCTCATTAAAAGTGCTGTCACATGGGTGGAAATTGAGTAAATATTGCATTTTATTAATATTGCGTTTTAAGAACTGACTTAAATGGGGCCTGCGTGTTGTGTAGTTCTTGCCTTCATCTTCGTATTCATGCTCGTCAGTGTGAAAGAAGCTATTTGCATACATATGCAACCACACTTAAGTTGTGGCCCTTGGAATGGGCTATGAGTATCATTGTGGCCCCCTGACCTTCCAAAGTTGCATTAATGTATATACAATTTTGCCACATTCTGTCAGCCACCACTGCACTAACTGTCAGAACATGTTGAAAGTTTGCTGGGTGGACATTTTTACATAGGCTTTTTGATGAAGAGTGCTTTTAGTGGAAAAAAAGGTTCCAGTGTTGACAAATTTTGTAACTGAAATTCAAAGAAAAATAGTGTTGAACACACACAAACAAAACCTATTCTCATCGCAATGTTTCCTGGGAAGAAAAATCAGTCCATCTTCATTAATAGCTTCACTTTTTCTAACCAGGGAATATCCAACATAATTGATCCTCATGAACATCCTATAGTCTGATTTTGATCTTGATCCATCTATGCAATTCCTATTGGCAACAGGTGTGAGAGAGGTATATATATAAAGAGTCATTTGTGTACGGCCCTTTTGAAGGCTGGTTCATAATGTTATCAGTGTTGTTTTCGGATATGGTGAAAGAAAGAATATGCCAATATGAAGCAGAAAGCAAGACCTTGTGCAGTTGGTATTGTATTGTGACAGAAAAAGGTTAAACTACTTGGTCATGCAAGTTTCTTCCTTGAGTTAATTGGAAATGGACAGTATGCAGTTATTGCTCAAATGTGATATTTGCACTGAAGTGTGCCACACATAAAAGAGCCATATAAGAACATAGAATCAGTAGAGTTCCAGGCAAAGATGTAATTGGGGATGTAAATGTATTATAGGGATGTTGGAAATTATCCAAATATTATATACTGAGGAAATTCAAAATTAAGATTAATCTTTAAATAAATCCAAATATGTTAAGGTATAGAAATGCACAGATAAGGTACCCGAAAACAACCATGACTCTGTCTTGTCATGGCAGAATAATACAGTGAAATAACCATAATCATTTGTTTAAAATATTCTAGTGTCTGTAGTCCCAGATTAGATTTAATTGATTTTTAAAGACATTTTTTATCTTTTTTCCTTTTTTCCCCATCGTGTTTCTACAGGGCAGAGTTAAGGTTGTAAGTTCTCAATAAATTAAATCTCTACTCAAAGAGTAAGGGAAATTTGGGAAATAATATTCAGTATTTTTCATGTGTAGCAAATTGATTGAGTCCTGGCTTTCAGTGGAAACTCATCTCAACCTTATCTATGGAACCATAAGTAATGTTTTTATAGCACAGTTTATACTACCATTCTACTATTTTCACATCCTCTTCTGTTTTTGCCAGAGCAAATACCATGTCTTTACACATCAAGCTGAGTTTGCTCAATCTAAGCAATTTTGGATAACACAAGAACTACAAGGGAGAGGGGGAAAGGAATGTTTATTCCAAGTTCCTCTGTCATTGTAGAGTCTTAAAGAAGACTATGCCAAAACATGTGAGTATGCAACAAAAATTTCTATTCCATCTGTAGCGGAGATAATTTACATTAAACTGCTAAATATACAAATCAGGGATAAAGCCAGAATAAGGACATAAAAAGTAAGACTTGAATAAAATGAGAAGTGAGTGCCATTAGTAGAATGTTTCCCACTAGTTCCCAGAACAATGAATATATTTTAAAAAAAAAACCCTTCTATCAAAGGTGAGCTCATGCAGATCTAATGATGCTGATTCATAGACACAGTGAGGTAATGTACTTAGATAAGACTGCTATTGCATCATCTCAATGGAGCTTGCAAATGTAAATATTAAAGAGAATTTCACCATGGCATCAGCTTTTACTGTAACTAGAGACTCCAATATATGATTACAGTTGAGCAAGTCATAGAATGAGACACTGACAAGCATATGATGCTTCTCTCCTGCAGTAACATAAGGAAGGAGACAGGAAACTACTCTTTTATTCTCTAATAATATATATTAGTATACAATGTCTAGAGGTGGTAAATTTGTATAATTTTTGGTGGTGCCCAAAATGGTTCCCAGTCCCGCCTCCCCACACACCTGCTTTGTAAGGGTGTGGGCAGGTGAAGACTCCGGCTGTGGGGTGAGGCTGGGGATGAGGGGTTTGGGTGTGGGAGGGGCTCAAGACTGGGGCATAGGGTTGGGATGCAGGGGTGCAAGCCTGGGGTGCAGATTGAAGGGTTTTCAGTGTGTGGGGACTGGTCGCCTCCCCCTTCTCCTCTCCTTGTCCTCTTTTCCCTTCCTCTCCTCCCCCCAAACCTGGCACTGCACACACACTCACCCAAACCCAGGACCCAGGCAGGAAGGATGCCACTAGGAGTTGCCAGGGAGAGGAAGGAGAAATGTCATGTGCCTCCTCCCCTTCTTCCTCAGCAGATGCAGCAGTCAGCTTGCTGCAGGGGCTGCTCCCTATAGCCAGGCTGCAATGGCAGCAGCAAGCTAGGGAGAGCCCTCAAATCACAGCTGTTTGCTGCAGGAAGGACAGGGTGAAGGTTAGGTCTCTCAGGTGAGGCAGCCAGCAGGGAAGATGGGGGAGGTACTCAGGGGCAGCAGGCAGGACCAGGGGAGAGACCCGGCCCCAATATTGGTGGAGTTCCACTTCCGGGGCCTTAACATTGGTGAAGCCCAAGCCCCACATAGGCCCACACATCGCGACACCTATGATTATGTGTAAAAAAATTTTAAAAATCAATTTGGCTACTAGACTGCAGGCTTCTTTCGGAAGATTTTCCGAAGAGATCTTCTGAAAAAACTTCTTCCGAAAGAGAGCATCCACTCTGCCAAAGTGCATCGAAAAAGCAATCTGCTTGTTCAAGATAGCATCCATGCTGAATGGAGGCTATCTTGCATTCAAGCTGTGATTACTATGGATGGAGTGGCCACCAGGGCACCTGTGCTTTTTCCTCTTTCCTTTTCTTTCGCAAGAACTCCCTCTTCCCAGTCCACACACGCCTTTTTCTGAAAGAACTCTTTCGGAAAAAGACTTCTTCCTCATAGAAAGAGGTTTACCAATATCAGAAAAAAACCTCTGTTCTTTCAATTTTTTTTCGAAAGAACGCGATTGCAGTGTGGACGTAAGTGAATTTTTTCCAAAAAAACTCTGTAGTGTAGACATAGCCTTTGTGTCATGCTCTTACCAAGTGTGCCTGGGTAGGGCAAGAAATTTGATGTGAGGACTGCACATATTTATACCGCAGAATTGATCCTAGGGAAAGAGATTTAAAAATGAGATTTTTATCATAACCTTCTGTGCAGGACCAGATAAATAGCAACTAACTGGAGAGTGCCAACAAAGAATATTGGTTAAATGCCTGTTAGTGCATTAAGTGATGTGACTAACATCTGTTACCGGTGGCTAGTTCTCTCTTTCATTCTCTTCCTAAGGGCACATCTAGACTACATTTTATTTTCAAAAGAAGATATGCAAATATAAACACCCTTGCCACCTCCTTCCCTCCCCTTCTCCGAGGCCCTGCCCCTGCTCACTCCATCCTCCCTCTCTTGTCCATGCTCACTCACTTTCATCAGGCTGGGACAGAGGGTTAGGGTGCAGGCTCTGATCTTGGATTAAGGGATCTGGAGTGTGAGAGGGGTTCTGAGCAGCTCTTGGGGCAGGCAGTTAGGATGTAGGAGGGGGTTCTAGGTGCAGGCTCTGGGAGGGTGTTTGGATTCAAGGGTGCTTGGGGCTAGGGCAGGGGCTTGGGTTGCAGGAGGGGGATCATGACAGGGGAAGGAGTTTGGGATGTGGGCTCCAGCTGGGCATTGCTTACCTTCAGGTGGCTCCTGGTTGGTGGTGCAGTGGAACTAAGGCAGGCTCACACCTGCCTTGACCTTGGACCAATCCCTAAAGCAACCAGCAAACACCATCCCTAGTCCTGTTGTACCCCTCTCTGCTCTGTGAGAAAGGATACAGAGTGGGAGAGGGGGCACCTTGACATCAGCACCCCTTCTCTCCCTCCCCTGCCTTGCCCAGAAAGCAGGAGGCTCCCCAGGGGAAGGGGTAGCTTAGGGCAGGAGATGGGCAGCAGAAGAGGAAGGGGCAGTTGAAGTTCTGGCACTTGGTAGCCTCTTGGCCAAGCCAGTCAGGATCACCTGTCACAGGCTCCAAAATCTACCAGGAAATCCTAATCTACTGGTTGGTGACCACTGATCTAGAGACATAAAGGGTAAAAAGAAAGCATTAGAAGCAAGAGGAAGAATAAGGACAGTGTATGCCAATTACTCAGTGACTAGATAATAAAACAATAACAGAACATGCGGAAAGTGCTAAAAGTCTTTTGTTTCAGTTTTCACCAAAAGGTTAGTAGTGATTGGACATCCAACATACTGAATACCAGGAAAACAAAATAGGATCAAACGCCAAAGGTGTGAAATACCAAGTTAAAATTACTTAGACAAGTTAGAGGTCTTCAAGTCACCAGATCCTGATGAAGTACCTGCTACAATACTTAAGGAGCAGATGAAGGAGATCTCTGAGCCATTAGCAACTATCTTTGAAAAATCTTGGAAAACAGGAGAGAGTCAGTTGCATTCCATACATAAAATTTAGGAAATGACTGCCTGGGAAGGAGTTCTGTGCAAAGAGATCTGGTGGTGAGAGTGGCTTATAAGCTAAATATGAGTCAAGAACGTAGCACTTGCAAAAACATCAAACATCTTTCTAAGATGTTTTAGCAGGAGCGTTGTGGGTGTAGGCAGGGTCTGACTGAGCTCTCCATTGACATCTAGTGATGAGTTGTGGAAGAGGACTTCAGGAGTTGATTTAATTTGCATGGGCACACTCACCCTGTCTCGGTGCCCAGCATAATGGGACTGATTCCCCAAATGATCACTTTGGCTGGTGCTGGATCACCAGTCCCCATGTTACTGGGGGCAGGAGTAATAAAGCTTTGTTATCCTTGTTGCATGAGCCAAGCATAGTACAGGTTGTTTCCAGGATGAAGGTGGAAGAAAAAATTTCTATGTAATAGCTGAGGTTAGCTCCAAGCCACATCAGTTGGGGAGGGGGACTGGAGGAAGGGGGAGAGTGACCCCTAGTGCAAGTGCCAGGCTCCCTGCTAATCCCCTGGGCCATGTTGTTCAGGATGGAGCTTTGGAGGAAGGGGTGGAATGTGGGTAGAGCAGGGGGTGGGGCAGACCAAGGTTTTGGCGAAAGAGGTGGAAGAGAGGTGGGAGTGGTGTGGGAAGAGATAAGGCCGTCCCTGGGCTAGAGATGTCATGAAGAAGAGTCACGTGGGGGATGGTGATGTGGCCAGTGCCCCCTTTGTGTCTCCCCCCAGCAGTCACCACTGCTCTCAGTGCCTCAGTTCACTATCTATGAAGTACAGGTAATGGCACTTCTCTGCCCCACAAAGGTATTGGATAAAGACTGTGCAGCATTCAGACACTATGGTAAGAGGGAGGGTCTCACAAGAACATAAGACAGTTTCTTAATGTCGCTGACATATTGTCTTTTAATGATGCTAGGTCTCCTAGAGCCTTGAATAAGTATTCATTTAAAATATTGATATCCTGCTTAAAAATAGATAGTAGGAATCTAGCTATATATAGTCTACAAAATATGTTTGTATTTTCTTCTGAGTTCGATCTCGGTAGAAAAAAGGGCAGGACAGCTGAGGAATCAGCACAAAAACCAGGAAGCAATGCTGGAGGTATAACGTATTCATAGCAATTACAAAGACAAATGGGGACATTTTTCATGGAGCTCTATTAAAAAGCCCTAAAAACATGATATGGGAACAATAAGGATAAATCTCTTCAATGTAGTCATAAGAAACTGGTCAAAATCTATTTGATTTTGGGAAATAAAATTCTTTAAAATCCTGGTTTTGGGCCACACCGGTAAAAATTAGTCATCAAGTTTTAGTATTACACATAAAACATCAATAAATGTGGTATTCTTAAGCCAAAATGAACCTGATCAGTCATTTACAAAGAATATCCAGTTTATTTTATAGGGCGATATTAACGCATTACTGTCAACATAATGGTCCCATACTGCTCAATTTAATGAGATGATAACCACTGGACAGACATTCAATCTCTGTTCTTATTAAGAAGATCACATCTATAAAGAAAATAGACCAATTTACAATTTCCTTTCCCCCTCCCAAAATGGTGGGATTGTTAACTGTTAAGTAGCTCTAAGTATCTGGTAGGAAAGTTTCAAGAATTGGCGACTTTTTAGGGACTAGGGAGCAGAATGGAGGAGCAAGCACAAATCACAAAGAGTAGGGCTCTAAAACGGTCATTTTATTACCTCTTTCTTTTAGGTGTTTGTCTAATTAGATCATCTTAGTTTTGGCACACATGTTAGGGTACTGAGTAATAGAGTATTAGATGCACTTTTAACAGAAAAAGAATGGTTTTAAACAGCAAAGTTAATTTAGATATTCAGTACAAACCTGCATACCTTAAATAATGTGATTATCCTAAATAAATTAAGATCTGCACATTATATAATGTAGCAAATGAATAGCCCCTGATTTTCCTTACAGAGCTAAAGTTAGGCTCAGACTGGCAATTGCTTTTGCTGAGATGAATATTTTCAACCTCAATGCAATTCCATGGGGAAGAATTGTGCCAACTTCTCTAATGGTTATACATATAATATAGAATTCTGAAAGGAATTTAGGAAGCATGCTAACAAACCCCAACAGAGTGTAACTTCTCTTTGTACAGTCAGTCTTCTCACTATTCTCACTCAGATGATCCCATTTAATTTAGAGTTACCTGTCACCTTAACTTGTACTTCACTTAATCTGTCCCGAAGCCATTTTGATTGCTCTAAGGGATAGGCCTTTTCTAAACCCCCAGATCCAAATGTCTTGGTGGGGTTGGAGTACATCAGGGTGCTAGAAATATGAATTCAGGATGAATCACTAAAAATCCCTAAAAAGCCATTTTATGGAAGTTATCATTTGTAACCCCATTTTCTGGTGGGAAACAGAATCACCATCAGGCAAGAGGTTAAAGAGAGGGCTACTCAAGAGAGACTAACCCTGACTATTTCAATAATAGCCACCAATTTTTATTCAGTGGTAAAATTCTTCCCAAACCATCAGAAGTCAAAAGCCATATTATCACAACTCAAGAAGCCTGATGAGAATATTTAATCTGTCTAAAATTGGTTATTATGCAGCTAGTGTGTGCCTGAGAGCTCTCCTCTGCCCCCAGGTCTTATAAAAATAATTTCTACATCTCATATATAACAGCCAAAAAGCAGGTGGTGTATTCTCTCTTATTTGCAACTTTATGTGGTTTATCCTGACATGCCACTGAAGTAAAGGGATGTTCAATGAAAAACAACTGCCAAGACACACGTACAGGAGTGAAAGGGTTGATCATTAGAATATGAGGTATTCCTTCTAAGCCATCTACTAGTGTACGGCTAATGGTTTTGATGATATGGGGAATTGCTTGTAGGAGTTCTTTTTAACGCATAGTATATTAGCATCACATTTTAATGAATTCCATAAATAAAAAATAGCATGATGAAATAGCAATGTTTAGCAAACTATATGCCATTAGATTCATCCTGAAATCTGGCTACAAATACAACACTGTAACCAACATTTTTTACCCTGTCTTCTGTGCTGATGTTCTTTGGAATTACTAGGTAAACAGCAATAGATCACTTTCATTACCTAAAATAAAATACCAACTGGCATCATTCTGGGTTTTGTAGTTTTACCTCAGCTCCATCAGTCACACAGAGTAATTGATCTGTTCTGGATACTGTGAACCTGTTTTTAAGTGAAAAGCTGTTTGTTTTTCTATATGAGGCCTTTGACATAGCTCACTGTAATGTTTAATACTGTATTTAAGGCACGAGGGGGGGAAGGAAGGGAGGAAGGGAGGGAATTAGGCTCACAGCCTGTCCCTTGGTATTCTTTTTTTCCTAAAATATTTGGTAAGCAGTGTTCTGAGAGGTTACTACAGATGAGAGAAACTCCTGACTGAAAAGAATGTGTAAGAGAGGGGTCCAGTTTGAGAGTATTTTGTAAAAGCATTACATTATCTCGGAACTAAGTGAATAGTGTCTTTTTTTGTTTCTTTGTTTCCTGCAAAGGTGGTTGGGGGGGGGAGGGAGGGGAGCAACTCACTGGTGATTCAGATTTTAGCCCCTAGCAAACAGCAGCTTGCTATGCTTCTAAAATTGTCACTCACAGACAAGGCCTGAAAAGAGATTGGAATAAATAATTTAGAGGCTCGGATTGCTAATGGGGAGGGGGGGGAAGATTTCAGCCACAGACATCTATAACAAGAACAGTACTTCTTGATTATTTTAGGAGAAAATCTATTACGCTGACCTCACACTACCTGAACAGCATGAAAGACACAGGAGCCTTGGAACCATGTAACCTTAGCAGGCTGCTGTTGGTTACAAGGGAACCTAATTCCCCTGAAAAATAACCACCCGCTCCATCTCACAAGGCATTAATAATCATAAGGATCGCATACAAAGCTCTGGAAGTTTCCTTTTACCCTCAGGGAGTGGCAGTGAAGCAGACCATTTCTCTAGTGATCAAAAGCCAAAAAACCCCAAAACTTAACCTCTATATCCCCAATAAAACAAAGTTCTCCACAGAGCAGAGATGTGGTATCTGCTGACCACACCTAGTGAGAAAACTTCAAGGAATCAAGCAAACACATTACAGCTTAATTTGTCATCCTTGGTGGTTTTCTACTTGTGCTTGCCTGTGTGCTACATCCCTCAGCTCCTTAGGGAGACTTTCTGCTAACAATTCAGTAGATATCAATGGAGCAGAGCAGCTTCCTGCCTAGAAGAAAGATTAGGGAAGACAGGTCAAAATTCTTGTTTTTTGTTTCCCTCCTTTAAATACCGGGCTTTTATACAGGGTTGGGGCAGAGTAGGGAAGGGATAGGAAAAGGTGAAAAGCCAGTCATTGGTATGTGCTTGGAGTCTCAGGAATTTGCTTTTTAAACAGCACTGAGTGTTCAAATGATCTAAATACCATGACTGGAGCCAAGAGAGGCTCAAAAACAGCCTGATGAAAGGGGGCTGTAGTAGTGATTAGTTGCAGTCTGAGACAGACTTTCTAATGTAGTGTGTGTAAAGCTAAAGCAGACTCAATGGCATTTTGGTCCAGTGGCATTATGGGTAATGATGGTTCAAATGATTCAGTATGTTTGTAGCATTGTTTCTGTTTCAATTGGTTTTGATTATGTTTGATATACCTCCACTCACCCTGCTCTCACCTATTTAAATCCTACACTTACAAAGCTGTCACAAATATACCCTTTAAATTCATTGCATAACGCACACAAATCAATTTTCTTGTCCAGCAGCTAACAGGCAAGAGAACTGATTGGGGTTTTTTGTGTGCACTGTGCAATGGTTTCAAATGGTGGGTGAGTGACAGCTTTGTAAATTTGTTTACTTCTTCATTGTATCCCTCTGTTATATAATGGTCATGCCAATTCACTTTCAGAATATGATCTGAAGAAGTGGGTCTGCCCCACAAAAGCTCATCCCCTAGTAAAGCATCTTGCTAGTCTTTAAAGTGCTACATGACTGCTTTTTTTGTTTTATCAAGATCAGACTAACACAGCTACCTCTCTGTAGCTTTGTAAATGTGAGAGGAAGATGAGGGGGAATGGAGAAATAATTAAAGACTAGAGGATATTGAAGAAGTCTTTTTTATGCTCAAGATCACTTTTTGAATTTAAGGGCAACCCAGGATCTACTCTGCCCCTTCTCCAAAGCTCTGCTCCACTCACTCCATCCCCTGTCTCTCCATCACTCGTTCGCCTGCACCTTCACTCACTTTCACCAGGCTGAGGCAGGAGATTGGAAGGAAGTGCAGGTTCTCGGCTGGAGCTGAGGGGGTTCTCAGTGTGGGAGGGGGCTCCTGGCTGAGGCTGGGGCAAGGGGTTGTGATGCAATAGGGCATGTTGGGTGCCTGCTCTAAGAGGGTGGGGTCAGGACTGGGACAAAGGGTTGGCATGCAGGAGGGGGGTTCAGGGTGCAGGAGGGGGTATGTGGTACTTTCTCTAGGAGGGGGCTCAGGGCTGGGGCAGTGGATTGAGGTTCAGGAGGAGGCTTGGAGTGCTGGCTCTAGAGGAGAATCAGGACTGAGACAGGAGATGCAGGTCAATGTTCCATCTAATTTTTCCCATCCATGTACAGAATAAATTTTCTTATGTGCACCAAGGCATGTGCAGATGTGCATCACCACTAACACATGCTACCAGTTGTGGCCACTGTGGGTGCTCTGCTAATCAGCTGGGCAGCATTTGAATCTCTCCTAGGTGGCCACCCAAGTGCTCAGATTACAGGGAACGCTGGTTGGGGTTTGGATGGGGGTTGGATGTGGGGAAGGAAGGGTGGCTCAGGGCTGCGGCTTGGGGTACAGGAGGGTGTATGGGATTCTGGCTGCACGAGGTGTCTGGAAGTTGAGGTGAAGCCTCCCACTGGGTGGCACTTATCATGTGTGTGGCTCCTGGTTGGTGGTACATTGAGGCTAAGGTGGGCTCCCTGCCTGCCCCGGCCCCACACAGTTCCAGGCATAGGCCAACATGCCACTTGGGGCTGGGGTGTGAGAGAGGTGATTGGTTCCATGTACTGCCCTTCCTTGCTGGCACCACCCCGTTAGCTCCCATTGGCTACAATTCTCCATTCCCACCCACTGGGAGCTGCAAGGGTGGTGCTCGCAGGTAGGAGCAGCACACCAAGACCCCTTCCCTCTGCCCCTGCCCCCTGCCTACCAAGGAGCTGCAGGGCTGCACTGGCTGCTTCTGGGAATGGGCCAGTGGCATGGAGCTGGGGCAGACAGGGATCCTGCCTTAGCAGCAGCCCCACTCCAGCATCATAGATTGCAACTGACTGTCCAATTGAAGGGATGGCTCTGGGGGAAAGGGAGCTGGTAGTACAGCGTGCGGAGAGATAATAGGTAACTGTCATTCCCAGAGGCTTGGGAGGACAAGATAACTGGGACATTTGGGCAGATAAATAAGAGGATACAGCTGCAGGAGTTTGGGGCCAAATCATTAGGAACATGCTGAATTAAACAGAAATATCAAATCTTCCCCACAAAAGGTAACAAGTATGTTGTTTGCCAAGCATGCTACTTCTTTCAACAGATATTTTCAACAAAGGTGGGCTCTGATTGACCACTCCGCATAGTAGACTCTAAGGCTAGAAGGGACCATTGTAATGATCTAGTCTGACATCCTGTATAGCAAGGGCCATATAACTTCCCCCAAATAAACCATGGTTAGCCTCCTGACATAGTCTTTTTGGATACTGTTTTCTGAGTTCTCCATCTTAGAGTTTACCTTGCTTCCATACTCTGCTTTTTAGTCCCATATGAATTACTTCTGTTATTTTCCAGTCCATCATCCTTTCCTGACTTCTTTACTACACCTAAACTCAACCCTGACAGCCCTTTACTCTGACTCAGCATTCTCTCATAATCATTTGACCACTTGGATCTCAACATCCACAGTTCTGTCATCTCTCTAAATCCCCAGTTTTAGCCTCTCTTCATTGGTCTTGTTTCAACTCCTACTTCTATTCTGCTGAGCACTTTGAGAAAATTTAATTAATCTAGTACCTTCATCCATTATAAATGTACTCCTCCATTCATCTCTGCTGTGTTCCTAGGAAAATAATACTACTTCTGTTCTCCCCCCTCATGCTTCTAATCCTCAACAGCTCTTTATCACCTTTCCCACTGGACAAACGCTTTTCCTCTTCTGTTCCCTCCTCTCTCTGCCTAGGATCTGAGGGTATGTCTACACTACAAAGTTAATTCGAACTAACAGCCGTTAGTTCGAATTAACTTTCATAGCGTCTATACATGCAAACCGCTAGTTCGAACTTAATTCGAACTAGCGGAGCACTTAATTCGAACTAGGTAAACCTCATTCTACGAGGACTAACGCCTAGTTCGAATTATAGTTCAATTAAGGGCTGTGTAGCCACTTAATTCGAACTAGTTGGAGGCTAGCCCTTCTCAGCTTGCCCTGGAGGCCACTCTGGGCCAAACCAGGGAAACTTTTCTGCCCCCCTCCCAGCCCCGGAGCCCTTAAAGGGGCACGGTCTGGCTACAGTGCTCGTGCAAGTTGCAAGCCTGCCAGCACCCAGCCAGCAGACCCTGCACCTGGCACGGCATGAGTCAGCCACCCGCTGCCACCCAGCCCTCCGCCTCTTCCCAGGACCAGGCTGGCAGCTCACAGGAGCCTGCCCGGGGCCACAAGAGGCGGGCGCCCGCCTGGTCTAGTGTGGAGATCGTGGACCTCATCGAGGTTTGGGGGGAGTCCTCCAACGTCCATGACCTCTGCACTAGGCACAGGAATGCGGCCGTCTAGGGCAGGATAGCTGCCAGCCTGGCCACCAAAGGCCACATGCGAACCCAGGAGCAGATTTGCATGAAAATCAAGTTGGTCCAGTGAGACCCCCAACCCTAAGCCCTGAGCTTAGAACATAAGAACATAAGAATGGCCGTACTGGGTCAGACTAAAGGTCCATCTAGCCCAGTAGCCTGTCTGCCAACAGCGGCCAGCACCAGGTACCCTGGAGGGGATGGACCGAAGACAATGACCAAGTGATTTGTCTCGTGCCATCCATCTCCAGCCTTCCACAAACAGAGGCCAGGGACACCGTTGCTACCCCCTGGCTAATAGCACTCCATGGACCCAACCTCCATGAATTTATCTAACTTCTCTTTAAACTCTGTTATAGTTCTAGCCTTCACAGCCTCCTGTGGCAAGGAGTTCCACAGGTTGACTATGTGCTGTGTGAAGAAGAACTTTCACTTATTAGTTTTAAACCTGCTGTCCATTCATTTCATTTGGTGTCCTCTAGTCCTTCTATTATGGGAACTAATGAAGAACTTTTCTTTATTCACCCTCTCCACACCACTCATGCTTTTATAGACCTCTATCATATCCCCCCTCAGTCTCCTCTTTTCTAAGCTGAAAAGTCCCAGTCTCTTTAGCCTCTCTTCATATGGGACCTGTTCCAAACCCCTAATCATTGTAGTTGCCCTTTTTCTGAACCCTTTCCAAGGCCAAAATATCTTTTTGAGGTGAGGAGACCACATCTGTACACAGTACTGAAGATATGACGTACCATAGTTTTATACTTCCCCTCCTCCTTCTTCCTCTGGCTTCCCCCTTCCAGCTCCCTTCTCCCAGGTTTCCCCCTCCCCTCTTCCCCTCTCCCACCTCCTTTTCCCAGTCTCCCCAGAGGTTAATCCCCCCCCCCGTTTTGTTAAATAAAGAGAGTTTCTATTTTTGAACACACGTGTCCTTTATTTTTTACATCAGGAAGGGGGGCTAGGGAGGGGTAAGTAGGAGGTGAGGGAAGAATGGGGCACGAGCCCCCAATGGGGAGGACTGGGGTGTCTCTGCGGGCTCCTCGGGGTGGAATCTCTCCTGCAGGGCCTCCTGGATCCTGACAGCCCCCCGATTGACCCCCCCGGGTGGCAGCCTGTAGCAAGTGCAGCCCGGCTGATGGCCGAGTGCTGTGATGTGCCGAGTGTGGGCACTCAGGGCACTCCAAGACAGGACTGCTTTGCTGTCCCTCATCGAGGTAGACAAGCAAGCGGGGAACCCTGAGAACTGTCTGTCTGGGGTGGGTCGGGTCCCTTTAAGCACAGCCCTCGGCTAGCCTGAGGCAGCAGCTCCACACTCTAAGTCCTAACCTGATGCCCTGCTGGCACTGGTTCCGGCCAGCCTTAACTTCAGCTCAGGGTCCACTCAATGTGGACATGCTAGTTCAAATTAGCAAAACGCTAATTCGAATTAGCAAAACGCTAATTCGAATTAGTTTTTAGGTCTAGATGCACTAATTCGAATTAGCTTATTTCGAATTAACTAATTCGAATTAAGTTAGTTTGAATTAGTGCTGTAGTGTAGACATACCCTTACTGATTTTTAAAGGTAAAATTGACAAACTCCAGTATAAAGTTCCATGCCGTTCACTTCTCTATTCCTCCAATACCTTCCATTCTTCTTTTTGCCTGAGTCCTACTGTATCCAAGCTCTGGCCATTGTCAAATGTCTCAGGTCAATCCCGTCTTCTTGTTTCTCAGCTCAAATTTTCTTGGTACTTTCATCATTCTAGTCCTGTTTCAGTATCATTTTCAATTTTCCCGCACAGTCTCTTAACTTCACCTCTCCAAATCCCTCCTCATTCCTCTTGAGCCTGAGTTCTAACCTGACAATTATTCTCAAATTACTCTTATAACAGTCACTACTGAAATTTTCTTTTCCAAATCTGCTTACTCATTATCTGAAATCTCTCTGCTGGTTTTGACACTATTAGCCATCCTTCTCATTTTAAAAGCTTCTCTCTGTGGGCTTCTACTATTCACTCCTTTCCTAGGTCTTCTAATTCCTTGCTGTTTGCTCCTTCATTGTCACCTTTATTGATTCCTCTTCCTCCTCCTTCTTTTTATCTCTTGGGGTTCCTAATGGTTCTAGACTGAGCCTACTTTTTGTTTTTACATTTCCCCAAGTGATCTCATCTGTGATCTCTCTTATCACAGCTATGCTGACAACTCTCAAATTTTGCTCTCCATCCACAAATTCTTTTGAAAATTCAGGCTCATATGTCTTTCTTCTTCCCTGGTATTTTCTCATGGATATCTTACAGCTTTCTTAAATTAAATTTTACAAGACAAAAACTGAACAGCTTATCTTTGATCTTCATCCATCTTCTCTCCAAGTTCTCCGTCTGTCCTCTCCATCAGTTAAGCTCCGAACTTTGATGCTGTCTGGAATAATATCTAACTTTCATGTAGCAATTTTCATCAGTAATCTCAAAGAACTTTACAAAGGATGTCAGTATAATTTATGTTATTCCTGCCTTCCTCTCTGTCTCTACATCAACATAAGAACATAAGAACAGCCATACTTGATCAGACCAAAGGTCCATCTAGCCCAGTATCCTGTCTGCTGACAGTGGCCAGTACCAGATACCCCAGAGAAAGAGAACACAACAGGTAATCCTCACGTGATCCCTCTCCTATTACCCACCTCCAGAGAAACAGAGGCTAGGGATACCATTCCTACCCATCCTGGGAATAGCCATTGATGGACCTAACTTCCATGAATCTATCTAGCTCTTTTTTGAACCCCCTTAAGGGCACATCAAGGTTCTCAGTAAATCATGTTCTTCTTCTTCCCTCTATACAAGCTTTAAAATATGCTCCACATTAACCCCATTGTTCTTTCTCTTGGACTATTATAATGTCTCCCTTTTCATCCACCTTGACTGTCACCTCTCAAACTCTGCAGTTCATCCACCATTCAGCAACTGAAATATTCCTCCTCCCAAAAGTATCTTTACCCATTTTGTTTCTTTCTATAGGAAGTTCAGGTTCCTCATCCTAACTCCTATTGATTTGCACAGGTCTGTTCCTTAAAAAAAAAAAAAAGGCACATCTCTGCCCATGGGCTTACCATTGGGCCTGGCACAGGGTGGCTACAGGGGTCCAGCCTGCCCCACACTGCATGTAATGGCAGGAATTGGATCAACCCAATAGCTTGTTCTGCTCCATGCTGTTGCCCCTCTCCCAGCCCACTGTACTCCACTTCACTGCAGTGATGGAAAAAGCGGAGCTTCCTGGGGCCATGTCTGGTCAGGCTGCTCCGCTTCTCATTGCCACTGTGAAGCGGAGTGCTGCAGGCTGAGAGATGGGTGATGGAACAAAGCAGGCTGCCAGGTCACTCTGGCTCCTGTCACCATGGTGAGTGTGTGAGGAAGCCCAGCCCCTGCTGCTGCTCCACGCCAGGGCCACCAGTAATCCCCCAGGCTGCCTTGTGTCCTGCAGATCCTGTCCATAGGAGGGTTGAGGATGCTGCCACAGGGTTCCCCAAAGCATGGGGTCTAGGGAAGCTGCCCTGAACTGTCCTATGGACAGGACATCTCTGCTCCTATGTTTCAACACTTACCTCATCTGTACCCAACTCTAATCCTATGGATCCCAGATAGTTGATCCCTATTATATCATACATGAAACTCCCCACAATCTGTGATATTTTCAGAACAGGCAAGTCTAACCGACAGGAAACCGAGGAATGGAAAAAGTGGCATGACTAAGATCTCTTAGAAAAAGAAGAGGATGGAGTTAAACCCAGGTCATCTGAATCTAAGACTAGTTCACTAATCACTAGACCATCCTTCCCCTCATATTCTGTTTGTCTAATTCAGACTGTAAAATTTATTTTCCACTCTAAATATATTTATTTTAGTACATAACTTAGAATAATAATAATAATCCTTTGTCCACTTATCTCTTGAGGTTTCTTTTAGACTTTGTTCTCTTGTATGAAAAACATCTGAAGTGTGCTAAGTGCTAAAAAGTGGTTTATTCCCTTTAAGTAGTTTCTTTTGGATTGGCATGCAAACATAGGAGGCTCACTTAACTCTGTGTAAAGAAGATACTATCAAAACTCTTTGACCACTGGAATGTGACTTCATGTCAATTTACATTATCCAAATCACATTTAAAACTGTAGCCAGTTTGCTATAAGAACTTTATAGTTATTTAAGATACTGGCTTCAGTATCTACTTATTGTAGATCTTGAACTCAACTTGTCATCATTGCATATCTGTTAGTGCTACCTAACTGGCTTTTATTGTGTATGTGAATCTAATAAAATTGTTGCATTTATTATTATAAAATTAGTAGTCTCTGAAACATTTTTAATGAGATGGTATGAGAGATGTAATGTATTCACCAGTATGTGTGATCTGGTGATGCACAATACAATGCATATATTGCTATTGCTCAAATGCAGATAAGCCACTGTTTAATAAATATGAGGCAAGAATTAGAAGATAGAACAGCAATCTTTAATATGAATTCTGGTGGACTTCTTAATCAAGGGACCAAGTTCAATTTTCAGCCTACATTTTCAAAAGAATTGTTTTTATTCAAGACTTAGTTCAATCCATAATTTAAATTTCCTGCTAATCTTACAAAGATAGTGATCTAGCCTCTGAATCTACATTTAGATGCAGCTTATGTTTATAATTGGTTTGCTGTTTTAAAAAATTAATCAGCTTGTAAACAGGATATTGAAATAGGGTTTTTTTCTATAATAATTTGAGAGTTTGGCTTGTGGTTTCCTTCTTCCTTTGATTTCTTTGAGCTCAACAAAAAGCAGAATTTGGAAGATTTATTTGGTGTTTAAATAGATTATTCAAATAAGAGATAAGTAGTTGCCATCACAGCCTCTGGACAATAATTCCCTGAGGGTCAGGGTCTGTTCCCAGGGTACACACCTATGACTTCCATTAATGTTAATGGAGCTGAAACAGATATGCACATTCTTAGAGGTGAATAGATCTTTAAACATTAAAACAGTCCCAATTTATTTTACAAGCATTCTAATGCTTAAATGACAAAATGCAGACATTAGAGTTCAGGCACATTAATGCTAGAAACACAGGGCACCAGTGTTTCTATGGGGAAAGCACCTACGAAATTAAATACATGCTAGGGGGCAAATTGTGGCTATTAAGCCATGCATTGAAGGAGGATACAGGGAGCCCCAGAAAGAATTCTTACCATTCAGAGTTCTTCCTAATCTACTCTGAGAAGTGCATGCTACACTAACAATTCTGCTACGGTGTGAACTTCCCTCTTTTAGCCAATGCACAGTGAATAGCCCTTTCCTATCCTTGTAAAGTAGCTAGTGGCAGAAATGGCGATAGCAGTGTGCTCCCCCAGTAGGATTAGGTCTAGTCCCTGAAGTAAAGTCAGAATTGTATTAACAAAGTACAGATTCCTGCCCTGAAACAGACAATTCAGGAGGAGAGCTAGGTAAATAATTGATTTTACAGTTCAGCCAGCAAATATTAAAAACAATCAGAAAATATTAATTTCGGTTCTAAAAATATTTGGAATTTGTCAGTAAATTGTAAAAGTCTTTTTTTGGCCAGCAAACTGTGTGTGTGTTTGTGGGACCTATTATACTGTTAGAAATCAGGTGGGGGGGGGGGCGGTCTGGCCTAGTAGTTAGAGCAAGAGTTCAACCTACTTGTTAAGGAGTTCAGGAACAAGCCCAGGGTCAGTACCTATGTGACAGGAACTAGAACAAGGGCAAATGCAGCAGGTACTCATGGAGCAGCCAGAAAGCAGCTGCTGTTTTTTTTGAATTTGTGGCATAACAGACTTGCTTCCTGAGTCTCAATCTACCATGGACTGTACTTTGAGTCTTTTTCTCACACCTTTCCCAGTATTCTTAAAGAATTGCAGAAGGGTTTAACAAGATTGGTGCCTCTTTCCTTGATGTTACTGTAACCCACATACCTGCTGAATGCAGTTCAGTGTCCCATGTAGTGGCATGTAGACCACTTACAGAGAGAACCAAATGAGTGTACTCGCTAGCCTTGGCAGTTAGCTCATGTAGTAGAGGCTCCCGCTGAGGTTCCATGTTTGATTCTGCCTTACATCAAAGTATTTTTTTTCTTTAAATTTACTATAAAGCCTCTGTGTTTTAGCCAGAGTCGCCATTGAGCTTAATGGCCAGCCAGCTGCCCTTCCTGAGCAGTCAGGTGGTACTTCTGGTTACCAAAAGACTAACTACTAGCCATCATGATTCCTGACAAAGAACTGTTAACCCACTGCTTAGGAAACTTGCCTGGGGAAATAGGAAACCTATGCTGGAATCCACACTTAGAGCAGGGGCTTAAACTCTTATTTCCTCTCAGAAAGATGAGTGCCCTAACCACCAGGCTATGGGCTATTCTGGGCTCAAGTGTTCTCAATCTCTCCTGTTGAAGCTATTCCATCTATACCTACTTAACTATTCATTGAGCCAA
Source organism: Rafetus swinhoei (assembly GCA_019425775.1). Lineage (NCBI taxonomy): Eukaryota > Metazoa > Chordata > Testudines > Trionychidae > Rafetus > Rafetus swinhoei. The sequence goes on from CM033440.1 coordinate 32,679,544, forward strand.
AGAACAAGCAAATGACTTTATAGCCTGGTGATTAAGGCAATCACCTGAGAGGTAGATGTGGATTTAAATCTCTCCTCTGAATTGAGCAGCAGAAACAAATCTTGTCAACATCACATATAGTTATGGGTCAACCAGAACTGCATTTTTCAGCAAATAAACTATTTGTCCAAAAATGTCACTGGGCTCTACTCAGGACTCCCCTTCCCCAACTGAATAGGACAAATGCCATTGAGACTCTTGAGTAGAAATCAAGCCTTCCAATGTGTCTTTCAGGCCTGACTGATTCAGAGCACCAAGCAAAAGGTGTCTTAAGATTGTATTGGTGGATTGCCTTGAAGATGCCATTCTTTAAAAGTCTGAAGCACTAGCACAACTTACTTAACTCAGAGTCCTCTTGGCAATTATTGACCAGTAAATTTAATTTAATCACATAATGAAAGAATATTAAGAAAAATGTCTAATAATTTATCATAGAATCATAGAATACTAGAACTGGAAGGACCCGTGAGAAGTCATCAAGTTCATTCCTGTGCCCTCATGGCAGGACTAAGCACCATATAGATCATCCCTGATATGAGTCTATTCAATTTGCTCTTAAATGTCTTCAGTGATGGAGTTTCTACAAGCTCCCTAGGCAATTTATTCCAGTGTTTAACCACCCTGACAGTTATGAAGTTTTTCCTAACGTCCAACCTAAATCTCTCTTGCTGCAGTTTAAGCCCATTGTTTCTAGTTCTAACATCAGAGGCCAACGAGAACAATTTTTACCCCTCCTCCTTGTAACATTGAAAACCGCTATCATGTCCCATCTCAGTCTTCTTTTTTCTAAACCAAACAAGCCCAGTTCTTTCAGTCTTCCCTTTCTTGACCTTTAATAATTCTTGCAGCTCTTCTCTGGACCTTCTCCAATTTCTCCTCATCTTTCTTTAAATGTGGTCCGCAGAACTGGACACAATTCTCCAATTGAGGCCTAATCAGCAGAGAGTAGAGTGGAAGAATGACTTCTCGTGTCTTGCTCACACCACTCCTGTTAATGCATCCCAGAATCATGTTTGGTTTTTTTGCAACAGTGTCACACTGTAGACTCATATTTAGCTTGTGGTTCACTATGACCCCTAGTCCATTTCTGCAGCATTCTCTTCTAGACAGTCACTTCCCGTTCTCTATCCATATGTCTGGACCAGTGGTTCTCAATGTGGGCCATATGGCTCCCCAAGGGGCCACGCCTTACTTCTAGGGGGCCACATGGAAAAAACAGAACATTAGGGGGCCACAGTAAGTTTCTGAGGGGGCCACCCAAACTCAACTGCCAGGTGTATGATGAATGAGGCTCAGAAGGGAGCCATGAGCAAAAAAAGGTTGAGAAACACTGGTCTAGACTACAGGGTTTTTTCAAAAAAGTAGCCTTTTTTTAAAAAAACTTCATCTGCGTCTAGACTGCAGCTGCGATCTTTCGAAAGTAAATTGAAAGAATGCGGCAGTTTTTTCGATCACGGTAAACCTCATTTCATGAGGCATAACGCCTTTTTTTGAAAGAGTACTTTCGAAAAAAGGTACTATTGAATGCAAACAGTGCTTTTTCAAAAGGGAGCATCTAGACTCTCTTTCGAAAAAGCAGCTCGCTTTTTTGAAAAATCTGCTTGTAGTCTAGACACTTTCTTTCAAAAAAGCCTCTTTCGAAAGAGGCTTGTAGTCTAGATGTATACGTGTGAAACTGATTGTTCCTTCCTAAGTGGAGTACTTTGCATTTGTCCTTATTAAACTTCATCCTATGTACCTCAGACCACTTCTCCAGTTTGTCAAAATCATTTTGAATGATGACCCTATCCTCCAAAGCACTTGCAATCCCTCCCAGCTTGGTATCATCTGCAAACTTAATAAGCGTACTCTCTATGCCAGTATCTAAATCATTGATGAAGATATTGGACAGAACCAGTCCCAAAACAGACCACTGTGGAACCCCACTTGTTATACCCTTCCAGTATGACTGTGAACCATTAATAATTACTCTCTGAGAATGATTATCCACCCAGTTATGCACCCACCTTATGGTAGCCCCATCTAGGTTGTATTTCCCTAGTTTATTGATAAGAAGGTCATGCAAGACCGTATCAAATTTTTAAGCACCTATGGTAATAATATGCAAGTCTTATAAAGGCAGGAAGGATGGTCCAATAACTAGGGTCCTAGCCTAGGATTTTGAAGAGCCAGATTTAATTCTCTTCTCCACCACAGATTTCTTGTGTGACACTGGGCAAGCCACTCAGCCTCTTGGACTATGTCTAGACTACAGGGTTTTTCAGGGATACTGCGCTCTTTTGGAAGCCTTGTCTTCCTCATTCCATGAATAAGAAGGGCTCTTCTGAAAGAGGAGGTTTTTCCAAAATTTGGCCCAGTGTAGACAAGCCAAATTTTGGAAAAGTCTCTTCCGATAAAACTATCAGAAAAAGCTAGGCAATTTGCGTACTTTTTTGTAATAAAAAATTGTAGTCTAGACGTAGCCTCAGTGTCTCTGTTCCCTATATGTAAAATGACGTATTGTGAAGATAATGGTGTGATGCAATACACCCCCACCTTTTTATGGGAGTATGTTTTGAATGTGAATATGCATAACTTGAATATGCTTTATGCAAAACAGGGCAAGTAATCTATCATTCAAGAGCTTGTATCCCTTGAATGCATATTCTATTTGTGTGCATGAATCATTTTTACATCTGATGTTAGTCATATGAAGTGTAAACTTGTTTATTAATTCTAGGTCTTTTAGTGAAAGCCTTTAGTAGCACCTAGCAACTTAATGGACTGGTACTCAAAACAATGATTTGTAAATGATTTTATTTTTCCTGTAAGCCTAAACTGTGAGTTGGTCCTACAAAGATGTGATCAAGCCACCTGGTACTGGAATCCATCCTGAACTTGGTATTTTTCCAGTAAGAAGTGGAGAATTGAATAAATGATTTGCACCCAAGGCAATTCTATTTAAGAGATGGGAAGCAAAAGAATGATTGGTCTTCAGCTAGCTTTTGAAACTACCTTCCAACCCTAACAGAATACACAAGAGAAATATAAAAAGAAGGGTGGAGAAGCATCACTGGGCCCAAGTCAGAGAAAAAGATCAGCTCTGGCTTGTGACTAGTGTGGGACAGCAGGGTTTTGTGTTAGATCTGGTCTCACTTACCATTTTCATTAATAATCTGGAAGAGGGAATAACTCTATATTAATGAAATTTGCAGATGATTCTAAACTGGGAATAGGGACAATGTTAACCAGCTGAGCTGAAAAGCCATTTCTTGTCTTGAGCTTGCTGGTAAGAAATTACAAGAAATATTGCATTTGTATAAGAAATAGAAATGATACCACTCATGGTACAGGTTTAAGTAGAAGACATAACATATCTGGACTTCAGTAATACTTTTGAGACAGTTCTGCATTCTCATAGGCAAACTAGGGAAATCTGGTCTAGATGAAATGAGTATAAGGTGGGTCCACAACTGCTTGGAAGACTGTACTCAAAGAATTTGCTGGGAGGATATATTTAGTGGGGTCCTGCAACCAATGTTCCCTCTAAGATTTTCCATCCATGAATGAGCGGAGTGAGTTTTGTCTTGTGCACCAAGATTGAGGTCATGTGCACTTGTTCAAATATGTGCCACTGTGACACCCAAGGGCAGTTCAAAACAGAGAGATTCCATTTCTAATGCATCAGAATATAAATTTACAGCATAAGCTCCAAAACTAGTGTTGTAGTAAAACAGCTCCCAAAATGTTATTTTGTGTTCATCTGTTCTTTTTTTAAAAGTGTAAACATTTATTCACATACCTATTTTATCACTATTGCTGATTTACAGCTGTGTGAGAGCAGAATCAGTCCCACTCAAGACTGATGAAATGCTGATTTTTGCCCTCACTGCATCTGATTCTGTCTTTTCTCCCCACACTCCTATGTTTGAGCCACACATCCTGGCCCCAGAGCAGCTGCCTGCCTGTCATTTAGCTGCTGCCTCAACCCCCAGGCAGCAACCCTCCCACTGCCCGAACCCCCGTCGGCAGCACCCCACCCACCCACCCACGACCCAAGCCCTGGTGGCAGCTACCTACCTGCCATGCAGCCTTTGCCCCAGTGGCCCCCAGAACAGCTGGGCCCCAACACAGCCCCAGCTGCCAGACCAGGGGAAGGATTTGTGGCTTGCCTTGTAGCATATTGCAAACTACTTTTATATTGTAAGATGAGTGGAGTCAATCATGTTGAAAATATAAGAGTTAAAAATCTATGCTCCCAGATTAATGGCCCAATTCCACTGTCAGGCCATGTCTACACTACAGATAAGATTGAAGCAGCCGCAGTTGATCTTCCGGGGTTCACATTCACAGCTTTAGTAAAGACACATTAATTCGAACTGAAAAAGCGCTTTTGTCAATGCCGGTAGTCCTGCTTCCACGAGGAGTAAGGAGCGTCGAAGGGAGAGTGTTGTCCCTTTGACTTCCCACAGTGTGGAGGGTGCCAAAATTTGAGTTAAGATACTTCAACTTAAGCCATGCAATTAACATAGGTGAAGTTGCGTATTTTAATTCAAACATCCCCTAGTGTAGACCAGGGGTTAGTCTCCCCAGAGTAACTTCACAAGCTCATTGGGGTTACTCTAGAATCCCAGCAACATAAAGACAGAGTCTGTGACAGAGTCCGTCCTTGAAATGTGTGTACTGTCCTGGGAAACTTTTTTTGTGTGTGTGAGTTCATCAATATTTACTCTTCCATCGGATTGCCACACAAATGTCATTACTGACAAAATAGCTTTTTTTTTTCCTGCTGAGAACATTCCAAAATAAGGATTTGTCCATGTTTTCAATAACAAAACCATGTTTTCTTGAAGAATTGCCCTTTTTTCCTCATTTTTATTCAGAGGTATTTCCAGAAAGACATTTGCAGTCTAGCTAAATTTTCTGCCATCATGAACTTCAAATAATTTTTCTTTGTATTAAGACTCTTTCCCCATCTTTTCTTTTATACCAGGTCTAAAATGTGTTTCCTTGTATTTTAGTAACAAGCATAGTGACTATATCTTCTGCTGTTTAACAACCCAAATGTAATGTACTTCTCATTTCAACAGATCCCTCTACTCCAGTGGTTCCCAAACTTTTGGGCATCACGCCCCCCTTTTTGATTTTTGAAAAAACCCTCACTTCCCCCCAAATAGCAGCAAAACTTGATGGGGGGGGGGAGCTGGGTCACCTCGCACCCCCCCTGGAACTTCTTCACGCCCCCCCAGTTTGGGAACCCATGCTCTACTCAGTTCACAATTTCATTAATTTTTCAGGTGAAATTTTGCTGATATGTGGTTGGAGGTATGTAAACAATGAAATCCACTAAAATGCATTTTTTCCCAACAAGCTACAGTTGGTGCTTTCTGCTTAGCATTAGTACAAAATCTCTCCACAACTCTGTGGCAAAAACTTGAGACAGAAATCACCTGGCTGAGAAAAATTAGCTTTGACAAGTCTTTTCAGGAAGAAACCCCTCACTCTTTAAAGTTATTATATTGGGTGAAAATCTCTCCTCTTGAGTTATCCCTACATAATAGTATGAAAACACTTAGGGCGCGTCTACACTGCAGGGGAAAGTCAAATTAAGATACGCAACTTCAGCTACGTCAATTGCATAGCTGAAGTCAAAAGAGCTTAATTCATCTTGCTGTGTAGAAGCGCATTTTGTTATTTTGAAATAATGCTGTAGTGTAGATGTGCCTTAAGACATTCTATTTCTGATATCATATATATAGTAGCCCAGTGTCTGAGAGTCTGTAACGCCGAAATGCTGGCTGTTCCCTCTGGGGGGCGCTGTTGCCTGAAATGCTGGCTGTTCCCTCTGGGGGGGCGCTGTTGCTGAAATGCTGGCTGTTCCCTCTGGGCGGCCCGTGCTGCATGGGGAGTGCGGGGCCCAAACGGCCGCTTGCGCCACGTGCTCCCCCGCGGCGGCCCAGCTGAGCAGCGCAGAAGTCAGCCGAGCACCACGGTGGGAGGAAGGGGGGTCGGGCGGTGATGTGCGGCATGACAGCGGCTCCAGGCCCCACCCCCTGGCTGTGAACATCATCGCCCTACCCCTCTTCGCCTCCCGCCGTGGCGCTCGGCTGACTTCTGTGCCGCTCAGCCAGGCCGCCACGTGGGAGCAAGCGGCGCAAGCGACTGTTTGGGCTCCGTGGTCCCCCGAGTGAGAGGCAGGAGAAGTGAAAGAGAGAGACAGAGAGAGAGGCAGGAAGCGGAGGAGAGCTGAGAGAGAGAGAGAGAGAGGGAGGAAGTAGGAGGAGGAGAGAGAGAGAGAGAGAGAGAGACGGAACGAGAGACCGGAGGCTCAGGAGAGAAGACCGACGTGGAGGAGAGACCTGAAAATCCCATCTTATGACGGGCTAATTGTCTAGTCATATATATAGTAGCCCAATGTCTGAGAGTCTGTAATGCTGAAATGCTGGCTGTTCCCTCTGGGTGGCGCTGTTGCCTGAAATTCTGGCTGTTCCCTCTGGGCGGCGCTGTTGCTGAAATGCTGGCTGTTCCCTCTGGGCGGCCCGTGCTGCATGGGGAGCGTGGGGCCCAAACGGCCGCTTGCACCGCTTTCTCCCCCGCAGCAGCCCGGCTGAGCGGCGCAGAAGTCAGCCGAGTGCCACGGCGGGAGGGGAAGGGGGGCCGGGCGGTGAAGTACATGGCCAGAGGGCAGGCCTGACCATGTACGTCACCCCCCACCCTCCTTCGCCTCCCGCTGTGGCGCTCGGCTGACTTCTGTGCTGCTCAGCCGGGCTGCCGTGGGGGAGCAAGCGGAGCATGCGGCCATTTGGGCTCCCCCGCGGTGGCCCAGCTGAGTGGCGCAGAAATCGGCCGAGCACCACGGTGGGAGGAGAAGGGGGGCCGGGCGGTGATGTGCCGTGTGACAGTGGCTCCAGGCCCCACCCCTTGGCCGTGAACATCACCTCCCGCCCCGGCCCGCCCCGGCCCCGTCTAGCTGGAGGTAAAGTTTTTTTTAAAAAAGGCCACTTTTTTTCTAAAAAAGCCTGCAATCTAGACACACACCAAATGTGCTGCCATTTTCACAGACAGTATACCAGATTAGGTGACTGATTAGCCTGGTCCATTCTCACATCCTGTTTGGATTATTAACCATTAATATGTTTCAATTAGTTTGTGGGGAAATATATTCGTTTCATCCATGGCCCTCAGCCATTCTGTGCTGATTTAGTTCAGTGGGCAAAACCTGAAGTCACTATCTAGTTTTTAACTCCATTCTTACTCTAATTAAGGGAAAACTGGGAAAATACTTAGGGTTTGGCCCAATATTGCATATTTAAAGTCATGAAACTGTATTAAGGCCCTGTTCCAAAACTCTCTGAGGTAGTTTTGGATGAGGCCCAAAGAGCCATAATATTATAATGGAATAATTTAACTATATGGGTTGATATTTATCTGATGATGTATGCACCTGTTGGAAAATTAAGATTAATTCCCAGAAGTTTCCATTCAAGAAGCTTGCAGTTCTCAGAATGTCATTACAGAGCACGCACGAGTCAGTATTTCAAGCTCTACAACACAATGTCCAGAAGAGAGCGAGGCAGTTCTCTAGGCTATGGTCAAATGTGCTTATTGGAAAAGGGTGAGTGTTCAAACACCTTCTCTTCTCTTCAGGTCAGCAGAGATCTTCTGTTTTGTTTTGTCATTTTTGGGGTGGGGGAGAGTTGGAGAAAATACCTGAACTTTGGCAGATGTTCCTCCTGCAAACATTTCTATTGATCTAATTATAATTTTATGTCTTAATGCTTTTGCATGTCTGATAGGGATGGGCAGAGGAGCCTATTTAAAATGATGGTGGAGTGAAGTGACTTCAATCGAAGATACTTCAAAAAAGACCTGGCTTTGAAATAGCCCTTATGCACTAAATCTAAATCTAAAATGACATCTGAATGGCAGATGTTGTGTGGTTGGCAATAGGATTAAAAACTTACAAGAAGTTTGAGGAGGTTTTCAATTTCTTTGTGAACATTGCTTCCCTTAGCCCTTCCTAAGGCCTCCCTAATGAGGTGATGCCTCCCAACCTAGAATCAGAGCTACAGAGTCTAACCGAACCCCTGTTTCCTGAGAGAAAGCTAGTGTTGAAGCACAGATGGGGCCTGATGGATGCTAAAAGGAAGGCATTACCTGCTGAAGTCACAGAGCAGCCACAATTATTACAGGTCTCTGGGTTCATTGTCAATTAGAGTGGCAGTTAAAGCGAGCAGCAGCTGTGACAGATGGCTGTGCTCCAGCTACATTGTGGTAATGGGATTGGAGCCAACTCAAATCTTTTCTTCCCTCTTTAAAAAACCCACATAGTTGTCAATTAGTCACAATGTATGGAGGGAAAGTATCATATCTACAAAAGGGTCATTTATCTGTTCTCTATTAACCCTTACATTTAGCTTTTTGCAGGAGGGACTTTGTTTATTTATTACTTAGTTCAAGCATGTTTTAACAGGACAGTCCACCCCAAAGACATATTATCTCAAATCTTTTTTTCTATGGGAATTTACAGTATGCTCTCTGACCAATTCAAGTAATTTATTAGTATTGTAAGTAGGAAAGTCTTGTGCGCTGAAATGTGGAGGCTTTTCTCTGATTCACATGGTATAAAACCAGAAGTGAGATTGTGCATAGGGTGTCAGATAAATTGCTATTGCATGATATGGAATGTATTTATTCAGATTTCAGGCTTACAAAAACTTCCCCACCACTGGTTCTACTCACAAGTAGGCAAATCCCAAGCTATTTAGGGCTTTGTAGGTCAAAACCAACACTACACTGGCAACTAACAGGTGGGTAGAGAAGAGCAGGGAGCACATATGCTGCCACTGAAAGGCACCACTTAACATCTGGGTTGCCACATTCTGCATTAAATTACATTTCCAGATAGATTATATAGTCCCAAGTAAAGCACATCACCATAATATTGTCATTCTATATGGTGCATGGATTCTAAATTGTCTGCAGTAGTGTCTTTACTCAAACTATAGCACCAGATACTTTGATAATGGACACTATAGAGCAGTGGTTAGCTGCACATAGGTTGTGAGAGTAAGCTGCTGATGGGCTGCCAGACAGGTTGTTTACTTTGCATCCACACGTATGGTCACCTGCAGTTCCCATTGGCCACAGTTTGCCGTTCCCCACGAATGGGAATGCAAGAAGATGCTCAGGATGCAAGGTAAACAATTTGTTAGGTGGCCCATCAGCAGCTTACCCTGATGAGCTGGGTGCAGACTGTGGTCTGCAGATTGCCCACCACTGCTATCGAGAGACAAATAGGTGTTACAGAATTTCAGCATACAAGTCCCATTGCCTTACATACCGCTAATTGGAAGACATAACTAGCAGAATGTAGCAGAAATTAGGTTGAAATAGAAATATGGAAAGTTGTATAAAATGTGCTGATTTTCATGGGGGATAAACATAAAAGTTATTCAGTGACTATTTTGGAAGGCAAAAGAGGGACTGGATACTCTAACTAACACATTTTCATGGATGTAACTGATGGGGACTATAAATTATGTTTTAAAGAACCATACAGGAGGCTGTTCCACCGACAGTCAAATCCAAAGAATCAATCCATTTAAACTCCAGCAAAGCACAAAGGAAAACACTTTCTTCCATGGAGATGTTTGGGTTGGTTGAATCCTAACAAAACTAACAAGATTAGTGCAAATGAACTTGACACAACCTGTCAGAAGGCCAAGACCACTAAGGAGCACTTTCACAGCCCTATCTTCAAATGTCAGAGAAAAGGCTGAAAAGAAAAGCTGAAGAATACAGAGTTATTAAACTGCTATTATTTATTTCATAATAGTATCTAAAAGCCCCTACTGAGCAATCATTATGCTAGGCACTGAGCAAATTTATAGGAAGAGAACTCCTGTACCCAAAATGTCTTGCAATCTAGCTAGATGAAACAGACACAGAGCCTGCGGAAGGAAATACTATTATTCCATTTTGAAGTTGGATATCTGAGGTACAGAAATATTAAAGACTTGGCCAAGGTTACCCAGGAAATCTGTGTCAGAGCATAGAACAGACTCTATTTCTCCTGAGGTGCAGTGCAGTGTTTGAACTACAAGGCCAACTTCTATGCATGGGGAGCCATGAGACAGAGGTAAAGAGAAAAGGAGGTGCCCAGCCGAGTTCTTTAGAGTGCAAAAAATGTGTTTTACAGTAGACTTCCGATAATCCGGAAACTATGGGACTTAGGTAGTGCCAGATTATCAGATATGCCGGACTATCAGGAGGTACTATAAGCAGGTTATATGTATACTGTATACATTATATACTGTATATAAAGTGTTCTTAACCCTTTTTATTGTACATACTGTATGCAGTATACCATAATGTTTTAGTTTTTTTAAGCCTTTTTTACCCTTTTTGCTCAGTTCAACTGCTGCCGCTGTTACCTTGTGACTCATTTTTTGGCGAAGCTCACTCACTAGGCTCTTGCCATTTTGATGCCGGACTATCAGGAGTGCCGGACTATTGGATGCCGGACTATTGGAGTTTTACTGTACATTGCAGTCAGTGGACTTTTGGTCAGATCCTTGATCTCATCCAAGATAGTGAATTAAACAAATATGAGGTTACCCAAGAAACTGGCTGAAAAATAAGTGTATTGCATAAATTATCCAAAAATATATTCATCTAGGCCTGACCAAACTCCTCTAAAAATCAGTAGAACCGAGTGCTATATCTGACCCCCCCCCAAAAAAAAAAAAATTATCCCAGAGCTGTAACTCAGATACAAATATGTAGTAAAGACTTTTCAATTGGCTCTGTAGTACGTTCAATTGGCTTTGTAGTACGTTAACTAGTTAATGTTTTTATTCGGGCCCAGGGTAACAGTGTCAAATTTGTAGATGAATTCCAGTTCAGCAATCTGTCTCTGTAATTGGGTGATGGAATTCCTTTGTAGAAGAATGGCTACTTTTAAATCCATGATAGTGTGACCAGAGAGGTTAAAGTGCTCCCCTGCGGGTCTACGTGTGTTACCATTCCTGATGTCTGATTTGTGTCCATTTATCCTTTGTCACAGAGACGGTCCAGTTTGGCCAATATATATGGCAGTGGGGCATTGCTGGCATTTGATGGCTTATATCACATTAGTGGATGTTCAGGTATATGAGTCCATGAATAGAGTTGGCAATAAAGTTTGTGCATGGTTAGGTTCCTGGGTGAGTGTATCTCAGGTGTGGTGTGGACATCAGAAATGATAATACATATAATTTGACATTGTAACCCTGGGCTTGAATAAAGACATTAACATCTGATGAAGTGGGTATTACCCAGGAAAGCTCATGATCCTATATATTTTTGTTAGTCTCTAATGTGCCATAGGACTAATCTTTTTTTTTTTTTTTAAGTTACAGACTAACATGGCTACCCCTCTGAGACTAATTTAGTCATCAGAGTTATACCAGGAATCGGGCCCTAAATCTGTAATCTCACAGCTCAGACTGTAAACTTCTCCATGACATCATTAGCCAATCGGTGCCTGTTAGGTCTACGTAAAGATAGCACCATTCTAGAAAAAAACAATCATCCTTGCTATGATGAAAATTTTTATATAAATACTTGAAGGCCATTCACTTATGCTGAAGATCACTTTCCCGAGAAACAACAATTTTAATTAAATCTTTTTTTTAATCTTGGGAGCTTCCGTAAGATATAATGTAACCACAGAAGTCACCTACTAAGCGGTGGCTACATAGAATCATAGAAGTGTAGGACTGGAAGACACCTCAAGAGGTTTTCTAGTCTAATTCCCCATACTCAAGGGAAGACTATATATTATCTAGATCGTCCCTGACCGGTATTTACCTAAACTGCTCTTAAAAATCTCCAGTGTTTGAGATTCCACAACCTCCTTAGGAAGTGTATTCCCATGCTTAACTTCCATGACAGGAAGTTTTTCCTGATGTCAAACCTAAGGGCTAGTCTAGACTGCATTCCTCTCTCGAAAGAGGAATGCAAATGAAGCAGATCAAAAATTCAAATTGAGCGTGGATTTACAAATCTCGTGCTTCATTTTCATAATCTCATCTGAGCGCTTTTTGAAAAGGGTTTTTGAAAAAAACCCACAGTCTGGACGGGGTTCTTTTGAAAAAAAAGCCCTTTTTCAAAAGAACCTGTACTCCTGAAAAAATGAGGTGCACAGGTTCTTTCGAAAAAGGGTTGTTTTTTTTCAAAAGAACCCCGTCTAAACTGTGGGGTTTTTTTGAAAAAGCGCTCAGACGTGATTATGCAAACGAAGCAAGAGATTTGTAAATCCATGCTTCATTTGAATTTTCGATCTGCTTCATCTGCATTCCTCTTTCGAGAGAGGAATGCAGTCTAGACATAGCCTAAGCCATTCTTGCTGCAATTTAAGCCCATTGCTTCTTGTCCTATCATCAGAGGTTAAAGAGAACAATTTTTCTCCCTCCCTCCTCCTTGTAACAGTCTTTTATGTGCTTAAAACAGTTATCCTATCCCCTTGAATCTCAGTCTTTTCAATGTTCCCTCATAGGTCATGTTTGCTAGACATTTAATCATTTTTGTTGCTCTTCTCGGGACTTTATCCAGTTTGTCCACAACTACCCTGAAATATCGCACCCAGAACTGGATGCAATACTTCAGAGGAGCCCTCATCAGTGTAGATTAGAGTGAAAGATTTACTTCTCGTATCTTTCTTACACCACTATTGCTAATAAATCCCGGAACAATGTTTCCTTTTTTTTCACAAAAGTGTTACATTGTTGACTCATATTTAGTTTGTGATCCTCTATGACCCCAGATCCCTTTTTTTCAGTAGTCCTTCTAGGCAGTCCTTTCCCATGTTGTATGTGTCCAATGGATTGCTCCCTGCCAAAGAGAATATTTTGCATTTGTCCATATTGAATGTCACCCTCTTCACCCCAGACCATTTCTCCAATTTGTCCAGATTATTTTGAATTTTAACCCTATTCCTCAAAGCACTTGCAACATCTCGCATTAACTGTATTTACCTACTTCTCTCTAGTCCAGTGTTTCTCAAAGTGGGCCTATAGGCCCACTTTGAGAAAGCTTCTAACATGTCACTCCACTTTGTTTATTGAAAGGCTCCAAAGCCACGAAACTTTGTGGCTCCCATTGGTTCTGGTTCACTGTTTCCAGTCAAGGGAAGCTGCGGGAAGTGACATGGCCCAGGCTGTCACTTCCTGTGGCTCCCCTTGGCTGGAAACAGCAAAACGCAGCCAATGGGCGTAATGGGGCTTTGTGGCTTCAGAGCCTTTCAATAAACAAAGTGGAGCAGCCCATTAGCAGCTTTCTCAAAATGGGCCCACAGCCCATAGTGAGAAACACTGCTCTAGTCTTCTCTGTGGCTGTCTGGTCTTCTCTATTTCCTCTGCTCTGCCCCACTCTGTGTTCCTCCATTCTTACTACAATTTTTCTTAATTAAATGTCAGGTACCCATATTAATAGCCCATCAAAGAGCAATAATTAACACAGATTTCAAAGTATGCTGGATAATCACCTGACTATCTTTTGCCTTTTACATATTTACCATTCCAATACGTTCAGTGATTCTTTTGTTTGTTTGCACTTAGCTGTTTGTACTGTCACCATGCTCATCACACTAGTAGTGTTACCAGTCAATTAGGAGTATATATTTTTTGTAACCTTTACGTAAAATATGCATGTTTGGTGTGCATGAGGGTTAGATCTATTTGACAGAGACATCAGGAGAAAAAGAAGGAGGTTTAACATTAAGCCCAGAGTCAAACTAAATTAAATCTTACTTTGGCCAGAAAACGAGCAATGGAAGAGAACCATAGGGGCATGAACCTCCATAATTGGACAAAATCCTCCTCTTTATGCACATTTTCAATGGGATAGCTCAAGGTGACATGCAGTGGCAACTGAGACTGTGCAGCACTTCTGCACTGTAAGCTTGAACCCTGTCCTTGGCAGCTTTCTGAGAATGTGTGTTCATATCTGAGTATCTCCTTAATTGCATTGTACAGGAAATCCTTTTGGAAATTTGCCCCCATGTATGCAGCAGGTCAGACTACATGATCAAAATGGTCCTTTCTGGCCTTAAAGTCTGTTAATTTTCTTCACCATTTCCTCTCCCAAGCATGTTTTAAACCTGTTTTTTTTTTTAAATTATACATTGATATCCCAATAAGAGAATATCCTTGAGTAAATAGGGCAGAAGAGAACCCTGAGATGACAGTTTCATAATGGTGAGAAATACCATTCTTCTATTTTAGCAAGATTTAGTAGTTTGCTGTGCTGAGGGAAGTGGTAGAAAATCAATTGCCTAAGACCTTCAAAACTAGAGTGGACAAAACACTGAAATGTTGATTGTATGTATGAATCCTGCCCTGAAAGCTGCTTGGCTAACTGCCTCACAAGGCTCTTTTACAGCTCTTATTTCTGTGGGTCATATGTCCTCAATATTTCAGCAGAACCCAGAGTTTATCGTAGTGGAGAGTTCTGCTGGAAAACTGATGGCACAACATGTTCTTGTGATTTTATTACTCTGTGTTCATCTACTTTTACAGACAGAATAATTGAGCTTAAGTTAATAAACATCTCTCTGTGCCATTTCATGCAGCATTAAATGGGTACTCTGAAAACTAGAACTGACACAAAGGGAAAAATTACCAGGAAAAAAAACAATTTCTGTTCTTACAAATTTCAAAATAACTAGAAAGTTCACCAAAAGCTGTTAAAATATGCTGAATAATTTCTGCCTTGTTCACATTTAAATGCAGCCACACCTGATGAGTTCACTGAGTAGCAGTTTCCCAACCAATCCCAAAGGAGAATCACATTTCAACATTCTTTTTTGAGATGACTTATTACTGCTAGTGTGATGATGAAAAGGAACTCAAAGAACCGATTTAGAAATGATTAATTTTCCCAGTGCAAATTTGTAGTGTTGCCATAAGAACACAGAAAGTACAGGAGCTTATGAAATGAAATATTTGGCCTTTCCTAGTTAAGTTTGTGGAGTACTAATAGTTTTCAAAAGAGAGTCGGTCTGCCAGTTCTCAACAAATCTGAAGTAATAAGATATGTTTTTTTTCAAGGTTGATCAAAAAGTGAGATTGTGTTATAAAAAGAAAGTTACCAGAAAATTTTTAGGTATTTGTGTTGATTTGCTTTTGAAAATCACACCATGTGTATTTAAAGACAACCAGTCAATATTTTACTAGAAGTAGAAATCAGTTATAAGGGTTTTAATATGTTACTAATAGTCAAGTGTTTGCATTCTCAGATCATACCTTCCAATTCGTTCATTGCTTAGCAACCCAGCCATCTTCATTGATTAACCAAACATTACCTAGGGTTGCCTTTGCTGCTTAACTGTATCTAGAGCTTCAATAAAGCATTTAAATGAGTTATAATCTCAGACTACAATCAGGAGTGCAGAGTAGAATTTAAAGTGGGGGCCATAGGCTTGCCTGTCCACACTTGATACTCCTTTTCCTCCTCTCAGGATTCTCTCACCACTATCAGCTTGACTCCCTCTCCCACTTGTGGTCCAGGTCTGCTACACATACATCCTCCAAAGCAGAGTGAATGGTGTTGTGACCTAGAATGCAAGGTTACAACACCACTCCCATTTGGCTGGGCTTCCACTGCTTCATGATGGAGGAGTGGCCAGGACAACTCTGAGCGAGTGGTGTCACAGTATATAACATGTGTGGATTTGGCTCCACTTAGGTTTGGAAGTACCCTTAGCACTATGGCTTATGCACAGAATGCTTTCAGACTTAGCAAGATCAGTGCACATTGAATTAGTAGGATCATAAATGATCATTTATTTTTAAGATAAACATCTGTTGGTAGCACAGTGATATAAAATCCCCTGCTGAAGCCAGTTTTCCCTTTAATAAAACCATTCTTTTCCAAAAATATATGGACATGGTATATATAAACCAGAAACAAAGAAAAAACAAGCCGAAGAAAACATGGAACTGATAGGGAACTCAAACAGCTCCAAGCATGTGGGTCAGTAGAAGTGAATAAAATAAAGATGGTGCTCACAATTGTTTGATCCTGCACCATTGCGATTAATAGAAGCTATGATGTAGACAACAATGAGGATCAGGAGTTGTTTATTGATTTGGATGTATAGTAATGCTAAAAAGGACAGCTGGCCACACGCTCCGGATACCCTCAACATAACTGAGCATATATTTTTAAGTGCAACAATTTAAGAGAAATTGCCTTTCCCCTTGAGCAGTTCCTCAACATTACTATAATTTATCAATCATGTATTTGTGTTGTGATAGTGCTTAGGATTCTCAGGCATGGATCGGGACCCTATTGTTCTGGCTGTATAATACAGTGCCACATTCCACACAGCTCTTCAACTGATACCTGGTGGAGGGACGAATCATAAGCTTTGTACCCCCAAATCACTGTTTTCCTGCTCTTTTCAGATAAAGACAGACAATGAATTCTGAAGACTTCAGTGGGGCTACATCTAGACTGCACTGCTTTTCTGGGATACCAGAGGTATCCTGCCTCCAAGGAACGTGTCTACTTTTTTGGAAAATAAATAAGGGATGTGTCAAAAGAGCATTTTTTTCTGAAATTTGGTGCCAAATTTTGGAAAAGCCTCTTTTTCTGATTTACCCTTGCAGTGTAGACCTAGCCTGGGTGTCTTGCAGTCAGTCTGCATGCATGTTGTTTCAGGATCAGGACTTCATAGAGATGAAAACCTAAACTCCTCCAAAATGTGAGGGGCTTCATATGCATTCCAGCTCATCTATAATGTTTGCAATAGTTTGTCTTGACAGAAACATAACGTTGCTGATGTATATATCTGTGAAAATAAAGGGCTAGATTCTGCACACTGAGGATAGTACCTGAGTCTTCAACTAATCACACTGAAACCAACATGGGTAAAGGCAGCAGATTCTAATACTAAATATTGAATAGCTCTGTGTGAGAGTGACAATAGTCATGTTCAATGCATATTATATATGTTGTCATTATGCAGGTCCATCAAAAACAGGCCAGGGCATATTTTAATTTAATTTAACAACAAAATGTAAATGTATTAAGCCAAAAAAAAAAAATCCTCTGCTGAAGCCAGTTTTCCCTTTAATAAAACCATTTTCTTCCAAAAAGACATGGACGTGGTATAATATATCACTTGTTTGAGGTTTCTGCTTAGCACCGATACTTAAGACACCTCTGATTTAGTACTTCAAAGAGGTGTCAGGGTGCATTTGAGCTCAGTTCATTCTGCTACACTTTGAAGTATCTTCAACAGCAGTGACAGCAAGGATTGAAAATGGGTTGCCTGGAACACAGGAACCCATTCAAGCATCAGATTTCTTTGCCAGGGAGGCAGTTTTAAAATTGATTTAAAAAAAAATGCATAAAAATGTGCTCCTCGAGGTGAGAGTTTTTATTAATTATCTATTATTATATGAAATGGCTTTTGATCCGTAATCTACAATTTATACTTGAATGCCATTTTCTTGACAGAAAACCATCATTTCCAAACAACTAGCAAAATGTGGCTTTGCTCCAGCTGTGCTAGCAAAAGGCCATATATCCAGAAAGGAACACTTCAATAAAAGCTTGCTGTTGGGGAAAGGATGGCTTAGATGTCTGTAATGGGAATAAAAGCCTCATACTAAATCATCAAATTGAGCTTAGCTCACCAGTTATTATTATTATTATTATTATTATTTATTTGTATTGTTGTAGCACCTAGTCTTGGACCACGACCCACTGTGGTAGGTACTGCACAAACTCAAAACAAAAAGATAATTCCTGACCCAAGAAGCTTACAGTCTCAAGCAACAGCCACATATACACAGTCAGATGGGGAAACACACAAAAACAATGAGACAGTGTTGAATAGCGTGATGGACAGTAGTCTCAGCACTGTCTATACAGCTGCCAATTCTTCAGTAGACTTCAAAGCAAAGTAGAGTTTTCAGGATGGCTTTGATGGAGGATGAGTTAGTTTTGCGGATGTTTATGGGGAGCTTCTCCCAAGCATGAGTAGTAACACGGGGAAAAGCATGAAGATAGTTGTTTGAAAATTTACTAAATGGGTGATGGAGGTGAGCGTCATGTACTTATTATAATGTGGGACTTTTCCATGTGGAGTGAATGTTGTTGCCATCTGATGGCTGTTTGGTGGCCTGTAGCAATACAGTCTGCTCCACTTCAGAGTTCCTCCAGCAGCACTGATCCAATGGAGCACCAGAGTTTTTCTGGCTCAGTAATACGATGGTTTCCAGAGCTCCACTGTGCACCACAAAGGGCATAGATACACTCTTTTTAGGGGCATGGCATATTTTCCTCCTCTCCCCCCCCATGTGGCAGTCGTCTGCTGACCAGTGTGGAGGAGGGGCAGAATCAAGGCTCTGCCTAACCCTGATGCCATCTTATAAGTAATGTGAGCTCCTGCTAAAGTAATTTGGGAATGATTTCTGGCCTTCTTCAGACTTCAGTTCACAAGAACTATGCAAGGGGTTGGGTGAAGATTTCTTACTTTCTCCCCTCACTGCATCCCTGCAGATATTCCAGGCAGAATCTGGGCTAATGAGCCACTTGAATGGGAAAAAATAGGATTAAAAGGTGATAGATCCCACAGGTGAGGAAAGGAAGTACTAAGGTCAGAAAAATTGCCTAATCTATAGAAGATACCAATACCTTGGATTGGGCCTATCCTTCTCCTTTCCTTATTCTTCAACAGGAAGAGAGGTGAATCAGCCATCTGATCCCAGAATACCCAGAGGGAAGAGAAGATGAGCAACCCTTGCCCTAAAGACCTCAATGCCAAATAGGTAAATACATCTTTCCCCCAAACAATAATAAAGCATTAAAAATCAGGGGCTTGGCTTTTTTGGGCACTAGCATGTAAAGGAAGGAGGAACACTAAATTTTTAATAGACAGAGTAGTTCAGTTTGGTGGAGGAAGATCTCCAGCAGTGAAGAATGAACATTTGGAAAAGTGGCTGCTTATCTGAACTAAATCCTAATTCTGACCCTTTGGAAGTCAGCCTATTGCTAGAAATGCTGATTAATGCTGCAGTGAGATCTGTAGTGACAGAATCCATCTACTGTGGTTCATAGATATTTATTTCATAGATTCTAAGACGAGAAGGGACCACTGTGACCTAATCTGATCTGACCCCCTGTATAACACAGGCCACAGAATAGTCCCCCAAATAATTTCTAGAACATAGCTTTTAGAGAAGCATACAATCTTGATTTAAAAATGGTCAGTGATAAAAAATCCACAATGACCCTTTGCAAGTTACCATAAACCATTGTTTATTTTCCACAATTTCAAAGCTCTCTTGGTACAGATCTATTTATTTCAGTAGAATAGCCATAGTCATGTTTTAGAAACACTATTGATGAAAACACTTGATATGTTCATGGCTAGCTCAATGCAGTGCTGACCTCTAAGACCTGTAATACAATTAATAGACAGTAGGGGGCTGCGCCCATTGGTCGCTACACTTGCCTACCCCCCTCTCTCAGTGGCCGCTTTTGCTTCGCTGAGAGAGCCTGTTGATGCTGATGACATGATGACATCATTCTGTCACCCGCCAAGAACATTCTGCTGTCTGGCAGGAAAAACGTTTTCTATATCGAGAGAGAGATATTGACAGGGAGAGGGACTTCCCTGCAAGAAAGGCAGCCACCACCTCTAAAAAGGAAGTCTTTGGATCCATACCAGAGGGAGAATTGATTAACGGGATAACAAGTATTCAGTTGTATTTTATTGATATTAACTGGTTCATCTTAAATTTCAATCTTGTAGTTCAAGCCATAAGGAGATTGTATTATTTCTCAAATTAATAATTGTTCCAATGAGTTCATTGGTTGAGACACTAATCTAATTTTGGAGATTTGCAATTAAAATCCTAGATCCACCCCGACTATTAACATCTGTTTTAAATAGTTACATTTTTATTTCAAATACATGAGTACTATCTAGAAGCAAGAGAAATTAAAGTTTTCTTATACCATTGTTCCAAGGGATTTTATTGATTGCCTATTTTCTGAAGAATTTGAAAAAAATATATCTATGATCCACAACATAATATCTGCATTTTTCTTTTGCAAGGGGGAATATTTCCAATTAAGGTCTTAGAAGTGGCTGACTGTACCTGACATTCAGTACTGGTATCTCATTTATTACGGCAAATTAGACTGGAAGCTGCCTAGTTTGTTTCCAGGACATAATATAACCATTTGAGTGTATTTGCTTTGTCAACATCTATTGACTTTTGAAGATAATTCTAGCATCGGTCCAAATCAAATAAGCGGTTTTTGACAACGGTACAGAAACATCCACTAATGATACAGAGACACAAGCTTTTGATCTTACACAGAGCTCTTGTTCATCTCCTGAAGTAAAGCTCCTGTGTAAGCTCGAAATCTTGACTCTCTCACTAACAGAAGTTGGGCCAATAAAAGATACCTTGCTCACCTTGTCTCTCCAATATCCTGGGACTGACACAGCTACAACAACATAGCATACGTATAATGCAATAGGCAAGAAAGGTCACAAAGGCAGCATGCTTGGGCCTAATGGCACTCTCATCACTGAAATTGAATTGGATGTGTTTTCTAAATGCTGGTTTAAGTACACACGGAAAACAAATGTCTGTACATTTAAGCTCTGATATTGTGAACTTGCATAGAGGGTCTGACATTTCATCTGATATCCACTCTTCAAGCAGAAACTATATAAAACACACACACGGGGCCCTGGCAGCTTTTCAAACACAGTCGATCCAAGTTACGTCAACTCTAAGCTACTAAACAGCTCTTTGGCCTCCATGCCACTTTTGAGCATTGAAAACAAGAAAGGCTTAAGAGCTGATGGCTTGGTTAGAGTGATAATCTAAAGGGCCCAGGGTGTATCCATGAACTCCTGCAGTAGAAGGCAAGTTCAAGATTCTCCACTACCCAAGACACCCTCAAGAGTCCCCAGAATGCCCCTCAACTTCTAACTTCTGCTTATCATTGCTGAGATTGTGAACATGTTTTGTACCAATGCCTTGTAGTAACCCAATTCTAGAATATGGCCCTGGAAAAATAGGCTTTGAATTTTGACACAGGTTAAGGACAAAGGAATTGATCTACTTGATGAGACCAGTGGTCTATCTGGGCCAGTATCCTGTCTTCATCAGTGTCCAGTACACGCAATTCCTGAACACATGCGGAACAAATGTAACTCAGAAGGACACAAGTCCTCTGCTGCTTCTGCTTTTTTCTGTAGTGGGATGGGGGGATCAAAGCCAGACTCCTTCAATTCCCTGCTGGACTCCACCCTAGCCTCACTCTCTTGCATGCAGTGCAGAGTACTGGGATGTACTTCCCATCGCCAGAGTCACAGGCCAAGCAGGCCCGAGTGGGAGCCCATTCACTGTGTTCTTCTGGGGCAAGGAATCCACTATTCCTCTGTACTGGCTAGGCGTTATCACCAGTAGCAGTGTCTCTGTGTGCACACATGTGCAGTGGCGAGACAGACTTTTCCAAGAGTGGGCAGGCAATAGCGAGGAATAGGTGGAAACTTGGTTCTGCCCCCACCTCACCATCAGATACAGTTGCACTGGAGGAAATAAATAGTCTGTGCTAGAATAGGGCTGACACAGATTGCAACCCCTATGCAGCTCTCTGAGTCCCAGTCTAGTTGTGGTTCTGCACCTGAGGGTACATCTAGACTACAGGCTTTTGTCGACAGAGGCTTTGTCGACAGATACTGTCGACAAAGCTTCTGTCAACAAAGAGTGTCTAGACTACATCCAGTTCTGTCGACAAAGCAATCCGCTTTGTCGACATGAGATTGTAGACGCAAAGGACAGTGTAGATGCAATAATGCCTTCTGTCGACAGAACTCTGTCGACAAAAAGGCATTATTCCTCATAGAATGAGGTTTACCGCCGTCGACAAAATTGCTGAGTTCTGTCGACGTTATGTATAGTTTTGTCGACAAAAAGGCCACTTTTGTCGACAAAACCCTGTAGTCTAGACACACCCTTTGAAAGTACAGCCACATGCTGCCTTACATGTCAGGCTTAGGGCATGATTTAGAATGATGTAAAAATATGTATTTGTATTGGTTTTAGATCCATAGTCCTCTAATTTCATCCCTTTTAATAGCATAACTAGGAATTCTTGATATCCCCTATGCAGGGCCACTTTATGAAAGGGGCTTTAGGGACTACATCTCAGGGCCCCAGATTAACTCTTTTGGGGGTCCCATAACTAGTAGATTTTTGGGCCCCGTTATGTATCTCTCCCTTAGCCCAGGGCCTTGGGATGTAGTCCCTAAAATCCCTATGTGCTGCAGTTCTGCCTGGTTGGGGTGGGAGGAAAATTATTCTGCTTGCTTCCATTCCCTGTCCCATCCCCATCTGGAACCACAAGTGTTACTGCTAAGGCCCTGCAGACTCCACCTCCACTACTTCCATTGGCTGGGAATCACAGCCAATGGGAGCAGTGGGAAGGGGAGGTGCCTGCAAGTGCAGGTCCACATAAAACCTTTCCCTTCTGCCCAGATCCCTCACTTACACCCCCAGCTCACTCCTGCACCCTATCTACTGCCCAGATCCTATACCCTCACCCTGTCCTGCACCTACCTCCCATCCAGATCTTGCACCCCCATTCCCAGACTGCTCCTGCACCCTGCCTCCTGCCCAGACCCTACACACCCACCTACTCCTTGGCAGACCCCTCCTATTCACTGAACCCCTCATTTTGGCCCCACCCCATAGTCTAGAGGGCCCCAAAAATCTACTAGCTGCAGACCCCCAGAAGAGTTAATCCGGCCCTGCCTCTATGCCATTAGTTAGTAACATTGATCTCTCTGGTGTTTCTCTGTATAATTATTTACCTCCTTTCTTAACTACATGCTCCTTATTTTAATTTGTCTGTGTTTTATAAAATGTTGCAAACTATGATAACCGAGCATGGTATATCATCTTTAAAGTTTGGAACCTCTTTCGTGTGCAGAAAACAAAAAATGATCAGGGGGCAGCCAGTTACCCCTGGGCATGGGAACTTAACAAAAATTGCTCTTATAAAAGGACTTTTGTATTGTGTTAAATGGATGTATTAGTTTCTGTTGTTGTTATTTTCGTTTACTTGTTATTCTGATCCAGTTAATTGAAAAAAATATTTGGCTTACTGGATTTTGGAAGAAACAGTTTCTAATACAGGTTGGTCAGGCACCCTCAGGACCTGAACGGTCACAAACCAGGGAGTTTAACAGACAAGGGTAGGTCAATGCTCTCCATGTGGCCACCAGCCCCCACTTCTGGCCTCCCCCCTGGATTTTGGCCTACTCCCAGCTACCAGCCCTGGCCACTGAGCTCCTCTCTCTGTCTAGAAGGACTCCCAGCCACTGGCTCCCTGCTGTCAGCCTAGCAGTGGCTTCCTAGCTCCAGCTGGGGCTCCAACCTGTGGTTTCCTGTCCTTGGTCCCACTGCCACCAGCCCAGCCAGGGCTACCCGGCTGCTGCTGGCCCCCCTGCCCAGTTCAGCTGGGGTTCCCCAGCCTCTGCCAGGCCCACAACCACCAAAGTCCTGTCCAAAACTCCCTGCAACTGCCAGATTCCTGGCAGAGTTCCCTGCAGCTGCCGGACTCCCAGCCAGGCCACCCTTGCCCCATAGCCCCCTGCACCTCTGCCACTGAACTCCCAGCTGGGGCTCCCCAGGCCTTCAGCCACCAGACCCCATGCCACTAGGCTCCTGGATGGGGTTCCCCAACTCCAGCCAACCCCTACTCCCAGCCGCTGAGCTGGGTCCAGCAACATGTTTGGTCCAGCAACATGTGTGGTCCTGCTGGAAAAAAATGTGTTGCATGGTAAATTTTGTTGCATTTCTCTGGATTCTTTCTATTTCTGCTATGATATTTTGAGATGAAATAACAAAAACTGAACACTGTTTTCCCAGGGGAAGTTTATTGGCACTATAATATTTTCATTGTTATTCTTTAATCTTTTTGTAACACATCCTATCATCTTGCTTACCCGTTTTACTTCCATCGAACATTTGAGATGTTTCCCTTACATTCTCAATGATGCTGAGAACTTTTTGGTGTGTGGTTACAGTTAATTTAGAACCAAGAAATGTGTATGACTCATTGAAATTTCTTTTCTCACCATGCTCACTTTGCATTTATATACAGTGAATTACCTCTGCCACAATGCTGTCCAATTGCTATGTGAGCTAGATGCTTCTACAATGTCTTGTAGCCAATGAATTTCCAGCCTTCTTCATGAACCTTAAATCTAAATTTAATTAGGAAACACTGAAAAAAATGGAATGATTTGGAAAACCCTGCATTGGCCATTGGATCTGTTGGTTCTAATTTCCTTGCACCAGTATGAAACCAGATTAAATCCACTGGAATCTATGGACTCATTCCCAGGTTTATGACTGAGATCAAAATATGGAACAGTTCATTTCAAGACACCTGATGCTAGACGTTACATGGGGAATACAAACCAGCAAATATGACAGCCAGATCTAGATCTAGTCTTCTGTACTGATGAAAGAGAAGCAATAGAATTATTTTTGTCTGGTATAACTATGATCAGCCTTCATCTCATAACAATGCCTTGTCTATGCCAGTCAATACAACAACCTGTGGCATTTTTGGATATTTTTTCCTTTGCTCTCTGTCTCCAGATGTCCTACTGTCTTGCCTCAGGATGCAACTCCCACTGGAGTCAAGGGTAGGAGCTGTGTGTACATACTGAAGGGACACATTTTGTTCACAATGCTTGGAGGCATCCTTGAAGTTGGTGACATTCATTGCATTAAAAAGACTTGCAGGATTACACCCTCAGCCACTCTCCAGTCATTACCACCTGATAATCTGATAAAAACACAGCCCCTGATTCATGTCCCATTCACACCACTTCAACTTTAATGGAATTACTGCTTATATGCACTGATTGTAAATATGAGGAGAATCAGGTCCACAGAGACTACCTCATGCACTCTTCCTTCTAGTCTTTGTTGTTGTTTTGTTCCAGGCTTAATGTGTGCTCTATGAAATAGTGTCCATTTCTGCTTTTTCTGTTCCTTTTGTATAACTCAATAAAATATTCTGTTTTGGAAAAAAATATATAAAAGAAAATATGTTATGTTTGTACTTTTAATTTAACGTTGCTTGGGACATCTGCCAAGCTAAAATAGGCACTTTTCTATGCACTGGTAAAAAAAAAAAACCCAATTAGAACTTGTTCTTAGTTTGATTATCAGTCAGAAACATGCATGCAGAAATATTCATTAGAGACCTACTGAGAGCTGAGATAAAGCAGCAGACAGCTGAATTATACAGTCTGTCAGTATCCCCGCTACAATTTTACATTTTCTTGATAAAGGACAAGTAACAAAGTATCTAAGATGTAATTTGGTGCCCATTGGAACTGTACTTCATTATGGCAGATATTGTTCTGACTCTCTTTAGGAGGTTGGTGA
The DNA here is from genome assembly GCA_019425775.1 of Rafetus swinhoei. Taxonomy (NCBI): domain Eukaryota; kingdom Metazoa; phylum Chordata; order Testudines; family Trionychidae; genus Rafetus; species Rafetus swinhoei. The sequence continues at coordinate 32,705,052 of CM033440.1, forward strand.
GTGTTTCATGACATGATACTGTGAACAAAAGATAAACCACTAGGTCAAACACTGCAGTATAGTTACATTTGCACATAGACACAACACAGCCATGACTTGCCATCACAACCTAACACCAATAATTTTGGGTTTGGAAGATTTGACTAATTCAAAAAACGTGGTTCCAAAATGATGAAATTATGTCTTAAGGATCATTGTGTTGACTCAGCTCACACAAATAAAACAGTAGCAGTGCACAAGAGGTCAGTCCAAAAAGGAAAAGAACATTCTCATGATGTGCTTGGTTTTTATGAGGTGATTTAGCAGTGTGTGTAAAATAGCTGTTGCATTAGTTTATAGGTCCTTTGCTGTTGGCTTCCATCCATTCAAACTGAACTCATAAGCACTTCAGCACGTGATTTAAAAGGGCAAAACTCTTCAGATACAATCAGAATGGACACACGCATGGAACTGTGATATCAGTCAGCTAAGTAGATCAAAGTCTCTCATACAGTTTATTTTAAAAGCATTTGGGAAATCTGGTTTCTAATGATTTCAATATGTTTTCCTTTCTAAACAGAGAAGATATCACATTTTAAAAAGGAAAAAATACACATTTCTTACCATTATTGAATGTGGCACTTTGGTAACAAAGCTGTTCAATATACATAAACTATAAAGTAAAATGAAATTATTTAAATAATAATGTCCAAAAATGGTGCAAAAAAAATTTCATCTGATGCCCTCAAGACTTTGAATCAGCCCCATTGGCAACAGTAAAAACAGAGAATGAAGTGGTTGTAGCAATCCACTTGAACAAAACTCATAGCATGTTTTTTTAATTCCACAATCTAATTTTGGTTAGACCAGGGCTCCTTAAAAAAAAAATGTTTATTCCAGGGTATGTATTGCATCAGCAACCCTTAAATAACTACATGTTAAATCATGATAAAATAAAACTGTTGAAAGGACAAATTCCCTAGGCTTTTCTGGCTGTGTGTGTACATTCAAAACATTTTTGGTGTTCTCTGAATAAGGATTAAAACCAATCCATCATATGAGCAGTAAAACTGAGAACCATGAGTAAATGAGCCACAACTATGAAACATGCAGTAATTCAAAAATATAAGTGTTCTCTTTACTGGATCTTCATTTTTAAAAACTGATTAATATTTCCACATGTATGGCATATCTATCTGAGATACATAGCCCTCATTCTTACATTATCAAAGTGCTTCACAGTCTTTTTTTTATCCTCACACCATCTGTGCAAGGCCAAAAAACAATGTTACCCCCAATGTATACAGATAAGGAACTGAAGCACAGAAAGATAAAGTGTCTTGCCCAAGGTCACACAAGAAGCCTGTGGCACAGCAGTAAGCAAAACTTGGATTTCCAAATTCCAGGTGAGTACTCTAACAATGGCCTATCCTCCTAGTCCCATTTATCCACAAAACAACCTGTCCAAATTAAGTTTGCAGTTGATGTAAACTATCATGGAGACCTTTACAATTATCATTCATCTAGATCCTAATTTTAGTGAAACACTTAAATGATTAATTAAAGTTATGTATGGGATTAGGGGTTGCCCCAAAGGCCACAGAAATCAAGGGAAAAAGGTGAATAGTCTTCAAGGCTCTTATTGTGCACAATCCCAGATTTCTGTTGCTAGGATTAATTTTTTCCCTCATTTTTAGAGCTGATCATAATTCATTTGCAGTCAGTTATTTGAAATGAATTGTCACTTCTGATTGATATATTTCACAAACTCACACTAATTTCTGTTCTGTGTAAGTATTTACCAAATAGTATAGGGGTACGTCTACACTAGCTCGTTAGTTCGAGCTACGTAGGGTAATTAGGGCAAGCGGAGTTGCAAATGAAGCCCGGGATTTAACTATCCCGGGCTTCATTTGCATGTTCCTGTGCGCCGCCATTTTTAAATCCCCCTTAGTCCGAACTCCGTGCCCGCGGCTAATTAGGATCTTTAATTCGAACTACCTACTCCGTGCGTGTGGCGCGGGCACGGAGTTCGACTAAGGGATTTAAAAATGGCGGCGCTAGAACATGCAAATGAAGCCCGGGATATTTAAATCGGGCTTCATTTGCAACTCCGCTTGCCCTAATTACCCTTCGTAGCTCGAACTAACGAGCTAGTGTAGACGTACCCTTGGTGAATAATTTTCAGTGTATAGGAATGAAGTCCCACTTGAGCCCAGATTCTTTACACAGAGGAGAATTTCACCATATTGAACAAGAGGGGTACAAATATCATGGAAGCAAATAGCTGGAATTGGAAAGAACATATGCAAACAAAACAGTGTTTCTGCACTATTCAAGCAGTTCTAGTTTCTAATACTTAAATGTTCCTGAGTTTGTTTTATTTTCATTTTAAGGCATCATCTACATTTATGGAGCTGAAATTATTCCAGATGACATACATTTTGTAGGGAAAAAACCCTACAGCTGAAAATCACAAGAAAATATGTAACTTTTGTGAGCACTGTTTATATATCAAAACTCTCTATTAAAATCATGGGAGCACTTTGCTGAACAAAACCATCTGTCATTCTCCCCCCCACACACATACTTTTCCTAAATAGTAGCACCCCCATTTCAAATGACTGAAGAGTTTGCTTAAGTTATTCTGAGCATATGGAAAGTTGCTGAATCACCCACCCACAAACATAAATAGTAGTATGTGGCTCAAATGTAAACTCACAAAATGCTGAAGGAGAAGAAAAAACCCAGGAATGATTTATCTGCCAACAAAATATTGGATATGGTGTTAATTTATAGAGATGTTTTCAGTTTAGCTTTAGAAACTTTCATTGTCCCCCTGTCATTACTAAAGCATGGGTAGGTGTGTTTTCTGTCTCGAGCAAGAGATTTTTACTTCATCAGTAACGGTGTTTTACATGTATTAAATTAAAAATGTTCCTCATAATACATACAAAAATATTATTTATTATTATTGCAGCAGCAGCACTGAGAAGCTCTGCCCTCATTATGCTGACCGCTGTAGAAACGTGTAACAAAGATATAACCTCTGCCCTCAGTTGCTTACAGTCTAAGGCTATGCTAATGTAATTCATTATCAAACAACTGCCAGGGCTAATTTTGAAAACCTTTATTCCTGGGCATAGTTCTGTTGGCCTTGAGTCTATTTTCCATGATGTTGATTATGTGTAGATATGACTTCTTTAATTTCCTGATTTATTCCAGTGACTGAGAGCAGAATCAAGCCCAAAGGGACTACTTTCATGAGTAAGGACTTCTTGTACAGACTGGATCTTAGTATGCTCTCCACAGAGAGGACATGAGAAGACAATTTAAGGTCTGCAAGTACATAGGAATAGTGAACTAGCACAGTAATAGGAGCAACTACAGCATGGGGCTTATCCCTCTTTCAAACAGCTCCTAAATTGGGAGACATCCAAGTTATTTCAGTGGGTTTCCTGTGCTCTGCGGCGATTACCCATGATTTTTAAGGGGGAATCTTCTACCTTCAGCAGTTGTATAATTCCTGATTACAGCAATGTCTCCCATCTGGAGAGTAGAAACAATCATGAAACAGTTTGCTACCAAGTCAACTTTACATTTTCTATTTTTGCAGGTGAAAGAGCAGGGAGGGATTCCCCAATTTTTTCCAAGCTTGTAGTCAAGTGAAAATTCCAAGGTTTCCCTTTGTTTTTAATTTATGCTAGAAGACTGTTCCTACAGGATCCTGTTCTCCCACTAATCATCCCCTGTGTGGCTAAATCTACATTTCTTCAAGTGGCAATGGCCTCCACATCAGCTGAAAAATCTCCAAAGATAAAGTATCCACAGTGGGGCCAGATTCTGCAATCCATTGCTCCAGGGTAACTGACAACAGACTGTGGCCCATGGTACCAGAGGAAGCAATCCACTATCGGGGTTCCATGTGCTCAAATTATATGAACCAAACAGCTTCCATTCAAGCAAGTTTCAGTGCACATTGTAGGCAGGCTTTATTATTGGCACTTTGACAAATCAAGTATTGCTTTGGTGGGGGTGGGGGAGATTCTTGAGAATCCACAAATTCCAGATGAAATGTAGATGAAACTGGAGAGTCTAATTCTGCCAACATTTTAGAAATGACAGCTGAGTTAAGTGTCAGGCTCTCTTTTCACTGAAAATCCTCAGGTTTTTTTCTGATTTTGTTTTGTCTTTTTGTTTCAAAGTGAGAGAAAAGATTCTGCCAAGTGTCTGGGTGGAAGTTGGTCAATTTCATTGGTCAGCTTAACATCAGGTGACTTTCATCTGTTTGGGGACTTTATTGTGAATTTTTTACACTTTGTTACTTTATTTCCTCTCTTTGTGTAGCATACTGTTGTAGGAGTGAATGTTGTGCAATAGGTCTTGCCGACTCCTCTCTCTTTTCCCACAGCTGACATTGTGGGCATGATATACATTTGCCCCGTGAAAAGAGGAGATACAGCTGACCTTCTCTTCCAAGCTATCATTAGACCTTACCCTGTCCATTAATTGTCCACCCCTGATGAGATCAACACCCCATATCTTCTCATCAAATGCATCCATGCTCAGAGGAGCCAGATCAGTTCAGGGAGATAACTGAAGTAATGTGAGCCATGAGCTCTGAGGTCCATCATGGCACTGCAGAATGATTCCAACACAAGTGTGTACAAAACAGACTGAGTATCTCCTACCTATCTATCCACCCAATCAGTCAGTTGCAGCCTCACCACTGTATCTAGTAGCTATGCTAGGTGGAGTTTGACAGGGGAGGAGTTGGGCTTATTCTGTCAAGCCAGAATGCAAATACTCAGCAGAGAAGCAGAAATAAATCTAGCCCAAAGCCAGGCAAGAACCGGACCCTACCCAGAGCAGAAAATCTGAGCTAAATCACAGTGTTTGACAAAAAAAAAAAAAAAAAAAAAGGGATAAGAAAATACGTTACAGAGATCTAGGCCATGTCCCAAACTGGACTCCAAAAACTGCTGTGTGAGCTACAACATGGAACACATCCAGGACAGCCACTGTGGGCAGCAGCAGGAGTTTTCTTTAACTGAGCTGCTTCTCCTGCTCTCTTGGCAGCTGATCATCAGCCCCTCCCCTGCTTTGTGAGCTTGTCTACAAGCACAGCTGCTCCAATTCAACTTACAGTATGAGCTTAAACCAGTGCAAAAGACGGGTAGGACATGCTTATTTCAGATCAAACCAGGCTTACTTTGGTTTATCTTAAGAACATAAGAACGGCCATACTGGGTCAGACCGAAGGTCCATCTAGTCCAGTATCCTGTCTGCCAACAGTGGCCAGTGCCAGATGCCCCAGAGGGAGGGAACAGAACAGAATATCAAGTGATCCCTCTCCTGTCACCCATTCCCAGCCTCTTACACCATTTATATTACAGAAACACCAAAATAAACTGTTCTTCATCCCAAATCTGCACCGTCCTTTGTGGGTAATGAATCTGAGGAACTGTCCCGGATTGAAGTGTCATTAGAGGAGGTTTTGGAACAAATAGAAAAACTTAATGTTAACAAATCTCCGGGACCGGATGGCATTCATCCAAGGGTTCTAAAAGAACTCAAATGGGAAATTGCTGAACTATTATCTGTGGTTTGTAACCTATCCTTAAATCGGCTTCCGTACCTAATGACTGGAAGGTAGCCAACGTGACACCAATATTTAAAAAGGGCTCTAGAGGCGATCCGGGCAATTACAGACCGGTAAGTCTAACTTCAGTACCGGGCAAATTAGTCGAAACAATAGTAAAGAATAAAATTGTGAAGCATGTAGAAGAACATAATTTGTTGGACAAAAGTCAACATGGGTTCTGTAAAGGGAAATCCTGTCTTACTAATCTATTAGAGTTCTTTGGGGTTAACAAACATGCGGACAAGGGGGATCCAGTAGATATAGTATACTTAGATTTCCAGAAAGCCTTTGACAAGGTCCTCACCAAAGGCTCTTGTGTAAATTACATGGCCATGGGATAAGAGGGAAGGTCCTTTCTTGGATTGAGAACTGGTTAAAAGACAGGAAACAAAGGGTAGGAATAAATGGTAAATTTTCAGAGTGGAGAGGGGTAACTAGTGGTGTCCCCAAGGGTCAGTCCTAGGACCAATCCTGTTCAACTTATTCATAAATGATCTGGAGAAAGGGGTAAGCAGTGAGGTGGTAAAGTTTATGGATGATACCAAACTGTTTAGGATAGTCAAGACAGAAGCAGACTGTAAGGGACTCCAAGAAGATCTCACCAAACTGAGTGATTGGGCAACAAAATGGCAAATGAAATTTAATGTGATAAGTGTAAAGTAATGCACATTGGGAAAATAACCCCAACTATACGTACAGTATGATGGGGGCTAATTTGGCTACGACTAATCAGGAAAGAGATCTTGGAGTTATCGTGACAGTTCTCTGAAAACTTCCACACATGTGCAGCGGTCAAAAAGGCAAATAGGATGCTAGGTATTATTAAGAAAGGGATAGAAAATAAGACCCGGAATATCTTACTGCCCCTGTATAAAACTATGGTACGCCCACATCTTGAATACTGTGTACAGATGTGGTCTCTCACCTCAAAAAGATATTTTGGCCTTGGAAAGGGTTCAGAAAAGGGCAACTAAAATGATTAGGGGTTTGGAACGGGTCCCATATGAGGAGAGGTTAAAGCGACTGGGACTTTTCAGTTTAGAAAAGAGGAGACTGAGGGGGGATATGATAGAGGTATATAAAATCATGAGTGGTGTGGAGAGGGCAGATAAAGAAAAGTTATGTATTAGTTCCCATAATAGAAGAACTAGAGGACACCAAATGAAATTAATGGGTAGCAGGTTTAAAACTAATAAAAGAAAGTTCTTCTTCACACAGCGTGTAGTCAGCATGTGGAACTCCTTGCCAGAGGAGGCTGTGAAGGCTAGGACTATAACAGAGTTTAAAGAGAAGCTAGATAATTTCATGGAGGTTAGGTCCATAAAAGGCTATTAGCCAGGGATAAAATGGTGTCCTTGGCCTCTGTTTGACAGAGGCTGGAGAGGGATGGCGGAGACAAAGCGCTTGATCATTGTCTTCGGTCCACTCTGGGGCACCTGGTGCTGGCCACTGTCGGCAGACAGGATACTGGGCTAGATGGACCTTTGGTCTGACCCGGTACGGCCGTTCTTATGTTCTTATGTTCTTATGAAATAAGAATGCCCCCATTGGGGGCTGCCCTGATTTAATTAAACCAGTGTAAGTTTGTGTGTAGACAAGGCCCCTGTGGCTGTGCCTCTCTCTCATCATCTAGCACTACCTCCAGAGGCATAGCGAGGGTGTTATGTTCCATGGGGCAAAGAAAAAATTTGCACCCTCCCCTGCTGCCGCCATGTGGTGGGGCCCCAAACCTAGCGCACGGCTGAGCCCTGGGAGGAGGGGGGGGGCGGAGCTTGTCTTCTCCCGTTCCCTCCAGTTTAGGACTGGGCCCCCACACTCACTAACTTGCCAGCAGAGATGGAGGAGGGTCAGGCTGGGAGCAGAGAGGCAGGGAGGAGGCTCCAGCCCGTGGCGACGGGCGGAGGAGGAGCAGGCGAGCCAAGGGATGACAGGGGGAGCAGAGGGAGACTAAATTGGTGCCCCCCCCAGTATGGCACCCGGGGACAACTGCCCCCGTCCCTCCTTGCTACGCCACTGATTACCCCTACCCATTTCACAAGCAGCTGCCTCTCAGCTGACCACAACAAGAACTGAAGCTGGTTGGGTCTGCTGCCAAGTGGGCAGGCTGTGCAGAACAAGCAGCCACGAGAAGAGGGCAGGTGTGGTGAGAGCAAGAGGATGGAGGAGTTGGGCGGAGGGGACAGAAGAGTAACAGTTAGCCACTAGGGCAGTCTGGGAGAAGGGAGAATGATGGGAGAAGTAACTAAAGTTCAGCAAAAGGAATGGGAGCCACAGAGGTGGAAGAAACCATTGGGGATTTGGGGAGAAGGAAGGGAAAGCCATGGGGGAGGAAAAAGTGGATCCTTGTGTAACTCGGGGGGGAGGACATTTCTTTAAATGTCAGTTCCTCAAATAATCCAGGGATGAGTGGAGGCTCCTGGGGTGACTTTGTGCCTCTAGGAGTTCTTTGGGGTTCTAGGGAATACTAGGGATAAATGTGCTGCTCGCTCCATGAGGATGGCAACCCCCCCCAGCCTCAATGGAATGGGCTAAAAAAAAAACCCTCAGTGAGGGAACCTCAGGGACTTTCTCTTCTCCATGCCCTTCAGCAGCAACAGCATCCTCTTGTTTTTTATCCCCAGGAAAGGGTGATCTCTCCCAACTGTGGATAAACAGAGCTATTATTTAGTTTACCCAACAACGTACATGTGCATGACATTGCAAAGAACAGACAACATTTGAAAAGGCCTGTACTATTCACAATCTCAGGCTTAGATCCTGCAAAAAGTTACCTTTTTACAGTATGAGTAAACAATTAAGGACTACAGGACGATTAGGGGGGACAGGGGCTTGGAGGATCAGGGTGACTGCAAGATGCGTAGGTGGATAGAAGTGCTTACTTTCCTATGGTTTTTCTCTGCCCACCTTTTTGGAGAAAGAAGAGTTGCGTTGTCAGGGAGGAACGGACAAAAGAGGAGGACTGGGGATGATGAAGAAACTAAAGGGTCGGGATCAAGGTAGGCAACGTTCATTAAATAGAGGTTTCATTTGTTTCCCCACAACAGACTCTGTATTCCGAAGTGGTCATTGTCACATTATCCAGTGATTCATGCATTTTCTAGTGGCCTAGAGGTTTATTAGCCTATTTTAAAAGATCTGATTGATTCTTTTGCATTTTTAAATAATTTCTTGTAAAAGGAGTTAGGGGAATAACTCGATGCTTCCCAAGCTAACTGGCTAATTTCCTAGTTCTGTGCAAGGATGGAGCAGCATGTGCTTTTTCTAGGAAGGCTAGACAATTATGAAACTCAATAATGCAGGCCTTAGGGGGCTAGACAAATTGGCTGTGTTCAAAAAACAGTTACTCTAAAGAAATGATGTTTCTAAAACACCCGCTGTCATTCATAAGAAATCTGCTGCTATTGAAATCAAGGGAAAACCCCTACAGATTTCAGAACTGGTCTTTTAGGCCAGCGGTCTTCAGTCAGGGGTACCTGTACCCCTGGGGGTATGCAGAGGTCTTTCCAGATTACATGAACGCATCTATTATCCTAGCTTTACAACAGGTCACAGGGGAAAAAGACACTAGTGAAGTTAGAACCAACTAAAATTTCATAAAGCCAGTGATGTGTTCATACTGTATGCTACATACTGAAATGTAAGTACAGTACTTGTATGCCAATTGATTTACTTAGAATTATATAGAAAACATAAGGAAGGAAGCAATTGTGAAGTAACAGTGTGCTTAGACATTTTTGTAATTTTATGTGATTTGTAAGCAAGTAGCTTTTAAGTGAAGTAAAACATGAGAGCCACTGCTTTAGGCTCTATGGTGGCAAACTCACATGCACACATTTAAATATGTGCTAGTTCCATTGATGCAAATGGGCCTACCCTTAGATGAAAACTAAGCACATGTGTATAGAGACTTATGGTTTCCACTTCAGAATAGGGATGTAAGCAAGTAGTCGTGCAGGAGTAGTACTCCAGCAGCAGCCCATGTCCGTGGCAGTCCCTGTGGGGAGCTGTCCCTGCCCCTCCTTCCCGCCGCCCCCGGCAGACAGGGGTTGCGGCTGTGAAGCAGACCCTGTCCATGGCAACCCAGGCTGGCTGCGGGCAGAGGCTGCAGCCAACTCAGTCACCGCAAACAGGGGCTGCTGGATCCTTATTTTCAAAATTATTAGTGGTTGGATAAACTGCAGAGTTATTTTTCCTTCTAGATCCTTTGGTAAATATGCATGTTTCCCCTCTCATTACAAATATACTGATTTAATTGAATGTCCCTTATTGATCATAAATGAGAGGTTCATGAGCACAGGATAGTCCAAGATTTTTACCTGTAATCTTAAAAATCAAGTGAAATGCCAGGAAACGATCTTTTCCCATGACCACCTAAGGTATATATTTACACACCTGTGTATGGACTTAGAATCAGTGACAACAAAATTTTTTACTACTTCTGTTATACAAATCTTAGTCCATGGATATCAGTGAACTCTAGAATAATATATATAAATAAATGAGAAAAAAAATCAACTGAACAACAAGAAAATACCAAGATTACATGACTAAAAATCATTTTGTCAAAATGAATACCCTACTGGACATGCTTCTTTTCTCAGGCAAAGAATAATAGCGGGGAAAGAAAAAAAAAGAACTTTGAAAGGTCTCCTAGTCCTATGTTTTCTGCATTATGGTCCTCCCGCACAAGAAACCTCTTCTCCAGCAACAACTCACGTTTCTTCTCCAGACTTTGAACCTAAGTTTACCAGACCTATTATGGTGTTTTGATTCCCTTAGCTACATTCAGACCATTTATTTTATTTTACAAGAGTTTCCTCTTAACATTCCAAACTTTTGCTCAATATCAAGAAGCCACCTTTTATCAAAAGAAACAAGTTGCCAGAGAAATATGCTGTTTCCTCCTGGAAATATGGAATGCCTTTCTATCCAGCCACAGGCTGGCAGATATCTAAATCCCTTAAGTTTTAAGGAATTACTGAGGTTTTATTGCTTGTAAAATGATGGAGAGATGTTCCAAACAGAGCGAAAAGCATGGTATAAGAATCTCAATAGATTAGAATAGCTAGTGTTATTTTATCTGCTGTGATAAATGCCTATTTTTGGCATTCATTGCCTTCCTTTTAAACCTGCTTTTACCATGGCTGCTTGTGCCAGGGACACTGAAGCTTAGCAATCTCAAACGATATATGTGCTATATGGTATGGAGCCTGTGTTGTTCCAAAGACAAATGGAATGGCACATGCATTATGTGGCTCCATCACTGATGGGTCAAATCAGTCCATTCAAAGAAAGTGATGGAGTCCTATCTCCTTTTTACATGAGATTGGCAGGTCTCTTTTCTCTATGGAGATGGTAACTATCACCCCTTATCAATCTAAAGCAGTATCATGCAAGTCTTTGCTTTCTTAATCTTATTCATGGGAAATGCATGCTGTTTTGAGGACTGAGTGCAACTCTGGGATTATAAAGGGCATTGGAAAGCACAAAACTGCACCCTATTGGGAGATGGATGTCAGATTGCTTTAGATCTTTAACTATGTTTTGCTGTGTTGGTCAGTGTCCCTATAAGAACCTCACAGCTTCTTTTCATGCTGTTTAGCTTTTGAATCACCTAGAGAAGCTCTTTGTATTCCAATATGGCAGTCCAAATGAAATGTTTTGAGCTTTGAATTGGTTTATCCCAAATAAAACTATTACTCAAATTTGTCCTTAATTCAGCTAATAGTTTTGGACCTTGAAAATGCATTTTTTCAGTGTAAAAACAATCTGTCCCAAAAATACATTCACTCAGATCTCCTTATGTTCTGTGCATGGAAGTGGGAAAATGGGACAGAGAAAAAGAAAATTTTAATGTGGTTTTCAGATGGGTCATTCTGTGCTTTTAAATTGGGCATTGGGACTCTTCATTGGAGAGATCTATTTTCTGGTGCAAGATCTAACAGACACTTCACCACCCAAGGTACAGTTACTGTGCACATTGAGGAAAATGGTGTGATCATAGGAAGCAATGTTGGTTTATTGAAAAAGATTGAGTGGAATCACTACTTTGCTCCCCGGGACTCTCTTCATGTGGTCCAGTCTCATTCTGTTGTGCAGCTTAAATTGCAGTAAGGGAGGTTTAGATTGGACATTAGGAAAAACTCCCTATCTGTCAGTGTGGTTAAACACTGGAATAAATTGTCTAGTGAGGTTGTGGAATCTCCATCACTGGAGATATTTAAGAGCAGTTTGGATAGACATCTATCAGGGATGGTCTAGAATGGATGGTGCTTGGTCACCATCAGGGCAGGGGACTGAACTTGATGATCTCTTGAGGTCCCTTCCAGATCTAGTGTTCTTTGATTCTATGAATCTACAGGGGAGCCAACAATCCTCTTGTGGTGAACTGAGCCAGAAATAAATAATAATTGTGTGAGGAGCCAAGCTATTTGTTTTCATGTAAGAGGAATTATTTTGGGTCTCCAATATGTTAGTTTTCCCAGGCAATTTCTTCTGGATAGGTTGCATCTCTTTGACAGTTTCAGAGATTGTCAATGTACATTCATGGTCATTTGTTGTGTAGAAAGGAAGATTCACAGCCAGATGATTTGTCCGCTGCATCCAGAAAAGGCAGCCCTCTCAGATTTGACTGGCTGCTCTGTCCTTTAACATTTTTAAATTAATTCATAATTGAAGCATTTAGTAGTGTTCAGGGAAAATATTCCAGCTCCTGGGAGGTTACAAGAGGACATAAGCTGTCAGATAACCAAGTGTGATTCCTCAACTGGAGGGCCCATGGCTTAGATCTTTGAGGATCTGAGCCTTAGTGTTCAACAGCACTATGGACATTTGGCTTGATGAAGGTTCTACTGGACCATTGTGCCATAAATTAGATGATGTACTCTAGGAAGCCATAAAATGCAAGCTTATCTACTTCTTTTGAGCAGAATTGTATAGCTTCCTTGTATTCTGAAATACCATCTTAATATAATTGCAGACTCCTGCTGATTTGTTAGAGTGCATCTTCTTGTCATGTGTCCTTGGAAAAAACCAAAATCCTTACTTTGTGGATTGCTCCACTGCCACCTACACCGACCAAGAAGTGTTCCCTTCAAGCTGTGCACTTGTGCAGCTTCTCAGGAGAGATTCAAATGCTTCCCAACTCATTAGCAGAGCACCTACAGTCAGGTTTTTTTTGTTTCCCCTGCTGGTGCACATTCACACATGCCTTGATGACATAAAAATGTATTCCGCACATAGACTGAAAACAATTGCACATAGATGGAAAAGATTAGAAGGAACATTGCAGCTGAGTACTTGATTTAGAAACTATATGCAAATTAGTCTGTGTTACGGTATGAACCAAACTGTAATAATTCATATAGGGCCATTGTAATGCACATTTAGGGCCAAATCTAACACTCTTAGAATTAAAAGCCAAGTTTCCCAGTGATGTACATAGGTATTATATCAGGCTTATGGAGATCAGCCAAAGATTAAATGAGCCATGGATGACATAATTATCTTTCAATACGCACTATAATACTATATTTATTGAGACAGGAGACATACTTTTCACAATTATAATTCTATGATAATTGTTTTGTTTTTACTGAAAAACTTGTCAAATTCAACATAAATTGAATATTTCGGTCAAGCTGGATCTGCAATTTTTTGTGATTTTTTTTGGTGTAAGCTATATTTGTCTGAAAGCATATTTAAAGAGGGGAGGGGTCTTGAGCTATGGATTAGAAGGGCAATGAGGGACACATACAGGTTGAACCTTCCAAATCCAGGACTCTCTGGTCTGGCAACATCCATGGTCCGTCAGTGCTGTGGATGTTGCTTGACCAAAGAGCACTGGAGGCAGCAGTCGGAGACAACGTGTAGGCTGGGGAGCTCAGGCTGGACCAGCAGCAGCTGCAACAGACAGCATCTGGGGAGCCCCTGATCTGGCTGGGGACCCCCTGACATCAACAGGGCCAGGTGTGGCTGGGGAACCCCTGCCCTGGCAGGGGAATCCTTGACGTCAGCTGGGCCAGGTAGCTGAGGAGTCTCGGCCCCAACCAAGGAACCCCTGGCTACAGAGGGACTGCAGGTGGTGGGAGGCCCAGCCAGTGAACCTCTAGCAGGAACAGGGCTGGCAGCAGCCAGGCAGCCCCTGCTGGAACCCTGGGAAACCCTTGGTGGCAGCGGATCTGGGGTGACTGGGCAGTGCTGGCCAAGAACCTTTTGGCTGACTGGAGCCCCATTCGGGGAACCCCAGGGAATCAGCAGCCACAGTGGGGCTGGCCCTAGCAGAAGGGCAGGGTAGCCCCAGGAAATCCTGGGGAACACCCTGCAGCAATGGGGCTAGGGTCGCAGCTGTGAGGTGGCGCCAACTGGGAGCCCGGGGGGAGGCTGAGGTAATCTGCAGGCAGCAGAGTTAGGAGCCCTTGCCGGGCCAGCATTAGAGGGGCAGGGGCAGGGCAGGGAGCCTCAGGGAGAGGAGCCTGGGACTACCCTGGTCTAGCAAACTCCCTGGTTTGGGACAGCTCAGGTTCCAAGGATGCAGGACCAGGGAGGTCCAACCTGTATAAATATTTAGCTCCAGGAACGATGAGACATTGAAGTGAGAAGCAAACCACTGTAGCATTACACAGTAATCCTATAATTGTGTTAATTGTGTTAATAGTAGGTTACTGTCATACTGCAGATTGTCCCTTGATATTTATCATGTGGAACAACAAAAGTTTTTTGTTTTTGTTTTTATAAAATAACTGTCCCATCCCCAAACATCTAACCTTACAAACATATCGGATGATAGAATTAATTTCTCTACTACAGATTGTTCCAAGTTTTTGAGCGAGAACCCGATATATTAGGGATTTTAGAGGTAATCCTCAGTAATATATTGCTTGCACCTTTATGTCACTATTGGTGATTTAGTGATTAATTATCTGATTGCTGTATAGTGCCTAAAACAATTTAAATGCATGGGGTAAATTTAGTTGACCTGGAGAAAAGGCTGTCATGCAAATTCAGTTCTTATAGAACCTCACTGTCACACTCATCAATGACAGCCTAAGTGGGTCATCAGTGGATGGCCCCTGTTAATTTATTTTCTCAGACATGCAATACATATTCATGATATCCTGCTGTTTGTCTGTCACCTCAAAGAAACTCTCCCTATCCTTAGAATTATAATTAATGAAAATATGTGCAGTTAGGCTTAGGGGGCTTGGAAGAAGAGATATTGGTATTATGTTTCAGGATTTAGCAAGGTATTGGTATCAGCAGTTATTTGCTCATATGATTGGTGTGCTATGTGTTCCCCCTGCCATGATGCAGCCGTTAAAAAGACCAGGCAGAAAAAAATATTACACTGAAGCAGTACATACAGTGGAACACAAAACACTGTTCCAAACCAGATGAAAATCTTTTCACCTTTTTTTCATGCTACAACAAAACGCTACACAAGATGGGTTGTGCCATAGCTGATGCGATGTGCATGCTATATATCAGTCTTACAAAACTGAATTTGCCTGGGATGCGTAATGTTTGAGGAGTATGTTAATATTAATAATATCTATAATTATTCATGCATATGTCAAACATTTTTCACAGTAATAATAGCCACATATATGGTGTGGACAGGTACATTTTGTTTATCTCTATCTAACATCACATACACATGAGCAAGCATATTTTGTGTCTCTAACATACACAATACATATGTAAAAAGTCTCAAAAGAGTAGCCACATTAATCTGTAACTGAAAAAACTTTAAAAACAATGTTATAGTCCTGCAGCACCTTAGAGACTAATAAACAATGTAGATGGTGTTATGAGCTTTCATGGGCACAACCCACTCACATTCACATTCCTCTGAAGAAGTGGGTTGTGCCCACAAAAGTTCATTATACCATCTACATTGTTTGTTAGTCTCTAGTGGTACGTCTACACAGCAACATTATTTTGAAATAACTAGTGTTATATCAAAATAATTTAGTCCGCATCTACACAGCATGCAGTTATTTCAAAATAATGTTGAAATACTGTCAAGCTGGAAGACTTCTTACTCCAACTCCTGTAACCCTCATTGTACAAGGAGTAAGAGAAGTCAGAGGAAGAGTGCTCTGTTTCAAAATAAGTGCTGTGTAGATGCTCACAATTTTGAAATAAGCTATTTTGAAATAAGCTACACAATTGATGTAGCTCTATTTGCGTAGCTTATTTCAAGTTAAGCCCTGCTGTGTAGATGCATCCCAAGGTGCTACACTACCATACATTGGTTTTTAAGTTTTTTCAATACATATGTAGTACAGATAGTTATATAATAAATTACATAGAAATGTAATAAACGGAAAAATGATGCTATAAATACACGTTATCACATGGTTCTGTTCATCTTTTCCCTGCCTGCTACTCCATTTTCTCTGAGCCCTGTCTCAGCATTCCAAACCTTGGAGCAACTTTTTGACAGTTGCCATTTTAAAAAGTCCACCTGCCAGAGAATTGATTGTGCCATGTGGAATTTTCCCTAAAATTACATCTGCCCAGGAACCAGCATGAGCAATATTCAGTCTTGGAGTAATTGTGGTGTGCTATCTTGCTGCCTGCAGGCTACGAAACGGGAGCTGTCTGTCTTTGGAAGGGAAGAACCTAGCTGTTTAATGAGACTTGCAGTACTTGTTTCAGCCCTGGATGACACTAAGACATTTGACACTGGAAAACTCACATTAATTATACCTATCACATTATTGCCTATCTCCTATTTTGTGCTTTACATCAATACATTTCAAAACATTTTTGAAAGGAAGTTTCATCAACTCCATTTTACAGATGGCGAAACTGAGGCACAGCTAGGTTAAAGTAGGTATGGAAATAGAACTCAAGTCCTCTGACTCTCTGGCTCCTTCTCTAGCCACTGGGCAACATAGCATGGTTATGCTGGAAGCACAATTTTACCCCTTGCTTTATAACAATTCTCACTCTGAGCTCTTTACAGCTAGGGCTTTTTAGCACTTTAAGCACTTTTTAAATCATCTGTAAAATAGTTTTTATCTAACATATGTACGATACATGGTGATATGTTATAAAGACTTCACTGATGCCCTGCATAATGAACTCGTAGCTTTGTTACTCATGAATAATATATCCATCCCCCATGCATGCCACTAAAACATTTATATCACAACACACTATTGTGTATATTATATAAATATGTATTATAATGAATTATTAAAGTAAGTATTTTAATATGTATTATTGCTGTTGTGTGAAAATATGTGTTTGTATGTTGTATGTGTATCGATATACATGCAGCTGGGTTTATATATCTATACAATATAGGTGTATGTATGCATAGCTATCTTCATATTTGTACACATATATGTATATGTGTTTACACATAAACATCTGTAATTGCAGTTTTGTAATTGTACTCAAGCTATATATAGAAATGTACATTTTTATAAATAGAAGTAATACACATTAAGATAGTAATATTATATATATTATACTCATTTTCAATGAGCTGTGATTAGGTCTGACAAGATCATGGCATAGCTACAACTATTGTAACAAAAATAGAATGAAGGCCTCTATCAGACAGTGTCTTAAGTCTTAGTGAACACAGTATTTTTCATTAGCTGAGGTTTGCAAGATGGCACGACCCTTTCAGACACTGTTTTCATATACTGTAAATCTTGGGGAAAATTACTCCATGGTATTTGTGCTATCAAATATGTATCTAAAAATGCATATTAAATTGTGGTGCTGTAGTTTAACAGAATAAGATTGGTACACACAGGAGTCTGTCTGCATATGTATAGCTAATTGTATCTGGCACATTTTAAATTTTTTCCAGGAAATCATATGAGAATGTAGTCTGTGAAAACAATAGACAAATACTATGATTATCCCTGAGAGAAACCAGACAGGAATAAATATAGGGGCCAGGACATTTAGACATATTTTTCAGTCTGTGACAGATTCTGCATATACATTACATATGTTGACATTAATAAACATTCCAAAGCAGGATGCACATTTAAAATATTAATGGAAATGTATCCAGTTTCATAAATAGCTTCATATTTTTTCCATTTGATATGTACAAAGCAAAGGATTAACTCACTGGCAATATTTGTGTCAGGGCTATACTGATTAATTTAATATTCTGATTGGATGAGCAGTAGAGCTTTAACGGCTGTTAACTTTCTGGCAAACAGCTCGGAGAAGGTGATAATGAGATTAGCATTCAGAGGACCTGATTTGCTTTTGCGCTGTATTTAATTACTACTTTGACACCAAATGGTGTTCACTATGGATTGTGCAGATAGACCACTGTTTATCCATATTTGCATAAACTATAACAATACCAGTTTTAAATATGTTAAACTTTTATTTTTTTTAACTATTTTTGAATGAAACATGATAAAACACAATCTGAAGCTGAATTTATTTTGTAGCCTTATGTCTTCATTTGATTGGTAAAATAAGTAATTAAAAGAACCAAAGCAATAAGCTAAATATATATACTTGTAAGGAATCATAACAATGTGAACATTAATTATATAAGTATTTTTATTTTATTTACATCTAGGGATGTAAAAGGTTAAATGGATAACTGGTTACCCAATAAACATTAGCCTTACCAGCATGCTTACTCAGTAACCAGTTAACTGGAGGGTACGGCCGGTGGGAGCAACCCCCCGCCCATAGCGGCCTGGCCAGGAGGACCCTAGCCGCAATGGGCAGTGGGGCCGAAGCAGCCCCTGTCATTTGCAGCTGTGATGCAGTGGGGCTGGAGCTAGAATAGCCCCTGCCAGGCACAGCTGGCATGTAATTGGTTAAACAAATTGTTTCATTAGTTAACTATTTTAGGAGGGTTTTTACATTCCTATTAACAACTGTATGTATTATAAAATATCTTTTTTTTAACACTAACACCACCTTAGATGGATTGAAGGAAATCATTTTTAAAATCCAGTTTTCAGTTTCAATGGTGAATTCAGTGAAGTCCGCTTAACTGAATCAGTTATGGATATTAACAAGACTAGAGCACTTCTGTATTCAGTCATGTGAGTAATACTTGTGTATTATTAGCAGTTGGCATATTTGTCCCAGACCCCTAGCCATAGGCACAGTTTGGCTTCTGTATTTCTAGGGCGAGGGGCATGCCAATAAGGCCTATAGAGATGTGCATAGGAATGGGGGAATTCCTTGTCTTCCTGAGCTTGTCGTTTTTGGGCAGGCAATGCACACCTTCCTCCCAAACTATGCCCATGTCACTCCCTTTGTACAGATGTCCATTTGGGAAAACCTTGCACTAATGAAGCTTAGGAAGAAAGCCTATGTATTTGTTTTGCTGTTATTATGTGAATTACCATTAATGCCAAATGGGAAGTTGGAACATCAGTTGCTGCCATGCAGTTTAGAATCTGAGACAGAAACGTGTTTTAAAAGTGGCCATGTTGCATCGCACAATTTGGGTGTATTTCTTCAAGGAATCAAACATTTATTTAGTGTTGGCACATTTTCTGCATACTAAGGAAAATCTCTCTTGACCTCCAGAGGTAAAAAAATCAAATCAGGTTTCCTGATAGACTTCTGTTGAATTGGACTCCAGCCCATATCTGAGCTAAGATTGAAACAATCACAGGGGAAATATCAGAGGGTATTGGGGTTATTGTCAGGTCAGCTCTACACTGGGGGAGAAATTTGACTTAAGATATGCAACTCCACCTATGAGAATAGTGTAGCTGGAGTCAACATACCTTGTATAGAATTTCTGCAGTGGTCCCACTGCAGGAAGTTGATGGGAGAAACTCTCCCATTGACTTCCCTTAATTCTCATGACCCCATGGAATACTGAGGTCGATGGGAGCACCATCAGTGTTTGATTTAGCAGGCCCTTACTAGACCCACTCAATCAAACCTCGGAAGATTGATCCCTGGAGCGTCGATCTCTGGATAAGTATAGACAAGGCCCTAGATACAGAATGGCTCCTGTGGAACAATTTTGATCACAGGAGAAGACACATATGGCCCAATATGCATGTATTTCAAACCCATTTTCATTGCTGTGGTAGTGTATAGAGCTTTAACGTGGATTTAAAGGTAATTTACATGCATCACACTTTAAAGGCATTTGTGTTGACAGAGCTGTAAAAACAGGCCTTACTTTAAATCCAGATCAGGTCTTCAACTTCAGCTTCTGCCTTCTTCCCATCATATCTGATTGATACCAGACATGTAGATAAAATAAATTGAGGTATAATGATACTGGTCAGGCTTGGAAGGCAGGGCTTCTGTGTTCATTTTCCCTCTCTGCTACTGACACACTAACATTAAGCTAGTCACTTACCCTAATTTTGCCTCACTTATCCATCTGTAAAATGCTTATACCACTGTGTGACAATTTATTTGTTGGATGAGTTATCAGAGCTCTGATCCATATAAATCCAAAACACCAATAAAATAGTTAACCATGAACATTATTGCTGCATGCCAGTTGTTCATGGATTTTCATTGTAATGTGATCAGTTATGGAAGAACTCATTCATCCATTAATATCAACCATTTTTAGCCCCCTGAATGGCAGAGATTATATTTTAACGTAGTTTTGTTGAAACCCTCAATATCTGAAGATAAATTAGCTGAATTAACCCTTCCAGTGTTTCAACATGTGGTTCCTTGGAGTGTAGGCATGTCTGATCTGAATCTTAAACCATTATGTTGACTGCACCCGAGGAAAGATGGCTATCATCAGAAAGGGATGCAATGGTGATCTAAAAAAGTGGTCCAAAGCAAATGAGTCATTTTTTAGCCCAACTCATAAAAGGAAGAGAGGTCATAGCTTTTAGAAGTTCTCTCACTGTTCAATCAGAATTTCTAACTGAGGTAAAACTCATTTTGTCATTATTGGAATTTTTGATTAAATTGCGAAGAAGCAATGAAGAACTTTTAACTTCTCTTTAATGAAGGAAACCTCAACTTAAGGCAGGTGATAGCACAATCAAGCTAGGAAATGCTATAAAAACAGGATAATGCTGCTGCATACTTAAAAGATTAGCAGTCAATGAAATGCAATAGATGTGCAAATTTACATTTGATTTGTAGCATTTGCTTGTGAAAAGGGTCCTACACTACAGATTTGTACACCTAACAATGCTTTCCAGCCATGCCTGGAACATTACATATCTGACTGCCAGACAAGAAGCCCTTGTCTTTTCTCTTTTCCTTTTTTCACTACAATTTGAAATCCAAGCCATCTTGATTATTAAACTGTGAAGACTTCAAATTTGTTATCATACTATCAGAACTAATTGTCTGCAACAGTTTACATCTCTCAGCACAGTGTTTTATGGTTTTTAGACTCAGATTAAAATGAATAAATAACATTGCTTGAATCATTATCCTATTTTATTACTGGAGATATGCTGGGTAATTTGAATGCTATGGGACCATCAGACAGTGGACATCTGTCAAGCTATAGGTTCATTTGGTAGTTCACAATCTGTGCCAATCCCTGATCCTAATTTTTTTAAATATAAAAATAAAAAGGGAGTGATCTTACCACTTATGTGCCTTGAGGCTGATTTTTTTTCAAGTGGCTAGTGGGTGATGTTCTGATTAATTGTTCTGAATGAGCATAGATTTTGTTGCTTTAAGTCAGCAACTTTTACATAGACTCATATATAATCAAAATCAAAGAAAGAAAAGATGCTTTAGTCAAGCACCATTCCAGTTATCACCATGCCAGCTGAATAGATTACACCCATGCTACAAGGCGGCACAGAACTGGAGTGAGAGGGCAATGGAACCTAGAGGAGCAGTAAGTGGGTAGAGAGGAGACAGCACTGAGGGAAAGATGTGGGCAGTAAAACAGGGAGAGATACCACTGAAAACACTGTGGGGAAGAGAGATGCAGCAGCAAGGGCAAGTGGAACACAATGCTGAAGGGTCACTGAATAGAGACTACCCTATTAAAAGACGACAGAAGACTGATTTGGGGGAGAAATAACTGAGTCCCATAAAAAGAATGGCAAGAAAAATTATGGGGAAAGGAGGAGGATAAATAGTGCTAGAGTAGGAAAAACAAGATATTTTTGACTAATTTGAATGAATTCAAATCATTGAGGCCTGATGCTATTCACCCCAAGGTGATGAAAAAATTAGCTAAAGGAGTTTCAGAGCCACTGGCAAGGACTTTGCAAATTCATGTAGGGCAGAGGAGGTCCCAGAGGACTAGACAAAAGCTAATTTAGTGCCCATATTTAAAAAGGGTGAACAAAAGAGCTAGAAAATTATAGACCAGTCAGCCTGACCTCAATACCTGGGAAGCTACTAGAGCAATGTATAAAATATTTGATTTGCAAATACCTGGAGGGACAATTACTAGCAGCCAGCATGAATTTACTAAGAACAAATTATGTCAAATCTACTTCATTTCCATCTTTTACAGGTTAACAGATTTGGAGGCTGGGGGAATGTGGTGGATATAATACACTTGGGCTGTGTCTACATTGGCACCCTTTTTCGGAAAAGGGATGCTAATGAGACCAGTCGCAATTACAAATCGCGGGATTTAAATATCCCCGCGGTATTTTTACATAACTGCAGCTTTTTCGGCGAAAAAGCGCCAGTCTAGACGGGATCTTGCGGAAAATAAACCCATAAGTAGGCATAAGAGATCTTGCGGAAAAGGGTTTATTTTCCGCAAGATCCTCGTTTGACTGGCGCTTTTTCCGCAAAGCCCCGAGCCGAAAAAGCGGCAGTTATGTAAAAATACCGCTGGGGATATTTAAATCCCCGCGATTTGCATCATACTGGTAGCATCCCTTTTTCCAAAAAGGGTGCCAATGTAGACACAGCCTTGGACTTTAGCAAGGGTTTTGACACAGTCCCAACTTGACATTCCATTAAGTAGATTCATAAGTGGTTAAGCAACCACAAAGAGCAACTATTAATGGAATGATGTCAGATTGGAAGGAGGTCTCAAGAGGGGGTTCCACAGGTATCTGGCCTGGGTCTGTAGTTATATAGCATCTTTATTATTGATTTGAATGTGGATATAGCGAGTATATCAATAAAATCTGCAGATGATACAAACTAAGGGGTCTTGTAAACACTTCATAAGATAGAGCTAAAACTCAGAGGGATCTTAATAAATTAGAAAACTAGGCTATTGAGAACAAAATGAAAATCAACAAAGACAAATGTAAGGAGCTACATGTAGGGAAGAAAAACCAAAGGCACAAATGTATAAAAACGGGATAACCTACTTGGCAGCAGGACTGCTGAGAAAGGTGTTGGAGCTATGGTGGGTCATAATTTTAACATATGTCAGCAATGTGAGGCTGTTGCCAAAAAAAAAAAAAAAAAAGCAAATACAGTTGTAGGTAACATTAACAGAAGCATAGCATGCAAGTGACAAGAGGTGATAGTACTGCTCTATTCGGCCCCAGCTAGAGTACTATGTCCATTTTTGGTCACTGCTGCATATAAAGGATGTAGAGAAACTGGAAAGGGTTCAGAGGCAAGCCAAAAAGATGATCAAAGGGATGGAATGCAAACCATCTGAGCTAAGGTTGATGGAACTGGATATGTTTAGTTTGGAAAATGGGAGATTAAGGAGGGACACAATAGTGGTCTTCAAATACTTGAAACGCTGCCATAATAAGATGGAGAAAAATTCTTCTCTCTTGCCACAAAGGGCAGGACATGCAGATGTGGTCGCCTCATCTCAAAAAGATATCTTGGCATTGGAAAATGTTCAACAAAAATGATTAGGGGGTTGGAATAGCTGCCATATGAAGAGAGATTAATAAAACTTGGACTTTTCAGCTTAGAAAAGAGGAGACTTAAGGGGGATATGATAGAGGTCTATTAAAATCATGACTATATGGAGAAAGTAAGTAAGGAAAAGTTATTTACTCCTTCCCATAACAGGAATTATAAGGTTACCAAATGAAATCAATAGGTTGCATGTTTAAAACAAGCAAAAGGAAGTATTGCTTCACATAATGCACAGACAACCTGTGGAACTCCTTTCCAGAGGATGTTGTAAAGACCAGGACTTTAACAGGGTTCAAAAGAGGAGGATTCATGAATATAAATTCATGGATGATTGGTCAATGAATGGCTATTAGCCAGGATGGGTAGACAAGAGTTCCGGGGGGATGGAGGGGAGGCAGCAACCATGTTTACTGGAACTCTGCTTGCTTTTCTTCCCATTTCCTGACTTATCAGGGAGTGAAAGGAAAGTACACCAATTTCATGAATTACTCCTCTGCCCCCTTCTTTCACCAGCCAGGAGTGAGAGGCATGCACAGAAACTGCATACTTTTCCTTTGCTCTCTGATAGTCAGGGGAATGGAAAGAAAAGCAAGCAGCATCCTGTTACACACAACTGCTGCCCCACCTCACCGGCCTCACGAAAAGGTGCCTTTGTGGGTAGGAATGATGTCCATAGCTTCTGTTTGTCAGAAGCTGAGAATAGGTGACAGGGGATGGATAACTTGATGATCACCTGTTCTGTTCATTCCGTCTGGGGCATCTAGCATTGGCCACTGTCGGAAGACAGGATATTGGTCTAGGTGGACCTTTGGTTTGACCCAGTATCAATGTTTTTATGATACTATACAGATTTCAGAGAGGAGACCAACATTTCTCAAATTCGAGTTCCTGACCCAAAAGGGAGATGCAGGGGGATCACAAGATTAGTTTACTCCTTCTTCTGTGGTGTCTTCAAGCTGGGGATTTGGAGAGCAGTGGTTGAAATGTTGACCATGTGCCCACTTCTGAAGACAGCACCTCACCAGCAGCGATGCAGAAGTAAGGGTGGCAATACCATATCCATGTCACCTTACATCTATAGAGCTGCTTTCAGAGCTGGGTGACTGCTAAGGGCTCAGCTCTTTAGGCAGCAGCTCCGAAGTAAGGGTGGCAATACCATACCAGGCCATCCTTACTTCTGTGCAGCTGCTGCTGGTAGCGCTGCCTTCAGAGTTGGATTCCTGGCCAGAAGCCACCACTCTCTAGTTGCTCAGCTGTGAAGGCAATGCTGCTACCAGCAGCTGCGCAGAAGTATGGGTAACAGTACCACAACCCCATACGAAAACCTTGAGACTCATCCCCACACAACTACCTTTTGGGTCAGGGCTCCTACAATTACAATACCGTGACATTTCAGATTTAAATCTCTAAAATCATGACATTTACCATTTTTGAAATCCTACAACCATTAAATTGACCAAAATGGACCATGAATTTAGTAGGGCCCTACCTATGGGCAGATTTCTTGAGGCTTCTGTGAAAGGGATATGATTGGGACATGCTGCAGTACAAAGCAAAAATAAAGGAACTGAGGCAGGCATACCATAAGGCAAGGGAGGGAAACAGTGCTCTGGTGCTGAATTTAAATCCTGCCCGTTTTATAAGAAGTTTGATGCTATCCTAAGTGGTGACCCCATCTCCACCGTCAAAAGCCCAATGGATACTTCAACAGGCCCAGAGGTGGTGGAAATGCGCCTAACCCAAAGGACGAACTCATTGATGAAGAGGTGGAGTTAGATGATGAGGTGGAGCTCTGGTGGGATATCACAGTGCATCAGGCAATCAGGAACTGTTCACCACTCCAGTGGTGTCTGTCCAGTCTCAGCAGTTGCTGGCCAGCAAACAAGAAGCAGGAGCAGGAGTGCTTGGTAGGTGGTTGTTGTTTGTATAGTGCAGAGATGGACTCAGGGTATAGAAATGCACGAGGCTGGCTGTGTTTCTGTGTGCTAGACATTTCCCTGTGCAGCTAATCAGTACGACAGAACTGGGTGTTGATGCACACAAGATTTCCAGGAAATCCTCAAGAGAGGTCTCTAGGAAAGTTTCCTGGAGGTACTTGGCAATTCTTTGCCGAAGGTTCCTTGGCAGAGCTGCTTTGTTCCTTCCCCCATTGCAGGAAACTTTCCCATGCCAGTCGGCAATCATTTGTGCTGGGACCAAAGCGGCACACAGGCGAGCAGCAATGCCTAGTAGACGTACCTTGCTTCCTTGCTTGCCCTCAGCAGTGAGATCCTTGCTAAAATAACCCCCACCAGTGGAAAAGTGTGAGAGAATGTTTGCATTTTTCCCCTAGTCAGCTGAACTGCAATCCTTGCAGAGCGCCTCTGGCCTGGGGAGCCAGCACAGGCCTGGGAAGATTCAGATCACAGTGTCTGTGAATCTCATTTGGCTGCTCTCCCTGGGAGCTGGGCCAAGGCAGGGAGCAGTACAGAGTCACTTCTCACACCAGCTGCGGGTGCCAGCTCCGGGTCACTGCTCTATGCATCACAGCAGCTGCCTGCGAGACAGCCTGGCTGGGGAGGCAGTGGCAGCCTGCCTCCTCCGCATCCAGATAGGCCATCCAAGCCAGAAAGGTGCCAGGGAGGATAGGGGAATGGGGGGCCGGGAGGAATCTGGCTCTCTCAGCCTCTGTCCCCAGCAGTTGGGATCAGGCAAGGAGGGGAGGAGTTGGCTGCTGATCCTATCTCTATAGCATGGGTAGTGTGTGAACCATTGGCTGGGGATGGCTAGCCCACAGCCTAGCCCCTTCTACCTCAGGCCCCACCCCTTCCATGAACCCTGAGCTCCCCTACTGCAGCTGCCAGCCCCGCCCCACACTGTCTAGTGCCCGCAGACCCCCAGTCCTGTAGGGCCACCACAGCCCCTCCCTGCCATGAGGTAGAGTGCATGGTGGTGGCATGGCACTCTCTCCAGCCCCAGGAAGGTGGGTGGCATGGCCCCAGCACCTGTAGCCCACTGGGGTGGAGTGTGGGCAGGGCTATGCCTGGCTGTGTGGAGAGGCACAGCCTCCTCCAGCCTCCCCTACCTGCCATCCATGTTTTACAGCCAGGTTCTTGCAGGCAGCCACCTCACTGCACAGATCAGTGACCCAGAGTGGCCCCCTTCAACCTGTGTGAGAAGCATCTGGTCCCACCCCTTACACTCCTCATCCAGCCCAGCTGCCAGGCACAAGGGCTAAATGTGCTGGGGAGCAGGTATGGGTGGAGAAAAACAGAGAGCCTCTAATCCCCCATAAAGAACTGAGCAGAAATTCAGGAGGAGGGGAGGATTGACTCCATGCCCTCCCCTACATGTCACATACGACTGACCCCGAGTTCTTTTAAAACTCTGGCCCCAAATCACTAGTAGAACAGGGAGCTGAACACAACTCTCTTAAGTCACATGGTCCCATGTATATATTGTTATTTGCAAGTACAAACTTTGCCCTAAAAGAAGTGGAACAGAATGTGAATCTAGTTTCCCACCTTGAAAATATCAGTAATAATTATTAGGGCTGTCAAATGATTTAAAAAATAATTGTGATTTATCATAGTTTTAATTGCACTGTTAAGAGAATACCAATTTAAACATTTTCAAACTATTGATTTCAATGAAAACTCAGAATACAAAGTATAGAGTGCTCTCTTTCTATTATTTTTATTACAAATTGAAGCACCATAGACAAAATCAACAAAAGTGCAATCTACAAGTTGAAGCATGATGGTACGTATGAGGCCCATAAATACTTTGCAACGCTGGAGACAACAATGTCATATGAATGTCTGTTCTTACTTTCAGGTGACATTGTAAATAAGAAGTGGGTGGTGTTATCTTTCATAAATGCAAACAAACTTGTTTGTCTGAGCAATTTGCTGAAGAAATAGGACTGAGTGGACTTTTAGGCTGTAAAGTTTTGCATGGTTTTGCTTTTTCATGCAGTTTTGTAACAAAAAAAATTCCACTTTAGTAAGCTGCATTTTCATGATAAAGAGATTACACTATTGTGTTTTTATGAGGTTAAACTGAAAAATACTTGAATATAATTGAAATAATTACATCTGAAAATGTAGACAAATATCCAAAATGCTTATAATAAATATAAATGGATATTCTATTGTTTAAGAGTGTGCTTGAAACTGCAATTAACTGCAATTACTTATTATAAGCAAGTTAATTTGTTCTGAGTTAATTGCTTGAGCTAACAGTGATTTATTGAGAGCCCTAATAATAATAAGTCCAATGGTGTTGCAAGGATTTGTACTGTTTGTAAAGAGTTATGAGATTTTCAGACAGAACTAGAAGTACAAAGGACTGTTATTTTGAGTATACTTACTTCTAATTATATTACTGCTCTGGCATTCAAGATACAGATTACTTCTAGCCAGATAATAGTTATGTAAACATGTTTATGTAATTATCAAACTTATATTGTGCAAGTTTTCCTGATAAGTAGGAGGCAACAAAGCTAAAGTCAGATCTCAGTTATGCCACTTTAAGTATGGTCACTACACCGAAGTCAATTTAGTTGTTCCAGGTTTACACCATTGTAACTGAGAAATTCATTTTTACCACAGCCTGGCCTATGCAAACTATGGAAGTGAGATGATGAATATTAATCTCTCTTTGAGAAATGTTGTGTCAGCTACAATATGAGTCAAATGATCCTTTGAGGCTGTGCATCAATTAGTCATGTACAATAATTGTGCAGGGAGAAAGATTTGTGAATGAATTTTAAAATAATCAGTGTTTGCATAGTAGTCATGCTAAATGGCTATATCCTTCAAGTACCATTTGTAACGGTCCAGATTTTTAGCTGGCCCCAAATGGTGTAGCTCCATGAACTTCTGAAGATTTTCACCAGTGGAGGATATGACACTTTTTACTGCAGTGGGAGTTCCACATGTAAACGGATCAAAGATCTGGCTCACAGTTCAAAATGCTTTCCATGTAAAGGTAAAAGTGTGCCAGCCCACCATATGATTAACATTAAGATTTTGTCTCATTTGTTTATAGCAAGAGGCATGGACAGGTTGCGGGCGGGCAATAAACAAAAATCCATGGATGCCCATGATTTGTCTGTGACTTTTTCTAAAAATAATGGGGGAGGGGATGTAGGGGACTGACCACTTGGAGGGACTAAAGCCCAAGCCAGGAAGAGAGGAGGAGAGAGGTAGAATGACAGCCCAAGATCTATCATCTGGTGGTGGGGCCTCCAATCCCCAATGCAATTGCAGGGTCTGAGAGCTCCAGCTGCTGCCATTGAGGCTGCCTGGCACAGCTATGGGAACTGACAGATCCAGCTGCTGCAGTGAGGGCTGACAGTTCCAACTCCCTCCACTGCTGCAGGGGCTGACAGTTCTACCCCCACTGCTGTCACCGGGAATGACAGCTCCAGCCCCTGCCACAGCCGCTGCCATGTTGGATGTTTGTAACAGCATGGATGTTGGATGTTTGTAACAGCATGGAATCCATGACCTCTGAGACTAAACTGTATCCTCACCTAGGATTTATGTCTATAAAAACTGAACAAGGTGCCCCAATCTTATGTGCTTATTGGTGGCTCTGCAGAGCCGGGACTGTATTCAACCTTACAAAAGTATCGTGAACATTTACCAGCTCACACACAAATGCTGCTTACTCACCCTTGACCTGAAGATTCATATTAGTAACCTAGTGGCATTTGACTTGCCTATTAAAAACAAAACACTCCCTGGCCAGTAGATGAACAATTTTGCAAAAATTACATAACTCAAAACATACAGACAAAACAAATCCCAAGCTTTTCACTCAGATCAAAGAATCAATGACAGCCACATGAAATGAAAGATGAAAATTGCCACTAGTAATAGTGAAAGCAGAGTAAATAGAGGTCACCATCGCATTGTGCTAAGCACAGTACTAACCTATAATGAGAAGGCATGCCCTGTCCCAAAAGAATGTATAGTCTAACTATAAAATGAGATAGAACAGATGAATATGATTAATAGCTAAGCAGAGCAAAAGGTAACCACGAAAGAATCATAATTAGTGTAATAAACTGTGGCCACTTCAGAATCCTAGACATTGTCAAGTGCATTATAGACATCATTGTATGTAGTATTGTTGTCATCATGTCAATCACAGGATATTAGAGAGAGAAGGTAAGTAAGGTAACATCTTTTGTTGGCTCACCTTCTATTGGTGAGGGAGACAAGCTTTCAAGCCACATACAGCTCTTCTTCAGATCTGGGCAAAGTACTCTGAGAGTCACAGTTAAATACAAGATCAAATCAAACAGTTTAGCATACGTAGTTAGCACATATTCTAAGGGGCAATTCAAGGTGAGGTGGCCATTATCACCCATAGAGTGATAAGAGGAAGGGGGATACAGATTGTTATAATAAGCTATAAAGCCACTGTCTTTACTAACACTGGTTTTTAGTGCTTCCTGAATGCCTACTTCTGGTCTTCAAACAACACCTCCACTGCTGCAAGCTCATTATTGGAAGAAAGCTTGCCATGGATGAGGACGCTCCAATTCAAAGTGGCACCAGACCCTTCCAGAGCAACAGATGCAAAATATACAGACATAGCTGCACTGCTACAATGAATAACATACTCCACCACAACATCCCTTTCAAGATCCTTGGGTCTTACACATATCTATCACAATTTACGGTGTATCTCATCCAGTATAATAATTACCTCACTAACTAGGCATGGTGTTATGAGGAGGACTTTGGGATGTTTGACCGCTGACAGGCATATATAGAAAGAGGAGTGTTCTCATGGGACAGACTCCACCTGAGTGGGGAGGGTTATAGACTTCTGGGATAGAGGATGGAACAACTTACTATTCCTCACTCTATATATAATAAAAATTTTCCTGTAGGATAACAGAGTGATGTCATCATGTCACTCTGCGTCCAGAGGACCCAAACCCCACCCACTCCTAGCCTGGCCTTCCCCAGGGCCTGCGTGGAGAGCTGGGGCTGCTGCACTGTGACCCTGGCCTGGCTCTCCTCTCCCCAGCAGCTAGCAGGGAGAGCTGTAGCTGCTGCGACCCTCCCCAGCAGCTGGGGGTGAGGAGAGGAGAGACCTGGACTGGTGCAGCCTTGGCCCCAGCCCTCCCTAGCAGCCAGAGAGGAGAGGAAAAGTAATTGGGTCCCTGCCGAGAGACTGGGACTGATGTGGCCCCAGCCCTCCCTGGTGCCAAGAAAGGGGGGGAAAGATCGGGAGTGGCACAGCCCTGGCCCTCCCTGGCAGCTGGTGGGGGCCAAGAGACCAGGACTGGCATGGTCCTGGTCCTCCCCAGCTGCCGGGGGGAGGGGAGGCAATGAGAGACCCGAGCTGCCGTAGCCCCAGCCCTCCCTAGCATCCAGACGGGATGGGGTGCGAGAGACTGGGACTGGTGCGGCCTTGGCCCTAGCCCTCCCCAGCAGCTGGGGGGAGAGCCAGGGCTGCCTACCTCCAGAGAGAGGGGGGTTGGTGAGTGTAGTGAGGAATGGGCACAGTCCCCTAGTAAGAGCTTTAAATTAGGAATTCAGTGAAGACAGATGGGAGATGCTCATCTCATCTCATGTCTGATTCTAATATTGAGGGAGGAAAATCAAATAAAAGTGGATGCTGCAATAGAGGAAGAGCAACATAAGGCAGGAGAATGGAGAAGAGAAAGATAGCCCCACTACCACTGACAGTAACCGTTAGGTGGACAATACTGGCAGTAAAATGACTGTGCCTAATTGGGAGAGGAATCCGGGTGAAGCCACCCAGAAAGAACTCAATGCGAGGAATCTGGAGAACAAAATGCAGGCAACAGAACTACTGTTCCAGGAAGTAAAACCAGGTATTTTGGAGATGACAGACACATGGTGGAACAGTGGTCATGACTTGAACACCAGTATTGAAGGATACTTGCTCTTCAGGAAAGACAGAAATAAAGGTAAAAGTGATGAAGTAGCACTGTATATTAATGATAAGGTACTTCTAAGGAAATTACAAGTGGTGGAATGGATCAAACGGAACCTGTTTGGGTAACAAAGTTAATGGAGACTCTATAGGAACAATGCTTGGGATCCATTGTAGATAAGATGTGCACTGAAACATTCCACCTCAGCTTTAATCTATGGCTCAACACTACCTGTGTCCTTAACTCCAGATGGAGGGGAAGATATAATCCAGGATCACCTTGATAGTAGCATAAAAGTTATGTGCTAAAAAGGACGTGTTGCAATCCCACACACACATCATATACTAATTGCAAACAACTTCATAGCAGCCATAACTCCAAATTTGTACCAATACATAGAGGCTTCACTTTTAATAAAGCTGATTGCAGAGGTTTCTCTGAAGACCTTGATAAAAGATTGACTTATATTGACTTGACAACTTCAGAGAATTACGATCTCTTTATGAAAGCATTGCACATTCCTCAAGTATTCAGAACTGAGCACATACCAGGGAGCAGTCCAATCTTGCAGAAAAATACAAAAAATAACAACAAATCTTCCAAAGAGATCCTATCTTGGAAGACACTACTGCAGCAAGGACAGCCTCAAGTAATAACCTCCAAGAAGAAAGGTGACGGAGATGGAAAGAATTGACAGAAATGATAGACATGGCCCACACAAGTAGGAAAGTATGATTGACAATTTATAACCTGTACAGTGACATGAAGAAAGTAAAGCAACACCACAACATCATAGCCAACCAGGTGGCACACCAGCTTCTGCTCAGTGGGGAAGCTCTGCAAAAGCAAACTAAAATACTAATCAAACAGCAAACCAATCTGGAAGAAACTCAGTTCAGTGCTCCATGTATAAAAGATGAACTCAGTGCCAGAATAAGTTAAATTGAAAAATAATAAAATGACATACACACAGAGCAGATTAAGTACTTTGAAACCAGAGCCAAGTCATGGGTACTATGCCTTCTTAAAAATTGCTTTTCAGCCCTTAGAATACCTAAATTATGGTGACAAACCCATGTGATAGCTCTATTGAAGCCAGGGAGGACTGCCTCTGGCCTAAAAATCTTTAGACAAATATCATTGACATGCCACGCACCTCTATAAACTTTATGAACACCTCATGCTTAAGTGCCTCTCACCTTATATCAAACAGCATCTAATACCAGAGCTAGTTGGATTTAGACCTAGAGGGTGTTGTACTAGCTAAACACTAAATAATACCCAGCATGTAGAAGATGGATTTGAGAAAGGGATAACAACAGGTGCAGTGGTCATAGACCTATCTATCAGCAGCATCGGATACAGATCCCACAATCTGCTTGCCAAAGTCTATGATATGACACATGACTGCCGCCTGGTGCAGCTCATCTGATCTCTTCCTGGTAACAGACTGTTTTACATAGAGCTGTGCAAGAAATGGAGCCTCTGGAGATGACAACAAAATGACCTCTCTCAAGGCAGTGCATTAGCACCAATCCTCTTCAACATATATACCAATGACCAGGGCAATAGAAGAAGCCTCATATATACCAATGGTCTGTGCATCATAGCATAGGAGAAGGACTTTGCCACACCGACTGACATATGTATGGAGCAACCTCTTAGCTTATTACAATAATTACCAGCTTTATGGCAACCAAGCTAATACATGGGTGATGATCTTTCATTTTTGCTCTTGAGAAGCCAAGCAAAAATTAAACATCACCTGGATGGAATCCCACTGGTTAATGACCCAAACTCTATCTGGAGGTGATATTATACCAAACACTTTCCTTCAAAACACCTGCAGAGAAGATGAAAGAGAAAGTTAGCACCCACAATATCCTCTGAAAGTAGTGTACATCAAAATGGGGAGCCAACCTAGGTACTTTGAAAGCCACAGCTGTTGTCTTGGGCTACTCCAACACAGAGTATTCAGGGCCATCTTTAGGGGGGTGTGGGGCTCAGGACAACCCGCCCTCAGCACCCCAGACACAGGGAATGGGGCAAACCCCCACTGCAGGCCCTGATCCAACCCCCTTCCCAGCTCCACCTTGCTCCCACTCCAGTCTTCTCTCAAACCCCATCTTGCTCCATCCCATTCTTCCTGCCCCTACTCGGTCTCCTCCTGCCACCTTGTACTCCTTCCTTGAAGCGCCCTCGCCCAAGCGCTGGGAGCTGAGAGGTTATCAGGGAGTTGGTGTGGAGCTGCAGTAGGGGTCACCCTCCCAAGTCACCACAGCAATGGGAGCTACTCACTGCTATAGTAAGAAGTCTGTGAGATTTTCTTCCAGTTCTGCATGCCTAAGAGGTTGGAATAGGCTAATTTATTTATAAGCTTTTGTGGGTAAAACCCACTTCATTTGATAAAGTGGGTTTTACCCATGAAAGCTTATGATTCTATATATTTTTGTTAGTCTCCAAAGTGACACAGGACTACTCATTGTTTTTAAAGTTACAGGTTGGACCTCCCTAGTCCGGCACCCTGGGGACCTGAGCCGTCCTGAATGAGGGGATTTGCCAGATCAGGAGAGGTCCCCTGCCAGCAGCCTCCCAGGATGCTGCCCATCTCTCCAGCTGGCTCCGCTCCAGCCCTGATGCTACAGGGCTTGGGTTTGGCTCTGGCCTGCTTCTGCCAGCTGGCTGGGGTTCTCCAGGGATGGAACTCCCCAGTGGCTGCTACCTTCTTCTGTTGGGGACAGGCTTCACGATTGCCCCACTGGGTCAGAGCTCTGCAGCTGCCCTGCTGCTGCCACATTCAACCAGGGTTTCCCATGGATGGGGCTCTGTGGCTGCCCCACTGCTGCCACACTGGACCATGGCTCTGCGGCTGCCCTGCTGCTGCCACACTGGTTGGGAGTTCCACAGCTGCCCTGCTGAGCTGCGCCCAGCTGGGGCTCCCCGGGACTGAGCTCACCAGTCCTGATCAAGGGCTCCCCACCGGTAGACTCCCTACCGGCTCATACTCCTGGGTGCCAGGACTCTCTGGTCCAGCAACATCCATGATCCTGCCAGACCACAGATGTTGCTGACCAGGGAGTCCCAGATTTAGAAGGTTCAACCTGCACAAACTAACACAGCTACCCCCTGAGAATTTTTAATTTATTTGTGCTCAAAATGGATTTCTGAGACCCAAAGATAGAGAGACTGAGTCACTATCACATTCTGCAGAGCAGTCCAGACTAGTGAGGGATGGTGTCATAACCTGCCATCCAGCCTTGCCTGCCTTACAATATTTTGCTGTTGTAGATCCCAACCTGGGCCAAGTGGCTCAACAGGATGCTGGTCACAACCTTAATGTGTGAAGAGCTGCATCCCAGGTCCAGCAACTCTGACAACAGCAGCCTGTCAGCAACACTCCTGTCTTCTTAGCATATGTGCAATGTGTCTCAGATGGCACATGACCAGCATTCATCACTAAATTTGGCCTACTGGTTGGATCATTAGCTTTCCTAGCTTGGGTCAGAAACTTAAAGGGAATGCAACACTTCTACCAGCCTTGGTTACTGCCAGCAGGAGGCCTCAAACACATTCCTAGTCCCAATTTTTACCAAAACCATATGTTCTGCACTTCTCAACCTTCTCCTGGGCAATTCTGATATTATATCCCTTATCTATATAAAGTCAATAAACAACAAAAGAAATAAAAGATAAAACACTTCCAAGTAGCTAAGATTAAAAAAAACTAGACTCAGTTTAAGTTAAAATCCTTATTAGAGGTTTCCAACAACATAGCTGACCAAATTCTTAATCTGGATTTGCCTCCAGTGGGCAAAAAGAAAAGGAGAAAAAGAGCGCCTACAGTGGTTTTGCCCCTCACCTTTATAGTCTGGGCTCCCTTTGAAGTGGATTCTTTTGAGGTTTACCCCTCTAAGCAAAGTTTGTTCAAACAGTAAAGAACTGAAGCCTTGTTGTGGAGTTACCCCAGTTCTCTTTCTTCTCCCCTGTGTTTGCTGAAATGAAAATTTGCCTTTGTCTGCTAGTTGCTGAGATCTTGTTTACTACTTCTTTGTAAATTGAAGTAAACAAATTCCTTTTTTTAAGATAGATCTGCTTAACCATACCTTTCACCACTCCAGCGCTACATCGGTTTGCAAATGTGTCACGGTAGGGGAATTCATAATTTTGCATATTGTTGTGTTACATACATTTCATGTTAGATATTATTATAGACCAGTGAGTTGTTAGTTTTTAAATAATACATCACAAGGCATATTTTGTATAATATTATTACTGTAGTGTGTAGAGTGAGATTACAGGGTGCATTCAGTCACAGCCACTCCAAAGTCACAAGCTACTCTTGGATATTTGGGTCTTGTATCCTTATTCCATCTAACTGCAAACTTGCAAACAGCCATTTGTTGCTGTTGGAAAGTATATATGCGTATGGTTTAATTTGTTACAATTTTGATGGAAAAGGCACAATATAAAGAGCACAATTTCAGTATGGTTATTGTTTCAAAGAGTTTGTGTATCTTTTATTCCCTTTTCTCCACTCTGCTCACAGTATTAGAAAAGGAGACATCTATCATTTAGTTTTTGTTCAGAAGTCTGTAGATGATATGCAGGCTTGCTCCTGTCCCACTGCATTGAAGAGAGTTTTTTCCATTGACCAGAGCCATCCCGATCATAGGATGGTTTGGGGTGGACACCTTAAACCCACATTTTGGAGTTCCCGTAGCAGCCATCCCAACTGTCCTATGGATGGGACAGTCCTCCATACTGAGGTTAGCCCGCAGGGCTCAGGGTGGCCTGGGAAATTATCTGGCGGGTCTGGGGCCAGCAACAGAGGTCAGACCCCCTGCATCACTGTGGTGGTGCGAGCCACAAGAAGCGGAGGGACACTGCAGCCTTCTCCAGGGAGAGAAAGATCCTGGGCACTGACTGTTCAGTCTTCAAGCATAATTAATAAAAATGATTAAAGGGCACAAGGAACAAAAATAATAAAGTTTTGACTATTTTCCTGATAGGACTATTATTAAACATAAATCATTATTTGACAGGGCTCTGGGATCATTGAGAACATTACAAGTAATGATAGAATGTAAGTCTGATGATGGTAACACATTTAAACTGAATAAGACTTCAAGTACATTCCTTTTGTACTAGTCATAAAAAAGTTCAAAAGGAAAATCTAGAAGGACGGATAGCTAAATGTTACTATCACACTCAATTTATTTGTATGGAGGTCAACATTATTTTTAAAGTTCTTTATTAGAGGTATAATTTATTGAGAGCTGTGCAAAACATTTATGGAGAGAGGGAGAGCATAGTTCGTACCCTGGCTGTTCTTTAATAAAAACAAAGGAAAGCTGAAGAATGTCTCTGGCATTTGCTAAAAAAGCATGTAGCATGTGGAAGAGCACCTGGGACCTAATGCAGTTGAAAAGCCCTATTTCAGAAGTGCAGAAGTGATAATTTTTCTAAGGCTACTGTAATTCTAGAAGCATTTTCTTGTCAATAACTTTGTAGCTCCTTCATGACTGGCTTTGGTCTGACAGAGCTTTTACGTTAATACTAATAAAAGCTGCTTTGCCCAAATTTGTAAATGTTTCTCCTTGTGATAACATAGGATTAATCTATAAATCTGAATACTGGATTGTAACAAATCTTATCGTTTACACATCTGTACGAACACAAGTAGCCCAATTCTCATTTACATAAAGGCCACATTACACAACTTTGGTAGTGTAAAGCAGGCCCAATGCTGGGGGAAGAGGAAAGGGGCAATTGCCCCGGGGTCTGGTGATTCAATGGGGCCCGAGGATCCTAGCCAGCACTGCTGCTACGGTGGCAGCCCCTTTGAATTGCCACCAGAATGCCGGACACTGCTCTTACACTCCGTGCAGCTCTGAGGGCTGGTGGCAGAGGGCACACACCACAGTCCATGCAGTGCTGAGAACTCGCTGCCCATGACCTGACCCCTTCCACCCAAGGCTCCACCCTTTCCGAGAGGTGAAGGGTATGGTGCCAGGGTCCCACACACCTTGCCCCGGGGCCAAAGTGGCTGTCAGCTCCACTGGTGTAAAGGGATCTTAAACTCAGGATAAACATAAATGTCCAATTTAAAACCAGTTTAGAATGTCTGAATCATATAAAGGGGCCTTCATGCTAAAGAAGAAAGGATCTAAAGTAAGTACTAAATTAGACCTATGATAAAATTACTATTGAGGAGAGAGGGTGGTGCCACCCATATCCTAAACTGGAGATGTGGGAGGGGAAGAAGGAACTAAAAGAAAAGACCTACCATACCATCACTGGTGTGTTGTTTGTTTGTTTGTTTGTTTGTTTGTTTGAAGCTGCCGTTTGTGTAGCACATGGCAGAAACAATGTGTGACTTTCCAACTATCTCTGGACAAACGGCTAATCAAAGTAGGAGTACTTTTATAAATGTGCATCAGTGGCCACAAGAAAATGTTGCTATTTGTCAGACAGAAAAATATGAAACTACAGTGAAAAGAACTGTTATAGTCATGAATAGTGTTTCTTAGAACATAAGGCCAGAAGGGATTGTTAGATCTATTTGGGCTTCCCTCATAATCATAGGCTATTCATAAGAACATCAGAATGGCCATTCTGGGTCAGATTAAAGGTCCATCTAGACCAGTATCCTGTCTTCTGCAATAGATGAAATCAACTTGCCTGTACTCTGCCACCCCACCTCCAAATCTGGTGATCAATTAGAGCCTGAGTATCACAGCAAGATACAGCAGCCAAGCATCTAGGCAGTATGAGTGATGAAGCAATTCCATCTAGGCTAGTTCAGCTGGGCAGAGTTTAGTGGCCAATAGCAGGTGGGGACATAGGACCTGTTGGACTGCTCCATGCCTGAGACATAGACTTGTAAGAATTTCTTGGTCTCAAGTCTTGAAGGGAAGCAAAATATTAATGTAAAGTAACTAAAACACAGAGGGGAAACTGAGCCAAATTCATTCTGGTGTAACACGTAGGTCAGCTGGATTACCCCAAAAATAAATTCAGGTCTTTTGTTTGGAAAAGCTTCATGTTGGCATTGACAGTCTATATAAAAGGAAAGAAGCCTGGGTCTCCATTGTCTGGCACTCTGTGTAATCGTTTACACTAGCTGAAATCAGAACGATAGCATTTTACATCTCCTTTGCTCTGGGGATGTAAATGACTGGCTTTGGAGGTAAGACGATAGGGAATTGTGACCAGCGTATAGGGCAATATAATGGAATGTCAAGCTAATATTGCAGCTTGGGTTGAGGAAATAGCAACTGGTCAGATTGGAAAACTGCAGAGTGAAGGATCACTTGCCCTCAGGAGAGGAAGACAGCATAAGATGGAATGACATGGTGCATGGGCATCACTGGACAGGAAATGAAATTTAATAATACTTATCACTCAAAGCTATCAGATGTCTGAGAATCCAACAGGAAGCAAAGAAATCCTCAATATTTCAATAATCTTATGTATGGCTGATGTTCTTTATTTTATGAAATCACATTATATTGCCACACACATTTATATGAACAATAAGAAATATTCATGTTTACATTAGGCAGGCTGAAATTTGGTAAGCAATACATACTATCGTGTGTCAGGACATAAGTCAACCCCTAATTGCTTAAGTTTGGCAGAAACATCCCCTGTAGGCATGTTAGACCCATTAAGTTTATTGTGGGTTTTACTGATTTGAGGCATCTGATATTGGTTACTATGAGAGACAGAATACTGGACTAGAGACAACTGATCTGAATTGATATGGCAAGTTCTTTGATTCTTGTGCCAGTCATTTTAGTTACATCTAATTAAATGTATTTTCCAAAATTTCAAGAACCCTACAATATCAAAGAAAACCACTTTTTTCCCAGCTTCTCTTTGAATTAAACATCCGAAAATGTGAAGAAAATGCCTTCCCTACATCCAGAATTAGAAACATCAAGGAATTTCCAGATTTCAAGGTCTAATTAAATAAAATATCCATCTCAAAGGTTAAACTGTGACAAGGGGGAGTTATTCACCTTCTGCAGTAACTGAAGTTCTTTGGAATGTGTGTCCTATGGGTTCTCCTCTTCAGATATGAATGCACCCCATGCATCTTTGAGCAGAGATTTTCAGTAAACCATACCTTTTTTGCTCATGCATGCCTCCCTTCACTTCATTGTGCCCTATACCAAAGATATATAAGGCTGAGGTCAAACCACACTCAGTTCCTTCTCCTGTTATCAGAGAACTAGACTTGGTGTAACCTAACCTGGACTTGACATAAACACAGACATTTTTATGCATTTGGACACTATATGCTGGAATCAAGGACACCTCAGAGTCAGGAATAATTTGGTCTTGCTTAGACAGACAAACAGATGTGCAATGTTGCTAATACAGGATTCATGAGATGGTGGTGGGAGGTGTGAATAACTGATCTTAGCTCTAGGTGTCATTGACAAGTTTGTTGCTGAGAGTCAGTTAACTGATAAGTAGGGGTTTTTTTTGCTGTTGCTAGTGAAATTGTTAACACAATAGAGATTTTATGTGCTGTTTTGAGCAATTTATAAAAAGAGATTAGAAGATTTACCCAACATTGCTCGGGTCCTTACCGCAAATAAGTTTTTCCTCATTTAAGTCATTGTTCTGGTTTGGGGATGGTAATGAGGGATTCAGTATGTAGCCTGCCCTGGACAGGACAACATAGCAGCTTGGGGCCAAGTGAGAAGTGTCTGCCTATGGCCACTGCAGCTGTAGCAGACACAGCCAGGGGAGGGGAGTATGTTCCCCAGTTTGGGGATGGACAAACACACAGACAAACTCTTTGAAATATGTAATAGAAAGCTGTTCCTTTCTCCACTCCTGCCCCCTGCTGGCCCCAAGTGGTAATATCCGTCCCGCTCTCCATTTCTGGCCCCTTGCTGCTCCCTGTACTCATTCTGCAGTATAACTATCCCTCCTACCAAACCCTTCCCTTTCCATTTTATGAGAAACAATCAAAATCCAGGCAAATCCCATTGTCCTGGCACAATCAAACCCTTACCTAACTTTAAATTATGATAAAAAAAAGAAGCTGCATACCAAATTTGGTGGTCTTAGCTCTTACTGTTTGGGACAAGTTCTTGAACAATCAGACAAACAGATGGACGAACAGGCACACAGATACACAAACTCTCTCAATATATAGTAAATTAAACATGTTAGTCTGTAACCTTAAAAACAATGAGCAGTCCCTGTGGAACCTTAGAGACTAAAATTTATTCGGTCATGAGCTTTCATGGGTAAAATCCACTTCATCAGATGAGTCCACTCCAATTTATCTGATGAAGTGGGTTTTACCCCCAAAAGCTCCTGACCTAATAAATTTGTTAGTCTCTAAGGTGCCATAAGATTGTTCATTCTTTATATAATAGAATAGTTAGAATCTGTATTTTGGAGAAGCTTGGGGGAAACTTCTAGAGGATTTGTATGAACTAGGAGGCTAACGTTTAACTCCTCAGTGGCTTGGAAGAAGAGTGATCATTGGAAATACTCAGTATCATCTCAGATTTTGAGTAACTGCATCTGAAGTGCTCAAAAATCTTGCTATTTTAGATGTGTACTTTGCACTCAACAAAAACAAAGCTTTGGGGTAGAAGCACTCTTGTGTGTGCCAATCATTTACCTCATGGAGGAGCTGTGTCTCCATTTGTTTACTTCTGTGACCACCTGGAAAGCAAGGATTAGTTACCATCGTTTTGGGTTCAGATAACCTGGGGTAACACTCCAACACAAAGTTTTGCAAAGAAAACTCTCAAGTGGAGGGGAAGGAACGTGGATAGTGGAGCACCTGTAACTGGACACACCTCAAAGAACTCCAGTTATTATACAATACCAACAACTGCTACTTTTTTCAAGAAATATCCCTGTGGGTGCACCATTTTAGGTGACTTCTGAGCAGTACCCCAAACAGAAGAAGGTGAAGATGCTCTGTGCTAATGGGAGAGTACTCTCCTGTTGGCATAATTACTTCACCTCAATGAAACGTGGAAGCTATGTCAGTGGGAGAGTGTGTCTTGCCAAGATAAGGCAGCGTGGACACCACTTTAAGTCAATGTAAGTTACATTGCATGGGAGGGCTTCATTTTCACTCTCCTGAGCAATGTTACTCATATAAACTTAAGCAGTAATGTAGACAAGTCTCCAGACGTGGGCACATTGCATCAATAACACTTTCATTCTCTGTTGGGGAAGGCTTATATAAGGCACATCAGACACCCAATTGATCTCTGAGAAATGAAGCTGTTTGCTACTAAATACTAGGAAAAACCACCCAATTTATATGCAGTCATTTACAGATCTATTAGCCACTTTCTAGGTAAAAGGCTTACTACATTTAGGTTCAATAGTACTGCTCTTTGAGGTAACAGATTTTATATCCAGCAGTTAATGTTTACAGCAGAGATCAGCTTCCTTTGGCATATGGGCCCCTCAGGATAATCCAGTGGAAGGCCTTGAGCCATTTTGTTTACATCGACCATCTGCCAAACATGACTCCCCAGCCCCTGCAGTTCCCAGTGGCTGTGGCTCACCATCCCCAGCCAATGGGAGTTGTGGAAAGTGGCGCTTAGCATATTCCTGTGGCCTGCACTGCTTCCCTTTCTCCCACTGGGAGTTGTGGGGCAGGCCATGGATGGTCTATGTAAACAAAATTCTCCTGAACTGCCAGCGGATTACCCTGATGGGCCATGTGCCAAAGGTAGGTAACCCCTGGTCACAATTATAAGGTGCTGTAGCTGGGTGAAAAAGGTGCTGTAGCTAGGTAAAAGTGCTGTAACTGGGTGAAAAAAACATCACTCACATATTTGTAAACATGTCCCTAAATTTAACTCATGATCATTCTGAATAAATTCATTCCTCTTTGTAAAGGGTTGCTTTTTAATACAGATTTATATAACCAGTTTTTTTGAAACACAGTATTGGGAGAGGCATTGTTGTTTGTTTGGATACAGTTATTTGTGACCGATTGCATTTGAGTGCAAATAGAACCTGTCTATGCACAAGCATGAATAGGCATGTGTGAAGTGCTTCCCCAGACACGGTATATAAATATGCAATAACTGGGTGGGAATGTGATAAGAGAAATTTGGCAAAGTCAATAAACTTGACTTGTAAGGAAGGAAACTAACAATATTAAAATCTAGAGTAACAGGGCTTAACCAAATAGAATACTCTGTACTATGTAAGTAATCCGTTTCAATGGTTTAATATTTCTTATGCCTCCAATGGGTAGAAATAGGGCTTCATTGAAGTCAATGGGATTTTTGTCATTCATTTCTGTTGGCCATTATTTCATCCGCCCACGTCCCCCTTTCTCTTTCTCTCAGCTTTGCATTTGTTTATGAAGGTTTCTTGAGGCTTTGCTGCTGTTCATAAAAGTTACATTATCCAATTAGAAAACAGAAAAATTATATCTGAGGAACCTGTCCCATTGCACAAACCAAATACCAGAAGCTGGCTAGTGAGTATTCTTAAGCACTTATGAATAGTTCACCAAAACACATGGTTCCAATGATAATTGTAAACAAATTATAGTAAACAATGGACAAATTTATAGCATCATATGTGGACTGTGGGTAATTTATAAACATAAACAAGGACAAAAATTGGAGGAAAGATTATTTGCAACAAGTAATTTTGCTAGTCCTGATGACTACACATTGACAGTCAGGAAAAGTGCTTTTTGATATATTGGTCTCAAAGGGTGCATCTAGACTGCGGTGCTCGCTCGAAATAAGCTACACAATTTGAGCTATGCAAATTGCGTTGCTTATTTCAAGCTTATTTTGACATAGTCCATTTCAAAATTTGATGCTGTGTACACAGTGCCAAATTTCGAAACAGACCGATATTCCGACAAATCCCTTAATCCTCGTGGAATGAGGTTTACTGGGACGTCGGAATAGCATGCTCGTTAGTTTGATTACATTTTGAAATAACGGGCATGCTGTCAAAATGTGTAAAACATTATTTCGGGATACTGGAAGTATATTCATCCTGTGATCAACCAATACACCCTGGTCTCTCGCCTCCTCTATCTGGTTCCAATTGAGAAATCCACAGTTTATAGCCTAAATTCTTCTTGTTTGTCCCTTTGGATTTTTCAGTTGGAACCATTTCTATTCCACCAATTATCAAGATCCTCCAGATTTTCTTGTATGATATTCTGATTATCTTCCATATTGGCAATGCCTCCCAACTTTGTGTCACCTAAAATTTTATTAGCACTTTTTGTACCAAGGTCATGAATGAAATGTTAAATAAGATTTCTCACACGACCAATCTCCGAGGTCACATATGTTACCTTTCTTTTGTATATTAGTACCACTACTTGAGATTTTTTCCATTTTGTTAGGATTTTCTTCTCTTCTTAAGCTGCAGGCAGGGCTCACACAAGTCACCATGCACACGGCTGGGATTATTTCCACCATGACTTCTGAACATACTGTTTTTCATGGTGGCACCATCAACAGTGAAGCCTTGAAATCTACATGTGACAGCACCTGTAATGATCAGTTTACATGATGGCAGTATAGCATATAAAGGATTTTCCTCATTAAGTAGCCCTCATAGAATTCTCACCATATTATGTCTGTCTCACACAAGATGTTGAGAAAATGCACTGCATATAAATTGTTGCACTGTAGGCACAAGCCATAAAAGGATTGCATTGTGAACAGACTCAACTGAAACAGCTGTATCAATTTAACTGATTTGTTATTCCAGCAGATTGCTGTGTGTGAAGACAAGCACAAAGAGACCATAAATGTGGAGCTTGTCCATTGCCCTGAATATATTTTTTTTTCATAAGAACATAAGAACAGTCATCCTGGGACAGAACAAAGGTCCATCTAGCCCAGTATCCTGTCTGCCAACGGTGGCCAATACCAGATGCCCCACAGAGAGGGATCACAACAGGTAATCCTCACATGATCCCTCTCCTGTCACCCACCTCCAGAGAAACAGAGGCTGGGGATACCATTCCTACTCATCCTAGCTAATAGTCATTGATAGACCTAACCTGCATTAATCTATCTAGCTCTTTTTTGAATCCTGTTAAAGTTGTAGCCTTCACTGCATTCTTTGGCAAGGAGTTCCATAGGTTGACTGTGTGCTGAGTGAAGAAAAACTTCCTTTGTTTGTTTTAAACTTGCTGCTTATTAATTTCATTTGGTGACCCCTAGTTGTTTTATTGTGGGAACTTTTTCCATACCAGTCATGATTTTATAGACCTC
This sequence comes from Rafetus swinhoei, assembly GCA_019425775.1. Classification (NCBI taxonomy): domain Eukaryota; kingdom Metazoa; phylum Chordata; order Testudines; family Trionychidae; genus Rafetus; species Rafetus swinhoei. The sequence continues at coordinate 32,749,612 of CM033440.1, forward strand.
TTTCATATCCCCCCTTAGTCTCCTCTTTTCCAGGCTGAAAAGTCCAAGTCTTTTTAATCTCTCTTCAGATGGGACCCGTTCCAAATCCCTAATAATTTTTGTTGCCCCTTTTCTGAACCTTATCCAATGGCAATATATCTATTTTGAGATGAGGTGACCACATCTGTATGCAGTAGTCAAGATGTGGGCGTATCATGTTTTTATATAGAGGCAATAATTCTGTCTTATTCTCTATCCTTTTTTTAATGACTCCTAACATTCTATTTGTTAGGATGCTTTTTTGACTGCCCCTGCACACTCAGGCTACATCCAGACTGCAAGCCTCCTTCAAAAGTACTTTCAAAAAAGCACAGTTTGCATTACATAGCACCTTTTTTCGGAAGAGCACTTTCGAAAAAAGGTGTTCTTCCTCGTAAAATGAGGTTTTCCACGGTCGAAAAAACTGCAGCGTTCTTTCAATTTACTTTTGAAATAATGCGGCAGCAGTCTAGATTCAGGGGAAGTGGCCTTTCTTCAAAAAAACCCTGTAGTCTAGACACACCCTGAGTGGATGTTTTCAGAGACCCACAATAACTCCAAGATCTTTCTCTTGAGTAGTTTAAGCCAAATTAGTCCCCATAATATTGTATGTGTAGTTGGGATTATTTTTTCCAATGTGCACTACTTTACATTTATCAACATTAAATTTATTTTGCCATTTTGTTGCCCAGTCACTTAGTTCGGTGAGATCTTTTTGAAGCGCTTCACAGTCTGCTTTGGTCTTAACTAGCTTGAGCAGTTTGGTATCTATCTGCAAATTTTGCCACCTCACTGTTTACCCCTTTCTCTAGATCATTTATAAATAAGTTGAATAGGATTGGTCCCAGCACAGACCCTTGGGGGACCCCACTAGTTACCTCTCTCCACTCAGAAAACTTACCATTTATTCCTACCCTTTGTTTCCTGTCTTTTAACCAGTTATCAATCCACGAAAGGACCTTATGTCATGAGGCATCTTATGGCAACCTAATTATGTCAGTGTCTACACTACGGCTTTGTTCCAACTGATGTAAATTCCCTATTACATCGACATAATAATTCTACCTCTCTGTGAGGCATGGGGCTTATGTTGATGCAGTTAGGGTGATGGACTGTCGACACAGTGTTTCTTACTGTGGGTGTTTGCTGTCCAGTGGTACCGTGAAATAGACAAGACAGCTAGCACCTGAGAAGGGCTTCTTCTGGGTCTATACTCCAAGTTGGGTTTCCACCCAAGCTTCCAGCTTTGGCTTCTGCCCAGGCTCCTCATTCCCTGCTGGCAGCCCTTCTGCCTCTGGGTCACAGCTACTTGCTGGGAGCATGGCAGCTGGCTACACTCTGGGTGTGGATCTCACCACTGGAGGCGAGAAGCCCCAGGTGGCTTCCTTCCCATTCCCAGCTTGGAGTAGGTAGGTGAGACGCCTGGGCAGCAGTCCCCTTCCTCAGGGCTGGAAGTGGGGAGGCAAGAAGGTGGAGAGGCAGCAGCTGAGATCCTGGCTAGGAGATGCACAGTGCAGGCCCATTGATGGGGGTGGAAAGGAATGGGGCAATAGCCCCGGGGTCCAGCAATTCAAAGGGGCTGCACACCATAGTTTAAGTGGCACTGAGGGCTGACTGCTCTGGCCCTGCCTCTTCTCCCCAAGGCCTCACCCCTTCTGGGAGCACAGAGCTGCCTCCACACACCTTGCCCAGGACTGATGGAGGATGTTGGCTGTGCTGGTGCAGTGCTAAGAGTCTGGCTCTAAAGCCACCCACCCACAACCCCGCCCCATCTCAGTTGGTGGAAGCTCTCCTGGTGAGGATGTGCACATCAGTAGAAGGAGGGTGGTATGGACATTGTCAGTAGCTATGCGGCTATACATATATCTTTGGTCCCTCCTCTCCTCCATACACACACTGCACATAACCATCTCTTTCTTCTGGTAACAGTCAACTCCCCAGTGGCTTATGTTAAAGTGAGTGCTGGAGTGGCTAATCAGGCAGTTAACAACATATTTCCACTTTTATAAATACAGAAGGGTGAAACTATTTAGCTTTAGAGAAGGTAACAGCAGGCTGAGAGTTACTGGGAGGTTTTCTTTTACACAAGGATGTGAACCTCCTGGAAATGGAGTGGGCTGTCAAGGTGGATATTTGTTGCCTTCTTCCTCAGATCAGGATAGCTTATATGCCCCAGTATGGTATCAGAAGGCAGCATATAAGGTGAGATTCAGGTGGGCCCATGCTAACCAATGCTGAGGCACCATTGGTCCCTAAGTGCTATGGTAACACAAATAAATAACAATCATAATGCATCCTCTTTAGTTTAAGTGGATGGATTGCTGCAGGAAAATATAAATTCTATGCTCGCTATTGCCAGGAAATGTAATGCTCACAATCAAATGTGGAACCCTGTGTAGTCACAGAGTCACGACAATATATATAATCAGGTTGCTTAAACTATTTTTGTTGAAAGCTGCCCTAATGAGGAAATGCAAGTATTTCACCAAGACAAATGGAAACTCTTGAGGACTTGCTAAAAGGCTGCTTTACAGCTGGTGCTGCCTGTATTCAAAATGCAGTGTTACTGACAGGGAACAGAGAAGGATACAATAAGTCATTAGGCAGTGTGATTCTACCCTGATTCCTAATTAATCCAGTCATAAAAGTGCCTAGAATAATAATTCAAGTGACTCACATGGCGGCTGACAGGGATTTTGAGGTTTTAAAATGATTACCAAACCTAACTAATACAAAATGAGCCAGATCCTGCCCTCAGTTATACTCAGGAAGCAGAAAGATTTCATGATGTTACTATGGAGAGCATTTGGCCCATCATATGCAACTCAGAATTTTTCATATAAATGATAATCAGCTTGTGTAAATAGTATACAGGCCCACCGACGGCAATTGCTCCAGGGTTCATCGATTCAAAAGGGCCTGGGGCTCCCAGCCACAGCTGGTGCTAATACAGCAGCAACGGTTGCTGGAGGCTTAGGCCCTTTAAATCACTTCTGGAGTGCCATGCTGCGAGCTCTGGGCAGTGCAAGGAGTCAGGCATGGAGTGACACAATGTGGGAGGTGCTGAGGGCTGACTGCCCCCAGCTGCACCTCTTCTTCCCATGGCCCGCCTCTTCTGGGAGCATGGATCCACCCCCACCTTGCCAAGATGCTAGGCAATCCTGTCAGCTCCCCTGATGGCGTAGCTCCACTGATGTCAACAAAGCTGTACAGATTTACGCTAGCAGAGAATTTGGCATGTGGTATTTTTGCATTTTTCTTTTTAAGTGGCCATTGTGTAACTTTGGTTCTAACAGTGCACATGAGTTCCAGCACCTCCTGGGCAGTGTTCCCTGTAAACTGGGCCCTTGTGCGGCCACTCAGGAGAGATTAAAATGCTACCGAGCTGATTAGCAGAGCACCCATGGCTAAGTTTTGAGTTTCCATTTGTGGTGCACATTCACACATGACTCAGTGTGCATAAAACAGTTTCTACTCGTGGATGGAAAAAATCCACACATGGATGGAAAAGATTAGAGGGAACATTGCTCCTGGGGGCAGCCAGATTAATTGAATGTGGGCCCGTTCAGGGCTTGCCACTTAATAAACAAAGCTCAGACAGGTAGAAACTTCAAGGAAAACAGTACCAAGCGAACAGTTTCCATCACCCTCCTTTGTAGAAGGATCAAACTGACTTCACTGGTTTCTGGCCAGACTGAACCTTTTAGGTTGTTTGTTTCTGGCACCTTGTCATTAGTGCCATGAAAAATTCTTTTTAAGTACAAGTACAAAGAAATTGACCAATAATGTCAGCCCTTGAAGCAGCACATGGGGCAGTAAACCAGCACCAGACTAATTAATAATTTACACTTTCATAGATAGAGACTTTTATTCTCTAGGATAGTCTAGAATATCAAAGCCTTTTTGCAGACATGACTCACTTAAGCTCCTAACACCTCTCTGAGGTAGATACTTTATTAGCCCTGTTTTACAGATGAAGCAGCAGAGGTATAGTATTACACAGAAAATGACTCCTTATATCTTGTAGTTTGGGTTGCAATAGCATTTGTGGTCTAGTTGTGTCTAATTATCAGCATAAGGTCTTATGGTGGAGGCACTGGACCACAATGTGGGCAATATCAAATCATTGCCCAGATCTGCTTCATCCCTCTCCCATGACCTCGAATAAGTCACCTAGGATGACCTTCCCACAATCCTATAAAAGTCAATGGGGAATTTTGTCATGAACTTCACTCAGGACACTCTTTCACCACACATCTCTCTATGCTCCAGTCCCCCAGCAGTAAAGTGGGACTAAAAAGAAATAGTTCCCAACTTCTTTGGGGTCTTGTGAGGCTAAATGTACAAATACTTGTGCAGTTGACAGATTAAAAGGTGATGGGAACCACGTAAGTAGCTGGAGAAAAGTGACAGGTTTTCTTAGCGGGAAAGAGTATTTGTTTATCATTGAAACGATCAGAAGGATTTTAGGTAGGTGGAAGCTAATTACCTATTCCAAACTGGATAACAGAGCATTCCTTGATCTTGTTCTGAATATTATCTTTCATTAGCACAACTCTGCAGCTCTTGCAAGTGGGAATGTTTGAATTATCCACTAGCTCCAGAGCATAATTTGAAACCTTTTAAGGCTTGCCTCTCTAGCCAATGAACCTGCAGTGCTCCCACTGGCTAAGGCTTGCAAGCTGTGAGGGGTTCATTTGGTGTAACTTTAGCTGTCCGAATAACTGAATTAGCTCTGTTGGCTTGAGAAATAGTTTCAATGACCACTAAAGGAATACCTTGTATCAATGAAATGTGGGGAAGTTATGCAGCCGTATACAGTGTTATTGATGTGGTTTCTCTGAAGGTATGTCTACACTGCAATTAGACACTCACCGCTGGCCTGTGCCAGCTGGCTTAAGCTGGTGTTAATTGCAGTATAGACATGCAACCCAAGCTCTGAGATCCTCACACCTCACTATTAAACAGTCTCTTCAAGCCCTGTAAGCCCAAGGCAGCTGGTGCAGGCCATCTTAGGGTTTTTAATTTGCAATGCAGACCTATCCTAAGAGAAAATCTGAACATGCTCTTGAGTATCTCTTGCTGACTGCTTCCTGTTTGAACAGCATGCACAGACATTTCTAAATTAAACACTTTAACTAAAAATAAATGGAACCATCTCCCTGTGGAAATGAACTATTTAAACTGTGAAGGGAGGTATTTGCTGCCCTTATGGGAAAGTGCAGGTTTTTACATGGATGATATTCAAGTCAGCCTTCAAGAGGGAGTAGTTATGCTTCTTTTCATTTGTAAGACTAAAATAAAAGGTGTTGCTTCTAGAATAAAGGCCCCACTCACAGAATGTGAGACAATCTCCCTGCTGTGCATTACAAAACCCAGTGCTTTCATTGCAAAGAGATTAATAAAGGTAACATCCATGTACGCCACTAGGACTTACATAGCTGAAATGCTAGTTGCTCACATACCTAAAACATAAACTGTATCAAATATAAACCATGAGATGGGGTTCAACACTCTTAGGCTTTGGGCATAATACTAACAAAGACCGCATCTGTAACATTCTCTAGAAGCTGTATGTAAAATGTGCCTTCTGGGTAAAGGCATTGCATGGTTTCTGCTTCATTGCGTCATGCTACAAAGGCAAAGCTGAAAGCCAATATTCAAATGAGGCCTAAAATCGAAATACTATCTTTCTCCATTAGAGGGTGGTCCCTACTCATCATGGTTGAATTCTGCTGGTAGTAGCAGAAGACCTGCATTGCAGTCAGCTGCGTTGTATTTGGCACATGAATCGAGAAATGGCTATAGCCTTCATCCTTCATTAAAAATTGAAGGAAATAAATTACATCTATGTTTATATATACACAGACACACAACCCAAACATATCTACATACACATGCACACACAGTGTGTATGTGTGTACACACATATTATTTATGTGTATAAACAGCTGCATGTGCGTGTATAGAGAGAAGCTGCTTAAAGAAGTTGAATTGTGGTAATAGCTGCAGAAAAAGGGACAGAATTCACCAGGAAAGTATATTTGCTCTTCCATGGATACCACAGCATCACAAATCCATTTAGTCTATCCTAGTGAAACATTCATGCAGACACAGCAATTTTTATGCATAGACATACAACAATATTGTATAAAACCACAAAAACTTACATTAATAGAATTTTAGGATTAAATGTTCCAAAATGAGGAAATTTCAATATTCAGCGTACCAATAGACCAATCTTACTCCAATTCTATGTTAATATAAATTACAAAAGACTTTTTTATGAAAAGATCATATTTAATTGTTCAAACAGTACAATAAATTGTATATACAAAAAGATTTTCATGCACGATGTTTTAAAGCTTACACACTTATACCACCACATATGACTCTGTCTATACCAGACAAAGAGAATCCAAAATGATGTATATGAGCAATACAAAGTAAAAATTGCTCGTTTGCGACATACACAGATTAAGTGTAACAACAAAGAGTATTAGCGAAACTTTACTGCTATATATAGTTCACCTAGATTTACAGCTATATTCGCTGTATATCCGTATGTATGCAATTTTGAGAATTGCACATAAAGTTCACATTGTGTGTTTCTGTGCAAACTCCCTAAGAAAAAGGCCCAGCTTGAATATTTTCGTAAATTTCCAATAAAAAACCCCCCACACCTTTGAGTTGAGAGTAAGTGCAGAAAACCATGGTACAATAGGTGACTGTTTTAAAAAGACAGAAATAGGTGTAATCCGTGGGTTATAATGTAAAATATTTGGCAATGTTGGGGCAGATTCCTAGCCAAAATAAACTGATGTAGCTCCATTACAGCCATTTTATCTCAACTAAGGCTCTGGTTTCTTGTCGTTAGCAAGCATAGCCAGTGCCTATTATAGAGTGTGATTCTATAAGGCACTAAGACTTTTGCCCTGCATCCAGTGATAGGAGTATAGTGGGAATAGCAATGCTCATAATGCATATGCTCCCAGAAGCCAAATCAACTTATGTTTGTGAGTGTAATGTTGATATTTTATTCTCTACAGTTGCAATCTCTGAAATCATGTTATTTTTCGGGTGCTTATAGGCATGGTTTTTTCAGAGGCTCTATTCATAATTACATCATGTACAATTAGTACAGGAAACGTCAAAAGCATTTTGAAAAAAAAGGCCTTTTTTGAAAATATTACCTATACAGTTTTTTTTTACTGATCTCTCTGCTTTAAGACCCCATTATTAGTCCACATGGTCATGCCAAAATGTACCTTTGATATGAAATAGAATCTATATCCATCAGCACATAGCTACACTATATAAACCATATATACTATAAATACTACACTATATATACTTTGTGAGTGGTCTAAGGTCAGGTTTTTGAGCTGCAGAATAATTATTTCAGGCTCATTACTCTCTCCTCAGATTTCAAAGTGTACAGCATCTGGGCTTGCTATCCCTCCAATCCATCTGCCTGTTAGTCCCAAGTCTAACAAGAATGTACTTTAAAAGCAGCACAAGAACTTTTTTCTTTTAGAAAACACAGCAGAGCAGCAATAATGTTTGAAAAATGTAGATACACACAGTATTTAGTACAATACAATTCATGCAGTATAAGAGTAAAGGCGAAACATCATTAGAAGAATGCTGCTGTCATCATGTATTGAAAGACTTAGGCAGCTGTCCTATGGACGAGACTTAATATTCCTTCATTTCCCATTCAAACCTACCTCTCTCTCTCTCTCTCTCAACCTCTCTCTATTTCTCTCTCACACACACACAAACACACACACACCCATCCTCACTCTTTTCAGTTACATTTAAAAGTACCTGGATAGCTTTTTCATGCAGAGCTTGTGTTACACATTGTACATATGGTGTGAAGTTCACAGATGAGAAATGTGAGTGCCTAAAATAAATACTACATGAACCCTGAGATGTGTGAGGTCCTTTGGGATTTCAGCAAATGAAAAGCCTATCAGTCTCTGCCATAGCAGACGCTCCCTACAATTGGCAGCTTCATGCTTCATTATGCATGGATCAGATATATAGGTATTGCCTTAGGCAAACTCCCTGGTATAATGGTGAAGTGCATGCTGGGGAAGGCAAATGTCTTTTGGCCATTAAAGTGAAAGATGAGGGAAAGTGGGGTATGGAGTTGATTAATCAAAAATATGAGGGTACCATTTATTCTTGAGTTTCCTCTTCAGGAGTTATTTCTAATATTATGCATTTTTTTTTACATTTAGTGGATTTGACAATGTTTAAAAATGAAATTATTCTTGTCTATCCAGCTGACACACACACAATAAAACAATAAGCATTCAGGTTTGTTTCCTATGGAAAAAATGTAAAAAAGTGTTGCTGTCTTTCATTACCCATGGAACAGACTTTGTGTTTACAGCACAGAGTGAGCAGGCAGACTTGCTGAAGTTTTGCAAAAACTGTTGAACAACATTAAAACATATCATGCTGCCTTAAATGAATAAAAATGATTGCAGAGATCTAGGTACAGTGGGAAGAGATTCATGGATACTCCCTGTGCTGGGAAAACAAAAACCCACACACAATACTTTGTAACATGTATGTGCAGTTTTAATTAAGAAAGATAACAACAGCAAAGCTATCTTGAGCCACGGTACAATGTTAAGGGAGAAACAATCATTACTGGTGATTTCTTGTAAAACAACAATTGCTTAAAATGTTTATGGGAACTGCATTTCATTGTGCTCTGAGAAAACTCTGATCCTTAGAGCTCAAGCAGAGAAAAGTACTACTGAGCACTGGTCTCCCCTCATGAAAATTCCCCTTTCATCTTACAGAATCCCCTTTCTGAGATTTTAATCAAGATATGTACCACCATTTAAACTTTAAAATATCATTATAAAGTCTTTTTCATAGGAACAAATGTGCCAGTTTTTCCTCAGAGGTCACTTTTCCTCCCTTTGGTAACAGAAGGACAACTTAAAATTGTTTCCAAGTCTGCAACAGGTACCAAAATAAAGCAAAGGAAATGTATAAAGTGGAGACATTTAAGAAGTTAAGCCATCAACAGATGTAAAACAAACAAACAAACACACTCACACAATAAAAAACCTAACCTTCATCTCCCCAAAAAACCATTAATGTCTCTCAGTAATCTTACAGTGTGTTCAGACAAGTTATGGTTAGGAATGTAAAACTTAAATGTAAAGAAAGTGCATCTGGTGGAGATTAAAAAGGATAAAGCGGGAAATCAGTTTGATGCATACTTCAAAATGTTCTCATAATGTAGTTTGTTCTATTACTTGAAAAGAGGGTAACACTGTTCTTTTATGTCTAGTTTTAATCCTATGCTTTTAAAGTATCTTTTATTTGCTACTATTTGAGGTGAATTGCCCCACTTCAAGCTTTAAATTTAATTTGAGGATTTTGACTTTAGAGAGGCATCCTTTGAATAATCTTCTGAAGTCATAGTTTATCATCTGTTTTACCAGGCAATAGGTTATAGTGAATATGTGATGTTCTGTGGTATGGTGTTTCTCAAGGCCCTTCAGGAAAATCAAGAACGTATGTTCAGTACGAAAGCTAATATTTCTTTGTGTTAGGGACAAGAAAGGAGTTTTGGTTACAGATCTGTTGACTTATAAGCATAAATATAAAAAGTGACATGTCAAATTTAAGAGGATCAGCTGTGTTAGTCTGTATTTGTAAAAACAACAAGGAGTCCTATGGCACATCAAAGACTGGGGGTACGTCTACACTTGCCCCCTAGTTCGAACTAGGGAGGCAAATGAAGCATACCAAAGTTGCAAATCAAGCGCGGGATTTAAATATTGCACGAGGAGTAACAGTTAGTCCGAGGGAAGGGTTTCCGATTGAATTACCGCGTCTACACGTGGCAAGTTAAATCGGGCGACCGGCATTTTAAAATGGCGACCGGCCGCGAATATGCTAATCAAGCGCAGGATATTTAAATCCCACGTGTGATTTGCAACTTTGGTCTACTTCATTTGCCTCCCTAGTTCGAACTAGGGGGCAGTAACAGATTTATTTGGGTATAAGCTTTTGTGGGTAAAAACCACTTCAATATGATGCATCTGATGAAATGTTTTTTACCCATGAAAGCTTATGTCCAAATAAATCTGTTAGTCTTTAAGGTGCTACAGGACTCCTTGTTGATATATCAAATTTAGTCACGTAGGGCATGTCTACACAGCAGCATTATTTCGAAATAACTCACATTATTTAGAAATAACTAGGTGAACGTCTACACAGCAAGCCCATTATTTTGAATTAATTTTGAAATAACAGGTTTCTTATTTTGAAATCTGTAACCCTCATTTCACGAGAAATAATGCCTATTTCTAAATAGTTATTTCAAAATAGGGCGTGTGTAGATGGGGCCGCTGGCCTTCAGGGCTTCTCACAAGTGCCCCAGTGGCCACTCTGTCCACACTCAACAGAACTCTATAGTTCCCCTTCCCCTGCAGCCCTTAAAGCTGCAGCCACAGGGGAAACAGTTTGGGGCATGACATGAGCCCTGCTAGCACCGTGCAACACAGCAGTGCCCAGCTCTGCCTTCCCTGCTGCCATGGCAGACTGCAGTATGCCTCCTGAGCCCCTCACAGCTGCCAGCACAGCTGCAGGCAGCTCCCAAGCCACTGCCTGGGGGCAGAGGACGTGGGCCCCATCTTGGACTGGTGTGGAGATCCTGGATCTCATTGAGGCCTGGAGAGAGGAGGCAAACCTCCAGGATCTCCTCACGAGGCACAGGAATGCTGACATCTATTTCCAGATGGCTGATAGTCTGGGCCAGAGGGGACACATGCGCACTCAGAAGCAGGTGCTCATGAAAGTGAAAGAACTCAGGCAGGCCTATACCAAGGCCCGGGAGTGCAGCTCCCACTCAGGGGCAGCACCCCAGATCTGCCCCTATTTTGACCAACTTACCAAATCCTGGGAGGGGATTCAGTCCCCCCCTTGTTGTGGACACTGGGCTGGAGACATCCACTGTTACCCTCTCAGAGGGCAGGCCTGTGGCTGAGGAGGAGGAGGAACAGAAGCAGGACCAGGCCACTGAAACCATGATGCCCACCAGCCAGGAGCTCAGTCTGTCTCTGGAGCCAATACTGCCCTTCCAGGATGTCGCCCAGGGTTTAGACAAAGCCAGGGAAGGCCCATCCGGTGAGCTCCATTATTTTCCCTAGACACACGGGTGGGGAGGGGCGGGGAGGCGGCGGGCAGCGAGGGACTGCACGCTCCTCGCTCTGACTTCTCAGCCTAGGGATTGCATAGCAGCCTGTGCACATGGAGTGGTAGTCTGGAGCACACAGCCCCAGGAGGCTGCCTCAGAGGACCCTTGTGCTTCTTCTCACAGAGTTTCTGGAGAGGCCTGCCTTAGTCCTGACTCCATAGTAGGACACCCTCCCACCACCAGCCACCACTAAGGAAGATGGGGTCAGGGACACACACACACAGCAGTGTCACACATGGCACATGGTCAGGCCCGCACTCTTGGGGCAGCATCTGCTCCCAGGCAATCACAGCGAGGTGAAGGACACCGACCCCCTGCTAGGGGAGCCTGCTGGGAGGGGAAAGAAGTGAAGGGGACCCCAGTAGCACTCTCCCTGGCAAGTGGTGTTTGCCACTCACACACACCTACCCCCAACACCCTACTCCCCCTCTCCTCCATCAGGCAGAGATAGAAGTCCTCTCCCTGCAGGATGCAGCTACTGCCAGACCCAGCATGTGTGTGCCATGGAGGGAAGCCGAGCTACCCGGTCGCCCCCTTCCTCCTGCAGGCTCCTGCCCCTCTGGCTTTTCCCCCTTGTTTCCCCCCATGTGGCTGCTGAGGGCCCCATACAAGAGGTAGTGGGACCACATGAGGCAGGTGCCACTCCCAGCTCCATCCCTGAACCCCACTTCCTCCTTCCTCCCGTTTCCACCTCCCTCCTCCCTGTGCCAGTTTCTTTCCCCACTCCCTCCCCAGTTTTATTTACCCCAAATAAAAAAAAAGAGTTAATTGTTTCAAACCAAAAAGTCTGCTTTGTTGTATCTGCAAGGGAGAGTAGGGTGAGCAGGGAGGAAGGGAAGACAGCAGAAAGGAGGGGTGAGGGAGAAAAGTCACATGGGGCAGTGCAGAGGCTCCTTGTGGGAAGGTTCAGGGAGAGTCTCGCAGGTGTCCTTGTCTGAAACTCTCCCTCAGGGCCTCCCAGAAGTGCACACCCCCCTGATGGGCCTACTAGATGGAAACCATGTGTGGCTGTTCAAAAAGCCTTGGTGAGCCCTCGGCCTCTGCCCCTCATCCTGGTAGGATGTGCAGGACACAGCATGCCACTGCCACCTGTGGTATATTTCATTTGCCGAGGTCAAGCCAGCTCAGGAGACAGAGGAACCTCCCTTTCAAATGGCCAAAGGTGCCCTCCATCACAATGTGAGCCCTGCTGAGCCTGCTGTTGAAATGTTCGTTGGTGGGGTCCAGGTATCCAGTGTAGGACTTTATAAGCCAGGGGAGCAGAGGGTAGGCTGCATCCCCCATTATGCACATCAGCATGTCCATGTCCCAGACCTTGATGGTGCAGTTGGGGAAAAAAGCATGGCATGCATCTTCTGGTAGAGGCTGGAGTTGTGGAAGATGCGGGCATCATGCATCTTCCCTGACCACCTGACATTAATGAAGTGGCTGCGGTAGTCCCTAATGGCCTGCAGGACCCATGGAAAAGTACCTCTTCTGGTTTATGTAGTCAGATGCTGGTGGTTGGGAGCCCAGATGGGTGCCATCAGTGCCCCCCTCACAGTTGGGGAAACCCATGGCAGCAAAGCCAACGATGATGGGGTCCAAGTTGACCAGGAGGATGACACTGCACAGTAGGATGGCATTGATGGCCCTTACCACCTGGTGAAGGAGACAAACAGAGAATCATGGGGTTGCCAGAGCCCTCAGGAGGTCCCTGAGACCAAGCTCCCATTCCCGCACGCACCAGGCCCAACCCCAACAAACTCCATCCTCCAGCAGGGCTTTGTGAAGCTGGGACTGGAAAACCTCCCTGGAAACCCCATTCCAGCAGTTTAGCACCCTCCCAATAACATAGTAAGAGTCATACGTGCATGAGCATGGCCCCAACAGTCGATCTCCCAACACCAAACTGGTTTCTGACGGAGTAGTAGCTGTCTGGCGTGGTGAGCTTCCACAGTGTGATGGCGACCTGCTTCTGGAGGGGATGGCGGGTCTCAAGTGGGAGTCCTGTTGCCTGAGGGCAGGGTCAAGCCACTCGCACAGCTCCAGGAAGGTGGCCTTCCACATGTGGAAGTTCTGGAGCCACTGCTGGTTGTCCCATGGTTGTACCACTCCATGACGATCTGGTCCCACCAATCAGAACTCTTTTCCAGTCACCAGAAGCGGTGGGGCACTGTGCGCAGGAGAGGGCGGGAGGGGCTGTGCTACATGAGCAGTGCATGGAGAGAGGAGAGAAGGTATCCCAGAGGGAGCTGCAGGTCCACAAGAGCAGCCTGCAAAAACTGTATCAGTAGGTGCAGTATGAGATTCAGGAGCCGGATACTGCTATCCGGCAGGTCCAGCTCCATGGCTGGAGTGCTGTGGTATCCACAAGGGCAACCAGAGCAGTCAGTGAGAAGGGTTTGCTGTCCCTCAAGGAGGTAGGCAAAGGAGAGGAGCCTGAGACATGACTGTACAGTGGGGTCCCTTTAAGCACGAGCCTCAGCTAGCCTCAGGAAGCAGCTACAGGAAGTGACTGCTGTCCTGATGCCCTCCCCAAAGTGCTTCTGGGGGGGCCTTAAATGTGATTCAGTGTCCAATCAGTGTGGATGCTCTATTTCAAAATACCCCAGTGCTGTTTCGATGGGCATTTGCTGTGTAGGTGTGCTATTTTGAAATAAGCTATTTCGGAGTTTTTATGCCTAAATAGCTTATTTCAAAATAATGCTGCTGTGTATACGTACCCATAGATACAACGACCCCATCCCATCTCCTTGCCATACTGCCTAGTCCAAACCTCCTCTACCACATATTCTTAACACTGTCTTTTCAGTCATTTTCAGAGTTTGATGGAAAGTGAATTTTAGTGTATAATTTATTTTGAGCCTGATTTTGCATTCCTTCATGCCCAATGAAACTCACTCAGATTAATGTGAATAGTCAGCTACTTTTTCTGCCACATGCAAGATGGCTGGGCCATAGAAAGATAGAATAACTTGAACTTATCTACCTTTACAATGCACTTCAAAGGAGATCAGAGCCACAAACCGGTAAAATCCTATGAAATGTTAAGAAAATAAAAGCCTTTTATAACAGAGATCTGTAAAAAGTTTGCTGCAAACTCTGTAAGTGCCTGAACCACACCTGGTTTAGGATTTCATTTCAAACTCAAGTGAACCTTAACTCATTTATATTTTACATCAAAACTATGAGGAAATTATGATTTTGTCTCACAGTAACCATGTGTTTTCCCTGGTTTGCTGAATAAGACCTGTTACCTCTGATCTTATTCTGTACGCTCTTCAGAGCTGGGACCATCTTTTGTTCTATGTTTGCACAGTGCTCTGATCCATAATTGGAGTGTCTATGTACTTCTGCAATACAAATAAATAACAACAACAATAATGGTGTAGAAGTAAAACAAGGTAACATTCAAACGAGTTTCATTTGTAGATACAAAATGCCAGGCAAACCTCATGGTTTAAATCCACACATCCTGGGTCTGATTCTCATTTACATAAGGCTTCTTAAAGAAGCCATAAGTTACATACATTACTGAGAAAGTGAGGTAAAGAGGCTGCAGCAAAAATGAGAATCAGGCACTTGGCAATGAATGCAAACATGCTGACCTTTGACATCTGTCTGTTCCATAGCCTGTTCTATTAACCTTATTCTTATTTTAGCAGGTATATCTGTTTCAACCCAACTCCTTCAGCATCTTTCAGCTCATAAACCATATTTTGCCAGCACAGAAACAATGGACCAAATTCACTCCTGGTGCAAATGGGCACATCTGCCATTGGCCACAAAGGGTTATGTATCTGCTTAGGCCAGGCTGATGTGAACCAATGGCTTTTTATCTTTGCAAATAACCATCAAAATCACTTTCAATATACATTACACTCAAACAAACAGAAAGAACCATTGGCATTTCCAAGCTGTGTTTTCTACCTGCCTAACCTCTCAGAAGTCCCAGACTCTGTCCTCTCGTTCAAAGACACTTGGTAACAGGAACTCTCTTTCTACCAGCAAACCAAGGGGCAGCTGTCTTAGGAGTGATCATCCCTATCATAAAAACAGTAAGTTCTGGCTGCTCTGCAAAGTGCAGTGGTCCCAACTGTTGCTGGCCTAGGAGTCAAAACCCAAACTTGGGTAAAGGTCATAGACATATCTTAACCATAGGTCTGAAGGAAACTACTTGAAAGGCAGTTGGACAAGATTGAAAGAGAATTGGGTTTTGTTTCTGCTTTGCAGAGCCAGAGTTAGGCATGAAACGGACTAAAAACTGCTGAAGGCCCCGAGCAACACACGCCCCCCCCCCCATTTGTTTTTTATTATGTGCTCTCTGTGAGTGTGAGAATATTCCTGCATAGGGCCTCCAATGGACTAGCTCTGCCTCTGCTACTTTGCATTCCCACTCCAATATTACCCCTCTTTTCCTTTCTTAGCCCTTTACCCTGCCACCCCAGGAAAGCAGCTCACCACCTGCAGGGCACACATTTTACCTCAGGTCACTCTGTGTATAACGCTCCCCAGTAGGGGCATTGGAACAGGGAATGCTGTGTGTGGGGCAGATCTGGACCTATCATTTTTACCAGCTGTAAGGGAGAGTGATGCAGGAGGGAAGAGGTCGAGAGGAGCTTATGTGGGGTAGTGGTTAAGGGGGGAAGAGGTGGCATGGAAGCGATGTCTCACGGAAAAAGGTAGTGTGAGGACAGGGTCTCAGGTGGAATGGGCAGAGTGGGGGAAGGGACTCAGGCACAGGCAGACAAGGAGGCTCCCCCACTTTTAGGCAGCTTCTGCTGTACCTGTTCCCCACTCTGAATGACACAGCGAATGAAGTTGGGAACAGTGAGAAATGCCAACCAAAGCACCCTGGTATTTCCCACCCTGGTATACATGGGGCTGGAGGCTAGCTTCTCCAAGCCAGTGGTTCATGTTCTACCCATACTGGTATTTGAGCCATATTACCCTCACTGTCCATGTGCTACAGTCAGGGTAGGCAGCAATGATGACTCTAGGATCTGGAGAGTCAGCTGGCAACTACCTCTCTGATTTCACAGCCGTCTCTTTTCACTTATTGTTGCTTATTTCTTTGCCTCTGCTTACCTATTCCCCCTGTCTCTTCTTCTTTCTCACATGTCCCTGCTGCCCATCATATCTACACAGCCCTACAAGTCCCTTCTACACTCTTTCCCCTACTATGTCTGCCCTCTGCTGCTCCCCAGCACATTGTGAAGTCTTCACGGTGGGGTACCAAGCAACATTTCTTAAGTGCTAATAAGTGTCCCTTTGCCTTTGAGCCAGCAGTACACAAACAATGGAGAAGAGCTGAATTCTGGTGGCACACACAGTGCCATCAACTTGAGGCAAAGTGGCATTTACTATGTTTATTTTGTTCCCTCTTGAAGCCCCAGTGTGCAGCCAGCAGAGTGAGATGAAGAAGTGGTAAGAGGATAAAGAGAGCTGCCCAGGCTGGTGCAAGATATAACAGAAAATGAATGAGAAAAAAGGTCCCTAATATGGACCCTCCTACTTCAGGCTGGAGGCTTCCCACTGTGATAATGATATATTGTAAGGCTGCTAGACTACCAGACCAGCTAAAAGTCCAAATGTTTTCCATACTCAGAGCTGCAACTCATCGAGCTGTTTAACTCCGGGCTATATCACTCCTTGCACAATAAATCATTCTGATAATGCTGCATTTGGGATGATTACAGTTTATTAAAGCTAATGTTAAAATTATATGATAAGGATAAGAAGAGAAAAAGTCTGCACATCTGGGTATAGTGCTTAAATTTTCCAAAAGTAGAAAGGGCTACTTAAAAATAATACAATGCAGCTAGTACATGATCAGCAATAACCCAAATTTATACCAATAAATCTAACTATTCAGTTTAGATATTAGAATACAAATATTTGGATACATCACTCATGAATAGCTAGAGAGAGAGCTGCGGAAGGCAAATATGGCAATGAATGAAGATTATCCTTCAGTGTTAGGGAAATGAGGGTAGGTTTTTCCTGATAAAATACAATCCATCATGGAAGTATTTCAGTTACTTTCCTGACTTTTCTTCGCATTGGCACTCCAGCTCATTATTCCTGACATTGCAGTGTCCAATGATGTTTTCTAGGTAGATGATGCTTGACCATCTGATAACATGTGACTCCATAGTTGCCATATTAGCAGAGTGTAATGCTGACTGATTCCACATTTCCACAACATTCACTTGTTACTGGGGTCCCATACACCCAGTGGCTCCGACATCAGCGCATGTGTTTGAATTTTGTAATCCCTAGCTCTAAAATTGTCAGCCAGAGGGGCGTATTTCTCCAGCTTTCAATATCGTGTGTCATAGAAGGCTGAAGTCCTGTTTTCAAAAGGAATTGTAATGTCCACAATGATGATCTTCTGTTCCTTGGTGGTGGTGATGATGTCTAGTTGCAGTTAGCTGTTCTTTCCAGGGAAGGTGGAGTTCACAGCAACTTTCCTCATGGGTGGCAGGATAGTTCTGACCAGGCGATCTTGGATGGCATTGTGTCTCAGATCCCAGGCTCTTGAGTAGGACTGGCAGCTATACAAGATATGGGGTAGCATCTCATTGGCACAGCCACACTTCCTGTATTGTTTGTCCTGATTCCTGTGGGGGACAGTTCCATTCAGTGGGACACTGTTGAGCTCGTCTCTGTGGATGAACCTCCAGTTGGCAAATCGAGTGAAGATGCTCCCCAGGAGGAAGTGGTTGCTGGTCTCCTACTTGGAAATCACCACAAAGACTTAGTCCTGGTCTGGCTTCCATTTCAAGTTTTCTGCATCCTGGCAGTGGATGGTATCCTTCAGGGACTTATCCAGCATGGTTCTAGCTCTGAGAGTGATGACTGTATGCTCTGTATTCTTCCCCTGTGCTACCAGGGCTCCCAGCTCCAGGCATTCCTCGCACCATGTCCAGTGGCAGCTGATACGCTTCTCCAGTCATTGTGTAGCATTGCAGGCACAAGTCCAGAGTGAAGCAAAGTCTGCTCTCTTTTCAAATTTACCTTCTAGTGAAATGTTGACATCTTGGTTGGAGGGTGTTCTGGTGATTTGCTTCCTGGTGATGTCGTGCCTAGCACTCTCTGTGATGTTCCTCATCCCAGCATCCGAGCATGTCAGAAGACAACTGTGCAGCACTCACACATTCAAAGGATGTTGGTGCCACCCTGCCTGTAGGAGATGTACATCAGTTCATTGCTGGCCCTCTGGAGAAGAAATATCCACTTCTTCACTCACTGCCTGATGGTGCTGTGTGCCTTGTTAACAGGTACCTGCACTACAGCAGATTATCTGAGGATGAATGAAATATTGGGGGAGGGGGGAGGGGGAGGGGAAATCAGGCAGGTGTTCAAGGCATTTATCTGCCATCATTCTAATAGGGAGGAGCTGATCCTGGTCACATCGTGTAGGCTTTCCGAGATGGTATCTTCAAGTGTCTGCTGCATGTCGAAACCTTCTACAGCTAAAAGAAAGATAACTCCCTCTTTTTGCTATCTCCTTCCTGTGTAATCCAAGCAACCCAATTTATAATTTAATCCAGGTACCAGAGCTAAAACTCAATCCTGGAAGCCTCTGAACATAAGAACAAAGCTCCACCACTCTTTATGCTACTGTAGTCAACAATATGCACTTGTTCTGTCTGCTTTGTGACCATGGTCACCACCGGTCTACAATCTACTGTTTATGGATTACATAACCTGTTTTAAAAACTTAAAAAAACAACAAATAGTCTTCAGAAGTGGGTTGTGCTCATGAAAGCTCATGATACTATCTACATGTTTTGCTAGTCTCTAAGGTGCTGAAGGACTTTTCATTGTTTTTTAAGTTTTTCCAGTTACAGACTAACTCGACAACTCCTCTGAAACTTTTGAACATAACCTATTTTGTACTGTTTCAGAAGCAGTTAAAATGAAGCTGTCATTTCTCTCTGTTCTTGCTCTAGGAACTTCAATTCTCATTATCTGAATTTCAGCTAATTTTTTCCAGTACTTACCAAACTTTTCATCCTTCTGAGACAATGTTTTGAAAATGGCAAGCAGTGCAAGCAAGGCATGCTTTTCAAACACAGATCTAGCATCTTTCAGCTTTCCGAAATTCCAATCTTAGTACATTCTTCAGAATAACATAATAAAAGGCAAAAACTTGTGTTAAGGAAGAGCGATTACAAGGATTTCTAACTGAAAGAAGTAGAGACACTAATCTACAGTAAAACATACTCCTATAGATTCTGAAGAGAACACTGAAAGAAGGCAAATTATATGCAACCCCCTTTTACACTCAGGAAAATATCAGTAGGGGGAATAGATTCTTCATCTAATAGCCCTCCCTCATGCTGGATAAAAATAGCACTCCCTTCTTATATTATTTTTTTCTCCATTGACATAATTAGATCAGTTTTTAAAAGAAGTGAACTTGCAGCCTGAGGGGTACTCAGAATCTGCAACTCCCTTTCTGCTGAGGTTCTCAGGCAGGTGTAGCCAGCCATACTAAGACATGGGACTGCAGTGATGGGGCATGGCCTCTCTCCAACAGCAGCCACTCTCTACCCTCTCATGGGGGAGCCAGGGATGCCAGGCCCCACCACTGGAAGCAGAGGGGAAGGACAGGAAATTTAAAAGGCAGGCCCTGCAGCTTATCTGAGTGACAGCTGGGGAAGAGAACAGATGTCCCTTGCCTGCTGCTGAACTCTCTGCCTGAGATGGAGTTCCACAGCACCCAGGACCCAGAGACATTGCTGGGACTGCTGATGGACCAGCACCGCACGGGAGCTGCTAGGACTGCCCTAAGTATGCACCTGTAGAGACTGAGGAAGCCCAGGAGATGGAGGTACACTTGGAAGGGTTAGTAGGGAGGAGCCCAGGGACACCAGACATTAGTTCAATTGTGTTACCAGAGTCTAGGTCAGCAAGTTTCAGTGGGACGCCTGCTGCTCCAGTGGTAGAACACTCTGACACTATCAGGGCCCTGGGCCAAGACCTGGTGGACTAGGGTGTGTCTGGGTCCTCCAACCCCATGGCTGCCTCACCAATCTTAGGCCAAGAGACCTGCATTTGCTGTCTGCCTGAGGCAGGAGGCAAGGTGAAAGACTGCCCATAGTTCGGCTCTGCCCAGAGGGCCAGAGCCCCTAGACTGATTGTGGCTTGGCCCTGCTTGGAGGTAAGAGCCCCTAGACTGCTAACTCTCCATGCATTGTATTGATAAGTGCATCATAGTGAGAGGGCCGGGCCTTCTTTCAAGACTGACTAGCCACAAACCCTTATGGGGACCCACAGAATATTGCCCTGCAAAATGATCTGGTGACTTGATCACAGTCTAAAAGTACTTAGATGGGGAAGAGAAATTTGATAACAGGGGCTCTTCAGTCTAGCAGAGAAACATAACAAGATCCAATGGTTGAGAGTTGAAGCTAGACACATCCAGATTTGAAACAGGGCACATTTTTTTTATAATTTAGTGAAATAAGCCATTGGAACAATGTACCAGGGGTTGTGGTGGAGTATGGATGACTGGAATTTTTAAAATTAAGATTGGATTTTTTTTCCTTAAAGACAAGTGCTAATTCAAGCAGGAATTAATTCAGAGAAGTTGTACAGCCTGTGTTATGAATCAGCTCAGCATGGATAATCACCGGGGTCTCTACTGGCTTTATAATCTAAGATTCTATGAAAAAGAAACCATTTCATGGAAAAGAACTTGGGTCTTAGGTCCCCAACGAGCTATAGCAAGGCTTGAAACTTCTATCAAAGGCATCTCATATGCCTTCTGCAGATCCGCTGCCCTCTCTTTGACCCCGAGGAACCAACCCCTTTAGAGCATCCACTTGTCATCAAAGTCATTTCATTCACTTGACACCAATGACACCTTCTAGCAACAGGAGGTAAAATAATCCTGTTGCTATCCACCTTGCCATTACTACCACTACTCTTCCTCATGTACCCCTCTTTTGTCATACTGTTGGCAAGGGCCTGAGCAGCCATTTGTGCCTTGGCCAGTGAGCCATCAAGATGCAATACAGTATGCACTTTTGGACCCCAGCTTCCCAGGCAGTATCAGAGAACATCTATTTCAGAGCAACCATTCTCCTTCCTCAGTGCCTGGACACACTCCAGCTGCAGAGATGAATACCGCTGTGCAGAAGTGGTCCTGAAGTGCCTCCAGACTGCAGGAGTTAAGTTAGCATTACAGAGTTGTGGCTGCTCCAGTTCTTAGGGCATATCAACACAGCAGCATTATTTCAAAATAACTAATGTTAATTTGAAATAACAAAGTGAAATAATTTCAAAATAACAAGCTTCAGGACCATAGAAAAGTACCTCTTCCAGTTTATTGATCCGATGTCCGGTGGCCCAGATGGGGGTGTGAGTGCCGTTATTTCCCCTCCCCTGCCCCTGCAGTTGGGGAAACCCATGGTGGCAAAGCCAGAAATGATGGGATCGGCGTCACCCAGGATGATGACCCTGTGCAGCAGTATGGTGTTGATGGCCCTCACCACCAGTAAGAGGATACAAACAGAGAATTAGAGTTGCCAGGGCCCTTGGGAGTTTCCCGAGCCCAACCCCCCTTCCCACACACCATGCCCAACCCCAATTTATCCCATCCTCCGACAGGGCTTTGTGAAGGCAGGACTGAAAAACTTTCCAGGGAGGGATCTTCCACCCCTCCTCCTTCCCTAGGGAATCCCATTTCAGCAGTTCACTGTCCTCCTGGGACAATAGCATGAGTCAGTCATACTTGCATGACCATGGCCCCAAAGGTCATTCTTCCCATGCCAAACTGGTTCCCAATGGAGTGATAGCTGTCCAGCGTAGTGAGCTTCCAAAGTGCAATGATGACCCATTTTTGGAGGGGGAGGGCGGGTTGCATCTGGGTGCCCCATCATCTGAGGGCAGGGGTGAACCACTCACACAGCTTGAGGAAGGTGTCCTTTTACATGCAGAAGTTCTGGAGCCACTGCTGACTGTCCTACCGCTCCATGACAAGCCGGTGTCCCATCACCAGAAGTGGCGGTGCATGGTGTGAGGGGGAGAGCAGGAGGGGCTGTGCAGCATGAGCAGTACATGGAGAGAGGTAAGAGGTACCCTGCAGGGAGCAGCGGGTCCTGGTCCTACAGAGCCACAACATCAGCAGGCAGTAACTGCGCCAGGTGGCGCGGCAGCAGGTCTAAGAGCTGGCGACTGCTTTCCAGCAAGTCCAGCTCCATGGCTGGAGTGCTGTGGTGTCCGCAAGAGCAACCACAGCAGTCAGTGAGACGGGTTTGCTGTCCCTCAAGGAGGTAGGCAAAGGTGAAAAGCCTGAGACACAACTGTACAGGAGGGTCCCTTTAAGCACGAGCCTGAGATGGCCTCAGTTAGCAGTTCCAGGAAGTGAGTGCTGTCCTGATGCCCTGCCTGAAGTTCTTCCGGGGAGCTTTAAATGAGTTTCAGGCTCCAATCAGTGTGGACGCTCTATTTTGAAATAGTTCCAGTGCTATTTCGATCGGCATTTGTAATGTAGACGTGATATTTCAAAATAAGCTATTTCTGAGTTTTTATTTCAAAATTGCTTATTTCTAAATAAGCATGTAGTGTAGACGTGCCCTTGGAGAGGTTCAGGACTTATTGTGTGAGGGACTTTTGAGTAGGCAGCCATTCCTCAGCAGGTAAGAATCTTTATTGATTAAAAAAACCCAAGCATTTCAGCAAGAATTAAAAAGAACCAATAGCAAGCTTTTTCTTGGTCCTAGATTTTTCAATAGCTTGATTGGGAGCCAGATTTTATTTAATACTGTCTCTTTAAATGTTTTACTTAAACATACTGCAAAAGCATTCATCATAGGACTGAAATACAATTAAACTAATCTGAAATGTCCCTCCAAATGAGTAACACATGTCAGAACTGGATAAATAAATAAAACAAAAAACACCACAAATTATATTAACCTTTGTTAGTCTTAACCTGCATCTTTACTGATAACATGTCCTAAATATATAACTTAATGAGATCAGTAAATATCATCTGCATAATATAAATAAAGGCCATTACTCAGTAGAGATCCACATTCCTAGGGGAGAAGAATGCATCTAGTTGACATATAGATGGTATTATTTGAGCACCTTCTCTTTGCTTGTAAATGCTGCAGTAGTTGTCATTACAATACAGTTTAAAATGTCCCCTTATAATGAATTAGTTTCCTGCTTCTTTTCAGACAGCATATCAAAATATTTTAAATGTTAGCATAAATCTTGTTTGAGTCACACTGACACATGTTCCAAAACAGCACAATAAGACATGTTCTCAACAAAGTGCAACACTGCTAGACTGTAGGTGCAAGGTATAATTGGTGAGATTAAAAGAAAACAGAGTAAAAATTGCACCCTTCATAATGAGGTGTTGTTCTACTGTTCAAATGACAAGGGTCTACTCACACAGCTGACACCAGCAAAAATGTCAAACCTCTGCTGAAAGTCAACACAGAATGCTGTTTGTGCTACTCATTTACTAGCCTTGTTAAACCTCTCTCTGAAGTGTCACGTACACTTTCTGTAAAAAGAAAACTTCTACAGCAGAAGGTAAACCTCCACCTGTAGAACATAGCATGAACAGAGCTACAGGTTTAGTGAAACAGACTAAAATGGTTTTCAGAAAAATCTGTACTCTCACAGAAATCTGTACTCTCTTCTGTGAGAGTACAGAAGGTACAAGTTCTCTTCACAAAGTTGCTGAAAAAGATGTGTGAGAAAATGTATTTCATGGTTTTTAATCAGCTTTTGTCTTTTTCCACAATGTGACAATGCTGTAACTGAACTTACTGTGAGCATCAGACCAAAGTAATGAGCATTGACTTTTGGGAATTCATGCAGGATGTTGCAGGGGATTTTCTTCAGGATCCTTAGGATGCCACCATTCATGAAATGTTAAGTATGGCATTGTCCACACCACAGGAATTCATTTGATACAGGAAAGTGTTTGACACTTCAGCTCGGTCTACAATGCCAAATGAGCAACAAAATTTTTGTTCTTCACATGTGTTTAATTCCCCCTCCTGAATGACCAAAGTTTTGCCATGGCAAGTACTAGTGCCATCATAGCAAATGCTGCTCCATAGGGGGTGAAAGTCTTTTGTTAGCAAAAGTGCTGACAATTTACACTGCCTGATTTTTAGCAACTCGGCTGTGTCAACACAGCTAAGTCACTAAAAACTGTGTAGCGTGGATAAAGACTTCAGTATTACGCTGGTGGAGACTATATAAATGGCTATGATAGTAGGTAGGTTGATATATTCTGTAATTTTTTGTTGTTTCCTTGGAGTATATCTTACTTCCCTGCATAGAAGTGGTTCAGTCCCAAGGACTGCAAGTGATACAGGGTGAGCAATGAAGATAGTCTCTCAACTTAGAACCTTTGAACTTAGATCCAATGGAGATGTATTGCTAGGGTCTTTCCCAGAGTTTTTCTTCTAGATGGAATGGGGATTCCACATTATATGTGGGAAGAAGGATTAATTTAACCCTACCCACTGAAGTCCCACAAGAGTGTGAGTAGGGTTATTATTCTGCAGAAAGCATCTATAACCCCCAGCCCTGCATTGTGCATGCCCTATCCACACTGCAAAGCCCCACAGGTGCTTCTGCTGCACAGAGGGAAGGGTGGAATTATGCCAAAATGGTAATATTCCTTCCTTCTATCCCTTGTCAGGCCACCCAGGTTCACTGGGTTTTCATCCACTTCCACACAGGGTGGTGTTAATTTGAAGAAACAAAACAAAATTAAACTGGGTGTAAGGCACAGAACAGATGTGTGGGAACATGATTTCCCCAAGCAGGGCTACTGAGTTCTACTACTGACTTTGTCACAGGCACATGTGAACTAGTTACCAAAGGGCACAAAAGGACTTAGTCATCGAACTGCTGCAGTAGGCACCAAAATCCCAGATTCCCCTTGGAACTCACAGAATTCTTGCTCAGCACCCTCTGTATCTTGTAAGTGCCTACACTTGCTCAGCACCTACATTTTTGCAGTAAAAGTTCCTTGTTTTTGCCTATGAGTCTGCTCCTCTGCAGGCACAGTGCAGCCCCACACCAAGCATCCAGATGGTTAAGCCCCAGAGTGATCTAGGAACCAGGGAAAGATAGATATTTCTCTGGCTGCCTTGCCTGCAGAGCTCAATCTTGTAAGAATTCTCAGAGCTCTCCTAATGGATCATGCCTCTATGGGCCACGGAAGAGACAGGGGAAAGGAGGCAGGAGATATAATAGTCCAGGGAAGATATTGCCTTCCCTGGTGCTACTGCTAACCTGATTCTGGATAACTGGTCCACTGTGCTCCCCTCCCCAGAGAACCCCACCACTCTCTCCATTCCATCTTCCACCTCTGAAGGTCCCCACTGCTCACCACATCCCTCTTCCTGGGGATGGGGCAGTGAGAAGTGATGCAGTGTTTGGCACATTAAAAAGGCTCTGCCAGGCAATGCTGGGGCCAGCGGCTTCATGGGAAGGGGGCTTCAGGGTGGGAGGAGCCACCATCTGGGGCCAAGTGCTGGGGCTGGTCTGGCGCTCAAAGAGGCTGCCAGATGGGACCAGTCCAGCCCATCAGGGTTGGGGGGGAAGCAACTCTAGTGGCACTGAGGCCAGCACAGAGAAGCTGCAGGCTCAGCCATTTACTGGGGCCAGCCCAGGGCACAGGACCCAGGGAAGCAGAGGATAGGTGGTGCTGGGAGCGTAGGTTGTCAGGCCAGGGTGGCCAGTAGCAGCATCTTGGCCCACTGTGGCAGGCAGGCTGCAGCTCCTCTGGGCTTGGGGTTGGGGGCTCCTCAGGCCTTTTCCTTTCATAGGATGGGAACTTTCGGGCTCCAGCTTCAAGTGGCAGGGCCTGGGACAGAAGGAACAGGGCCGGCAGGCTTTCTTCACAAAGTGGGTGTTCACCTGATGCCCATGAAGAAATTCCTCTTAATTGTTAATTCAGTGAGGAGGGCAATCGCCTTGGGCTGGGGAGACCTGTGGTTCAAGTCAAGTCCCCAGCTGAAGGGGAAAGGATTTGAACAGGGACCTGCCACCTCTCAGGTGATAGGCAAAGCCATTAGGCTATTCCCACTGGGATCTACTGATAAGGGTTTTCCTCAGTCTCTCCTGTTAAAGCTGTTCTGAGCATAAATAATAAAAAGTCTAACTGAGTGAGAGTGAGAGAATTAGTGACTGAGCGTACCTGCATGGGAATGTTGGTGAAGGCTTGTAGTTAGTCACACTCACATGGGAGGCCTAAGATCCAGGCCCCCAGCTTCAATTGGGGAGACTCAGGGAGCCTCACATAATATCTCACAGGTGTTAGGGCACTGACTTGAATGGTAGCTGTTCCTGTGTCAAAATCTCTTCTGCCCCACAGGTGGACAAGAGACTTGAACCAGGTGTTTCCAAAGGATTCAGAACTGGTTAAAAGACAGGAAACAAAGGGTAGAAATCAATGGTAAATTTTCAGAATGGAGAGGTGTAACTAGTGTTCCCCAAGGGTCAGTCCCATGACCAATACTATTCAACTTATTCATAAACGATCCAGAGAAAGGGATAAGCAGTGAGGTGGCAAAGTTTGTGGACAATACTAAACTGTTCAAGATAGTCAAGACCAAAGCAGACTGTGAAGAACTTCAAAAAGATCTCACCAAACTGAGTGATTGGGCAACAAAATGGCAAATGAAATTTAATGTGGATATGTGTAAAGTAATGCACATTAGAAAAAATAACCCCAACTATACATACAATATGATGGGGGCTAATTTAGCTACAACTAATCAGGAAAGAGATCTTGGAGTTATCGTGGACAGTTCTCTGAAAACGTCCACACAGTGTGCAGTGGCAGTCAAAAAAGAAAATAGGATGCTAGGAATTATTTAAAAAGGGATGGAAAATAGGACGAAGAATATCTTACTGCCCCTATATAAAACTATGGTATGCCCACATCTTGAATATTGCGTACAGATGTGGTCTTTTCACCTCAAAAAAGGTATTTTGGCATTAGAAAAGGTTCAGAAAAGTGCAACTAAAATGATTAGGGGATTGGAACGGGTCCCATATGAGGAGAGGTTAGAGACTGGGAATTTTCAGTTTAGAAAAGAGGAGACTGAGGGGGGATATGATAGAGGTATATAAAATCATGAGTGGTGTGGAGAGGGTGAATAAAGAAAAGTTATTTACTTGTTCCCATAATATAAGAACTAGAGGACACCAAATGAAATTAATGGGTAGCAGGTTTAAAACTAATAAAAGAAAGTTCTTCTTTACAAAGTGCACAGTCAGCCTGTGGAACTCCTTGCCAGAGGAGGCTGTGAAGGCTAGGACTATAACAGAGTTTAAAAAAGAGCTAGATAAATTCATGGACGTTAGGTCCATAAAAGGTTATTAGCCAGGGGGTAAGGAATGGTGTCTCTGGCCTCTGTTTGTCAAAGGCTAGAGATGGATGGCAGGAGACAAATCGCTTGATCGTTGTCTTTGGTCCACCCCCTCTGGCGCATCTGTCACTGGCTACTGTCGGCAGACAGGATACTGGGCTAGATGGACCTTTGGTCTGACCCAGTATGGCCATTCTTATGTTCTTATAGCTCAGCTCAGTACTGTATGCATTGGACCAAAAATCATGGGCAAAGTCATATGCCTCCTTTTCGTTATCCCTCCCCCCTGTCTTGTAAATAAAACAGCATAAGTGCCTAACACCACAGGATTTACAGCTGAGAATCCCAAGAGGAGGGAGGCACATCTCTGCAGCCTAGATTTCAGCTCCTATCAGTTATAGAGGGGTGGGACTTAGAACATATGAGAGATGTCAAAGAGTAACTTAGGCAGCAGTCCACTTAGCATGCTGGCTGTTGTGAATCCCATTCTGAGGCACTTATCTTTTCCCATTCATTGTACAGGAAAACTAGGCATCTAACTTAGGCTAAGTGAATCCCAGTGATTTTCTAGGTATTGTGGACATTCCACTGCTGCTATTTCGAAGTAACTACTCCCTAGAGTAATTTGAAGTAATTACTCCCCAGAGCTTCCTGGGGCTCTAAGTCAAGGTAGTGTGTTCACAATAATGGAGCTTGCCTCAGACTAATTTTGAGGTTCCCCAATAGTGGGGACACACTATTTTGATTTTGTTATTTTGAGAGTTATTATTTCAAATGTAGTTATTTCAAAATAATTTTCTATTGTAAACATGCCCTAAATGAATATCATGCTAAAAATGAGCTGATGCACAAGAGAAGCAGCAGGCAATTTGTAGGTGCCAATTTGTATGGAGCTATCAGTTTTAGATACCCAAATTGTCACTGAGTCCATGTTTCAGTTTCATTTTTTGTTCCTTAACATGTTGAAGGAATATAAAATAATTTACCTTTAAAAATGCACATCCTTCTATAGCCTAACATTGATATTTAAATGCAAGGACTGATCCTTCCCTAAGCCTTTGGAATCCTGAAGACAACTCTTTAGCCTCTGTTTGTAATTGCATTGCACTTGCATTTCTGTTGCATGAAATCTGAAGCAATTAGATGCAAACAGGCCTTAAAGTGGGAGTAAATTACATTACAGCCACTTTAAAACTCCTTTACATTTCCAGAGCAGTCTGCCAGGGCTATAGCATAAATCAGAATCAGGAGCTCTTTCTGCCAACTGGTTTTGTGCTAGCCCTTTGCTGTTATTCCATTCTTCCCTGGTATTAAATACTTGCAAATCTTCTAGATAATGGGCCAGATTCTTCACCTCCCTACACATTCATATTCACACCCGTGCAAAAGGAGTGAAAATGTTATGAGATTAGACTACTCCATTCATTTCCATTGGTGGCTCACTTTGTACTCTATGGGCCTCATGCTCATCTGCCCTAAGAAGTCTCTTTCTACCACTTTAACAGTGTTAAATGGCATTAAAGTGGACATAAATAATGTAACACTACTTTAAAGCCCCTTAAAACTGAAGAGCCACAAAAAGATATCAGTGTAGCCTATTGATTTTATGTATTTAGATGTATAAAAACCTGCACACGTACCCATCCAATGATCTTGGTGCTTATTCTCTAAAATAAAAATATGTAATACATATATCAGTACAAGGTAAAGGACTGTTTATCTCATCTAGATGTTATGGGGAGAGCTGTTAGCACTGCATATTATGAAGGTTACATGTTATTAGACACTATTTTTAGTAGCTTTTACCTTTGTCAAATGTTAATTATTTGGGCTGCAATTTTGCATGCGCCTCAAGTTGAATATCCTTTTTTGGAAAATTTCAGCAAAATGCTTCAGCCATTTCTAATTAACTAGGCTAGGGAAAACATTCTAGACCTTTTTTTTTCAGATGTTCTAGTACCCCTATACTTTGGAGAAAGCATTTGAATTTGCCTTTTGATGTTCTTGCAAAAATCTATCCAAATTTGACCAAAAAATAAGCCTTTTGAAGAAAAGTAAACTTCACATATAATTTTTACAGACTTGCTAGCGCTTCACAGCTAAATTCTCTGAATCACTCCATCCATGCTATGTGTGCTCCAACCTAAGGCTAAGAAGGACCTTCACAGAAACTACAACTCTGGGCTGCTACAGACCATGCGATACTGGTGCTGTGCACCAAAATCGAGAGCAGGAAGCCTTTTTTCTCCTGTGCTCCCAGTGAATCCCCTGCTGGGCATTTACAGCATGGAGATAGAAGCCACCTGATTTGAAAGCAGAAGAGACAAGAACTGGATCTGGAGGGGGAAGGGGAAGAGGGAGAATGCAAAGGAATTAGACTGGGAGAGCGAACACGAGGAGAAGTGGGACCTGGAGGATTACGGGGGGGAGTAAACTGGGACAGGGTGTTGGGGCTAAGGGAGATTGGGAGAGTCTGGGTAAGGACACTAGGAACCAGGAAGGGAATGGGCGGGGTGGGGGGATTGAGATTGGCTGCAACTGGACTAGGAAATAGTAGGTTAGAAGATGATAAGGGAAAAAATAGCACATGGCAATGTAATTAATGACTATAATAATTCATATGAACAAGGGGCCAAATTAAGGTTGTGCAGACATTCTTAACTCTCGCATTCCTAACTTTTGGGTACTCTGGTTTGCAACCTTAATAATATTCTTTAACATAGTGTGTGTTTTTAAATAAAAATTTGCAAAAAAACTATAATAAAATATAGTGAAAAAGTAAAAAAACCAAACAAACCCAAAAACCCTATAATGAAAATATAATGAAAATGCCACCTCCTTCAACCCTCCACATAAGCCCAGGAAAAGAGATGGGTTTTGGATTATTAGCAAATCTAGGCTCTGCCAGGCAAATTTTCAAAGTTACTGATGTGTCACAGATATAACCCTGTTAGCTGCTTCCTCCCATTTATAGCCATGAAACTCCAGCTCAAGCACCTCTGCTGATTGTAACCACAGGCTACAAATGGAAATGAAATTGAGTTTCATTTTCTGTGTCAACATCCTACAGAATCTGCTTGGGGAAATGCACAAGAGTGTTCATATGGTTGTGTGTGAAAACAGGAAAGGTAAAAAGACTAATCAGCTCCAATCCTGTCTTTTGCAATCAGGCTCTCCTGAGAATTGCACACACGCACTTTTTCTACACTATTTCTTTTGAAAATAAACACTCAAATTACACAGAGTATCTGCATTGAATTAGTGAACCCAAATCCAACTAACTGCAGCAATCCTGCTGGTTTTTCCAATATGCATGACACATTTATGCCAGATAGCACACACTGCACAATCCAATGTTCTCTCACCACACTTTGGAATAACATTCCCGCAGAGTATAAGACCAGGTCCACATTAGACCCAGAAGGTCGGGTTAAGGAACACAACTCCAGCTATGTAAAATACTTAGTTGGTGTTGGCTTACCTTAAGCTGAGCTTGGTGCCATCTCCACAGCTGGAGGCCAATGGGAGCAAACTCTCCCGTTGGCTCCCCTTAGGCCACGTCTCCACATGCCATGCCAGAGATTGATCTCCTGGTGTTCAGTTTAGTGGGTCTAGTTAAGACTTGTTAAATTGAATGCTGAGGGTGGCTCTGGTCAGTACCTTGCAGTCACAAGGAGTGCTCCCGACAGCCTCTTACTGTGAAGACGGACCCAAACTTGGCTTAAAGTAAACTGACTCCAGACACGTATTTTATGTATCTGGGGTTGCATAGCTTAACTTGACCTTCCAGGTCTAGTGTGGATCTGGCCGTGCTCCTCACAATTGCAAGGTGTACCAGCACTGATCAGAGCCACTCACAGCATTCGATTTAGTGGGTTTAATTAGACTCGCTAAATTGAATGCCAGAAGATTAATCTCCTGCACAGCAAGTGGCGACATGGCCTTAGTGAAGGAAATTGGTTGCTTCCACTATTACCTACTACTTTCACATTAGCATTCAGTTTCTATGGGCCTGGTTTCTCTAATGGCAGAAATTGAGAATGGGTATGATGTGACATACAGTATTTATGCTTGGGATATATTGGCATTGTCACGCTAATTGCCAATATATGGTGAACCACTTTCTGATTGCACAATGAAATAAGACAGGAGAAGTCTGGGCTCTAATGTTGGGAAATACACTTCATAGAATGATTGATCAGTCTATGTGTCTAGGTTCTTAGAGCATACCCATCTCTTTGGTAATTGGGCAACTCAGGAGACTAGGATCTATGCATAAACACATAGTAGATCTTCTAAGGAGTAACATTAATGGTAATGGGTTCCCAGATCCCTTAGGTCTACTTAGAAATCTCAGTCACATACTAGAGCTGGACATGATTTTTTTTTCTTTATTTTTTTCCACTGAAATTAAAAATTCAGACAAAAATATTAAAAAATTGAAATTCAGGAAATTTCACTTCATCATAATACAGAGCTGTATATTTTCTCTGTCTTCCTGCCACTTTGTGAGGAATTTATTTATTAATTCATTTATGCATTGGGACATGTTAATGCAGGAAAATGTGGGTGAAGTAGTAGGGTTTACATTACCCTCTGAAGTTACACAGCAGTGTGGCCACACTGGCCTCTTTGGTAGGAGCATTCAATTCATGAAAAGTTTCTTTGAAAGCTCGGTCTCCTGCTGTGATAGAATACACTCCTGTTTTCACACCCTGCATAGTATTGTAATAATGTATGTATAAGATATGCCTTGCAAGGTATTGCTTGAAAACACATTATTTGCTGGTCAGTATTGTCCTGATAAAATATGTGTGACAACACTATATATGGAGTTATAAGATTCCCCTGTATGATGTTATGAACACAGATTCTAAACTGTTTGCCTAAACAAAGGAAAAATTGTATCCTTTCCTTAATTTGCATTTCAGCAGTAAACAGAGACAAATAGACCAGGAGGGGACAACAAAAGAAGTTGGAATGGGTGGGAAAGAAAAAGAAGAGACTATTCTTACTCATTTACCCTGAGTACTTTAACATAATAAGTTGTCATACTATTCGCTTACAGGAATAATAGATTTAGTGTATTTTTATTGTACAGGCAGGCAGGCAGTACAGGACATACATTCCTGAGAGAAGATCTGGGAGCAGGAGGATGCTGGAACAATTTGTACAGCAGGGGTATTGAGAGCCATTGAACAAAGCTGCAAATGCTGTTGGCGACAGAAACCATATCAAGCAAGGAGGTGCTGCTGCACCCCAGTTCCTCTAGTACTACCACCCCTTCATGGGGATACATGTGTATGTATGGGGAGGGTAACACTGTAGTATAACCAAGAATGGTATAGCTGACAGGCTGCAGTTTCACTCAAGTTGTAGCTGGCATTCTGGAAAACTGTTTGTGAGCAGCCCACAAGGCAGATACTACAATAAAGCATTGTAAGGCATCAAGATTGAAGGATTGAAGGTATGACACAGCCCCCACTGGTCTGGATTGTGCCCCAGCATGCCACACCTGGATATGTAAATTGCATTTTTCATAACATGATCATATGTCCTTATCTCATAAGGACAGTCCCAATATTTGGGGCTTTTTCTTATGTTGGTAGCCCACACCTGATTTTTCACATATTCTATCATTTTTCACCTTAATACTTCAGTTTGACATTTCCATTGTAGCTATCACAGGAGGCAAGATCACCAAGTGTAAGGTCACCCTACAGATAATTTGGGGCAATCACGTGTAGAGCTTTGAAGTTAAGGCCCCAAACTTAGAAGCTAACTTAAGCAAGCTATCTTTCATGCTTTTTTGTGGTCTTGCATTGACCATAGTTCTGCCAGATTTTGGGTCTTTGGCTGATTTTTTTTTACTATAAGAGCCTAATGGATTTAGGAGTGTAAATCCTACTCAAATTCAATGGGATTTGAGCCCCTAACTCCTTAAAGAATGTTAGCAAATACCAGTCTGTAATACTTACAAGAAGCAGCAATACAGAGCAGTTTCTGGTGATTTTTATTTTTTTATATAGTTCAGGTATACATTAACTTGTACTATAAATTACAGATCACTGTTTTAGTGGGATTTGTTTCTATAGAATAATGACCTTTTTTTGTCAAAAGCATCTAAAATGGAAGTTTTCTTCAGACAAGATGTCACTTTCTATATGATAATGCCAGGCTTGATCTGCTATAGTGCAGATTTACAATGTCCTAATACTGGTAAATTTAGTCAAGACTGTTCTATTTAAGACCTGTTAACTAGACTATTATAAAAGTGTAACATTTGATTAAGAGCATGAGAACGGCCATTCTGTGTCAGACCAAAGGTCCATCTAGACCAGTATCCTGCCTTCCAGCAGTGGCCAATGCTAGGTGCCCCTAGAGGGAATGAACAAAACAAATAACCATCAAGTGATCCCACTCCTGTCCCCCATTCTCAGCTTCTGACAAACAGAAGGGACATCATTCCTACTGATCCTAGCTAATAGCCACTGATGGACCTATTCTTCATGAATTTATCTAGCTCTTTTTTGAACCCTGTTAAAGTCCTGGCCTTCATGACATCCTCTGGCAAGGAGTTCCACAGGTTGACTATGTGTTGCATGAAGAAGTACTTCCTTTTGTTTGTTTTAACCTGCTACCTATTAATTTAATTTGGTGATCTGTATTTTCTATGTTATGGGAACAAGTAAATAACTGTATTAAATAACTTTTCCTTATTCAATTTCTCTACACCAATCATGATTTTATAGACCTCATCATATCTCCCCTTAGGGTATGTCTACTCTAGCCCCCTAGTTCAATCTAGGGAGGCTAATGAGGGTGACCGAAATTGCAAATGAAGCGCGGTATTTAAATATCCCGTGCTTCATTAGCATGTTCCCAGCCAGTCACCATTTTAGAAATTGACTAGCCCAAAGTAACTGCCTGCGTCTACACGCAGCAGTGAAATGGGATTCCAAATTAAAGCCCTAAATCGAATTAGCTGGTATTCTTCCTTCAATGAGGTTCTTACCGCTTATCCCATAAGAACTTACTTTACTTAAGGGTCCCTGTCAAAGACTTTCTGGAAATCTAAGTATACTATATCCACTGGATCCTCCATGTCCACATGCTTGTTGACCCACTAAATGAACTCTAGTAGATTAATAAGGCATGATTTCCCTTTACAGTATCCATGTTGATTTTTCCCCAACAAATTATGTTCATCTACGTGTCTGACAATTCTATTGTTAATGATAGTTGCAACTAATTTGCCCACTACTGACATTAGACTTACTGCTCTGTAATTGCCTAGATCACCTCTGGAGCCCTTTTAAAAGATTGGCATCACATTAGCTATCATCCAGTCATTAGATACAGAAGACGATTAGAAGGACAGATTACAAACCAGTTAGTAGTTCCACAATTTCCCATTTGAGTTCTTTCAGAACTCTTGGGTGAATGCCATCTGATGCTGGTGACTTGTTGCTGTTTAGTTTATCAATTTGTTTTAAAACCTCCTCTAATGACACCTCAATCTGTGACAATTTCTCAGATTTGTCACCTAAAAAAATGGCTCAAGTTTGGGAATCTTCCTTACATTGGACAGATTTTTTTTGCTAAAAAGATTTCAGGACATTAATGCTAACATGACTGGCAGAAGATTATTCTTTTAGGGTTTGTCTATACTTCTAAGTTTGAAGCATAATGTTATCATGGCACCAGCACAGAGAAAATGATCTCTCCCAGTGCCACCAGTAAACCACCTCTACAAGGGTAGTAGCTAACAGCACTGAGAGCATGACTAATAGCACCAGCAGCCTGTTTACACTAGCACTTTACAGCACTGTAACTTGTTGCACTTGTGGCATTTTTTCACACCCCTGAGCAAGAAAGTTGTAGCACAGTAAAATGGCAGTGTGAACAAGCCTTTAGTTCCATGTTTAGCTTTAGAATTAGGGCAAATTCTATCTCACCATATGCAAGCATATGCCAGAAAACCATCAGCAAAAGACAATTAATACATGGCAGGAGATATCCACCCCACTCTTGCTTCCCTTAAGGAGTCACATACAGCATAAACACCAGTACCTGCCCATTTGAGGGTAGGGAAATATGTTAGCATCACCAAACTAGATAGAATCTGGTGTATTTACTGTTATTTACCTAAATGGCCATCTGCTTCTCTGGCATTGCT
Organism: Rafetus swinhoei; assembly: GCA_019425775.1. Lineage (NCBI taxonomy): Eukaryota > Metazoa > Chordata > Testudines > Trionychidae > Rafetus > Rafetus swinhoei. The sequence continues at coordinate 32,785,400 of CM033440.1, forward strand.
AGTAATAAAATAAAATGTCTGGGCTGGGACTACATTAGAAAGATGAATTGAACTATGGCATTAAGTAGTAATTCAATGACATGACTTTTCTTTTCAATAAGTCATTGTGGTATATTATTATATGCATATCAACTATCTGTGCTAATCATAAAAGCTCTTGTTTTGAATTGCCTTAATCATTTCTCGATCCTTTCAAACTGTTGATACAAGTGCAGACAGACTGGCAAGCCAAAGCCATTTCAGTTGATTGATAGATACATCAGATGACTAGATATGAAAGGCACTAAGATTTTGCATAGTCTAGTGAATTAACAGGTGTACACAGCAGATGCAGTGACTGAGTATGGTTCACTGTTGTGCCATTTTTTTAAATTGCATTTCTATGTGTTGGTTCCTATGAGAATTGGTGGAGCCAGAGCAGCTGACTACAGGTGCTCACACCTCCCAGGAAATAGGAGCCTTGAACTCATACTTAGCTAACAAAATCCTGCAGCTGAGATCCTCAGCTACTGGCACATTTTTCTGCACTATTCTAGGAGCACAGGTGGGCTGCAATTTTCCTTTTAACAGAAGAAGCCCTGACTGGTGCAGAGTTGATATAACTTATTCCAAAAAGGATCCCCTCTTATCCCACCCCCATCATTCAGGGTGTGCCAAGGACGTGAAGGAGCATGGCTGGGGTGTTCCAATGAGCCTATACCATGTCACAGCCCTGGGGGAATGATTAATATCCTGCATAAGGAATGGCAAACTGCAGCCACTGGGTGCTGCAAGCAGCTGTACCTTCAAATGCTCAGGGAAATAGAGTCTGGTGGCCTGCCCAGGGCTAACCTGAGTGAACTACATCTAGCCCGCGGGCCACTTATTGCTCACCCCTGGTTTATCTGGCAATCTATTCCTGTATTTTTAAAATAAGTTTACATTTCATTCTTTGCACCTGATCCCCCACTGCCTTGCCCCATGCACAGCCATGTACACCTGTGTAAGCTGGGTGCAGAACCCTATCTAATCAGAAAGGTGACACTTTGTGCCTGCTTTGCACAGGTGGAGATTGCACAATGTACTGAAAGGCAACAATTATCCCTCACTTTATATCCAAAGATAATTAGCTTGAGCAATACAACTCACACAGCTGGTAAAATATGGATTACAAAAATATTTGTATTTCATCTACTTGCACATACATTTACATAATGTCTGAACTTGACTAATATCCAGTACTGTTATATGATATGTTACATGTAGTACACCACAGCAAAACCAAGGACAATCATATCAGATCATTTTTTCATATTCAACTAGACTTTAGTATTGGCAATTAAAATCAATAGGTAATTGAATTAACACTGTGATTAGATTACATGACAGCTACAAACTTTCTTGTCAGTCAGCTGCAGCTTGTGTTAATAAGATTCAGTGAGCTCATTATCTTTTGTAGGCTGTTAATTTCTGGGGAAAAAAAAGCTGTGAACAAAAGGGATGTTGTCTTGAAAGCAAATACCAGATTATTACAGACCAGGAATAATTAAAAGAATAAACAATTCCTAGAGAGTCAAAGCAATTATTTGGACAACAATTTGTACTTCTTAGTACAGAAGAAACCAGGAATGAAAATATCCAGATGCAGGTATTATTAAATAAACACTGTGAGGAACAGGATGGGTGCAGAAAATTGGTAACAGAATAGGGAATCTTTAATGTCTTGATGAATTGAAGCCTACACTGGTAGTAACCATGCATCACTCCTACCTGATGGCTGCCCAGGAGCATATATGAAATAAATTGGTTGTTTTAGGCTAGTTCCAATGCTCAGCTCTCAGCTTTGTCAAATGTAAGCTTGGGGCAGTTAAGGAGAAATGGTAGGTAGGGGAGAATCAAGCAGTTCCTACCTCAGACTTCTCATCCTCCCCCACCATATATTCCTTACACATGGTGGAGGCAGGCAAATGGGGGTAAAGCTGACTACACCCACTTTGTGCCACTGCAGAATTCCCCTGTGTTAGGTAACAACTTCCAGCTAGTCTCAACAGAGAGTCCATGGGCTGAAGATTGATCTGGATATGGCATAGAAGTAGTCCCTTTGGATAAGAGGTAAGGCGTGTAAGTAGGTGTTTCTACTGCAGCTCTCAATTCTTTGGCCTGATATTCAGAGCACAGGGCCTACCACCTTTCATGAGCAATAAATTAAACTTAACTCCCTCCCCAAGTCCTTGCTATAAAATCTATAATGCTTGAAATTATTTTTAAATTATTTTTAAAAATGAATTTAAGTTCATTTAAAATGTAAAACTCACTCAGAACTCCGGGCTGCTAGGATCGTAGGTGCTTTAGAGGGTCCTAGGTGCATCACTCTGAAACAAGCCTAAAAGCATCTTGAAAGTTGCAACTGTATTTTCAACCTTGGTGTCTGTCTTTAAAGTAGGAGCAGCTCTGGCTAAACCCACAGTGAACAGGAGAAAAAACAGCATTAAAAAAAATATTTTTATGTTACTCTGGGCTGAATTCATTCTGCTGGGAGCAGAACAGAGAGCCATTAAAAAAATTAGCAGCTTCTCTGGTTGCTTCAGAGTAGCCTCAATTCATATAATGTCTTTTTCTCAGAATTTGCTAAGGAAATTCTGAATGCCTTAAAGGGTTGGGGCTGTCTGTACTATCAAGAAATGAGGGCTGCTTGTATTTGCTCTGAGTGAAGGCTAGATAATTCAAGGGATTTAGAGTCCTGAATGACATTTTATTAATCTAAATCCAAGTTGTAGATCCTCAAAAACCTCCCATTCAGATTCTGCCTAACTCTGCAGCCCCCTCAGTTCCTGCTGGGAAAATTCCCTAGATTTCTGCTCATGGCCATGCATTCATCTGCCCCAGTCCTACCTCTGAGCTCATTTCTGAGTCCCAGCAGGAGTCTCGAACTAGGCATTACTCCCCCTACCCCATCATTTGGCTTGTAGAAGCTAACCCAGTTGGCATGCTCAGTGGCTGTCTACCAGCTCTGGCCGTGCACAAGGAATAGCTAGTGAAGCCAGTTGGCACATTTACCTGTAATATAACAAACTAGGGTTCAAGTCCCTAAAATAGAAGCTATGGACCAGAAGCTTGAGCTCCTGTCTTTCACATCCTACAACAGAGCCCTAGGTGTCTGACTATGGGGCAATTTGGGGTGGGTTTCTTGCCCCACTCCAAGTTCTATTCTCCAGGCTCAGTCTTCCCAATTCCCCTCTCAGGGGGCCATATCAGAAATAGCTTTAATCTCTGATCCCTTCCGCTGCCCACATTCCCCAGTTCCACTGATTCCCAGTCTTCTTGTGAAACCAGTGCCAGGCTCCAATGCTCAATCCCCAGCTCCCACTCTCCACCGTTCTCAATGCCAGTTATCTCCACCACCTGCCACCCTCTGGTGCTATTCTTGCCTCTTCCCCCACAACTCTGTCCCAATACACTCCCCACTCTGGTTCTTGTTCTCTCGGCATTTGAGTCAAGCAGCTTCCTCCTTCATGGGTCCTGAACATCAGCAGAGGGACAGTAAGGATACAGAGCAGACAGACAGTCTCCTTGCTCTCAGTTTCAGCACCCCGCTCTGGAACAGCTCACAGCAACCCAGAATAAAAAATTTCAAAGAAAGTCCTGCAGAGTTCAAGATTGCAGGATACTCAGTGTGGACAGAATCTTGAGATTTTAGCTGTGTCATACTACCAAATGTCTAGTGAGCATATGCAAGCTGTAGGTTTTTTTGTCAAACTTTGCTGAACTTTGTTGGGTTTTCACAGGAACAGCAAAAGACACATCTCTGAAGCAAAAGCCAACCCCCAACCGAATTTTAAAATCCCTACTCCAAAACATGGGGGCATTAAAGCTTCTCAAAGAAAAGACCAACAGAATTTATCCTGGACAAAGCAATGTATTTTTCTCTAGTCTCATTCTTGAAAATATCCAAACAATTTTGGTTGAAATTTCCCCAAAGTATTAAGCCTGAGTCCAACAACCTGCCACACTACCAAACATTATTACTAGAGCACAGTACAAACAAACAACACAACACAACCGTATTTCATTTAGTTTATTGAGTGGGCAAGTTCCACTTTTAACTTACTTTGTAACCCAGCTTCAAAATGTCTCCTGCCTATATGTACCATTTTATTATTGTCTGCTGCCCTGGGAGAGTATATTGGAGAAGTAGCCCCTTGCATCTCTGACAACAATTATACTAAATGCATTGCAGTGGAACATATTTAAATTTCAGCATAGTAATGAAAACTACATACATTTGTAGGTTTTCATTAAGGAAGACAACACTGCTCATCTTCTGGATTGTTATGTTCTTTTTAATTGGCACAGAGATCTTTCTTTGTTCCTTTTATACAGAGAATTTCACTCAGCAATTGCCCTTTTGTAAAAGGCAAACAGGAAGCATAACATTTAATTTATTGCATTCATAATTCAACTTTGCCCAGGCTTTTCTTTAAAAAGTCTCAGGTGACTTTTGAGGCACCTAGACAGGTCACTAACACCATCGACACCAAGTTAGGTCAGCAAGTTGCCAGGCAACCGTGCTCTGGCTTGACAAAGGCAAGCCACCTTGCCTTTTCTTTTTTTCCTCTAGAAATCAGTGTGACAGGCTTGGTGTTGGTGATATGAGATTAGCTGAGAAAAAAACACAGTTCCTGGAGTAATGCATTCTATCGGAAAGTCTACTTAGAAGGGTAGTTCCAACTACATTACTTTCTTTCAGCTGTGCCATTACAGTTCTCTCTACCAATAACAGCATAATTAAAGTATTATTTACAGAGCCATTACTTCACATAGTACATCTGCTTAATCTCAGCAAAGGCTTTTTTTAAAATGTTTTCATTCAGGGGCTGAGGCAGGAAGTAGCAGCCCAGTTTCACAATAGTATTTAATACAAGTCAATCAACTAGGTTGATTTTCTTTTTTCCATTTAGTTCTAGTTTTCAAACCAAGGTCAGAAAAAAATTAGGGATGGCCACACATGAAGACTTGTGACATTTTGTATGCTAGAGCAGAAATAAATTGTGCTGCAGGTCAAAGTCCTCTTTCATTACAGTATTGGCCCCATGTCTCTGATAACATGAAACTAATAGGTATGGTAAATTGGCATGTAAGGTTAGCTGCTACTCTTTTATATGTATAATGAAGAGCAACCTAGCCCACTTCATTTCCAAACCAGTGAAGAGCTATTTTAAGTAGGTTTCCTATAAGGAAGCCAAAAAAAGAATAATATGAACCACTTGGATAAAGATTGATGTAAACTAAGCAGCAACAAGAAAGCATCTTGACGGTACTGGGAATTGCCCTTTTTAAAAAGTGGTAGAGACATCTGCCTTCTCTTGTCAAGATTAACAAGTGATCAGAATTCAAGAAAAAATGAAAATTCTTTGGACATCAATAGGCTGTCCCAATAGAAATGTGGCTAGATGCTTACTAGTACAGATTTCTCATGGTGAAATTTCAGGTCCAGAAGTAATCTCACACCCCTAGCATTTTGGCATGGCATTTGCATATTCTGCTACCCTTGCTCTGTGAAATGACACCAGTTATATTATTTCTAAAATTGTAATCATTTGTGGCAAGAAAATAATGGATGAGCAAAAAGTAAGAAGCAGAGTTTTCCCCAATGGGATGTTTATTGTTCATTGGGATTAGATGATGCCCTCACTTTAAGAGTGCATCTACACAGCACAATTATTTCAAAATAACAGCTGTTATTTCGAAATAATGTGAGCATCTACACAGCAATTCCATTATTTTGAAATAATTTCAAAATAACAGATGGCTTATTTCAAAATCTATAAAACTCATTCCATGAGGAATAGTGCTTATTCTGAAATAGCTATTTCTGAATAGCAGTAGTGTGGACACTCCACTGCTGCTATTTCGAAATAGCTCCTCCCCAGGGGCCATTCAAAGTAACTACTCCCCAGTGTTTCCTGGGGCTCTAAATTGAGGTAGCATGTCCACATTAGGGAAGCCTGCCTCAGACTAATTTTGAGGCTTCCCTGTAGTGTAGATGTGCTATTTAAAAATGAAATATTTCGGAAAAAAATTCTGAGATAGCTAATTTCAAAATAAGCCTGCTGTGTAGATGCACCCTAAAAGTGTAGCACACCCTATGTTCAAGAAGCAGCGCCCCATCAGAGTAGCATGACCTGGATGAGTCTCTGCAGCCTAGAATCAGAACATCTCTTCATGGAAAATATACTCTGACAAATTTCACCCTAATTTCTGTTCATGAATCCATGAATCAATCCTGAAGTTAACAAATCCAGTCTGAAGATGTTTCAATCTATAGGCTGTTTGCAAATTGTTGACTGCACGCCATCTTTTATACATGCTGTGCAATGTGATGCTTGTGTCAAGTGCTATTGTTTCTGCCCTGATTGGATGACTAACTTGGGAAACTGGAGAATAAGTAAAGACAATCAAATGCTACATTTACACAGCTTCCCTCTTCCACAAAATCCTATGCAAATGAAGCACAAATTAGCATATTACCATGCTTCATTTGTATAATTAATTAGGAGCCGTTTTCGCACAAGAGGTTTTTGCGCAAGAGCCGTTCTTCCTCATTTATTCAGGAAGAATGGCTCTTGCGCAAGAGGGGATTTTTGCGCAAAAACCTCTTGTGCAAAACCAGCTCCTAATTAATTATGCAAATGAAGTGTGTCAATATGCTAATCTGTGCTTCATTTGCATAGGCTTTTGTGGAAGAGGGAAGCTTTGTAGACGTAGCCAAAAGAGTGCATAGTGAGTCCCCTTTGGAATATACCAGTGCCAATATTTGCAGGTGAATAAGGGTACAGCCCTTCTAATATATGTATGAACAAATACCTCTTTTGTGAAAGTTTTAGCAGATAGCAAAAAAAGTCAAACATACAAATGAATAACTATTTAGCTTTCAAATTCATTTCACAAGATCTGTTTTTGCAGCCACACCTGAATCTTCAAATGTATATTTTTGCTTGAATACTTATTTGTTTTTGCTCAAAAAATGGCTGCATTTATATTTTCCTGTCCTACAATATTACTTTTCCACCCAGCTTCAGAGAGACGTACATTATGGATTTCAGAATTCCCACAGATCACAGTTGCCTATGGGGAAAAGTCATTTCTAGGCTATTTTTCTTTACAAACTGCAGAATAAGAAATTAATACATGAAGAACATACTGAAGGCTGTAGTCTGGCTTTTATACCTAGAGTTGACATCTGGGGGCATTTCCCCGCAAAGGTGATCTCCTATTCCTTTTCTGCCTGAGTTAGTCAGAATTCCCCTGGGCATGCTGGGAGAACATATCCTAGGCTAGGAAGAACTGGCCTTTGCTTGAAATAATCAAGGTTACATCTTTGTCTTATTCTACACCACTACATAATTTAGCAGTGATGCTGGAACCATTTTTATAGTGGAAGTGCTAAAGGCAGAAATAATGTATTTGATTTATTACCACTTCAAATCAGGGGGATGTGTCAGCACCCCCTGATCCGTAGTTCCTGCACCTATGTAATCTACCCCTAAAACAAACATGGCTAAGGCATGGTCTTCATTACTAGCCATTGAGCTAAATTACCTAACTTCAGCAAGAAGCTAAAGTTGATGTACTTAGATCTATTGACCACGGTGTCATCAATGAGGTGAGTTGATGGCAGATGTTCTCCTGTTGACTGCACGTATGCTGATCATTCTGATGGAGTACCGGAGTAGATGGGAAAGCACTCAGCAGTCAATTTATCACATTTATACTAGATGCGGTAAACTGACCATCGATCTGATAGGTAGACATGCTCTTAGTCTTGCAGTGTGGAAAGAAAACACACGTCATAGTTATATTTGAAGACCATGTGCTTCCTGTTCATATATGCAAGAATAAACTACATTAATAATTTGGCCACAACCATGTTTCATTACCATGTTTAAACATACTTAGTTTTGTATTGTAGGCAGGGCTGTTAGTCGCTTGAAATAGCTGGGAATCCTTCCCTAAGGTGAAAAGTGCAGTCACAGAGGATAATTTATCAGTGAGTTCTGCAGACTAAGGGTTATTCAGACATCCCTGGTTTTTAGAGCTCATTAGAGGAGTTTGAGGGAAAAAAATGAATATAAAATATTTTTAAATGTTTGCAAATTTTTGCTCCCCCAATTTCTAACCCACTCTGCTGATTCTTCAAATTCCACTATTTGAAACAAGCTCAACACATCCACATGACTGCTGTGATCTGTGAATAAAATGGCAAATTGAAATGTAAAGAGACATTATTTTCCCTGCAAATTATGTACTGTAACAGCTAACATATAAAATTACAATTAAAAAGGGGGAATCTTGCCAAGTTAAATACAATTTCATGCGGTACTGAGAGCAAAGCCATTTCTCAAACCCTTTAGTGAAAATGTAGATGAGTTGCAGTCACAGTTCTCCCTTTGATCTGTAGTCCAAGTGAAAGATTTCTTGGAGAACTCACAATTACCAGGAGAGGTGAAGACATTTGGTTTCCAGTAAGTAGGGAGAGAGAGTTCTTTTGGCTGAAAGTGCACGTCAGAAATGATGATGATCCATACCAGCAATAAAATGTATGTGTATAAAAAAGTCACTTAGTTCCCTGCGTTGCTGTCAGTGAATTATATAGTAAACCTCCATTTGTACAGAATGAATTACCCGTTTTAGCAGAGTATTCATGTCTCACATGGTGGATAGGATTTTTATAAGCTTCTCATTTAGTTCCCCCTCATGTTATTAATTCAAAGTGCAGGGATATCAGTGGCATATCATGGCAAATTAATAGGTATAGATAAAATCTTCTATAAATATTCATTACATCTCATTATTGTAAATTAACAAGTAAGATTTTAAAATTAAGGGTAGTCACATTTTGAGATGTGCATCTCTTTTTGGACATACTAAATTTCAGAAATAAATTATGCTCTGGAGCAAAGCTCTAGTTTGCTGTGGGGGTGACCTGACGGTATATTATGCATTGATTAATCTCAGCAGTGGGAAGCTGAAAGCAGAGCTACTGCTTGATTTTATCCATGGTAAAATGGCTATTTAGGCAGTTGTTTAAGAGCAGCACTGTTTCTGGTGTTAATATGCATAATGCTTTAATACATCTGCTCTGGGCACTATGGCCCAGATCCTCAAAGGTATTAAGGTGCCTAACTCCTAGAGAAAACGGTTGCCTACATACTTGTGAGTAGCTAAGTCTATGGTCCTGATCCTTGGCTGTACAACCCAAGAGGGAGTTGCAAAAGTGCATTTGAGACACTTCTGTGGTTCTAGGGCCATTTTAACTTGCCCTGGCTGCCATCAGCTGCCCTCCCCCTCTAAGGGCCTGGTAAAAAGACTGAAAATCACCAGAGCATAGGGAAAACCTAGCCATATCCTCTTTCCCCATGCCATGTTCCCTCTGCCAAATGCAGGCAATGGCAATATAAGAATTATTGAGAATCATTTCAGTGCAGTTTTCTTGCTGCACTGAAATAATCTTCCCATGGCCTGTCACATTCTGGGCATGCCTTGTAAAGTGAAGTGACCTAGCACAAGGGTGATTTGACCCATGTAATCTAGACACAGACTTAAAGACACTTAGCTTGAAAGATTCAAATAGTTCTCAAAGCCACATTTGAAGGAGTCGCTTGAAATGATAAAGCCAAATACTGTCTTGTCTTATGCCAGTGCTCTGGAAGTTAAGGGCAGAAGGAACTTCTCTCTTCTAAATGCACCCAGGCAGCAGTAAGGTAAGACATAAGACACAAGACCTATTGTCTTTGCACACATCAGAGATTGCATCATTCTGCATCTAACAGATGCAGGAATAATAAAACAAATCCAATGCAACACAACAGAAAAAAATTTACTACGCAATTGCAGCAATGATGAAAAATTCAAGCAGCAAGAATCCATCTGTATCCAGCTTTTAGTTCCAAAGTTTCCCATTAAAATGTTCCTTTTTTACTAATTTTGTATACAGAAAAGAAGCACACACTATATATATGCATAAGCACACACATTTTTAAACCTGCTCCTTCAAATCATGATGAATTCACTGGCCTAATTATCTACCATTGTAAAAATGTTAGGCAAATCCCGCTCACCTCTTTCACATGGTATTACTCACCACAGCAAGCACTGCATTTAGCAGTGATAATGTGAAGGATGGGGCCGGGAGTAGTCCCTTTGGACCAAATCATTCCTACTGTAAATCCACTGTCTTCAGTGGAGTTACCTCATGATCTAAAGGGACTATTCTAGCAGTCTAAGCCAAGCAAGTAGAATTTGGTGAAATTCTGGCCCTAGTGAAGTAAATGACAGTTTTGCCATTGACTTCAATAGGATGAGGATTTCACTCCTGGGGTCTGATCTTGCTCCCACTGAAAGCAATGGAAGTTTTGCCATTGATACCAATGGGGCTACACAATATATATTAATGATGGACCTGATTCTGATTCTGTTTTTCCTTGTTTTATGTCAGTGTAATTTCAATGGAAATGGAGAATCAACCCGATGAATACCAGAAACAGACATTTGTTATTACATTAATATCTCCCCTTTAACACTGTGAAATCAAGTGACAAAAACATTGTGAGTGCAGGATAACCATCCTGATTAGAAACCCAGGAAAGAAGCAAACTCAGTTTCATTTTCATTGGCCGAATAGAGTGAAAAAAAAAAAAAACCAAGAAAAGGAAACCAACAGATGCGAAGTTCATAACTTGTCTCTCATTTTATAATCTAAATGTTACTATCATAAATGTGTGAAAAACAGTGACCACATCACACTCTCATCCAATAACTTCCCATTCTGTTCTATTCAATTTCTTACACTGGTTCCCTCACCAGAATAAATACCCTTCCAGAAATGCATTGAGACCTAGCTAGCATTTGTCATGTGTAGATCTCTCTCTTTTCCTTTCCCATCTGTGGCTCCTCATTCATCAAAGGATCAAATTCAACTCTCCATGGACTTTGCTCCTGCCTACCTTACAGAGTCACGCCTGCTCCCTTCCCTGACTTACTCTCTGTATCCTCATACAATCTCACTATTGTTGGTGAGACAGCTCTCTACTCTACATTTTCTGCCATCTGGAAAAAGGACCTGCTGGCCTTTCTCTACCTCACTGACCCTCCACATCTATCTTCAAATCTCAGCTGGAAACATTTATCTTTCTTGCCAGTAACTCTTCATTTTTCTTCCATTTTACTGGAAGAAAATTATTATTTCATCTCATGCATTTTTAGATACAGTTTGCAAGGGGGATGGGAACCTCATACAAAATGAGGTTCAAGTCTTGCAAAGTCATAAGCACATGCTTAACTTTACATACTGTAAGTAGTCTAAAGTTTGGCAAATGAATGTTCGCAGGAGCAAGGCCTAAACTTGTAGTGTAATGAGGGCTCATCATTGTGAGACTGTCCCTTTAAATTTTGGGACCAAAGCCTGTGACCTCTATCAATGGGAACTTTGCCTGAGTAAGTACAGAGTAAAGACTGCAGGATTTTGCTCAGATTAATAGCAGCACAAGGGGTACATTCATTCCATCTTCAATTGTCAGTGGATACACAGTCAAATCTTTGTTGTAAGATGCCCATGCTCCAGTCTTAGGGGACGACACAAATTGATGTCTTTCCTAGCAGAAAAACCTCTTGTTCTTTTTCAAGCTAAATTTAAATGCATTTTTGCAGCTTTTTAGAGATTTTTCATGACAGGAGAGAAATACTGATAGGGACACTGAATAGTGTTGATATGCAAACTTCTGGTACAATGCAATATGTCCTAATACTATAGATCTAGTACTAACTGTGCCCCAAATGATCTAATCATTCTGTGGGAAGACTGCTAGGTGAGGAGAGGATATTTATCTTGTGATTTCTTTGTAGCAAATCAGAAGTTACAGCAGTGCTCAAAGGGAATAGAAAACCTAGATACTCATGACCTTCGCTGAAACCCCTTTCCTCACTTGTCAGTTCTTTAAGGGGCAATTTAATTGTAACTCTTTGGTGGTGACAAGGTAAGTGCTGGCATTTTGGCACTGTCATTCATTAGCAGCATGCAATGTCAGCAGCAGAGCCCCAAACATGTCACCATTCCCCCAGTGATGGCAAGCTGACTTTTAGGACATATGTTATTCCAGTGATGTCTCCTGTATGCCTGCAAGCTCAAATGCCTCACATTCTTATGTACTAGGGAAGCATTTGTGAATTGTTTACGCAGCTAAATAGCTTCAAGAGTGAAACCATCTTTTTCACATGCCATGAAAAGAACATCATTCACATAATATTGGGGGGGAAATGCTTACATTGTCACATTCATAAAGAAATAAGCTCCATTCAGAAAAAAAGGGAACAAGGATCTACCCACTATGGTGCCTGTATATTTAGGATATTCCTTTTATATGCATATCAAATTGCCATCACACTAAATGACTGTTTACTGACAACAATAATTATAGATGAATATAAAGATTGCATATATTTGACATAATCCCTCCTTCACTCATCCTTCAGTCAGCCCCTGATCCTGACAGAGGATGCTGGACTCTACTGCAGTATACATGTTAGTAATAACAATTACAATAATAACAAGGCATAAGTTTTGACTTGCTAAAATAGCAGTTTTCAAAGTACCCAGTGTGGAGTTTATAGATCATTCAAAACAATGTAAGCATCATCTGAAGACATGAAATGTATGTCTAGATGTCAAAGTCTTGGTTCAGCCCACATACAAAAGCCTTTTGCAAAATTTCCATCAACGTCGAGTTTGGATTTCAAAGATTCCCAAAATTCCAACTAGTGCAAAAGCACCAAGACTGCTCTTATTTGTGCAAAGGCCTGAATAAGCTTATTGTCCCAATGATCAAAGTGTGGAGTTGTGTGGGGCAGAATGTTGGCAGCAGGGCCCTTTAAATCACCACTGGAGCCCTATGTGGCATGCTCCAGGCAGCGCTGAAGCTGCCCTGCCCCTTCCCCTTGAGTCCTCACCCTTCTGGTGGAGCAGGCCACTTCCCCCACCTTGCCCAGGTGCCCGGCAAGTTTGTTGGCCCCATTGGTTGGCACACAGCCACCATTGCCCTTCCATTTTCCACCAAATGCAACATGCAGAGGTCTGGCATGCCTAAGGATCTGACCCAATTTCTCCAGGCCTCTGACCATAGAAGCCTTCGGGCTAAATTGGCTATCTATAATTACCCATAAATGTGTGACTGTGGGAGCACATAAAGACATAGGAAGGCTAGGTAAACTAAAGGCTTGTTTACACATTGAGATAATGCACACAACAGGGAGCATGATTTCCAAAGCACTCTAACTAATGCTGCACATTAATTGGTCCATGCAGATCCTAATTGGTGTATTTTAATGTAATACAGTTTGAAACTGTTACTGTATTAAAACTCACTAGGGACCTTTGTGCTCACCAACAGGGTCTTCATAGACCAATTAACATGCAACACATGAATGTACCATAGAAATTATGTCTCATCATGTGCAATACCCCACCATGTAGACAAGCTCTAAGTAGTTTTAAGGAACAGTTTGGCAAATGAGAGTGAGCACAGTTAAGGGTATGTCTACACTGCGGATCTATTTCAGGATACCAGAAGTATCCCCAAATAGCTATTCTGTGTCTATTGAAGCTTATTCTGATGTTCCAGTAACCTTTGTTCCACGAGGGTTAAGGGGCATTTTGGAATAGTGAGTTATTTCAAAATTTGGCACCGTGTAGACAATGCCAAATTATTAAATGAGCTATTTCAAAATATACTCAAAATAAGCTACGCAATTTGGGTAGCGCAAATTGCATAGCTTATTTCAAGCTATGGGTGCTATGTAGATGCATACTTACAGAATAAGGACAGGAAGGCTATTCTGGGAATACTAGATATTCACTCCCAGGGGAAATGGTACAAAGTGTTGGTACAAAGTGCTATCAAGGGTATCTCGTGTATAGACAACGTATGATTTAGGGTAAACATGCTATTTGATGTAGCTTAGAGGTGCAGCCATAGGGATGTATTTTAGCCATATGATTACTATTGAATGTAGCTCATAGGAAAAATGGATTTGATTTAGCATGGGCCAAATAGGGACAAAGTCAAAATTTCAATTTTTGTGTGTGAAAAAAATCAGTACATAATAATTTCAGATGAAAGAATATATTTTGTTTGTTAGAATATTGACTTCAATGGGAGTTATATATTAAACCTGAGAATAACACTGAAAATATATAGTATAATTAACCATAGGTAGCATATACAGAATGGTTGATTGAAACTCCAGGCTGATGGAGCTTAAATACATTTCAGAAGAACTGTACTGAATATTCAGGGGCAAAAATTAACTCTTCAATCTACCACTGTGTTATTCTCGTCTAAGAAATAACAATCATAGCTGAATGCTAAATATTCAGAAAGTTGCAATGGTATAAATTATATAGAATGCTATTCTGTAATCAGAATGCTATTATGTCTAATAGAAATGTTTACAAAATATTAGGATTATCATCTTCAAAGGTACAATAGCAGTACTCAGAATTTCTGGGTCAGATGAACGGTGTTAGCCATTAAGAAAAATATGAAAGAGTGTTCAATTAGAAAGTTAGAATTCCATTCACCAGACTCAATTTCATGGTGATGAACAGAGCATTTTAATGGATTCCTCTATTTTAAGAAATATAATTCCACTACAAGCTACAACTTGGGCTCAGAGAGAAAACTGCATATTGCTAATCTACCATACGATGCCCTATAGCAGATTCTTGCCAGTTGTAATCATTGATCCAGAAATATTTGCTACAACAGTTTAAGACAATTTAAATTTTCTCTTTATTTTTTATTCTCCCCAAGGGTTGACAACTCTGATGAGTGATCTCCCTTCTGAGACTGAGAAACACTCTGTTAATTGCTGTCATAGCAGTTCTCTGTTTGACCGAAGTGAAGGGGGTGGGGAAATCAAATGCAAGAACAATTTGATTTGACAGCTTATTGTTTAATATTTCAGTTTATCAGATGCCTATCCACAATTTAGCCAAATTCCATATTTTAAACAAATCATTAAAAAAACCCACTAACCTTTACTGGTGGTAAATTTGAAAGGACATCTCCAGTTGCACAAATACATACGTACATACAAACTTTCTCACAAAAGAAAAACAAATGTTCTCCATTTAATTATCCTTCAGTCTCAACCCTTCTAAACCTGTCCATTCTCCTGGACTACCCATGTTAAGAGATGAACATTGCAGCATGACCTCAGATCTCAGTTGTGGTATGAGAAGTGAAATGGTACCTCGGATAACCAATATCAAACTTTTCAGGGATTTGAATTAAAACCAGTCTCTTAAATGTCATCTGGAAACTTATCAGAAAATAGTGCAATTCTTAGAATATTAATGTCAACAAATGGGAAATCATATTCTACTGTAGCTTACAATGATCTTACTGTGCAACTTTAATTAAAGGGTATTTCAGCAACTTAATCCTCAAGGCAGAAAGGCATAGCTGAGATGGAGTAAGGCTCCTTTTTCAAAGAAAACAAAGCCCTCTTCTAGCCCGACATAGGCATAAAAGGCTGTTTGGGCTATTGCTAATATTTTAAAACTTCTAAAAGGCAACAATAAACATAATAAAATTCCAGCATTTCAAATCTGGGTCACAAGTGTAGGAAACACTCCTCCAACCAGCAATGCATGAATCAGATTCCTCCATTTTGCCCAGTTGCAGCATTAACCCTCCCAATTGCATATCTGGGTTAAACCTCAAGGAACCCACTCACATCCACCATTACGCTTTATAATGACATTGATACATGTTCTATTGCTCTAGCTAGGTCTGATGTGAAAAATACATCAGCAGGGTGGATACACTGCTGTCCATGTTTCCTCATTGACTCTTGACATGTCTGTGCTACTAAATGATTGCAACCCCAGTATAAAGACACATACTACAACAACAGAAGCTTCCTAAATATGTCTGTAGGAACTCTAGCTCCTCAAGAGCCAGTAGCTAGGTCAACAGAAACATTGTTTTATCAGCCTAGCTGCGTCTATACCCAAGGTTAGGTTGACATAATTATGGTGTCCAGGGATGGCAGCTTCTCATACCTTTAAGTGTTATAGCTATACTGACTTAAAACTTAAGTGTAGACTCTATTAGCAATCTCATGTAGGTGTTGAACTAAAAAGGTGATAAAAATGAGTCTATGAGATATCCTGCATGAAATAACTAGCAGGGCAGAAGAACAGCCACACAACAACTCCTCTTGAGATGTCCCAAAAAGGGAATGAGCAGAACCACTCAAGAGTTATTCCAGGCCTTGCAGGAAAATCACAGTCAACAGTATCAGTGCAACCCTGGGCTTCTTCCACTTGAACTGAAGACACTTGACAAATATTAATTCATCCATTTTCTCAATATCCTTGTGATGCAATAGGTATTATTATTCCCATTTTACATGAGGCGATACAGCAGACTTCATGGTCATTTACACTAAAGCTCCATTACTCTGCCCTATGTGTAATACAGTGTATTCCCCCTTCAAGCTCCATTAAGACGGGAGAGTAATGTAAAAGGGCCTTGAAAAACATAGGAATTGGGGCTAGAGAGTACAAATGACTTAACTAAATTCAGATAAGATATCTATGACAAAACTGGCACTAGCATATCCTGCCTCATAGTCTTGTACTTTAGGCAAAAGACCATTCAGACTCTTACATTCCAAATGTGAAATTATCACACAAGTATGCATTTTATATTGGAACTAGGGCTGTCAAGCGATTAAAAATTAATCTATATTAATCCTGCAATTAAAAATTAATTGTGATTAATCACACTGTTAAACAATAGAATACCATTTATTTTAATATTTTTTATTTCTATATTTACAAATATATTGATTTCAAATACCACACAGAATACGACATATACAGTGCTCTTTATATTTATTGTCATTACAAATATTTGCACTATAAACAAATAGACTTTTAAATTCATCTTATACAAGTTCTGTAGTGAAATCTCTTTATCATGAAAGTTGAATTTACAAATATAAAATTATGAACAAAAAACCCTGCATCCAAAAATAAAACAATGTAAAACTTGAGGCTACGACTACATTGCACTCTCTTGCTCAAGAACATATGCAAATGAGCTGCCATTTTGCACAAGGGGCTTTTGCGGAAGAAGCATAGATGGCTCCTTCTTGCGCAAAAGCCCCTTGTGCAAAATGGCGGCTCATTAAGTATGCAAATGAGGCACGGCAATATTCATCACTGCGCCTCGTTTTCATATGTTATTTTGCGCAAGACAGTGCAAAGTATACGTAGCCTGAGAGTTTACAAATCCACTCAGTCCTCATTCTTGTTCAGCCAATCACTCTGACAAAGAAGTTTGGTTACAATTTGCAGGAGACAGTGCTGCCCACTTCTTGTTTACAATATCACCCAAAAGTGAGAAGAGGCATTCACATGGCACTATTGTAGTTGGCATGTCAAAATATTTACATGCCAGATATGCTAAAGATTCATATGTCCCTTCATGCTTCCACCATAGTTCCAGAGGACATGCATCTATTCTGATGATGGGTTTTTAATTATAACGCTCCAAAGCAGTGCAGACTGATGCATGTTCATTTTCATCATCTGAGTCAGATGCCACCAGAAGGTTGATTTTCCTTTTTGGTGGTTCAGGGTCTGTAGTTTCCACATCAGAATGTTGCTCTTTTATGACTTTTGAAAGCATGCTCTAGCTCCCATCTCTCTCAGATTTTTGGATGGCACTTCATATTCTTACGCACTGGGTTGAGTGCTGCAGCTATCGATCTCACATTGGTACCTTCTTTGCATTTTGTTAAATCTGCTGTGAAAGCCTTCTTAAAACAAATATGTGCTGAGTTATCATCCAAGACTGCTGTAAAAAGTTATATATTGCAGATTGTCAATAAAACAGAGCAGGGGACATACATATAATTCTCCCTCAAGGAGTTGATCACAAATGTAATTATTTTTTTTTTAAAGCATCATCAGCATGGAAGTATGTCCTCTGGAATGATGGCTGAAGCTGGAAAGGTCATATGAATGTTTAGCGTATTTGTCACATAAATACCCCGCAATGCTGGCTATACAAGTGTCATGAGAATGCCTATTCTCACTTTCTGATGACATTATAAATAATACACAAGCAGCAGTATCTCCCATCAATGTAAACAAACTTGTATGTCTTGGCGATTGGCAGAACAAGAAGTAGGACTGAGTAAAATTGTAGCCTCTAAAATTTTACGTCGTTTTATTTTTGAGTGGTTTTGTAACCAAAACAAAAAAATCTACATTTGTAAGTTACACTTTCATGGTAAAGAGATTTCATTTCAGTACTTGGATGAAGTGAGTTGAAAAATACTATTTTTTATCATTATTACAGTGCATATATTTGTAATAAAAATAATAATATAAAATAAGCACTGTATATGTATTCTGTGTTGTAATCAGAAAAATGCACAAATATTTAATACATTTCAGATGGTATTCTATTAACAGTATGATCAATTGCAATTAATTTTTAAAATTGTGATTAATTTTTTGAGTTAATCACATGAATTAACTTTTATTAATCAACTGCCCTAATAGGAACTTCTACAGTTAAGTCCATATTACAAGTTTATCTTGAGAGTCCTCAAATCCTAAACTCCTTTTTACTCACTCTCTCCAGAAAAAAAAATTACATTTATTCTGCAATTTACCCAGAAAAATCAATATACTTTTTTTTCTCAAGGTATCTTAAAGCTGTGAAGTACAAAAGGAGACTGCGTCTTACCTATACGTTGTGACGATCCACTTCATGGACAACCTTACTGTAAAGGAAAAGTACCCATATTTGCTAAACTCCAATGATGAGCTTAGACTGAGTTGATGGGAAGTCACTTGAGAAAAAAATGGGTGTAGAGCTTATTAATCATAAACAACTCACAAAACAGAAATAATAATAAAACATTCTGTTATTTGTAATTATGTTTTTTGTTAGCATTTTGCTCATTTTATGCTCTTCTTTGTCTTAGGTTATGTCTAAACTGCAGAGCTTTTCCGGGATACCGGAGGTATCCCAGAAAAGCTATGCCTCATCCAAGGAACGCATCTGCTTTTTCGGAACAATTTTCAAAAAAGCAGACACATTCTTTCACCATCTGTGCAATCCTCACTGTATGAGGAAGAAGGGATGTTCCAAAAGATGAGGTTTTTCCAAAATTTGGCCCCATGTAGACAGGCCAAATTTTGAAAATCTTCTGAAAAAAAGCAGAAAAAGATATCAAATTGCAGTTTGCTTTACTAAATTTTCTTTGCAGTCTAGACATAGCCTTAGTCTCTTGGTTGTTTTATTGAATCTCAAGTTCAACATTGGTGTTTAATCTACACTTCTCATTTTCTTTTCCTTTTCTAGCATACCGTCAAACAGAAACCCACCTTAAATTTTACAGATACATTCAGACACACAAACCTTCACAATGAGCTCCTAATAATGCATTCTATTTGGAATGTAACTTTGCACTTCAATAGCATTTGTTCTCTCCCATAATTATAGAAGGCTGCACTTGATATATGAAAACTATTGTGCAATACAACCTGACATTCAAAGAGAGTTTATCTGAAATTCATTTGTCCTCCAGTTCCAAAAAACACATATATAAACTTACATGAAACCATCTAGCTGAATATTTCCAGGAAAAGAGAGTTTACTTCAAAATGGGCCAGATCCTCAGCTGATATAAATCAATATAGTTCCATCAAAATCAATGAGGGTATCTTAATTTACACCAACTGAGGATTTGGCCCAATATATATAGTACCTTTCATCTAAGAATCTCAAAATACTTTGTAAACACTCAGGCTATGTCTATACTGAGCCTGTTTTGCGCGCAAGAAATATGTAAATGAGGCTAAGTGTGGAATATCGCAGAGACTCATTTGCATAATTAAGAGGCTTTTGCGCAAAAAGGAGCCATCTACACAGTGGAAGAACAGCTCTTGCACAAGAGGAGGGTTTCACGCAAAAAGGAGCCATATAGATGGCTCCTTTTTGCGCAGAAGCCTCTTTCGCAAAAAGCGGATGCTTATTAATTATGCAAATGAGGCTTGGCGATATTCCATGCTTAGCCTTATTTGCATATTTCTTGTGCAAAAACGGGCACAGTATAGACATAGCCTCAGTTTGGTTAACTCAGAGTGGCAAGGAGGTACAAGTCTCTGGGCTACTGTATCCTGAGAACCAATGTTTGCTGGGGGCTATGTTGAGGAACAGCAGATTTCAGTTGTGACTGGAGCTCAGTGGGCGGAGACTGCCACAGGGAATTGTTAAACCTGTGCTGGCTGACTGCATGGAGGAAAGGAGGTGCTCCCCCCCACAAGTGGTCTTTCTGCTGCCATTGTGGCCTTACTCTATTTCTTTTGGCAGATAAACCAGCATATGCTAGGCCTCAATTTACCCCATCAGCAGGGCCACCGATGGGAAGATGGGGCCTGGTGATTTAAAAGGACCCGGGGTCCAGACTGCCGCTTCTGCTACAGAGCTGTGGCGGTGACTGGCTCTCCAGGTCCTTTGAATTGCTGCCAGAACCCCTGGCCATGTGGTCCAGGCACTGCAGAAAGGCTGGTGGGAGGAGGCTAGTCCCCAGCCTGCACTTTCCACCGAAGGCCCTGTCCTTTCTGGGAGGGCCTGGAGCTATCCCCCCACTTTTTCAAGGGGCCCAGCATATTTGTCTCAAACTTGCTCATCAACTTAGCTCCAGGATACTTCATTTTACAAAACACACAGACTGCCAGATACCCCACTGTCTTTTGTAGTCATGTACATCTATGCATGTTAGGAGCAAATACTGTGGGTGAAGTCCTGGCCACAGTGAACAACATTGTAATTTTTACCATTGACTTTAGTAAGGGTTTGATCCTAAGAGTGAGAGAGGAGAATTCTGGTCTGGTGACATTCTACACCCAATTGCACAGCTATGAATGACTATATAAGGTACAAGGCATTAGAGAATGAGGCTTAGAGTGGTTAAGTAACTGATCTAAGGTCACCCGTTGATAGAATCCAGAAATCCTTCCCCTTAGGCTAGTGTTCATGCTCTAGATTACCTCCATTTATTTGTCAACTGCATACCAAGATTAGTCTTTTACTTATATTTATTAACATTTTCTCTTGCTATGGTGAACCCATTGGACTCACAGGCAGAGGTAATACTGGTGACATTAACCCAATGACTTCTGATGCTTATAAGTTTCAGAAAATTCCTTTGTTGCACTCTGGTGAACAGTTTGTTGAAACTGAAGCACCCCTTTCCTTGGGCCCAGCACAGAGCTGGCACAGCCCCCCTGCTGGCCCAGAATGGAGCTTGGTGTGGGGGAAAAGTATTTTAATTTGTTGTTCTTGGCTAATTTCCATACATATGTGAAATAATGTATCTAGAATCTACAGGAAACATTTCTATTCAGGAATTTTTTTTATTCAAGCCTAGTTCTTCCTGATCTTTCACCTCATTATTAAACTGCTTATTACCTGAGTTATAAGCCTATTTGCAGGAAGCAGGCAGGGAAAATTATTTTCTTGTAAACTAGAAATTGGATGTCTTGCTTTAACTGTTATCTTCCAGACCTCAGATAAATCCTGCATTATATCACAATGGTCAGCACTGAAAGAAATGCTAAAAAGATATGAAAAAAATAAATAAAAGGCTGCTGACAAACTGCAGTAGAAAAAACCAAGATACTTTCAACCTGAGTATCTACTATATTACTTTTAATCTGGAGAATCTACTATACTACAATTACAGGTATTTGTTAAAGTAAAATCTTGGTCCCTGTGAAGTCAATGGCAAAATTCCCAACAACTTCATCCTTAACACATTTGTTATCAGACCCTTTAAAACTACTTTGTGCTAATCAAGTACATGGCCTACAGGCAGTCCCTTGGCAATCTAGCAAAATGATGTGTCTAGGGTACTGAGATGATATATATTTCAATATTTTTCCATGTTTCTATTCACCTGTGGCTTGATCCAACACAAATGAAGGCAATGAGAGTTTTTCCATTGACTTCAATAGGAGCAGGATTACCCCTCTAGTATCCTTAAGGAAAGGAAGGTACTTTTTCTTCTCTCTGCCAGGTACAACTTTGAAGCTTCAGACAAAACTTAAAAAAAAAAAAAAAAAAGCTTACTTCTAAATTATTTGAAGATGACAGACTGAAAACTGAGTTGGCTTAATTTAATTGATGATTTGCTTGTAGCATATATGTGCATGGTTTCACACACTGAATTAGGTGTACATTTTAAAGGTAGTTTGATTTCTTTTCCTGTTTTCATTCAGCTTTGCCATCTATTTTCCAGCATTCTGAATAACAGGCTTTCTGGAAAAATGGAAGCTTTCTCCAATTCTTCTGACCTATGTGTTGGATTCTTTTCCCTGATACTTTAGTTCTAGTCTCTTTCACTCCTCTATGATACTATGAACAGAAAACTGCCTTCAAATATTGTTCCTTTTGTGATATTCCTTACTTGTTTAACATACTTTGGCATTTATATGCCCGGAGCTATCCCTTTCTTTCTCTTTTCTCCTGGCTTTGATGTCAAGGAGTGAGATGGTGATGCCATATGCATCTGGATGTATTATACAGTTACCAATAAAATTCTTTTATTTTTTACAGAACTCTGACGTGTGCTATAATTATTGATCCATCGCTGTCCTCGTGAGTGAACATCTGCTGCTGAACATCAGCACAGTGAACATCATCACAGTTTTAAATTTCATGCAGCTCATATTTCTTTGAAGGGTAACCGAAATGAAGCTGACAATGTCTTTTACTTTTCTCTGAATTTTGAACAGCCCCAACTCCACCAGAGCCAAGTGAATATCTCAAACATGTCCCCATAAATATGTATTTAAATAAAATCCTGACTTCCCTTTAGCTGTGTCTATACCTGTGAGCAGCCAGGGAGTGAGATGTGACTCCAACTTGCTCACATGCATAAGCACAGCCACAGCAAATTTAATTACATTGCTGTTTACTAATGAAATGCCAACCACATTATGAAATGAAACATCAGTCATAACTTCACCCCCATAAATTAACCCTTTTGTGTAGTTCAGGGTGGCAGCTGTCTGCACTAGGCAGGTCTTTGTGATTCTGTGAGGCATTTTACTATACTCTTTGGAATGATGTTTGTCTCTCACCTCATGATAAATATTATACCACATGTTTAACAACTAGACAAAAAAATAACTTCATTGAATTTTTCCATTATCAAAACCATTCTTTTGGTTGACGGTAAAGATTGAATCTAAGGTATAAGCTATTGTAAATCAGAAATAGATGGCTCTGTTTCTGAGGCAGCTGAGTCTAAATTACACAGGAAAACTTACAGGAACTTGTTTGCTATATGAATTTAAAATGAACTGAAAAAAGTTTCCAAAGGGAAAATATCTGACTTTTAAAAAAGATTCTTGTAGAGGAAAATAAAGTGCTAGAGACAGTTTGAAGCTCTGGGACAGTAATGAGGCCTGCACTGTGGGGGGTAGTTTGGCACAACACTGCTCTGGGGGTAGCTTAGCAAGGCAACATGCTTCACACTTCCTGTTTTCCCTACCCAAGAATTATATTACCAAACACCAGAAATCAGATCTTCAATTCCCCATTGGAGCCCGTCAGTGGTAATTGTAACTGTATGCTAAACCATGCCTGAAATTTGAGGGGAACATGGGTGGCAGGTATAATAAGCCAGGGAAATTTAAGCTTCCCTCGGGCAGCTACTACTGACACACTGCTAGACACCTGGACTGCAGTGGCTCTGCCCTTTCCCTGAGGTCCCCACTGCCTGCTGGTAAGTCCTCCACTTCACATGTAACCAGCACCAGGCAGCTTTAAACCTCTGGAACAAAGGGATGAGGCATACCTGGGAGGTCGACAAATGCCTTTGATGTCGACCGCGGAGCGTCCAGACTACCACGCTGAGCCGACAAACAGCTGATCGGCTCAGTGCGGCAGCCATGTAAATTTAAATGAAGCAGTGATTATTTAAATCGCCGCTTCATTTTCCTATGCCGGGTAGTCTAATCTACATGCCTCTGTCGCCAGAGGCATGTAGTCTAGACGTACCCTTAGTGTAGTAGCCTCTACAGCTTGAGAGTTCCCTTGTTCTTAACTCTCGCTGAAAGTGGTCTAAGTGCCACTATATGGGATGGTGAACCACACTAGATGTGTGGGTTACATACACACACTCCTCAGGATGTCCCTGCTGCTCACCATATCCCTCTCTCTCTTGGGAGGGGGAGTGAGGACGGATGTGGCAAACCAGCTGCAGGTGTATAAAGGGTCAACAGCTAGACTGGAGGGGGGGAGGAGGGGAGGGAGGTTTCAGGGGCAGAGGGGACAAATGGCTTGGCTCAGAGCTGGAACTCAGCTCAGCCCAACCAGTGGCTTGGAACTTAGGGGCTGGTGGCTTCAGGGGTGGGGGTATCAGTAACTCAGCCCAGATCAGTGTCTCAGTCTAGTGTGGTAGGGGCAGGCAGGCTAAGGCTCCTGTGGTTGTGGGCCCTTCATGTTAAGGGAAAGTTCAGGACTCTTGCATGCAGGCATGGGGCTTTGAGTGGAAGGGGTGGGGTCAGAGGGTTCACCCACCACCCATGAGGAGAAACCCTTTTTCCCTCCATTCTGTTGCTACTTGCAAGTGTTTTAGCTGTTACATGTCAAATACCCAAGAGTCATTACAATAGCCAGGTTCTAGTAGCTTTTATTTAATGAAAATATGGTACATATATGGTACAGGACATTACGTCTGGTCACCTCAGAGAATGTTACATCATAGAATCATAGAAGCACAGGGTTGGAAGAGACCTCAGGAGGTCATTCAGTCCAAGCCCCTTCTAAAAGCAGGACCAATCCCAACTAAAGCATCCCAGTCAGGGCTTTGTCAAGATGGGACTTAAAAATTTCTAGGGATGGAGATTCCATTACCTCCCTAGGTAACCCATTCCAGTGCTTCACTGCCCTCCTAGTGAAAATAGTTTTTCCTAACAGCCAACCTGGACCTTCCCCACTGTAACTTGAGACCATTGCTCCTTGTTCTGTCACCACTGAGAACAGCCTCTCTCCATTCTCTCTCGAACCTCCTTCAGGTAGTTAAAGGCTGCTATGAAATCCTCCCTCACACTTCTCTTCTGTAGACTAAATAAGTCCCTCAGCCTCTCCTCATAAGTCATTGCTCCAGCCCCCTAATAATTTTTGTTGCCCTATACTGGACTTTCTCTAATGCATCCACATCTTTACTGTAATGGGGGGGGAGGCCCATAATTGGATGCAATACTCCAGATGTGGCCTCCCCCATGTTGAACAAAGGGGAATAATCACTTCCCTAGATCTGCTGGCAGTGCTCCTACTAATGTACCCCTATGTGCCATTAGACTTCTTGGCTATAAGGGCACATTGTTGACTCATATCTAGCTTCTCATCCACTGTAATCCCCAGGACATGGAATAACATGATGCAACATGACATCGGTATGATTTACTAATGAGTGTCTACATAGTTTTAAACATGTTTGTAAAAATAAGTGAATCTCCAATAAGAAACTCTTGTTACCATGGCAAATGGTACACAGATCATTACAGAACCTGAATTTCTAGAGGCTAGTTTTATGATCAGTAAACAAAAAGACTTTAAATGCTCAGGAACAGACTCAGCTCTTCAATATGGGACAATAAATCTAGAGTTACTTTCTCATTACACCAATAATACTCTGGTCTTCAGACTAACATAGTGTTGCTTTTATTAAACAGTTTTAAGGAGTCATTAACATCTTCAATTGACTGAGTGTCAAATTCATCTTAAAATATTAAAAGATTTTATTTACAATATGAAAAAATGCTATTTTTCTTAATATTCAGACTATACATGGGAAAATACACAGAGTATGGCCAAAGTACATCAATAAGTGCACAGAGAAAGCTCATATTTCCTAATCTCTATAGCAGGGCTGGGCAAAATACGGCCCCCGGGCCAGATGCGGCCCACCATGCCACTGGATCTGGTCCATGGACCACCTTGCCAGGATTCTCAGGTATTCAGCTGCCCCAGTTTAAAGTGCAGTCCCTATGTTTCTCTGCTCTGCATGGAGGAGGGAAACTTTGTGTGATCTCCCTGCCCCTAGCTCAATCCTCAGCTCCTATTGGCCAGAAACAACCAGCCAATAAAAACTGACCTCAGCCAATTTCTCAGCTCTGATTGGCTGGAAACAGCCAGCCAATTAGAGCTGAGATATATACCTACACTACAGAGAAGATAGGCAAGTATCAATTTAATCAATTTCACATTGGAACCAAAAAATGAGGGGAAAAAAGTCAAATGATGAAACGTTTACCTACATGTATGAAAAACTAGAGTTTAGTTATAGTCACAACATTTTGAGCTCTGTTTTGCTTTTGACTAGGCTCATGAAAACCATGGCTTTCAATGGGCTAGATCAGTGTTTCTCAGAATGGGCTGTGGGCCAATTTGGGAATGCTGCTAGTGGGCCTGTGCTGCTTTGTTTACCTAAAGACTCCATAGCCACAGAGCCTCACAGCTCCCATTGGCTCCAGTTCGCTGTTTCCAGCCAGGTGTGGTCTGAGCCACCACTTTCCATGGCTCGTCTTGGCTGGAAACGGTGAACCAGATCAAACAGAAGCTGCGAGTCTTTGTGGCTACAGAGCCTTTAAGCAAACAAAGCAGTGTAGGGCCTTTAGTGATTTTCCCAAAGCAGACCCATGGCCCACTTTGAGAAATTCTGGATGAGATCATAGTTATTATATGTGCAGTAAGCCATTGTCTGCATTGCTTATAAATCCCCCAATCTTACAAATATCAGAATATCCCCTTATTAATGTTTAAAATAAAATACAGTGTCCTACCTGAAATTCTGACTGACATCCCCCACTACCAACAATGGTTATTTCTTTGAAGTTGCTGGAAAAGGAGTGTGAAGAACACACTTCTCTGATCCTAACAGAAAATTCCCTGCACAATGCTTCAAAATAAGGGGAAAAAAAATCTTCCCAAACTCTTTTACAACATGCCATGAAAAACAATACCTTCCTTGTTTCCTAACAAGACATTTGTTGAGCGGTTTAAATTGATGTATCTGAGGAACTAATAAACACACAGTTTGCTTATTTATTTTACATCAAACAAAGCATTTTTAAATATTGAAAGAAATAATTTCAGATGAACAAATTTGCTTAAAAAAAGAAAACAAGAATTAAAAGGAAGGGCTGATCATTGTGAAAGGTAAATGGTTTTTACCAGGGAGAAAAGTAGTTGTCAGAGAAAATGAAGTTATCAGAAGAAAATGTGGGCTGAAAACATAGATTTGTTGTTGCCATTCACTTCCTGCTTAACATTTGCTTGAATTCTACAATGGCTGATTAAATACCAGTACACAGAACTGTCCAGAATGTGCCAAAGCCATTTCATGCTGAACGAACCAGTGCTCATTTTGCATAAATAAGACAGATCTTTTTGATGCTATCTAAATTATAGTCTGCCAAAGTTTTACATGCTGAAGTTTCTTTTGTGATTTGTGATCATGCTGGGTCTAACTGGGTAATGAAAACTGTTCCTTAAATGGTCTGCATACTTTCTTAAAAACTGGGGCTATGTGGCAATAAACACGTTCCCAAGTATTATGTGTTATATACAAATGGCAAAAATTTGCAAATACATCGGGCTTAGACCAGCTGGATTTTGCATGGACAACCATGGCAAAAGCTAAGTTAGAAAATTATTTGCATTTTGGAAACCAAATTCAGTTTTATGAGAAAAATCCTTTTTTCCGAATATACACATCATGCTACATCCCCTGAAACAGAATCTTAGGCCTGATCTTTAGCTAGCATAAAAGGATGCAACTTCACTGATGTTATGATGCTGTGTCTACTTAACTATGTTAAGGATGAGAACTTCAATCTCCCAGGCTATGTCTACACTATGGAGTTTTTCCGGGATACCTCTGGTATCCCAGAAAAACTCTGCCGCATCTGGGGAATGCGTCTGCTCTTCCAAAAAAATTTCTGGAACAGCAGATGCACTCTTTTGAAAGCCCCGTATTCCTCATTTTATGAGGAATAAGGGCTCTTCCGAAAGAGGAGGTTTTTCTGACATTTGGCCCAATGTAGATGGGCCAAATGTCAGAAATTCCTCTTCCAAAAAAAGAATCAGAAAAAGGTACACAAATTGCAATTCTTAATTTGCGTACCTTTTTCCAAAAAAACACAGCAGTATAAACATTGCCCCAGTGGCACAAGAGGATAGAACTAATATAAACATGATATGTCATTGGCTAAAAAGCAGAATCAAACACAAGATTTAATGTTCTAACATCTAGTTCTGGAATAAGGTACTTGAGTTGGGATGGTTAAAAAACCCAAGATTGATACAACATTTTCAGGAAAACTTTCTGGATTCAATGCTATTCAAAACTTAAAGGACTGCAAATATTTTGGTGACAAGAGTATGATACAGTATGATTTAAAGGAAAAGTCTTCCCAAATTGTTTAAAAAGTTCACCATACCATGTAACTCGTTCTTTCAGAAAGAAAACAAAAACTCATTTGATTTAACTAGATCAAGATGAGCAATAAATAAACAAATCAAGCATTTCCTTACCTTATAATCCATCATAATATATGTGGGCTGTAATTTAAAGGCTTTTACAGTTCAAAGGCCAAGAATACATACGAATAGGCATAGGAGTAGCAAATGTAAGCTGCAAAAAGTGACAGGCCCATAAAATGTGCCAAAACATTCTCACATCACAGAATTGTCCTGCACTTCAATTGAAATCTAAAACCTAACACCTGCTTCATTTTAGTTCCCCTGTAGTTTTCTCTATATGTTGCAGTAAGCCCTGTTCTTTTATCTCCAGTAACACTTCCTTTTTAGTGTATGCCCTACACTAAAGACAAATATCTGTCCATCCCCTCCCACATCTCCTTTTACAATACCTAATGTTAGTCTACAGGGCAAGACACACAGGTATCCCCATACTTCTTTTATTATGTTCAGGAAACCCTTCTGGATCCAATACAAGTTATATTATTTTAGCTAGCTTATACCAAAGGATTTATTCCCTCATTAAGGAAGGTACTTAGATACCCTATTGCCTTCAAGGGGAACAATCGTGCTGAAAGTCAAGCATGTGTTTGAACTGAGGATTTATCTTTTCAGATTATTCAGTATAGTGGGCCAGGCTTAGAAGTTGTCCTTGTGAGCCAGAGAACTTCAGGGCTGTAAAAATAGTGCTTGCTAATGAGGGATTTAAATGAATCTGAGAATATTAATAATAATAGATTTCTTTTATGGTTATATAGTACCTTTCACCCAGGAAGATCTCATAGTGTTTTATGAGCTATCATTCCACTCACCAATGAAGACCAACTGCTTTGAAGGCAATATACAGCAATTGCACACAACCAATCACCAAAAATATACAAGAGTTTAGGATTGGAAATGAGGGACCATATCACCATGTGAAACTATTGGGGAAAAGTAGGTAACCTGAACACAAATAGCCAAATTCTCCTAAACAGTAAGAGCTAGAGCCACTAAATTTGCTATGAAGCTTCCTCTTATCATAATGTAAAGCAAAGTCAGGGTTTGATTGTGCCAGGACAATGGGATGTGCATGGAATGCATCAAACAGAAAGGGAGGAGTGTGATAGCAGGGACAGTTATACTCAAGAATAACAATGGGGGTGAAAGGACAGCAAGCACCCCATCCCCAGGGAGTTGCTGCCAGCCACCACATAGCCCTCATCACCTTGGGCCACTCCCAGGACACTGTGATGTGTGACCCTCGCTGTCTCAGTCCAGCCCCAGGGCAAAGCCAGCAGGCGGCCTGCACTGCTCCCTACAACCCAGGGCTGGTCCTAGAGAAGAGCTGGCAGGTGGCCTGCATGCTCCCTGGTCCTGGGCTGGCCCCAGGGAAAAGCCGGTGGGCAGGCTGCATGGCTCCTGCTGCCCTGGGTCAGCCTGGGGAAAACCTGGCGGGTGGCCTATGCAGCCCTCCCCATGGCCAGCCCAGGGGAGAAGCTGATGGGCAGGTAACATGGTACCCCCTGCCTGAGCCGGTACTGGGGAAAAGACAGTGGGTAGCCTGCCCCCCGGCCCCTTCACCTTGGGAATAACGGATGGCTTATTCCGAAATCTGTAAACCTCGTTTTTCAAGGACTAATGCCTATAATGAAACACCTATTTCAAAGTAAGGAATGTGTATATGCTTCACTGATGCTATTTTGAAATAGCCCCTCACGAGGATCATTCTAAGTAATTCCTCCCTAGTGCCTCCTGGGGTTCTAAATCGGGATAGCACATCTATATTAGGGAAGACTGCCTCATACTAATTTTGAGGTTTCCCTGCAATGTAGATGTGCTATTTTGAAATAAGCTATTTCAGAATAACTATTCTGGAATAGCTTATTTTGAAATAAGCTTGCAGTGTAGACATACCCTAAGATACCAGGAGTCAATGGTTTGGAAAAATAGTAGGAAGTCGATGAAGAACATTGGTGATGGAGGACTGTCTAGTTCCACATATAACTGAGTATAAGAAATGGTCTCCAAATTTCTTTTAAAAACAGGAACAAGAAGATAGTGATATTTAAGGCTGGGTAAAAGTTTTCTTTTGATTTTTTTTTCAATGGAAAACTGGATTTTTGAGAAAATGTGTATGTGTGAACATTGTCAGCTTCACTTGGATATTTTCTTTATTTAATAAAAAACAAAAACTTAAATTTTTTGATTCACAATGATAATATAATGCTCATCAGAGTTATAGTATACAGGGTGCATACTCCTATTCTCCTCTTCAAGGCCATCTCTGACAGGACTACATCCCTCATAATGTAACACAGTGAGTCTCCTGTAATGCAACACCTCCCATCACCAAGAGGAAAGATTGTAATATATCATGGGAGATTTTGTCCAGTCAGTAAACAGAGCCCACAGAGGAAAAATAGGTGTAAAAGGCACTCAAGCAACAATTCTCAGGAGGCACTGCAGTGCCTCTTTGAATAGAAAAATTCCCTTTGGCGCAATTATTTCCATGAAAATCAGTCAACATTTTCTGCCAAAATTTTTGACTAAAATGAAAAAACTTCACATTTTGATTAAAAACATCCCATTTTCTGACCAGGACTAGTGATGGGATGGAAACAATGTGGAGGCTGTGTGCAAAATTGCTCTGAAGCAAAAGTCAGTCCCACATGCTGCAGTAGATTAGATGATACTCAGAACTAAAAATGCAATACTCTTCAACTCCCCAACATTCCCTTAATGTAAGTATTAAAAGCACACGTAATATGAAGATACTATATTCACTATTACAAAAAAAAATCAGCATTTCACAACAGTTGCTGTTAAGAACTCCTTGTAAAAAGTTACATAAAAGAAGCCACGTTGTGCACCACTGCCACCTGTATTGGTCTACAAAATTCATGAACAATATTGCATGTTCTTGAGCACAGTCTATCAGCTCATTATCCATAAACTATTAATAGATCATTCTTTTTATAGAGTACTCCTGTATCTGTCACCACACATTGTGATATTGTTGTCAAATGCTGGCCTTTTTAATGGCAATCACTATAGGCCCATCTGAATTACAGGAAAGGGTAATGAAAATCAACAAGTCAGTTCTTCTAATTAGCAGCAAAATGTCCATAGACTGACTTGCTATGCTTTCCGTGTTTTACAACACACTGCTTTATAGTGTGTCCATTCTGTCACCTAACATAATACACAGGGAACAGATGTGATTCTACAGAACTCTGCCAAAATTGTATTGTCCTTATGCTATATAAAATTACATTTTCCTTTGCAGGAGACAGCTGGCATTCTTCACTTTTGATCATGAACCGTTCAGATTTTGGAATGTCTGGACCTTATCCCGCTCATTTGTTTATATAGTATGGCTACAGAGCTGATGCACCCCATCTCCAGTTGGAGAGGAGACAGAGATATTTATGCTCCCAGTGGTCCTGCACTCACAAACGGAACACCACAGCTTAATGGCCTAAAGCAGTTTCTCAAGTCTCCCTTTCAGGCAGCGTCAGTAACAGTGGCCCTTGCCTTCAGGGTAGCAAGGCCTCATGGCCAGAGTCCCACAGGCTAACCTTGATATGGGGCCTAATGGCTACAGTGTTTAATACAAAGAAGCCCTGATGTGGTTGAGGCATCTAAGAACTAAAACATATAATATCTGGATCTGAATATTGAAGCTTCGCCCATAACTCCCAAGTTAAGGATATCCCTCAATTCACCAGCTGATTCAAACCAGGAAGTACGCTCTGGGCCATGTTAGTTTGAATCAAACCCCTTGGTTCGAACTAACGTTACTCCTCAAAAAATGAGGAGTAACATTAGTTTGAACCAAGGGGTTTGATTCGAACTAACGCGCCCAGAGCGCATTTCCTGGTTCGAATAGCGCACAGCAGATTATGCTAATGAAGGCGAGATATTTAAATCCCCTCTTCATTAGCAATTTTGGTCAGCTACATTTGCATCCCTATCTCGAGATAGGGAGCAAGTGTAGATGTACCCTCAGAGTCATAACTGAAAGGATGCTGGACATGGCAGATAGTCTGACCTTTCTATTAATGGATGTTACATATAGGTACCAACTGTAGAATATTGCATTCCTTTAGTTATAGTAGCAATATAACAAAAAGTGCTCAGTAAACTACACGGAAAACTGGGTGACACTGCTCCTTGCAGACAAAGTCTCCTTTAAAATGGAAAAACTTAAAAAAACAACAAATAGTCTTGCAGCACCTTAGAGACTAACAAAAAATGTAGATGGTATCATGAGCTAAGTGGGTAGTGCCCATGAAAGTTCATACCATCTACATTTTGTGTTAGTCTCTAAGGTGCTGCAAGACTATTTGTTGTTTTTTAAGTTTTTCCAGTTACAGACTAACACGGCTATCCCTCTGATCCTTTAAAATGATTAATCTCTGCTTGTAAATTATTCATATTTTGATTAATGAAAATATGCTAATTAAAGATTTGCTGTTAAAAATATAAATATCTTTCATTGCCTAAAGTAATTAGAATAAGTAATTACTTAAACATTATGATTCTGAAGTTAAATAATTTCTATGATAGTAAACTTGGGAAGAAGACATCATAATGTGCTAGATATAATTGTTGAACCTACTAGCAGTATTTTTTATGTTTTTTCATAAACTATACATAAGTTTCACAAGATTTTAGTGTTGATTTTTGTATTTTACAAGTTCATCTTTTGCTTATCTTGGGCTCAACTCCTGTAAAGAACTGCATATTCTAGCCCTGAGCCAGGGAAGCAATTAAACACATGCCTATCTTTCAGCATTAGTCATGTCATTGACTTTGATGGGATTACTCATATGCTTACAGTTAGGCATGCATTTAAGGGCTAGTTGGATCAGGGCTGAAGTGATCAGCACCTAGCATGGGGAATGGGGTACCTTCAACACACCAGTGGGTTCACCAGGTTTAGTCCCCAGTGGGCCACAAGAGAGTTTGTTTAACTGAGTGTCTGCAGACTGCAGTTTGTTGTTTCCAGTTAAAGAACTGCAGGATTGGGGCACTGCTTCCTGCAGCTCCCATTGGCCTGGAATAGTGAACTGTGGCAAACAGGAGCTGAAAGTGTCCATATCTGCAGATGCTCTGATAAAGAGTCTGGCAGGGCAGCCTGCCAGCAGCTAAGCCTGGCAAACTGTTCAACCTGCAGGCTGGAGGTTCCTCAAGTCTGACCTAGCAAAATCAGTACCTTTCTACCCACAGAGTTTGCAAGGAAGTTCAGATTTCATCAAGGATGTGTTCCCTCAAGTGGGCAGGCAGACAGGGTCCTCTGTCCCCTTGCCTACCTTTACCTTGTAGCAACCTCCCTCACCCTGAAGAAGCCTCCATAGTTATCAGATGCAAAACAGCTTTCTCTCCCAGTTCCCTCCTGTAAGTCCCTTTATAGACTCCTGCTGGGGTCACCTGCTTCTTTTGTTCTGCCTTCTGGTACTTTCCCGTTGCTATAAAAACCCCTCCTTTCAGGCAATAGGAAGAAGTGTCTTTTCCCAGCCATGGCAAAGACATTGCCCCCAATGTATTTTACTTTGAATAGATGCCACCCCCTCTGGGCTGGCAGAGACATGAGATAACTTGTGAACTCAGGGCAAATCCACATGTATAAAAAACTTTCCATGACGCAAGAATTTCATGATACAATTTCATAACATCATCCATGAGGCAAAAATGGTCCAGACAGAACTCCCTATTGTCACATCCATGGCAACTAAAAACAGGACTTAGGCAGTAAGTAAGTAATTTACTTTTTGATCATTTCATAAGATAAACATTTCCCAAAACCTAAGTGACCCTGAAAGTCAGTGAGAAAAGTGTCCAAGAACCTAACCTGCTTAGGAGCTTTTATAAATCCCACAAGGCACCTATCTGCATCTTCAGGCAGCTAAGTAACTTTGTAAATCTGGCACTAGGTGTGTAAGTCCCAGTTGAAAATGAAACTTAGGCTCCTAAACCATATAAGCACTTCGGAAATTTTTCACATAGTGGCCTATATGAAATGAGTGGCCAGTCCCCATCCAGCTCCTAGTGAACAGGTGCCCACCTCACTAAAACAAGTATCATAACTGGCTGCACTTGAGTGGGTAAAATGATTCCCTTGGATATACTTTAAAAATGTCTGGTGATCTCCTGAGCCTCAAGATATTATTTACATGTAAAGTGTTATTATTCTCCAGCAGTAAAAAGGGCCTCCAAATCAACAATGCGTCAAAAGAAAATAAGGGTCAGGAGGGCAGAGTAGAACCATGTGAAATACTGCAAGGGCAACCACAAAGCCAGTTGCAGAAATACCTGTGGAGCTAATGAGGCACATCGTCTTTGGGGTTCCATGCTGGCTTGCAACACTCTGCTATTGGTGAGAGAGATGACCCTGCCTTTGAAACTGGAAAATAGGATTTGCACTTGTCATCCATTAACTGTAACAACGAAAACAGAATGTCCCTATAAAAACCTGGTTGTAATTGCAAAATTTAATGAGAGATGAATCCTCCACCAGGGTAAATAAGCATATATTTATTGATACTTATGGGCAATTGTTCAAATATGGCTATTTTAGGTTACTGCTAATAATAATAGCAGAATGATCAAGGAAATCTTGTATTCCTTAGTCTGTGTGTGAGGTAGTTTAATCCTATAATACATACACACACACACACACACTTCCCACCTATCTGTTAGGAATAGGATGACTATTGTACTGCACCATACTCGTATATTGAAGACTCCCTCCCACCTACCTGCTTCTGCTGTCCACATTCTCTTTTCTCATGATTGCTGAAATTCACCCTATGCAGTGGACCAGCCCAGGACTTTAGTCCCTGTAGCTACAATCCTGTAAAGACATATGGACATGTTTAATGTAACAATTGTTTATCTTGCTCTTCATAGAATTACAGAACTGGAAGACACCTTGAGAGATCATGAAGTCCAGTCACCTGACTTCATGGCAGGACCAAGCACTGTCTACATCATCCTAGATAGATGTCTGTCTAACCTGCTTTTAAATATCTCCAGTGATGGAGATTCCACAACCTCCCTAGACAATTTATTCCAGTGTTTAACCACCCTGGCAGTCGGGAACTTTTTTCTAATGTCCAACCCAAACCTCCCTTGCTGCAGTTTAAGCCCATTGCTTCTTGTCCTATCATCAGAAGCCAAGGAGAACAATTTTTCCCCCTCCTCACTGTGATACCCTTTTAGATACTTGAAAACTGCTATCATATCATAAAGGCTACAAGAGGGGGCGTAATTGACTAGCCCTTACCATCCTTAAAACAGACCCCTGCAAAACCCCATTTGTTATGCCCTTCCAGCATGATTGTGAACCGTTAATAACTACTCTCTGAGAATGGTTAGCCAACCAGTTATGCACCCACCTTACAGTAACCCCATCTAAGTTGTATTTGCCAAGTTTATTGATAAGAAGGGCATGCAAGACCATACCAAATGCCTTACTAAAGTCTAGGTATACCACATCCACCACTTCTCCCTTATCCACAAGACTTACCCTATTAAAGAAAGCCATCAGATTAGCTTGACATGATTTGTTCTTTACAAATCCATGCTGGCTGTTCCCTATCACCTTGCCACCTTCCAAGTGTTTACAGATGATTTCCTTAATTACTTGCTCCATTATCTTCCCTGGCACAGAAGTTAAACTAACTGGTCTGTAGTTTCCTGGGTTGTTCTTATTTCCCTTTTTATAAATGGGCACTATATTTGCCCTTTTCCAGTCTTCTGGAATCTCTCCTATCTCCCATGATTTTCCAAAGATGATAGCTAGAGGCTCAGATACCTCCTCTATCAGCTCCTTGAGTATTCTAGAATGCATTTCATCAGGCCCTGGTGACTTGAAAACATAACTTTTCTAAGTAATTTTTAACTTGTTCTTTTTTCATAATTGTCTCATCATTACCTGATGCTTCTCCAGCCTGTTTCTAATTAGCTGTGCTGTCTCTCCTCCTGTATTGCAAATTCTTCATGGTAGAAACAATTTTTTTAGTTTAGTGTGCAACTCCCACTTGGAAATAGTCAGCTGAGCTCCTAGAGTTCCAGACTGAGCCTTTACAGGTCCTTCCAGATAATGGCTATCAGAGCCTTCTGACCTAATTTTCCAGGTTGGACTCAAGAGGAGTGGCAGAATGGAAAAGAAACCCTTGAGACCAATAGGGAAGAATTGCATGAAGTGATATAGATAAGCAGTTTGCTGGCCCAATGAAGTGACAGGGATTTTTAGTCCCTTCTGTGAGAGGGGACAGACTGACTCAGGTTTCAGATTTGAGCTAGGGATGCAGATGGGGCTGCAAGATAGAAGCAGAACAGCTAAGGGCGTTGGATTAACTTCCTCTTCCCATAAAGGGAGTCTATGAATTGCGTTGGGGTCAGACAATCCCACACCTGAAGAGAGCTGTGCTAAGAGTAGTGATATGATCTGGTGCCCACTATTGAGTCAGCTGAGAGCTTTACAGGACTTCAGACCACAGAGTCAGGAGAGGAGCCAAACACACTTAGGAGCAATGAGACAGCAAGGGAGACCCTTTTTGTTTAAGCTGGTCAACATTCACAACACTGCAAAACTCTTCACCAGACACATCCTCAGGATGCCATTTGCCTGGGAAGGGGCGAGGAAGGAAGACTGGGGTTTGGAAAAGCTATGAGTGCCGGGAAGTGGGGAATTGGTTCATTTGTTAATGTGTTCTTATTAATCTTAGTTCTTATTAATCTTAACCCTTTCCTTCACCAGATCTTATTTTCCTGCTCCCAATAAAGTTCTCCTTTGTTGTACTCTTATTTTAGGGTGGGCCATTCTGTTGTTAGGGTTTGTGCTGATGTACTTTATCAAGTTTTGTGTACCATGTCTTATATGTCCAGTTGATTAGCCACGCTATTCATGTTCTTCGTGTCTTGGGCATAGTGAAAAATCACCTTGGGTGAAGGCACAAGGAATCAGACAGAATCCAGGACCCATCCCACGTGAGGAGAGGGGAGCAGCTGATCCGAATAGTTAGTGACAGCACCATTTAGGGAAGGGGCTCCAACAACATGTTGGGGGTGGGGTTACATGTATTTGTACAGCACCTAGCACAATGTCTAGTCCTTATTTGAGGTTCCTAGGTACTACCGAAATTGGAATAGTATTGAACAAGATTGGGGCCTGTGGGCTTAAGTGGTGTAGATGCCTTGTACTGTCCTAAATTGGATCCCTATGATCTGTTCTCCTTTAGCTTTACCTCAGCCATTCAGATATGTATGACGTATAAGTCCAGAGTGACATGTATTTTTCAATTTCCTAAAAGGATGAACATGTTTACCATGCAGCTTTTGTCATTACACCAAGGTAACCATGAAAACTACAGGATTAAATGATTTTTACTAGGTAGCAGCTAAAAAATGGCAATTCTGATTGATATCTTCAGTCTGAGGGTTGCTGAAACCTGAAACTCAAGGCTTGAAAAAAAGAGTGTACAAACTAAAACTGAGAAATGATTTAATAATCACGGGTAGCTAAGTCACAGAGTTTTTATTAAGATCTAGTTGATACCTGCAAACATCTGGGGAACAACTTCCTTTTTAAAAACAAAAAAGTAATTGTGATTTTGAAGGTTCTTTTTTTCTCCACTGTAAACATAAAACTAATTAATTCCAAAGCCTTTGTATGCTACTGATACATGGGTCATTTAATTATAGTCATATTATATTCTGGTTCTACACAGATATTTTGTTAAGAGTCATCATCTCTAACCTCTAAACCAGGATTTTCTCTTTCTAAATGAAATGCTGAAAGTGTTTACCATAACTCAATAAGATTTAGAAATTAACAGGTAATGTATGTTTTATGAATTCCCCTTTTTTCCCAGCCATTGCTAAACTTCTGAAATACATTAGAGTTCTTGGTACAATGCCACAATAACACATATTTTTGTGTAGCACAGAGAAAACAAGATCTACTCAGC
Source organism: Rafetus swinhoei (assembly GCA_019425775.1). Classification (NCBI taxonomy): domain Eukaryota; kingdom Metazoa; phylum Chordata; order Testudines; family Trionychidae; genus Rafetus; species Rafetus swinhoei. The sequence goes on from CM033440.1 coordinate 32,823,978, forward strand.
AAATTACAATATCACCAGCAATCAAAATGAGTGAATAGACAAGCAGCACTGGAACTGGTGACCACAGTAATCAAATAGCATGCAGATGTTAATCATGCCATTAATAGCTTGTATGGTGACTGTTCTTTGAAGTTAAGAAAAGGATACAAATGTGGGAGATAGCTACTTCTTTAAGAAAAACTACATTTTTAGAATAAACACTTGAATAAACCTATCTTTTTAAACAGAAGTGACACTGAACTGAGGCACACATGGTCTCTTGTAAGAGTGAAATTTTGTAGACAAGAGGGACATTGGATCTTTTGTCAGTATCAACACAGTCATCATAGAAGAAGCCCGGCTTATAAATTCTCATCTCCAGAAAGCTAAAACTTAAAAGTTGTCAGCATCAAAAACTGAGTGAGGTGAAGGAGGGATTACATTCATTAGGCCTTGATCTAGTTTCACTGGCAAAATAAAAAAAGGTGTTCAAGTAAAAAAACCTTAAAGGGCGCTCTAACCATAAGTTATTTTAGCTGAATGGTGCCAAAGAAACTATTTTCAGACAAATCTTTTGACTGGCTGCCTGTCTCAGTATTTTGAAATGTTTCTGCATTTTACTTTTGTTCATATTTTCAGCTGAATTCTTGAATAACTGTCTTCTATACATTAGTCAGTTGCCTTTATAGGGGGTACGTCTAGACTACATGCCTCTTCTGACAGAGGCATGTAAAATAGGCTACCCAATATAGTCAATGAAGCGGGGATTTAAATATCTCCAGCTTCATTAAAATAAAAATGGCCACCGCGCTGTGCCGGCTCAGCTGATTGTCAAGACGCGAGTCAAGATGCGGATCGGTTGACCAGGGAAGCCTTTGCCAACCACTCCTGTAAACTTCACGAGGCATAAGGGAGCGGTCGACAAAGGCTTCCCTTGTCGACCGATCTGCATCTTGACTCGCGCGTTGTGCCGACAATCAGCTGAGCTGGCAGAGCGCGGCCGCCATTTTTATTTTAATGAAGCTGGGGATATTGAAATCCCTGCTTCATTGACTATGTCAGGTAGCCTATTTTACATGCCTCTGTCGGCAGAGGCATGTAGTCTAGATGTACCCCTATCGCTATATCTACACACGATGCAATACAAACTATATGAGCACTGCTCTTGCCACAAGCTTCCATGTTGGACTGATCTGGTCAGCAAATTTCAAGAGAAAATATAGAAAACTATTATAATCACTTGTGGGAAACTTTGATAATTAAGTATACAGAAAAACATTATTGTTGGCAATTTTTGCCATGTGCTAGCTTCATCATTTCTGGGAAAAAATACTTGCCCAAGCAAAGCCAATACAAATCTTTAAGTACATTGATATTTGATAGGTTTGGCCAATAAACATTACAATTAGTGTTGAAATGAACAGTAAAAACTGTTCAGTAAAAACTGTAAAACAGTTGAAATGAACAGTAAAAACTGTAGACTGTGCACTGTTTATGGACCTGCGTAAAAAAGACACTCATTTTGGGTATCATCATTTTACCTCATTTAAATGATTAAAGCAGCTGTTTATAACTCCACATCACACCTCATCTAAATGTAAATAAAAAAGTTTTCAAAATGATATGGTGTGGGCGTTTGTAGGGTGAGTACATTAAACTCCAAAAATGTGGCCATTTTTGGAGAACTGCTCCATACCTAAGCTATTAGCTAATACTAATAGCAGATTATTTCACTCTCTATCATGGCTCAGTTGTGCTGACTGGTGTGTTAAAGGAGTAAAGTTAAGTGATGAAAGAGTTTAAAGAGTTTAAGCATGTGGTTAAAATCAAGCACATTTAAATTCTATTGTCTGAAAGTTAAGTATGTACTTTAGTGCTTTCCTGAATTTGAAAAGTCAGCAGAAGGATCTGTTCGTTTGGAGGTCCATGTGCTGAGCTGTTTGTTTGAAGGACCATGTGCTGAGGCTAGCAGGTGGAAGCTGTGAGCTTCTTAATGAGGCTTTGAAACTTAGTCCTTTGTTCATTCATCAAGCCTTAGCCGGGGGCAAGGCTATCAGGAAGTCCAGAGCTATATAAAGCCTACTAGTAAGCAACTATGGTGTCATATGCCTACCCCGTCACAGAATGGGGCTATGCTAGGGTGAGGTCACCACCTGATTGGTTGCCAGACCAATGGCTATCTCACTAGTCCATAAGTCTGTCGATCCCTACATAGCTCTAAGTCTGTGAGTAGTCCTGCTCACTGGGCAAAATGGCCTACTGGCCAAAGTCAATAAGCCCTCCTGGCTTCAGGGCAGTAGGGCCTAATAGCCAAATTCAATAAGCCCTCCTGGCTTCAGGGCAGTTTGGCCTAATATCCGGAGTCAGTATGACAGGGGTTAGCCCCTAGTAGGGGGACCTGGGCCCACCCTGTTCCACCGGATCCAAACCCAGGGCCCTGTAGTGGTGGGGCTACATACCGCTCTCTCTTGGCAGGGAATCCAGCCAAAACAAGCCAAGAATACCTGGGTGGGAGAGGCGGCTCCTGCACCCTCCCTGGGTTGCTTCCTACTGGTCTTGCTGGGGCATCGTCCCATGTAGCAGTTGGGTCTCCTGGCTGCTTGGCTGTGGTTTCTCCCTGGGTCCCCATAGGGGCTGAGTAGTGGCAGCCTCCTGGCACATCAGCTCCCTCTGTCTGCGGGCTGCAGCAGCACTGGAACTTGGTCTAGAGAAATTTCCTCTTTGCTGGCCAGCCCAGACTGAGCTGCTCTCTGGCCTTTTATACTGCCCCAGCACTTGGAGCATGCCCAGTCCGGTTGCAGGGGCAGGACTTCCTCCACCCACAGGGTTTTCACCCCTCCTGTTCTAGTGCAGGGTATGCCACCCCTGTCACAGCAGCCAACAAGATTAGTGAACAGGAACAGCTACCAGGGAGTTTTGTGTGGGAGTTTGCCTGGGAGTTCTCTTTGGGGGAACCCCACAGAGGTTGGTGTTTTTTCTCTCTTTTTGTTGTCTTCTTTTTTTCTCTCTCTCTTCTCTGCATTAGGGTGCAATAAAAGCAACATCTGAGGAGTCTCTCTGAAGGAAGACAGCATGGATAGTGAAAGATCAGCTGTTGTGACCTGCACAGCATGTGCCATGTTTGTCTTCCTCCCAGAAGATGGAAGTGATTTTGTCTCTATGAAATGCAAGTTGGTCTCCATATTGGAAGAGAAGTTTAAAGGACTAGAGGCCCAAGTATCAACCCTACATTCCATCTGAGAAAATAATTATTTTCTGGATAGAAGGCAGCATTTGATACCGCAGGCACAGGATGCTGAAGAACCAAAGAGGGTGGTGCCGCGAAGAAAATTGGCAGCATGTGACCTCCAGGAGAACAAAGACAACTCAGGTACCCACAATCCCGATAGAGGTAAGTAACCGCTTTTAGACTTTCTGCACAAGTACTATAGTGGAAAACACTTTGGCAGAGACCTTTGAGGGAAGGACCTGATGGAGACCCCATCAACCAGAAGGCATGGGATGCACAGTAATAGGGATGGAGGTTCCATGACCACCACTCCCAAGAGAAGGAGACTGGTGGTGGCTGGGGACTGCCTCCCTAGAGGGATGGAGTCATCCATCTGTTGTCAAGACCGAGAAATTTGAGATGTGCGCTGCCCACTTGGAGCTAGAATTTAGGATGTGATGAAGAGTTTTCTGAGACTGATCAAGCCTTTGGACCACTACCCCTTCCTACTTCTCCATATAGGAACTAATGATACTGCCAAGAATGACCTTGAGCAGGTCACTGCTGATTATGTAGTGCTGGGAAGAAGGATCAAGGAGTTTGAGGCACAGGTGGTGGTCTCATCCATTCTCCCCATTGAAGGAAAAGGTCCAGGTAGGGATCATCGAATTTTGGAAGTAAATGCATGGTTGCAGAGGTGGTGTTGGACAGAGGGCTTTAGATTCTTCATCCAAGGGATGCTGTTCCAGGAGCAAGGATTGCTAGGAAGAGATAAGATCCACCTACAGAAGAGAGGGAAGAGCAGGCAGACTTGCAAACCTAGCGTGGAGGGCTTTAAACTAGGTTTGTTGGGGAACGGTGACCTAATCCCTGAGGTAAGTGGGGAAGTGGAATACCGGGAAGGAACATAAGGAGGAAGATGTTGGAAGGAGGACCCCGATTCACACTGAGAAGGCAGGGCAATCAGCTAGTTATCTAAGGTGTCTGTACACGAACGTAAGTAGCCTGGGAAACAAGCAGGAAGAATTAGAAGACCTGGCACAGTCAAAGAACTATGATTTGATTGAAATAACAGAGACTTGGTGAGATGACTCACATGATTGGAACACTGTAATGGAAGGGTATAACCTATTCAAGAAGGACAAGTAAGGGAGAAAAGGTGGAGGAGTAGTACTGTATGTAAGAGAACAATATGATTGCTCAGGACTCCAGCATAAAGTGGGAGAAAAGCCTGTTGAGAGTCTTTGGGTTAAGCTTAGAGGCAGAAGCAAGAAGGGTGATTGGCTATATTGAACACTACAAGATTGACCTCCGGAGGGTTGATCTTCTCTGTAGTGTAGACATGCCCTGAAATAGAAAGACTCCAGGGAGATGTATGCATTCCAAATGGAAACATATCACTTCATATTAGAGGAAATTTCATCCATATAGGAGAATATAGTATAGCTATCATTGCAGAAGGAAAGTATAACAGAATCTCACTTATGTGCACCAGTTTCAAAGGGTACATATAGACTACAGGCTTTTGTCGACAGAGGCTTTGTCAACAGATACTGTCGACAGAAGCTTTGTCGACAAAGAGTGTCTAGACTACATCCAGTTCTGTCGACAAAGCAAGCCGCTTTGTTGACATGAGAGTGTAGATGCAAAGGACAGTGTAGATGCAATAATGCCTTCTGTCGACAGAACTCTGTCGACAAAAGGCGTTTTTTCCTCGTAGAATGAGGTTTACCACTGTCGACAAAACTGCCGAGTTCTGTCGACTTTATGTCGACAGAACTCATCGGTAGTGTAGACGCAGGTATAGTTTTGTCGACAAAAGTCCACTTTTGTCGACAAAACCCTGTAGTCTCTACACAGCAAAGTTATTTCAAAATAATGGCCATTATTCTGAAATAACTATGTGAGCATCTACACAGCAATTCTGTTATTTCAAAATAATTTTGAAATAACAGATGGCTTATTCCAACTTCTGTAAACCTCATTCTACAAAGAATAACGCCTATTCCAAAATAGCTCTTTCGAAATAAAGCGTGTGTAGACGCTCCACTGCTGCGATTTCAAAATAGCCCCTCACCAGGGGCTCTAAATCGAGATAGCATGTCTATATTAGGGAAGCCTGCCTCGGACTAATTTTGAGGCTTTCCTGCAGCATAGACATGCTATTTCGAAATAAGCTATTTCAGAATAACTATTCTGGAAGCGCTTATTCCAAAATAACTGTGCAGTGCAGACGTAGCCAAACTGACCAGTCGATCACACATTCATTTGGAACCAGAAATATGCAAACAGGTAGCAGCAAAGACAACAACTGCTCCACCAAAATACAGTACAATACTACTAAAAGAAATAAAGGGAAAGCAGCATTTTTCTTCTTCACAGTAAAATTTCAAAGCGGCACTAAGTCAATTTTCAGTTTTAAACTTTTGAAAGAACAACCATTACATTTTGTTCAGAATTATTAACATTTCAGTGGTATGAACAATCTCCATTACCCAGATATTGTAACTCTGAGTTTCTACTGTACACTTTCATTCAAAGGCTAATATAGTGTTTCAAAAACACTCTGCAAATAGTCTAGCATCACAAGAAATACCCTGAACCATGGGAAATAAAGTCAACCACTCTTTCTGGATAATCAGAATTTTGTATGCGATGTGAAACATTTGAAAAACCTAGAACACATAAGAGCTAACTTGCCATGAAAAGTACTTCCGACAATCAACCCTGTCTGTACACAGAACACTCTTCCCTACAAAGAACTGTGTATACGGCAAGGCAAAGACAACTGTGGTAATCCACTCATGTTCAATACATCATAATGAGGAACAAAATGATGATGTTGCCTGGAAGTATCACCTGCACCATTTAATTTCAATTATGCCCATTCAAATGTATTAGACTGATGCATTGTGATGCTTTATGGAAAAAAAGAAATCCAATTCTTTGTCTTCAAATAATAGTCACTAAACAAACAAACTAATGGAAAACACTTCCGAGTGATCATTTTAATATGTTGATGATGTTATTATTTATACCTTTTTCTATGGTAACAGCACCACTTGGCAGCGCCACATACTTCATCTTAAACTAGACATAATAAGCTTTCAAAATTATGTATAATGTGAGTTGTGCATAGAGAGTATATTAAGTTGACCATCGATGGTGTCTGTCACTTGCCTAAATGGTTCCATTTTTTTTTTTTTTTAAGGAAGAGCCATTTTTGTGAAGAATGTGTCTTGAGACTGTGATTAGCCCATTGGGAACTGCCCACTTTTCAGCCATATTATATACATACCATTTCTGAATAAATTCTATAAATCCAGTTCTCTCTGGGGGTGAATATAGCCCTGAAATGCAGAGGAAGTATTCACAAAGAAGAGATCATAGAATCATAGGATCATAGAATACTAGGACTGGAAGGGACCTCGAGAGGTCATCGAGTCCCGTCCCCTGCCCTCATGGCAGGGCCAAATACTGTCTAGACATTTATATAACCCTGATAGACATTTATATAACCTACTCTTAAATAGCTCCAGAGATGGGGATTCCACAACCTCCCTGGGCAATTTATTCCAGTGTTTGACTACCCTGACAGTTAGGAACTTTTTCCTAATGTCCAACCTAAACCTCCCTTGCTGCAGTTTAAGCCCATTGCTTCTTGTTCTATCCTCAGAGGCCAAGATGAACAAGTTTTCTCCTCCTCCTTATGACACCCTTTTAGATACCTGAAAACGGCTATCATGTCCCCCCTCAATCTTCTCTTTTCTAAACTATACCTTTCCAGCAGGATTGTGAACCATTAATAACTACTCTCTGAGTACGGTTATCCAGCCAGCTATGTACCCACCTTATAGTAGCCCCATCTAAGTTATATTTGCCTAGTTTATTGATAAGAAGGGCATGCGAGACCGTATCAAACACCTTACTAAAGTCTAGGTATTCCACATCCACCACTTCTCCCTTAACCACAAAACTCATTATCCTATCAAAGAAAGCTATCAGATTGGTTTGACATGATTTGTTCTTCACAAATCCATGATGGCTGTTCCCTATCACCTTGCCACCTTCCAAGTGTTTATAGATGATTTCCTTAATTACTTGTTCCATTATCTTCCCTGGCACAGAAGTTAAACTAACTGGTCTGTAGTTTCCTGGGTTGTTCTTATTTCCCTTTTATAAATGGGCACTATATTTGCCCTTTTCCAGTCTTCTGGAATCTCTCCTGTCTCCCATGATTTTCCAAAGATGATAGCTAGAGGCTCAGATACCTCCTCTATCAGCTCCTTGAGTATTCTAGAATGCATTTCATCAGGGCCTGGTGACTTGTAGGCATCTAACTTTTCTAGGTGATTTTTAACTTGTTCTTTTTTTATTTTATCTTCTAAACCTACCCCCTTCCCACTAACATTCACTATGTTAGGCATTCCTTCAGACTTCTCGGTGAAGACCGAAACAAAGGAGTCATTAAGCATCTCTGCCATTTCCAAGTTTCCTATTACTGTTTCTCCCTCCTCACTGACCAGTGAGCCTACCCTCTCCTTGGTCTTCCTCTTGCTTCTAATGTCTTTATAAAAAGTCTTCTTGTTTCCCTTTATTCCCGTGGTTAGTTTGATCTCATTTTGTGCCTTTGCCTTTCTAATCTTGCCCCTGCATTCCTGTGTTGCTTGCCTATATTCATCCTTTGTAATTTGTCCTACTTTCCATTTTTATATGACTTCTTTTTCATTTTTAGATCATGCAAGATCTCGTGGTTAAGCCAAGGCAGTCTTTTGCCATATTTTCTATCTTTCTGATGCAGCGGAATAGCTTGCTTTTGGGCCCTTAACAATGTCCCTTTGAAAAACTGCCAACTCTCCTCAGTTGTTTTTCCCCTCAGTCTTGATTCCCATGGGACCTTACCTATCAGCTCTCAGAGCTTACCAAAATCCGCCTTCCTGAAATCCATTGTCTCTATTTTGCAGTTCTCCCTTCTACCCTTCCTTAGAATTGTGAACTCTATGATTTCATGATCACTTTCACCCAAGCTGCCTTCCACTTTCAAATTCTCAACCAGTTCCTCCCTATTTGTTAGGATCAAATCTAGAACAGCTTCCCCCCTGGTAGCTTTTTCAACCTTCTGAAATAAAAAGTTGTCTCTAATGCAGTCCAAGAACTTATTGGATAGTCTGTGCCCCACTTTGTTATTTTCCCAACATATATCTGGATAGTTGAAGTCCCCCATCATCACCAAATCTTGGGCTTTGGATATTGTTAGTTGTTTAAAAAAAGCCTCATCCACTTCTTCCACCCAGGTAGGTGGCCTGTAGTAGACTCCTAGCATGACATCACCCTTGTTTTTAACCCCTTTTAGCCTAACCCAGAGATTCTCAACACTTCCGTCTCCTATGTCCATCTCCACCTCACTCCAAGTGTGTTCATTCTTAATATATAAGGCAACACCTCCTCCCTTTTTTCCCTGTCTATCCTTCCTGAGCAAGCTGTACCCTTCCATACAAACATTCCAATCGTGTGTATTATCCCACCAAGTTTCTGTGATGCCAACAATGTCATAATTGTACTTATTTATTAGTACTTCCTGCTTATTATCCATATTTCTCGCATTTGTATATAGGCATCTAAGATACTGATTTGACCTTGCCTTCCAGTTTTGCCCTGACCCTCCGTTCTCTCTGCCATTATAGCCCACGCTCCCTCCCATTTCTGACCCATCTCCCAGGTCTCCATGTTCTCCACTTACCCGTGGGCTTTGCTCACCCGTCCCCATCGAACCTAGTTTAAAGCTCTCCTCACTAGGTTAGCCAGTCTGTGTCCAAATAGGGTCTTCCCCCTCCTCAAAAGGTGAATGCCATCTCTGCCTAGCAGCCCTTCCTGGAATAGCATCCTGTGGTCGAGGAAGCCAAAGCCCTCCTAGCGACACCATCCTCGCAGCCAGGCATTCACCTCCAGGATGCACCTGTCTCTTCCTGGGCCCCTACCTTCAACAGGAAGGATCGAAGAGAATGCCATCTGCGCTCCAAACTCCTTCACCCGTACTCCCAGAGCTCTGTAGTCACTCTTGATCCGCTCAGTGTCATACCTCGCAGTATCATTTGTGCCCACAAGGATGAGTAGCATGGGGTAGTCAGAGATCATATTCTGGGGACTGTGCAACCCACTGTGTCCCACAGAGCAAAACTCTGATGTGGCACTCTGTGTAGGAGATTAGAAGGTGTAAAAAGCACAAGGGATTATTTGCAGGGCAGAACAATTATAATGAACCTACTAACATATAATGTGTATGTCCATAAACACGGAGAGCTCTTTCTATACATTATAGACATCTCTTAGAGAGAACTGCCATGGCTAAGTCTAGACTGCAAGCCTCTTTCAAAAGAGGCTTTTTCGAAAGATACTTTTGAAAAAGCCTCTTTCGAAAAAGAGCATCTAGACTACAACCAGTGCTTTCGAAAAAGCAAGCCACTTTTTCGAAAGAGAGCACCCAAGCAGTCTGGATGCTTTCTTTCAAAAAAGAACAGTTTGCATTACATAGTGCCTTTTTTTCGAAAGAGCACTTTTGAAAAAAGGCGTTCTTCCTCGTAAAATGAGGTTTTCCGAGGTCAAAAGAACTGTCACATTCTTTCAATTTACTTTCAAAAGAATGCAGCAGCAGTCTAGATGCAGGGGAAGTTTTTTCAAAAAAAGGCTATTTTTTAAAAAAAAAAACCCTGTAGTCTAGACACATCCTATAAGAGATACTACCTAGATGGGGCTACTATAAGATGGGTGCATAATTGGCTGGATAACCATTCTCAAAGAGTATTTATTAATGGTTCACAGTCATGCTGGAAGGGCATAACAAGTGGGCTTCCACAGGGGTCTGTTTTGGGACCGGTTCTATTCAATATCTTCATCAATGATTTAGATATTGACTTAGAGAATATGCTTATTAAGTTTTCAGATTATACCAAGCTGGGAGGGGTTGCAAGTGCTTATGAGGATAGGATCAAAATTCAAAATGATCTGGACAAACTAGAGAAATGGTGTGAGGTAAACAGGATGAAGTCTAATAAGGACAAATACAAAGTACTCCACTTAGGAAGGAACAATCAACTTCACACATACAGAATGGGAAGTGATTGTCTAGGAAGGAGTACTGTTGAAAAGGATTTAGGGGGTCATTATTAAACATGAGCCAACAATGTGCCACTGTTGCAAAAAAAAGAAAACATGATCCTGGGATGCATGAACAGGAGCGTTGTGATCAAGACACGAGAAGTCATTCTTCCACTCTAGTCTGCGCTGATTAGGACTCAGTTGGAGTATTGTGTCCAGTTCTGGGCATCACATTTCAAGAAAGATGTGGAGAAATTGGAGAAGTTCCAGAGGAGAGCAACAAAAATGATTAAAGGTCTAGAAAATATGAGCTATGAGGGAAGACTGAAATAGTTGTTTAGTTTAGAAAAGAGAAGACTGAATGGGAATATAATAACAGTTTTCAAGTATCTAAAAGGGTGTTACAAGGAGGAGGGAGAAAAAATGTTCCTTTGGTCTCTGATGACAGGACAAGAAGCAATGGGCTTAAATTGCAGCAAAGGGGATTTAGGCTGGATATTAGGAAAAACTTCCTAACTGTCAGGATGGTTAAACACTGGAATAAATTGCTTAGGGAGGTTGTGGAATCCATGACTGGAGAGATTTAAGACCAGGTTGGAGAAAAATCTATCAGGGATGATGTAGACCCGTGGTCACCAACCAGTAGATTGCGATCTACTGGTTGATTGTGGAGTCTCCATATGTTGATCTTCAGTTCCCCTTAGTGGGATCTGCTAGGGCAGTATCAGAGGGCTGAATGCCCCAGCAAGCTAGGCTGGAGCAAAGAGGGGCAGCCATCCGACCAGCTGGCCATGGCGTTCAGCCCCCAGAGGCTGCAGCATGCTCCAGCTGGTTGGGCAGCTTCCCCTCTTTGCTCCAGTCCACATGGAGCACGGCACAGCTTCTGCAGGCTCAATGCCACAGCCAGATGGCCAAGTGGCTGCCCCTCTTTGCTCCAGCTGGGCTGCACCGCACGCCTGCTGGGCTGAAGAAAAGAAGAGTGGCTGCCCAGCCAGCTGGCTGTGGTGTTCAGCCCTTGGAGGCTGCACCATGTTCCAGCTGGGGTGGAACAAAGAGGGGCAGCAACCCCGACTAGTTGCCTGTGGCCAGAATCCCACCAGCACCCTGCCCCTCCCCATCCTGCTCCTACCTCCCAGCCAGACACTCACCAGCACCCTGCTCCTGCCCCTCCCTCCTGGCCAGACACCTACCCTCAGCATGCTCCTGTACCCTATTTCCCACCCAGATTCTTCACCCCCATCCCCATCCCACTCACTGGCAGCCCTGTCCTGCATACTGGATCCCTCATTTTTGGCCCCACCTCAGAGCGTAGAGGGGCCCACAAAATCCACTAACCCTGGAACCCCAGAAGAGTTAATCTGGCCTGAGGCCTTGAACTTCAGTCCGACCTAACCACCCCATGGGGCTGGAGTGCCAGGGGAGTGAGGTGCCTCAGCTGGGGCCACATCAGTGAGGCTTGGGGAGGCGGGGTTTGGAGAGGTTGTTTTTACTCACTCCCCAACTGATTTTTCTCTCCAATTGATCTCACTGCCCAACTGATTTTTCTGTGGGTCAATGGTCCATGACCCAAAACAGGTTCCTTGCCCCTTCCATAAATAAAGACAACTGTGAAATATTTTGTGTTGGACGTAATATTTTAGTTCAAAATGAAGCCTGGCCAACAAGTTCCCAATTGGGACCAAGCCGCATCTGGCCATAGCATCATAACACCCCTACATCCCCCACAGATTTTACATCTGAACCCCCTTCCCTGAGCCCCTTACATCCCTGAACTCCTGCACCATCCACATCCCCAGACTTGTGCCACAACACTCATGCACCATCCACACTCCATAAACCTGTCCCCTGAGCCCATCTTACACCCAACCCCCCTGCCATGAGCCCATCATATACCCCAACCCAAACTCCTGCACCCCCAAATCCACAAGCCTGTGGCTTGCTCCAGCCCTCCAACTCTGCACCTGATACTAACACTCTCCAGCTTGGAGCCCCCTTCCTGAGCCAGCATCCCCCCTCCACCTCCTCCTGCACCCATATTCTCTCCCAGAGCTTGCACCTCTCACCCCTTCCCACACCCAAATTCCTCATTCCCATCCCAGAGCCCGCACCTCCTGTCTTAACCCAGTGAGAGTGAGTAAGGACTGGAGAGAACAAGTGATGGAGAGGAGGGGAATGGAAAGCACGGGGCCTCAAGGAAGGGGTGGGGTCTTGGGGAAGGGATGGGGTAGAGCTTGGCTTGCCCTGACATTTAAAAAGTGATCTTGGGTGTAAAAAGGTTGGAGGAAAGGGGACTGGACTAAATGACCTCTCGAGGTCCCTTCCAGTTCTGTGATTCTAAGAGAAGAGAGAATTCCAGGATGGCCAAAGGCGAGTCGATGGCCAGTTCCTCTGTATTGTTGTTCTGTTCCCGAATGTTGACTGACTCCTGTTAACTATTTAATGCCTCCCAGTGAAGTGAACTGAAGCTGAGAGGACTCAGCACCCTACAGGATTCTTTGCAGATCTATTAGTTCAAAACTTTGCAAAGTGGGTAGAGCAGTAGGCTATACCCACAATCTGCATGAAACAGCACTGCAAAATACAGCAGCTAGGGACTACGTACTCCATTTCACAGCCATGAGTACATTTCCCCAAGTAGCCAATCTGCTTAATTTGGGCTGCAGAATTTGGCTCTAAGGGTATGTCTACACTACAGAGAAGATCAAACCTGCCTCTATCAATCTTCCAGGGTTCAAATTAGTGGGATTAGTGAAGACACGCTAATTCGAACTGAGCGGGGCACTCCGGTTGATGCTAGTAGTCCTGCTTCCACAAGGAGTAAGGAAAGTTGAAGGGAAAGCATTCTCCCTTCGACTTCCTGCAATGTGGACAGTGCCAAAGTCAATTTAAGGTACTTTGGCTTCAGCTACGCAATTAACATAGCTGGAGTTGTGTATCTTAACTCGACCTTATCCCGTAGTGTAGACTTACCCCATATGTACAAGGCCAGATCCTCACATCACAAATGTTATTTACACTAATAACCCTTTATGTGATCAGAGTGTTACACAATGATGTTCTTGTTCATGAAAATTCGAGTCTTAGCTAGCATATATTGGCATAGTTCCATTGACTTCAGTGGAGGTACTCTATTTTCTGGCCCAGAATTGTATTTTAAAATGTGCTCAAAATGAGGTTAGGCCAGATCCTTGGTTGTTATAAAGCTACAGCAATTTACACCAGATGAGAACATGGCTCACTATTGCCAAAAGGTAGAGATCAGATTTATACAGCAAAGACTAATCTAAACTTTGCAGTAATCTCCGTGTTTGTATTATGGGTCCAATAAATCTCTTTTCCTCACCACTATGCTGTTAATTTTACTGCAAAGCCATTAAGCTGAACAGTACTTTAATAATGATATCAAAACCAGCATTTCAAAGGGAATAAAAACAAACATTGGATTTCCTCATAAATTGCGGTGTGACACGCTTTCAGCAATAAAAGTCACTAAACCCAAGAGGAAGCATGTAAAGGCTTTTTTTTTTTTTTTTTTTGTTAAATACCTTTTAAAAAAAGAATTTAATTAAAATACGACACGAATGTAGTGGATTTTCAAAAGTATTTAAAGGACACCAGGGTATATTTAATGCTGAATAATTAAGACATTTGCTAGCTTGTACATAGATATTTGACTTTCAGATTGCCAAAATAGATTCCTTGGCTAAAATGTATTTATTCTTTTAAAAATAACATACACACATGTGCATGTACACATTGGGCTAGATTGTGGTTTTCGTGTGAGCTTTGCATGTGAGGTATCATGCTAGTATGTTGTCCCTGGAGCACTTCACAGGCATAAATCTCTCCTTGCACCAAAAGGCTAATAATCTGCTGCTGGTCTACAAGTAATATTACTACTTTTCTGGTCCATACTAGTAAAAAAAAAACTCCTACCTCTCACATCTCTGTTGATTAGTCCCATCATGATGGAATGAGGAGAGGGGGGCAGGAAGACTTCTCCACCCTTTCCTGGCCTTCCCTGCCCACTTACTCTGTGACAATCAGAACCTCCTTATGTGTGTATGATCAAAGCCAAGGTCTGGGTAGACTGAGCAGGAATGTAAGGAAGATACACAGGTGCATATCCAATCAAAATGCACCAATTAAAACACTGGGGCCGAATTCTAACGCCCTAAGTTGCAGAGTAACAACTTACTATGTAAGTAGTCTTATTCACTTCAGTAGAATTAATCATGGAGTAAGGTATTACTGAACATATGTAAGCCTACGTCTACACTGTAGCCTTCTTCAGGAAAAGCTTATGCAAATGAAGCACGGCATGGAATATTGCTGTGCTTCATTTGCATAATTAATTAGCAGCTGTTTTTGCGCAAGAGGCTTTTGCTCAAAAAGGTGCTGTGTAGACGGTTCCTTTCTGTGCAAAAAACCCCTCTTGCGCAAGAGCCATTCTTCCTGAAAAAGTGAGGAAGAATGGCTCTTGCTCAAGAGGGGCTTTTTGCGCAAAAAGGAGCAGTCTACACAGCTCCTTTATGCACAAAAGCCTCTTGCGCAAAAGTGGCTGAAAATTAATTATGCAAATGAAGTGCGGTGATATTCCATGCCACACTTCATTTGCATAAGCTTTTCTGGAAGAAGGCTACAGTGTAGATATAGCCTGAGGGTGACAGAACCAAGCCCTTGGAGATTTGGCTTGACTGCTCTGTGTTCTGATATAGTGAATAATTAGAAATAAATAGTATAGGGGAAGGCACCCCATGATGACTTAAAGAACAACTCACTATAAATTTCAGATAAAGAGATTGCTTGTTAGTATGTTTTAGGGTAAAGTACACGAAAAGGCTGTTATCAGTAGAAAGACATGATTTAGTTGTAGAAATAGAAGACATGATTTGTATAGTTCATGGTGTTGCTGTCTCCTTAGAGTAATATATATTAGGTTTCTGAAATCTCTTCGCTTTATTGGTTTAAAAATGTTACTTCCACCACTCTTATACAAAGGAACACAAATGAGAGATTACAAATGTATCTAGAATGCAGTTTCTGAAAGGGATAGGAGAGATCATCTGGGGCATCGTGAAAACTTATATTATGTCCAAAACGATATCAGTTTTCTGAGACAGAGATATGATTTGTTCTTGTTTTCTAACATCTGTTTTCATACAGAAAAATATGTCATCATTTATGGAAGTATGTCTTGGGAACATTCTTTTCAATGCACTGATATGTATCATAGCAAATTTTTAAATTACATAGCATTACTTCAAACAAGAGCATGAAAATCTTTGATTTAGAAAGGGAGCCTGTACATAGTTAATTTTCCAGAGTTCATTCAAATGTCTTCTGGGCAGACTGTTGTATTCTCTAGTATTTGTGAACATCAAGGTTAGTTTAAGGTTATGCCCAAGGAAAGGACATAAACGATATTAATTCTTTACTCAAGTCACATTGTCTAATGGTCCTTATACAAGTATATGGGGGAGGAATGTGCTAGAAAACACCCTTTACTTAAGTAACCTGTGCAAGGACATAGTCAAAAAAAACCTTTAGCTCAGTATGTCTCCAAAGGCATCAGGAAGAAGGTAGGGGTTACAGCATCCTTCAGCTGATGCTCTTTCTCTGCATAGTGGGTTCTTTGAACTAATTACTTAGGTGGCCCTTATGTAAATTAGCAGAATTCTCTTGGAGGCAATGGAATTAGATCAATTTACACTGGAGAAGGAATCTAGTCCAATGATTTTAATATTTGACAAATATGAATTACGCCTCCTGAGACTGCCACAAGATATACAGGCATACAAGCAGAGCGGAGGGGTTATGTCCAGAATTGTTAAACTAAGGAAACTATTTAAAACATGGGAACCGTAATAGAGGCTCAACATTAAATGCACACCCCAAAGGAAAACAAACCACAGTAAGTGCACTACACATGAAATCTTGGTTGAACAATAAAAGAGGTGATTAGAGACAAAATGAAACCCTTTAATAACTAGAAGGTAAATCCTATGGTGGATAATAGAAAGAAGCATAAGTCCTGGAAGTCAAGTGTAAAATAAAAAGATAATTACAGAAGCCAAAATAAAATAACTTGAAGTACAATTAATAAGAGACAAAAATGAAGAGCAAATTTTTGTAAGTATATCAGAAGTAGGAAGTCTGCCACACAAGTAGCGGGGCCACTGGATGATCATGGTACTGAAGGAGAACTCAGAGAAGATAAGGCTGATGTGGAGAAGCTAAATTAATTCTTTACATACTGCAGAAGATATCAGGGAGTTTCCCACACCTGAGCTATTCTTTTAAATCTGAGGAACTGTCCCAGATTAAGATGTCAGTAGAGTTTTGGGGACAAAACTGAACAGTATGAAGTCACTAGGACCAAATGGTTCTTACCCTAAAGTCCCAAAGGAACTCAAACATGACACTGCAGAACTAACTGTGGTATGTAACCTAATTGCTTAAACCAGCCTCTATACCAGATGACTGAAAGATAAGTAACATAACATTGATTTAAAAAAAAAAAACTTCCATGGGCAATCTTGGCAGCTCAGAGGACCTCTCTACTACCCTTTCTAGGGGGTAGAGGTGTGACAGGGACACAAGACCACCAGCAGGAGGGCTCAAGGTCTAGCCTGCCTTGTCAGAGTCCCTCACTAAAAGCTCGTAAGCAAATTAAGCAGGCGTGGGAAGAGAAGGATGATCCTGTCATGGATCAGTATCTGATTAAAAGATAGAAAACATAAGCTAGAAATAAATGGTCAACTCTCACAAAGGAGACTGGAAAATAGTAGGGGTCCCCCAAAGAACTGTTCTGGGACATGTGTTTTTAAACACATTCACAAATGATCTTGAAAAGGGGATGAACAGTGAGTCCAAAGTGGACTATGAAACTTTATAAAGGGATCTCTCAAGAAAGAGCTCTTGTAGTCATTACAAGTAGTTCTCTGAAAACATGGGATCAATGTGCAGAATCAGTCAAAAAAGCTAACAGAGAATTAGGAATCATTAGGAAAGAAAAAGGGAAACTATGATGCTCTTCTTGAATACTGGATGCAGATTAGGGGCATGGATCCTCTTCAATATGAAGAGAGAATAACAAGACTGGAATATTCATCTTAGAAAATAAATAACTTAAGGGGGACATGACAGAGGTCTACCAAGCCATGAAAAGTGTGGAGAAAGTCAATAAGGAAGTATTATTTACCCCTTCCTATAACCCAAGAACCGGGGGTCACACAATGAAATTAACTGGTAGCATGTTTAAAACTGACATAGAGAAGTTTTTCATATAATGCACAGTCAACTGTGGAACAAATTACCATGGGATGTTGTGAATGCCAAAAATATAACTGGTTTAAAAAAAATTAGATCAATTCACTAAGTATGTTAACTAAGATGTTCAAGGACGCAACCTCATGCTCTGGGTGTCCCTAAACCTCTGATTGCCAGAAGCTGGGACTGGAGGAGAGAAAATGGATCACTCAATAATTGCTCTTTTCACTCATCAGGCACTGGTTACTGTTGAATGACAGGATACTGAGCTAGGTAGACCATTGGTTTAGCCAAGTATGGCTCTTCTTGTTTTCTTTCATTCTTATGTTGATAGATTACTTCCATTGAAAACTAGAGAAAGCAAAGTTACAGTGTGTCATCAGTGCAGCTGCCTGTTGCTTTCCATCAGTTAAAGGCAATTAATTAAAAGCATTCATTAAAAGTAATGAAAAAGCTGCTGCCAAAATGGTGCAAGTGGCCTGAGTTATCCATGGGTTTTTTCATGAGCCATATTGAACAGGGAACAGGGCCTGTTTTCATTACCATGATGGTAACAGCTGAATATTAATTCTGTGTTTCGTTTGAATTTGCTTTGTTATACCAATACTATCTGTCCAAGTGCCAGTTCAACACTCTGCCAGGTCAACTATCAGGAAAAGTATCTCTATATATCATTCATTTCTGTACATTGTGAGCTGCATTAAAAAGGAATAGAAGCATCATTTTTATAAAGTCCTTCACACTTTCCTTTCCAGGAAAAATGTATTGTTTAACCTACTGTGAGGCAGATCAGCAGAGATATTAAAGACATTAGATGAGCAATATATTAATTTAACACAGTCAGTCTTAGTTCAGAATGTCCAATATAGATCTTGATAATTTACCAAACTGTAAGAGAATATATCCCTATGTTCACAGCCTACACACTACTGTAACAGTCTTAGTACAAAGTATGTCTTGTAAGGTAGCAGTTGAAAACTCATAATTTGCTCATCAGTATTGTCCTGATAAAATATCCTTCAAACAGAGAATATCCTTCCACAGAGAATATTCTTCCACAGATTTTATCTCCTGGGTCTCAGATGGAAAAGTTTTTCAAGAGGGGGACCAAAATTTAAAAAAAGAAGGGGAAAACTTCTCAAGGCATCCCTCTGTCTCTCCCTGATCATCACATTCATAGCACCTGAAGAGACAAAGAAAGCAGCCATTGGATTCTGGAGGATGGGTCCTGATCTGAAGAGCTTGGTCAATAAGATTACTGAAAACATGTGTTGCTTTGAATCTACTATAATTTGTTAAATTAGGTATCAATGTTTTATCTTTATTCATCTTGTAACCACTTCTTTTATTCCTGTTACATATACTCAGTTAAAATCTTTGTCATTAATACATTTTTATTGTATCTAATTCAGTGTGTTCAAGTTGAAGTGTATGACTATCAACATTTGAGGTAACAAGTTGTGTCCTCTCTCTCTCTCTCTATATATATATATGTTTTCCTGTGGGACAACAGAGTGATGTCATCACATGACTCTGCATCCACCCTCTCCCCTCTGCTCTGCCCTCACATGGCCTCCCTGCCGGACACAGTTTGGGGATGGCAAAGCCACCTGACAGTCCAGACTGGGCAGATTCCACCTCTCAAGGGTCCTGCTTGCTCAGCTCTGGCCACGGTCTTTTGGGCAGCCTGTCCCTGGCCCAGGGGCTACTTAGGCTGGTGTGAGGCCCACTCGTGCCGGGAATGGAGGCAGGCTCCCACATCCCGGACACCAAGGCTTGCCCCAGGGCAGTGTTGCTGTAGTTCTTGGTGCTCATGGGCTGCTGGGCCAGTAGGCTCAAGAGAAGAGCCAGATGCAGGGTGAGGCCGCCTCTTGAGCTGTCCACAGCCCCATCCTCTGCCACTCCCCGAGTAGCCACGTCCTGAGCCCAGCGCCGAACCGCCCCAGTGAGACCCAAGCCCAGGCCGTCTCACAAATCCAGACTGGGTTCATTCTCGCCCAGCCATGCATGGGGCTGCAGCAGCGAGTGGTGCTTCTGCAAGTCGAGTGAGGAGGCGCCTGGCATCACTGACCTGAACGACCCAGGCCCCCTTTGCCTGGCACTGCAGTCTTGAGCACCCTCCTCCCCTGCACAGTTGGAGCACCAGTGCTGGCTTCCCACTTCAGGGAGTGGGGAGGGGGAATGGTATGGAGAGAAAATCCCAAGCCCCTTCACTTACCCCCCCTCCCCCCGCTGAGACCCAGCAACCCCAAGTCTGCTCCTGCCCCCCACCCTCCCGTCTAGACACCCTGCCCCCAAATTCCACTTCTGTCTCCCTCCCTCCATCCCAGACAGCCTGCTCTCAAACCCAGTCCTGCCCCTCCTTTCCACTACCCAGACACTGCCCCAAGTGTGCTCCTGCCCCCTCTCCCTGGCCAGACATCCTGCCCCAGCACACTCCTGCCCCCTCCCCTGTTCCTGACCTTCCCCTTGGCCAGACACCCTACCCCCAACCTGTTCCTCCACCCTCCTTTGCTCCTGCCCCCTCCCTCCTGGCCAGACACCCTACCCTCAGCCTGCGCCTTCACCCTACCTCCCACCCAGACCTTGCTCTCTCAGCCCCTTCTGCATCCCACCTCCTGCACCCCCTTCCTATCCCACTCACTGCGAGCCCTGTCCCACACACTGAACCCCTCATTTTTGGCCCTACCCCAGAGCCTAGGGGGCCCACAAAATCCTGGAACTCCAAAAGAGTTAATCTGGCCTGAGGGCTTGAACCTCAGTCCTACCCCATCCCCAACCCTCCATGGGGCTGGAGCAGCAGGGGAGTGAGGTGTTTCAGTTGGCGGCTACATCAGTGAGGGTTGAGGGGTTTTGGGGGGGGGGTTCCCTTCTCACTTGTGTCATACCCAACTAATTTTTCTGTGGGTCAGTGGCCCCAGAACCAAAAAAGGTTCTCCACCCCTGCCATAAATAATGACAATGTTGAAATCTTTTTTTATTGGACATAATATTTTACTTTATTTAAAATGAAAACCCCAGCCCCCATCTGTCTCCAGTCCTGTCCCCAGCCCCGATCCTGGGGCAGGCCCCATGGTCCAGCTACCATCTAGCCACAGAAAGGGCTGGTGATGCCCCTACCTCCTCCTGCTGCAGCACGGGTAGAAGGAGAGGCCACAATCCAGCTGTGACACTCAGAGGGGATTGGCGAGCATAGCGAGCAAGAGGCGCAGCCTCCTAGTTATTCCCTTAAAGGAATAACAAACTTAACATTTTTGTACCATCCAGGAGAGGGTGTGTAGTACAGAATGTACGTTTCTGAAGGGAAATCCAGAACACTGGGTGTGTCTGGCTGACAGCAAGACATAGCTATGCTCAAAGCTGTTTGTGAACACGCCAGACTGGAGGCTATAAAAGCCAGGCATTGCAAAGGGCACCCCAGGTTAAAGGGTTTGGTGGACACAGCTACTTACTGGTCTGGATTGTACTCTGCTATGTCATTACCAACACCAAAACCATCTGCTTTAACTTGAATCAGCATCAATATATAAATGTACAGAGACATACCATAAAAGGTAACTTATACAGTAACATATGGTAGAGGAACTCGAGTCATTGAATTAATTCATTTGCATGTTATTTTTCTCTTTTATATGATGTTTCCAATTCACTAAAGGTAAACACCATGCCATTATTTCTGGAATGTAGTTATCAGAATTAATATCTCTCGAGATACTAGTCACAGACACTGATCTCCAAGAAGAATCACAGTCATTCAGATCTTTTGGATTGTTCATGAGCTCCAATTTAAATGCTTGTAGAGGCTTGTAGTCTAGACGTACCCTTCATCTCCAATTTCATTCCAGAAGATACTGTGTCAACCTGAACTAACTCTCCTGCCTTCCTTCTAGTAATTGGCTGCATAGGTTGCTCCATCTCTATTGGTTCCACCATATCAATGGGGTTCAGAACTAATGCTCTGTCCTCTTTTAACTTACCTCCTATCTCTCTCACAATCTGTGGCACCATCTGCATCTCTCTGCTTGATCTTTCTCATAAGGAGTTCACAAGAGCAGGTGCTCCGGTGCTGCTGCATGTCTTATTTTTCTCCAACACTTTGCAAACACTTTCCAATTCCCCAGTTCTCAACAACGGCCAAACAGAGTCTGATTAATAGCTATCCAACAATCTTAAACTGGCAACCACTCATTCATACCAATGGTGTGTTTCTTTTCCTGATTGCTGTACCTGATATCTACTTCATTCTAACTTTTTTCTAACTTTTGCTTCCTTTGAAAAATCACTGATTGCTCCCCCTGACATTACATGTAGCTGATTTGTTAACTCCTTAATAGCTTTTTCTTTCTCCTCCTCAGAGCTTTTCTGAGTAACTCTAATTTCTTATTCAATTTCCTCCCCTGTGAGCTATAAGCTATGTGCAGACATTAAACAGCTCTTCCTTTTACCTGGTAAGATTTTTTCTTCTGCTGTTTCTACATCAAACACCTGACTTACTGTGAGTGGGGATTCAGGGAGCCAATTGAGAACACTTAGCACGAACTGCAAAGAATGGGGCAGACACCCCCCAAAGCTGGTGGATATTCCAATACTTAGATTTATCAAGTCAGCACAAAATAGCTTCTATATTTCCTTACTGGTTACCCAGAAATCAACACCATAGTTCCATTAAAGCAACAGGAACTCCTTCCAAACACCCAAATCAAATAGGATGAGGATGACTGAAGAGCTCATTCATCATATAAGAATGAATTCTACCAATCCCAAGGACTGGGCATATTATTCCCAGGTTAATGAAAGTTATCCAAATATGTGCTTATAGCCACTTCTTATTAACTAAACTTAAATTTATTAAAAAAAGAGAGAGTACTGCTTAATATCAATATACATACAAACATGAATACAGTTCTGAGATCAGATTCATAGTCCATAGGTTATAGTCTAATATCCATATTTCAGGGTGGAACCAAGCAGACTTAGAGATCTCAATCCACAGCTTAAAGCTTTCCCTGATAAAGAATCAAGCAGATCTGAAATAAAAAGTTTCAGGTCCCAAGAGTCTTTTATACAGTTTCCTAGCAGCCTCTTGGCCATTTAGTATTGGGTGAACAACAGGCAATCATGGAGACTTCCAAATAGACCTATCTCCCAAGCATCGCCAGTAATTAGTATACGGATTAGCATAAAACAATTACCCTTTATTCACAGATGATTTGCTATACACTTCAAAGAGAGATGAATACAGAATAGACAGAAACCATTTGATTACATTGTTAACCTCTAACAAAATACAAGCAACTACACAAAAACACATCCATTATCTCCAGTATGTCCCTAAAGATTGAATTTGGGTCACTTATCCTGGAAGATGCTTAACCTTTCTGGCCATGCATCACACTTACAAAACTTCATAGATTACAATATTCAGAGGTCATCTCACTAAATTTTAGTTATATTAAACTTTCTCCATGTTCCCAAATGTATTTTCTGGCAAAGTTTTCCAAAACCATACTCCGGGCAACTTCTACAGATTCTACATTTGCCCTTCTTCCACTCATCTGAGCCCTTAAAATAGAACCCACTTAAGTTCTAAAATAAATCCCAAGTAACAAACTATATAATTACCATTGTGGTTCTTTACTTTGAAACTGAAGGCATCCCTTCACACAAGCAAACAGAAAATAACAAGCTAAACAAGTTCTCACACTTATTTCAACATGTCCCATAAAAACAAAAGAGGTGTAGAGGAGCATTCCCTTCTCTTCCATAGAGGCTAACATACTCATAGCTTACCGAGAGGTTTCTTTCTTTTGTAGGGACTGACAGTCAGGGGAAACTGAGGCAGACAGCAGTGCAGCCCACGAGAGCTGAGGAGGTTCAGCAAGTATGGCCTTTTTGGAGGCTTAACTAAAACATCTATCAGTTACTCCCATCGTCATGAATGTGTGGGCCACTGAGCCCCATTCTGCTGCAATACTGTTTCACTGGTACCATATATTAAAACTTCCACCCTTAACAATGAAGACCCTTAAATGCATGTATTCTTTAAACACTACAGTAAAACCTGTGTTATCCAGGATGCTCGGGGATTAGGGCGTTCCAGTTATCTAAAAATTCTGGTTATCTGAGGTTCCCATCAACCTAGGAAAAACCAATGGACAATAATAGTAAAACTCAAGTTTTTAATATTAGTAGTTTTATAGTGTGAGGCAGTTGGTCTCACATTTCTATTTTGAGTTAAAGATGATTAGTACTTCTTAAATAAAAAATTGTTAAGCCAGTCATGGTAAACCAAGCCAGGCCTGTGCACTTGATGATGTGACAGTATTGTGTCTGGGGATGCCGGTTAACAGAGTACCAGATAACAAAGGTTTCACTGTAATATTGCTCTTTATCTTGCAAGATTACTCCAAAATCTCTGGCCAGGAAAGAAAGAAACCTTGAAGTTAAACAATATGCCAAACCACAGTACAGATGAGGAAACATTGGGAGCACTCCCAAGAAGCAGTCACTGGAAATCAGATATCCTGTGTGCTAAGATAGTCAGTTAGACAATCAGGTCAGACAAAGGTTTACTCTGCAACTTTAATTCTTTGATTTTTGCCCTCAGGTGAGATACCCAGAAGTAAAAAATGCCTGGAATCCCTGGAAATCCCTCTCACAAACTCCTCAAGTCTCCTGGCTGATTTGCCAGTTCTGTTGCTTGATTTTAAGAAGTTAATATTATTAATTTGGATACTAGGGGCTCTAGGCTCATCAATTGATCTGCTCAGAAGATAATAAAGTATTTTGTTCCAGAATTAGACTACACGGAGTTTGCAAAGGGGCATGCCAAAGACATTTACACAGAGACAAATGTAGCCTGAAAGATTTTCCTTGAGATAAATGGAATAGTACTCAACCTGTGGAACTCCTTGATAGAAGATGTTGTGAAATGCCAGGTCTTTAACAGGGTTCAAAAAAGAGCTAGACACATTCATGTAAGATAGGTCCATCAATGGTGACTAGCAGGAATGGTGTCCTTAGCCTTTGTTTGTCAGAAGCTGGGAATGGGCAACAGGAGATAGATCACTTGGTGATTACCTGTTTTGTTCATTTCCTCTGGGCACCTGGCATTGGTCACTGTCAGAAAACAGGATACTAGGTTAGATGGACCTTTGATCTGACCCAATATGGCCATTCTTATATTCCATGTTCTTAACAGTAATTAAATGATAAAATTATCAGAGTTACAAATGCAATAATATTGTTCTTGAGATATTATTGTAGCTATTGTAACAAAATGTTAGGATACACTTACTTTATAGGCTGCTATTTTTTTATTCCTTCCGTATGCTGCATCTGTTAAGTATAAAAGGATATACATTTTAAAAGCGCCCTATACCAACCTGCTTCCACATATCCTTTATTTATTTGAGTTAAAGGTTACAGCCATATATACATCTTATGCTTTAACTTATTACTATAGGTGAAACCTCTAAAATCCAGGACTCTCCGGTCCTGCAACATTTGTGGTTTGGCAGGACCACGAATATTGCTGGACCAGAGAGCCCTGGCTGGCCAGGTTTAGGGGCTGGGATGGTGGTGGGGAGTGTAGCCCCAGTGGCAGTGGGGTCAGTGCAGTGGGGTGCACAGCCTCAGCTGGGGTTGGAGGCAATGGAGTCAGTGCCCAGGAGCACAGCCCTGGCTAGTTTGTTTGCGAGTGCACCCCCAGCTGGTGGGGGCCAGTAACACGGCCCCAGCCACGGTGGCCAGTAGCATAGCTATGGCCAGGCCAGCACAGTGGGGAGCGCAGCCCCTTCCTGGCCAGAATCAGCAGGGCCAGCACCTGGAAGCACATCCTCAGCCATTTCGCTTGGGAGCACAGCCACAGGTTGGTATGGACCAGGAGCACAGCCCTGGCTAGGGCTGGCACACTAGGGCATGAAGTCCCGGCCAGGCTGAAGGCAGCACTCTCACTGCAGTGGGCTGAATTGGTGCCCCCGGCACAGTGTGGAGCACAGCCCTGGCCCCGGGCAGGAGTGCAGCCCTGGCAGGGCTGGGTAGCAGGGCCGGTGGTAGGGAGCAGGGCCAACAGCCATTAGGGGTTGACATATTTTGGTACCTAAGTAGTCATGTCAACATTATTTAGCAACACACAAATATAAAATAATATATATAAGAAAATACCCTGGATGTAATCCATGTCACTAGATAAGATTAAGGGAATTAATCCTTGCAATGCTGTTATCTTAAAATGAATGCAGACACTGACAAATAGCTCCATAAACTATAAAATTCCTCTTGGGTCTATCCAATCATAGTCCAATTCAGTTAAATTTTCCTCTACAATTATTTGTATTATGGACATATTTAAAACAACATGTTTCATATGATTAACTCACGTTCTACAACTGAATTCCTCTAGCAACAATAAATGTGATAAGACTGTCTGTCACTCTCCCATCAAAACATGCCATTCATTTGCATAGTATTTTCCCTGCAGAGGTCTGAGGTTGTTCCTTTGTGATCGATTTCAGAAAAGGAGTAACAGATCATGACTAGAATAATCACCTACAATGAAAATAACAAGACTGTTAGGAGGAAAAAGGAGCTATTTCAAAATTCTATACAAAGAAATTGGCTTATTGTTATACTTTTGCAATAAAAAGGTCACTGAAAATAAGACAATAAACAACAAGGAGTCCAGTGGCACTTTAAAGACTAATAAATTTATTAGCGCATTAGAGCATAAGCTTTTGTGAGCTACAACTCATTTCCTCAGACGTGAAGAGAAAAAGGAAAAAAGGAAGGGATACAGAGATGGGAGTGTGACATCAGTGCTAATTAAATCAGAGGGAATGTGGCTCATCTCTAACAGTGATGAGAAAGTGAGAGTACCTGAAGAGGACATTACTTACATAATATAAGAACCAATCCAAGTTTCTATTTAAATCTTTTTTCGCGGTGTCAAATTTGCATATGAATTCCAGTTCAGCAGTATCTCATTGCAGTCTGTTTTTTACAGGGTTTTTTTGCCTGAGAATGGCAACTTGCAACTCAGAAACTGTGTGTCCAGGGAGGTTAAATTTCTCCCCTACTGCATTTTGTATGTTGCCATTCTTAATGTCTGATTTGTGTCCATTTATTCTTTTGGGTAGAGACAGTCCAGTTTGTCCAATGTACATGGCAGAGGGACATTGTTGGCACGTGATATATATTACATTAGTATATGTGCATGTGAATGAGCCTTTGATGGTATTGGTGATGTGGTTAGATTTTGTGATGGTCTTAGTAGGGTAGGTGTGTGGACAGAATTGGCAATGGGGATTTTTGCAGTGATAGGAACAGAAACTCCAAAATAGCTTGTTTCAAAATAACGGGCTTGCTGTGTAGATGCTTCACTTTGTCATTTTGAAATAACACTGCTGTGTAGATGTGCCCATAGGTTCCTGAATTAGTGTTTCTGTTGTGTGATGTGAAATTGGTGACAAATATTTGCCTCAGGTTGAGAGCTGTCTGTAAGCAAAAATGGCCTGCCTCCCAAGATCTGTGAGAGTGAGGAATCATCATCAATGGTAAGTTGTAGATCCTTGATGGTGTGTAGGAGAGGTTTTAGCTGGGGGCTATAGGTAATGGCTAGTGGTGTTATGTTGCTTTCTTTTTGGGTCTGTCCTATACACTTCTGGGTATCTGCCTGGCTTTATCAATCTGTCTCTTCACTTCTCCAGGTGGGTATTTAGTTTTAAGAATTCTTGATAGAGATCCTGATTGTCTCTATCTGAGGGGTAGGAGCAAATGGGGTTGTATCTTAGGGCTTGGCTGTAAACAATGGCTCATGAAAGCTGGAGGTATGTAAATAAACATAGCTCTCAGGGGGTTTCTGGCATAGAGTGGTATTTATGTGACCATCACTTACTTGTACTATAGTGTCCTGGGAGTGGATCTCTTATGTGGACTAGTCCAGGCTGAGACTGATGGTGGTGTGGAAATAGTTGAAATCCCAGTGGAATTCTTCTAGGGCCTCCTTCCAGTGGGGCCATATGATGCAGATGTCATCAATGTAGCACAAGTAGAGGACACACTGACAACTATGATTTCCTCTCACTATGATAAAACAAGAGGAAAGGTGGAGACAGAGCTAAAACTACTGAATGGCAGCATAGGGAAGCAGTGATGGACTGAAGATTGATGCCACCAATAAGGTCACAAAAATACCTTCATGTGTTCTAAGAGCCCTGCTCCACGTGTTCACACCCAACACACTAACCAGGGCATTCATCCCAATTCTGCATTTGATTGCTGTTAGCAAGCTGTAGCTGCTTCTCCAATGGCCCCTACCCTAGTCTCTATGTTTGGAAAAACTGCAGTAGCCATCCCCAGTGGCGGTCAAAAAGGCAAATAGGATGCTAGGAATTATTAAGAAAGGGATAGAAAATACGACACAGAATATCTTACTGCCCCTGTATAAAACTATGGTATGCCCACATCTTGAATACTGTATACAGATGTGGTCTCCTCACCTCAAAAAAGATATTTTGGCCTTGGAAAGGGTTCAGAAAAGGGCAACTAAAATGATTAGGGGTTCGGAATGGGTCCCATATGAAGAGAGGTTAAAACAACTGGGACTTTTCAGTATAGAAAAGAGGAGACTGAGGGGGGATATGATAGAGGTATATAAAATCATGAGTGGTGTGGAGAGGGCGAATAAAGAAAAGTTATTTATTAGTTTCCATAATAGAAGAACTAGAGGACACTAAATGAAGTTAATGGATAACAGGTTTAAAACTAATACAATAAAGTTCTTCTTCACACAGCGTGTAGTCAACCTGTGGAACTCCTTGCCAGAGGAGGCTGTGACGGCTAGGACTATAACAGAATTTAAAGAGAAGCTAGATAATTTCATGGAGGTTAGGTCCATAAAAGGCTATTAGCCAGGGGATAGAAATGGTGTCCCTGGCCTTGGTTTGTCAGAGACTGGAGAAGGATGGCAGGAGACAAATCGCTTGATCATTGTCTTCGGTCCACCCTCTCTGGGGCACCTGGTGCTGGCCACTGTCGGCAGACAGGCTACTGGGCTAGATGGACCTTTGGTCTGACCCAGTATGGCCGTTCTTATGTTCTTATGTTCCCCCCACGAACTCCCAGCCCCTGTTGGTAGTGGAAGTAAAAGACAAAGGAGATAGAGATTGGGGTGGAACATCAAAGCCTGAGGCTTTGCAATTGAACAACAAAATGTTTGTTGTTCACAGGTGCTTAACCCCTCTCCCCCCATAGACATAATGTTTGCTGTGGCAAGTGGCAGTGTAAACAGATGTTTTCTGCAGGAGCGCTTTCCTGTTGACAATGCAAACCTTGCTCGTAGGGCGTGAAAGTATTTTGTCTGCAAAAATGCTGACAAATGGTGTTTACTCTGCCCAACTTTTAACAACACAGCCATGTCACTAAAAACTGTGTTGAGTAGACTAACCCAGAGGAAAGCTGAAGGCATGGCTAAGCACTCTGGATGGCAACATGAGGATTTAATCACAGGTGGCAAAGGAGACATACTGGGGTCCATAAGTTTCGTTGTATAAAGCCTGCAAAACCTAGAGTTGTCCCTTCAGTGAAGGATGCAGCTGGAATGACACACAAGGAATTTAAAGACAGTCTAAGGACTGTGGTTTCAAATACCTATGTCCCAGGCTCTGCAGGAACACCATGTGTTAAACACCATCCAACAAGACCCATTAGCAAATATTACTTAAATTCATAGCAGCTCTCAAGAGGAAAATAAATACATTCCTCAAGATAGCAAAAAGAAGGGCATTGAAATGTGTCTGTACACCTGGTTGTGCTCCTTGGGTGAGACACTTACCTTTGCACCTACATTCAATCCTGCTATAAAATGGGAATAATGGTCTTTAGCATTTTTTCTAAAGCAGTTTGCAGTCCTGGGATGAAAGACATTACAAACGTGTAAAATACTGTGTTATTCGGAGATGATTTCTGGTTAATGCAGTTGTGTTATCTGCACTTCACTGAGCATCACTTAATGGGTAATTGAAGTGCCCATACATGGATGGCAGATGACTATGAGGCCCAATTCTGTTGTACCTGCTAATGTACAATGAA
Source organism: Rafetus swinhoei (assembly GCA_019425775.1). Taxonomy (NCBI): domain Eukaryota; kingdom Metazoa; phylum Chordata; order Testudines; family Trionychidae; genus Rafetus; species Rafetus swinhoei. The sequence continues at coordinate 32,853,622 of CM033440.1, forward strand.
GCCATTGTGATTTGCATATTCCCAGGGGTAGAAGAGAAATTTAAGGAGGAACAAAATAATCTGGGCTATGTCTAGACTATGGTATCCCGGAAAAACTCCCCTGCATCTGCTCTTCTGACTTTTTTGTGGAAGAGCAGATGTGCTCTTTCGGAAGCCCTGTCTTCCTTGTGCCACGAGGAAGAAAAGCTCTTCTGAAAGAGGAGGTTTTTCCAAAATTTGGCCCAGTGTAGATGGGCCAAATTTCGGAAAAGCATCTTCCGACAAAACTATCAGAAAAAGGTACGCAAATTGCAAAGCGCAATTTGCGTACCTTTTTCCAATAAAAAGCGGCAGTGTAGACATAGCCCTAAAGTGCACTGTATGAGGTTTTTAAAAAGAGACCTAATCCTGTTATTCAAAGATTTTCTTTCCAATTATAGTGTAAGTGGGTGGTGGTTTAAAAAAAATAATGTATGCATCTGAAACAGGAAGCTCTGAGGGGGGGAGGAAGGAGAGAAACAGGGGAGGGGAAGGGAGAAGGAGAAAAAGGAAAGAGGCATCCAGTGGCAGAAGGACCTAAAGCAATCCTGACTAAATTATTTTAGGTGAGTTTCTTTTCCCAATCCTCATTATTTGACAGCTACCAAATTATCATCATTGGCACTGGAACAATGAGGAGAAGTTGTGTCTCTTTTTAAAGAAAAACACTTACTAAAACACATATTCATAAGTGAGCCAAATAAGATAAACATTCACAGAAGCAGACTGCTGCTGCTGTTGTACATAAAAATATATCAATCATAATCTATAGTTTAAAGTAGATGACTGCAAGCAGAAGAGAGTGGATGAAAGCGAGGCAAGAGGAACTGATATAGGAACTTTTTTTTAATATGCAGACTTCCCCCCTGCCACTCCCAGTATAGTTAGTGTTTGATAAGTGTGAAAATAAAAATATTCCAGATATTCAAATTTCTCCACTATTTTCCTATCCATGTTTCAATGGATCCTGAGACACTAGATTCAATAACATTATTTTAAAGTTGATTTTTTAGTAAAATAGTCAATAACCTATCTATGACCTGATTTCCTGTAGTGCTAGGCAACCCCTTCTGCCATTCAAGGCAACAAAATCCACAATCATTCAGAATCTTTAAAAAAAATCAGGCTACAAAATCAATGGAACTGGTCACAAAAAAATGATAAAAAATTCTGGAATGACAGAATTCTGTCTATTTGACAGGGTATGAATTATATCCATTTTTCAATTTTTTCTTGACATTTTAATGAAAATTTTGATAGGCATGTTGCTAAAATGTTATTAAACCATGCAAAAACATAAATGCCTCATAAAAGGCAATGGGGTTGTATTTTTTTAAAAGAAGGCTATTTGTCAATGGAAAAAACTTAGTTAGCAACTATTTGCTAAATTATCCTCACACAATAGACCCCACTGAGACTTATTTAGTAAGAGTACAAAGTAGTTTATATCTATATAGGATTAATCTATGTGGGAAAGGTATATCACTATAAATCACTACAGTTCTATCTTTATAAATCTCCCTGTGGACACCTCTTACTCTGAGCTAAGAGTGACTTTTTTTCAGTTTAGTTTAACTACCTTTTAGTGCCACCTAAGCTAAACAGCAGCAGAAGAATCCTCTTATTCTGCAATAAGAGCAGTCACAAGGGGAAATATATAATGCTATTTGTTTGTTATTTAACTTCACGCCTTAGCTTATACTGGTATTATTTTTCTGGGGGAGACAAGCCTTTTAGAACCCAATGTACTTTAAAGGCTATGTTGTGGATCCTGTAAATCCCCGCACTAGGAGAGCCCCCACTGAGTCATGTAGTGACTTGCAGGATCATGGCTGATATAGGAATCACTTTTCTCCAATAAAAATCAACCACTTCTCTGGGGGTATGTGGAGGATATATAACAATATTTTAAAGTAGTATAACAAGGGATGAGAGCTATACTATTTCCTGCTGTGTCTACTGAATGTGAGGTAAAGGCAAAAATGGTAATAGTCATAATGCAAACAGGCTAGGTTCAGGGAGTTATTATCTTTGCTGCAGGAAAAAATGCTATGGGATCCACAAATAACAAGGTTTTGTTTTATCTCTCATCTTAGAGACAAAGAGACTCTCCAGCCCACCAGAACATTCATCTGGAATAATGAAAGACTCAGCTAGGGCCAGACCCACCATTAAAATCCTAATTTTTCACGTTGTGAAATTCATCCAATATGTTTGGCTGAACCAATGTTTTGTAGAACAACACAACAACTCCTTTCTGCAGGTATCATTTCTGAATGGTTCTCATCTTTAATCATGGGTCTCTGTGATCTAAGAGATTCCCGAATATACAATGTTTGGTCTCTGCATGGGGGCAGAGAGATGTTATTTCTGATTATGAGAAACAGTTGTTCCTCCAAAAAATAGCTTGTTTGCCAGGTTTTGGAAATCATATTTGAGTTGCTGGAATTTCATGCAAAATACTTATATTGTATTTTTGCCAAAAATTCAGTGCAGCAAATCTGATTGATTTGTGCCCTCAGCTCAAATTCTCTGAGGATGTGTATCAGAGGGGAACAAGTATAACAGGATAGCAAATCATATTCCTTTTTCACCCAAAAGGGAGAGATTGGGGAGGGGGGGAAGGGGAAGGGGAAGGGGCAGAGGTAGGGTGTGTGTGTGTGTGTGTGTGTCTAAGTAAAATATCTCAACTGTTCCTCACTATGTCCATCTTGCCTTAAACCTGAAATTGGATAGTCTCTCTTCTGGCTGCCATCAGCTGCTTATACGCTTCTGCCACAGTACTTGGGCAAACTTTCACAATCACCATCTTGCTCATCTTTTAGAAAGGTAGCTGTCTTAGTCTGTTTCAGCAAAAATAAGGCCTGTGGCATCTTAAAGACTAACACATTTGCATGCATCTGACAAAGTGGGTTCCAGCCCATGAAAGCTTATAACCAAAGAAATGTGTTAGTCTTTAAGGTGCCACAGAAATTCTTGTTGTTTCATCCTGAACATCGTTATTGGTCCTCAGAGGATATGGATCTGGTATAGTCGCCAGCCAGGGCATTTGGTCCTGTAGCAGCTCATACAGTAGGGGCTTATGTGTTAGCTCTAAAATTCCTGGGTTTAATCAATAGAGTGGGTTATATAATACACACTGAACTTAACCTGCTCTGTTAAGTATTTTATGTACCACTTCTGGAAAGCTGGAAATAATTCAGGATCATATCCCTTTAGCCTGAAGTGAAGTTAAATTCCTATATTCCTTGCTGTTACTGCTGGTACTTCTCCCACTCCTTCACTATCAAATAAATGTTCAGTTAAGTATTTCTGGCAGAAAATTCTATGCTGTATGAATTAACCTTGAGATGTGTGACCAAAGGATCATTTCAGGAGTGTGGAATCCTTGTACAATCAATGAAGCAGATCATTTAAAAGCTGTCTGCATGCTCTGTAATGCCAAAGTAGAGTCAGAAAAGAAGGACAATTGACAACAAGACTTGTAATTAATGAACTATTAGGCTTTGCCATCTGCAGTTCCAGGAAAGCAATATACTTTCAATGCAAACAGTTTTACAGGTAGTGGAGGAGGGGAGCAATGGCAGGGCTATGTGAAAGTATCAGATGGGATATATAAGTTCTTATTAACAGCCTGGTTCTCTAACTCCTGGGCATAATTCTTTGTTGCTTAGTGCCTCCTGTAGTCATTTACACTAACATGAAATGAGTGCTATCAAAGGGAATAGTAGCATTTTACACTCACTTTACACTGGTGTAAGTAACTTACACTGGGTGCAAGAAAAACAGTGAATAAGATCCAGTGAACTCAGGGGGATTATTTTTGTGAGTACATAATTATTCAACATGAAAACTAGCAGTTCTGTAGCACCTTAGAGACTAACTAAAATAAATATCTAGTATCATGAGCTTTTATGGGCAAAACCCACTTCCTCAGATGAGCATTGAGGAAGTGGGTTTTGCCCACAAAAGCTCATAATACTAGATATTTATTTTGGTTAGTCTCTAAGGTGCTACAGAACTACTCATTGTTTTTAAAGTTACCTCTGAGACTTCTATTCAACATGAGTGGATGAACTAGAGGAAGAAAGGCGGAGGCTATGTTTTCACTTCAGAAGCATAGCAAGTGTCATACCTGTGCCCCTGTAACTTCATAGTATAGGCACAGACTACAGCAGTGGAGGTTTTTTGTCACTGTAGGAACTCCATGTCCCCAAGCACCAGTACATAAGTTGACAGAAGCATTCTTCCAGTAACTGAGGGTGAGCTCGGTATAACTACAGTGCTCAAGGGTGCGGATTTTTCATTGCCATGAGTGCCGTAGGTAGCCATGCCAACCTAAGCTTTAAGTGTAGCTCTTAGGCTTGAGTAGCTAATAAGGTTGGAGGAAAGAGATTCTGAAATACGGCAAAGAGGGTGCCATGGCAGAGTGGAAAGAATGCTAGGCAAGGCAGTTTCCATTCCCCAAGTCCTGGGGGCTTCCACAGAATGCTGTCACTACTGGGGCTACTCCTCCTCAAAGGCGTGCCTGCCTCGCAGAGGAGCAAGGATTTTTGTTGTGCTTAATTGATTGGATAGAATGAAGTTCAGATTTGCTTTAGCCCAGATTTTTATTTTTCCTCTTTCTGTGATAGGAACTAAGTAGCTTTGTTATTTATTACACTTTGCATGTCAATGATCGATAATCTCTTTCATGCATAATTTTGACAGATGTGGTATTCAAAACAAAGCCTCCTTGGTTTTGGTCACAGCTCAGTGACATCTGATCAGGCTAGCTATCAGTCTGTGTATGGCTGTCAGATTATAGATATCTGGAGTTTCCAAGCAGTTTCTGTGATCAGCATGCAGCTCCATTAATCTTCTTTCCCCATTCTTTTCATATGTCATATAATAATGATAATGAACAGGAAGTGCATATTTGTAGCCTGCACCATAGACATAAACAATTTATCATTTTCTGTTTAATTAAAGAACAATAAAAAGAAAATTACCCATAACAGCCTCAAGTCTTCTGAAGGATTCATGATTAACACATGGCTAAATGACACTGAGGGCACCAGTGCCTTCCTCAGATGAGCACCAGGGGACAAATTTAGACACGGTGCAAAATTCCTTGGAAGTAGCTGGTGCACGTTGGCATACAACAATCTTAAAACAGCCCAGGGAAGAGGTACTATCCTGGTTCTCCTCCAGAACATAACATTCCATTTCACCTCAGCAGGTTCACGAAGTAGGGATAGCATAGTTTTAAAGAGAATGTATGTCAGCACTTCTCGGTTGAGCAGAACTGCACCCTGCAGTGAGGTTATACATCCCATGACGTATGGGAATGCACAACACAGTAGTCATGTGTAGATTTCCAGGAGACGCTCATGAGTCTTCATTCCCTTTCACTTGTATTTGCATTATATTTACCTTTTCACAGGCCCACTTTCTACCATGGAGGAAAATTACAGAAGAAATGATTAAACAAACTGTAAAAAATAACATAGAAGGATGCATTAGATTTCTGGCTACCACCATTTAAAGTCAAATACACAGTCAGCATAACAATCTATAATGTATTACTTCACCGAGAGAGAACTATGTAATACAGAACAATGTAACAACTGCAAGACAATTATTTGATTCGCTTTGCATGCTCAATTAATAATCCTTCCTAATTAAGGGGCATAATAGTATTGTGCTTTAGGCTTAGGAATTGGACCCAGGAAATCTCTGTGACTTTGGGTTTAACTTTTTTGTGTTCAGTTTCCTTATCTGTGAAATGGGAATATTGCTACAGTACCTCCATGATAAATGAATGTTTGCAAAGTGCTTTTAGAGTCTCTTATAGAAAAATGAAATGTTTTATTGTTAAAATATGTATAAGTCATTATAAAGAGGCTAAAGAACAAATATGCTCTGAAAGACACATACTTGGACAATTTCCCAAATGAAACAGGTTCCAAGCAACATCAAATTAAATAAAACCCTTCACACCCACCTTCTCTATAGTCCTTAAATGGCTACAGAGCTTTTCATTACACTTAAGTCAAGATTTCTATTTTTCTCTTTTATTTTCAGTCAATCCCTGAAAACTTTGATCTTTCCTATGCCTTCAGTTTTCCTTGTTGTCCCAACATCTGTATATCTGTCTCCTTTATCTTTTCTAGAGCCCTTCTCATTCCCACTAGTGAATTTCCTACTAATCCCACATTCAAATATATGCTCTGACATCTTTGAGGGCTTTAAATTGTTTTACAATAATCTGATTATTTTGCATGTGATATACAAATTAGGACAAAACTCATCTCTATAATCTGTATTGCAGATCTCTTTTCTAAACTGTGAATCATTCCTAGATGTTCTGCACTTGTTCCAGAAATGAAATAGATTTTTGGAGCAGAAAACATGCCCTGCTCTGTATTTTGTAAAGCACCACATTTAGGCAAAAATTACAATATAGACATTTATCTCCAGAGAGAGGTATTTTTCCCTAAGAATTCTCATATGAAAGCTTTCCTTCTAGTCTATTTAGTTTCCCAGTCCCCAGTCTTTTCCAGCCACAAATTATTCCATTTTAGAATGTTGATAAGAATGTTTTTCTCTTTTTATATTCCATGAAAACTAACACATCACTTCAGCACAATACTTAACCTAGTTCAGAAAACATAGACACTATATGAGTAAATTAAAAGAGCCCCAATAGCAGACTATCCTGTAGGCCACTGCCCTGTAATGTGGGAGATTCGCATTCAAATCCCTTCTCTGTAGATGGGAGGAGTGAACATGGGTCTCCTATATCTGAGATGAGTGCCCTAAGTACTGGGATCTTTATGTAAGCAACATGTTTCAGGAAATATAAACATTTTGTTCAGAACAAAATAGACTTTCAATTTACTATAATTTTCCAAGTTTTTTAAATTCGATTCAACTGGAATCATTTTTTTCCCATATGTTTTGGAATTGCCAGCAAACTGAAAAAAAATCAATTCTTCTCTCAGCTCTACTCACTACTTTAAAGTAAAGCAAACACATCCTGGAACCAGATCTTAAATTCTAAATCTCTGAAAGGCCATGGGAGCTATTTTACCAGCAAAAAAAAAGGCTTCATAAATTGGTGTCTGTTGATGCACTATTAGCGATGGATAATCATCCCTGCTCAAATAAACTTTGGAAATTTGTGAATATTATTCACAAATAGTGGTCATTCAAATACAATTTTATGAAGGATGGCAAATTGAAGATGACTTGGTTTCCCCCAGCGTAAAAAGAAAACAATGCATTTTAAAAATAAAATATCCATTATAATAAAAATCAATAAAACAGGAGACACCTGTATTTAAAAGGTTCTGCCAACATGTGCTCTTAAGTATATTTTAAAATTCTCCTTATGAACAAGGGGAGGGAATGCACTTTAAATCCTCCTGTGTCCAAAGCTTTTGCAGCTAGTGCACTCCTCCTTTTACTTCTGCTTGCCTCATTTGCAGGGCACATGCAGACTGGGGGGGAAATTTCAGCTTTTAGCTATTGAGGAATTTGATTTTATAAGCCAACTCCTACATATCCCTGAAGTCTACAGGCCTGATGCTATATCGTGGACATTTCTATCTGTGTTTAAGAAAATAAATTTTAGCCAAAGTCCTAAATCATCTAGCATAAGTAAATAGATTAGGCATATGACACTCAGGTTCTGGTGAAGAGGAAGAAGTTTTCTCCAAAGCTGTGAAGTGTCTGTGAGGCAGCTGTAGCTTCAGCAGTCACCGAATCCCTTCCATAGCTAGGCTTAGCCCAGTAGCTCTAAGAAGTCATAGATACACCTGACCTGTCACCCACAAAACCCCTGAAGCATAGGGAATCAGATTGTTCCTACTGCCTTCCCACAGCAAGAGTTTTGGAGATGGGGGTGGTAAAATTTCCTTCTTCCACTTCAATGAAAGAGCTTATTAAACAGAAAGGTGCAGTAAAATGTAGTTCAAATATCTTATTCCTTATGCCATTTTGAAAAAAGTTAGTGCTAGAATGCTAGGAGAAGCATCCCTGTAAAAATTCTAATGTTAACCTTAGTGTATGTAGATTGTTTTCATTAGCCCCATTCCCCACTGGTTTGCAGGCACCTATAATGGGAATAATATCCTCTTAAAAATGACTGGAGTCATATGGGAACAAAAATATGTACCTTCAGTCTTCCTTCTGAGTTTTGTAATAATTTGTCTCTGCTGCTTGCTAACGATATATATGCAGACTATGCACATGATGTGCTTGTTATATTGTTTAAAATACTGGTGATTTTGTAAAAAACAGACTATCAAAACATACAAATAGAATGGCATTGAAATGTGGTATGGTCAATATGATGTCCTTATTTATTTCCTTTCCTTCTTTGCATATTCCATGACCATTCTGCAGGCTGAAGCAGTATCTCTCCTTTGCATGCTAGAGATCATATTACAAAAGCATTACTTGGCTGCTTTCTTCCACAGGAGCATCTGCTCAGCTGACAGTCCCTAGTGTACTAACTTTGTTTTGTCCAAGACACAAATGTGAGTAATGGATCTGGCTAAGCGTGATAATGAATGATGTAATTGTGAAAGGGGTATAATTATCAGAAAATTACATGGGGGATTATTTTGTAACACAGTTTTTTAGTTCACTTTGCAGGCAGTCTTGAATTTGCACAAACTACAGTTAATTGCATGCATCCAAATAGTCATCATATTACATATTTCTCCAATGTCTAAAAGTGTGGCAAGACGGCACTGGAGCTCAGTTTGCAAATTCTAGAAGAAGATGATCCATATTTCTCTATAAACCTATCATGAAAGCACTTGTGGAGATAACATGGATCCAGATATCCTACAAGAAGCTTTTTAAATATCTAAGACTTCAAAACCACAAGGCACTCAGGCACATAGTAAAAGTTTTATAGTAAGTGAAAGTGATGATTACTCAGCATCCCCTTACACATCTCTTCTTGGGTTAGAGAAGGCTAAATAATATACAGTAGCATTGTACTATACATTATCTACGAACAGCTGTAACAAATGTGGAAAAGCCTCAGAGTGAAAATACTTTACTGCGTTCTATACCTGCCCTTGAAACAAGTATCCAAATACATAGTATCTTCACAAGACATACTTAGACCAAATGCTCACTGTTGGCATTTTTTTCTCAGGGGCACATTGTGATCATTGGTGGGGGAGGGGAGGGCATTCATGGGAGATATCACCAGTCACTGGATTTATATTCCTCAGAGGCACAATACAAACAAGGCAAAATACATACAGATGTTTTGAACAGATTGTCAATTCAATAATGGCTCTTGGGCAGCACCTAGCACCATGGCTGTCTGATAGCTGACTGGAACCTTAAACCATTAACACAAAACAGATAATAAATAAATAACTACTGTATATTCCCCTTCCTCCCAACCAGTCTGAATGAAAAACAGCATTATTTGTGAAGTATCTATTGTAGCTTGTTACACTTACACTCCCTTGGTTCTTGTACTCAGGCAGGGAGGCCAAGAGATTTGCCAGGCTTCTGAGCCTGAGGGGGGCAACTCTGTGTTCCCAGAAGAGGTGGGGCCTCAGGTGAAAGGGGCGGGGCAGGTCAGCATCAACTGGAGCATGCTGTGCTGGGTTCCCCTACCGCCATCCAGCCCTGAGAGCCAACTGGAACATTCTGTGCAGCGTTTCAAGGCCAATTTAATGGGTCCGGGGCTTTGGCTGCTGACACTCCTGCAGCAATGGTGGAACAGTAGGGAGCCCCCAGAGTTTTTGAATCTCCAAGCCCTGGAGCAACTACTCCTTTTGCGCTCCATCAATGGGCCCGTACTGAGGAAATGCACGTTTGAATCTATTCGTATGGACCATGGACTACAATGGCTGACACCACCAGCAGGAGAGTGTGACAGAGTATCAACTGCACACTGATGCAGCAGCAGTTAACCCTTCTCTCTTGGCCCTGTGGCTACATCTGTAGGGTAGCCTCCAATCTCAGAGCTGTGTGGCCCTGTGACCTTAGTCAGTGATACAACCCTTGTGATCAGGGCAGCATGGACTAGTGGCCAGAATCAATAACGGCCCCTGCTGTCAGGGCAATATGGCCTAGCGGTCAGAGTCAATAATATAGTCCTTACTGTCAGGTCAATGCAGCCTAATGGCAAGAGAGAACAATGCTAAGGAGCTGGGCAATTACCCCAGGAGATCAATGGCCAGCCAGAATAGGGGGACTTGGGCCCATCCTCTCCATTGTGTCCTAACCCAGGAGCCTGTCAGTGGTGAGGTAGCCTACCACCCACTTGATAGGGATCCTTCCAAAATAAACCAAGATGGTCCCAAGTTCTACAACCTCTTCCTTGCCAAGTTTCCCTGGGTCACTTCCTACCCAGGGATACCCACATTCTTTTCCCATATGGTCTCTCAAGCACTTGAAACATCTGGGTGGGGGGGTCACTGACACACCTGTCACCATCAGCACAGGACTTAAACTCTGGAAAACCAGGGCATGCCGTACCTGGGGTGAATTCTCATTGGAATTCTAACTAACTACTATATACATTTAACAGCTACTTAACACCATCTACTGAAGAACAAACTATATACAAGGCCCAAAGGCTTGAAACCAGTACAGGTTGAACCTCTCTGGTCCAGCACTCCTGGGACCTGACTTGCCCCGAACCAAGGAATTTGCCAGATACTGGGAGGTCATTGCACTGAGGCCTCCACTCTTCCTCCTGGCTGCCCCCCTGTAACCTGGGGCTCTGCTCTCCTCATGGGGGTGGAGGACTCCACTTCCTTCCCTTCCCCCACAGCTCTACTGCCAGCCAGGTCTCCACTCTTGCCCTGCGGCTCCACCCAGTGGCTCCACTGTCATCAAGGCCTCTCCCTCCGGCACCATGCCTGAAGTTCCACGCTCCACACAACAGCCCCGCTGCCACCAGGGGCTCGCCCCAGTGGCCCCACTGCAGCCCAGGACTCCGTGTGCTGCCTGCCCTAGTCTGGCAATTCTCCTGGCCCCATGTGGTCATCCTGATGATGTGGGACAAGGGGTGTTGCTGGAATAGGGAAATACGGATTATGGAGTGTCAACCTGTACACAGAACTGCTAAGCAAGGACAAGCACCCTGACTAACAACCACAGGCAGCAAGAAGAACCTGACAGGATGCAGGGCTGACAGCACCTCATGTACCAGTGGATGAGGGTGGCATTCAGAGAGACACTATGCCCAACCTTACAGACACCACCAAGGCAAGAACCTACAATGAGCTCAATATGAGCAAGCACTCAGAAGAAACATGATTGTACCTAATAAATGCCATGTCATCCCTGCAGCAGAATGCTGTAACTGATTTGCACAGACTGAGCATAGAGGGGGGATACATGATACATATTTACCAGTAACATACATCCCTTTGACAGAGGAAGCTCTTATCAAGTGTCTGAGGCCTACAGCAATTAAAACCCCAGACAAGCTGCCATTAATGTGATGACTAACAGACCAGAGATTCCCAGAGCTATAAACACAAGTGTTAGGTTAAGAAGCCTGGATCTCAGGTTGAGAGCTGTAACAGATCTACATCCTCTGTGGACTGGGCATACAGGGGGGCATGTAATTCAAACTGGCCAATGAACTATGCAAACACAGCAACTAATAATGTGGGTAAATACTACATGCATCTGTTCACAAATTACTTGTGATTTTTAATTGTGCACTCATTTTGTTGAAAATGAATACAATTCATCCCTTGTAACTACTGACTTCCGAAGAGTGGTAGGAGAGCACGTTTGGTCCAGAATCATTACTTGTTAAAATTTTGGAAATATACTTAAAACAATGACCCCTCCTTGCCTCACTCAGCCATGGACAATATTTTACTTCTACCCAAAATAGGTCACAGTGAAAATGTCCATGTGCATTATAGTTTGAGACACAGGCACTGACTTTTGTTTTAGCTGGTAAGTGCCCCGCTCGCCCGCTCTCTCCCTGTGAGTAGCGGGAAGGGTTTTGGGGCAGAGGTCAAGCAGGGGCAGGGCTTCAAAGGCAGGAGAGAGCCCATGTGGAGCATGCAGAGAGGCCACACAAAAGATTAATCTGACCCTACAAGTGCTGAGCACCCCCCTTTTTGGAGGGGGTTTTGCTTGGGTCCCAAAGCATCAAGTAAGTCAGTGCCTATGTTTTTGGGAAAATACATTGCTTCATCTTGTTTTGCCTCCCTGCTCCATCTCTCACATATAAATTCATCGTTTTCAGACCAGTGCAGAATGGAAAACGCTACTTGGAAGAGGACATGTCTGATCATCTGAAACTGCACTTGTGTCTGTTTTAACTCACAGCCGGCAGACTGAAAATGAAGGAAGAATTCAAAAGATAACCCATAGTTCCTCAAACAAGAAGAGTCTATTCTGAACCACACCACTGTAAATATTACTTTGCATTTATATTGGTATATGCAACAGTGTTATCTGGCCATTTACCTTGCCCAGCATGGTTTACTTTTTAGAGCAGGGAATTCGGATATAGAGCTCTTGCCTCTGAAATGGACTAACTGAAGCTGCACCTCAGTTTGCCCTCTGGAAAAGTGGGCATAATAAAGTTTACTTGCCTTTGTATAGCATAAAGTTAAGACATGAATATTAAAGGAACTGAGTATTTTTATGCAGAATACATACAACTGAATCCTGAAGTCCTTATTTGCACAAGACTGATTTCTTCCATAGAATCTTACCTGCATATAGGTGGAATTTAAACCTAGATTACAAACTGTATTGGGGAACAAATCATGAGCCCCTAATCATGCAAATATGAGCCCCTAATCCTGAGGGCCCTCAACTCTCACTGAAGCAAAGAGCACCTTACACTTTGCAGCCAGCATTCAACACCTTATAGGAGAAGGCTCATTCTGTTCACATTCTCTCCTCTGGAGTGCATGTCTAGGAGATACTCCATCCCTCATTACTTTATTTTTTTCTCCACTGAATTATATTAAAAATGAAAAATCACCAGTTCTGAATTCAATGCATTAGTAGAAATCACCTGGACTAAATGGACAATCAAATCCTATAACACTTCACAGCCAAACTCCTTTGCATTCACTCCCCCCTCCCCATTTCCACACAAGCAGTAGCAGTGGGGAGGGTGGGAATAAAATGGCATTTAAGTGTTTTTCTCCTCCAAAGCTTTTACAAAAAGCTTTTAAAGTGAGCTTTATGGCTCTTCACTGACAGGAACATTATCTTTATCTGCTTCACCCTATTGAAGGTAATAAATCATTGTACGCCACTTTAGTGATTTCTAAACTCAGATTATGTCCTGCGAATTATGGGTAACCTCTTAAAAATACACATACACATAGTTTCTTGGTGTAGACACTGAATGCTAGCATACAGGAACATCTTTCAGAATGCTCTTCAAAATGAAGCAGCTTTGGATTGGCAGTGTTCTAAGTACTTCTATTAGCTGTATAATTTAGAACACACTGCCTGTTACTAAATATGGATATTACTAAATACTGGATTCTTTTTGTAGCCATTAGTAGAAGGCAGGAGTCATTGCTGATGAAGAAAACATGTATGGAGACATGCTGGACTTCTCATGACTGTAACTGTGAATAAACACTGGAGTGTCAGTACCTGTGTGTCAGAGAATACTGGGCACCATGGACAGGCAGTTTGCTGTCTGTTTTGAGTCTCTGCTCCATAAATGTGTCAGTTCAAATAATTCATAAAGCTATTCAAATTGGAAAAGTCTACCACAAATCTAATGCTAACAAAGGAGCACTTCTGCCTAGGTTTCATTCAGTGTTGTGTAACCCTTCATCCTGCCAGCTGCTGATCTAATGTAATTTGATGTGACCCATACAGTCAAGTGTGACATTTCATTTTTGGATCAGATACTTGCTAACAATAGTGATAGTCGGTATCAAAACTGATCTTCTGCTAGAAGCAATTTCTACGTATGAGCTGTCAAAGCTAGAACTGAGGATGGAAATTCCATTTCATTCAGGATTTTGACATTTGTCTTCATTCTGTTTAGGTACAACACCTGTAAATTTTAAAGTTATCCACAAAAGTAAATCCTAGAAAAATATTTTAGATCAACAGAAGCATTTTGTTTTACCTTTTAAAAATTGTATATTATAATATAATTCAACATTTAAAACAGTGGTGGGTAAGGTAATAACCAGCCTGCAGGCTGAATGTGGTTCACCAGGGTTAGCCCCTGATGGGCTACCGCCATTTTATTTACCTGGGCCTCCACAAATTCATCATTAATGTTTTGACATCAAATGAACTTCATTCTTTAATGAACAATGATTGTATCAGAGTGCCTCACTCTTTCTAGTCAACCATAATATATTATGTGAGGCTCCAACTCAGCAAAATATGTAACCAGCTCCTCCTTATGCAAAAAATAATTAAGCACATGCTTAACTTTATGTATTTAAGTTCCTTTGTTGTCAAAGGAACTTGAGCATGTTCCTAAAGACCCAGTTTGTCACTGGGCAGGATCCTGGGACATCTGGAGCTAAATGCACCAAGCCTCTGCCACGTGAGCGAAAAGCCTGTGACTATTAGCAAAGACTGTAGAGCAAACTCATTAATCTCTCTAAGTTGTCACAGTGGCACTAGATGGGACAAAAGATCACACTCAGAAGATGTGTGGGTTACATAAACATACTTAGCAGAATAGGAATGGACTGCTAAAAATCACACATGTTCACATCTCTTAACTGGGATTCTCTGGTCTGGCAACATCCATGGTACCACATGGATGTTGCAGGACCAGAGAGTCACAGTGGAAGGACAATGGCAAGAATTCCTGTGGGGCCAGCAGGAGAGTGGTTGGCCTACAGCGAGCTGACAGCAAGGCCACCCAGTGTATGGCAATGGGGCTGCCCAGAGGGGTTGGGAGACTCGTGCATGGCTGCCTGGTGGGGTTGGGAACCACGGTAGCTCAGTTTAGCAGGGGGCTGTGGTGCGCAGCTGCCTGGCACGTCCTGGAGCTTCAGCACAGAGTGCATGCCTGCCCTGCAGGTCCCAGAGCTCCAGCGTGGTGTGCGTGGCTGCACAGCGGTTCCTGGCACCCAGCATGGGGCTGCCTGGTGGATGCTGGAGCTGCCCAGGAGGGTCAGCAGGGCAGTGGGGCCAGCAGGAGGTGGAGAACTGGATGAGAGACCAGTGGCCAGGCCACAGGGGCCAGTGGGAGGAGTCCAAAAATGACCTCCCTGGGCCTGGCAAAAATTCCTCATTCGGGACCAGTCAGGTCCCAAGGGTGCTGGACCAGGGAGGTCCAACCTGTAGTAGCTAAAAGTTAGACCTTGTATCTTTGATAACATTAGTTATCTGCTTATTCTGACCCCTGCAGCCCTCATTGTACGGGGAGTAAGGGAATTCAGAGGAAGAGTGCTCTATTTCAAAATATGGACAGCACCAAAACTCAGAACAAGCTATTTTGAAATAAGCTACGCAATTGACGCAGCACAATTTGCATAGCTTATTTCGAGTTAAGCCCTGCTGTGTAGACGCACCCTAAGAGAGGAAATATTGCACCATGATCACCTAATTTAATTATTTAATGACCTGAATTTAAACAAATATTGTAATGAATTAAACATCTGTTGTAGCAGGGACATAAACCTGAGTCTCACTACTCAGGTGAACACCTAAGCACTGGTTTAGAGAGACATTCCCACTCTTCCTGGCAAATGAATATTTAAATTATGTATACACAGTGGAACTACTCCAACAGGAGAGAGAGAGAGGGACACCCCACAATACTCAATAGCATGGTGTCTAGGGCAAGGCCCACTGATGGGAGGATGAGGGGAAGGTGAGAGTTGCCCCCAGGGCCCAACAATTCAAAAGGGCCCAAGCTACTGCTGCTACTGTGGCAGTGACAGTGGCTGTAGCACCAGGCCCTTTAAATTGCCACCAGAGTCCGGTGCAGCTTGCTCCAAGTGGCGCTGAGGGCTGTCTGGGAAGACCAGGCCTCCACCTCGCCCTTTCTGCTCAAGGCCCCTTCCCTTTCAGGAGTGCAGAGACCTGCAAATCTGTTGACCTCTCTGGCTAGGGCATTCACATGGGCAGTCTGGATCCAGCTCACTGTTCCTCATCTGGCAGAATGGGAAGTGAGGCCTGCATCTCCTCCATTCTAGATGATTGCCCTCACTCCTGTGTTACTGGCCGCAATGAGGCTGTTGTCCTCACAAGAAAGGACTGACGTGGCTTAGGGAGAGTCTGCTCAAGACAGTCTGTCACTTTCAGTAGAACACCAGCCTGTTCCCCCCTCCTATTACTTCCTGAGAAGTTCTATCAGTCATGGCAGTAAAGTGAAAGTTAAATTTTCCATAAAATGCCTATAGCAAGAATGATACAATAGTTTCTACTGATGCAAAGCTCCAGCACCTATCTTCATCTTTTAGGTGCTAGATAGCTTTAAGAAACTGTCCCCCTCCCACACCATTTCCTTGGCAAAAATCATTTTGTTTTAAACACAAAAAACAACAAATGGCAGTTTTTTCTCTTCTGGTTTCAGAGCCTTCACACACTTATATTTAAGGCTTTTCTCAGTAACAATTTTTTTTAAATGATAGTTGAGATTCTAACAAAATCACTTTTCCAGGAGGCAAGGCTCTAAAACCCCCACCAAATAGGGTTACCGACTTTCTACTTGCACAAAACAGAACATTCTTGCCCCACCTTCTGTTTTATCCTTCCTCCAAGGCCCGGCCCTGTCCCTTCTCTGAGGTCCTGCCAGCTGTTCACACCAGCTAGCAAAAGGTGAGGGAAATGCTTCTGGCAGCACATACTATCAGATTCTGCACCAGGTGTACAAGGCCTCTGGCCAAGCCTGCATACCAGTTAGCAATGTCCCTTTTTTGGCTGCACAATACCATCCAGACCCAGAGTGCTTAACCTGTGCTGAGTGATCCTGGGGGCTCAGCACAGTTTCCTTTGCATTCCCTTCCCTCTCCTCTACAGCATGAATTTTGCCTGCATAATATTTCTCTTGCCCCTTACAAATTGGGCCTGAACCAAGACTCTCAGGCCAAGATTTAGCTGCAAAAGCCACAAGACTGAAGGGCAGAATCTCTCTATCAGTCGCTATTCTGCATAGCCCTTCATCTTCCCATTCCCTTTCAATGATGCAGAAAGATGAAACGTCACAAGGGTCCACATAGAAGTGGAGGTAGAGCAAGGCTGGGTCCAGAGAGGCTCCCTGAACTTCATTTCTCTATTACAAGTTGCCCACAGGGTGTTGGGGACAAAGAGGGGTTGGGTCAGGGGGAAGAGAGGAATCTAGCTCTCCTGTCCACTGGGCCACACTCTGGGGCATGACTCTCACTCCAGTTGGATCTGGCCCTGTCCAGAGAAAGGAATCTCCTCTGGGACAACTTCCCACAGCAGCTGCCTTTCCCCACCGAGTAGCCAGAAATGGTCCTGGGAGAGCAGGGGAAGGGTATTTTTACTCAGCAATTCCTTCCTCCCCATAGTGTGTGTGTGGGGGGAAGGAGCAGGGTCCCACGGAGCAGTGCAATGCCTAAGTGCCTTTGTAAATCTATCCCCTCGGAGCCTAAATCCCATTAGCTTTCACATAAGCATAGGGTTTGTGTTTAATGGTTAATTAGTGCATTTCCAACAAACTGTAGGCCTGGTTCTGAACTTCACTCCTATTACACCAATGCAATGCCATTGACTTAAAAGAAGTTACTCCTGATTTACACCATTACAAGTGAGGGTAAATGTATACCTACGTTCTTTAAAGACCTCACCCTAAGGTCATTCGAATCCATGCAAAAACTCGGGTTGCCAGGCATCCAAGTTTTCAACCAGAATGTCGGGTTGAAAAGGGACTCTGGAAGAGCCAGTTGCCAACACTACCTGAACCATTAAAAATCTGGTGAGCAGCACAGCGAGGGCCCAGGGCTAAGGCAGGCTCCCTACCTGCCTGGCTCTGTGCAGCTCCAGGAAGGAGCCACCAGGACTCTACAGTCCCTAAGCACTGTCCCCACTCCAAAGTGCAGGCTTAACTCCCATTGGCTGGGAATTGGAATGGGGGACCTGGTGACTGCTTCCTGGGAGCTGTGGTAAGTGCTGCCAGAACCCCAACCCCAACCATATGTTCAAGCTCCTACCCCAACCCAAAATCCTTCTGCACCCAGACTACCCCTACCCCCCAAAGCCTGCATCTCACCCCCCACATCTCAAACCCCTACTCTATTCTGGAGTCCCTCTTGCATCACAAACCCTTCATCTCCAGTCCCATCCCATGCTACCTCCACTGCATCCCTCTGTCGGCAGAGGGATGCAAATAAAGCACTTTGAAAGTGCAAATGACCCCAGGATTTAAATATCCTGGGCTTCATTTGCATAATC
Source organism: Rafetus swinhoei (assembly GCA_019425775.1). NCBI lineage: Eukaryota > Metazoa > Chordata > Testudines > Trionychidae > Rafetus > Rafetus swinhoei. Next base: position 32,872,003 of record CM033440.1, read on the forward strand.
ACTTTCTGGCGCTGTGCCGATCACGCGCCATTTCAAAAGTGAAAGTGCTGGGTAGCTGCGGTTCTGCAGACAGCGGGGAGCTTTTTTGACAGATCCTGTACTCCTAAAAAAATTAGCCTTCAGTCCCCTCCTCCTTCCCCCCCCACCACACCAACCATCTGCCCTAGCCTGGTGAAACTGAGTGGCAGTGGGCGAGAGCAAGCAATGGAGGGAGGAGGGATGCAGCTAATAAGGCCAGGGCCTCACAGGAGGGGTGGGGCAAAGGTGTTTTATTCAATTAGATTGTATTCCATTTTATACAATTAGAAAGTTGACAGTCTAGAAAAAAACCCCATTGATTTCAAAGGGTTTTACCTAAGATCCTAAAACAATTGTTTCCAATATTTCTTTCCAGACTAGGCCACATTTTAGTGCACCACTTTCTCCACCATGCACAATCCTTATGGCAGTTACAGCACTTGTTTAAGGTAATAGTGCATTAAGAAATCAAAACAAAACACTTATCTGCTCTAGAGTTTGCATCTGTGTTCACACTAAGATGGAGTATGCGAGAGCACCTTTGACAAAGCTTAATTATGGTAGCCTTATTGTAGGGAACTGGCAGATGTTAAGTCCTCCTGATTTTATTAATGCTTGGTATTATTTAAAAGCAGGACAAAGGTACTTCTATTGTTCTTTTACTAAATAATGATTATTGCAAATTGCAAATCTATTTGCTATTGATCTTAACATTTTTATCCTAGCTTCTTTATTTTCAACTAATTGGAACTTCAAATAGACCAGCTGCAAGTAATAAATATAGCAAGTAGACTAGCATTATAAGCCTGTGTAATTGTAAATTTGTGTATAACACTGCTTTTTAAAGGATTAAGTTTTAACCAACTGTCTGGGAAAACATTAAAAATTTAGCAGATTACACACGAAGGACCAATGTACTTTTGAGTTTAATTTTAACAATACAAGGTTAATAGTGCTCTTTAATGTATTGTGTCACCTCTTCTTACTACAACACTTTGAATTTATTATAGGTCATAAGAACCATAGAAATAATTAATGTGATTCTAGCAATTTATACTGCATGATACAACCACAATACTAAATAAATAAATAAATCTGGGAAAAAAAGGCCCCTGAGTGCAAAACACACCAAAAACAAGTAAACAATTGTGCTAACAAACTAAATTGCATAGTTAAAATGAATATAATGGGGAACAAAGGATTGCCCTACAACACCAGAACATCACCTTAACAAGTCTGATTGTCTGCCTTCCTTGCACAGAACCCAACTGACCAGTAGTTTTGAAGGTGAAAATCCCCCTAATGAATTGTGCAGTATGGGTTTAAATCACTGAGGCCAAGAGTTTAGTGGAGTTAAATATTTATATAGATAATGAGACTATCCATGAGAGATATAAACCCTATGAATTTAGAGCAGAAGCCGGCCACTGGGAGGAGTTTGGAAGACACCGCTGGGTTAGATATGGGGGTTTTGAGGTATTAGGGAAGACAGATTCTTTTCAGTACAATGAGCTCTAGCACAGGTCTCTAGCTCAGGAAAATCTCTAGATAACATACATTTTAAAAGTATCAGTTCTTAAAAAAATACTAACTCAGTCACGTGCATGTCAATAATCATCCAATAAGTGATGAGGGTGGGAAACAAAAATCCTCTGAAAAACAAATGAACATAACTAACTAAATCAAGAGTACCCACTTCCTCCTTTGTGCTTTGCTATACAATACACTATACTACATAAGCAACATCCCATGTGCCTTATATTGGGAAGAATTTTGTTTTTATCACATTAGATAGAGAGGAGACAATGCACATTATCTTAAAAAAAAATCCAGAAAAAAATCTTTTCAATTGTTGGTCTATGCATGCAGGAAATTACACCTGATTGTTGCTATGCTAGTTGATCTTCTTTCAAACACGGGATTAATTACCAGTGCAGTAGTGTTTGGGAGAGAAAAAAATAGCTAGCTGAATCCAGCAACTTGTCTCATTGTGCAAAGAACAGAGATTTGCTATATGGGAGGTTTGGTACCTCAGGCACTGTTCAGCCATACCACTTGGCACCCAGTGAATCTCTGAGGCTACATCTACACTACGGTTTTTGCCGGAAGAGACAATGCAAATGAAGCGCGGATTAGCATTTTCTCACGCTTCATTTGTATAATCTCTTTTGATCCGTTTTTGAGGAAGAGGTTTTTGCACAAAAACAAGCAGTGTGGACGTTTCCTTTTTGCACAAAAAAATCCTTTTTGCACAAGATCCTTATACCTCCTTTGGGGCTAACACCCCTTCTTTTGAAAAATAAAGATAATGGATCATTAAGGACTTCACGTTCACAACCTCAGTTTATTATCTCATCCAAAAGTAAGACATCTCAGGGCCCAAACATTTATCCAGGCAAAATTTTGAGATGATTATGAGAGTTTGACTTCAATGGGAGTTTTGCCAGGGGAACAATTAAAGGATCAGGCCTCTAATTAATTCCCTTTAATAGTGTGAAACCACCTGCTCTGCATTTTAAACAATTCTGTAGTATACTAACCTCATTCACTAGACTATGGTAATAACCATTTTTAACAACAAGTGTTCATACTCTCCTCTCAGTTATACCTGTATAAACGTAAAGTATAACCACCACTGGAGTAAATAGTGTTAATTCTGATGGGCATAGATATTCCCAATATACATTTTACATAAATTATCATTGATTTTGAATGAATCTAATGCCCTTTTGCTATAATCACTAATATCTTTCATTTGAAATAAATATTGCAAACTGCTGTTTAGCATTAATGGGTATATACTCTATACAATTTTGCTTTCCTTTAACAATATATAATTAAACTATATTTCGCCTCTTCCCATAAACACTTCTGAAAAAGTTAAGTGATGAATTATCAGGAGGTATCATCTTTTGTATACAGGGTTTAGAATCATCTGAAGTCTTATCTTTTATTCTCATTTTGCAGTCTCTTTCCTTTTTTGATCAGTATTGCTTGTCTCAGTTCCTTGTCTTATGAATCTCATTTCACACATATCAAAGACAGCATGATATCAAAACAGCAATATCTTAACATTAGTTTGAGACTTCATGAGTTTGATGTTATATCTGCATCACAGAATTACACTGATATATATGAACTAAGAATGATGTGTAAGTAACAAGCTTCCCTAACAAGAGATTAAAACAAAGGTGCTTATTTATCAGAAGTGTTAAACTCTGATTTTGGGTTTATAAAATTAATGTTGGCAATTAAATACTTAAGGGGCACCCATCAAAAATTTTCAGGATGGAATTTTAAAATGTCAAACTGCATTTTTAACACTTAATTTCACCTTAATGAATAAATAATAAGAATGGAATCTGCACTACCTTAAATTGAAGAGTCTTGTCAGTAACTTGCCGAAGATCTCCACAACTATTGTCATTGCAGATATTAAACATAATAATGGTTAGGTACAAAGCAGCATTATTTTGGAATAACTGACATTATTCTGAAATAACATAGTGCGTATCTACATTACAAGCCTTTATTTTGAAATAATGTAGAGATGGAGGACTTCTTACTCAGACTCATAGTAGCCTTATTTCACGAGCAGTAAGGGAAGTCAAAGGAAGAGTGTTCTTCCTTCTACTTCCTGATGCATAGACAGTGCCAAAAGCCAAATTCAGCTATTTCGACTTAGGCTGTGCAATTGACGTAGCTGAAGTTGCGTAGCTTAATTCGACTTTAGCCCGTGTAGATGTACCCTTACAGTGCTTGATCTATTGCAAAGTCACTAAAGTATGTTAAGAGTATAACAGTGGTGTCTGTCACATTACTGCTAAATCTGCTCCTACATCCTATGAATAATATAATTTACATGTTCATTATTTCCCATTGACTATAAAGAAATGTAGAATGAAAGAAGATCAGAAATACAGCCTCTATGTGTTCCTTCCTATGAATAGTCCTTCCCCCTTTCCCCCACACACACTTCTAGAAATATGTCTGATTTTACTTGCTGTCAGAATGAGTAAATTAATGCAATTTTTTTTGCCCAATTGGTTGTACATTGTACTATATATTAATACTCAGTGGCCATGACACTTGTCAGTTGTATATGGACAGGTGTGACACAACTTTGCTGCAAAAAAATCACCTGCCTTAACTGCCTATTAAGTGCGTGGGTTACACTTCTACAACCACTTTCATTTCCTCCTACACTGGGGAGAATAGAGGAGAGAATCTGTGGCTTCCTTATAAAAGCAGAGAGCAGATGGGCATGCTATTTCACAGGAAGGATTCAAGGATATCAAATTCAGAGATGGCGTTCCTCAATTTGTGACTACTGAGCAAGCAGAAAGGCAATTAAGACACTTCTGCAGATTTAAAATATGGATGAACTCATCATTTTTTAATTATTCAAGGCTATAAATGCTTAAAAGGTTGTTAAACAGGAACTTTGAAGAAGAATGCCCTCCCCCCCTCGGTATTTTTCCCTTCAGATGCTAACATTTTGCCTCTTAGACTATTTTGCAACTTTCAAACTTAGACCATATCTAGATCATGATCATGGGCTGTGATTGCAGCCTGAGCTAACCAACTTGAACTGCCTTTAATTTAGCTAGCTTTGGCAATGGAACAGTAATCTTCTTTGCATCAGGGGCTAATCTTGCTAGTACCCACCCAAGATTACCAATGAGTTTGTACAGTCTCTGCTAAATTGTCCCCCCCACTACAAAGACAAATGTTTTGTCATAGCAAGCGCCAGCATGAATATCTAGTTGTCAGCAGAAGCACTCTCCTGCTGACAACACGTATGCCACTCATTGGGGGGTGAAAGTATTTCATTGGCAAAAGAGTCAACAAATAGTGGCTACATTGCCTGACTTTTAGTAACATGGTTGTGTCGCTGTCAAGGCTCCTTCCCCACTCTGGCACGATAAATGCAGAAGTGGGGGCCCGCAAAAGTACCCCAAAACCTTATCTTTCCAGGCTTTGGTAAAAAACTTCCCTCCAAAATCTTAACAACCTAGATATTGGGGATAAAACTCCGCTGCCACCACCTAAGTATTGATAAGAAAATCAGGGGAGAGATCACTTGAGAAATCTTACCCTTAAAGTACAAACCAGGACACAAAAATTAACCAATGCCAGGTTAAGAAAAGAAAAGGGAAAGAACTTTTATTATAACCACAATATTCCTGTTGCAAGCATAATGACTAGAGGGAAAAGTTACAAAGTAATATACTTATGGAGGAGAAACCCACCATGGGCCAGGAGCTTAGTTACAAAAGAGAGCAAAAAGCATTTTTAAATGCACAGACATCAGATCCCATTTCCCAAACCATAAAACTATAAAACCTAATGGATTTATCTAAACTTTACCCTACTTACAGAAGAGTGAAGAGTCTATACTTGGAGGGAGACATTCTGTCTGTCCCCCTCAGTAGCTGGAGAGAACAAAGGAGGGAAAGGAGGCCCAGGACAAAGGAGGGAAAAACCAAAAATTCCTTTGTCCCAGTTTGAAATTCCTACCTACATTCCTATTGGCTGAATCTACCTGACTTAGGTAAGGTTAACCCCTTAGTTCCCAGGCTGCTGGCTAACCCTCATGATCATGACAGTCGCCATGGCAGTTTTGCTAAAAGCTGCACAGACAGCATACTCAGTTATGTCTACGTGAACCAGAGGACATACCCAGTGACTGAAGTCTAAATGAGAGTTTTGGGGCCAGCAACTATAATTTTACTGAACAGGCCTTGATGTAGGTAGCCCAAGCATGGCTTCCAACCAGGGTTTATAATACCCTGCTCTTGAGGTCAGCTAGAGGCCAGTTTGATATGACTCAAGAACACTTTAAATCATCACTGATAAAGCTTACAGATGACACAAAAATTGCAAGTGCTAAATAGGTAAGAGGACAGGTCACGGATTCTGTGCATTTAGAAACAAATAATTTGGGCCTCTCTCCTGGGAAGCAGTGACGCTGAGAAAAACTTGGGGGTCATGATGGATAATCAGCTGCACATGAGCTCCTATCATGACACTGTGGCCAAAAGTGCTAATGTGATCCCGGGGTGCATACACAAGGGAATCATGAGTAAGAGTAGAGAGGTTATTTGACCTCCATATTTGGCACTTATGCAACTGCTGCTGGAATACTTGTGTTCAGCTCAAGTGACCACAGATCAAGAAGGATGTGGATAAATTGGAGAGGGTTCAGAGAAGAGCCATAAGAATAACATATGAATGCCATATACTAGTAGACTAAAGGAGCTCAGTCTAAAGGTACACAGTCTTAATGAAGAGACCATTATGGAGTGATTTGATTACAGGTTGCAAGTATCTACATAAGGAATAAATATTTCATAATGGGCTCTTCAATCTTGCAGAGAAAGGTGTAACATGATGCAGTTGTTATAGGCTGAAGCTATGCAAAGTCAGACTGAAAATAAGGTGTACATTTTTCACAGTGAGGGCAAATGATCTCTAGAACAATTTACCAAGGATTATGAGGGATTCTCCATCATGGACAATTTTTAAATCTAGATTGGATATTTTTCTGAAAGCTATGCTCTAGGAATGGGTTTGGGTACCTCCTGTTATACAACAGGTCAGACTAGATGATCACAATGGTCCTGTCCCTTCTGGTTTTGGAATCTGTGACTATATTATAAGGCCATCTGAATACTTCTCTTAATTATGCCTATCTGTGCAAACCCAATGGGCCATTTTGACAGCCAGTCATTGCTCATTTTTTCCAGGAAAAACGGCTCTTGCGCAAGAGGGGGTTTCTGCGCAAAAAGGAGCCTTCTACAGAGCTCCTTTTTGTGCAAAAGCCTCTTGCACAAAAACGGCTGCTAATTAATTATGCAAATGAAGCACAGCGATATTCTACTCCGTGCTTCATTTGCATAAGCTTTTGCGGAAGAAGGCTGCAGTATAGACATAGCCCTAGTGTTAACACACAACACATTGGGAGTATGAGGGAGCAGGAGAGATCTATTTTCAATTTCCACTCCAAACTGTGCTCCCATGAAAGGGAAAAGCAGAATCTGGATAAAAGCACAGATCCAAATCACAGTGAAATCAATAGGAGTGTTTCCACTGACCTCAACTGGTTTTGGATCATGTCCTGTGAATGTTAAGGTGCAATATAAGAGATTGTCTATATTTTAGATTTTAAGTATTCTAATACATTTAGAGTATTGGTCCTGGAAAATTAGTAATTAAAATAAATAATAATAGCAATTGCTATCATAGCACATATTAACATGGCTACATCACCATGGTGGATTTTAAACTACTGAAATATTTAATACAATTATATAAAAATATATTCTGTAGGGAAACAATCAGGTAGCAGTATTTTAAAGGCCAAAGTCTATGACAATCAAAGGTCCCTTATACTCTGGAAGAATTATACTTTAAAGACATAAAAATATTTTCACAATTGGTAGACATGGGAAGAGTTTAAAAGTAGTGTAAAAATGTTGACTGGCATGGGGATTCAGGTAGAAAATTTAATAGCTGGACATCTGGTAGGAATGATGGATCTGGGATTAGTTTTGACATTTTTACTGTTTTGACTGTTTTACTCAAGCATCAGTAGAATGTAAATTTCCAGTAAGTTGATAGTAAATACTAGAAGTTGGTTTTACAGTTTGAAATTGATTTTCCTAGTGGCGGAATGACCATTTTCTGACATCTATTGATTTACGGCCATAGCAATAGAGGAAAGATAGACTTTTAAAAGACTGACTGGCTCTCTTTTTATTCTGTCCATTTTAAGAGGCATATGTAAATTGTCACTGACAACATTGAGAGGCTTTTTATCTGGGTATCTCTGTTCCTCGTTTTTGGCTACTCCTAAATTGTATGGGAAGAAAAGCAAATCTCCCTTTCTAGAATAAAAATTGTGAAAGGACAGTCAAAGAAGAAGGAAAGGCTTTGAATAAGGCGAGACATTCCTTAAAGTTAGAGGATTTGGTAGATTATGAAAGGCAGCAAGCTCAGGCTCAAAAGGTTATTAGAAGATCTAAGAAGCCCTGCTGCCAAAACCTCTATACACTATTAATAAAAATACTTCAGTGGGTAAAATATGAAATAAGATTATAAGGATCAATGTAAGAGAGCAAAGATTCTTTGCAATATCTAGTTTAATTAAAAGTGGCATTACTGTTGATTCTAATATAACTACGTTGAACATGGCAAGGGTTTTACTTAATGTTATTAAAAGCATGGTGATATGAATTTTGCGGGGTTTTGGTGTCAGGAATTTTTTAAAATGTTTCATGTTATTCTGTAACACTGTAATGAAGAGGATGCATATTTTTGTAACCAATTAGTGAATTTAAAGAGGAGGTATTACTTGATTTTGAAATACTTTCTCTTGACTGGCTTAATTTGACTTACCAAGTCTTTAATCAGGTAAGTGACAAATGTATTTGTTAATATTTTAATCTCAATTAAAGAGACCAGTTTAATATTTTTGAAGTCATATGAAATGACTACAGCCAGGTGAAAGATCCATAAACAAACCTGATACCGGGCATATCACTTGCTTCCATATTTAGTTAAGAACTCCAAATTTTGTAGGTTAATTTGGGCCAGATCCTGGGTTACCCCTATGGATTTTTTCCATAAATGGAAAACACAGACAAGTGATAATTTCACAGGATTTTGTATTAAAAGCAGGCAGAAATTTAGGTGAATTTTAAGGGTTTGTTCAAAACTGAAAATGCAAGAGACATGAAACCACCAGAAATGAAGAGAAGAGCAGTCAGAGTGGAGAGAAAGCACATGGTGATAGGAAGTGGGGCATAATATGCTTCATTAATGAATCTGAGGAGTGTAGGCATATTAGAGTAAGTCCAGGGCCAGAAGACTTGGGAACAAAAGCTCCTAGTCCCCTTTATAGACAAAAAGGGAAAACTGATTGTGTGTTTGTAATAGTATAGGTTTAATTGCAAATTAAGCTCTTTAATTTCCATATATATTTTAAAATGTGTCTGTCTGCTGCGAGTCTGTCTGTCTGCGAGTCCATTTGTTCAAGAACTCCTCCTAAACGGTAAGAACTAGGACCACCAAATTTGGTAGGTAGCTTCCTCTTATCCTATCTTAAAGCAAGGTCAGGGTTTGCTTGTGCCAGGAAAATGGGAAGTGTATAGAATAGGACTATTTTCCATAACATAAATAAGGGAGGGTGTTGATCGGAGGAGAGCTGTATGCCAAATGACCACTGGGGGCAGTTGCCAGGGCATCACATAAAGTTTAAAATCCCTAGTTTCCTCGTGATCGATATTTCATCCCAGTAGGATTGCCTCAGCTCTTCATCCTTCCCAGATCAATAAAGGGCCAGCCCCGGTGCTTATTTTGTAATGAAAAAGGTGCTGGGGCTCAGCCATGGCAAGCCGGGGCACAAATTAAACACCGATGCACCCTCATATGTCACATACCAACCCTGCCTTTCCCCTATGCACCCCCAGCCCATACACACCTCAGTCCACACTTCATCACAAATACCCACCCTAAACATACCCCCACACTCTGCTGTGCAGTCGACCGGGGTATGTTTCCAAACAGGGAAGTGGGTGGTAGAGAGCAATGCTGCCCCTCCAGCCATCCCTGTCCTCATTGCTCTCTCAATGGTGGGACTGAAGTGTTATTTTTATGCCCCACCCAACTCATCGCTCCCACATAAAGGAGCTGCCGACCGCAACACCTGTTCTAGGCCTGGATCGAGGCACTGGCCCAAATAGAATCCCCTTGTGGGGAGGAATACTCCACCCCTCACACAAGGGTATATACAGTTGGGCCCAGCTCTCACCTCCTCCCTGTGCGAGTTGATGCACTTGGCTGTACATGCTCCTCCCCACTGATAAGGCTGGTTACTGCTTGGAGTGGCAGCAGCAGGGTCACAGGCACCATGGAAGTCAACGACCTCTGACTGCAGTGCAGAGCTGCCTTCTTGTTTGATCCATCTTGTGTGCCCTGCTCTGCGTACCTGCTCTGCCTCCCACAGCAGGGCCTGTCAACAGTACCAGAGCTGCCTCCTGGAGCTTCCCTCCTGTCCTGGTGCCCAGATCCTGCCCCGGTGCCGAGCTCCTGCCCCACACTCCTCTCCAACTGTATGGTCACCTCCCGAATCCCTGATGCCTCACCTCTACTAGAAATGAGGAGTCTTGGCCTCTCCTGGGCCTCCCAGGGGCAGCACCCTCCTCACCATAGCCTCCCATAAGGACTGACAGAAGGACTCCTGGCAGGGTGGCATCCCTATCCCCAAAAGACTCACTGACCAGGGTACAGAAGTTCAATTCACATCCATTTAGCCGCAGCTGCACCTGCTGGACATTGGGTAGCTCAGCCTGATGCTGGTTTTGCTCAGGGGTTTCGGCAAAGCAGCAGCACTAGATACTGTGGGCAAAGTGGCTACAGTCACAGCACAAAAAGAGCACTCTATAGCCAGCATGAGCCTCCGGCCAGGCCCAGTAACTGACACAGCAAGCCAAAGGTACCAAGTCTCAGACACATCAAGCACCATCCAGATCGTATTTCATTTGGAGTTGATGGAAATTTTACTTTTTATTTTAGTGGGTGCCAGAGCAGGCCCAAACCCCCAGCCGCTCAACCTCCAGCTTCTCAAAGGTATTTAGGCATCTAACTCCCTTTGAGGGGTGCATCTTAGATCATACCTCTCTCCAGAGCATTTCCTATTGGCTACCTTAGGTTCCCTGCTCAGTGCATCTGCTTTTTGTGAGTCCTCTTTTTTGGATGCTTACCTCCTACAGTCCATGATCACAAGAAGCCAGCAGTTTTGAATTGTACTAAGTGACACAGTGCCTAACTCCCCCTGATCAATATCACCTTTTGTGTCTCAACTGGAGCAACTCATCCATTTTGGCTAATTTGTTTGGTGTTTGCAAGCCTGCAGAACACTCCCAAGAGTCCCCCACCACTCTGTTGTGACATCATTTCATATCTGTCTGCCATGTGTGGGAGGCAGACACAGAACTACCACTAATGCGATTTTTTTCAAAACTTGGTTGCAGGTTTAGGTGGAATCATGATGTAACTCAGGATTTTTCACCAAATTGTGGTTCTGCTTAAAATAAAGTGATCTGGGTAAGAGGATAAATTATCTGAGTCACAGTTAAAGAACACCTAAACTTCCCTAGTTATAGTGCTTTCACATTATTATGCACACGCTAGACTATTTGTGAATAAAGGAGCAGATACTACATGCGTGCAAGCTTTGGTATCTTAAATTAGTTAACTTAGTGTTAAAGGCCTTTTGATAAGGAGTAAAACTGGGAGTCTGTGGAGAATCACCATTAAACACGTGGCAGAAGAAAGGGGGAAATGAATGATCCTCTGTTCAGATCCCATTTTAATTTCAATACTATATCATTAAATAGTGGCAGGATACTTAATACCGGAGGACAAGAAAACCTTATATTTCAGATTTCACACAGGGCATATTACTATCAGTCACACATTATGCCTAATTAGTAAACAAGCCTCTGAGCTTTGCTCTATTGTGAAAGGTCAGAATTGCTCTTTACTTCAAGCTCCTTACACAAAATATGTATACATTGGTAGATTTTTAAAGAGCACTTTCCAATCCCCTCTCCCCATAACTTAAAATGCAGCTCCACAGACTTAAATTTCTCTGTAATTCTGTTGCATAATGAGCCAGAGTGTCTATTGCTATCCATTTTGTAGACACCTTTGTATCTATTTAGAATGCGTTGGCTGGTGACCTCAGCCTTCAGAAGACGAAAAACACAGCTGGGAGCAGCATCACAAAGCAGACAACCAAGAGGAAGAGAGGGCTGCAAGCTGTGGCTCAGTAGGGCATGGACAGCTGCAGAAATGAAAGAGGGATGTAGCCTGTTGGAGGAAGCCTAACTGAGTTGCACGGTAGCTAGGAAAAAGCTGTGGGAAGCTTTTTGGAACCTCTGCCACCATTCCCTAAGCAGCATGGCCAGCGGATAGAAAAGCACTGCTTGTGGCACAGCAGCCCTGGGACTCTTGAGGGGGAGAGGTGAAGGATGCATGCTGCTGAGGGCAGTAGGCAGCTGCGGGAAAGTACATCCACAGAGAGAAATTGCTAAATGGCTGCTGCTGGCCCAAACAGAAAGGTGAGGCTAGAGTGGGGCTGGGAGATAGGGCACAGTGGAAGTGAGTTAAACCACTTATGCAGCTGATGCATAGGACCCAGCCTGCCAATTTTATGGGACAGACCAGGGGACATAACCCAATTCAAATTAAACATGAACTCTTTTAGACGGGGATTGTATTTTCCCAGGAGATCAGTAAAACAGTCCGGATGGTGAGCACAGACAGAGTACTGGAGGGAAATATGTCAGGAGCCAGCACGACAGCATGTTAAAATGAAGTGTCAGCTCCCCCACTAACATCGTGTAATAAGGATCAGCCCAAAGTTGACAGCCATGGGAAAGACAATCCAACCACAAGACACAAATCCTTGCAGCACAGAATTATGCTAGGATCAGAAGGAGGCAGATTAGTCCTACCAGTACAAGAAAGGAGAATCTGTACAATTTAAATGGACTTGCTTAAATACAGAAGCCTGTAGCTCACCTAAGGTTTTAGCCAGCAAGGCAAACATATATATTATCATGTCCACATTGTCAAAAAGGGAAAAATTCAGTCCTGATGAGAAATTCAATATTAACAATCATGAAATGAAAAGTTTTTACGCCTTCACTCTCCCAGGACTTGCTGTATCTTGCTTAATCTATGTTTGTCTCATTCAAACAAATAGTAAACTATTCAAAGCCAGGAAAAGTTTTATTTTTATTTATTGAACAGTGCTAGAAAATTGTTCTAGAGAAATAATTTTAATAGAGGGAAAATTTTGAATGACACTAAATGCTTTTAGAGCACTAAAATGTAAAGCGTTATGCAATTTATTATTTGGAAGTATTAAGTGTTATTGCTCTAAATTATAAACAAAGAACAAAAAGGACTAGATGGCACAACATACTAGTAATACAATGCCAAGAAATGGTTACAAGTTCAAGGCAGAGCTGTTACAATTTGAATAGCAGTTCAGGAGCTCAGCTGATGGGCTCCATCCAGTTTCAAATCAGATGTCTGCAACCAAAGACCCACTGTTAAAAATTGGTACTACATGGCACCCTTGGATTGGCAATTTCAGAAGAAAGACAGAAACAATTCACATCCTCCAAGTCATTTTTGAGACATGTTGGGATGCTCATGTGGATCATAAACAAATTACTTCTTTCAACAAAGTAATAAACTTCAATTTTTTAGTAAGCTCATTTTAACAAAGGGAAAAAGCAAGGACTAATGAATATGTAGCAAATCAAAAATAGTGGACAAACCCCCACACCATAGAGTAAAATTGCTGTAATGAAACTGCTGTGGTCTTCTGACTAACATGCTCTTTGTGAGACATGAGCATTAAAGGAATAGGACATTCAGGGTAGACAGATTCCTGGGTAGACAGATGCACATTACTTCAAACCCCAATGGCTTGTTTTCACAGGATCACAAGTCTGGCTCTTCTCCAGTCTTGAGAGCCTGAGCCTGAGCTGCAACATCCACATTTTTAGCATACTACCTCCAGTCCTGCTTCAGTCAGTCAGTCTGTCTGGGATGGGAATCTTGCCCACAGCTGTAGTGTAGATGTTCTAAAGAGGTTTTCTTCCTTTGAATTGAAATGTTATTGGCATTTGCGGCACATCAGCTATATCTCAGACACAACTAACAATGAGGTAATTGCCCAAATTTACATAATCACTGGAGTGATACCATGTATCATCAAGATGATCACAGATAGGACACAGGAGATTTGCGAGATTTGTGAGATGGGTAAGAGGAGAAAGATTGCCAAAGAAAGTTTTCTATGGGCGGGTACCAAATGCTAGGTGCAGAAGGTGACCATGGTGATTGTGATTCAGATATGTGGCTAAATGAATGGGATGTCATATGGAACACTTCTCAAGGCTGTGTGCAGAAGATGAAATATGGAGAGAGATTGTTGGCCAATGACTCCCATCTGTTTTCTTTACTGTGATGTAACTCTGTGGTGCTTGGTACTATGAAACAAACAATGTAAGTATGATTTATTTTAATCAAGCAATTTGTTAGAAAATATAGATTGTCCTATATATAAAGACCTTTTTTTTCTGTTTTTCTACTTTCAACCAAAATAGGCAACTTTTAAATTTTTAACAAATAGAAGGGGAATAAATAGTTAATTTTTGCAACTCATCCTTCCCCATTTCTGATGACTAATTCAACAATAGGTCCACTTTTTCCCCCCAGATTTCAGTGAAATTTCAATTCAGGGGGAAAAAAGAAGAGGGTGGGGTTTCAAATTGCAAATGTCCTGACCCCCTTTTTTAGTTGTCTCAAAAGAGATTTCCAATTTTATTCCCAGGAGAAATTATATCCAAATTTCTCAGTTTCCTTCCTTTCCACCCCTCCAGTGCATGCATCACAATGCACAATACCATCTCCCTTTAAAAGCCCTGAGATGCATTTCCCTGAGTTAAAGTCAGTGAGAGTCTATGGTTGTGCTGTCAGTCAGACTACGCCACCTCTTCAACTCCCACGGAAGCTGGGAATTAAATCAGAATCTCAGCTCGCAGTCTTGCAAAGTAACTTATCAGACTAAAATTGATTAACATTTTTGTCCTTTTTCTTTTTTTTTTAACTGCAACGTGCATTTTGATTTTAGAGTTTTATTATCAAATTGACTTCAGATATCAGAAAATTGTATTTTATTAATTTGATACAGGTGCCACATGAGTTAAGACTCCCCCCCTCCCACCCCACCCCCCAAACACACACTGCATATGCTTGTGTGTAGCAACAAGAACTGTTGGGAAATTTTCCCACCTTCGGGGGGAAAAAAATCAAAATTTCAAAATTTGAAATAAAAAAAATCACCCTAAATATTGTTTCAGGTTAATTGAATAGTTTCATTTTGGTTTTGATACCTTTGTATATAAAAATAAAGTACATTTTGAAATGACCATTTATTTGAAAATGAAAAAAAATGAAATTTCTCATTCCAAAATATCAACATTTCTCCTACTTTTTTCGAAATGAGATTATTGAAATTGACATGATGATAAAAAAAAATCACTGTAGTTTAAATGGCATTTTCTGAAATAAAATTGTTTCAACAACAACAAAACAAAATCTGACCAGCTCTATTAGTAAATGTATGTAAAACATACACTAGAAACACTTATCTCAGCAAGAGAGAGACTGAAAACACATATTGGTATTGTAGCACAGACCATGAACCATGGGCTTTACTTGGTGATAAAAATTCCATATAACTTCTCTTGTTTAATGAATTTCACATAAAAAGTCCATAGTCTTTCATATTACTTTTAGAAATCAGAAAAGTCCCTTTCATGCCTATGCTGAAAATAAACCAGTGAGGTTGATATGTATTACAGTTTAGTCATGTTTAGAAAAAAATAAATTCTGGGTGATGTAATCGAGTGTTATGTCTAATGGATAATGACAGGGGAAGCTATGCCAAGACCATATTGCACCAACTGAGCTAAGCAGCCAGTGTTTCACCAGTCTGTCTTTATTAGTGTGCATCTACTGAAAAGCATCCTTGTATTGTAGAGATATATAGCCAAATATAATGCTAGTTTTTCATGCATAAAATTGTACTAGTCATCATCATAGCTAAGTTACTACAGTTATGGGGGAAAATAAGAGTTCTGCATAACTGGATTTACCAATTCCAAAAAAGTGTTTTCATGGGAAAATATTTTCTAAGGACTCTATACTGTAGGTTCAACAGTCTATGAAAGACAATTATGCTTGACTGAGGAAAATGCTTTGGCATCATCTGACTTGTTGAAGGAAACTATGCCTGAAGAAAAATAAGATTTTTGATGGATTTGCCAAAAAATGGACACAGCTTTATAAGGGCATTGATTAGCAGTGGAAGGTGCTTGCATTTTATAAATTCTGTGCTGGGTCATCATATTCCACGATATCCCATTTTGCTTGGAAGGTGTGGATGTAGATGCATTTATAATAGAAAAGGTTTTTCATAATAAATGATCTGGAACTTATATAAAATAACACCACCACGACTACCACTCTTTTATTCAAGTTCATACTCCTCTTACTGGCTAACTATAACATTCTATATATTATATAGAAGTACAGTCTTTCATCTGATGGTTTGTATGAAACTGTACAGCTAGATTGTGAAATGGACTTCATGTCTCCACAGAGGACTGGGGAGTAAAAGGGGGTCTCTCACAAACACATTTATGCCCCTGCATGAACTACTTGGATTAAAGGTAAGCTCCCAGAGCACAAGAGCATGTCTACAGGGCTGAGTTGGGCAGAAGTAAACACACATGCATAGCTGACTGAGGGAGAAGCAGGGAGAGATCAGGATCTTGGAAGAAATGTCTGATATGCACAGTGCCTCCCATGGCTCCTTTTTGCGCAAAACCCCCCTCTTGCACGAGAGCCATTCTTCCCCATTTTTTCAGGAAGAACGGCTCTTGCGCAAAAACAGCCGCATATTAATTATGCAACTGAAGCGTGGCAATATGCTAATCTGTGCTTCATTTTCATAGGCTTTTGCGCAAGAAGGAAGCAGTATAGACGTAGACCAAGTGTCTGGCTTTTTTATATTTGACTATTAAGTCACATAGTTAACTTCTGATGCATGCCAGGGGGAAAGAGAATCACATGAACAGATGTCTGAGGCTACGTCTAGACTGCATCCCTCTGTCGACATAGGGATGCAAATCAAGCACGTCGAAATTGCTAATGAAGCAGGGATTTAAATATAACATGCTTCATTGGCATAAACATAGACGCCGCTTTTTTTCAAAACGGAGCTTTTTCGAAAAAACGGCAGTCTAGATGCAGATCTGTCAAAAATAAACCCTTTTTTGACAGATCCTGTATTCCTCAAAAAAAAAAAGAGTTTATTTTCGACAGATCCGCGTCTAGACTGCAGGTTTTTTTGGAAAAGCTCCGTTTTGGGAAAAAACGGCGGCCGTGTTTATGCTAATGAAGCACGGGATATTTAAATCCCTGTTTCATTAGCAATTTCGACGTGCCTAATCTACATCTCTCTGTGGACAGAGAGGTGTAGTCTAGACGCAGCCTGAGAGAGGGGAAAAGTAGCCTTTTTAAATAGGGGCTGTTGAGATTATTTAGTAAATTCTGATGCATTGATGATTATGAGGCGATAACAATCACTAATAAAAAATGGAATGATTCCAAAAGCAAGTCTGTATTGAGACAATGATGTCCTCATATACAGTCATGTTAGCCTCTGCTATTATTTTTAATGGATGCCGCAGTTACAAAAACAAGATTACGGTAGCTCTGCATAGACTCTGTGGCATCTGGTAAAGTGGTCCACAATCTGCCTCTTGGGGTTTTTTTTAAACAAATACATTAAATATGTGCCAACTTTATCTTTGTGTATCCCCTGTGCAGGTGGTCGGATTTAACATTTAAAAGCAGACTGGGATGTGTGCTAAATCCCAACAGGAGGAGTCCTTTGACCTCTTCTTAAAGTACAGACATGTTAAACAGTCTATGAGCTCTAACTGAGAATCTGTATGCCCATTTTTGAAAAGTAGCTTTTATTTCCATGCTCACTATTGTACTGCAGCTGTCATATGGCCATGCATTTTAAAGTTGTCTGCCTGTCAATCATTGCCAAATTTAAAAAAACCAAACAAACTGAAAGCACCAGAATTTCAAAGAGCAGAGATTCCAGCATTTTGTGTGTGTGTGTGTGTGTGTGTGGCGGGGGCGGAGGGGGGGGTAACTGGGCAATCTGAAGGAAAACATTTGCAATATATTATTTTTAGACAAAAGAACTAGTGTATTTTGTAACTAATGATGTCTTGTCATGTGTTGGGGCAAGGGGAATCAGGAGATTCATTGTAAGTTTTCTGGAAAGTAAAATTAATTTGGGAGTATAGTTCAGAACTGAGGCAGAAAGTAGATATTAATTTAGAGAACTAAGCCTAGGCCCTCTTCAGTGTGGGTAGATGGTTGGGATAAGACACTGCAGGTAGGTCAGGAAAGGGGGTTGCTCTTTTAGTAGCTCAGCATGACTCTAAGGCCTAAGATGCCTGAAATCTGTATTAAAGTAAAAGACAGACATTGATGTAGGGACATGCTGAAAACAATGGCAAAGCACCTAGTAACTCCTATTATAATAGGAGCTGGCACAGGCCCTATTTGTATGATTTGATTCAAGAACTTGAACCAACAAAATCCAATGGAGTCACCAATGAGAAGAGTGACTGTTTTAGTGTTTTTGGATCACCAGTCTGCTAGTGGTGGGGGCAGGCAATGCTACCTTTAGATCACAGTTTAAAGTGAAATTGCCTGCAAGCAAAATTTTAAAATATTAGCATAAACGCCGTGTGATCATAAAACACTAAATGCACTTGCTTGCTTTCCAACAAAAAATGGACAAGAGTTTTGCATAATGGATTTAGGATGAACAAGTTCAATGCTCTGTGGATGCCACTGAACATAGAGAAAAACAGTGGGAGGGCCAGATGTATTGCTGTGTTGGTCTCATTTGTATCCTGTTATTACTACTGACAGGTAACTTACATTTTCCTTTTGCCTGCAGCCAGACCACCTTGGTCTCTAGTCTCCTCTGATTTTGTGTGCTAAGCAGAATTGGAAGACATCCAAAGAAAATAAGGTAATATGGGTGTAATAACTTCTTTCGCTGCTGGCTTAGTACCTCGGAGGTGTGTAAACAAGGCAGGGATATCTCGGAGATACGAGGAATAACGCCTGTTTTGAAATTGCTATTTCGAAATAGAGTGGGTGTGGATGCTCAGCTGTGCTTATTTCAAATAATTGGCCTCCAGAGCTTCTCACAGCTGCCCTGATGGTCACTTTGTCCACACCCCTCACAACTCTATAGTTTCCCTTCTCTTGCAGGGTTTAAAGCTGCAGGCAGAAGGGAAAGGGCTTGTGGTGCCACACTAGCCCTACCAGCACCGTGCCAGACAGCAGAACCCTGCACTGAGGTGCAGACCCCAGCACTCCTTCCAAGCCCCCCACGGCTGCAAGCACACCAGCAGCCAGCTCGGATGCCCCTGACCAGCTCGGATGCCCCTGAGCAGTCCAAACTCCAGGATCTCCGCACCAGATGCCGAAATGCCAGCATCTACAGCCAGATGGACACCAGCCTGGTCCAGAAGGGCTGCATGCACACACTGGATCAGGTGCACATGACAATTAAAGAAATGTGCCAAGGCAACACCAAGGCCAGGGAATGAAGTTCCCGCTTTGGAGCAGCACCCCAGACCTGCCAGGATTATCAGCAGCTGGATGGCATCCTGGAAAGGGGGCTGGTTTCCTCCCCCACCCATTGTGGACTCCAGCCTGGCCATGCCCATCCTCAGCCTCCAGGAAGGTGGGGCTATGGACCAGGATGACGAGCATGAGGAGCAGGCCAGCCAGAACACCATGTCCAAAACCCAGAAGGTGGTCATCAGCCTGGAGCCAGTACCCCCCTCCTAGGACGTCTCCCAGGCCTCAGATGATGCAGGGGTAGGCACTTCAGGTGTGTTCCATTACTTTCCCCATGCACATGTGGGGCGAGATGGCGGTCTGTGAGCAGCTGCGTGCTCCTCTCTCAGCCTTTTTGGCTTGGGGCTAGCACAACAGCGTGTGCATGTGGGTGCACATGGAGCATCAGCCCTCTGAAGTTGCCACAGAGGAATCTGCCGCTCCTTCTCAGAAGGTTCTTGCATAGGCCTGCCTTACTCCCGACTCTGTGGTGGGACACCTTCCCTCCACAAGCCACCACTGAGGAAGCTGGGGTCATGGAGACACACAGCCATGCTGCACACAGCACATAGCCATGCCCGCACTTTTGGGCAACATCCACTCCTGGTCAAGGACGGCGAGGTGGAGGACACTGATCCCCTGCATGGAAACCTGCTGTGGAAAGGAAGTGGAGGGGACCCCAGTAGCACTGTGCCTCAGAAAGCGGTGTCTGCTGGTCACATACACCTCCCTCACCACCCTCGCCCCTCTCCTCCAGCAGGCAGGGATAAAAGTTCTTCCTCTGCGGGATGCTGCCACTGCCAGATCTGATGTGCGAGGGAAATGGAAAGAAGCCAAGCTGCCCCATCCCCACCACCTGCTCGCAGGCTCCTGGCCTGGCCAGCTCCTTCCCATGCCTGCTTGTCCCCGGGACGTGGGGATAGGGAGGCTCCCCTGAGATGTCCATGCCCCTACAGGAAAGTGCCATCTCTCTAGGCAACAGATTGCCTTGCTTAAAGCACATTGCCATCATCTGAACCGAGACCTTTGGTGTCGGTTCAGAGATTAGGGCTAGGCTTCATGCACCCTGTCTCCTGGGATGACTGCCCTTGTCACTCTTCTTCACAGCTAGCCCAGGCTCTTTGATCCAGCAACATCGTCCAGCCAGACCACAGACATTGCCAGACCAGAGAGTCCCGGATATGGGAGGTTCAACCTCTAATGCTTTGAGAGCCAAGGTACCTGCTATTATGCTGTGCCAGGAGTCCTGGTTCTTCAGGGCTCTCCAGAACTCCAGGTTCAGAACCCTGTGCAGGACTTGCTCTTTGATTAAATCTTTTCAACCAGAAGATTTATGGGTCTTTGCAGATGAGTCAATAAAAGACTCCAGGGCACCCCTCTGTTCCCTGAGCATATATATGCCATCTCTGAAGAGGATGTACAATAAGAAGCATTACAAGCCAAGGTTTTTGCCACAGTCCTTCTTCTGCCAGCACTCTTCTGAGCCACCTCACAAATGGCAGAAGGTACACAAATTGAAAAAATGTGCCATTTGCCTATTCTGCAGGTACCCAATCTCCCCTCCTCTTTGTCCCTTCTCCAACCAAATGTTTCCTCTCATAGGAGGTTCAGGAACTGTGAACCAACATTGGTTTCATATCTGCTTGATTCAAAAAATCCATTTTCATTGATATTTAGCACAACTTTCTCACAACTGGAGATCACTAGCAATGGACAAGTGGGTGCTAGATACCATCCATTCCAGTGATACCCTCTAGTTTCTCTTACCAACCTCTCTAAAATCCTCTATGCTGGTCCTTCTTTAGGACCCATTCTTGTAAGGAGATTGTCCTTCAGGAGGCAGATTCCCTACCCCACAGGAGAGCAACAGTACAGGTACTACTGAACATCAAGGAAGAGGGTTATATTCCAAATATTTTCTAGTCTCCAAAAGACAGAAGGGTAGAAACCCATTTTGACCTGCAGCAACTCAGTGTATTTTTTCCATAAGCTAAAGTTCTGTGTGGTTACACTGGTATTGATAATACCACCCATAGAAAAACAGTGTCCAGCTCTTGATCAGAAAGATATATATTTTCATGTCAATATTCACACTTTTTGTAAAAGATTCCTCATATTCGTGGTGTGACATGACCACTATCAATATTAAGTACTCCCATTCAGTCTGCAGCTGCATGCAGGATCTTTATGAAAGTATTTTCCATAGTAGCAACACATTTCAGATGCAACAAGTAGTCCTGCAGCACCTTAGATACTAAGAAGAATATATCTAGTATCATGAGCTTTTGTGGACAAAACCCACTTCTTCAGATGAGCTTGAGTGGAGGAAAAAAGGAGGCAATTTCTGATGGGCAATCCCACCATCTTCCTGTGCTAGATAACTGGTTTCTTACAAGGCAGGACATATCCAGAAGTCATAGCATTGACCTCATTGCTGTTCTCTCTCCTAGCATCTCTGGGAACATGGAAAAGTCTACTTTGACTCCAACACAGACTATAGATTTCATAATAGCAACCTTGGACTTGGTCAGAGAAAAGTCTTATGTCCCTTTGGAGAGACTACAGGTCATAGGCAGACTAAGAGATCAGGTTATATACAACCCTTCAACACCAAAATATATTTGCCTTACTTTCCTTGGTCACATGGCATCATGACTTATGTAATACTGTTCAGCAGATTCCACAGACTTGACTGCAAAAAGTATATAAATATTGAGCGAACACTGCATGAATATGTAGTAACAATTCCCAATAAGATAAGGGCCTCTCTAACTTGGTGGAAAGATCCTGCATAGGTATGACCATGCATTCCTTTATTACCCTACACACGCAATAGAACAATTATCACAGATGCCTCTTTGTTAGGTTTGGGGAGTCATGCTGACTTTCACACAGCATTATGTACTAGGATGCCCCCAGGAAATCACAATGCATGCAAATCTAGATCTCAGAGCAATCCCATCAGCATGCAAGGCATTCTTACCATTAATCCAATCTCACCACATTCTCATAACATCAGACAACATGGCAACTGTATTCTACATAAACAATCAGAGAGCAAGATCCATTCCCCTATGTACAGAAACAGTTGGTCTATGAAACAGGTGTATCAGGAACCACCTCACCTTATTAGCAGTGTACCCCCCAGGAACCCAGAATTTGCTGACAGACAGCCTATGTAGGCACCTAGCCACCAACTCACAAGAGGAAGGTGCACAGCTCAGTGGTGAGCAGCAACTTCTATCAGTGAGGAACCCACCTCAGGACCTGCTTGCTTCCCAGACAAGCAAGAAATGCAGCACATAAAATTCCAGGGCAGTTCAGGGCTTATTCTCCAGAGAAAATGATTGCCTATTATCTTTGACAATCCATTTTCCTTTTATCACACTACTTCCTTTATTGAAGAAGATCTTGAGTCATTCTCATCACTCCCAAATAACCCAGGAAGTTCTGGTTCACAGGTCTTCTACTTATGTCAGCCTGGCCACACGTTAACATGCATTTCTTACTGGGCATCTTGTCTCAAGAGACTGGAAGGAGCAGACATCCCAACCCTGAAGCTCTCCACCTCATAGTTTGGATGGGTATCAAGCATAGAACATTCCTTTTCCAAAATTTAGGAAGAAAGGCTTGCACAAAGCAGAAAGGACTCCAACAGAAAATGTTGTCTGGCAAAGAGCAAATGTTCTATCTGGACACAGTAGCACTGTCTGTTCCCCGAGACGACAGGTATTCCTGATATTTTAGATTACCTCCTTACCCTCAAGGACAACAGCTCTTTCTCCTAGGTCAATATGGGTTGAGCTGTTGGCAATCAGTGCTGCAAAGAATGGCTATTCTGTCTATACGGCTCCAAAATATATTGCTGCCAGTTTTTCCTCCACCAGTTTCTTATTCTCACCAATATCACCCCACTGTCAGGTAGCAGCAGGTATCTGTGGGCTTCCCAGCAATGGCAATATCAACAACATGGAGTCTGCGTTTATTTTAAGAGGTAAATTATTTTATTTACACACATACACCAATTCCGGACAGGGGCAGTCACAAACTGCACGTAGGAAATTATTTCTGCTCCCACACCAATATCTGCTTACCAGGAAGCCACTCTGCATCACAAATTGATGGTAACAGAAAAAAAAAAGGAAAAATAACCCTTCTACTGCTCTCAACAGCTTCTCTCTACACAGAAGAAACTCACAACAACAAAACAGCCAACCAACCAGGCATACATAATGAACCAACCCCCCACAATGATACAGCATTTCTTCTAGCTCTAAAAACTTGTTCGCTTATTAAGAAAACTTGGAAGATTATGTCACAGTGACATCTGGTGACATCTGCCATAATAATATCAGATTTATTTTAAGCATATTTAAAAATAAAAACTCATTAATAAAACGCTATGTGACTTTAAGCACATTTCAGGATATTTTGCTTTATCAAACTTTATCCTTCCATTCACTTCATTCCTCTTCCACTTTTTTAAAATAATAATTTCTAATAATTTTAATTTAAATTGCAAGCTCATTTGATCAGGGATCTGTATTTTTGTTTGTCTATGAGCTTTCACATATACCCAAATATACTGTACAAATAAATAGTGAATATACATGCTATAAATTTCATGAATCATTTTTGTTCCGGAGTTGTATTATCTAGCCATAGAATGATGCAAAAATCTAAAAGCATACAGTGCTTAGGTGTGTTCCCCTAATAATAAATATCAAGAATAGAAAGAAAAGGGTTTTGAAAGGAAAAATCAATATAATATGAAAAATACATTCCAAAGACTGCAATGTGAACTATTAAAAAAAGCAAAATGTTTATATTGAGGCTATTTGATTCTAACACACTACCTACACAATAACCCATACCAAGCAAAAGAAGAGTCAAACAATATGTGTTGGTTGGTTTATTTTAACTGAATGCCCACTGTGGCCTTTTGCAGAATTGTCCACCATATGTGTCTCTCTATATATAAAATAAGCTTGGCTTCTTTTGACCTTACTTAGGAAAGCAACCTGGGTTTTTAATTTGATGTGTGTGTGTGTATGTGTGTGTGTGTGTATTTTTTGTTTTGCTTTTTGTTTTTTGTTACAGCCTTGGCATCAATCAATTACAACACAAAAATACACAATAACTCCAAGCACCAGATGGGTTGGTTAAGTCTGTTCTAATGTCTTGCCACCAGCTTGCAGACCCAACAGACTAGAGATAACTGTCACTAAAAAAACACTTGTTGACTGTCAAATGACTGAACCAAATCTGTCACTGCAGTATGTTCTTGTTTGTCCATATCTGCACCAAACCTAGACTACTCCCAGTTACAAAGTCTTGAAAGGATAAGACGGTCTTTCTTGGGGCATGAGCTTATACTCAGCTTTCTTCATTGTATGGACATTCATCTACAATGGCAGTCTTGAAAGAGAAAGGTGATCAGTGGAATCACACTCAGGCGGTGGTGACTTTGAAATAAATTTCTTCCCAACTCTATCAAAGTGACTGCTACCTTATTTAAAAACTGCCATCTATAACAACAGAGTAAAGAAGAGAGCAATATAGGATGCAGAGGAAGTTTTAATTTCTGAGAGCCAAGGAAGAGACAGGGGTAACAGAAGACATAAAGCAGCAGTCTCAAACTCCCAGCCCTCAGGCCAGCTCAGGACAGAACAATAACATAGTCTGGCCTGGACTCCCTGAATATAGGGAGGCTATCCATTACCAGTGCTCAACCCCCCACTCCTTCCAGTCATCATCCCACCCTCTCCACCCCATGACACCCTGCCACCCGAGCACATGACCCGAGCACATGATCACAGGGAGGGCCTAGCCCTGTGCCGTGGCAGACATTGTGCCTCCCATACTCTCCATGGCAACAGGAGCTGCAGGGGAATCAGAGTGAGTGCTGCACTTCACTTTCCCCATGGCTCCTGCTTCCGCTGGGAGTGCTGGTGGGTATGACTTCTGTCACTACATGGCTCCAGGCCCCGCAGTGATCCCCAAACCCATGTGCTTGAATGATAGGGTCCACGGTGTGCAGAGGACAGGGGTATACCGGAAAAACTCCACCACATCCAGGGAACGCGTCTTCTCTTCTACTTTTTTTTTGCGAAAGAGCAGACACACTCTTTCAGCAGCCCTGTCTTCCTCCGGGCTCTTCTGAAAGAGGGTTTTTTTCCCTGAAATTTGGGCCGTCTACACTGGGCTCTTCCGAAGCCTCTTCCGAAGAGTGCCATTTGCGTACCTTTTTCTGATAAAGCCCCGTAGTGTAGACATAGCCAGGATGATGGCAGGAAGGAGTGGGCCTTGGGGGCTGGTAATGGACAGGTCTCTGCCCGCCAGGAGTTCTGGGCCACATTGTGCAATTGCTCTGGCTCGCGGGCCAGAAGTTTGAGACCCAGGACACAAAGCAACAAGCATTAGATGGGCAAGAAGTTAGAACCTGTAACCTACTTAACTATCTTCATTCACATCATGCCACTTCACTTCTGTTGATCTCTGCCACTACATTAACTTTCTGGCCGTATTGTGGATCCTACTTTTCTCTTCAGGTGAAAGGAGAGAAGCCAGTGTAGAAGTTGTGTTAACCAACATCAGAGAGCAGCTAATCCAAGCAATGAGAGGCAAATCATGTAAAATCCATCTTTCCTCACTTAGACACCCCAAATCAGGGTAAGTGCAGTGATATGTGATGGGCTATTCTATCCTGAACTCCAGGGAGTGAAACCTGGTACCTTTTGATTCCTTCAACTCCCCTGCAGCTAAAGGATTGAATTCTCAGTTTCTCTTCATAGAGGACTAGAAACCAGGATCTCCAGAGAGACTGACATGGGTTCAGTCTATTGTCCTTCTAGTATACCACAGCACAGGCAGGGATTGGTCTTGAAATATGTGCAGGGCAGTTACTCCTCCAGTAAAGTAGGTCTGCTCAGTATGCCATTGTAAAATCAGGGTAACATTATGAGCTTCCCTTGACCCTTAGGAGAAACATGCAAAACAGGGACTCATGCAGTTCATGCACAAATCTCCTTAGGGCTACGTCTACATTACATGATTATTTCAGAATAAGCTATTCTGGAAGAAATACTCCAAAATAGCTTTTATTTTGAAATAGCATGTCTACACTACAGGGAAGCCTGAAAATTAGTCTGAGGCAGGTTCCCCTAATGTCAATGTGCTACCTCGATTTAGAGCCCCAGGAAGCACTGGGGAGTGATTACTTTGAATGGCCTGGGGGAGGAGCTATTCCAAAATAGCTGTTTTGGAAGAGGTGTTATTCCTTATGGAATGAGGTTTACAAACACTGAAATAAGCCACCCATTATTTCGAAATTATTTCAAAATAACAGGCTAGCTGTGTAGATGCTCACATAGTATTTCAGAATAACGGACATTATTCCGAAATAACGCTGCTGTGTAGACGTACCCCTTGAGACTATATAGGAAGGTTACTCCTCTGTATCACAGAACATGACTTTCCCCTCCTCTTTCCTTTCCCAAGCCACTAGGTCAGCTAAACAGAACAGACCACATGTCCAACTAGGGAAAATCAGCATTCCTCCATAAATGTCAGTTGAGCAATGCTGATTTATACCAACTGAGGTTTTGGCCCATACATCTGAATATTTTTCTTCTATTTTAGATGAATAAAATACAAGTTAGGAATATAATCTCTGTCATCTACAGGCATAAAATTATAACATATAAATGGTCCCCCCTACCCACATTGTTTTGAAAAGGATTACAAATTAAATTTAGGCTACAAGATTGCATAGGGAGCTGTGTCTTAAAATAGGGTGTTTGTGGGGGGTGGGAATCAGACAACTTTGAAAAATGGGCTTATTATTCAGCCATCATGGGACCTCTGAGTGCTAATCACTGGCTGCTTTTATTATGCAAAGCTGCATCTGGTATTCAGTTTCCACATTTGGAGTAAGTACTGTACAGGCAGTCCCCGGGTTACGTACAAGATAGGGACTGTAGGTTTGTTCTTAAGTTGAATTTGTATGTAAGTCGGAACTGGTACATATTGTAGGGGAAACTCTAGCCAAACATTTCTCCAGAGCTCAGTTTTATTCTCCCACACCTCACTTCCCTCAGTCCTTTATTCTCAAGCTGAGGTGTCTGCTGAGAAAAAGCCGCTCCCTCTCCTGGTCTGCTGGGAGAGCGCAGCTAGTGCGGGGTTGCCTTACACCGTTTGTAAGTAGGGATCCGATGTAAGTCGGATCCATGTAACCCGGGGACTGCCTGTATAATAAAATATTTTTACTAACCTGTTAAGCACACCATCAGTTTATCTTCAGTAAGAATCGGGTTTTAAAAAAATTAAATTGAATTCATTTAAAGCTAAGAATATAGAAATCCAGTTGTTAGGCTGTGATGGCATTAGATTTCATATTAGTATGTTTTTTAGGAACCCACAAGCTATACACATGTGAAAGAAGAGAAAATACATGTTTCAATTTAGGTTCATTTCCACAGCAATCCTTTAGCATGTTTTTTTGGAGAAGGGATACTGCTGTTTTCCTGTTCTCTCTCATCAACAGTATGAGTTGGAACCTCATTTATCTAACAACAGATGTTTCTTAGAGCTGTCATGGCCATGGGGGGACAAGCTGGGCTAATTTAATCAGATGGTATAGTCACCCTACTTCAGTATTTTCTCTTTTCTACTCAGTGGATTTCTTAGAGAGCCAAAATCTCATATGGGCTGGGCTAAAAATAGGCTGGATTTTATAAGCCCATTTTATATATCCTTTAATGAGGTCTGACCTGAAGACCTGGCTTGACTTTCTATGTTCTGACCTTCGCCTCAAAAGTCATTCAGAGATCAAGATTTAGAGCAGCAAGCTGCTATGCACATCGAGACTGCTGTCAGGCACATTCATTCTGTTGGACATGCCTTCTTCAGAGAAGGGACACAAACTCACCTTTTGTCCACTGATACATTACCTTGCTTCTTGCTAACCCAGTATGATGTGGAGGGAAAACAGAGCATGACAAAACCCCGTTCATCCTTTGGAGGAGAATGCAGAAATTAAAGGAAGTAGCAAACTGATGTAATATCTATTACCTCCTTTCCTGTCCACTTTTTCCAAACATACCTAAAAACTTGTCATGATCACCTCCAGCCAACTCAATGCAGGGTTGGTATGATGGGTTGGGCCACATAGATCCCCTTGAGATTGTCACTTGATGGGCTGAAATACCATTGAGCCTACCTACAAGCCCTCTGGAGTGCCTATCACCCTATTCTACCGGCCAGAAGTTCTGGTCTCCTCCTGGGATGGCACAAATTTGGGTCCCAAAGCAGAGCAACACAGACCCTGAATTGCACTCAGATCTGAGAAGGCTAAGTCAAAAGGACTTGATACAACACCTAATTGCACAGCTCCAGTAGGATCAAAACTCCAAATAAATCTGCCTTACTTGGCATAAAAATTTTATACAGAGCAAGCTCATAAGTTCCCCTTTATCAATGAAAGGGAGACATGCACAGCTGTTGTTTCCCCCTCATAATTATTTACACTGGGCTTCATGATAATCAAAACTAATTTTATTAAATATAAAAAGTAGGATTTGGTGGTTGCAAGTGATAGCAGATCAAAGTAAGTTACTAAGCTAAATAAAACAAAACTCACGAGCTAAGATTAATACTCAGAGGGCATGTCTACACATCAGGACTAAACTCAAAATACTATGCAACTTAAGCTACGCGGTTGACGTAGCTCAAGTCGAAATAGCCAACTCAGGTATCCTCGATGCCTGTAGAGGTAAGTAACCACTATCAGGCTCTCTCCACAGACACTGCTGTGGAGAATGCTTTGGCAGGGACCTCTCAGGGTAGAAATCAGAAGGGAACACCATTTACCAGAAAGCATAGGATGCGTAGTCCTAGGGATGGGGGTTCCACGACCACCACCCCCAAAAGAAGAAGACGGGTGATGGTGGTCGGGGACTCCCTCCTAAGAGGGACCGAGTCATCCATCTGCCGTCCAGCCCTGCAATCTCGAGAAGTGTGCTGCTTACCGGGATCTCGCATTCAGGATGTGACCGAGAGTCTTCCAAAAGTTATTAAACCTTTGGATTGCTACCCCTTCCTGCTTCTCCATGTAGGAACTAATGATATGGCCAAGAATGATCTGGAGTGGGTCACAGCAGATTATGTAGCACTGGGAAGAAGGATCAAGGAATTTGAAGCACAAGTGGTGTTCTCGTCCATCCTTCTAGTTGAAGGAAAAGGTCCGGGTAGGGGTTGTCGAATTGAGGAAGTAAATGCGTGGTTATGCAGGTGGTGTCGGAGAGAGGGCTTTGATTTCTTTGACCATGGGACTCTGTTCTGGGCACAAGGATTGTTAGGAAGAGATGGGATCCACTTAACGAAGAAAGGAAAGAGCATCTTTGCAGGGAGGCTTGCAAACCTAGTGAGGAGGGCTTTAAACTAGGTTTGTTGGGGGACGGTGACCAAAACCCTGAGGTAAGTGAGGAATCACAAGGAGGAATGAGCAACAAAGGAGGACCCCTGATTTGGATGGAGAAGGTAGGGCGATCAACTGGTTATCTAAGGTGTTGGTACACAAATGCAAGAAGCCTGGGAAACAAACAAAGAATTAGCAAGAAGCCTGGGAAACAAACAAAGAATTAGAAGCCATGGCACAGTCACAGAACTATGATCTGATTGGAATAATGGAGAGTTGGTGGTATGACGTGCATGACTGGAGCACTGTCATGGAAGGGTATAAACTGTTCAGGAAGAACAGGCGGGGGAGAAAAGGAGGAGGAGTTGCATTGTCTGTAAGAGAGCAGTATGATTGCTCGGAGCTACAGTATTTAGAGGGAGAAAAGACTGTTGAGAGTCTATGGGTTAAGTTTAGCGGTGGAAGCAACAGGGGTGATGTTGTGGTTGGGGTCTGCTATAGACCACCGGATCAGGTGGATGAGGTAGACGAGGCTTTCTTTGGACAACTGAGAGATGCTTCCAGATCATAGGCCCCGGTTCTCATGGGCAACTTTAATCACCCTGACATCTGTTGGGAGACCAATACAGCAGTACACAGACAATCCAGGAAGTTTTTGGAGAATGTTGGGGATAACTTCTTGGTGCAAGTGCTAAAGGAACCGACCAGGGGCCATGCGCAGCTTGACTTGCTGTTCATAAACAGAGAAGAACTAGTAGGGGAAGTAGAGGTGGGTGACAACCTGGGAAGCAGTGATCATGAGATGGTAATTTCAGGATCCTGACTAAAGGAAGAAAGGAGAGTAGCAAAATACATACCCTGGACTTCAGAAGAGCAGACTTTGACTCCCTCAGAGAACTGATGTGCAGGATTCCCTGGGATGCTTAGATGAAGGGGAAAGGAGTCCAGGAGAGCTGGCAGTATTTTAAAGAAGCCTTATTAAATGCACAGGAAGAAACCATCCCGATGCACAGCAAGAAAAGCAAATATGATAAGTGACCAGACTGGCTTACCAGGGACATCCTTGGTGAGCTTAAACACAAAAAGGAAGCTTACAAGAAGTGGAAACTTGGACAGATGTCTAGTGAGGAGTATAAATATATTGCTAGAGAATGCAAGGGAGTTATCAGGAAGGCGAAAGCACAACTGGAATTGCAGATAGCAAGGGATGTTAAGGATAACAAGAAAGGTTTCTACAGGCATGTTAGCAATAAGAGGGTGATCAGAGAGGGTGTGGGGCCCTTGCTGGATGAGGGAGGTAACCTAGTGACAGATGAAGTGGGAAAAGCTGAAGTACTCAATGCTTTCTTTGCCTTTGTCTTCACGGACAAGGTCAGCTCCCAGACAAATGCACTAGGCAATGCAGTATGGGAAGGAGGTGGACAGCCCTGGGTGGGGAAAGAACAAGTTAGGAACTATTTAGAAAAGCTAAACATACACAAATCCATGGGCCCGGATTTAATGCATCCGAGGGTACTGAGGGAGTTGGCAAGTGTCATTGCAGAGGCTTTGGCCATTATCTTTGAAAACTTATGGAGATCAGGAGAGATCCCGGCTGATTAGAAAAAGGCAAACGTAGTACCCATCTTTAATAAAGAATAGAAGGACAATCCAGGGAACTACAGACCAGTCAGCCTTACTTCAGTCCTTGAAAAAATCATGGAGGGGATCCTCAAGGAATCCATTCTGAAGCACTTGGAAGAGAGGAAAGGGAGCTGGAATAGTCAACATGGATTCACAAAGGGTAAGTCATGCCTGACCAATCTGATTAGCTTCTATGATGAGATAACTGACTCTGTAGATATGGGAAAGTCAGTGGATGTGATATACCTTGACTTTAGCAAAGCTTTTGATAGAGTATCCCACAATATTCTTGCCAGCAAGTTAAGGGAATGTGGATTGGATAAATGGACTGTAAGATGGGCAGAAAGCTGGCTAGACTGTCGGGCCCAATGGGTAGTGATCAACAGCTCAACGTCAGGTTGGGGGGTCGGTTTCTAGCGGAGTGCCCCAAGGATCTGTTCTTGGACCGGTTTTGTTCAACATTTTTATTAATGACCTGGACGAAGAGATGGATTGCACCCTCAGCATGTTCGCGGATGACACTAAGCTAGGGGGAGAGGTAGATATGCTGGAGGGCAGGGATAGGGTCCAGAGTGACCTGGATAGATCAGAGGATTGGGCCAAAAGAAATCTGATGAGGCTCAACAAGAACAAGTGTAGAGTCCTGCACTTGGGACGGAAGAATCCCAAGCATTGTTACAGGCTGGGGACCGAATGGCTAACTAGCAGTTCTGCAGAAAAGGACCTGAGGATTACAGTGGCTGAGAAGCTGGATATGAGTCAACAGTGTGCCCTTGTAGCCAAGAAGGCTAATGGCATATGGGAGTGCATTAAAAGGAGCATTGCCAGCAGATCTAGGGAAGTGATTATTCCCCTTTATTCGGCTCTGGTGAGGCCACATCTGGAGTATTGTGTCCAATTCTGGGCCCCCCACTATAGAAAGGATGTGGACGCATTGGAGAGGGTCCAGTGGAGGGCGACCAAAATGATTAGGGGGCTGGAGCGCATGACCTATGGGGAGAGACTGAAGGACTTGGGTTTGTTTAGTCTGCAGAAAAGAGTGAGGAGGGATTTGATAGCAGCTTTCAACTTCCAGAAGGGAGGTTCCAAAGAGGATGGAGAGAAGCTGTTCTCAGTAGTGACTGATGGCAGAACAAGGAGCAATGGTCTCACGTTACAGTGGGAGAGGTCTAGGTTGGATATTAAGAAAAACTATTTCACTAGGAGGGTGGTGAAGCACTGGAATGGGTTACCTAGGGAGGTGGTGGAATCTCCATTCCTAGAGGCTTTTAAGTCTTGGCTTGACAAAGCCCTGGCTGGGTTGATTTAGTTGGGAATGGTCCTGCCTTGGGGAAGGGGCTGGACTTGAGGACCTCCTGAGGTCTCTTCCAGCTCTATGATTCTATGACACAGCCATAGCACTAAGGGAGTGGCCAGCAGGGCTGGGGATCAACCATTTTGGCTGCCAGGAAACCCAGTGCTGCAATGCCTAGGGGGAGGAGGGGAGAGAAAAATGCCTCTGGTGGCCAGTGAGGCTGAGGGGGAAAGAAAATGCCCCTGGTAGCTGGGGGGAGCTTGGGGTAAAGAAAACACCCCTGGCAGCTGGGAGGAATTGAAGTGTGAGGGTATGTCTATATTGCATTCCTCCTTTGAGAGACGAATGCAAATGCAGAGAAATGAAATTGCAAATGAAGTGCGGATTTGAATTTCCCGTGCTTCTTTTGCATAATCACGTTATGGTGCTCTTTCAAAAAAGCACTATTTCAAAAAGTGAAACCGTGGTGTAGATTATTTCTAAAATGGCAGGCTTTTTCAAAAGTCCTGTACTCCTCAGTAAAATGAGGGGCCTGCTGTTTTCGAAATAACCATGTCTAGACTGCGGTTTTGGTTTCGAAATAGCGCCTTTCTGAAAGAGCCATAATGTGATTATGCAAATGAAGCATGGGAAATTCAAATCCGCGCTTCATTTGCAATTTCGTTTGTCTGCATTTGCATTCCTCTCTCGAAGGAGGAATGAAGTGCAGACATACCCTAAGAGAAAAGGCCTGTGCCAGGTGGGACCACCCCCCCCAGCCTGAACCCTTCCTCAATCCCCAACCCTCATTCTGATACCCCTCTGCCCCCAGCCTCCTGCATCCCCCCCCCCAACACTCTGCCCTGACTCCTGCACTCCCCACACCAACAGCCTCCTGACCTGAAGGACTCAGGCAATGCAAGGTAAGTTTGCAAGTATCTCCATAAAGAATTTGGAGGTGCAACATCACTGTAGGCACTTAGATAAACTAAGTGTCCTTTCCACTCTCAAATGGAAAGTAATTGCACGTTTGCCTATTCTAGGTTAAAATAAGAAAGAAAGTCTGGTCACTATAAACATTAATTCCAAATGCTCCCAGAAGTCCGGAGACAGCTGGAAGAAAGCTAATTGGGCCCTGCCTGAATTCATGAAGTCTTTACATCACTTAGAAATAAAAACTCTCAGGGCGTATCTAGACTACACCGAACAGTCGAAAGAGGATATGCAAGTTCCGCAGGAATTTGCATATCTTCTTCCAATCGCACTTTCGAAAGCGGAGCTTTTGAAAGTGAAAATAATTAAGATGTGCCTTTTTCAGTGAACTGCCCCCTTCATCGAAAAGCCGCTCTTCCTTAAAAAAAGGAGGTTTACGCGGCTTTTCAACAAAGGGTGAGTTCGCCGAAAAAGGCGCGTCCGTCTTAATTACTTTCACTTTCCTCTTTCGACTGTTCAGCATAGTCTAGATACACCCTCTGTTAACAATCTACTGTCCCTGCAAAATTCACATTCTACATAGCCCACACAGTTTAGCACAGAGTCCTTGAGATTCCACATGCATCTTTGAGGATCATTGATAAAAGTGCTCTGACTTCACCGAGTGCATTATGCGCAAAAAAATTGTGCACCAGCTTCTCAGTTGGAGTAAAATTCGGCATGTGGTTTGAGTTAGCAATATGCATATTTTAATTAATGTTTTTGTATATTTTACTTTGTTCAGGACAGAAGTTCGAGGAACTGTGACAGCTGAGATAGTGTCAGATGACTTAGCTGGTTCCATTTTAGATCAATTATTCCTGGCTGAAAATTACCCACACACTGGTGTTTAATTAAGAATAAAATAGCCTGTCAACCAATAAATAAGTGTTTTTATTTGATTTCAGCTGTTTCATTTTCATAGCTATTCCAGAATATGGGATGCCTGTTATAAATCATTTTGTGCTTTGGGGAGACCAGGCTAAAGTTATAAACCTTTCTTGAGATATATCATATAAGACAATTCAGTTACTGATGAGGCATGAATGCATCTAATGGCATATTCTGCAGGGTGATTTATTTTAATTGTCACACTGGGACCTGTTATTACACAGTAGTAGAATGGGTCACTGCATTAGAAAATTAAAGCTGATGTAAGGCATTCATTTTTAGCCTGTTTGTAAATTCTTGTATTTGGGGTAGAGATATGCTGACTGCCTAGATATTGTATGGCAACACACTCAGCAGTGGCAAAGTTCCCTTTACAATAAACTATGTGTGTTCAAATGGTAAGGAAGTTCAGTGACTGGCACACCAAGACTCTCTCATCTGCACTTTGGCCTCAAAGCAGTTTGAAAAGAATATCTGTGGAGAGGAGCCATTTCTGTTAACAAAAGTTTACTCCAAAAGCAATCAAAAAATGCTGGGGGCACATTTGACACTTTAGTGATTCCCAGGATACAGGACGTCAGTTAGAAAGGTTGAAGTTGATGGACAGGCAAATAGAAATGATACTAAAAATATTGCAGTACTGCTCTGGAAGGTTTATTTATTTTATTTAAAATATTTTTACCCTGCCCCTCTACTTAAAATAGTCAAGGCAGCTTACAAAATTTCTAAACTATTAGATATAACTGGAACTGCAATAAACAGAATGCCAGTGATTTTGATTCTGGTCTATGTGTTGTCGCCTCATACATGCAGGATATCGCATCATTCAACCCAAAGCTCTTCATAAGTACACACCTCATTCTTAACCACATTTAGTACAGTGAACATTTGGTCATTCACTTCAATAGTTGCAGAATTCAGCTCTTTTAAACATGTATCCAATGTCCATATTTGGCAGCAAACTCTGAGGAAATAGAAGCTGCTGTTCTATAAAGGATCACTTGGGGCCTGATTCAAAGCCCAGTGAAATCAATGAATCTTTCCACTGACTTCAGTGGGCCTTGGATGGGGCTGTTAATCCACCACCCAAAGGTAACCATGTTTGTGAGGAAACAGCAACCATTTTGCAGTGTGTTAAATCAAACCATTCTTTGAGGTCCCTTTGTTTATGGCCAACTGCTATTTTTGTACCATATGGGTCATCTTCTCTTCTAAGCCCAGCATTGACCACTAGATAAGTTCCTGGTCATTGCATGAATCGCTGCTGAGGGAGCAATTCAGTAGCTATCCTGATCTACTCCTAGGATATAATTCGGAGCAGCAGCATTACATGAGTCATGCAAGGCACAATAGTCTTAACTCCCCACATCCCTGCACAATTGGGGTATGTCTACCCAGCAAAGTTATTTCAGAAGAACGGTCATTATTCCAAAACAACTCTGTGAGCCTTTACACATTAATAGCATTATTTCAAAATTATGGGCAGCTTATTTCTGTGTTGGTAAACCTCGTTCTAGGATGAATAACATCTCTCCCAAAACAGCTATTTCAAAATAGGGGCTGTGTACACAGGGCAGCTGCAGTTATTTCGAAATAAGGGGCCTCCAGCTCTTCGCAAGATGCCCTGCTAGCCGCTCTGTCTACACTGAGCCAAAAATTCTGTAGTCCCCACTTTCCCTGGAACCCTTAAAGCTGCAGCCTCAGGGGAAGGGCTTGGGGCAAGCAGGAGGCCCTGACAGCCCTGAGCCACACAGCAGCTACCACTGCCTTGATTTTTTGAAAAATGAGCCACTTAGTCTGCTGCTCCCAGCCAGCCCTCCACTGCTCCCAGGGAGTAGTTAAGCATGTGCCTTCCTGGTCTGATGCAGAGATCCTGGAGCTCATGGACATCTGGGGCGAGGAGGCAGACCTCCAGGATCTCCGCACCAGATGCAGGAAAACAGATGTCCATGGCCGGATGGCCGAGAGCCTGGCCATCAAAGAACACATCCACACACAGGAGCAGGTGTGGATGAAAGTCAAAGAGCTCTGCCAGGCCTATACTAGGGCCGAGAGCGCAGCTCCCACTCGGGGCAGAACCCCACACCTCTCCTTACTTTGAGAACCTGGACCGCATCCTAGGGGACGGGGCAGTCCCTTCCCCCCGGTATTGGGCTTGAGGCTCGAGACACCCATCATTGCCCTCCCGGGGATAGAGACAAGGAGAAAGGAGGAGCCAGACAAGGCCAGCACCATCACCCTCCTGACCCTCAAGCCGGTACCCCATGATCTGGACACGTCCCAGGCATTGTCTGAGGCCAGGGAATCCACATCAGGTGAGTGCCATCATGTTCCCTACACACAGGATGCAGGGGGCAGGAGGTGAGGGGCTGGGATGCATTCCTTGTTCAGCCTTTGCAGCGTGAGGATCGCGCAGCAGCCTGTGCACGTGGGAGTACGTGGAGTGACAGTACAGGGCACACAGCCCCAGAAGGCTGCACCAGAGGACCCTTGTGTTAATGGCCACAGGGTGTCTGGAGTGGCCTGCCATACTCATGACCCTGGGGTGGAACACCCTCCCACCACAAGCCACCACTAGAATGAAGCTGGGGACATGGACACACACTCACTCACTCACTCAGCAGTACTGCACATGGCACACACACTCTTGCAGCAGCATCCAATCCCGGGGACAGCATGGTGAGGTGCAGGAGCGTCTGCCACTCACACGTACTCCTCCTCCCCAACACCCGGTCCCCCTCTTCTCAAGCAGGCAGGGATACAAGTCCTGTCTCTGCAGGATGCTGCCAATGCTGGACCCGGTGTGTGGGGGGCATGGAAGGAAGCCTAGCAGGATCTGGGTCTGGCCGGCACCTTCTCATGTCTGCTTGTTCCTGGGATGTGGGGATGGTGAGGCTCTCCCCCTCCCTGGGACATCTGGGTCCCTACAGGCAAGGGCCCACTGGCTAGAGCACACATGGCCTTGCTCCAAGCACATCGCCTTCACTGACAATGCTTGCTCTCGACTCAGAGATGAGGACTAGGCTTAAGGCTCAGTGTCTCCTGGGAAGAGTGACCATCTCTCTTTATTCTTCACAGCCAGACATGCTGTGAGAGAGGAGTGGTCGATACCACCTGGGGCAGTCTCCTGAACCTGAGGGACCCATATGCACCAGAGACCCATGGATGACTTCCAGAGGGAGCACCTCGCAACACTCCAATCCATGCATGCAAAAAGTCCTGGCATGCAGCTTCTGGAACACCCTGGAGTTGCAGAAGATGCAGGCGTCATGCGCCTTCCCCAACCACCCAACAAAGATGTCCGTAAACGGGCCCGGTGGTCATGATGGCCTGCAGGACCATAGGAAAGTATCCCTTCTGGTTGATGCAGACAGATGCCCAGTGGTCGGGAGCCTGGATGGTGATGTGGGTGCTGTCAATAACGCCGCTGCAGTTGGGGAAGCCCATGTTAACAAAGCCAGTGATGATGGTGTCCATGTCGCCGAGGTGGATGACCCTGCACAGGAAGATGGTGTTGGTGGCAGAAGGAAACAAAAAAACAGAGAATCAGAGGGTGGACAGTGGCCTCGGGAAGTCTCTGAGCTCAAATCCTCCCTTCCTCCCCACACCAGGAGCAACCCCCCCTTATCCTATCACCTGGTAGGGCTTTGTGAGGGTGAGACTGAAAAAAACCTCCCGGGGAGGGGGCTTGCACCACCACCATCACCTCCACCCACCCTTTCTCGGGGAGGAGGCTTGCACCACCCCATTCCAGCAATCCACTCCCCTCCTGGGACAATAGCCTGAGAATGCCTTACCCGCATGAGCACAGCCCCAACAGTCAATCTCCCCACCCCGAACTGGTTCCCAATAGATCGTAGCTATCTGGCGTGGCAAGCTTCCAGAGGGCGATGGGGACTCACTTCTTGAGGGGGATGGTGGGTCTCGTGAGTGTCCTGTTGCCTGAGGGCAGGGTGAACCACTCAGAGCTCCAGAAAGGTGTCCTTCCTCATCTGGAAATTCTGGAGCCACTGCTGATCACCCCACTGCTCCATGATGAGCTGGTCCCTGCACTGGTGTCTAGACACCAGTAGCAGTGGTGCACAGTGTGTAAGGGAGGGTGGGCGGGATCCAGCAGCATGAGCCGCCCGCAGAGAGGTGAGGAGGGTCTCCAAGCATAGCAGGGGGTTGGGTTCCTGCAGGGCCTGGGAGGCAGACCTGCAGAAACTGCTGCATGAGGTGCAGCACAACCTGCAATAGCGGTCAACTGCCCAGTGGGAGCTCCGGCTCCAAGTCTAGAGATCTGAAGTGTCTACAAAGGCAACCACAGCAGGCAAAAGAAAAGGCTTTGCTGTCCCTCGAGGAGGTAGGAAAAAAGCCTGAGACACTGCTATACAGGGGGTCCCCTTTAAACAAGAGCCTCAGACAGCCACAGGAAGCAGCTCCAGGAAATAACTTCTGTCCTGATGCCCTGCCTGAAGTGATTCCGGGTGGCCTAAATGTGAGTTAGCATCCAATCAGTGTGGACACTCTATTTTGAAATAGCTAAGCACTATTTCAATGAGCTTTTGATGTGTAGACGTGCTATTTCAAAATAAGTTATTTCAAAATATTTCTTCTGAAATTGCTTATTCCTAAATAATTGTGCATTATAGATGTAGCCTTGCAAAAGACCTGGCCACAGCTTAAACCTTTATGAGGAATACTGAGACAACAGGCACCCTGC
Organism: Rafetus swinhoei; assembly: GCA_019425775.1. Lineage (NCBI taxonomy): Eukaryota > Metazoa > Chordata > Testudines > Trionychidae > Rafetus > Rafetus swinhoei. The sequence goes on from CM033440.1 coordinate 32,911,219, forward strand.
AACATCTGCTCCTGAGTCAATAGGAGGCAGAAGAAGGGAAAAAGGCTCCTGATTGTTTCTCCTGGACTTACACACTTCTGCACAGGGGCTATGTAAAAACTGAGCTGGGGGCCAAAGGCACAAGGCTTCTCCACTAGCCAAGTGGAAGAAGTAGGGGAGGGGATGGCATGCTGCAGTCTATCACAGAGCAGTGGACCTGTGACTTCACTGTGGGAATGTTAGCGGAGGCCACACAAATTACTTCTGTGAGCTCTTTCTCTAGTATGGTCTGTAACTTAAGGCTGTAAACTTTTCCTCAGTAGTTTTTCACAGAATATAATGACTCATTCATGTGGTCTTACTTTTTTCCCTAGAAATCTTAACTAGTATTAAGTTTGACTCCAATTTCCAAGAGTTTAAAACTTTGTTATAAACATTTATTCTGGGCTGAAGAGTAGCAAAGAATTTCCTGGTCTAAAAGCAAAAAGTTGTGAAGCAAGTTGTCTTGTACATGAAAACAGAATCCTCAAGAATGTGATATTTGGAGGAAATGATTATTTGTTTTGACTGGGTTAAAGTCTAATCTTTTCCCCCAAATTCTGTGGGTTAGAAATGGTATTCAGAGATGAAATGTATCCAAATATAAAAAGGAAGTTATAATGATTTGTCTGTGTAACAAAAATAGTCAAGGAAATAGGCGTGCCTCTTTCTCCATATGGAGGGGGGCATGACAATGTATGAAATTTAATATTTCAATGTTCATTTTTAAAGCTATCTTTGCGTTGGGACTTTTGTGGAATGATGGGAATTATATCTGTAGACCAATCCATGGCCTCAAAAGTATCAGAATACCGACAGGTCAGTTGATTTGCTATTTTTTTGGTTCCATAGAGTTTCACATCCTGGAATTACTAATATGGTGATTTTTTTGTTTGTATAAAAATGACCTAGTCAAACTTCATTGGGTAAGAACAGCATCTTAAGAGGGATTGACTCCTTGAGAAACTCCCAAAGAGGAACAATCAGGCCACTATGTTCAAAAACTGAAGGAAATAATTTAGATTAATTTGATATTAACTCACTTTTGTTTCATTTCCTTACATATATTTCAAAATATGCTTTTGTTAAGCTATTTAGTTTAGTAAAGACATGAAATTAGGCACCAGTCTGGTTCAGATGTTTCTTCCCCAGATGTCAGGGTTCAAATCTTTTCTTGCTCCTCCATCCCCAACACAGTGCTCACTGATGTCGATGGGCATGGTCAATGTAGCATGATGATAGTACTCTATGGGTATGTCTAGACTACATGCCTCTGCTGACAGAGGCATGTAAATTAGACTACCCGACATAGTCAATGAAGCGGGGATTTAAATATCCCCCGCTTCATTAAAATAAAAATGGCTACCACGCTGTGCCGGCTCAGCTGATTGTCGGCACAGTGAGGCAGTCAAGACGCAGATCAGTCGACAGGGAACGCCTTTGTCGACCACTCCTGTAAATCTCGTTTCACAAGTCATAAAGGAGCGGTCCCTGTCGACCGATCCACGTCTTGACTGCCGCGCTGTGCCAACGATCAGCTGAGCTGGCACAGCGTGGCGGTCATTTTTATTTTAATGAAGCGGGGGATATTTAAATCCCCACTTCATTGACTATGTCGGGTAGTCTAATTTACATGCTTCTGTCGACAGAGGCATGTAGTCTAGACATACCCTATAAGGCTTATTAGGGCTGGGATTTCTAGAGGCCTCATATCTTCTAACCCATGTGTGAAATCCCCCTTAGGACAGGTAGTATTAGTGAGGGAAGATGATAAAACAAAGTCCCCTTTGATCAAATACATGAATGATCATGCTGTGCGCATTTGGCAAGGACTACAGTGTTTCTGCAACTAACATATACTGCAAACAGCATACAAAGGTCTAGAGAACATGACCTATGAAGGAAGGCTGTAATAATTGGGTTTGTTTAGTTTGGAAAAGAGAAGATTGAGAGGGGACATGATAGCAGTTTTCAGATATCTAAAAGGGTGTCATAAGAAGGAGGGAGAAAACTTGTTCATCTTGGCCTCTGAGGATAGAACAAGAAGCAATGGGCTTAAAGTGCAGCAAGGGAGGTTTAGGTTGGACATTAGGAAAAAATTCCTAACTGTCAGGGTAGTCAAACACTGGAATAAATTGCCCAGGGAGGTTGTGGAATCTCCATCTTCTGTGGAGATATTTAAAAGTAGGTTAGATAAATGTCTATCAGGGATGGTCTAGACAGTATTTGGTCCTGCCATGAGGGCAGGGGACTGGACTCGATGACCTCTCGAGGTCCTTTCCAGTCCTAGTATTCTATGATGCTATACAGAATAGTCAATCAGTTTAGACATATCTCCTAGTCAGCAGGCCACACCCCATAACGACACAATGAGTTGGCAGGTGGGGCAAGAGGACCCATTCCTGGGACTCTCTCAAGAGCTCAGTAAAGATAGTGCCCTGCTTCTTGAACAGAGAAAAGAGGAAGCTGTACCTCCTTCTGCCTCAGGGCCCCTATATGGAGCAGCTATTTCTATTTTTTTTTAACCTTCACTTACTCAGTTTCCCTCATCTATAGAACAAAAGTAGTGCACCTACAAAAACAACAATCTGGATGAGAGTAATGGAGTTTAAAAGCTGGCTGGTTGATTTTAGAGATGAACCTGAACTATACACATTAGCCCAAAATGGAGGTGTGCTCAGTTTCATGCTCATTTCTTTCTTTTGTATTTCCTGTGTTCTTTCATGCTGATGCCAAACACAGCCCCAGTTTTATTACTCTCACTGAAAGGCTGCTCTAGAATAACCAGTCTGATCTGCTGATTAACAGTCTCTGCTGCTACCACCCAACCCAGTAGTGACATCATTATAGAACCCATGCCCTGTACTTATTCCTACTAACAACATGGAGGAAGTGTTTATTTTTATGTCAGACACTTGGAATTAGAGACCATTATTTCCCATAAATGTCAAATGACAAAGTTTCCTCGTTACAGCTATTAAACACCAGTGGTTCAATAGCAGCAGAAGCCAAAGCTCCCATGAGAATTAGCAGCATCATTAGTATATTCCTGCTCCTTTTTGGTGCTGACACTTATTCTTCTTCATTTCCTTCTTTCAATTGCTTCACGAAGGATAGCTCATCATAGAAATTGTAGATGGGAAACATACATTAGATCATCTAGTCCAGTTTCTTACAAATGCAGAATTGTTCCCTGCAGTGAATGTTGGTTGTTTATTATGGTTTTTTTTGATATCCTAGTTTTAAATATGCCTAACGATGGGGCTTCACCATTCTCTGTAAGAGACTAATATACAATTCCCAGATATTACTCTGCTATCAGGAAATTTTTCTACTGATGATGTTGAACTCTTGCACCAAGCTAAAATAGTTCTCCCTCCTGAAAATATTTTCAGATTATCAACTCTATTCCCTTTTACAGGTGACAGATATCCTCACAGAGCTATTTCTACTAAGCTAACCTTGTCTTGTAACTCTAGCTTCTCCAGACATCTGACTCTTTTCTTATTTGGCACTGAATTTCTTCCATTTAATTCAATAGATATTTCAGACTCTTGTTTTTTCTTGAGTCAACTGTATTTTATTGGCGTTCTTGTCTTTTGGTACCCAGAGCTGCCTGTTTGATGATGACAATCAGTTTACATCAGAGGTGTTCATTCAGCTCTCTCAATTCAGGTAGGAAAGCATTTTTTAAAATCTAATTAAATCTTAATTTTAACTGCTACAGTTGTCATTCTACACAGATCCAATCATTTCCCTGACTTAATATGACAATCACTTCTTGCAATTACGATTTTCATCTCTCTTTTCTAGAATCTGTTCTGTTAGCTTTAAATCACATGCCCACTAGTTTTCTCAATACCTGAGAGTCTGAAAGTCAGCCTTTGCATTAGTAATCTGTGTTCTTATTCTACCTTTATCACTACAGTATCCAAGCAATGTGACGAATATCTTTTCATACAAGATATTGCCATTGTTCTTTCATCAGTCTGTATGGGGCTTCTAAAATTACTATTCTTATATATCAAGATATTTTCATTCTCTGCCTCTTCTTTTTCAACCTCATCATTCATTGGTTCCAATCCAATGGTCACTCAACCTTGTTTTCTGTTTAGCTCATTTATAATACCCGGAACTTCTTGCTGTAAACTCACCTAATTTTCTGTCAATTTGTGCTGTTTTATTTCCATGGCAGTTTATCTGCATGCCTAATCTCTGAAGCTATTACTGCATTATAACAACTTTAGAAGATGTGGTATCTCACTTTACTGTGTTTTTGAATTCTCACTGAGAGATGAGAGAAAATTAAAGAAGGGAAGCTACCGATGATAAAAACTATCTAAGATCTTAAAATAGAGTCATTTCTGTTTTGCATGGAACCACCAATTGCAGTACTTTACAGGTCTCTGACAGCCTCTTTCCCCCCAAGCCCCAAAGCCAGGTCAACAATCAGGTCAGTCTATTACTATCTGGAATTAAGGCTGCTTTGCTGGACCATTCATTGCACTGACATCCACATTTTCAGTCAGTCATTCTCCATTGCCACTTCTCACTTTACTCATTTACTCAAAACAAGAAGACAATTGGATTCCAATTTTCAGTGCATCATTTTTGTGCTCAAAAAAATAAAGCTACACCTGTCACTACAACATAGTATGCATTGCTTTAACTGGTGCTTTGTTTTAGGGAACACCTCATAAGATGGTGACTCATTCTGATTGTAGTGGGTGTTGAATGAAAAAGCACTTTCATCTATGTTCTCCTGACAGAACTCTTCCTCATGTAGTAAAAAGTCTTCTGGTATCTAGCCATCTCAAAAAGCAATAAATTGAGCCCTCTATTTCATATTTTTGGTGTCACCTTAATCATCTGTGTTGGAATACTGGCACCAGCAATGTTGGAATTGCACATGAGCTGTTAAAATAGTCTTATCATGTAAGAACTTGAACACTGTATTAGCCACTACATTCTCATCAGCATTGCAAACTCCCCAACAGCTGCTGTGAGAACATGTGCCCCTCTATTTGATTCAAATCATTATTACCCACCACACTTCACTATTTCTAAAGGTTCCTGAAATATGTGCTCTTCAGAAGCAGATTGGATAGCAGAATTTTACCTGGCATATTCAAATTCTGCAGTGGATATTATCCCTTGTTTCAGGGACAAGCCCTCCATTATAAAAGCTCCCAAAATATAAACATCCAAGGGCTTTATTTTAAAAACTAAACTCAAGCAGAAAACAAAAGCCTTTTAATTTAAAGAGGAAAAATGAACAGTGAGGTCTGGTAGGTAAGACTCACTTGAAACTATTAGATACGGTCATCCATAAAGGTGCAAAGACCTAGAAGGGGTGGACGGACTTGAACTAAGCTTGCTTATACCAACACTTCTCTGAGGACGTGATGGACAACCACTCACTTACAAAATCCCACAAGAGACTCAATTGTTTTTCTTTCCATCTATTCAATGAATAGGGTAAAGCTTTTTGGAGAAATCATAACAAGACATGGGCCTCACAGTCAGCATTCAGCAGACAATATCCATCTCTACAGCTTCTTCACAAAAACAGAGACAGCTCCATCACCCAGATCTTCAGGTGCTGAAACAAGAGGAGCCTCTAAGTCAATAAGATTCCTGGGTAAGACACCAGTGGCCCTGGTGATCAGAGGAAGTGTTTTGAAGAATTTGTTAAACCATAACATTGCTATTAATATGATGTTCATTTGGTTGTCTATTATCCAGGCCCCTGTTTCTTGCCTCACTTTTCCTTTGTTGCCCTTCTCCAGGTTTTGGTCTCCTTTTGACTCAACACAAAAGTGCAAAACCATAATTTTTTGTCCTCCCTGGGCTCTTTGTTAGTAGCCCTTTGTCTATGCCAGTCTAACTGATTTCCAACCCTGATAATGCAAGGTTGAAAGGGAGAGTTCACCCTCCTTCATTAAGAAGTCTTCAGCTTGGAGCCCTTGAATAAATACTATCCCAACACGGGACCACCAGTGCTATACTGCTCACACCTTTTCTTCTTGCCTCACTTCTCATAGGGGTCTGTCAAGGCTGTTCCCCACTCTAGAACTCTGAGTGCAGAAGGTGGGAGCCCACAAAAGATCTCAAAAATACTTTGCCTCTATAGGCTTCTGCTTAAAAGCTCACCAAGGTCACCAATTCCCTGGCCTTGGGAGGTAGCCACCATCAAGTGAAACAAAAAAACAAAACAAAACAAAAACAAACAAACAAACAAACAAACAAAACCTTTCTTCTTGAACCCAGGAAGAAAGCACTTGGACTCCCAAGCTCTTTTACCACAAGAGATCTTGAATAAAAAGAGAAAACAAACTAATCTGTGATAGCTGACCTCTCAGTCTTAGGCATGCATACACCCACCTCCTATTGCCTTCCAGGACTCAAGAATAAAATCATCACCTTAAAAAGGTGATTTTATGAAACAAAACAAAAATATATACTTGATAAAGCATACTTGGTGCTAGGTATTTTAAGCAACTGAGAAAAGAACAATTTAAAAACACAGAGAACATTCCATCCCTGGGATACAGCTTAAAGTACAGTATATGGAGGGGGCCAATTGATTTAGCATAGAGAAGTTTAAAGAAACAAAATAAAGAAAATAACCTGGTCACATCTAAATAGGCATTTCCCTATCTATTTACAATCTGTGCTTCACGATCCAGTCTATTTCCATGTCCAGTATTCTTTACAAAGTAGTTCTGCCTGGTTCAATTCATCTTGTTCCCCCTAACTCCTGGCTTAAAACTCACACAAAGAAGAACAACAGGCAGGTATTTCTTCCAATTCAAATCTCAACACTTTTCCCTGTGGCTCTTCTGGCTCCCTGCCAACACTCCCTAACTACCTGAGTTTAACCCTTCAGTCTCCAAATGCTGGAATATTCAGAATATTCAGTACTCCTCCTATCCATCACAGTGTCCTTCTTTGCCCTTCCACCACAGGTCTGTTGTCATTACTCCTGATCCCTACAGGTCTCTCCCTAAACTGAGCTACATACTTCCCTTACAGATAATCTGGCAGTCACAGGATTTATATTGGCCATATGCTCTGGGTCTACTTTTTCTATCAGGTCCTTACGGGCAGCTGCATCTCCCAGAATCCCTCTCTAGCCTTTTCCTGCAAGACTAGGGGTGCATCTACACCGCAACATTATTTCAAGGTAACTAGCGTAATTTCAAAACAATACGAGTGTTTACACAGCCATTCTGTTATTTTGAAATAACGGATGGCTTATTCTGACTTCTATAAACCTCATTCCACAAAGAATAACATCTATTCTGCTGTTATTTTGAAATAGCCCCTTATCAGGACCATTCTAAGTTATTAATCCCCAGTGTATTAAGTATTAAGCCCCAGTCCCTCCTGAGGCTCTAAATCAAGATAGCATGTCTACATTAGGGAAGCTTGCCTTGGACTAATTTTGAGGCTTTCTTGCAGTGTAGACGTGCTATATCTAAATACGCTATTTCGGAATAACTATTCCAGAACAGCTTATTTTGAAATAAGCTTGCAGTGTAGACGTGCCCTAGTTCTAGTCTTGCAAGAGGAACCAGAATAGAATTGTGCCAGGGAAATACAGCTTCATGATACCTTGTAATTCATGAGACTTCTTATTTGGAGTAAGATTTAATCTGTTCAGAGAGAAAAATAAGTTTTAAAGTGTTAATAAATGTACTAATAATCAAAAACAAATATTGGATTTTTCCATAAAATGAACATGCATTCCAGTATGTTGTAGAACATAAATTAAGGGTTTGCTATTCTAGGCTGTTTCTGGCATTTAGAGTATTTGCAATAATGGATATGTTACAGCTATATCCAGATGTTACTATAGCTAAGATAAAATATATTTTAAAAAAACCCACAACAAATAGCCAGTTGGTCCTGCCGTTTCATTTTAACATCATTGAAATGAGCAGAATTCTGACTGAAGGTTTTCAGAGGGCTGATGTGAAACTCACCATTAGATGACTCAGAAATTAAGTAGTCTTTCCACCTGAAATTGACATTGCAATACTAATTTTGGCATGTGCTCCCTATCTTGGGATGTCCACCCAAAGGAAAGTTTTCCTTTTTCACCAAAGGATCCTAAATTCACAAGAGACAATGAGCCTGGTATTCTCATCTTGCATGGGCCTGTTTTTCAGGAATGTAAATGAGGAGGAAAATCCACCAGCTGTTGATTATTGGTTGATTGGCAATGATTTTATACTACCATGACTAACCCGACACACACAGAAGATGAATGAAGAGGACCTGAGGAAGAAAGCATGCAAAAGAGCGATAAGAAAGAAACCCGGAGGAAAGCTGAGGCAGAGCTGAATGAATTGCATTAAAGAAGATGGTTAGCTTCAGTCCCTCCTAATGCAGGCCAAAAGGGCAGATGCTTACATTAATACCAGACCTCAGAGGGAGCATTAGGTTCACCAACTTTAGGTGAGCTGCTGACTCTAGAGCTCTCTGTCATTCATGTTCCTTCTTAGAGAGGAAGGATGAACCAGTGTTTAGATTGCTAACCTAGAATCTGGGGTTCAGAGTCCAGTCAGACGTGGGTCTCCTATATGAATTTGGGCAAGTCACTGGAATCAGTGAAGTTAGGAGCCTAAATATCTTTGTGGATTTGAGCCTGTGTCTGTGATTCAGTTCTCCTTCTGTAAAACCAAGGATAATAGCATTGCTCTACTTCTCATGGGTGTTGAGGGTATTTGCAGTAAAGATTGTGACATGCTCAGTTACAAAAGTGATTAAGCCATATAAGGACCTAAGAAAGCTTCCCAAAGAATCAGTTTTCAGTAGATAGCTAGAAGAAAATGTCCTCGAGTTACCCTACTCAGCTGTTCAAAAAAAAATTGAAGGAGAAGAGGGAAATCCTGTATCTCATCTAGACCCTATTTTCTGTCCAACCATAGACTCAGCCTTACAAAGTGCTGAGTGTCTCCTGAAACATCAATATTCAGCAGCACCTCTCAGGAAATTTGGTACGTTGCAAGAGAGCACTCTGGATGGTTATGTGACAGTTATGGAAAGATGGCACACAGAAAGAAAAACACGAGATAACTACAGTCAAGGCTTCCTGCCTGGTTCTGTACTCTATTTTTAGCTTATGAGGTCACAAACATAAATTTCACCTCTGCATGTTTATCATCAACTAGCCAATTAGCCCGTCATAAAACGGGATTTTCAGGTCTCTCCTCCATGTCCTATTCCCTTTCTATCTCGGTCTTCTCTCCTGAGCCTCCTGTCTCTCACGCCGTCTCTCTCTCTCTCTCCCCTCCTCCTACTGCCTCCCCCTCTCTCTCTCTCTCCTCCATCTCCTGCCTCGCTCTCCATCTCTCTTTCTCTTCTCCCCCTCCTGCCTCTCATTCTCTTCTCCTCCTCCTCCTCCTGCATGGGGATCGTGGAGCCCAAACGGCTGTTTGCACCACTTGCTCCCGCATGGCAGCCTGGCTGAGCGGTTGCCTATGAGCTCCAGCTGCCCCCCCCGCACCGTTTCCCTTCACGCCAGCACTGATCCTGCAGCCTCCCAGTTGTCCTCCACCTCTCCCTCCTTCCCTTGCCCTCCACCCGACCAGGGTCTGTTCACGGCCTGGGGGCAGGGCCTGGAGCTGCTGTCATGCCACACGTCACCACCCCGCCCCCCTTCGCCTCCTGCCGTGGCGCTCGGCTGACTTCTGCGCCGCTCAGCTGGGCCACCACAGGGGAGCAAGCGGAGCAAGCGGCCATTTGGGCTCCCCCGTGGTAGCCCGGCTGAGCGGCGCAGAAGTGAGCCGAGCGCCACGGCGGAAGGTGAAGGGGGGCGCGGCAGTGACGTTCACGGCCAGGGGGTGGGGCCTGGAGCCGCTGTCACTCTGCACATCACTGCCCCGGCCCCTTTGCCTCCCACCGTGGTGCTCGGCTGACTTCAGTGCCCCCCAGAGGGAACAGCCAGCATTTCAGCATTACAGAGTCACAGACATTGGGCTACTATATATATGATGACTGGTCATGGATTCTTGTGTCTTATCCACCTGTTTTTATGTGGCCATCATTTTCATTTGTTAGTTGCAGAGGTGTAGTGAATCCACCTCTGCTTATCCTCTATTGCCCATAACTCATTATTCACAGTAATACTGTATCCTGGCTTCCAGACACTGGACTGAATACTCTCTGTACCTTTTCTTTGCTCTATTATAGGCATAAGTGCCCTGATTTCAAAGCAAACACTTGCACTTTTACACTTTATGTTCTTTTACTCTTGATGTTTAGGCCCTCACTCCCCCCTCTTATCCTCTGTAAATAATAACAAAATGCTAAGAAATGTATGTCCCTGTTTTCTACTGAAAACATCTCATCAGCCTATGACTTGCTCATTATTTTATTTTGAGTACATATGCTGCAGTCATTCTGACATTTACACTAATTCAGAATAAATGTTGTTTCTCAAGTCACCTTTTTTCTCTCCAAAATAGGGCTGACGGGTTTTTTAGTCACCTGTAATATCCTTAGGGTTTGATCCTGCATTGTGCTTAGTACTTTCTACTACCACTAAACTAAGTAGAAATATAGCATGCACAGCAGGTCACAGAATCAGGCCCAAGAAATTCAGACATTTTGCTGAAGCTTTGAAGAACAATCCAGACTGTGAGTTCATGGCCTAATTGCTTTAGATCCTCCTTTTCTCCTGGACTATACTGCTGCAAATGTTGTAACCAGAAGCTCTCAGTTGGAAGTATCTTGATTTAACAAACAACCATGGGTAAGTATAGACTGCACTCTATAATTTAAATATGATATGCAATTTGCATAGCACAAATTGTGTATCTTCTTATTTTGATTTTATTTCAGAATAGGCTATTTTGAAATTTGGCACTACTACATGGTGCTAAATTTCAAAATAAAGCACTAATTTTGAGACATCCCTTATTCCTCATGGAACAAGGTTTACAGGGATGCCGAAATAGCACATCCATTATGTCGAAATTTATTTCAAAATATTGGATGCATTCCCTGAACATGGAGTAGCTATTTTGAGATATCTCCTGTATCCCGAAATAGCTTTGCAGTCTAGATATACTGCCCCAAGTTGGCAGTAGATAATTCTCTAGGAATGGTCTTCAGCTATGGAACAAGTTTCTACTCCAAGTCTAAAATAGTCTGAGATTGTTGTCTATGCTGCATGGCCTACCTTGTTGATGGAGTTCAGAGATGGTAGATCCTGATGAGGGTGACTTTATAGAGGACAGGAGTTTTACTGGGGAAATTCCCATCTATAAGGATGTGTCAGAGATGGAGTTATGCTTGGTGGACTTTACTAATGAGTTTGTTTTGACTGTATTTTTTTAAGATGTCAAAGGCTCCCAGTGTCATACCCAAATATCTTTGTAAATTATATTATTAAAAGGTGAATAAATATGCTATCCAAAGTGAACTTCCAAGCCTTTTGATTAGTATAACTCATTTATAAGCATGTAGATAGGAGAGGGATATGGGAAGCAAAATACCTGCTGTCCAACCTAGAACTAAATAATTAAAATAGGTAGCCTGAAAATGTTTGGAAATTCTGTGTGGGGAGACTAAGAGACTTAAAAAAAAGACACTTTTGAAAAAACACTCCGCTAAATCAACAGCAAGTCTTCATCTACTCCTTTGCCTCCATCCCTTTTCTCAGTGTCCATATTGGACTGAAGGGAATCAAAGCCTTTTCGCGTGTTGTAGGTTGACTAGGTTGCGTAAGGGAAGGCTGTTTGCCTGGATAATTTAGTGATGGTTGTTATATAAGAACCAAGATGGATGGCCAAATAGAGATGCTATTCAAGGATTGCATAGGAAGAAGGAGCTATTGTCTTGCAGGTAATTAGACATTTAGTTTCTTTAACTGAACCAGTCTGAACATAAACATGAAGGCTATGTCTACACTGGCGTGATCTTGCACAAAAAACTCTTTAGCTCAAGAGTTCTTGCGTTAAAGTAGTTACGCAAGAGAGCGTCTACACTGGCATGTGTTTTTGCGCAAGAGATGTGCTTTTGCGCAAGAGCATGCTTGCCAGTGTAGATGCTCTCTTGCGCAAGAAAGCTCTGATGGCCATTTTAACCATAGGGCTTTCTTGCGCAAGAAATTCATGTTGCCTGTCTACACTGGCTTCTTGCACAAGAACAATTGCGCAAAAGGGCTTATTCCTGAGCGGTAGCATCAGAGTTCTGGTGCAAGAAGCCCCTGATTTCATACATTAGAACATCAGTTTACTTGCGCAAGAACACGTGGCCAGTGTAGACAGGCAGCAAGTTTTTGCTCAAGAACAGCCGCTTTGCTCAAGATCGCACCAGTGCAGACACAGCCGAAAAGTTTGTTTGAATCAGGCAAGTTCTCACTGGTTCCAAACTAGTTTGCTCATCCTTAGGAAAATTCCTGTTCCCTCTGAAATCTAACCAGCCTAACACTCGGGTGTGAAGAACAGAGGAGAAGGAGAAATGTTAGTTCAACCACAAATAATGTACATAATCTATGTTTATAAACAATCTACATAATAAAAAACAAAATTGAACAAAATTCCTGACCTTAAAATTAAATATTTTTATCAAATACCTTTTTACAAAGGCAGAAAGCACAACAAATTAAGTGGAAATAATCAGCAGAGTGAGAAATCACTGATTAGAATCATAAATGACAGATAATCTCACTCAAGTGAAACAATTATCATCTACAACAATGCAGTTTGTTAACTAAGCATTTTATGTGGAGTTATATAAACACAACTGGAAAAACCCCTACAGGATCATTGTTGTTTTAAAAGTTTTTTTAGTTACAGACTAACAAGGCTACTCCTCAGACTTTAATTTTCACTCAAAATTGGAAAATCTCTCTCTCTCTCATACACCCACACCTCACCATCTATACCTTTGGTCATATTTGTAACGGACACTTCCAAGTGTAGTCAAAGAGGCTACGCCAATGACTCAAAACTGTCTTAGAGGTGCTAGGCAACATGGCAGCTGAGTAAATTACTCATTAGTGATACTTGCTGACCAAAGAGAGAACTCGTAGTAATCAATAGAAGGCAGCAGAGGTATGTAGCCTAGCTGCAGATATACATTTAAAATCCTCCTGCAACAGCCCCTTTTTGAGGAGAGCCCATGATAGGGTCAGAGTTTAGTGACTGAATGAGTTGTCAACAAGGTCATCCTTCATATTTATGGGGCCCTACACTGTACTATTAAACTGGTGTCCCTATGCCTGATGTGGCAGGAATGATGATTTTTTTAGAGATGTGATTTTATAATCAGATTAATTAAATATTTTTAAAACAAATTTTCAACTAAGTTCCTGTCACCTAACACAGTAAACTCAGAAACTGACAGTATATACACCTCAGGTTGGCAAATGCCTGTTAAATGGCTTCATTACCACTTGAGTGGCTCTTTCACCGTTTCAGTGTCTATTAATAGGTCTGGCAGGTTTTTTCCCCACACTTTTAAGTTAACTAGATCCTCTCTGGAGGAAGGAGAGCCACAGTACAGGGATCAGAAGAGGCAGAAGGATGGACATTAAGACCCAGTGGTGCCCCAAATGTTCAGGTGGCCTACACATACACTAACATGATATATGCCATCAAGTGCCAGCAATGTCCCTCTGCCCAAACTGGACAGTCTCCATGTCAAACGATAAATGGGCACAAATCAGACATCAGGAATGGTAGCACACATAAACCTGTAGGAGAATACTTAAACCTCCTTGGATATTCAGTAATAGATTAGAAAGTAGCCTTTCGTCTACAAAAGAATTTCAAAACTTGGTTGCAAAGGAAGACAGCTGAACTGGAAATCATTTGGAAATTCAACACTATCAACTTACGACTGAATAAGGATTTCAGCTGGTTAAAGCATTAAAATGGCAATTTCCCCTCTGGATATTCATATCTCGGCACCAAATGCTGTGAATGACCACTTCCACCATGATTTGATCAGCTTCATTAACTCAAGCAATTTTCCTCCCTGCTTCTGTGACTTCCACTCCAATTCATCTGATGAAGTGAGTTTTACCCACAGAAATTGTATGCCCTAATAAATCTGTTAGTCTCTAAAGTCCCACTGTTTCATTGTTTTTAATAGGACACAGTAATACCAGAATATAAAATATATAAAAATGACAGAGTAGGTCACCCTGAAGGGGGAGTGGCACTATATGTGAAGAAGGCAGAGTGTCAAAAATACATCTTACATATTTTAGAAACGTGAATCTGTCTGTCTGTCCATGAGTCCATTTGTTCAAGAACACCTCCTAAGCAGTAAGAGCTAGGACCACCAAATTTGGTATAGTTTTCTCTTATAACTTAAAGCAAGACAAGAGTTTGGTTGTGTCAAGACAATGGGATGTGCCTGAAATTTAATTGTTTCTCAAACTGGAAACAATTTGGAGGGAGGGGTCCAACTGGAGGAAGTTATACTGTAGAATGACTACAGGGTGTCAGCATAAGACTAGAGATGGGGACCAAGATAGTCATAACCCCATTAGGTCAGCAGGAGCCAGAGGTGGAGAAAGGGACAGCTGTCTATATGTATTTTAGAGAGAGAGAGAGTGTGTGTGTGTGTCCGTCCTAGTCAGGGGACATGCCTCCCTCATCTCCAGCTCCACCCCAGAACAATGATTTAAATGAATAAAAAAAAATGTGTTTGAGTTAAGGACCCAACTAATGCTGGGTAAATCTTCTAGTGTTAAATAAATCAAACAGAACCATCAAATCTCGATGGCTAGTAACTGAATAAAGAGTATAGCTGTGGGTGGCAGATATAGAACAGGCAGGAGGTGACTTTCCAAACTACCAGTCTGGCCCCCACCACGCTCTGCCCCCTCCCTTTGCCCTCCTTCAGCGTGTCTCTACCAGTCTCATGGGGTTATATGGGTTTCAGCCCTGCCAGAGCTGGGGAGGCTGGGGCCAGGTGTTGCCCATGCTTTGGGTTCAAGGGGGCCACACACCATGTGCTCTGCCTATGCTTCAGGGAAAGCTAGGACCATCCACCTCCTAACCTCCCTCTTCCCTGTACTCTGGCCGGGGTCATCTGCCACCTGCCTGCCCTCCTCCCCCATGCTCCAGCCAGGCCCAAAGAAGGCTGGAGCCACATGCCCCGTGCCCCAGCAGCCCAAGCCCCACCCATGCTTCGGGTTGGGGGGGGGAACGGTGGGGGGGCCAAGTGCCTGCCCACTGTGGGAGAGGTGATCTGCCATTACAGTAGGGTGGTCACTTGGCTCCCACTGAGTCTTGAGTAGCAGGGACGGGGCCTGTGGTGTCAAGGATGGGGCTGAGGGCTTGCCACCCCAGCCCAAGGTTCACCCACTGCCCATAAGTATAGAAGCAGGAATAAACTACCGACCACCTGACCAAGATGGTGTCAGTGCCAATGAAATGTTAAGGGAGGTTAGAAAAAGAGATACAGAAAGCAGAAAGTGAAATAGTACTGAGTACATATTACCCAAAGGCATGATGCAAAAAGATAAAGTTTCTAGATATTATAAATGACTGTTCTTTTTAGCAGCTACTCCTGGAATTCACTGGGGGAGAGGCAATTCTTAATTGAAACCTAAGTGGAGTAGTATAAGATCTGGTCCAAGAGGTGAATATAGCTGAACTGTTTATTAGTACTGACCTAAGATAATTAAATGTAACATTATTATTGGAAGATAATACAAAAACCCCCATCACAGTATCTTTAAAAAGGGAAATATCACAAAAATTAGGATAGTTGTGACGGAGAACAAAAGGAACCATCACTAGGGTTAAATGCCTTCAAACAACATGAGGGCTATTTAAAAACATAAGAGTAACTCAGACTCAGGCTAGGTCTACACTATAGCTTTTTCCAATTGCTTTTCTGAAAAAGGCTTTTCCATCATTCGGCCCCGTCTAGGCGGGGCCAAATGGCAGAAAAGCCTCCTCTTTTGGAGGAGCCATTATTCCTTGTAGAACGAGGTATACAGGGCTCCCCAAAAGAGTATGTTGCTCTTCCGCAAAAAAAGCAGACGAGCAAAAGCATTCCCTGGATGCGGCGGAGTTTTAACCCTGCAGTCTAGACATAGTATACCCTAAATGTATATCCCAAATCAAAGATGACAATAAGAGAGCCAAAAGAGTGCCACTATGGCTAAACAGCAGAGTAAGCGAAAAATGATATTTTGTTAAAAATTTGGAAGTCAAAACTAGTTAAGAGAATAGGAAGGAGCACAAATTCTGGCAGTGTAAGTATAACAAGGCAGGCCAAAAAAAAAAAAAAAAATGTGAAAATCAAATTGCTAAAGATGCAAAAAAAAAAAAAAACCCCTCACAAAACAAGTGAGGGTGAGAGGTGGGCTATTGAAGGAAGACCAGGCCATCGTGGAGAAGCTAAATGAATTCTTTGCATTGGTCTTCACTGCAGAGGATGTGAGGGAGAATACGAGACCAACACTTTTAAGGGGGGCCAAATCTGAAGTACCATCCCACATTGCTGTAAGAAGAAGAGGTTTTCAAACAAATTGATAACTTTATAATAAAACGCCAGGACCAGGCAGATGGTATTTACCCAAGAATTCTGAAGGAACTACAATATGAAATCACAGAACTACTAACTGTAGTGTAACCTGCCCTTGAAACAAGCCTCTGTACCAGATGACTGGAAAATAAGATAGTGGTGATTTCTAAAAAGGGCTTCAGAAGTGATCCTGGCAATCAGAGATTGATTAGTCTAATTTCAAAACCAGGAAAATTGGTAGAACTGTAGTAAATAAGGGTGTGTCTACACTCTACCCTTAGCTCAAAATAAGCTACACAATTTGCATAGCTTATTTTGAGTTAATTTTGAAATAGCTTATTTTGTAATTTGGCACTATCTACACAGCGCCAAATTTCAAAATAAACCACTATTCTGAAATGTCCCTTAATCCTTGTGGAATGAGGTTCACGGGGATGTCAGAATAGTGAGCCCATTATATTTCGAAATAACGGGCTTGCTTAAAAGACACAGAATAGCTATTTTGGGATACCAGAAGTATCCTAAAATAGCACCACTGTCTAGATGCACCCTAACAGAGTGATCAGATACATAGATGAAAATGCTTACTTGGGGAAGCATCAACACAGCTTTTGAAAGAGGAGTCATGCCTTTACAAATAGATAAGAATTCTTTGAGTGTGAACAAGTCTGTGGATAAGGGAGATGCAGTCAATATAGCGTACTTGGGTATTCAGAAAGCCTTTGACAAAGTACATTACTGAAGGCATTTAGTAATAATGGGATAAGAGGGAAAGGATCAGTAATTGGTTAAAAAGTAGGAAACAAGGTAGGAATAAATGGTCAATTTTACAATGAAGAGAAGTAAATAGCAGGGGCCCCTAAGCTCTGTACTGGGTTTTGTGCTGTTCAACATGTTTATTAATGGTTTGGATGAAAGATAGTGAACAATGACATGAATAATTTTGTATCTGCAAACTTTGCCAAGATAGTGACTGTATGTAAAGAAATTCAAAGGGAAGCTTACTCTGCTGTTTAGCCCTCAAAAAACTGGGTGACTGAGCAACAAAATGGCAGATATTCAATATAGATAAATGCAATGCAATGTACATTGGAAAAAACAATCCCTACTATAGATATATAATAAGGGGTCTAAATTAGCTGGTACTGCTCTAGAAAGTGTTCTTGACATCATTGTCAATAGTTCTCTAAAAACTCCAATTCAGGATTCAGCAGCAATGAAAAAAAAAAGGCTAACAGAATGTTAGGAACTGTTTATAAAGGGAGAGAAAATAAAACAGAAATTATCATAATGTCACTATATAAATTCTGTGTCCAGCTCTAGTCACCTCATCTCAAAAAAGGTTAGAGTGGGACTGAAAAAAAGGGTATGAAACAGCTGAAAGGGCAACAAAGTTAATAAAGGGTATGAAACAGCTTCTGTCTGAGAAAAGATTAAAGGAGATTAGGGCTGTTCATTTTAGAAAAGAGATTACTAAACAGGGACAGGATAGAGATTTATAAAATTATGAATGGTGTGAGGAAAATGTATAAAGTAGTATCATTTATTCTTTCCCACAATACAAAAACCAGAGGTCAGCAAAAATTAATGAGTAGCTCGTTTAATGTAAATAAGAGTAAATACTTTTTCCACACAATGCACAGTTAACCTGTGAAACTCATTGACGTGGGATGCTGTGATGGCCAAAAGTACAACGGGGTGAAAAAGGGAATTAGATAAATTCATCAATGGCTTTTAGCCAAGATGGTCAGGTACATAATCCTGTGCTCTGGGTGACCATAAGCCTCTGATTATCAAAAGCCAGGAAAGGAAAATAGGAGTGCCTCTCTCAAAAACTGCCCCATTTTGTACATTTTCCATGAAGCTCCAGTACTGGCTACTGTCAGAAACAAGATACCAAGGTAGATGGATCATTGGTGTTACCCAGTATAAAACAGTTCTTAATGTTCTTAAAAACAAATAAGAATTTTAACAAACATGATACACAAGAAGGGATAATTAAAGTGGAAAGACTATAAAATTGCCTGTTAATGAACAAATAGAAAGGAAGAATTGTCCATTGGCTAGGGCACTCACTTAGAACGTAAAAGACCAAGATTAAAGCTTCTATGCTGCTAGTCACTTTCCGTGTAATCTTGAGCAAGTTTCCTAGGGCCAAATTTTAAAAAAAACCCTAAAGATGTAGATAGGTGCTGAGGTATAAAAGCACTTCGACACCTCACTCCCCTAGATTGAAGTTTATAAGGCTCTTAAGTTACATAACACAGTAACAGAGGACATACAAGTGCATGATAAATGGTGATATCCAGCTTCCATGGCTGTGTGTATGGGGAATTGTTTAAAATTCAACACAGCGTTTTGGCTGAATGACATTTATGGACAGAAACAGGGCTGTGGCGAGACTTTCCAGGCCCCTGGGCAGTCGGGGGAGCCATCTTCATTCCCCCGGAAAGGGAGGGGCTTCAGATAGCAGGGGGGCTAGAGCGGCTAGGTGCTCTTTAAATTGCCAGGTCCCAAGCAGAACAATCCCAGGTCAAGGGTGCCATTTGGGGGGAGGGAGGGGAGGAAGGAGGTAGAGAGGATTGCCTCTTCTGTTCATGCCTTCTGAAACACTTGGACACTGGACTAGCTGGACCATAGGTCTGACCCAGTAAGGCCATTCTGATCTTATCTAGAGCCCAAATGTATCTGCCCCCTGCTGTAACCCATTAGACCCCACTCTACTTCCAGAGCTGAGATAGAGCTCAAAAGTCTTGACAGTCAGAGTCTCTCTCTGTCGTTAGTAAGAGAGTCTGAATAGTGTCCCTTAAGTGACTTGCCACAAGATGTCAGAATGTTAATATTAGAGCTGAGTGGGTCTAATATTTAATTTTTTTTCTTTTATATAGGATTTGGATATTGTGCTCCTGCCAGATAATTGCTAAGTTATCTGTCAAAAAAACCCCAAACACTCTAGAGTTTTCCAGTGCCTTAGTAGCCCTAGAAAGGAGGTGATGTGTGTATGGGGAGAGCGCATGTAATTGGTCCCCACCCCCCAATTTGCTGCTCAGCTTGTACTGAGCGTGCTCAGTAACACTGCTGAAGCCGTTGTCCTCTGTCTGCCCCCCATGCTCTCACTCTCTTTTGCTCCCCCTCCCCTCCGCCCCCCCAGCCAGGGCATGCACAGGTCAGTCCCACCTACCAAAATCTGAAATGGCATCCCTGATCCAGGTGCCCTCTGCCTCCCCTCCTCCCCCCACACCCAATTAGCAGGCCTGAACAGAAGCCTAACGTCCTGATTGGGGGGGGGGTCACAAAATTTTCCCTAACATGATCTCTTTTCGGAATATCCATTTATATAGGATAGGCACTTATATGAAATAAAACTACACCCATACATTTGCAAATACCAAGCCATTCAATAAAACTATTCCAGGCAGATATAGTTAGAATCTCACTTAATCTAAGGCTGTCTAGACTGCTGCTTTTTTTTTTTTTTTGGCAAAAGGTACGTAAATTGCACTTTCCAATTTTCATACCTTCTCCGATAGTTTTGTCGGAAGAGGCTTTTCCAAAATTTGGCCCATCTACACTGGGCCAAATTTCAGAAAAACCTCCTCTTTCGGAAGAGCCCTTCTTCCTCGTGGCATGAGGAAGACAGGGCTTCTGAAAGAACGCGTCTGTTCTTCCGCAAAAAATGTTGGAAGAGCAGATGCATTCCCTGGACATGGTGGAGTTTTTCCAGGACACCAGAAGTATCCCAGAAAAACTCCATAGTCTAGATATAGCCTAAGTCAGCCCATTGTGCTAGCTGGGAGAGTGACCTCTCTACAAGGCAGTCTGTGATCTTGCTTTGCTCTTATGATTATTTTGTGGGTCTCCATTATTATAATATGGTTGCTATTTTATGCAATTAAAAGTTTTAAAAAAGAAATTGAATGCATAGTGTCAGGAATAAAATGGCTGCAGCCATGGTTATAGCTCTAATAAGGTAAGTCTACACTACATTTGTAAACCAAGCTCTATGGGATCTACACTTTATGTTTTCATGCCTGCGCTTGAGCTTCCATACCACATTGTAAACCTGGGTTACCAATTGCTGAACCTGGGTCTCACACCAGTGGTAATGTATCTATACTGTTTCTGGAGAACTTCTGATTCCAAGTGTGGGTTTTTGGCTTGAGCTGTGTCCACTCTGCAAAATGGTGGGGGTTGGATCCAAATGTCAATGGGTCTCAGGCTCACCCATTCTCCTGGTAGCAGGGCCGGACTAAGGGGTGGGAGAGCCGGGCAGTTGCCCAGGGCGCCAACCGATGGGGGGCGCCTGATGGCAGCTGTAAGGGGCGCGCAGCACCCCTTATAGCTACCATCAGGTGCCGCACGCCCGGCTCCTGGCGGGCTGCAGTGGCCACCCAGGGTGGGGGCCGCATTAACCCCTGCAGTGCCCTTCCCCCCACGGTCGCGGGGCCCTGTACGACCAGGCGCGGCCCACCCGGGTGGCCCTGGGCTGCACGCCAGCGGTGTTGGCCGAGCAGCACATGCACCGTGCGCCAGGAGGCGGGCCCGCGGGCCCCTTGGGGGCAGGCTCACGCATGCGCCGTGCGCCTGGGGCATCGTCACCCGCCTGGGGCCTGGAGCACCAAAATGGCTCGGGCCGGCCCAGCTGGTAGGCCTTAGAACTCAAATCTTGAACTTAGACATATTTGTGTGGGGATGACAGAGGAGCTCAGGTTCAAACCTGAGTTTGAGTGCAGTTTTACAATGCAGTGTAGAGACACCCATTGAGTTGTCTCCTTTTGTAGGGGTAATGGCACTAAAGTACCTAGGACATCCTCAGCTTCTAGAACACATGTGGGTCAGTTGAACACAACAGTAGCCATTGTTACCAGTTTAAGCATTTAAGAATATAAACCCTGTAATAGTGGTTCTCAAACAGTGGGTCCACAAAGGCACACCAGGTGGTCTGCAAGTCATGTCTGGGGCTGACCAACTCTTACCACTCCCTTCCAATGCCTACTGTGTGCCATGGAGCAGCTGTTCAGTGGCATGTAGGAAGTGCTAAGAGGGAAGGATAGAAGGGGAAGGAAAGAGATGGGGAAGAAGAGGAAGGGTGGAACAGGGTCAGGGTCTTGGGGGGAAGAGGTGAAGTGTAGGCAGGGGTTAGGCAAGCCCAGGGAAAATTAGAACTTGTCTTGGGAGTTCAGTGAAAAAAATTAAATTAAAATAGGGTCCTCAGGTTGCTAAAGTTAGAGCCCTTGAATGCTCTGACCCACAACTCATGTGGTGTCAACACCCACAAACTGGCAAATGCTGAATTAAAGGAAGCACCCCATAGACTAGATGATGAAACAATTACATTAAATTAAATTCAAGTTACTCTACAATTCTATAGAATTTAATAGGGAATTATATTCCTTTCTGAAACTTTTCTTAACCATCCTATAATGAACTCAGAATAGGGCATCAGCCTCTGGACACAGGGTGGTGGGCTCGATCCTTCCCCCCTCTGCCCACTCAGGCAGCGGCTGGGCAGCCAACACCGGCTGCCCCAGAGATGGGCCTGGCTCCTGCATTAGGAAAGCAGGATAAGGGACCTCTGAACACAGGTTCTGGAGTGGCCTAGGGAATAGGACACCTGCCTGGCAAATGCAGAGTGGTGGGCTCATGTCCCGCCAACACAAGGCTGCCCCAGGGATGCACCTGGCTCCTATATTAGGAAGGCAGGATAAGGGACCAGTGGAAGGAAGGAATAAAATTCTCTGCCAGGTTCTACAGGATAGACAAGTAGTATTTCCTGTTCTTCTGGGAACTGAAGACTCTCTGGCTGCGTCTAGACTGGCATGATTTTCCGCAAATGCTTTTAATGGAAAAGTTTTTCCGTTAAAAGCATTTGCGGAAAAGAGCGTCTAGATTGGCACGGATGCTTTGCAAAAGCACTTTTTGCAGAAAAGCGCCCAGCGTTAATCTAGACGCGGGTTTATAAGAAAGCCCCGATCGCCATCGCTTTTTGTGCAAAACAGTCCTCCCCTGTCTACACTGGCCCTCTTGTGCAAATACATTTGGCGCAAGAGGGCTTATCCTGAGCCGGGAGCATCATAGTATTTGCGCAAGAACACTGACAATCTTACATTAGATCATCAGTGTTCTTGCGCAAATCGCCGGCCAGTGTAGATAGCTGGCAAGTTTTTCCACAAAAGCGACCGCTTTTGCGGAAAAACTTGCCAGTCTAGACGCAGCCTCTATGTCTACACAGCAGCATTATTTCAGAATAACTGATGTAAGGGAAGTTGGAGGAAGAGTGCTCTAACTCAGACTGCCTGCTGTGTAAACAGCACCAAAAGCTGAAATAAGCTATTTTGACTCAAGCTATGCAACTGACGTCACTCAAGTTGCATAGTTTATTTTGGCTTTAGCCCTGCTGTGTAGACATGCCCTATATGACCAATGCAATGTTGCCACTGTCCTATGCCCTAATCTGGCCAAAGTTACTGTAGTTATGATCAGTGTTATAAATCCCATAAATAAAATCTCCTTCCTAGGTACTGAAGGAGTTTTTATTGCATTAGCAAAAGACTCTTCCTTTAAAAAAAAAAAAGGTCTATGTGTATTGCCTTTTTTTAAAATTTTGCAGGAAGGTTTAAATGTCATGGTGGTGTTGTGAAGAGAGGATATTTCTGTATGTCCCAGAGTGTATCCTCACTCAGAAATTATACCACCAGATGCTAATTAGTAAAACCCACATACTCACACCTGTAAACCAGATGCTGCTGAGCATACAAATGCAACCACAATAATTCACACATTTTCTACTATATCAGAGACTAGTAAATCATTAAACACATGTTAAAAAAAGGAAGATAATAATAGAAAGTCTCTCAGCAGCTGTCATTGTGGTAGAAACAACACACCCCTGCTAGACAGCATTAACAATCCTCTAAGTCTCATTGTCCTGGATCATTGCCAAAAGGCTCACATCATGACTTTAACTGTTCTGTTCCTGAAGTCTCCCACTCTCATAGAGCAGTTTCAAACTCATCAACAGACCGCTTAAAAAAAAAAGAGGAGCAAAAGTCTGGCCGTGCAATCTCTGAAATGCTTTGTATACTATAGTACAGTGTTAGTTAATAGTCTGACATTCAAATAGATGGAACTAACCTAGAGAGACTATTATTAAATTACACTGTATCCCATGGTAGAGGGACCTGAAATCCCTATTGTGGTGAATTGGATTTCATTTAATGAAATCTTCTTCATTATACCCCAACTTGATAGAATGAAAACTAAGTAAATCGCTCTAAGGCACATAGTCAAAAGCAATCTTTGATCTCCTAAGGTGACAATGTCCTCAGCATGATTAACATTTTTAGATTTACTAAATGTTTCATACAGTAAAGACTAGCAGTGGTCCCTGGGTATTTCAGTATCATCAATAGGGCAACATTGTTCCTGAAAATAGCATTTAAAGCATCAGGGTTCAAACTAGGGAGGAATATATGGGCAAATGGATGACCACACTCTGAAAATAAGCCTGTAAAGATAAGTTCTCTGGCTGGTCTGGGTCACCAACATCCATCCTTCAAAACCATGTTATTTCAGTCTGATTCTGTGTATGTTTTCTTTCCTCCTGAAAGCACAACACATCCTTCTTTCCAGAGGATGTTGTGAAGACTAGGACTAACAGGGTTCAAAAAAAGAGGTTGATAGATTCATTGAGGTTCGGTTAGCCTGGATGGGTTGGAATGGTGTCCCTAGCCTCTGTTTGTCTGGAGGTGGATGAAGGGGAGGGATCACATGATGATTACCTGTTGTCTTCTCTCCTTCTGGGGCATCTGGTATTGGTCACTGTAGGCAGGACAGGATACTGGGCTAGATGGACCTTTGATCTAACCCAGTATGGCCATTCTTATGTATGTAGATTCCTCTTGGGATCCCATCTAGTTTAACTCCCTCCTAAACTTGGATCAAAACTATAATGCTTTGCAGCCATAGAGGATCAGATATGTATGCTAGAAATGCATGCTCCTTTCTGCAAGCATTAAGGGATTACAGATGCAAGATATACAGTCACCCAATACTGAAATGTAATCATTTCTGGGGTGAAACATAGCAGTGGTTTAAGGGCTCACAGCAATACCTCACTAAAGTTTAGAAGAAAAAAAGCAATGAATACTGATACTATATTAAATTACAGGATTTTAGGCAAAATATAATTACCAAACTAGGAATAGAGTCAAAACACCAGTTAACTTAGTGGTCACCAACCAGTAGATCGGGATCTACTGGTAGATCTTGAAGCCTTTCACAGGTGATCCTGACAGGTTTGGCCAGGAGGCTGTCAAGTGCCGGCACTTCATCTGCCCCTCTAAGCACTGCCGTGTTGCTCCTGCCTTCTGCTTTGGAGCTATGCCCTCTACCCCTCTCCCCAAGCCCTGGGAGCCTCTTGCTTGCTGTGCGGGGCACAGGAAGAAGAGGAGGGGGTGCTGATGTCAGGGTGCCCCTCCCTCCATCCTGTACCCCATCTCCACAGAGCAGAGGGGGGACAGGGATGGAGAGAGTTCACTGGCTGATTTTGGGAGTGGTGCAGGGCCAGAGTAGAGGTAAGTCTGTCTTACTCCCTTGCACCACCACCCAGAAGCCACCTGCGGTAAGCAGTGCCCAGTTGGAGGCTGCACTCCAAACCCTGGCCCCAGTCCTGAACCCCTCCTGCACTTCCCAAACCACTGCCAAACCCTGAGTCCCCCTGCACCCAAACTCCCTCCCAGAGCTAGCACCCTGAACCCCCTCCTGCACCTCAACTCCCTGCCCCTGGCTCAGCTCAGAGCCCCTCCCACACTCCAAATCCTTTAGCCCAAGATCAGAGTCCATATCTCCCGCACCCCAGCCCTCCGCCCCCAGCCTGATAAAAGTGAGTGAGGATGGGGGAGGGAGGGAGAGAGGATGGAGTGAGCAGGGGCGGAGCCTTGGAGAAGGGGTGGGAAGGAGGCGGGGAAAGGGTGTTTGGGTTTGAGGTGGATCCTGGATTTCATTTAAATTCAAGAAGTGATCTCAGGCTTAAAAAGGTTGGAGACCACTGAGTTAACTCTTGTTCTCTAACTAAAACAAAACAAAAAAACCCTACAACTCTAATCTTTAGAAGCAAGCAGTCAAGCCCTATCATCTGTGTAAAAAAAACCCACAAACCCTCCAGCAACATTTTGTCATTATGCCATTGTGTCCTAAGTGCCCTGATATCTTCTTTGTGGGAAATGAAGCCACCCAACCTTATTTAGCTTGTAAAATAGAATATGTTCACATCAAAAAGTGAAATGACTGAAGTTAAACAGACCAGGCTTCTATTGGTGCTTTAAAAAAAAAAAAAAAAAAAAAAAAGATTAAATCAGCTGATGGGGCCCACTAAGGAGCAGTTCAGGACACTTCTCTAATCTACTGTCTAGCAGCTCAGTATGCGTGGTTGGAAAGAGAACTGCATGCCAAAAGCCGGCATGTTGTCAGAAGTGATTAAAATGTTAAAAGTAACAAATACTATGGTTTAGGTTTAATAAACATGGTGCACACAGAACCAAAACAAATGGGATTACTTGTGCTGTAAGGCAATGGTGCGCAACCGGGGTGGGGGGGGTGGGGGATTGTACCGCCGGGCCGGCCACCATTTTGTTCTTCCGGCTCGGCACCTGACGTACGCACGGTGGGGAGAGTGGCAGGGGAGCGGACCGGTGCTTTAAATTAAAGGGGCCACAATAAAATGTTCCCAGCCTGGTTTCTGAGGGATTTTTTTTTGCTCAACAAAAATTTCCCGGCCCTGGGGGGTCGCGAATTT
The DNA here is from genome assembly GCA_019425775.1 of Rafetus swinhoei. Taxonomy (NCBI): domain Eukaryota; kingdom Metazoa; phylum Chordata; order Testudines; family Trionychidae; genus Rafetus; species Rafetus swinhoei. The sequence goes on from CM033440.1 coordinate 32,937,539, forward strand.
AAAAAGGTTGAGTACCACTGCTGTAAAGGTGTCACATTCTAGCCCATTGGTAATTGTTCAGAAGAAACCTTAGTCATCTTCTTTTCTCCACCATGATGTGAATTCTACTTTGGATTTGAACGTGATTAGCACAAATCGTATACCCTCTTCACATGTTCAAATATATTGCAGTGGTTTGTTCCCATCTCTGTAACGGGGTTGCTAAGGTCTTGGGCACATTTATTGCCATTTCCCCCCCAAATGGATAGCCTAAAAGTAAGCATGAAAATGCACATGTAGGACAACATGAAGGGGAAAGGAGTCTAGGACAGCTGGCAGTATTTTAAAGAAGCCTTATTGAAGGCACAGAAAGAAACCATCCCGACGCGTAGCAAGAGAGGCAAACATGGTAGGAGACCGGATTGGCTTACAGGGGAAATCCTTGGTGAACTTAAGCACAAAAAGGAAGCTTACAAAAAGTGGAAACTTGGACAAATGACCAGGGAGGAGTTTAAAGGTATAGCTCGAGAATGCCGGGGGGTTATCAGGAAGGCGAAAGCGCATATGGAATTGCGACTGGCTAAGGATGTGAAGAATAACAAGAAAGGTTTCTACAGGCATGTTAACAAGAAGAAGGTGATCAGAGAGGGTGTGTGGCCCCTAATGGATGAAGGAGGTAACCTAGTGACAGATGATGTGGGGAAAGCTGAAGTACTCAATGCTTTGCCTCTGTATTCACGGACAAGGTCGGCTCCTGGACTTCTGCGCCAAGTGACGCAAGATGGGATGAAGATGGACAGCCCGTGGTGGGTAAAGAACAGGTTAGGAACTATTTAGAAAAGCTAAACGTACATAAATCCATGGGTCCGGACTTAGTGCATCCAAGGGTACTGAGGGAGTTGGCAAATGTCATTGTGGAGCCTTTGGCTATTATCTTTGAAAAGTCGTGGAGATCGGGAGAAATCCCGAATGACTGGAAAAAGGCAAATGTAGTGCCCATCTTCAAAAAAGAGAAGAAGGATGATCCAGGGAACTATAGGCCGATCAGTCTTACCTCGGTTCCTGGAAAAATCATGGAAGGGATCCTTAAGGAATCCATATTGAGGCACTTGGATGAGAGGAAAGTGATTAGGAATAGTCAGCATGGATTCACACAGGGCAAGTCGTGCCTGACCAATCTGATTAGCTTCTATGATGAGGTAACTGGCTCTGTGGACGTGGGAAAGTCAGTGGATGTGATATACCTTGACTTTAGCAAGGCTTTTGATACGGTCTCCCACAATATTCTTGCCAGCAAGTTAAGGGATTGTGGATTGGATAAATGGACGGTAAGATGGATAGAAAGATGGCTAGAAGGCCGGGCTCAGCGGGTAGTGATCAATGGCTCGATGTCAGGATGGCGGTCAGTTTCTAGTGGAGTGCCCCAAGGTTCTAGGACTAGTTTTGTTCAATATCTTTATTAATGATCTGGATGAGGGGATGGATTGCACCTCAGCAAGTTTGCGGATGACACTAAGCTGGGGGAGAGGTAGATACGCTTAAGGGCAGAGATAGGGTACAGAATGACTTAGACAAATTGGAGGATTGGGCCACAAGAAATCTGATGAGGTTCAACAAGGACAAGTGTAGAGTCCTGCACTTGGGATGGAAGAATCCCAAGCATAGTTACAAGCTGGGTACCAACCGGTTAAGTAGTAGTTCTGCAGAAAATGACCTAGGGGTTACAGTGGATGAGAAGCTAGATATGAGTCAACAGTGTGCCCTTGTAGCCAAGAAGGCTAATGGCATATTAGGTTGCATTAAGAGGAGCATTGCCAGCAGATCCAGAGATGTCATCATTCCCCTTTATTCAGCTTTGGTGAGGCCGCATCTGGAGTATTGTGTCCAGTTTTGGGCCCCCCACTACAAAAAGGATGTGGACGCATTGGAGAGGGTCCAGCGGAGGGCAACCAAAATGATTAGGGGGCTGGAGCATATGACTTATGAGGAGAGGCTGAGGGACTTGGGTCTGTTTAGTCTGCAGAAGCGAAGAGTGAGGGGGGATTTGATAGCAGCCTTCAACTTCCTGAAGGGAGGTTCCAAAGAGGATGGAGAGAGGCTGTTCTCAGTAGTGACAGATGGCAGAACAAGGAGCAATGGTCTCAAGTTGTGGTGGGAGAGGTCCAGGTTGGATATTAGGAAAAACTATTTCACTAGGAGGGTGGTGAAGCACTGGAATGGGTTACCTAGGAAGTAGTGGAGTCTCCATCCCTAGAGGTGTTTAAGTCTCGGCTTGACAAAGCCCTGGCTGGGTTGATTTAGTTGGGATTGGTCCTGCCTAGAGCAGGGGGCTGGACTTGATGACCTTCTAAGGTCTCTTCCAGTTCTATGATTCTATGATTCTATGGATGCTCAGCACTTGTAATATCAAGCCTCTTTCTTAGGTGCCTGAACATGTTTGGGAAATGTTGGTCTAATCTCAGCTCAGTTTTCCCAACTATGCAATAGGTACCTATCCATACTTGTAAAGAACATTAACATTTTTACATGAAAAGTATTATATAAATTCTATACACTGTTTTATTATTAAAAGCTACACCGTGGATGACTATATATAAAGCATCACACTGCTTTTGAGACTAACTACATTCTGAAGGGGTTGATCAAGTCATCACCTTCAACTTCAAGGAGAAATATCAAAGCAAAGCATAACAATAATAATTTCTTTGCCTCATTCTCATTAGAAAGTTCTATTCCCATGTTGCTTCCTTACATTTCCACTGACATTACTTTCCAGGCATGAGTCAGAGAGGAATTACTGTCCAGTACAAGTCAATAAGCACTGCAATGAATGATCTATTTTGAAATAAATGGCTCAGTCTTCCACAGGAGCAAACATCTTTAGAAAGAATTCAAGGTACTCATTACCTCACAGAATTAAGCCCTGTTGCTGCCGGAAAAACAGCAATATTTATGAAATGCATATGAAAAGTGTCCCCTCTTTTTGTTAACATTTTTGTATGCAACCTCAGGCTAGAGGCATGAATATAGCTCTCTCTTGTTTGGCCGCAGAGTTACAGGCAGTGTTCCCTCTATCTAGTTTTCATTTATGTGCACAATCAATTTTATTATGTGCACCGAGGCATGTGCAGATGTGCACCACCACCAGGAACACATCTTGTCAACTGTTGGCACTGTTAGGCGCTCTGCCAATCAGTTGGGCAGCATTTGAATTTCTCCTTGGGTGGCAGCCCTAGCACTCAGCTTTCAGGAAACACTGGCTATGGGTGTCTGAGTTCTCCTATAAGGGTGCCTGGTACCTCCACTCAAGGAAACCCCTCAGAGTGCAAAAAACACAGAAGGATTATCTATTGGAGAAAATATTTAATATAAAATCTATTAGAGAGGAATGTTAGTCTGAGCACACACAAAAAATACTGCAATTCCCAGAGTAATAAAACAGTAACCAAAGCTTTAGTAGGTGTGGAGAACTCAGGATAGGGGACAATGAAGTGAAATGGGAACAGGTTAGGGGGTGAGATACAAACATTTGACTCACACTAACACAAAGTATTTCAGTGTTGTGTGAGAGAAGACATGTTTGACCTTCCAATCAGGGCCTGAGGGTGGAGGAGGAGGAAGCACATAAAGTCTCCTCCCGCCCTGCCCCCACCCTGCAAAGGAGAGCATGGCACTTAGAAGCACCGCACACTCCTGGCAGGGTGGGAGGAGACTTAGAATCATAGAATCAGAGAGCTGGAAAAGACCTTAGGAGGTCATCAAGTCCAGCCCCCTGCCCAAGGCGGGACCAATCCCAACTAAATCAACCCAGTCAGGGCTTTCTCAAGTAAAAGCATCGTCTGTTGGGGTATGTCTACACTTGCACCCTATTTCGAAATAGGAATGCAAATGAAGACAATCAAAATTGCAAATGAAGCTGGTATTTAAATATCCCGCACTTCATTTGCATATGCGTGTTATGGCGCTATTTTGAAATAGCGCTATTTTGAAATAAAATGCACTGTGTAGACGCATTATTTCTAGAGAAAACCCTTCTCTCGAACTAACCCTTATTCCTCATAAAATGAGGCTTAATAGGTATTTCAAGAGATGGATTTTCTCTCGAAATAGCGTGTTTACACAGTGCATTTTATTTAGAAATAGCGCCATAACACGAATATGCAAATGAAGTGCGGGATACTTAAATTCTGCTTCATTTGCAATTTCGAATGTCTTCATTTGCATCTCTATTTCGAAATAGGGTGCAAGCATAGACATACCCTTGTTCAAGGGGCAAACTCCCCCCCCAACAAAAAATCCTTGGCGTTCCTCATAAAAAAAAATTGTTTGGTGTTCCTCGGTCTTAAAAAGTTTAAGAGAGTTTAAGAAACACTGTCCCTAGGTAACCCATTCCAGTACTTCACCACCCTCCTAGTGAAATAGTTTTTCCTAATATCCAACCTAGACCGCCCCTACTGTAATTTGAGACCATTGCTCCTTGTTCTGCTATCTGTCACTACTGTAAACAGCCTCTCTCCATACTCTTTGGAACCTCCCTTCAGGAAGTTGAAGGCTGCTATCAAATCCCCCCTTACTCTTCTCTTCTGCAGACTAAACAAACCCAAATCCCTCAGTCTCTCCTCTTAGGTCATGTGCTTCATCCCCCTAATCATTTTGGTTGCCCTCCGCTGGACCCTCTCCAATGCATCCATATCCTTTCTATAGTGAGGGGCCTAGAACTGGACACAATACTCCAGATGAAATGTGAAATGGCTCATGCACACATAGTGGTACACTAGAAGTGGATGCAAGGCTCCACCCGTTCTCCAACCCTATTTATTCATTCCCTACCCAGCTGTATAGGAAAAGGAGTAGCACACTAGCTCTGATTCCTACCCATCTGTGCAGGTCCCAACTTCTTATGCCCTAGTACCGCCCTACGTGGGTGCACAGTAAAGCTTACCATTGAAGTCTGAGTAATTTCATAAAAAGAGTAAATGTCTCATTTGCTGCCAATGATGAGTGAGTGATTACTCTCTTCCTCCCCTGACATGAAGGGCTTTGTTTTATATGACAGACAGTTTACAGCACAGATACAAAGAAGGCTGTGTAAGTTTTAAATATCAACTGCCATAAGGAGGAAGAGAACCATAAAAAATTTGTAGATTGTGAACACAACCAAAAAGCCAGCAAAAACCATTTTAATTTAAGCAAAAAGCCTGACTTTCCTCTGACAGTGAAAGTAATGTTTAAGAAGACCCCTTATGGAGAAAATATTCACTCCACTATCTGACACACAAGTCCTATCTACAGGTTACTTTTATGACAACCTGCATAAGCAGCCAGCAGGCAGATGGACAGAAAACTGAATGCTTTGTTGGCTGCCTGCCATGCTCTGTATGGTGGCTGATAATAATACTTAATCAAATTCCTATCTGGGGTCTTTATCTTGCACCAATGTATGCATGTATTCACTTGTTATTTGGATCACGTCTCCTCAGTGCTAGTAACAATTTGAAAAGGATAACATTCACTGATATTTTTATTTCCCTTGCAGTGAAAGACAAGATTCCACCCTCCCTATCCACCCTCAGCTCCCAAGAAACATATATTGGATTATTGGCCTTCAGCTGAACTCTTTTACAAGGAGTTGTTTCCTTGCAGATTAAGGCTCTAACAGAAAGGCTTCCTGTTTATGAAATGGATAGAATTCATATACAGAGCTGAACTTGGCTAGAGTAGAGGATGAATTTTTTAAGGGGGCAGTAGGAGAACACACTGCATTACTGTTAATAAATCCTGGCCAGAGTGAAGATTCTAACAACTATCCATCCTTGGAGCTCTAAAGAGATTATCCAAGCCACAGACAAAAGAAGTTGTTCTTTAAAAGGCATATTTTACTGTTTGCTAACACCTCCATTTTTAAGGTGAAGCCTTCATAGATTATGTCTTGAGGACTAAAAAATTCTGCTCCAAGTTACCCTTGTTTTACTCCAAATTTTAATATTGCTGTAGCAGAGCTCAGGATCCTCCCCACAGTTTTTTGGGAAAAGGCACGTGTGGACGTGGAAGAGGGAGTTCTTTCGAAAGAAGAGGCCTCCAGGAAATAACACAGGTGCCCTGGTGGCCACTCCGTCCAGACTAATCACAACTTAAATGCGAGATAGCGTCCACATTGATTGGACGCTATCTTTAGAAAAAGCAGATGGCTTTTTCATTGCGCTTTTGCTATGTGGATGCTCTCTTCCGAAAAAGCTTATTTCGAAAGATCTCTTCTGGAAAAGCTTCTTCCGCAAGAAGCTTGCAATCTAGACGTAGCCTCAAATAGGTCTGCAGGCTATGGCTACGGCTATGAATGTATGTAGCTAGAAAAGTGGGCTCATAATGCTTTGCCTCCATCTTACACCATGGTGGCAGGCAGGCAAGTAGGGGGGCTGCCTCCCCACACAAGAAATACTAGCTCTAATCACCTAGCATTGTACAACCCAAGGGAGAAAAAAAGAAAGACAAAAGGTGGGCCATTAGGGTTAATGGGAAAACACAAATGTACTGGCTAGAATTTCCCTACCCTAAGCAATCATGAGCCGCCATGCCAGGAGAAAAGAAAAGAGAAATTTTTGAAAAGAGGCTTGAAAATGAAATCCTTATCCAGAAATGAGGGATAGCCTCAAGTCAGGGGACTGTCTGTGAACACTGGAGTCCCGTTATGGTTAGGGGGCATACTCAGAGGTGCTGACTCCATGAGTGGCACAGAGATTAGAAAGAGCAGAAACAAATGAAGTATTTAGTATGTGTCATGTTTTTGGATTTTAAAGTGAGCAGACAGATTACTGTTGCACCCATGGGGTGGGAGTTGCCCCACATTCTGTACAAAGTGGGCCATGTGAGGTGTCAAATGAAAGCTTATGCTCTGCTGATTCTATGTAGGACACCCATGTACTTGTATGATTTTTGTATGTGAAGTTATGAATATGGGCTCTGTTCTTTTATTGTAAATGTTCTCTGTCTGGGAGGGAGCAATAGGCCTGGACTGCCTAGTGTGAGGAACTTCAGGGGGTAGCCGAGTTAGTCTGTTACAGAAAAAAACAACAAATGGTCTGGTAGCACTTTATAGACTAACAAAACATGTAGATGGCATCATGAGTTTTTGTGGGGATTGTTCAGTGAATGGCTGTGCTAACTAGCACTACTTCATGGACAATGGCTCTCAAAGTGGCCAATACATACCTGAGGAATGCGTCTGAAAGCCTGCAGACCAGCCAGTGCATAATGGCTACTTGCATGTGAAACACAGACAGGTCACTTGATCATGTGACCAGCTCCAGTTTGGGAGACACCAGCAATATAAAAATCCCATGAAGCTGTCTCTATCTTGTCTTCAGTCTTGCTCCTCATTCCAGATGCATCCTTGCTAGGGACAGAAAGCTGGGAAGGATTGCTGACCCATCCGGATACAGGACATGCACCAGAGACGTTTAAGCTAGCAGTTTGTAACACCTCTGCTAAGAGCCTGCATCGAGAAATTGGTAATTAGTGTATGTAATGTATTCTCCTTAACAATCTTACTCTCAACCTTTTCTTTCTTTTATTAAGAAAACTTGAGATTTTAGATTCTAAAGGATTGGCTCAGTGTGCTCTTGTGGGTAAGATCTAAAGTAAATTGACCTGGCACTGTGACTGGTTCTTTGGGACCGGAGGGATCTGTTTGGAGTTGGTGAGATCGGGTTTTATAACCTCTCACCTGTGTGTAATGTCTGGGGCTGATCGTGGCATAGGGAAAGCTGGGGTTTCTGAGGGGTTTTGCTCGTGAGGCTTCCTGCTGGCCAGAATGGCAGCTGAAACACTCTGTGTCACTGTTTTGTGGCCTATTTGGGAAGGGTGTCCAGTAGAGGGCTGTAAGTAGCCCTGGTTTTGAGCAATGCACCCTGAACTGACACCTTCAGTGGTGCCCAGACCCGACCCTGTCCATCACAGTATGGAAGTGCAACAGTCAAGGTCCAAACACCCAAAGGAAGAACTAGGGATCTGAAATCCAAAGAATAAACAATTAATTGATCATATATGATGTTTTATAAAAAAATACACTAAGTAAGATCTTTTATTAAAGCTGGCAATATCTTAAACATAACTATTATGAGATGGGTCTAGAGCAGGGGTGGGCAAATACTGGTCCGCAGGGAGGATCTGGTTTGCCACTGAGCCTCTGATGGGCCACCACACCACCGTATTTACTAACATCTTCACAGGTATGGGGGATCATAGCTCCCCCCATTCCTGGCCAATGGGAGCTGAGATCACCCATACCAATGGGAGCTGGATCACCATTACTATGGAGGTGCCAGTAAATATAGCAGCAGCGGCCCACTAGGGGCTAACCCTGGTGAACTGCTTACGTTTCCTGGAGCACCAATGGAAAACAAGAGTGGGTACTCAGCACCTGTTTCTCAGCAGTTTGGTGGTGGGTGGGAGGCACGATGGAGAGCACAGGGGCAAGAAGAGGTGGAGCTGTGGGGGATAGGGAGGGTGCAGCACCCACCCAGAAAAATGAAAGTCAGCACCAATGCATTGGGAAATTGTTCAAATTCCATAAATAATGAATATAAGACAAGGGAATTTATTCAGGATAGAAGCTAAAGCCTGAAGATTTGTCTCTATGTGTATTTTCTGTGTAACTTGTATGTTTCTGTTTCCCTGGCTATTTCATTTTCAAATCTGATTTTGCTATTTAAAATATTTTATTTATTTCTACTTCCAGCAGATCTCTGACATGCAAACTTCGTGTGCCAAAGTGAGCTGATAACACCAGGCTGTTTTCACATCTTTGGTAGATAACGAACCAGAAAAGAAAAAAGTCGCAGTGCCTGGTAGTTAAGAACGCAGAACAAACAGATTTGGAGACGCTTGGGACCAGAAAGGCTATTGGGCCACCCTGCAAGGGGTAACTAAGCTGGTGGAAGCTTGATTGCTGGTGCCAGGGCCCTCAGCAGTGACTGTGTGAGTGCTCCAGGACTGGAGCACCTATGGAGAAAAAAGTTAGTGGGTGCTCAGCATTCACTAGCAGCCAAGCTCTCCCCTTCCCCCCAGAGCCTCTTGCCCATAGGCAGCCCCACTAACCAACTCCACCCACAGTTCACAGCTGTCTGGCAGTGGTCAGGACACTTCAGTAGGGAGGAGGAGGAAGAGGAATGGGGGGAGGGATTCTCGGAGGGAAGAGGCAGGATAGGGGCTTGGAGGAAGTGGTGAAATGGGAGCAGAACTGGTGCAAGAAGCGGAAGGGTGAGGGTAGGGCATTGGGGAAAGGAATGGAGTGGGAGCAAGGCCTGGCTATCCAGTAACTCAGTGTCTATTGTCAGGACTTTGAGCCATCACAGTAAGACATCCAAAGTTACAAAGCAGGTACTGAGAGAACCCCTTTACTGGTCTGGGTGTTCCCCAAACTGTCACAGGGAGTGATTTATTAATGCTTACGCTAAGCCTCAGAGCATGTGTAGCATGAGTTAGATGTTGAAGATGGCTGCCCATGCTGTTAATGCGAGTGTTCAGCCTGACACTCAGTCCCAAGTGCTTACTAAATATTATCTCTCAGAGCCAGCCTGGGGCTGGATATCAGGGGATCAAGCATCCCAAAGACCACAAGGTCCTTGTTTATTGGTGGGTATGACAGCAACACCACTCTTGCCTGAGCCAGCACAGGTGGCAGTAGAAAAGCATGCCACTTGTATTGTGGTAGCCCAAGGCCTTCAGCGATCACTTAAGATATGTCTACGCAGCACTGAAGAGCGAACTTCCTAGCCTGGGGCCAGAGACTTGTAGTAGCATTGTGGATGCTAATGCACCAAAAGTAGCTGTGTAGGAAGCACTTTGATGTTGTGGTTCAGAATATGTTTCTGAATTAGGCCCATTTTTGGCTTGAAATGACCCTGACCCTTGCATTTTTTCATAAACTTAGAATAGGGGGAGAGTGAGTACAACCACATGGCAGCCAGCAAAAGTTAGAAAGAAGAAACACATTGTTGGCAGGCTTGGACAAACTGTCTGGAAAAGTCAACAAACCAGCATGAATCTCAAACTTTTGCCTCAAACCAAATGCAAACTTTGTTTTAGACTGAAATTGGTTTAAGTTAGTCCCATAGTGAGATTTGGGAATCCTATTCCAGCAAAGTTCAAGAGTCACTGGCAGGTCAAATCTGGCCCAAATCAAGCTTATGTAAAAATAAGTTTTTACAAAAACTTGCCCTGTGAAAGCAAAAAAGTTACTAGAAACAGATTATAAAGTGAAATGGCCTCTTTATTGTAACTGTTCAATTTGAGAGAAAAAAAACCCCAAACAGTATAAGCACTAAACAGTAAACAAAATTTTTTAAATAGTTAGTTTAAATTATTTTAGGTGTGTAAATACATGTGCACACACACACACTCTTTTTCATGTTACAAAGAAGAAAAACATCTTTTGGTTACAATTTCACCTCCCAATAGTATAGTAAGTAAGAAAGTAGCTTAGCCACATTTTTATATTATTTTCATATAAACAAAGTATCTTCGGTGTACAACATGCAAAGATAAAAGAGTCTAACAGCCTTATTGTCAGTATAGGGAATTATCATCTAACAAATTACATCTAAAAAAAAAAAAATCAGCTACCCTTCGACAGAAAAGCAGAAAAAATAATACTTCAGTCTAACCCTACCACACCAGCAGCACTAACCTCAATAAGCAATCTCAGAGTTCTTCCCCCTTCTTCCTGCCTAGAACAGTAAAAAGGTTACACTTCTCACAATATTTAACCAAAGCATAACAGCTTGATCTCTTGATCTGCCTTTACAGCATGTTATCCTGTAACGTGCTGAGTGTCCTTAGCTTCAACTCACGGTACTGAGACTTGAGGGCTCAATCCAGGGGGAAGTAGCAAAATTATGACAATTCAATGTAGCAGGGACATGAGTAAAAATTTAAGATTATGGAAAGTATAGTGAAAGGGAGACACAGCGTATACCGTGGTAAGACTCTGAAGGTTGTACAGAGTCCATCAACCTGATAAGAAACAGATGACTTAGGGTCAGCTTAGAAGGTAGTTATCAGATCTGAGACAGAACTTTGCAAAAGTAATGCTACCAAACACTGATAAGAAATGGAAAGCAGCTGGCTGAGATAGCCTTGGGGGCACAACAACTAAAGGAGGAGAACACATTCTTACTGGTAAAGTCTCAAACTTGGTTGCAAAAATATTTTTTTAAATATGAACAGTGTGTAAAAGTCCCAGAGGAGTAGCCATGTTAGTCTGTAAGTGAAAAGTCTTTAAGAGCAACAAATAGTCCTGCAGCATCTTAGAGACTAACCAAAAATGTAGATGGTATCTGAGCTTTTGTGGGCACAACCCACTTCTTCAGATGAGTGGAGTTTAAGAAATCCGGGTTCCAAATGAAGCTCATGATACCATCTACATTTCCGGTTAGTTTCTAAGGTGCTACAGAACAGTGTGTAAGTTTCACAGGAATTGCCTCTAAAGAAAGAGAAAAATCATTTCGATTTCAGGCCCAGAAAAAATTACTCTGATAATACTGAGCTCATCATTCATCAATGCATAAGAGCAATCTCCAGCAGATATATCAGAAAACTGGAGAGTGCAAACTAAAGGTCTACTACTATGTGGTCCATTCATTTCATTATTTTCATCGAATAAGTATATCTGCAAGTGCTGCAAAATCCCAGCTGTTTTGGGAGAACATTTATAGATCATCATCTCTGCTTTGGGATGAAGATAGTGTTTCAGATATCCGATAACATGCTAGTGACCCACACATCAACACCATGAAAGATCATGAAAAATCTCTTGCTTTCATAAGACCTTTTAACAATCAAAGCCTTAAAGTCCTTGTACTTCAAAATACTAAAATCTCTCTCTCTCCACTAGATCTACATCATTACAATTTGATATTTTAATACTCTTAATGTGACATATGTTTTTCAACTCAAACCATGCCAGTTACTGCCAAAGAGTTTTCATCCTGCCTCTCTCTCATTTGAGCAAACAAAATAGTTGGGTTCAGCCATCACCTGAGTTGTACCACTGATTATTCTTAGGTCCAATGAGAAGCTAAGATTCAGCCATGACTATCAGCAGACAGGCAGGCTGCAGTTGACCTTTTGGAGTGGCACAAGTTTATTTAAACTAAAGTCATGTCTCCACTTACCAGAGGATTGAGGCTTCGGCAATATATCTTCTGGGGATCAATTTAGCTGGTCTTTACTAGACCTGCTAAATAGAATGCTGAGGGTGCCCTCATCAACTGCAGTACTCCCCACTGTCACAAGGAGTAAGGGAAGTTGATGGGAAAATTTCCCCCATCAACCTCCCACTGTGGGGCTGCTCCAGAAAAACGATGCAAGGTATGTCGACTCTAGCTATGCAAATCATGTAGCTGGAGGTACATATTTTGCATTGATTTTCTCCTGCATTGTAGATCTGGCCTAAACAAAACCAGTGGTCACGGTCAGTGGTATTTTATTCACATGATAGACAAGTGGGGTGATATATTAAATACAATAGCTGAATCCCAGCTGTCAGGGAGGAATATATCACCCACAAACAACACAGTTGTACTTCTGGTTTTAACAGAACACAGTAGGACACTCATAAATGTTGGAAATGGAGTTCAAGACATAATGTAAACTTATTGGGATAATTCAATACATACCCCAAAAATCTGAACAGCTATGAAACAGGTCTGCAGCATGAGAGCCATAGGCATGAGTCAGCTTGCATGAGATAGCCATGGGGTTTTCTTTCTATGTAGACATCCACAGCATGAAAGGATCAGGCCATCAATGACTAAGTTACACAAAGCAACATCATTTTAAGCATTCAGTGCCTGAATGCTTCATCGTAAAAAATTGGGGTGAAATCTTGGCCCCATTGAAGTGAATAGGAAATTTGCCATAGACTTTGAAGTGACCAGAATTTCATGTTGTGCATGGAAATAATGAATTTCATGATCAGGACTTAGAGCTAATGGCTATTTGCTTTAGTAAGGATTGAGAGACATGAGCTTTCACTTTGAAATATTTGTGTACAATATTACTACTACTACTGCTACTTTTGAGTATCAGAGAGGTAGCTGTGTTAGTCTGAATCTGCAAAAGCGGCGAAGAGTCCTGTGGCACCTTATAGACTAACCAAAGTGTTGGAGCATAAGCTTTCGTGGGCAAAGACCCACTTCGTCAGATGCATGTAGTGGAAATTTCCAGAGGCAGGTATAAATATGCAGCCCAGAATCAGGCTAGAGATGACGAGGTGGATCCAATCAGGGAGGATGAGGCCCACTTCTAGTAGCTGATCTGGAGGTGTGAATAGCAAGAGAGGAGAAGCTGCTTTTGTAGTTAGCTAGCCATTCACAGTCTTTGTTTAATCCCGAGTTGATTGTGTCAAACTTGAAGATTAACTGTAGCTCAGCAGTTTCTCTTTGAAGTCTGGTCTTGAAGTTTTTTTGCTGCAGGATGGCTACCTTTAGATCTGCAATTGTGTGTCCAGGGAGATTGAAGTGTTCCCTACAGGTTTTTGTATATTGCCATTCCTAATATCTGATTTGTGTCCATTTATTCTTTTACGTAGGGACTGTATATATATATATATATATATATATATATATATATATATATGTGCAGGAGAATGAACAGTACTAATGAATGCTACTATTGTTGTCTTATATCCCTATAGTCTCAGAAGGGTAGCCGTGTATTCTGCAACTTTAAAAAAACCTTAAAAAACAACAATGGTCCAAATATATATATATAAATAGTATCATGCGCGTTTGTGAGCACAAAAGCTCATGATGCTAGCTATATATTTTTTGGTTAGTCTCTAAGTTGCTACAGGACGATTGTGTTTTTTATATATATTCCTATAGTTCCTTTCATTCCAAAGTGCTTTGTAAGCATTATGTTTAAGAATCACTTAACCCATTCCTGAAGTGTTGTCCTTTCAGGAACAGAAGATACTTCATAGTAGTACAGAAAATATCAATACAGTAAAATAATCTGAGTCAGGAAATGAAGAATACTGTATCCAATTGAAACAACATCAGGAATTTAGGTAAGCAGAATGGAATGTACTTAATCTGATTTTAACCCAGACATGAGTAAACACCGCTATTCATCCAAATACTGATGTGCCCACAAAATAATGAGGATTATGGTTTCATGCAACATCCAAAAGACACTGGAGCTAGGCAGGTCTGATATCAAACTGGTGAAATCAAGAATAGCTAAGGGAAGTTAATATAACCTCAGTGTAAAAGCAATGTAACATCAGAATCAGGCACAGTATCTCCAACACAGAGCAGGTGCACTGGTACAGTATTCATTCAAAGATTATCATCAAAATTACTTCCTGGGGCATTTAGGAATTTCCTTTGAGGTCTCCCATCTAATTACCAATCAGACTCCAGTCTAATTAGCTTGTAAGAACTAAGATGAGCCCAGGCTAAAGTGCAGCCCTGAATAATAAAAAGTCTCTTCTTCCTAAAGTAAACATTCCACAAACAAACCAAAGCTGAATTTAAATCCTAGATGCCAGAAGCATGACTTTTCTGTTTATGATCCAACTTCATTGAAATTAAAGGGAATTGAATTGGGCCGTCATGGGCCTAATCCAAAACTCATTGACAAATAGATTTTTTTTCTGTTGAGTTAATCTTACAATAAGGCCAAATATGGACAGTGGCATGATTCAAGGACTCTGACCACTAATCCAGATATAAATCTTATTCACTGTGTAACCATGGGTATGACTTTTACACTAGGGCACTTCTAAACTATGGGGATGATCAACGCTACTGCTGTCAATCTTTTGGAGTTCAATTTAGCAGCTCTAGTGAAGACACGCTAAATCGGACTCAGAGGATGGCCCCTCAACACCAGTACTTCTGCTCCTTGCGAGGAGTAAGGGAAACCAATGGGAGTGTTTGCTCCCATCAATCTCCCACTATTAGGATGGGGATTTAAAATATGTCAACTCTACCTATGCAATTAACATAGCTGGAGTTGCGTATCTTAAGTCAACCTTCCTCTCCAGTGTAGACCAGGCCTTAGTGTCTCCATGTGTATTTCCTCATTTGTAAAACAGAGATATTAATTCTGTACTGCCATTATCTCGCAGGGGTGCAGTGCAGATTATTAATGAATGTACAGAAATTTGCATAAACAAGAAGTCCTGTGGCACCTTATAGACTAAGGCTGCGTCTAGAATGGCATGATTTTGCGGAAATACTTTTAACGGAAAAGTTTTTCCGTTAAAAGTATTTCCGCAAAAGAGTGTCTAGATTTGCACGGATGCTTTTGCTCAAAAAGTGCTTTTGCGCAAAAGCATCCATGTCCAGTATAGATGTGATTTTGCAAGAAAGCGCGATGGCCATTTTAGCCATCGGGCTTTCTTCTAAAAATTAAGGTGCCTGTCTACTGGCCTCTTGCGCAAGTATTCTTGCGCAAGAGGGCTTATCCTGAGCCGGAGCGTGAAAGTATTTGCAAGAAGCACTGATTTTGTACATTACAAAGTCAGCAAATTCACGCAGCCAGTGTAGACAGCTGGCAGTTTTTGCGCAAAAGCAGCTGCTTTTGCGCAAAATCTTGCCAGTCTAGACGCACCCTAAGGGTATGTCTACACTTACACCCTCTTTCAAGAGAGGGATGCAAATGAAGACATTAGAAATTTCAAATGAAGCTGGGATTTAACTATCCCACACTTCATTAGCATATTCGCGTTATGGCGCTATTTCAAAATAGCGCTATTTTGAAATAACAGGCGCTGTTAAGACGTGGTTATTTCGAGAGAAAACCCTTCTCTCGAAATAACTGGTAAACCTCATTGTATGAGGAATAAGGGTTATTTCAGCATCTGTTATTTCACAATAGTGCTACAGTAAACTTCCGATAATCCGGCACCTTTAGGACCCAGGGGGTGCCGGATTATCAGATATGCCAGACTATCGGAAGGGGAGGCTATAAGGGATCTAGGGTGGTGTGGGGGGGATGCCACCCCAGGCTCCTTATAGCCCCCCCTTCCGATAGTCCGGCTCTGCCCCAGGCGTCCCCATTCAGCCGCTGCTGGTCAGTTTCAGCAGCAGCTGAATCGGATGCGTCGCGTAGAGCAGCTGGTGCTGCCGGGTTGGTCGGTAGGCGCCACCCCTGGTGCTGGGAGACCAACCCGGCAGCACCCCAGTTGCTCTTGGGGATGCTTGGGGCAGAGCATCTGGGGTGCTGCTGCCGGGTTGGTCCCGCAGCGCCGGGGCAGCGCTACGGACCAACCCGCAGCACCCCAGCTGCTCTGCCCCAGGCGTCCCCAAGTCAGCTGCTGCTGAAACTGATCAGCGGCTGATTCCAGGAAGCCCGGGGCAGAACAGCTCTGCCTCGGGCTTCCCGGAGTCAGCCACTGGTCAGTTTCAGCGGCGGCTGAATCGGGGACAGCTGGGGTGCTGCCAGGTTGGTCCCGCAGAGCCGAGGGGCAGCGCTACGGGACCTACCGGCAGCACTCCAGATGCTCTGCCCCCGGATTCCCCGATTCAGCCGCTGGTCAGTTTCAGCAGCAGCTGAATCGAGAAAGCCGGGGGCAGAGCAGCTCCAATGGTCCAGCTGCCCGGAGCACTTCCAGGTTCCTGATGGTGTCGGACCATCAGGAGTGCCGGACCATCAGATGCCGGACCAATGTAGTTTTACTGTATTTTGAAATAGCGCCATAACACGAATATGCAAATGAAGCACGGGATATTTTAATCCCAGCTTCATTTGCAATTTCAAATGTCTTCATTTGCATCCCTCTCTCAAAAGAGGGTGCAAGTGTAGATATACCCTAACAGATTTATTGGAGCATAAGCTTTCATGGGCAAAGATCCACTTCGTCAGATGTGTTGGTATATGTTGTATGGTAGTCTGATTATTAGCCAGTGAGATTAATAGTGAGAACTGTGGTACTAAACAGCACATTGAAAATTGATTCAGGCATAATTTTGTTTTGCCTATTGCCATTAAAAGGTTAAAAACTTCAAATTCTTGTTAAAAAACTCCAACCTCAACCAGAGAGAATTTATTTACTATTATGCAGCAGAATGAGATTTGACAAAGGTTTTATGGGATTAACTGTTTCAAAGTATCTGTCTCTTCATAAACTGCAGTATATGGATCGGTGTTTAAATAATATCTACTTGAACATCAGTCAATCTCCTGAAAACAAGCTTGCATAAACTAAGATGAGCAAGGGCAAGAGTCTTATTCTGATCTTTTAGATTTAGAAACATGTATCTTGGATTTAACCAAATATATCTTCGTGTAAGAAAAGATTATTAGGATTATCTACTTTTGCATGGTTTGATTGTGTAGTCAGGATTAGTTGATGAGGGAAATTTGAGTTCAGTGGGTCAGATTCATCATTGGTTTAACTTCAAAGATTTCAGAGGAGATTCACTAGCAAAGAATTTGACTCAGAAAATCTGGATCTCTTCTCACATAATAAAACTGATTAAGATCAGTACTAATTAATAGGCTAAAATTCACTCTTGATAGAACTACAGTGAAGGTAACAGTTGCACCACTGATGAATGTGGCCCCTCAGCTCCCCCCCAACATATGCCTGTTTTAGTTTCAAGGGGAAAAAAAGTCTAATTTACTGTAGTACTCTGTTTGCTGTCTGCTTTAAAATATGTACAAGCCCTCACCTCAACATATATCATTTCAAAGCTAGTGAGATTTGGATTTAAATTTAAATATAATAGCACTCTTCATCTTAAATTACATGAAAATTATAGACGCATAAAGCATGTGTGAAGATATGTTCCACTGGTTTCAGCCAAGCAATCTTTCCTCTTATCGGTGGGGCATGTCTACACTAGGAAAGTAATTTGAAATTACTAAATTTGTCTTAATTCCTGATTTAACGAATTCAAACTAGCCTGTCCACGCTATGATGAAGCCTCGTAATTAGTCCGAGGCAGGCTCTGACGCACTTCCTCAGACTTAGAGCCCCAGGAAGCACTAGGGAGCAATTAGTTCAAATTACTCTGGGAGTAATTATTTTGAAATAGTGGCACCGGAGCATCCACAATACCTTTATTTTGAAATAACTATTTTGGAATTAGTGTTACTCCTGATGAAAAGCAGGAGAATAGATTTTGAATTCTACGGCCCATTATTTCAAAATAATGGGCTTGATATTATGGACACTCCGCTTATAAATTTGACCGTGGGGCGGGGAGTTATTTCAAAATAAAGTCCTAATGTAGACCAGGGCTGGGACAGATCCTTAGCTGGCATAAAATGGCATATCTCCACTGAAATTAAAGAAGCCAAATGGATTTACTCCAGTTGAGAATCATATTACACATGTATGTGACTATTTTGTATTAACTAGGATTCTTATCACTATATGGAAAGCATTAGAATTAAATCCACAACATATATAAAAATAAACTAAGGATGTCAAGTGATGAAAAAATTGTGATTAATCATGCAATTAAAACATTTAAATTAATTGCACTGTTGAATGATAGAATACAATATATTTAAATATTTGGGGGTTTTTAAAATAATTTTCAGATATATTGATTTCAATGTAATACAGAATACAAAGTGTACAGTGCTCATTTTATTTTTGATTACAAATACTTGCACTAAAAAAAGAAATATTTTTCAATTAACATAATGCTACTAGGGTAGTGTAATTTCTTATGAAAGTAGAATTTACAAATGTAGAATTATGTACACAAATAACTGCATTAAATAAAACAAAGTAAAACTTTACAGCCTACAAATCCACTCAGTCCTACTTCTTGTTCAGCCAATTTCTCAGACAAACATGTTTGGTTACAATTTGTGGAAGAAAATGCTGTCTGGCTCTTGTTTATAACATCACCTGAAAGTGAAAACAGGCATTTGTATGTAGCTGGTGTTGCAAGCAATTTACATGCCAGATGTGCTTAAAAAAAAAAAAAAAAGCCATGTATGTGTCTCTTCATGCTTCAACCACTATTCCAGACGACATGCATTTATGCTGCTCGTGGGTTCTATTCAATAAGTATTCAAAGCATATGTTCATTTTCATCATCCGAGTCAGATGACACCAGCAAAAGATAATTATTTTTGTGGTGTAGGTTCTATAGTTTCTTTATTGGAGTGTTGTTCTTTTAAGACTTCCAAAAGCATGCTCCACATCTTATTCCTCTCAGATTTTCGATGGCTCTTCAGAATCCTAAACCTTGGGTTAAGTGCTATAGCTACTTTTAGAAATCTCAGATTGGTACCTTCTTTGTGTTTTATCAAATCTGCTGTGAAAGTGTTCCTAAAACAAAAATGTGCTGGGTCATTGTCTGAGATTGCTATAACATGAACTATATTGCAGAATGAGAGTAAAACAGAACAAGGGACATGCAATTCTCCCCCAAAGATTTCAGTCACAAATTTAATTAACACATTTTTTTAAATCAGCATGGAAGCATGTCCTCTGGA
Source organism: Rafetus swinhoei (assembly GCA_019425775.1). Taxonomy (NCBI): domain Eukaryota; kingdom Metazoa; phylum Chordata; order Testudines; family Trionychidae; genus Rafetus; species Rafetus swinhoei. The sequence goes on from CM033440.1 coordinate 32,956,985, forward strand.
ATGATGTCCAAAACATGAAGGCACATATAAATATTTAGCATATTTGGCACACAAAGACTTTGTAATGCCAGTTACAAAAGTGCAATGCAACATCTGTTCTCACTTTCTGGTGACATTATAAATAATAAGTGGACAGCATTATCTCCCAAAAACATAAGCAAACTGAACAAAAAGTAGAAAAGAGTGGACTTGAGGCTCTGAAGGTTTAAAAATCTACATTTATACGTTATACTTTTGATATAAATAATACACTACAATACATGTATTGGGTATACTGAAATATCCTATTTCTTGTGTTTATTTTTATAGTGCAAATATTTATAATAAAAAAAATATAAATTGAGTACTGTATACTTTGTATTGTATTGTATTGTAATAGGAATCAATATATTTGAAAATTTAGAAAAACATCCAAATATTTTACAAATTTCAATTGGTATTCTATTGTTTAATCGTGATTTAAAAAATTAATCACACTTATTTTTTTTTAGTGAATCATGAGAGTTAACTGTGGTTAAATCAATAACCCTAAAGTAAACCCCTTTTTTTAAAGCTCCACCATTGTCTGTAAAGGCCATAGCAGAAGATTAATATTAAAGAGCTAATGCTATAGAAGCTTTGGTATTTTTTCCTTGCTAATTAAATTTTTAAAATCACATTTGAATTCCAAGTATTTTTAATCTAAAGGTGTAATTTTGATTCCTACTATAACTATCTTTGTGGGTGATATGGTTCATGAAATACCTAACAGTGAAAATGTTGTTTAATTTACACCTGCTATGTGCTAGGGATCTATTAAAATCATTGTTCTATCACATTCCTACAAATGAAATGGTACCAGTTAGATAAATTCTATTCCATTCTATTTTTGGAGTATGGAATCTGGTTGTAGCACAGTTTATTTGTATATTGCTGGCTATACCCTTATGGAAGAAAGTAACCAAAAAGTCCTTGTTTCCGTTGGCTTGAACATAATTATAAATCTCTTTTATGGACATTTCTTTCTTTTTTCCATATACTGAAACACAGTAGTATGTTCCCAGAATGATAATAATCTATTTCTCTCCTCACACTACTGAGCTGGCAGTGACCTCACCTGACCCAATTGAAATTGATTTTGTTGTTGAACTCCTAGCTAGTGCAAATTAATCTTAGATCTATACAAGATCAGGGAAGCAAGACACAGAGTACAAAGACTCAAGTAGCAAGGGGAAAAATTAGTTTGGGAGAAGGTATTTTAAGTTTGGAAAGATAAATGGTTACAATGACTTCCTTTGATAGAACATCTGTAGCAAAAAGAGAAGAGAATGACAAGGGCTCTGAGAAAAAGCTGTAATATAATAGCCTAATTTCCTGCCTGGTCCTGCAGAAATATCTATCTGTTTCTGACAGCTGATGAAAATGCACCAGGATTTGATTTGCTCTCTAGTGTGGGACAAGTTCAGTCCCATCTCTCCCTCAGGCTACATGGCTACAGCAGATGGGCACTGTCTCTAGTTTCCGCCTCCTTCGTTATGGATTCATCGCTATTGACTATCTTTTTTTTCTTAATGGTATTCATGGCCCTTAGTTCTCTAGTTTATCTTCTTGTTTTCAAATATAACAATCGGTCTCTCCTTATTGATTTACTCCTTCCACCTTTGTTCACTTTGCTTGCATGCTATATTCCTTTCCCTCACTCCATGTCTGTCTTATCTGTTTAGTTTATAAGCTTTTCATGGCAAGAACATTTCACTGATTGGCGTGTGTACATGACCTTGCACAATTATATCCCATTATTATATGATCCTTAGCCCCTATAATAATTAACACAGTTATCATAACTGGATACTTGAAACACTTTGCACAACAGTATTTTTTTAGTATCATTAAGAAAATTTGATGACTAAACAGCAAACACAAATCCCATCACTTCATTTTTCTTTAAAGATTCCAATTATAAACTAACACACTGATTTTTTTTTTAACCATCTGTAAAAGGTTCCTGTAAACACTACAGTCTTTGACAGAATCCAAGGATATTTGATATTATAAGGCCCTCACAGACCATATTATTATAACAATCAACCCCTCATGCCTGATTCACATGCTAACGAAGGTGAAACAGTGTAACAAATAACTTTTTGCCATAAAATTTAAAGAACTGTACCTATGAAATTTTGTGCAAAAATTTATATCCAAAAATAAACGTTAATATTGTGCAGCCAAATGTTGAATGATTTAAGGAGAATAAATTCAAAAGACTTAATCAGGTACAATGAAACAGAATTTAACTTATTGCAGACTTCAGAAAAATTTGGGGCAGAATAAATAAGAGTACCCAAAGGCCTGAAACTCTCCCAGGCAATCAGTATCTGAATCCACTCTTGATCAGCTGCTTTGGTTGCAGTTACAGTCATTGACCTATTTTTCTAATTCAGTTGCATCTTTTGTGTTGCAAAAGCCCTTCTAGATCATCCTCAGCCTCTCCCCCCAGGAACAATAACTTTATCAAAGTAATATTTTATTACCAATACATAAGTTTAAAACTATTACACTTGGAATTTAAGTAAACTTCTAAATAAAGAAATGGATATGTCAGTGGCAACAGAACATCAAAGCTCTTAAGGCTTTGTCTAGACATGGGTTTAAAGGTTTGTGGTGAGAATATGCAAGACAATGTGCATGCTCTAGAAGTTTAGTGTAGACAAAACAATGTATACTTTCACATCTGCTGTACTGGTTGGGTTAAAGCCTAAAGTGTCTATTGTCTTCTTTAGACTAGATTTTTACAGCAAGTTATTTAGAACATATTGGCAAAGAGTCCAAAAATCTCATTAAATCCAAATGTATACAAAGCCTAATATATGGACGTACAGCAGGACATAGTCCAGGGCATTGGTCAGGAATGGGAGTCAGACCTTAATTCTACCCTTGATCAATCTTGGCCAAGTCTCTACATCCTCCCACCTTTTGTCTCTCTTGCCCAATTATATAGTAAGCTCTTAGGGGCAGAGACTGATTTTCTCTTTCCATATTTGTATTTCTACAGCACCTAGCAAAATTGGGATCCCACTCTCAATGTTAGGTGCTACCATATCAAGATTAATATTACAAATAACAGCAATTAATTTATTGCAAAGGTCATAAACTCAAGCTGGCTGCTATTATCCCAACATTTATAAAAGATAGATTGTTTAAATGATTGTTCTGGGCAAAGTCAGAAAAAATATTAACATACCAATACACAATCTCTTACCCATAGTTGGTATTTTTATAAACATGAAAGATTCTTATTATTTAGATTTGAGGACACTTTGTAATAATTTATGAATATCACACTTGTTTGGCTGATTGTTGTAAGGAGATTTACTATATGAATGCCTGGAGTTAATTTAAAAAAGAGGCTGACTGCACACAGGCAGGACAGCGTACAACTGATTCACATAACTCTCTACCAAGATTTAAGAAGCAATGCAAAAACAATTCACTTGGATTTACCACTGAACCTCTTTTGAGCTCTCTGGACCTGCTTGTCAAAGGAGGAGAGTCCCAGTTAGTGTAAACAGATGAACTGAAAAGCCTGGAGAACAGCCAAATCCCCTTCTTGGGGTATAAAATGACTCACAAAGAAAGAGGTGGTTGCTGCAGCAATACCTTTCTCACACAGAGAGACTCTACTGGAGGGTCTAAAGAAACTAGGCCATCCTAATCTCCCTTCCAAGGGGTTAGACATGACTTGTATTTTTATCAATTGCTAATGTTAACATAAAGCAATACAAATTGGACCTCCGGCACCCTTGGGACCAGACTGGTCCCGAATGAGGGAATTTGCCAAACAATGGGAGGTCCCCTGACACTAGCCTTTCAGTCCACTGCTGGTTCCTTCGGTCCAGCTAGGGCTGCCTGCTGGCCAGCCTCAGCCCGAACTACAATACCTGCTGGATGGCATGTGGCCTGGCCACGCTGCTTCTGCTAGGCTGCTACGGCCAGGTTTCCCCTCCTGGGCTGCTGTGTCCAGACCCAGCCATCCTGCTGCCAGGTGGCACATGGCCCCAGCGGTGCTGTTTGTGTTGGGCTGCCACGGCCCAGCCTGTCTTCCCCCTCCTGGGCTACTGTGACTACAGCCCCAGGCCTGCTGCTGGGTGACAGGCAGCCCAGATAGTGCTCCACTGCCACCCAGGCTACCCCAGCATTGCCACTCACCTGGCTACTGCGGCCCCTCCACCACCAGACTCGTGGGGCTCCCAGCTATTGGCCCTTCTGCTCCAGGGTTCTCTCATCGGACCTGGATGTTGCTGGACGAGAGTGTCCCAGTTAAGGGAGGGGCAACCCATACTTTGATTTAAGAAGTCTGGCTAGTCATTTTGTATGTTCAGATAGGAAAAACCCTGCAGGTGCTAAGCTCAGACTTTCTGGGTAAGCATAGTTGATTAACTGGTTATGTAGCTCAGGAGCAAGTTTCAGAATGTGAGAATCTGTCACAGGAGAAGTAAAGACTGAAACTTCAGGCTCAGAGAGGCCTCCGAGGGATTAGAGATTCAACTAGCCCAGTAACCATGAAAATTAGTAGCACACAGAGGCTCAGTTAGAACCAGGCCCTCCCTCATTGTATTAACTCCTGTACAAACATACGATAGTAAACTCTTTGGTACAGGAATGTCAAAATAGAGACAAAGTGTGACAGAAGGATGTCACAGTGACCCACTGAGGAGATGACGGTAACAGAAATACAAGTTGGCCTCTAAGGCTACGTCTAGACTACATGGCTCCATCGACGGAGCCATGTAAAATAGTTTATTCGGCATAGTCAAAGAAGCGGGGATTTAAATAATCCCTGCTTCATTAAAATAAAAATGGCCGCCGCGCTGTGCCGACAATCAGCTGATCCAGCACAGCGCGGCAGTCTAGACGTTTCACGAGGCATACTGGGGCAGTTGACAAAGGCTTCCTTTGTCGACCACACCACGTCTAGACTGCTGCGCTGTGCCAGATCAGCTGATCGTCGGCACAGCGCGACGGCCATTTTTATTTTAATGAAGCAGGGATTATTTAAATCGCCGCTTCTTTGACTATGCCGAATAAACTATTTTACATGGCTCCGTCGACAGAGGCATGTAGTCTAGACATAGCCTATGTGTTGAATAGACAGTTTGGAGATTTTGCTTTGTTTAAAATGGCCCAGGGTATGGAGAAGGGAGACACCTGGTTCCCTGATTCTCAAGGTTAGCTGCAGCCCCAAGAGGACTGCTTGGAAAAAATACATGGAGAAATACCTCTCTCACAGAACTGGAAGGGACCTTGAAAGGTCATCAAGTCCACATCCCTGCCTTCACAGCAGGACCAAGTACCATCCCTGACAGATTTGCCCCAGATCACTAAATGTCCTCCTCAAGAATTGAACTCACAATGCTGGATTTAGCAGGCCAACGCACAAACCACTGAGCTATCCCTTCTCTAATTTGTACCATTTATATATGTCCTAAATTATACAGTAAAATGAATGGGTCTTCTGAGTTTTTCCACCACAGAATTTTTGTTCCTAGTAACTTTCCTAGCCCCACCTGTGAGGCTAAAGATTTAAAGAAAGAGTACACATGTTCAGATTCTAAGAAGTGTCTCTTGCACACTTTCAGGCTTAGAAAACTTTAAAAATTCAGAGTCCAGAAAAATGTGTTTAATCTGCAAGGTTCTGCTAGGAAATTAATTTCTATTTTCTTTCCTTCACTATAAAATGGCTACTTTTTTCTACCTTTCCCTGGTGGTTATGTCACAGTGATACCCCTGCCTTGATGGTGAGCATGAAATTTGGAACTTTCAAGAGATCTTACATTAATGAACCACTGCAGTCACCAAAATTAGTAGAGAACCCAGAATTTGCATGGCTTCTATGCACACATTTTTAAAGAGGACTATCTCATTCACAGCCACATGAAATACCAATATATCACAAGAACACGCAGTAATGCATACGGAACATGCCTTAAGTGTCCCTTCCTAGAGTCCAGGTCCTTTCAGCTCCAATTTCTGTTCACTTCACTGCACTAGAGACAGCAGAAATTACACTTTTAATCACTCCATTTTCCTATTATACATTCAGGGGACATAGTTTCATTATTGATAATATAAACTGCTGATTTAGTTTGAAATATTTTTATCAACATTTTACAAAACACTGATCTTTTACAACATGAAAACTGGAAGTAACATATGATACCAGATTTATTAAAAATATATTAGATGTTTGATCTGCTGCTGAATTTATCCTTAGCTTTTACAGATAAGGAAATTATTTACTGGATCGAACATATCAGCTTTTCACTTTCTAATACTTATGTCATAATATTAATCTTTGACAGTGTCTCTATTAAAATTCATTTAGAATCCTTTAGTACTGGGTCCTCAGTGTTAACCCATAGAATCACAGAATCATAGGGTTGGAAGAGACCTCAGGAGGTCATAGAGTCCAACCCCCTGCTGAAAGCAAGGCCAACCACAACTAAATCATCCCAGCCAGAGCTTTGTCAAGCTGGAACATAAAAACCTCTAGGGATGGAGATGCCACCACCTCCCTAGGTAACCCATTCCAGTGCTTACCACCCTCCTAGTGAAATAGTTTTTCCTAATAACAGTGGAGGAGGTGTAAGTTGGATATAGGTGTAAGTCCTAATATCCAACTTACACCTCCTCCACTGCTACTGGAGACCACTGCTCATCTTTCACAACTGAGAACAGCCTCTCTCCATCCTCTTTGGAACCCCCCTTCAGATAGTTGAAGGCTGCTATCAAATCTCCCTTCACTCTTTTCTTCTGTAGACTAACTAAGCCCAAATCCCGGAGTTTCTCCTCTTAAGTCACGTGCTCCAGCCTCTAATCATTTTTGTTGCCCTCTTCTGGACTCTTTCCAATGCATCCACATCCTTTCTGTAATGGGAGCCCCAGAATTGGATGCAGTTCTCCAAATTTGTCCTCACCAGTGCTGAATAAAGGGTAATAATCACTTCCCTAGATCTGCTGGCAATGCTTCTGCTAATTCACCCTAATATGCCATTAGCCTTCTTGGCTATAAAAGCACACTGTTGACTCCTTTCCAGCTTCTCATCCATTGTAATCCCTTGGTCCTTTTCTACCAAGCTGCTGCTTAGACAGTCTTGTAACAGTGCTTGAGATTTTTCCATCCCAAGTGAAAGACTGCACTTGTCCTTGTTGAGACTATTCAGATTTCTTTTGGTCCAATCCTCCAATTTGTCTAGGTCACTCTGGACCCTATCCCCAATCCTCCAGCATATCTACCTCTCCCCCTATATTAGTGTCATCTGCTAATTTGCTGAGGGTACAATCCATTGCCTCATCCAGGTCATTAATAAAGATGTTGACTAAAACTGGTCCCAGAACTGACCCTTGGGGCACTCCACTTGATGCCAACCACCAACCAGATATGGAGTCATTGATCACTACCTGTTGAGCCTGATTATCTAGCCAGTTTTCTATCTACCTTACAGTCCATTTATCCAATCCATGCTTCTTTAACTTGCTGGCAAGACTACTGTGGGAGACCGTATCAAAAGTTGTTTGCAGTACCCTCCCATCCCCTGCAGCAGGCTGGGCATTGATGGATGGAAACATGTAGACATGAATCTCCCAGCCTTGCCCTTCTCCAGTCCCAAACCTAAACTGCGTGTTATGGTTCAAGGAGACCTGAAAAGCTGTGCTTTGCAGTACGTAGGCTCCCAGAATCCAGCTCTCATCATCCTAGTTCCATTGTGATAAGATCTGTTCTCATTCAGGAGAAGGGAAGGAATAGGACGGTTTTAACTCATATTATGAAAACTTAAAAAACAACAATGGCCCTGTAGCACCCTAGAGACGAACAAAAATATGTATATAGATAGTATCATGAGCTTTTGTGGGCACAACCCACTTCTTCAGATTACATATACAGAGCAAGAGACACAGAGCTCCAAATAAAAAGCAGACGAAGAGGAGAAAGGGGGAGGGAAAAAATGCCAAATAAAGTGTCCATGCTAAATAAGGTTAATAGAGTGAGTTGTAAGTGCCCGATACTTAGCTTTGGATGTCATTTGGGTGCTAAATATAACAGTCCACCCAGTTCATGTCTTTGGTCAAGCCATGGGAGATAGTGTCATAATTGCATACGAAGGCCAGTTCTGCAGATTCTCTCTCTAGCTGATTCCTAAAAGTACTTTGTAAGAGAATAGCCACCATTAATGAGTGTTTGGGCAAGTTAAAATGTTCTCTAACTGGTTTCTGTGTTCGTGTTTGATGTTGTGAAGACCAGGATTTTAAGAGGGTTCAAAAAAGAACTAGATACATTCATGGAGGTTTGGTCCATCAATACTTATTATCCAGAATGGGTAGGAATGGTATCCCTAACTTCTCCTGTCATCCATTTCCAGCCCCTGGCAAACAGAGGGATCATTTGATTATCTGTTCTGTTCACTCCATTTGAGGCATCTGGCATTGACCACTGCTGGAAGACAAGATACTGGGCTAGATGGACCTTTGGTCTGACCTGGTATGGCCATTCTTATGCTCTGTTCTTAGTCATACACGTCCTCTGATGAAATAGTAAAAGGGTATTGAAATCTCTTGTAAAATTAGAAGACTGCATCTATTGTTCCAAGACAGGTTTTCATGAAAGACCTGTTTCTTGTCTACTAACTTTCAACAGGTTTCTACTGCCTTTCTACAGTTTGTCTTCATCATCAAAGTCAGGATGTAATGACTCACCCAATATCCTCTGAAATATCCTAGGTTTTTTGTTTTTTTTTAAAGAGAGGATGATTTTTAACATCTGAAGTCATCACCCATAAATTCAGTACTTCTCAAGTACCACCAAGTGTTTTTTGAATACATTATTTTCTAATTACTATTTGAAACAAAGTGCTCAAAAATCAATAGGTAGTTCTTGGATACTGATTTAACCAGACACAACATGTTATGTTCACGTAGTCAAGGACTAATCTTAAAGTGTTAATCAGTAGTGTAATTACAATTCATAAAGCAGCAAAGAGGAAAAGGAAGTCAGAATTTATTACAAACATGTTTCCATGCCTCTGGAACATTTCCCAAAACGATTAGAGCTCATACTTTCAGCTTCTTGTTTCATTCTACAGATTTTGCTAGTAAGCAACTAAATACATGTGGGACATCAAAGAGTTACTGAAAAATGTTACATTTTGAAATGGGAAAGAAAAGAGTAATAATGTGGAGCCACATAAGTTCTTGGATGTGTAGTGATGTAGTATTGATCAGAGACATGGAATAGTGGGACAGCTGTCCCACTCTGACCAGAAGAGGTTAAAGCAGGCTAAGGGGGCCTACACAGAGCCCTGGCCAACCAGGGAGAGGCTTGTAAGAAGCCAGTTAGAGGACAGTTTGCTGGGGTAGCCCTGATTATAAAAAGCAGCTCAGCAAAGCAGTGGGCAGTTAAGCCCTAAACAGGGAAGGTGCAGGACCACTTCCCAGAAAAGCAGTTGGGATAGAGCAGTGGTGGGCAGACTCAGGGACACAGAGCAAAAAAGGCTCCAGTTTGACAGCTGCCAGGCTGCAGGCCTTGATATAAGTGCCAGGAGAGTACAGAAGTTATGGAAAAGTGGCCTAGGAAACAGGAGGCAGTTAAGAGGTGTGAGAAAGAGGGCAGGACACAGCTGCTGGCAGAAGGTCCCTGGGCTTGGACCTAGAGTAGTGAGCAGGCCTGGGACGCCCCCCCGCCCCGCCCTTTCACTACACCTTGTTATAGGGAGAGTAGCCTATATAGACTGTGGCTTCTCCCTGAGGTGAGGGGCTAGACTGAGGCTGCAGTTGGCCACAGTGGCAGGTGTGAGGCTGTGGACTGCTGATACCCCTGGAAGGGGGGGCAAGAGACCAGTGTGGTGGGAACTGCCAGAGAGCAATGTCTTGAAGAGGACAGTGTGGTCCTGGAAGTGATGTGGGGTCAGAACAGAGCCAGGGAGAGTGAGGAATGAGAATGGATGAGAGACTGGCCAGAAGGGGATGCCCTGCTGAGGACAGAGATATTTTCCAGTGTGACCAGCAGGAGGCGCTGTGGTAGTGAGTCACAACTCATTACACGTGGATAAAAATTCTTGAATTGAAAAATAGTATAGAATATTCTCTCTATACTTTCAGCATTTATGAAGCTCCTATCACTGTAGTGTCTAGATGTTGTAGATGCGTTATAAAAACAACTGAGGACTATCCAGAAGCCAATTACTTTTCCCTTCCGGTTCAACCTGTTTGAAGATGGTTTGCAACCTATGGGTTGGATTGTGTATTTTGTACTCTGGGCTGAACGTGGAACTGCTGTGATCCAGAGGGAGCACCAATAGCATTTGGAATTGTAATATATGGAGATCCAAAATAGATTAGAACTGAAAAAGGAAATCTTTGTCTGGTACAGGTTCACAGAGAAACTAAATAATCTCCATCTTGGAAAAGCTTCCTTATTCTCTCCCTACCCACAAACCACAGAAGAATGTTAAGGACAGCTGTAGGATTTCTAGCACTAGATAGCTATTCTCACATGAGCCACCATGGGTCAATAACAAAAATACTAACAACATTACTGTGCTATTGAAAGGTAACCTTAATCAAGTAGAATGATGGCCCTGTGGTTAGTGCACTACACTCCCTCAAAAAAGAGCCATTGTTCAATTGCCAGAACAGCTATTATTCCCAACAGCCATCAAGTTAGGGGTACAGAAGAATCAATATGTTCAGCCCTTTAAGGGAGGAAGCTAGCTCTGTAACAATAAATTTCATCCAGCCTGAAACAGCTATGGACAATCTTGGTGGGGTCTCTGAACCACAAATCCAAATTTCACCCAATACACTACACACCTAATAGTATTTTTTTTTAAATAAAATCTCTATTACTGTGGAATGAAAGCACAACCAGCTGCATGAGATAGCTATGTCTGATTGAATGACCAGTAGCCAAGTAAACAATGTTAGAATTGTACCCAACAAATCAGCGTAGATGCAACAGTACAGTTTTCAATCTGGGATAGCGACAGGGGCTCAGTGTGCTTGTTCAGCCTGTGCTGAAGCCCATTCCTCTGCATCTACAGTCAACTTTTGGCCATACTAGTTTGGGTAAAGCTAGTGCAGGTAGATCTACTCAAGCTGCAATCACATCTTACATTGTGTCATAAGACATGCTCTTACTGTAGCAATGTTATTTAGTATAACCAGTGCTTTTTTTGTTAAAAAAAAAGAAAAGAAAAAGGTACCGATACTCCAGGGGGAAAGTTGTTGAGCCCCCCAAAAAAAACAAAAAAACAAAAACAAACAAACAGAAAAGGCAGGGTGGGGCTGGCATTGCCCTTTTAAGACACGCAGCCCAGCTGACTGTCAGACATTTGCATACAGAGGTGCCGGTAGGCTCCGTTCTTTCCAGCTAAGCTCCGACTGAAGGTGCCAGTATTGAGTACCAGGCAGTACCATAACAAAAAAAGCACTGAGTATAACCATGATTTCACTATTTGCATAACTGCCATGTTGCTGTACAAGAAATATAGATTGGAAATACCATAAAACATGCATGCTTGTTACTCTCTAGAAGTATTTTCTCCAGACAAGGTTCTGGTGGACCAATAGCTGTTACACATATTTCTATCAAGAACCAGCAAGGCTTCTCAATTATGTTCAATGTCTAAAAGAGTTTTTAAATGTTAATAAATCAGGTAGCTATATTACAAGCACAAGATGCATGCACTTATTGTAGACAGCCCACAAAGAAAAGAATTACTAATGCAGCACATCTTGAACCTGGTGCTAAAATATGACATTTGTGTCTGAATTACATAGACACATTCACCAGCTCCGACATCATTACCGTTAGGCAAAGTTGTGTGCCTGCCATATTAATGGCCTCTGCTTTTTCTCATCATCCATCCTAATAGGCCTTTAATCTAGTAGAAAGATGGTGTGTGCAAGGCAATGCACTTCTTTGAGCTAGCATGGAATTTCTGATCACAGCTACTTGTGTACACACCATAACAGCCAACTAAATACAGATATATAATCTTACTACATTGTTAGTTTAGATTGATTTTTCTGTGCAAGTTAGATCTGTCTCTTTATTTGACCATTTCTCCAGAGTTTAAAGCAATTCCCTCTCTGGAAGGACTTTGTTCCATAATCATATGGAAATGTGGAATCAATTTGTTGATGAGGGACCTCAGATGTAAGTTTTGAGTTTTATGGTCGATTGATCATTAAAAATATTTCTGCAGATGACACAAAGGTCCAAAGCAATTATACAATAGTACAGGATTTCAATTTTTATAGTTAGAGAGACAGGGTTTCAAAATGTTTTATCCTGTGAATGAACACAATCACATTCCCCTGTACAAGCCAGAAGTATGTATAAAGAAAAACAGAAAAAAAAAGAATGTTTATTCTCTTAAGATAAAACTGCTTTAATACTTATTTTTAATAATAAAAAGGATGTTTGTTAATCACAGCTTAAGGGAATGTTCTAAATGCTTAGATGTTGTGGGAATGGGTTCTATACAAAAGCCTAAGATAGAGAAAGCTTGAAAGGAGGGACAGGAACCCACTTCACTCCTGGAAGCTACATGTTAGCAGAGTTGTTGCAGAATAATCCTCATTTTGCACATGTAAATTAGATGATTATCATCTGCAGCTATAAAAAAAAAAGGAAAATTTGGCTATGACTGGGCTGACAATCAGGCTCTATCTGTAAGATAGATATGTTATAGTATTGGTAATGTAATGAATAATATAGTTGAGTACATAACATCATTGGTTGAAAACAGAGATTACTGGGTATCTAAGAGCTTGTCTACACAATGTGAACAATATGGGCTTAGGTTGCAGTGCATACTAGTGTTGCTGACACAAAATAGGTACCATTTAGTCTGTGCTACACAGGGCAGTTACAGCAGTACTCTTCAGCATGCTGTAACACTCATCCCCATGTTCTGCACTATAGGCCTGTGTAACCAAGCCTTAAGTGATAGATTTTCAAAGCCATTTAAAAGTCTAAAGATGCAGATAAGTGCCTGAGGTGATTTGCAGTAGACACCTGACCTAATTCCCATTTATTTCAATGAGAGTTAGATACTTAACCTACTTAGGCCCTTAGGAAATTCCCAACAGATAACTAGCTGCATCTTTACACTCCTAAAAGCCTTTGAAAATGTGTCCCCAGTTTTCTTCATAAGCTTTCTCTGGAACTACCTGTGTCTTCTGTAGGCTATTTTGAATCACTCACAGTATGAATCCTTATAGGCTCCAACTCCAGTGCTGTCAGCACCTGGGACTTCTCCTGAATCTGCATTACTGTAATATTCAAGAATTAACTTGCAAAATGACAGACTTCACTGGGCCCTGGGCAATGTGGGAAAAGGGACTTGGCTCCAGGCCCACTAGAAGGGGTGGGCATTTGAGCTGAAGGGATGGGGCTAGCAGCAGACAGCCCTCAGCACTTCCCAGACTGCACCGCTCCTCAAGTGTGCCACTTCAGCACATAAGGGGGGCAGCAGCCATGCACTCCAGGACGTGGCTTGCTTTTCATTCCATTCCCTGGATGCTAAGGGGGTGAGGGGAGAAGTGTTTGCATTCCATGCATTCCTCTCACACCCGATTGGTGAGCACCTTTCACCAGCCAGGTATGAGAGACATGCATGGAGTACAAGCCCTTTCCCTTCACTCCATTAACATCCGGGGAATGGGATGAAAAGCAAGCCGCGTCCTAGAGCGCATTGCTGCTGCACCCCCTACATGCCCAAAATGGCACCCTTTCCTTGGCACCAGCTGGATCACACCATACCGAGCTTTGGCAGCAGTTTAAAGGGTCCAGGGCACCAGCCATTGAGGGAGTGATGGTGGTGGCCCAGAGCCCCGGGTCCTTTTAAATTCACAGAATCATAAAATGATAGAATCCTAGGGCTGGAAGACACCTCAGCAGGTCATCTAGTCCAGCACCATGCCCAAAGCAGGACCAACCCTAACTAAATCATCCCAGCCAGTGTTCTGTCAAGCCTGGACTTAAAAACCTCTAAGGATAGAGATTCCACCCATCAGTGTTCCTAGATTATGCTTGCTGCAAACAAGCAATGACTGGAATTGAAAGACATAATTTCACTACCAATAATCTCAGCTGCTTTGCCATGTTTTCTTCTTTTCGTATCTGCTTGCTGTTACAAGATGCTTTTTATCTGCTTTGATCCTCTATAAAAAATATAGCACCAAGATAGAAATATGAAGCCACATATATCTATATAGCCATAAACAGCCAAAGAGGGGTAGAAATACATTGTTATGCTAATTTAGAGAGGTGATTTTTACAAAGGTGGTGACAGGATCATAATGTTTTAACACGACAAAGAGTCCTGTGGCACCTTATAGACTAACAGATGTATTGGAGCATAAGCTTATGCTCCAATACATCTGTTAGTCTGTAAGGTGCCACAGGACTCCTTGTCGCTTTTGCAGATCCAGACTAACACAGCTACCCCTCTGATAATGTTTTAACTTGCATAAATAATAGTTAGTTTATAATTTAAGGCTTTTAAGAAGTAACAAATAAGTTTATAGCTAAAAACCCAAAATGGTAGTTGCAATGATTTCATACCAAAGATGTCAAAATGGAAGACTTGGAGCAAACTGATCAATAGCAGATTATAGAGACTGGGATTAAATAAAGTTTAGGAATATATGACTCAGCTCACTCCAGAAGACCTGAAGGGAACGGTTAGGTGGAGCATCCATTTGAATGACAGGCCAAGCTGATTGGCTGAGCAGCTGCCACCCTCGGAGGAGGATCCAGGCTAATTACTGGAATTGAAGAAGCAACCACTCAAAAAATACCAGAAACTGTATATAAGGCTGACAGGCAGCAGGTTTGGACATAGCTGTGAACAGAGAAGATCAAGGAAGAGCAGAAGATTGGAGAAGACAGCAGGAGAAGGATGAAAATGAGCAGAGAAGGCCACAGCAAAAGCAGTAGTTTAAACCAGACAGATCGGAAGAACCCTAGATAGTACAGAAGGACTTGAGAAGGAGACGATTAATTTGATTTCTACTTAATATATAAAAGGAATTATAAGTATGATTATAAATGAAACTGATGCCTGTGTCTGAATTAAATTCATCCCACCCATTCTTTGATTGCTTGGACAGCACTTTTAAAATATTAGCTACTAAATGCTTCATGGGGGAAGGGCTAACTCAGTGGTTTGCGCATTGGCCTCCTAAAACCCAGGGCTGTGAGTTCAATCCTTGATGGGGGCCCTTTAGGGATCTGGGGCAAATCTGTCAGGGATGGTACTTGGTCCTACCACAAGAGCAGGGGACTGGATTTGATGACCTCTCAAGGTCCCTTCCAGCTCTATGAGATAGAGAGATATACCTATATATATATTCACACAATACCTATTTCTTTAAAAGAATATGTTGTATTGTTCTTGTGTATGTGTATATATATATATAAAAATAATATTTTTAGAGGCTATGCATGTTGCATTGTAATAGGTACATCATTATATTAAAGTTTAAACATATGTATAAAGAGTCTCTGATCAGTGTTCTGTAAGTATTACATTATAGAGTTACTTTATAGGGTCTGTATATTCTATCATGCTACCTTAGTGTGTGAAAATAAGAAAGGCCATATTAGGTCAAACTAAAGTTCCATCTAAGGGTGTGTCTACACAGCAGGGCTTAACTCAAAATCAGCTACACAAATTGAGCTACGTCAATTGCACAGCTTATTCTGAAACAGAGCACTCTTCCTCTGACTTCTCTTATTCCTAATATAATGCCTTGCATGTACAAAAGCTTCGGAGGGGTAGCCAAGTTAGTCTGTAACTGGAAAAAACTTAAAAAACCAAATAGTTTAGCAGCACCTTAATGACTAACAAAACATGAAGATGGTGTCATGAACTTTCGTGGGTACAACCCACTTCTTTAGATGACTGGAGTATTAAAAGTCCAAATCCAAGAATCAATCAGGGAAGGCCAGGGGAGGAGGAGGAGGGAGAGAAAAAAAAAAGTGAATTAGATTGTTCTTAGCCTCTTGTAACGTGAACAATTTGCACCTCTATAAGTACCTATTGTTTGTTTGGCTAAGTCATTAGGATGTGGAAGGTAGTGCGTGAGCTTAATACAATGAGGATTACAGGAGTCGGAGTAAGAAGTCCTCCAGCTTGACAGTATTTCAACATTATTTGAAAATAACTGCCTGCTGTGTAGACATGGACTAAGTTATTTCAAAATAATATTGCTGTGTAAACATACAAGTCAGGCATCCTGTCTTACGATTGTGGCCAACGCTAGGTGCCCTGGAAGGAATGAAGAGAACAGGTAATCATCAAGTGATCCATCGGTTGTCATCCATTCTCAGCTTCTGACTAAAAGAGGCTAGGGATACTGCTCCTGCCCATCCTGACAAATAGCCATTGCTGGACCTATCTTCCTAGCTCTTTTTTAAAATACTGTTAAAGAGCTGGCCTTCACAAGATCCTCTGTCAAGGAGTTGCACAGGTTGACTTCATTGTGAGAAGAAAAACTTCCTTTTGTTTGCTTTAAACCTGCTACCTTATTTCATTTGGTGAGCCCTAGTTCTTGTGTTATGGGCACAAGTAAATAACTTTCCCTTATTTGCTTTTGCCCACCAGTCATGATTTTATAGACCTCTCTCATAGAAAAGAGAAGACTAAGAGGAGCTAAGATGAAAAGTCCCATTATTATGAATTTTATTAATCTCTTCTCATATGGCAGCTGTTCCCTAATTTTTGTTGCCCTTTTCTGAACTTTTTCCAATGCCAATATATCATTTATGAGATGAGGCAACTACATCTGTACACAATATTCAAGATGTGGGCATACCATGGATTTATAGAGGTAATAAAATATTCTGTCTTATTCTCTATCCCGTTTTTAATGATTCCTAACATTACGTTTCCTCTTTTCACTGCTGCTGCACATTGAGTGGATGTTTTCAGATCACTTTCCACAGCTACTTCAAGATCTTTCTCTTGAGTGGTAACAGCTAATTTAGTCCCCATCATTTTGTATGTATAGTTGGGATTATGTTTTCCAGTATGCATTACTTTGCATTTATCAACATTAACATTCATCTGCCATTTTGTTATCCAGTCACCTAGTTTTGTGAGATCCCTTTGAAGCTCTTCAGTCTGCTTTGGACTTCACCATCTTGAGCAATTTCGGATCATCTGCAAATTTTACCACCTCACTGTTTATCCTTTCTCCAGGTCATTTATGAATATGTTGAATAGGATTGGTCCCAGTACAGACCCCTATAGGACACCAATAGCTGCCACTCTCCATTCTGAGAGCTAACCATTTATTCCTACTCTGTTTCCTATCTTATAACCAGTTAGCAATCCATGAGAAACCCTTCCCTCTTATTCCAGACAGCGTTTTTGTGTAGAGCCTTTGGTGAGGGACCTTGTCAAAGGCTTTCTGGAAACTTAAGTACATTGTATCTACTGAATCACCCTTGTCAACAAACTTGTAGGACCTCCGTCCCCCCGCCTGCCCCTTCAAAGAATTCTAGTATATCGCTGAGGCATGATTTCCCTTTACAGAACCCATGTTGATTTTTCCCCAACAAATTATCATCATCTATGTGTCTGACAATTCTGTTATTTACTATAGTTTCAACCAGTTTGCCTGGTACTGAAGTTAGACTTACCCGTCTGTAATTGTTAGGATAATTTCTAGAGCCCTTTTTAAAAATTGGTGTGTCATTAGTTATCCTCCAGTCATTTGGTACAGAAGATGATTTAAAGGATAGGTTACAAATCACAATTAGTAGTTCTGCAATTTCACATTTGAGCTTTTTTGAGTTTTGCAATTTCACAAGGCAAAGCGGTACATAGATGAGACTTTCTGGGACACAGGAGAACAGTCCCACCCCGATCAGACAGTTTCTGTGCTCTTTGGGAGGGTGAAAGGCTCAGGAAAGAGAAGGAAGGAGAACATCCAGCTGGAGCAGAGGGAAATGATCCCATAATTGGGACCCTTCTTCCAGATGATGTTGGGATAGCCTCTCGCACTGAAGATAACTAGAGTTTCCTCTTCCGGAAAGGTATTGGCTGAAGACACTGAGGCTGTGTCTACATTGGCACCCTTTTCCGGAAAAGGGATGCTAATGAGACAAATCAGAATTGCAAATGCAGCGGGGATTTAAATTTTCCCCGCGGCATTTGCATGAACATGCTGCCGCTTTTTGCTCGGGGCTTTGACGGAAAGCGCCAGTCAAAGCGGCTCTTGCGGAAAATAAAGCCTTTTTCCGGAAGATCCCTTATTCCTGATTTTAAGAGGAATAAGGGCGCTTTTTCCGCAAAGCCCGAGCCGGAAAAAGCAGCAGTTATGTTCATGCAAATGCCGCGGGGAAAATTTAAATCCCCGCTGCATTTGCAATTCCGACTTGTCTCATTAGCATCCCTTTTCTGGAAAAGGGTGCCAATGTAGACACAGCCTGAGTGAAACTGATGCAGTTACTTACCTACAGAATAATCACACCTATTATTTGCTCTTCTGTTTCCTTTGGTGTTTACACTTCAGCACCCAATGTATGTGCATGTTATTTATAAAAGGGTGAATTACCTCCAAAATGCAGAGTGGGTGCATCTCACTAGTGATATTTCAATGTCCATATTACAGCAATATTAGAGGTATGAAGCTGCCAATTTGTAATACACCCCCACTAAATTTAAAAACTACATTAATACATAATAATAATAAAATAATAATAATAAATTAAAAAACCTTACAGCAACAAGATCAGGATGCCATTACAGCATTGCAGGGTATTTTTGTTTGTTTTGGGGAGAGGGGGTTGGGGTTTTTTTTAATTTTTGCTTTTGGGGGGGAGTGGGTGTTTGTTAACGTAATTAGAGCCAAACCCTGGGTTTCTTTTTCAGTTTTTCGTTCAGTTCGGATTCACTTTTATCTGAGGAAAGGGACAATTTCAAATCAAAGTGATGAACATCAGGTTGCAGCCCTTAATGTACAGTTTGATCCATAAATGAGTACAAGGAATGCACAGAAAAGGCAGCTTTCTGGTAGTTAGTACTCCACCTTGTTCCCAAGCACAGGGCTGACAAGGATAAAGAGAGAAGGGGACTCTCCAGGAAGGAGCAACGGGGAAGAAATGTTTGTAAAAATGACAGGTTGATTGAAACTTCACTCTCAGCAGACAGTTTTCATGATACCAGACAATGGAGTGCTTTGTTCTCCAAATGCCTGAAGGCTTTCCTGTCAAACAATGGTGGAGGCCTTAATGGATTATATGTGCTAGAACTTAGCTTTTTCAGTTATGAGAACATAATACCTTCCAATGTGAATACAGGCTAGTGTTCTCGCCTACAACCAGCTATCCTGATACAATCTGCTGTTCCGCAGGTGAGCTGCAAACCAGCTTAAATGGGAACTTTGAGCATAAGTAGAAAATGGCTCACTAACTAGATCAAGAGAGAAATGGGGCTGCAAGTAAACAAAATGCATGTCTTCAAGAACACACAGAAGCCTATATTTACATGTACAAAAGTGAACAATTAGGCATACAAGTAAATAGTGAGGGTCTTAAGTTATTTAATATGTAGAAATGCCTTTTTGTATGTACAGATATGGCAACCTGTGTTTACAACAGGTGTTCATGTATTTGTGTTATCACATGCTACGTTTGGACCTACAAATTCAACACATTGTACATAATAGCAAAATAATTTCACTTTAACTTTTACTCTCTGGAAAGATAGTAGTTGTCTAAACAATGGTTCTTCCTCACAAATGGCAACAAAACTGCATATGGTAGCAGAAAGTTACATTATTGACTTCGTGCCATCAGTCACGTTCAATGCAATAGATGACTATGTCATAAACCATCGTTGCAGTCAAATAGAATTGGAATGTAAGATGCTGAGGGATGAACAGTTTATTCACATTGGTTTCGAGAAATAGCAAGCAGAGACTTTAATTTTCATTGAAACGGTTCCATTTTGTCACCTCTTCTACCCACCCAACTCTGGTCCTTATTCAGTGCTTAATTTGTGCCAGGCCTTGCCAGGAAGGAGCCTCAGAATATCTAGATTTGGCAATTCATGGTTCCAGAACCTCTGGGCTTGTGATGTCAGCAATGAAAGCAATACATTCAAGAGACTCAGACTAACAATGCACAAAAATCTAAAGATAGTACGACAGTGCAACTGAACAAAAAATAGCATCAAATGGAATCTCTGGGTCAGATTCTCCAGCTCAATTCAACCACTTTGCAATGTCATGGCGATGCAAAAGCTATAAATCCAGCTGATCTGGCCAATTAACACTTGCTTATTACGACTTTATATCCCTGGTAAGGTGCTAAGTAGCCCCTCACTGTGTCATTTTTCAAATCTGGAAATGTTAAACTACAAGCCAGACTCCTTTATTAGTGACTTGTTTCATGCAGTATCATTCAGATCACCAAATGAAGCAGTCATCTGACTTACCTGTCCACAGATTTGGATCTCAGCTTTTTTTATACCTTATTTTAACAGACAAACCAAAAATCAGCAGAACAGTCAGTCTGCACATAGCCAACTTAAATCACACATTGATTAATAAAATAGTCAGCTGGTGATTACCATCACCTCTCATTTCACTGTCATAATCTGTTCTTTATGTTTAATACCATTATGCTTTCATCATTTATTTTTGCAGTCAAGTATACTTAGTTTTCACTTGAATGACATTTAAAAACCTCTTTCTGCTTTAAATATCCATGTATTAGTTGCAAATACACGAGAAGGGCATATTTTGTGTGCAGAGCAACTGATGTCACTGAGAGCCAAGAACTTTCATAACCTTGAAGACAATCCCCCCTCTTCCCAGAACGTCTCACATTCAGGTATTGATTTCGGGGAGGACGCTTCTGGTGAGTTACGTTTTTTCATATTGCTAAAAGTGGTTTAGGGCAATTGAGTGTGATCTGTGGCAACAACTGTGCCTACACAGTGGCGGGGGAGGGGGGGCAGGGGGAGGGGTGTCCTTGGAACAACTTGTTAAGGTGTCTGCAGATGGCGCAGGAATCCACCCTGCACACCTCCATAAAGCTTTCCTAGAGGAACTTCTTCTGACAAGGTTTCTGGAGAGGCCTGCCTTATTCTGACCTCCATGGTAGGACACCTTTCCACACCAAGCAAACAGTAAGTGGTCATTGCAGCACAAGTCATTGCAGCCTAAAGTTCAAGTTTCTGGTCATGTTCAGTCAGCATATGCTCCCTATCTCTCTGTGTGATTTGGAGAAGACTGGTATCTCACAGGGCAACCAGGGGAAGCTATTAGCGGATTCCTCCACAGTAAACCTCCACTTGCTCATCCCCACTGAAGCATGACTTGTGTCTCTGCCCTGCCCTTCCACCATGCGCAGATCCTCTCCCCCACCCTCTCGCCCACTCCTGGGGAAGGGAAAGTTGTACTATCCCAGCAAATGGGGGGGGGGCAATTACACAGGCATCACATGAGCCCCTACCCTGTCACCACACCTGGACCCCCTCTTCTCTCCCACCCTCTCCCGTCAGAAAGGAAAGTTGCACTCTCCCAGCAAACGAGGGTCACTGAACCCACAGGCATTGTGCGAGCCCCTGCTCTGACACCATGCCCAAACCTCCCTACTTCCCACAGGCTCGTGCCCCAGCCTCTCCCTTGCCATGCCTGCCAGCTGCTCCCTTTTCTGAGCTGTGCCTGCTACATAGTGGCTACTTAAAAGCATAACTGTGGCCTTGTATACAACACATCCTTATTGTCTTTAGACAGGCCTTCCTTTTATTCTAAAGGGTTAGGTTTTAAGCTCTACCATGCATCTCCTGTAAAGTCCATCCTTCACTTTTCATTACAGCAGGAACAGCAGTGAGCCTGCTGCGCACTCCCTCAGCCCCACCAGCTGCCCAGCTGGCACAAACCCAGAGCAAAAAATGGACTAAGGATGACATGTTCAAAGAGCAAGTGCAATCCAGCCACTTGGACAGCGAGCGTTTAAGCGAGTGGAGGAATACGCTGCTGAAGATGTGCGCAGAGCATGAGGACGAAAGAGCATGCAGGGAACGAGAAGTGAATCATCAGGAGAGAGTGTTGTCATCCCTGGTGGATATGATGGACCACACGGCAGCTTTCCAGGATGCCTATATGCACAGACACCCCCTTCAGCCCATACAGCCCAACATTACCTCCTCACAGAGTTCCATAGCCTCCTCTCCCATAGAATACAGGGGAGGGGGCGAAGTGAATTCCGAGGGATGCATCACAAAGCAAAAAGGCTTTCCTTGCAATTGTGATCATCTCCCCCCCAAAGCTCCTGCCCTGGACTCCTTTTCTGTCCCTGCTGTGTTCCCTAATTTAATTTTTTTTTAAACCGCATGATTTCTGAAAAAACAGTCTCTTTATTGCTTGTGTTGAAGGGTTGTGGGGCTGGGGAGGGGAAGGGGAAGAGCAGGATTACAAACAAGCACATCGAATGCAGGGGCACCTTGTTGAGAGCAACATGCATGAGTCTCAAAACTGGCAATTCATAAAATGGTCTTTCAAAGCATCTCTGATTTGCACTACACTGTACTGTGTTCTCCTTATTGCCCTTGTGTCTAGCTACTCAAAATCCCTGGCTAGACAGTACGCCATGCCCACCTTGACAGATAACTTTCCCTCTTACTCTCACAAATATTATGGAGCACAGAGTACCTAGGTACCTCCAGAGAAACATTTAAATGCCCATCTACTCTTGAAAATGCTGACCTCAAGTTGACATCAAGACTGGGCACATTCTTGAAAACCCTGAGGATTCCAGTCAACATAAAGAGCCTGGTTAGTGAAAATGGAAACTCTCCATACATG
This sequence comes from Rafetus swinhoei, assembly GCA_019425775.1. Classification (NCBI taxonomy): domain Eukaryota; kingdom Metazoa; phylum Chordata; order Testudines; family Trionychidae; genus Rafetus; species Rafetus swinhoei. The sequence continues at coordinate 32,979,851 of CM033440.1, forward strand.
TACAACAATCACTGGCAGCAGTGCACAGAAAAAGTAAACAACTTATATTTGCTATCTTGATATATTTAAATATATGGGGGAAAGCAATGGCTGTCAATGAAGCAGGGAAACCTTAGCAGGGAAGCATCTTTATTTCCTTTTGTTTAGTTGTTTCAAAAGTCCTATACAAACTAGAAATAATAAAACTATTTAATGTCTCAAACAATTAATTGTTCCAAGTTTTTAAAATTATGCAGTCAATGAACAAGTGCTTGTCATATCACTTTCTAATTAAATTCATACATTTGTTCCTGTTTTAAAATGGCCACATACTCCATCTGCCCATGCAAAATGCTTCACTATTTTCATCCAACTTTCCCATCTACAGCTTTGCACCCGTCAGAAGAAGCACACTTCATTGTTACAAAGGCCATGAGTGCAGATGATCCTTTTTTGGTCCTGATGACTAATTATCTTTCTGCTGTGCTATATTATATTTCTCTGTAGTTTTCATGATGAAAGTTCAGAAATTCTACAAATTGTAAGTCTTTTTATACTGGAAAGAGTGCTATTGACTCATGGACAACATAAGGCTTGCAAGTTACTTTGTACAGGTGCTCACCATTTCAGGGTGTGGCGCCTGATAATCTAGAATTTGATTTACAAAAATGTTGGGCACTCTTCGCTACAACTGAAGTATGTATTTTCAAAGCATAGTTTCCATTAAGTATTATGAGATACTAATTGCACTGAAAAAATCAGATCTTAGGCATTGAAAATGGGTGACCAAAATTAATGGACACTTCTGACTTTAATATATTTCTGCCTCAGTTTCCCCATCTGTAACACAGGGATAACAATATCACCCTTCAACTTTATTTTGAAGATACATTTATTACTGTTTGTGAAGCATTCAGATACTATTATGAGGTGCACCATAAAAAATTCGATAAGGAAATAATTATGTCTTCAGAGCATAGTTTGGATACTGTGCAGGAAATAAGGGATGCAACACTCATTTAACAAAGAAGAGAAAACAAAATATTGACTAACTCCTTATTATAGGAGTACCTTCCATCCTGTGCACTGAATGACACATGGGTGTTGTGGGAAAACTGATATTCAGTAAAATACAGTCTTTATGCATATGCATAATGGGATAGAGTTAATATTGACAGAGCAATCTTAATTCTGGCATTTCCTAATTTGAGTGCTTGACTTTGCAAACTTAATGTTCTTTTGCCATGATTGATTTGGGTAACTTTAATACCACCTATTTTGAGGTAGCATCTAGTGGGTGCCAAATCATAATCAGGGCTCATTGTACTAGGAACTCTATATACTTAAACGACCATCCTTCCTTCCATCCCCCAACAAATTTACATTCTATTTCCAACTTATTCCCATTTAACTGTGTCATTTAATATTAATTTAAGATGAAATACAGTGGGCAGCACTAAGAAAATGGAGGTTTCTAATATCACTATATTTGCCTTTCTGAAATATTCAACCTCATAGAATGGGAAATATTGCAATATAACTCACCAAGGCAAATTTAACTCCCTGTGGCCATGTGTACACTACAGACCAGATTGAAGTAGCTGCAGTCGATCTTCCAAGGTTCAAATTACGGGTCTAGTGAAGATACGTTAATGTGAACTAAGAGGGCACTCCTGTCGATGCCAGTAGTCCTGCTTCTATGAGTAGTAAGGGAAGTCTAAGTTAGAGCGTGCTCCCTTTGATTTCCTGCAGTGTGGACAGTGCCAAAATTTGAGCTGAGATTCACCATTTTAGCTACATTAATCATACCCTACAGTAGACCAGGCCTATGTGTCAAATTATCACTTTTTATTTTTCATTTGAGAAGATATTGTACATTTTTGAATCTGGTTGAATGACCAAGGCCTTAGAGTTCTTTTTGGAAAATTGTATTGTGAGACAACAGTGGCATTGCTTTCAAGTATTGGTGGACAGTAAGGACATTTTTCAGGTACAAACAAACAATTGGAAAAAAAAAAAAGCTGTAGCTGGGGGTGGCAGACCGTAGAGGGCATAACAGCCTGGTGAACAGACAGGCTGCACAACCTGACAAATGGCAAGGTTTTGAAGTGTGAAGGTTAGGCTCAAAATACCCATTGTACCACTCCAGTTCTGCAAATACCAAATGCTCTTCCCCTGGAGCGGTCCTTCATTACCTCTATGAATTAGCATTTTTTAAACAGTGAAAATGTCTTGCAATTAGGAGTCATGCAATAGACAGGTGTGACCCAGCCAAAGAGAGCTGAAAGGCTATAAGGACTGTTAGGAAACAAATGAAAAATATATGGCAGTAGTATAACATATAGCATTGATATTGCTATTTAATAAGATGAAATACATTTACACCAGAGTTGGCCCATGCTGTTCAAATGGAGAGAAAGACCACTAATGTAAAATAGACTCATTTGTCTTAATAGAATTGCTATGGACTGCTTCAGGCAACCTATCAGCTGTATTTGGTATAAATTTAATGTAAGAGAGAGATATCTTCCCATCCTGAGTTTGTCAGCTTAATATAAATATAGTGACCTAAAGCCCATTAAAATCAAGAGGAGTCTGTCCTCGGTAAGTATTGCAGCAAGCCCCAAATTACTGTTACGTAATGGCATTAAACTGATAAAGTATGAATAAATCTAATCAATTATTTTTATCAGATAATATTGTGATTTTTATCAGATTTTTATCAGATAATATTGATCACAGTAACTAGGCATAGTTTTAAAAGGAAAGCCAGATATTCAACTTTTGTTAGTCAACATAGTTGTATTGACATTAGGCCACCTGATGGCCTGGCTCCCAATGTTTGTTACAGAGAGTGCATGAAGTTCAAAGTTGGCCTGAAGAGATTTGTGATGAAAGTTAAATGCCTCCTTTTAAGATCCCCACAGAAAAAACAGTGAAGAGCTATTTCAAAGCTGTTGTACACCACTATATAAACTGAAAACACTCCAACTCACTCCCCTCAGCCCACCCAGCTCCGATTCCTAATATATTATTGGTAAACATTCTGATTTTGAGCTCATTGGATAGCACCAAACTCTTCAGTCACCAAGCTCATTGTTTCAAATGCTAAATGACATATTAGCATGTGAGAATTCCTTTTCCAGTATGCACAAACATCAGATGATGGATGCAAACAAACCCCATAATTCTCTTGTAGCCAAATGAAAGTAATTGTGTTCAGTTATGTCCAAACAAAAATTTTCCCTACATTATAATGCAAAGTCTGTGTAATTCAAGGATCTCAATACTGATAGGTTAACAAAATCTCATAGACTTGGAAGTTCTGCAAATTTTGCAAACTGTTTTGTTGGCAAGTTTCACCAAAAAGGTCAATTATAAGTTGCTGCTGAAGTTTAAATCCAATCATTGGTTTTTTTTCTGGTTGGTTCATCCTAAAAAAAAAAAAAAGAAGATTCATGTTAAATAAAAACCTGTTCTAAGTATGAGGGATGGAAGAACCTCATCAGTACAAATAAACATCATTCTGGCACAATTTGATGTCCTACAAACAATGAACTGCATACCTGTCCTGATACTCGTCTCCAGCTGCTTCAATCCACTCCAATAATGCAAACAGCCAGAAAAACAAACTTAACTGGATTTCCTTTCTGTAAGATGAATCCCCTCATGGCAAAGTTGCTGTTGTAGGAGTCATTCCCAGGAGGAAAGGAGCGTAACCAGGGCAGCCATAAATCCTGGCAATCCTAACTTCTAGAAAGGTCCATTAAGTCTGTAAAAGCTTCTCTGCTGCTCTTAGCATATCTCAGTGGCAGCTGAGGATCCTGCCCAATTGTTTATTTGTTTTAGTACCAATCTATCTCCTCTGTTCCTTTGTCAATGCCTCTGAGGATTTGTTTTTCATTCTGCTTGCTTGCTCGGCTCCTTTTTTCCACTGGCTATTTTTTCTCCATGGCCTATCTGTTTCTTCCTTAGTTTATCCTGAGCAGAATGTGAACCTAATAAATTTCTAACTGGCAGAAACATGAACCCAGTCTGTTTTAATTAGGCAAATCACACTTGTTCACCCTTGCTTCCAGCTTATTGGAATGGCAAGTTTAATTATGAGATGCGTATCTAAATGAATATAGAGCAGATCATCAACAAGATGCAGGTGCAGGGTTGCCAATCCTCCAGGATTGTCCTGGAGTCTCCAGGAATTCAAGATTAATATTTAATTACAGATAATGTCGTGTAATGAAACTTCCAGGAATCCATCCAACCAAAGTGGGCAACCCCATATGGGTGCTTCCTACAAAGATATCAGTGGAGAGATGAACTTGATTCTTATTACTCTTGGCTTCAGTGTGGAACTACATCTGCTTTGCAGCACTGTGACAGGAAAATCAGATGGGTAATGAAAGGGTTATTAGCTATTTTACTTTCCTGATAAGTGGTCAGGTGAAAGTACATCAACAGGAAGAAATTCATCTTGAGAAGATAATTACATGAGTTTGTAGAGAGAGTGATTTTTTCCACCTGTTTTACTAAAGTTAACCTTATTATATATTGTAGAAATATGCATTTGTCTGTCCATGTGTTTGTTCAAGAACTCCTCCTAAGCAGTAAAAGCTAGGATCACCAAATTTGATATGCAGCTTCCTCTTAATATAACTTAAAATAAGGTCAGGGTTTGGTTGTGCCAGGATAATGGGATGTGCATGAAATGTGGTTGCTTCATATAAAGAAGAGAGTGGTGTGATGGTATGGATAGTTTTACTCATGCATGACCAAATGAGGGACAGGAATCACCAGTGGGGGGCAGCAAGTGTCCCAGCAACCAGCTGCTAGCCAGCTGCACCCCAGCCTGCCCCGGAGAGCAACTGCCGCACATCCCTTGAAGGAAGGAAGGCTAAGGCATCAGCTGAAGGTTGGAAGGTACAGTGGCTTAATGGATACGGCATCAGACTGAAGAGCCTGGAACTGTGAGTTTGAGTCCATCCATGATGCAGGAGAAACTAGGAAGGCACCCTCAGCTTCTTTGGGGGTGGAGCTGGCTGCACTGGGGTAGGCAGCTTTGCTAGAACGAGGGAGAAGCTGACAGGCAGACTGCATGGCCCCTCTCACCCTAGACAGAAAAAACAATATGCCATAGAAAATTAAGTCTAACTTATTCAGTATAAATAAACTACATATGTGTTAAAAAGTAAAGCAACTCTCAGAGCTCAGCTGAGACTAAAATACAGATGTGGCAGCCAATTATCTCTGGAAGCAAATTGTGCCAGGGATCATTAGAAATGCTGTCTTTGGCTTGATTGGCCATCCATTATACATTTTTATTTTGAAGAAGATACTTTCCACTTCTCGTGGGCTATATTCCATATTTTTATTTCCTTAAGACTTAATCCATCATCATGCTTTCTGTCACAATGATAAAATTCAAAGTGAGTGGCAATGAGAAATTTGGATTCAGTAACAGCTAGCTGCCAGGATTATATCTGAAACAAAGCTAGTAGATGGGAAGGGTTTGAACAGCATGAAGTTTAAATTTCCCATGAATCTGTGCATTATACCAGACGCAACAAACAGAACTGCTTTGGGGCAGCAAACCTTCTATTTACTAGACATTAATTTGTTATCCTTGATTGCTTGAAGAGTCCCTGTTCTGTTCACTCCCTCTGGGGCATCTGGCATTGGCCACTGTTGGCAGACAGGATACAGGGCTTGGTGAACCTTTGGTTTGACCCACTATGGCTATTCTTATGTTCTTATGTTCATCCTCCCAAAATTAGCTTACTGTTTGTTCTAGTTTAATCCTTCAGCTGTCCTTACAATATCTGTTTTAACCAAGCATTTGGATGTGCTCTCAGCTCATTTTGAAAAAAAAATCTCACTGATTGATACAGCTACTGATAACATCAATGTTACATATTTACTTATAATTCTGAATAGTGAATTATGCCATATTTAGTGGGTTCAAAAACTATAAACTTACAATGACAGCAATTCTCCTTCTAAAAAAGCAGAATGTGAAACCTTTGTGTTTTATCAGCAATATCTACCATATTGTGTTAGTGTAGTACAATTAATAAAATATAACAGATATGTTGGCACAATGAATATCCTTTGCAGGAATCATTTAGCCTTTAATCATGTTAGTCTAATTTAATCAGGTACTAAAATGATATGAAGATGACATAACACTAACTTCAAGTGCTCCTAATTTTGCATTCAGAATTAACTTTGTATATATTTGGTAATGTTCAGAGCAGGAATTAAGTACACTATCAGACTTCAAAATGTTGTATTTTTAAAACTATTTGTCTGAATATATAACCAATTATGTTTAAAATACAACTTGTAGGTCTGACTTACAGCTCTGTATAGTAAGATACTATTTAATACTTTTGTGGGGAGAGTTCTCCCTGATTCTAATGAATGTTTCTTCTCTGTATTCTTCTTCATATTCCTTCAATACTTTAACCCTTCTGTATCAGGCTATAATGACAGCAACTGATAGTAAAGATCAGACAATGAATTTCTGGCATAAAGACACAAGGAAGCATGCTCATTTGAGCTCTCTGTGAGGTGCTCACTCTACTATTTTGACAATGTGAAATATGTATTGAGAAAAGGCTATACGGAAATAGCAAATGGCTAGTCTTAGTCTGTAGCTAAACTTTCAGTTTTTCACCCGTAATAAGGAACCAGTAAAATAAAAGCACTGGTTTGTGTTCTCTTTTACTTCCACAGGCATCAGATCATGATCATATTTGCATCACTTCCATTGCAGCTATCCCACAGTACAGTTCTTTCCATTTTGAAGATAGGTCTTCTGGAAAGGAGGGAAGGGGGTGATTATGGGGGATCCTAGGTCCCTGAACAGCCTCCTTTCTCCAAATGCTGGTCAGCTCCAGTACTTCAGTATTGCTCCAAACAGGGGATCATCTGCACCATGGAGCAGTTATTGTCATCTGGTCATATGATAGGTGAGCATCTCCCAAGAACACAGGAAGGGAAGTGGTCCCACTGGTGAGTTGAACTTTCCTGGTTTCTGCACTACCCTGGTGAAATAAGTTACCACAAGTAACTGAGTCCCTGCTTCCACTTTGGAAAAAGACTTCTAAGATCTCTTTTGGAAAATGGCTTCTTCCTCGTAGAAAGAGGTTTACCAATGTCAGAAAAACCCCTCTGTTCTTTCTATTACAGTGTGGACATAAGTGAAGTTTTTTCAGAAAAACAGCCATTTTTTCCGAAAAAAACTCTGTAGTGTAGACATAGCCTGGGTCACACAGAGTGGGGCTGAGCTAAGGAGAGAGCAGGGGCCCAAGCTGAGCTGGGGAGCAAAGCCACAAAGTCTGAGACAAAGCCCAGAAAGCAGATCCATGCTGGGAGGAGTGCTGCAGCCATGGAGCCAGAAGGGCCAGAAAGGCTGCCCAGGAACTGCAGACAATGCAGCAGAGAGTGGAACTGGAGCATGCTGGAGCTGGGTGCTGTAAGCAACTGAGAAGAGCGAGGGGGGATCCAGGACAGAGGCCCAGTGAAAGGAGATGCCATCAGCCAAGAGGCCTTGCAGGCCAGGCTTGGATGTGTGCCAGAGCAAGTGTCTGACCATATTTAATAAATTATATTTACTTTGAATTATAGGTAATGATCAATGGGTCAGGGAAACCTCCAGTGTGAAGAGAGCACCCCTGGATTGGGGACACCCTAGCCCCTGACATAGATGACCACAACAAGGTTAGGGGTCAAGCCCCCTAGGTATCCTGGGCCCAGACTTGGGGTTACAAGGTTTTTTCCAAGCAGAAGAATGGAAGGGGAGCCCTGGAGTTCAGGGAGGTCGCTGAGTAAAGGAAGTGGAAGCAGGGACTCAGTTTCTTGTGGTAACTCATTTTACCAGGGTAGTGCAGAAACCTGGAAAGTTCCCTTCAGCAGTGGAACCATTCCCCTCCTTACACTAGGGTAAATTTTCAGCACACTGCTAAATATCAGAGGTTATAAAATATTGGACTCTTTACTTTATAACATTATAGTCTTTTGCATATGGAATAATTTATGAAAACACTTTCTCTACATTAATTTGATTTTTTTTTCTCATGAGTAGCTCCCCAGTATTTTCTGTTGAACCATTTAGCAGCATGCCTGTTCCACCCTGAGGGTCTCATGAGGCATGACACAGGACTCCAGCATAACAGACTGAAAGAAGCCTTTGTTTTCCTTCTACCAACTCTGAATCTAAGGATTAATGTTTTACTACTGATCCCTGTCTTTCCATCCTAGCAAATACTGTTCCAAGCCAAAAAAGAAAAGTCCAAGAATAATTTACATCTAAAAAGTCAATATGTAGAAACAATCAACTTGTACTATAGACCCTGCCATATTGTCTCAAAATTCACAGTACTATTTGCTGTCCATGGGAATTGCGTGTGTTATGTTTATTCTTATAAGTAAAGCTTGTTGGATATTTAAAACTACATATGAGAAGGGGTGTTCTTGTGGTTAAAGTATGGGTCTGGAACTCAGGAGACCTGTATTGAATTCCCCACTTTGCCAAATACTTCTTGTGTGATCTGGGCAAGTCATCATCTCCAGTTTACAGATGACTAACCCTTTTCTTCTATTACACTTTCTCTCCTCTGTTCAGATTGAAAGCTTTTGGGGGCAATGACCAACTCTTGCAATATGTTTGTACAATACCTAGCACAATTGGGCCTTCTAGAAAATGTTGTAATATACATAATAATTATATCCAGGATTAAAGAAGCCAAATTTTATTTACTTTCATTTGTGGTATAATTTTATTTATTATTCATAAATATTCTGACAGTTGCATATGTGAATCCTAGCAGTTACAATAATTCCTAATAGGAATGATTACATTATTATGAATTATAAACATATTCTTAATTTCCTGTTGAAAAAGATTTGTCATCCAGTCAAGTGGCAGAAATAATCACACTTTATCTAAATAGTTGAGGTGAAGGATTCACAAACAAGCCACAGTCTGAAAGTTATTTATGAGAAATATAAAGGAAATATTTACAAATGTCACATTCATGATGAGATAATGGGACTGGATTGTAATTTTTTCCAGAATAAAATAAAAGTTGAAATTCATTACACTTTTTGGCTGGATAACTACTCTGTGAGTAACTCTTGTTTTAAGTAGAAACATATAATTTTAGGATTCAAAGAGACATCAAGAGGTCAAATAGTCCAATTCCCTACGCTCATGGCAGGAATAAGCATTATTTAGATCAGCCCTGACAGGTGCTGTCTAAAAATCTCAGTTGGTGCAGATTCCACAACTACCCTAGACAATTTATTCCATTGTATAACCAGCCTGAGAAGATGTTTGTCCTAATGCCAAACCTAAACAGCTCTTGCTACAATTTGCTTCTTTTCCTATTCTCAGAGGTCCCATTGCTTCTTGTCCTGTCCTCAGAGGTTAAGAGAAAGAACTGTTCCCTCCTCCTTTTAACAATATTTTTGTATTTGGAAAACTGTTAGGCTGTGTCTACATTGGCACCCCTTTCCGGAAAAGGGATGCTAATGAGACACTTCGGAATTGCAAATCCGCGGGGGATTTAAATATCCCCGCGGCATTTATGAACATACTGCCACTTTTTCCGGCTCGGGGTTTTGCGGAGAAAGCGCCAGTCTAGATGCGATCTTGCGGAAAATAAACCCTTTTCTGGAAGATCCCTTATTCCTACTTGAAAGGATCCCTTATTCCTACTTGAAAGTAGGAATAAGGGATCTTCCGGAAAAGGGTTTATTTTCCGCAAGATCGCGTCTAGACTGGCACTTTTCTCCGGCAAAACCCCGAGCCGGAAGCGGCAGCCATGTTCATGAAATGCCGCGGGGATATTTAAATCCCGCGATTTGCACTCGGTGTCTCATTAGCATCCCTTTTCCGGAAAGGGGTGCCAATGTAGACACAGCCTTATTGTGTCCCGTCTCAGTCTTCTTTTCTCCAGACTAAACAAGCCTGGTTTGTTTGTTTTTAAATCTTCCCTCATAGGTCATGTTTTCTAGACCTTGCTTTTATTACTCTTCTCTGTACTTTTTCCAATTTGTCCACATCTTTCCTGAAATGTGCACATAATATTCCAGTTGAGACCTAATCAGTACGGACTAGAGCATAAGAATTACTTCACGTGTTTTACTTACAACAATCCTGATAATATTTCCCATAATGATGTGTGTGGGGTTGTGTGTGTGTGGGGTTGTTTTTTTGTTTGTTTTTTTTGTTTGTTTTTTTGCAACAGTGTTTCCCTGTTGACTCATATATAGCTTGTGATCCACTATGACTTCCAGATCCCTTTCTGCAGTACCCCTTCTTTGGCACTCCTTTCCCATTTTGGGTATGTGTGTCTGTGCTCCACAGATAGTTCCTTCCTAATTGAAGTACTTTGCATTTGTCCTTATTAAAATTTCATCCTATTTTACTCAGAGCATTTCTTCAGATTGTCCAGATCACTTTAAATTTTAATCCTTTCCCCCAAAGCATTTGTAACTGCTTTAGCATGATATCATCCACAAATTTTGTAAGTGTATTGTCTATGCTATTATCTAAGCCATTGATGAAGAAATTGAACAGAACCAAATCCAGAACTGATATCTGTAGTACCCCACTTAATATCAATCCCTTCCAGATTGATTATGAACCATTGATAAATGCTCTTTATGAACACTTTTCCAACTGGTATCCACCTACCCTATAGTAACTCATCTAGGTTGAATTTCCATAGTTTTAAAAAGCTTGCATTTCTATGTTGTTGTCATCTTTTTTTTTTTTTTTTTTAATCACATGAAGAATGGCAATTTGTGTCCTGGATAAAGCAAAAGACAGAGTTCTAATTCTGCCTTTTACTTTCTGAGGCCTGATCTACACTACATGGGAAGGTTGAAGCAAGATACACAACTCCAGCTATGTAAATTACATTGATTCCAGCTAAGTATCTTAAATCCCCATCCACACAGTGGAAGTTCAATGGAAGCAAATGCTTCCGTCACCACCTTTTACTCATCATGAGGAGTAGGAGTACCCACGCTGACGGGACACCCTTTGAGTTTGATCTAGCAAGTCTATGCACACCCACTAAATTGACCCCTGAAAGATCAACCTTGAATGATTTTGTACAAGTCACTTAATTTTGCTTCAGTTTAGCAAGCTAGATATAGCTTATCTCCATCATCAGATGCTCAAGTGTAGAAGTGATTTTGAGGGAATTCAAGAGGGAAATAATTCTGGGAACCTCTTGGAAAATTTGAAATTTTGAAAAAAAAAATACTGCTTTGCATTGGGGCAAAAGGTTAAAATCATGAAAAATTACAATTAAAAATGTATTTGGGTCAACTGAAACAACTTGATAATTTCATTTTTTATTTTAACTCCTAATGTTTTATTATAATTAGCTTACATTTCTAAACAAAAAGAAGTTTAGAATTCAACCCTCCAGAATTTTTCATTTAGAAAATGTTGAAATGGGATGTTTAAATAATTTTGATTTAAAAAACTTATTTAAAACAAGATTTTTGAAGATACTCCCTTTCCTGCAAAGTTTTAGTTTAAATGAATTAGCATTTTCCAGTGAAAAAAAGTTCTGCAGAAAAATTCCCCATTAGCTCTACTTAAAACTAATCAACCAGTGTTTATAACAGATTAAAGATTCCCAGAAGAAAAATACTGGGAAATATAATTGGTGCTTACATGCGAAATGCTTCAGTTTCATGAAGATAGGGTTTTTCTACCTGTAACTTCTGAGGAGAATTCCCTTTTAAGACTCTATAATGAAATCTTCCTCCTCAAACTAACCACCGTGCAGGTTATTTGCTACCCTTCAGCACTGCTCCTTGTAGAGAGAACTAGATTTAATTGTCCCTCATGCTGAGTAGTGCTAACTCCTGGGAATATACCTGTGAACTCTAGCAGAGAGCCTGTGAAGTGACAAATGGCAATAGTAGTTTGGATGAACTGGAAGGTGGATGAGATTCATATAAAAAAGATCTGATGGCAGCTGTTATGGTGGAAAACAAATAGGAGTGAACTACTCTACATATCAGAGTTTATTGGGACTATTCATGTGAGTGACCACACAAGGTGTGGAAGGGTTGCAGATTCGAGCCCACCATTTGTAAAGTATTTCAAGATAAGAAGCACTCAGCACTTGTAAGATTGTATGAGGAGTTGTTTACACATGCAATGCTGCAGCAGCAGAGCTGCACTGCTTCAGCTTTGCCACTCTAGTGCTTAATGCAGACACTACCAATGCCAATGGGAGACCTTTTCCCATCAGTGCAGGTACTGCACCTCCCTAACATATGATAGCCATGGTGATGGGAAAAGCCTTCCAATCGATGTAGCACTATCTGTACCAAGGCCTGTCAGTATACCTCCATTGATCAAGGTAGGCTTGGTCTTCACAACAGATTCATAAGTCATTCTTTACATTAAAAATAGGTCTTAGGCAAAGCTTACATTCTCATGCAATTTCTATTGGCTGATAAAATGCATTTTGACTTACGAGTTCACATAAAGACTCTGACCCAGTTATAACTGGCCCTACATATTTCATGGCAAACAATTCAAAGTAATGCATTGCGTACAATATTCCTTTTCTTTTGATACATGGCTTTATCCAACTACAGACAGCTACCTTCAAGGCTGCTTACCCACAGCAGTTCTGTGAGTCTTCCCTGCTCAACAGCTGTTCAGGCAACTTCTTAATATGACAGAAGCAGCAGTTCCCCAGCAATAGTGTCTGCACATCGAGTAGCCAGCTTCGGAAAGGAGAGGAATCAGATGCTTTGACTAACCCGGTTTCCAGGTACAGCATTGACTCATGGGCATTACTTCAACATGCTTACAGCATCCTCTGATATACTAATGCAATGGTAAGTGCTCCAACTGGCTTGCATTCAGTTCAGTCCAGCCAGAGAGAAATTTTAAGGAGATTATGTGGCCTAAAACCAGTTATTCCGCTCACAGCTAGCTCATAGAGCAATATCAGGAAAAAGGTGCTGTAATGGGTGAGTCCACCTACTATTACTCCTTTTTCATCAAATTTATGATTGGGACAAGGGGCCCCTCCATTTTAACAACTGGGGGAGATTCTAATAACTAATAGGATACTCTTCCCCATTTGTCAAGAAGGGAGTAGAAGAAGCAAACATTACAAATACTAATATAGAGTGTCTAGAGGCCACACAATACTTTGTCTTCCCTCATAGCTACAGCTGGAAAAATGGAACATGGAAGAAGGGTCAGGGAGTCATTTTAGCTTCAGATTTGGGAGGGAGGAGCTGACTCCACAAATTACCTCTATTTTCCTTCCCATGAAAGTTCCCAGAAGCACAGTGTAATATGTACACCATATATGCATATGTACATCTGCATGTAGTTGCCTATGTACCTGGGTATTACACTCTGTGCCCCCCGCCCCAGCAATGTTGCTCTACCACATGCTACCCTCATGTTCTATGTTCCCACTGTTCTGTGTTCTTGGGTCCGTTCACTGTGGTTAGAGCAGATTGAACCAGTAGGGGGAAGCTTCCATTGAACAAGCTGAGGAGGAGGTGAAGATGGGAGGAACTAGTGTTGCCCAATCCAGGGAGAGGAGGAAGGAAGATTCCTCTCTGGCTTTACCTAAATGGGAGTTCTTCTCCAGATTGTCACCCACTTACTGCTGAACTACTGTCCCCATTGTGCTCTGGCCCCCATCACCCTTCCTTAGTGCCCATCATCTCCCATGTTCTATACATACTCTTCCCCTCACCTCCATTTCAGTCCAGTCTTCCTAATAAGTATCTATTCATCTCCTGGCACTTTAGTCCTGTCCCCTGACATTAGTAGCAAGTCTAGTGGGTGTCTCCTACTTCCCCCAACAGGCACCAGGAATCTAGCCTGGGGACTCTTCTTACTCTCATTGGGAGTGCAACTCCTCAGAGCAAAAGTTGAACTCTTGCCTCTGGTTCACCTCTCTAGCTGAGTCAGCATGTGTAGTTGAACTGGTGAGTGAGAAGGAGCTCATCAGCTCTTTTGTGGTCCAACAATGGAGAGAGGAGGGAGTGCTGAGTCAGTTGAGGCTGCTAATATTATGCAGCATTTTGAGGGTTGGTGATGGGGCTGACCTGGCCTTCCCTCACCACAAACTCAAACATGGAGAGGGAAGGGAAAATAGGAGTGGAGAGACATTGTTAATCGTGAAAATGGGGTGGAGGGAGTAGAAGCAGAGACCTCACCTCCCTGTTGTTTCACTTATACCCTTCTTGCTGCCATGCATTTGGATTACTCCAGAAACATTCACTGCTTGAAGAACTGCAGCGGGAACATAAGGGTCAGAAGGAGAGTTGTGGTGCCAAATGCTCTAATTTTTCATTGATGAAGCTCCACTGATTTTAAGGAAATTAGATCTGATTAACACCAGTGTGAGTGACATTAGAATCAGGGTCCCTAAGGGCATATAGGTGGACAGCTCATCCATTTTATTTTATTTATATAAAGTCAGTAGACATTCCTCATTCATTAAGTCATTCTAACATATGCCTCCAACATTCAGAAGACTTGTCTATATTACTTTTCACACTAATTATATTCATGGAAATTGTAAGCCACACCCTAGCCACAGTAATTCTTCAGTAGGGGCACAACATTGCATGTTGTGCTAAAAAGTTTGAATATGCTAACTTGTTTTATTATCAATATTTCCATCCTTTTTTTTTAGAACCAAAACAATCAACATCACCCAATTTTCATTAAACAAAGATCACTACTGAGTAAAAGATGACAGCAGCCTGTGGCTTCAAGTAGGCCTTTGTTTTTAATAATTAGAAAACAGCAAGTAAGAAAGTGATTTAATTTTCTGGAAAAAAAGAAAATAATTAGAGGAAATAATTTAGTCTTGCATCATCAACATTTGCCAGGAACTAAAATGAAGAGGAAGGAACAAGACTCATTGTTTCAAAGAATTTTCTTCATGAATATTTTCAGATGGTTTTGATGACCTCAGGCATAGTTAAAACAGAGCAAAAGCAGACAGAAGTGATGAAACTGAGGGGGAAGGGGAAATAGCAAGGAAGATTTCTTTAAAACCAGAAATAATCCACTAACTAACACTTAGAAGAGGGGAAAGTGGTCAGGAATAGTCAACATGGATTCACGAAGGGCAAGTCATGCCTGACCAACCTGTTTAGCTTCTATGATGAGATAACTGGGTCTGTGGACATGGGGAAGGCAGTGGACATGATATACCTTGACTTTAGCAAAGCTTTTGATATGGTCTCCCACAATATTCTAGCCAGCAAGTTAAGGAAGCATGGATTGGATAAATGGACTGTAAGGAGGATAGAAAGCTGGCTAGATTTTTGGGCCCAATGGGTAGTGATCAATGGCTGAATGTCTGGTTGGTGGTTGGTTTCAAGTGGAGTGCTCCAAGGATCAGTTCTAGGGCCATTTTTTCCAGCATTTTTATTAATGACCTGAATGAGGGGATGGATTGCACCCTCAGCAAGTTTGCAGAGGACACCAAGATAGGGGGAGAGGTAGATATGCTGGAGTGCAGGGATAGGGACCAGAGTGACCTAGACAGATTAGAGGATTGGGCCAAACAAAATCTGATGAGGTTCAACAAGGACAAGTGTAGAGTCCTGCACTTGGGACAGAAGAATCCCAAGCATTGTTACAGGGTGGGGACCAACTGGCTAAGTAGCAGCTCTGCAGAAAAGGACCTGGGAATTACAGTGGATGAGAAGCTGGATATTAGTCAACAGTATGCCCTTGTAGGCAAGAAGACTAATGGCATATTGGGGTGCATTAGGAGGAGTATTTCCAGCATATCTAGAGAAGATATTATTCCCCTTTATTTGGCACTGGTGAGGCCACATCTGGAGTATTGTGTCCAGTTCTGGGCCCCCCACTATAGAAAGGATGTGGATGCATTGGAGCGGGTCCAGTGGAAGGCAACCAAAATGATTAAAGAGCAGGAGCACTTGACTTATGAGGAGAGGCTGAGGGTTTGGGGCTTATTTAGTCTGTAGAAGAGAAGAATGGGTGTATTTGATAGCAGCCTTCAACTTCTGTAGTGGAAATGCGGAAGACGATTGTGAGGTCGAGGAAATTAGGTGGTGTACCACAATTGTTCCTTTTGTGCCTGCATTTTCTAACAGGGCCGGATGATCTAAGCAGCCATTTGTGCTTTTTGCTTCTTATTATTCTTTTGTTATTCTCAAAGAGTTAGCTGTTTGCTCAAGATGGTACAGTGTAGGAATGCACTGTTGACTTTCAACAACAGTTGACAGGTCCCAAGGCCATCCACCTAGTATGGGAGTATAGAGGTGCTCGGGAAGTTCACATAGCTATTTATGCTGAATGTTTCCCACCTGATAATGTTAATTATTTGTCCTGGGAAAATATGCAAAGTATCAACAAGCTAATTATTGGATGTGGGAAAATATGCAATGTATCATCGATCTTGTTAGGTTCTCAAAACAACAGCCTTACGGTAGATCCTACAGTATATAAGTGCCGGGGATATTCCTCACATTGGAACCCCGGCGTAGACCGAAGCCACAGAAGGTACTAGGCACTGGCCACTGGGGTCCATCCGCTGTCCTTCTTCAGGGGGTTCCCAGCAGCAGAAGGGAAGTAGGCATTGCATTTTATTCTGAGGTTTGCTTAGACTTAATAAGCATTGTATTTTCTTGATAAGTATTGCATTGGCTAAGATTTGTTTAATAAGCACTGTACTTTACTCTGATATTAAGCATTGTACTTTACCTTAATATTTGCTTAGTAAAATCTTTAAGCCATCACCCAATTTGTGTGCTTATTGCCTCCAAATCCCTTAAGGGAAGAACCATTGCCTTTTGGCAATACAACTTCCTGAAGGGACGTTCCAAATAAGATGGAGAGGGGCCGTTCTCAGTAGTGAAGGATGGTAGAACAAAGAGCAATGGTCTCAAGTTACAGTGGGGGAGGTCTAGGTTGGATATTAGGAAAAACTACTTCACTAGAAGGGTGGTGAAGCCCTGGAATGGGTTACCTAGGAAGGTGGTGGCATCTCTATCCCTAAAGATTTTTATGTCCTGGCTTGAAAAAGCTCTGGCTGGGATGATTTAGTTGGGGTTGGCCCTGCTTTCAGCAGGGGGTTGGACTCTATGACCTCCTGAGGTCTGTTCCAGCCCTATGATTCTGTGATTCTATGAACTAGTAGATTTCTCTGAACTTGTGATTGAATAAAGTTCAGCTAATAGGTATGACAAGAATCCCTGTATGGCTGAGACTCACCCAAGAATGTTCAAGCCTTTTTGCTCTTCTAAAACAAATCCATAGAAAGCAAATAATTACAGCTGATAGAAGAATTTGTTTCACAAGCAAGCCCCGTACATACGTGGATCATGCTTCCCAAATTAAAAAAATCAAACTAAAAATATAGTAGTGTCAATGGTGCTGAAAACAATCAAGTGAACTTCACACAGCCCATCGCCACGTTTCAAAGGTCAACTAAATGAAATAGAACTTTATTGCCACAAAAACATTAGTCAGAAACCTCCTCCAGGGGGACTATAAAACCTAATTATGACAAAAAGCACTTACATGACATTTTTTTAAAACCACTACACAAAAATCATTAGATTAACCAGAAGGCATGATAACTCCAGTACTAATATTATTTATTCATTGATGAGGACAACCGGCTCACCAGCAAAATGATTAATCATTATAACCATTGAGGGGAGAGAAAAGAGGAACAGAAAACTGTTTCAAGGCTTCTATAGTATTATAAAATGTATATCTTGAAAGAAGTTAAGGCTCTGATTTAGCAATGTGCTTAAGTACCTGACTAACTTCAGGCATATGAGTAGTCCTCAAAGTCAGTGCCCTACACTACCTCGAGACTGCATTCCTTTCTCAAAAGAGGAATGCAAATGAAGGACATCAAAAATGCAAATGAAGCGCTGATTTTACAAATCTCATGCTTCATTTGCATAGTAGCATCCGAGCGCTTTTTTGAAAAATACCCCACAGTTTAGATGGGGTTCTTTTGAAAAAAAACAAACCCTTTTTTGAAAGAACCTTTAAACCTCATTTTTTCAGGAGTAAGGGTTCTTTCGAAAAAGGGTTTTTTTTTTTATAAGAACCCCATCTAGACTGCAGGTTTTTTTCCAAAAACCCTTTTTCGAAAAAGCACTCGCACGCAATTAAGCAAATGAAGTGCAAGATTTGTAAATCCACACTTCATTTGTATTTTCAATGTCCTTCATTTGCATTCCTCTTTCGAGAGAGGAATTCAATCTAGACGTAGCCCTGGAGTCTTACCTAACCTTTATCAGTGTCATTGCAGAATAACTCCTCTTATATCATCTCTGTTATTCTGAAAATGGCACTGGTAAGGGCCTGTCTATACTAGGAAATTATTTCCAAATAACTAATTTCAAAATAATAACTCCCCAAATAATAATTTTGAAATAGTGTGTCCACACTATGGGAAAGTCTCAAAATTAGTCTGGAGGCAGGCTCTGTTAATGTGGACACACCATCTTGACTTAGAACACCAGGAAGCAGTGGGGAGTAATTAGTTTGAGTAGTTATTTTGAAATAGCACTGAAGCATCCACACCACCACTATTTTGAAATAACTATTTTAGAATGAGCGTTATTCCTGTGGAAAGCAGGAGTTATTATTTCAAAATAACTAGCCCCTTATTTCAAAATAATGGGCTTGGTAGTGTGGATGCTCCACTTATTATTTCAGAATAAGGGGAGTGAATATCCAGGTTAAGTGAGGAAAACATGGTCATGTGACTCACAAGCTAAAAAAGAATCATACATCAGAGGTTACTCCCATTACTTTGGAAACCCTTGTGTGTACATAATATGGAAAGAAGTGGCCTACAATTTTTAAATTATTTTGTGTTTAAAACCAGGAAAACCCTAATAGAAAGATTTCACCTTGAAGGAGGGAAAGGGGAACTTGGGTTAGCCTAACAAAGTAGAAAACAAATCAGACTACAAACAATACAAACAATTCAAAAGGATTCCACAAGTCTAGAAAATGTACTTTTAAATGGTTTAATTGATTCAGACAGCACAGATGAAAATCCCACATTACCCCCATAATGGCAAGATAGGGAGGGACCTGGAGCAGTGACTTAAATGGTGAAAGATTTAGCAGTTACACCTTTCCTTACTGATGACTGTGCTGAGCAGTGGAGATTAAAAGTATATTAATACACAAAATGAATCAAGATTGCACTAAATGAAAGGCAGTGATATTGCAAACAGTTATGCCTTTTTTATTTATATTTCCTGAAATATATTTACATTCATTCCAAAAGTATGAGAAAATGCTTTCATGGTTTCAATTTTAAGTAATACCTCAGTTGTTTCTTACTCTGTTGATCTGAATGAATCACTGAAGTTTTACTCAATAGCCACCTGTTGATAACAGCTACTTTTGCTATTATTCACCAGTTCCGATTTCCTGTTACTAATTATCTGGACATAGCTGCCTACATCCTCCTATATTGGTCTCTCATGCCTTTCTCTCACACTCAAAACAAGCTAACATATTGTCCTCTTTCAATTTCCTGCTTGAGGAAAAGTCAGTCTGCAGGATTACAGGGAAAACCTGAGAAGCAACTAGTGTAAACAAAACCACTGGGCCTATTTTTAGTAAGGCAATAAGGAGAGAATGAGTCAGCCTACAACTGCTGATTTAGTCCCTTTTGCCTTACTTAGAAGCAGGTAACATAATGATTCATGAGCTTGTGGCCTAAGGGAGTCAGAAGAAAGCTCAGAAGCAGGCGCCACTGTCTGAAAAACCTACAGCTACATAAAATACCTGTGGGAAATATTTTGATAAGAGGTGCCTGTAAAGCCAGTGTAATTGCATGGACTCTTTTAAAGAGGAAATTGCCATCCTTTAAGAACAACTCAGAAGAGCTTAGATAAATATTTTAGAAGAACTATTCACATATAAACTAGAGCAGTTGGTATCTGTTTTCTTCAAATCAGTTTGTTCTGGACTTCTTGAGTCAGATTTTATCTTTTGAAGTCAAATCTACCAACTTCCTCCCATCAGTATTTATAACTTTCTGCTGCCACTACCAGTATTTACATATGTTTAGCCAATTTATTTTAGTTTCTCTAAATTTATTTTTAGCAAGCTAATCATACCTGGTACACAAATGGTACCAAGTTCCACGGTGAATTGAAACTCAAACAGTCCTCCCCCCTCTCTAAGTTTATACAAATGAAACAATTTGTCATTTATTTACTTAATGATTTTGTTGATGGTAGGGACCCATAGAGGTCTGTTTAAAATGGAAAGAAAAAAAAAATCACACGTTGAGGTAATAGAAAGTTACAAACAGGATGTTCCAAAAAGTTTGAATGACTCATTTTACATGTACGGTGGGTGAATCTCAAACTATTCAGTTTGAAGTTTGAATCATAATTGAATTTGTGATTATCTCTTCTACTTATTCCCCTCTCAGTCTCTAACTCCTCAGTTTAGTGCTGGATCCACAAGCCAAGCATTCACAGATTTTACAGATAGAAGGGACTGTAACAATATTCTGTTTTAGCCACCTGCACAAAGAAGGCCACAGAACCTCACAGTAATTCCTGCCTCAAGCCCATAATTTATGTTTGATAATATTGACTTCTATCGAAAATACTTCTTGGGATTTGAACTTAAGCCTGCACTCAAACAAGCACTCATCCACCCGAAGTGATCTTTTGTGTCTCTAAACACCTCTCTTCTCTCCCTCTGAATCTAAAAATTGATTATGGGCCTCTTTCCTGAGGCCTAAGAACATCCACATTAAATTAATTCTTGAAACCAGTCGTCACTGATGTGCCCCAGAATGCAATGTATAAGGAGGAGGGTCTACATGATTTCAGTGGAAAGGTGAGGATTGTTATGGCGGACTCCAAACCAGGTCATAAGAGTCAGTGAGACTGAAGAAGAAATATGTTGAGGATAAGACACCAATGATCATGTGAAAGAAGGTATATGTTCTGAATTTTCAGCAAGCATGCAAATAAACTTTAATTTGTACAAAGAGAAAATATTAACTACTTTCTGGCACAGCAAGGTCAGGGAAGGAGTGAGGATTTAACCCAATCTTGTAATTTGTTCAGGTGGTCAACAATGATTGTGTGCACCCAACTAAATTTAACGGGGGCCCTCAGTCGTAAAGGGTCCACCACGGCAGGACAAATGGTAGCATGGTGACTTTAATGTATCATGAGAGGGACCCTTTATTATACAGTAAAGGAGATTGTCAGACCAAGTGACATACAAAACAAGAGAAACGTATAGGTTTAAATGTGACTTTAACATACTTCAACATTTTTTCATAAAATTGTCTTCACAATCAGAGTGATCTGCAATAAATGTTACAGATTTTATATTCTAGACTGCATGGATGGACAGACGAAGTCTTAAGCCCTTTAGTTCCTTTAAACCTGAAAATAAACCCTTTTAAACTGTGAAAAAATCCCACAAAATAAACTTGAACCCAAACTGGCTAAATGACAATGTAATTGATCTAAACTATTGATCTGCCTGAATGATATAGACTAATAAGAAAGAAACTATTACTGAATGAAATCAAACAAAACACTTTAATTACAGATCAACGATAAAAACAGGTGCCACCACTGAAATTTTTAGCTAAATCACTATATGGAATTCTATACTTCACTTTAAAAAAAAAATTGTAATTTGGAAGATACTCTATAAACCTCTCTTTATTATTATGCCTTTAAAATAGATGTTTGTAACCGTGTTTGGAATCAGTTTCCCTGTGGGCTCCCCATCATGACCAATAGTGGTGTCTTGTTCTTTTTAAACTGTCAAAGGCTTTAGAAGTAATGCTACTTTAAAATGCCATATTCCTTTAGATTGCATCTTCCTTTTCTAGTTTCAAACTACCACTGCACTACTTTCGTTATAAACCTTTATCATTTGGATGCTTTCATCATTCTGAATTTCTTCGTTGAAATAGTGAAAAAATGTTCCTATTCTCTGTTATGAGTCACAGTGTATGTATGAGAGAGACATATACAGATGGACAGAGACTAAAGAAAATGCAAATACATTAGAATTAACTAAACATTTTAACATGCCAGAATTAACTATAACATCTTTAATATAAGATCAAGACAAATAACTGTCACTTGTAAAGGGATATTTTTCCACCTAGAAAAATCCATGAATATATACAATGAATGTTTGAAAAAGACAGAAATAAATACATATTGTATTTTATCTATATTTAGATGTTGTTTCTGCAAATTGTGGAGCCAGGCAAAACTATTCCATGGTTTAAGATTATCCCATCCGATCCTGTCTGCAAAGTTCTGAATGTCAGCTAAATTTCAGAGGTGTTTGGAACTGAAGTTTTGTTTAGTCCCATACCTAGAAGACATGTATTAAAGATGGTATAATTCTTTTAATGAGGAAGAAAACAACAATGTGTTATAGCTTTTCACCCCTTTCAATTCAAAGCATCACCAGAGAAGCATCCCCATGTACCATGATCAGTAAGCACTATTTAAGCCCATTTTATAATGAAGAACTAAGGCGAATTTAAAATTCACACAAGACAATAGTAGACTAGATTCCAGTGATCGTGGTAAACTAGGGTATGTCTAGACTACATGGTTCCGTCGACGGAGCCATGTAGATGAGGTTTCTAGACATAGGGAAATGAAGCAGCGATTTAAATCATCGCCGCTTCATTTACATCAAAATGGCTGCCATGCTGTGCCGATCAGCTGTTTGGCGGCACAGCGCGGTAGTCTGGATGCTCCATGTTATGCCTCGTGGAATGAGGTTTACTGGGGCAGTCGACAAAGGCTTCCCTTGTCGACCGCGGAGCGTCCAGACTACTACGCTTCTGCCACCAAACAGCTGATCAGCACAGCGCAGCACCCATTTGATTTATAAATTGCCACTTCATTTCCCTTTTTCGAGTGCACTACTCTACATGGCTCCGTCGAAGGAGCCATGTAGTTTAGACGTACCCCTAGTGTCCTGCTTCAGAAAACACATGGAGCTGAAACCTAAAAAATACTGGGTCCTTACAGTTAGGCATTCCATTATGAAATTAACTTTATTTTGTTCGATTAAGTAATTTACAGTTTGATAAAACCACAACACATTTTCTCTAAGTTGAGGAATACTAGAAAATACAGGGATACTGAAAATAATGAGAATTCAAAATCCTAAAATGCTCTACATGGCAGCAAAAATTATATCTTTCTACTCAGTAATAGATAAGGCTATATGGACTAATTACAGAATAAATAAGTCTCGGCTGGCATAAATAGATTTTCTTATTAGTTTAGCAGCACAGTGCTAACTTTGAAAGCTGCAGACTTAAAAGCAGTCATTTCCCATGTAGCAGATAACTATATTTTTGTCCTTGAATCCTTTGAGGAGGTATGCATATAGCAAAATATATTTAGAGAGAGAGAGAGAGATAGAGAAACCTATTACAGGCCATTACACAGCCCAAATATTATTAAACTGACATGCATGGACAATGAAGAAGCTAAATAATACTGGTGATAACATGTAGGAAAGTGGCATCAGTTTAGCTCAAAATAAGTGTATATAATAAGAAAGGTTTTTGTGTATATAGGTCTTGCATGTTCACTTCAAAAGACAAGGTGTGTGAAGCAATATCTTATATTGGACTAACTTCCCCCACCTTTTTTTTCTTATATCCTGGGACTGACACAGCTGCAACTAATCTTCATGGTCACTGAAGTTCATTTAAAACAACTTAATTAAAACTAACATTACTGAGCTGATCACTTTCTAAAAATAATTTGTGACAAAATGAGTATGGGAGCTGACCATAAAAGATGGCAAGAACATTTTTCCTGCTGAATTTCTGGTTTAACAACCAGAAGGATACTAATCTAAATTTTTAAATGCATTTCAACAGTCACACTGAAATTGCTTAAACATAGGCTAGAAATGGCAAGTTTAATTAAAATCTTTAATTTCAAATACAATGCACTGCATCTACATGGCAATAGGTATTTCTTATCTGAGTGTGGAATTCAGTAACACAGTACTTAGGAGGGAAGTTTCTTTAGCAAGGTTAAATCTGTTTAGTGATCAGATAAAAGACCTGAGAAGAAAGCACAGTCTACTACAAGAAAGGCTGTTGGTGATTCAATAGATGGTGCTCTTCCCTCTACATCAGTACTAAATCAATGGCTCAGCATAGCATTAGACGGCACTGTTCTTCCAAAGGTGGTGTCTTGTTGGACGAGATTTAATCTCTGATTCTACTGACTGCTCATAGCAGGGGTGGGGAACCTCCAGTGCAATGGATACACATGGTTCATCAGGGTAAGCTGCTGGCAGGCCACCAGATGGTTTGTTTGCGTGACTGCTCACAGCAAACTGTGACCGTGGTCTGCCATTCCCAGACAACCCTGATGAATTGTGTGCAGCCTGTAGGCCAGAAGTTCCCCATCGCTGGCTCATAGTCACTAAACATCCCAATGCACTCTTCATGAGACAGTAAGAAGAAGTGTGGCCTAGTGCATATAGCACTTACCTGGCACTAGAAAGACATGGGTTCTTTTCTGTTTTTTACAGACTCCTATACAGTGTTCTTCACCCAACAAGAGTGCCTTCCAGGAGTGCATTAAACAGTTTGATTAATATTGTCACATGTGATTTCTCATCTGCAACCAAGGGGGACAAGTGTGTGTAATGGAGAGTTTTGCTTTGGAATTTTGTTTAGAGAAATACAACTTGTATATTCTACTTATATATTATATGTAATCCTTCTGCCAGGTGAAGTCAGCAGCACCAAGAACCAGGTTTCAATATCTAGGAATTTTTCTTCACAATAAAAAACAGAAGTGGCTCAAGCCCCATTAATTCAGGAAAACACTACAAGCATGATTCGAAAGCAGTGGCCATGAGCAAACACCCACCCCAAAGTATATTGGGCAGTCCCCTTTGCCTCACTTTTCCACTTTGAGGTGTGAAAATCCAACAAATGTTCTTTGAACCCACCATTGCCTCCCCGCACTGCACCCCACACACAATTGTCATCCTTGGTCAGCACAGGCCCAGAGTTCAGAGGGGTGTTTGTGTGAATTCACCTCTAAGCTCAGAGTTGTGTGTGTGTGTGTGTGTGTGTTGTGGGTTTCATCAAACAATACCTCTGCTGCTGCAGTAACTGACTCTCAGTTGCCTCCATTCTCTCTGGCCACCATTCACTCTGATGTCACATTCTGAGGCTCCACCTTTTAAACCAGCTCTGAGCATTTGCAGAAGTTAGTGAGGAACCTCACCATGGGCTGGGCAGTCTCTTTCACAGCAGCACGGTCCCACACAGGTCTGAAGCTTAGCAACTAGACCTGTTATTAGTGACCACAGCTCTTATGATCACTAAATAAAATAAAGACCCTCAATTGAGTCTAATCAGCACTGTGGAGAGGGGCAGAATCAAACAGTACCTAGAACTCATAAGGGAGAATCTATATTACCATATACAGACTACCTCCCCCATCTCTCACTCTCATAAGGACTTGGTGTCCCTATTGCTTGCTTGATCATTTTGGTAGAAGAGTTCCCTTTGCAGAGCACCAAGGTAGCACAGGGGTGTTTATGCAAATATAGTCTGCTCCTGAATTCTTTCCATCCACAGCATATCACTAGTCAAGGAAGAGCTCATTCAGACCTTGCTTACCTCTGCAGACACACAGTTATATGTTTCTCTAGATAAGGCAAAGCCAAGGAAATATGCACTTAGAGAAGGTGGTGAAATATGTCATGGTTATTAGTTCTCAGGTGAATTGATTCCACAATTTTGAAGCCATCTCCAAGAAAGCTCTGGTCTCCTGCATAGAGAAGATTTATCCTACTGAAGAGCATTCTGCTGTCCCAGATAAGAGTATTTGTTGACCAGACTTCAACCTGCAATTTTAGTGCATTTCTTAGCTATTGTGGGTCTAAGTAATGGAGCACTTGAAAATAAAGATTCAGTACTCTATGGGAAGCCAGAGTAGAGATGGGAGAGTAACACTGATGTGTTTGCAGTTGCCTGTTGCTGAAGAGATGTGCTGTAGCAGTCTGTTCTAGTGGGAGTTTCCTAAATACTGAAGGCTTCATACCATTACTGTAGTGCAGCTGAGAAGTGACAGAGGGTATACTTACATTGCAGCTGGGAAGCCTAATCCTCAGCATGGATAGATCTGCATGCACTAGCTCTGCTCAAGCTAGCTTGCTAAAACTAGCTGTAGGGTCACACAGGCGCTAGTGGTGGCTCAGGCTAGCCATATGAGTACAGCCTTATCCGAGTTGCTAGGTTCATAATCAGGAGTCACTGCCTGTTCCACCCTAGCTCCAGTGGTATTTTTGGCATGCTAGTTTGGGCAGAGTTAGTATGTGTGCCATTGCCTGATCTGGGATTTATACCTCTTAGGTGAGGTGTAGCTGTACCTTCACATATGAGTAACTGAGGCCAAGTCCTCTGCTGGAATTGGACAGTCTCTCCTAGCCAACCAGCTGTAAAAGAAAATATTACTCCCAGGTGGTATTCTGTGAGGCCTTAGCATCAGGGAAAAATCCAGGAGCACGTCTAAACTATAGACTGAATGAAGCAATGTTGGGTGTGTGCCTTCAACCAAAGGAGTCTGCACCATGGCTGCAAATTCTTCCAAGACATTTTTGTCTTCTCACCAGCATCATCCGCATCTCACTCAGGTTCAGCTACAACCAGCTATTCTTCACCCATGAACTGTTGTCATCTAAGCATTGGGTCATCTTGATAGTAGTAGTACAAATCTGATTGTACATGGTGCAGGAGAGGCAGAGCAGTTTTCCAGTTACAAATTGCTAGCACTGGTGTCCATGTTGTGTGCCCAGGTCACCTAGCAGCTGCATGTAGTTGTGTGAATAGGACACATGTAGTTGCATGTCTAGGAATCAGAGAAAGAATGGATCCTTGTGACACTGTACAAAGTGAGGGAGTCTTGTCATGGGGGTGCAGTTTCTCACTACTCCACATTAGGTGCAAGTCTCTGGCAAGCCAGTTCCTCTCACCTGTAAAATGAGAAGAAAAATGCTGCCTTCCTTTGTAAAGCGTGTTAAGGTCTATGGATCAGAACTCCTACATAAAAGAATAATAGTTATACTAGTGTTGGTGTTAATCCAGATAAACTCCAAAAGTACTAATTTGGGTAAGTACATGCTACCCTTCTAAATCAACCCTGCAGTTCTATTTGAATATGATCTATGTCAGTGGAAGAGGGCATGATCAGTTGTGTATGGTAAGGAGAGCAGGAATCAGCACCAAAGCCCAAATACTAGAATCCAGGATCAAGGCAGATCAAGAACCAGGACTTAGAATTGAAAGTCAGACCAGATGACCTGGAGTCAGGAGCAAGTTTGGTGTAGCATAAGACCTAGGCTGGAGAAGGGCAAAAGCAAGGGAAGTTCAGAGGAAGTTCAAAGAATCCACAGGTGCTGCTAGTCTTAAGAACAGGCCTGCTGGCTCCCTCAGTTGATCAGATGGGGCTGTCTTTTGGGTGGCCCAGCTGATTCACCTCAGCTGTGCTTGTTAGGCCATTAGAAGACCAAGCAGCACAGCTACAGGGCCTTATTTCTTATTATGCTTTACTTCCCTAAACTGTTGTCTAGTTTCCCCTTGAAGGCATTTAGTAGCACAGTTCCTGTATGTATTATATACAAACTACTATATCAGAAAATTGCAATTACAGCTGTAAAATAAAGCCTTCAAAAGTTAGGAGCTGCTAATTCAGCTCCTTTGTATCTCTAGTATGGGCTGAAGGAACAGGAGGGCACAACACTCTGGTGTGCAAAACCCATGATTGGTATAGCTGAGGATGAGAGAAGCAAAGGCAACTCCAAGGTGTGACGTAGTGGGGGTATCTGGCTAGTTCCTATGCTGGCTCTGTGGTAATCCCCAATGGCTGCCATCGGTACCACAGCCCAGAAGGATGACTCATTATGCAAAGAGGGTCTCTCAACCTGTCTGACCAGCTACCCCCCAGGGAGAGAGACAAAGGAAGGGAAAATGCTGCCCTGGCTGGGGGCAGGGCTGGAAGAGAGTGGTTAGTTTCTGTCTGGGATCATGGAGGAACCAGCCTAAGCCAGGGCTGGGATTTAGGGGCCCAGTCTCCCCATCGCAAGGGGGCTGAGGCATCCTAGACCTGCCCTGTAACCAGATTACATCGGTGCTGTGCTGTGCTGTATCCTGGAGAAGGAATAAACTCTCCATTCTACGGGCTGGTGGAGTCTGTTCGTGCCATTACGGGGTGCAGGAGTCAGGGGACCCCAACGTCACACTGGTGTCAGGAGCGGGATGCACTGCACCCCGTGGATGGAGCATCCAGCGCAGCGACAAGGCGCAGTAGAAGCAAGAGCCGTGGAACCAGGCGTGCTGGAAACAGAGCGAAGCGGTTCCTGAGAATCGTGGGCGCAGCAGCACTAGACTGGTGAGTCTGCACCGAGGGGACCAGCGGGAGATGGCCTACACCCAACTCCTGAAGGCAGAGCTGGTGAAGCTGTGCAGAGAGAGGGGCTTGCCTGTGCGAGCGCAACCAAGGCCCAGCTGATTGCCCGGCTGGAAGAGAATGCCCAGCCACAGGGCTGGGATCCTGTCCCCGTGGGGAGCAGCCAGACCCCACTGGGAGCGTGTCAGGCTCGGAGAGGGGGCGGAGTGCTGGAGGCCGAAGAGACCGGACTGCCTCCCAGGGGAGCACTGCAAGCCGTAGTCCGCCGAGGGGAGGGTCCAACCCCGCGGAGCTGCGGCGGCTAGAAATCCAGCTGCAGATGAAGGAATTGGAAGTCCAGGACCGTAGAGAGCAGCGACAGCATGAGCTGGCCATGGCAGAGCGGAGAAGCGGCGGGCCCCGGCTGCGCCGAGTGCGGACGGGCCCCAAGGGCCCAGGGCGGCCAGACGCTTGGAGAAGCTCGTGGTGGCCCAATTGAAGGACATGGGAGACATAGACGGGTTCCTCAGCTCCTTTGAGAGGGCCTGTGGACTGCAACGGTCCCCCAGCTGACTGGCTGCAGGAGCTCATCCTCGCACTGAACCAGGAGGCCACGGGTGCTCAATCAGCTGGAGGACCTACAGCCAGGGATTACAACCGAGTCAAGGAGGCCCTGCTGCACAAGTTCGGGCTGACCCCGAGATGTACAGGAAGAAGTTCCGGGAGGTGCAGAAGGAGCCACGGAGACCTATGTGGACCTGGCCTCCCGCCTGGCGCAATACTGCCGCAAGTGGGTGTCTGGAGTCGGAGCCCAGACTGCAGAGGGGCTGCTCAAGCTGTTCATGATGGAGCAGTTCTATGAAGCATGCCCACCCAGATTGAGGCTGTGGCTCAAGGACCGAAGACCAGAGACCCCCCAGGAGGCCGGGAGACTGGCAGATGAGTTCACGGAGAGCCGGTCCGGGTGTGAACGGGAGTCCCGGAGAGAAAGGGAATCGCACAGAGACCGGATGTCGGCTGAGCGACGGAGGGAGTCAACTACGAGGCGAGCCCAAGGAACAGGACGTCTGTGCCCCAGAGAACCAGCCAGGGCCTGGACAGAGACAGCCCAAAGCCTAACTTGCCATCGCTGTGGGCAAAAAGGCCACAAGAGGGCTCAGTGCACCAGGTCCCATGACCTGGGACTTTCCAGGGTTAACTGGCTGGGGCTGGAGGAAGGGCAGGCTGCCCCAGAGGCAGGGGCTGGCAGGCAAACCTCAGCTCAGAGTGGGGGGAAGGATGCTCAGTGCACTCTGGGAGGTCTGACCTCGGGAGGCGGATTTCTCCGTGTACCGGGTGGGGCAGGACGGCCCCTGCGGAGCGAGTGCCTCATACCCTGGAGGTGGATGGTAGGAAGGTGACGGGTTTCTGGGACACGGGGCGGAGGTGACGCTGGCCCGATCTGACATAGTGGCCCCAGACCGGATACTACCCCACACGCAGCTGACCCTGAAGGGCATAGACGGGTCCTCGCTTAAGGTGCCCGTAGCCAGGGTGCATCTGAAATGGGGGCCAAGGAAGGTCTCAAGGAAGTGGGGTGCACCCGCACTTGCCCACGGAGGTGCTAATGGGGAATGACCTAGAGGAGTGGCCCCAGGAATCCCAGCGGCTCTAGTCACCGCCCAGAGCCAGAGCCAGCGAGGGGCTGGCAACCTGGATCCAGGGAAGGACTCCTGGCAGGGTCCTCAGGGTCCCATCACCGTGGACACGGGGTCCAGCCAAACTGGGACCCCGGACCTAGGCAAAGGTGGGGAACAGGTCCCGATCCCTGCCCCAGCGGCTGAATTCCAGGCTGAGGTGCAGGCAGACCCCTCCTTGCAGAGGCTGAGGGACCAGGCTGGCCTCCGTACAGCTCAGCCCCTGGGGAGAGGAGGCCAGGAGAGATTCCTGTGGGAGCAGGGATTCCTGTTCCGGGAATGGCTTCCCCCCAGGAAGGTGAGGGCATGGGGGGTCCAGCGGCAGCTGGTCGTCCCCCAAAAGTATCACCTCAAGCTGCTGTATTTGGCCCATAACGTCCCCTTTGCGGGCCACCGGGGGATCCGGAGCACCCGGCTGAGGCTGCTCCAACACTTCTACTGGCCGGGAATATTCGCAGCCGTGCAGCGGTGCACGGCCAGTCCTGCGACTCCTGCCAGAGGGGCGGGAAGGCCCAAGACGGAGGAAAGCTGCTCAGGGCCCCTACCCTGTATAGAGGAGCCTCTGGGCTTGCTGAGAGTTATGGGAGGGGAAGACCCCCCGGGATGGAGCGTCGGGGCGGAGGCCACCCTGGCTGTCCAGCGGAGGCTCGCTGGGCTCATGGCCCTGCCCGAGAGACCCTGGCCAGAGATCAAGGCCAGCGAAGGATGGGTGCGACCACAGAGGACAGGCCTGTGCCAGTCGCCCTGGAGCGATGCAGCGAGTGGACAGAGGGAAGCCAGTTCATGTGGGGCCTCGCCGTGGCCGGCCCGAGTCAAGGGGAGCACCCATGTCCCCAGGGCGGGTTCCCACGCAGAGGACCCGAACTTCCTAGGTCACGAGCGGAGTGACCCTGCTCCCGCTCTCGGAGGGGGAGAACTGTGACGAGTGGGGGTATCTGGCTAGTTCCTATGCTGGCTCTGTGGTAATCCCCAATGGCTGCCATCGGTACCACAGCCCAGAAGGATGACTCATTATGCAAAGAGGGTCTCTCAACCTGTCTGACCAGCTACCCCCAGGAGAGAGACAAAGGAAGGGGGAAAATGCTGCCCTGGCTGGGGGCAGGGCTGGAAGAGAGTGGGTTAGTTTCTGTCTGGGATCATGGAGGAACCAGCCTAAGCCAGGGCTGGGATTTAGGGGCCCAATCTCCCCATCGCAAGGGGGCTGAGGCATCCTAGACCTGCCCTGTAACCAGATTACATCGGTGCTGTGCTGTGCTGTATCCTGGAGAAGGAATAAACTCCTCCATTCTACGGGCTGGTGGAGTCGTGCCATTACGGGGGTGCAGGAGTCAGGGGACCCCAACGCGTCGTCACACAAGGCTACGTCTACACTGGCAGCTTCTTGAGCAAGAACTCTTTTGCAGAAGAGTTCTTGTGCAAAAACTCTTCCACAAGAGAGCATCTATGCTGGCATGTGATTTTGCGCAAGAGCATCCATGCCAGTGTAGATGCTCTCTTGCACACGAAAACTCTGATGGCCATTTTAACCATAGGGCTTTCTTGCGCAAGAAATTCATGTGTCCTGTCTACACTGGCCTCTTCTGGAAGAGCTCTTGCGCAAAAAGGCTTCTTCCTGAGCGGAAGCGTCAGAGTTCTGGTGCAAGAAGCCCTGATTTTATATATTAGAACGTCACTTTACTTGCGCAAGAACACACGGGGGCTGCGTCTAGACTGGCAAGATTTTGCACAAAAGCAGCCACTTTTGCACAAAAACTTGCCAGCTGTTTACACTGGCCGCTTGAATTTGCGCAAGAGCACTGACTTTGTAATGTACAAAATCAGTGCTTCTTGTGCAAATACAATGACGCTCCCACTCGGGCAAAAGCCCTCTTGCGCAAATGCTTTTGCGCAAGAAGGCCAGTGTAGACAACCCAGAATTGTTTTGAGCAAAAAAGCCCCGATGGCTAAAATGGCGATCGGGGCTTCCTTGCACAAAATCGCGTCTAGACTGTCCACGGATGCTTTTGCGCAAAGGCGCTTTTGCGCAAAAGCATCCGTGCCAATCTAGACGTGTTTTTGCGCAAATACTTTTAACGGAAAAACTTTTCCATTAAAAGTATTTGAGCAAAATCATGCCAGTCGAGACGCAGCCGGCCAGTGTAGACAGGCAGCTAGTTTTTGCGCAAGAGCGGCCGCTTTCGCACGAGATCGCGCCAGTGTAGACACAGCCCAATAGTTTTGTTCCTGATCTTGAGTTGGCCAGGGGTGGTGGACATGAGCAGAGGGCTGCACTAATTTGTGCTGACAAAAGCAGTCCCCTTCTGCTCACTGTGTATTAGTGGAATGCCTTGTGCTCCAGCCCTTGTTGTATCCTCTCTTCACCATCCTAATAGTCTTAACATGCCCCTGAATTGGGAGTGGGAATCAAAAGGGTTGGCACAAGTCAAATTGGCTCCTGGAGTCCATTCTAGAACTCCTTTATGTTCAGGAAGTCCTCAAGTATACCCTGACAGCAGATTGAAGGTATAACCTTAGAAGCAGCCTAGGATCTCAGCCTTACAAGTTTAAATTCAGACATTCATTGTCTGAAATCTTATCACACTTATTTCTTCCTTATCGCACCCCGCTTTTGACATACACATTCCCAAATAGCCACATGCCAGATATTTTCTGACTGGCACCCAGATGTAATCACATCACTATATAAGACTGATATGCAGGGTGTTTGCAGATTTCTGACTCAAGTCACCAGTCCCTACAAATTATATGAATTCTCTCACTGTGACCCTTTGAACCTAAGGGAGAAACTTCCTCCCTTCTAGAACAAATTCTCTGGCTAGAAAGAAGAATTCCTTTGAAGTGTTCAGCAGGGAGGTATTAACACAGAATTGTGGTCTCTGTATTGCTTAAAAATGTAACAGCCCCAGGACCTCACAGTTAGAATCATTCTCCAGTTTATTTAAATTACAGTTTGAATATGTACCTTGATTTAAAATATTTCCTATTTTTATACCAGGAAACCAAAATGAGTAACTGCATTAATGTCAGACATAACTTAATGGCCCTAGAAGCAAAACAGATGCTGAGAATCATCAAGGACTTCAGAGAAGCAGTCAGGCATCAACATCATTTTCTTTCCTTACACTCAACAATTAATAGGGTATTTGCTGAAAACATCTCGAAATGGTTGGTACTAACTGGCAGGAAGCTTACTGCACATTTGCACATTCCAAATGTCCACTCATGTGGAGTGAGGTCACTGGTAGAAGTTCATGAATTTTGGAACGACATCTAAGAGAATTAAAGTAATCTCATAAACTGACATCATTTGAGAGGAATTAAAGAATACTGTGGACATGAGACTGGAAAAGCAGAAGACAGTGTTAGTGTTACAGAAAAGCAACACAAATAAAAACAATTCTGTAAAAATGCCTGCAGGCAGCATATGTTACAGGCTAAGTGCTATTTTATAAGTGTGTATATTTTAAAAAATATAATTTTATTTCAGCCAATTATATAACATACCACAGAAGGAAGGGCAGTAGGAAGTTAGTTTTAAATGTTTAACAAGAAATACAGGGGAACATCTACAGAGCCATCAGCTTAGAAGAAAGACAAATTCATGCAAATTGCAGAAAGGCTATGCACATCTCATTATCACAATAAGACCACGTGTACCGACTAGCAGAGATCAATGTTTTTAGTGCTACAATGTTTTTATACTTTTAAAAATGAAAATAGCTGAGGACAAACATATTTTCAAAATATGCATGTCTTTGGTCTTACAAGAAAACAAAAATATGTTGAATAGTCATGTTTTAGTGGTGCACACAAGCCTTCATTTGGGACTTCCTAGACTAATCCAATTAAAAAACCATTTCCCTACTTGTGTCATATTGGAGACAAATAATTTATTTATATTTGCATGAATGATAACTTTTGTGTTTTTATTAACCATGAAAAATAATATTCAGCCAAAAATGAGGCTTGTAATACGATTTTGGTGGGGTGATAATGTGGTTTCATCAATATGAGTATATAAACTAGGAAAAAACTAACAAGTCTTGCATAAAACTTGGGCCAAATTCTCAATCCTTCTGAAATGGTCACCTCCTGCTTCATCCTTGATTACTGTGCTATACAAAAATTTGGATTTACCCAGCAGAGGGCAGGAGTTACTTGCCTTTAAGATTTCTACTAAACAAAGCCATCTTTTGTCACCACCCAGAATTCTCCATGGCAGAAGCTGTGTAGGGCATGAACTGAAATAACTCATTTCACAGATATGTTAACCATTGCCTGCTTCGCAGCACTTGCCACCTAATACTGAAGCAGTTCTGCTGTGGTAGGGAAGTTGCACAAATCTTGCACCAACTGGAGGCTTGATGCAGACTTTTTGATTCCCACTCCCTTCTCCCACCAGTTCTCTTGATTCAAGAATTTAAATCTTGGGCACAAAACCTAGGTAAATTTGTTACCATTATGTCATCACCCGGAAACATACCAAAATGTGCAATTTCAACATATGCTTTTATGTTTATTTTCTTGATGATTAAGCACCATGGTTATTTATTATGGTTATGTGGTCATTGTTTCATGCAGGTAAAGAACAATAACTGGTTATAAGTTCAAAAGCTTCAGAGGGGTAGCCGAGTTAGTCTGTAACAGGAAAAACTTAAACAACCAATAGACTAGTAGCACCTTAAAGACTAACAAAACATGTGGATGGTATCATGAGCTTTTGTGGGCGCAACCCACGATTACTGTCATCTGAAGAAGTGGGTTGCGCCCATCAAAGCTCATGATTAACAAAACATGTAGATGGTTATCATGAGCTTTCGTGGGCGCAACCCACTTCTTCAGATGACAGTAATCGTGGGTTGCGCCCACAAAAGCTCATGATTAACAAAACATGTAGATGGTTATCATGAGCTTTCGTGGGCGCAACCCACTTCTTCAGATGACAGTAATCGTGGGTTGCGCCCACAAAAGCTCATGATACCATCCACATGTTTTGTTAGTCTTTAAGGTGCTACTAGTCTATTGGTTGTTTAAGTTTTTCCTGGTTATAAGTTACTTTGACAGGAAGAGGAAAAGAATAATAGTGTCCTGCATAACAGCACATGCAATCTAAAATATCTCCAAGTGCTTTACAAACATTAACAAGATAGGTATGCTTAATTAGTCCTACCTTAACCAGAAAATATTATATTATTTCATTAGAAGTGTCAATTCCCAATAAAACACATCCAGTGTTAACAAAGTGAAAGCAGAAGGTAGAAAAAGCCCTCAACATCTTGAATTTTTTTTTCAATATTTTCTGGCAATGTTCAGTAATTTGTAAGTGTCATCATCAACTTCTGGCTTACAAGCAATATGGACTAGTGCTCTTCAGTTCTTTCATTTTTGCACTGCCTTTATTACTCAGTTATTGTTACTCATTTTCTTGTCCTAATAGTTTTCCCATCATCCATCTTACCACATTATAGATACTTGACCATACAGAATAATATTTCTTGTCACCTTTCTTCCATGTATAAAGCTTAAATATCCTCTGCTTGGATGTCTATGACTAACATCTGTTTCAAATACTCCTTTTGAAGTCCTCTAATTTTTCTTGTGAGATGTGTAGGCAACAACAATTCAACCACATCTTACGATCTTTGATCAGCAACTACCCTCTTCTTCATTGTGTAGTTCTCACAACTACAGCTGACTTTTTGCCAGATATATATGATGTTTTGTCCATTTTTCATGCCACTCAGTAATTAAAATGTACATTATTTTAAACAAGACAATTTCATCAAATGTGACAGTGATTGAAATGGAATAACTCTTGATTACTATGCCCAGCATCCTGTAATCTTAACATTTCATCAGAGATGTAGGAAAGGAGTGGTTCCTCTCACCCCCTGCTGGAACTCAGGCTATGTCTACACTGCTGGCTTTTGCTGGCAGAGAGTATGCTAATGAAGCACTCATTAGCAACTTCTCATGCTTCATTTGCATAATCTCTACCGAGGCTTTTTGCGCAAGAGGTTTTTGCGCAAAAAGTAGCAGTGTAGAAGGTTCCATTTTGCAAAATAAATAAATAAAAACCTTTTGTGCAAGATCCTTATGCCTCAAAAAATAGCCTAAATGTTATTCAAAGGTGAAAAATATGGCAGATCTGAGAATATCCATTTAAATTATGAATTAGATACTGCTGTTATACCAAACACTATACAGAACCCTAAATTTGTATTGGACGATTTCAGCATCCACGTCAATGATGATTTTGACACACAACTACAAAACCACATAGACCGTGCCAGATATGGTGGGTATCAGAGGTTTCTATTCCCTTCCTTTTTAGGGCTGGGGACACTGACCCCCAGAAAAATCAGTTAGGGGCTACACACAAGTGATTAACAAACAAAAAATAACACCCCTCACCAGTGTTGGCTCTCCAATGCTGGGGGTAGCCCCAAGCCTCAGGGACTGGATCCAGGCAAGCCAGTGGCTGCATCCAGCCCCCAGATCTTAGGTTCCCCATTCCTGTTCTAGATCTTGATTTTTAGCATGTGCTAAAGATGGCATGCACAGGATCTCTGGGCTAGATCCAAAGAGAGACATTTTTGTTACTATATAGAGCATTGCAGCACCTAAGTTTTAGACGCTAAGTGAAATCCACAGCCTCAAGTTAAGTGCCCAAGGTCCCAAAAGGAGAGAAAAAAGGATTCTCAAAAGCCAGCAAGCTGAGCAGGGAACTGCCTAAATACAAAAGACTGTTGGAAATACTAAAGAGAAGGGCAGGGCTTAAGCCTCAGGACTCTTGAAAAGCTGGTAATCGTTCCCCCTTATACTCAATGGAAGTTAGTTGACTTAGAACAGGACTTCAAACCTATCTTATGTAGAACAGAGACTTGATTGCAGGTCCTCTACCTTTCAGGTGAATGCCCAAACCACCAGGTTATAGGGTATTCTAAAATGGAATGCTCTCAATTTCTTGTGTTGTGGCTGTTCCACATTGTATTACTAATTATATATTCATTGTGCAAGAGTGAAAATAAGTTTATAGCCTGGTTGTTAGGGAACTCACTTGGGAAATCTCAGCCTTTTTCTAATGAATATTTATATAAAGAGGTTTATTTTCAGCAGGAAAAAATTGGGAGAAATAATTAAGAATGCCCTACTGTTTAGGTGCCTATACAACTTTTAGGATCTGGGCCAGAGCTATTAAGGGATTTATCCAAGGAAATACAGAAAGTTTGTGTCAGATGCAGAAGTTAAACCAACATTATCCAAACCTTATCTTTCATAAGGCAGACATTTTCCCCCTTCCCCTCCATATATATGTACAAGTTTAACCACTCTTAGCTTAGCATGATTGTATGTAAGTTTCTGTTTCAGGACATTTCAAATGAAAGTGGTACACAAGATAGGCCAGAGCTGAGCTGGTGAAAATTGGCCTCTCTCCATTGATTTCAGTGGATCGAAGCCATTTACATCAGCTGAAGCCTTGGTCCTATAATTTTATTAGCAACTGCCTGTTTATCATCTGTTCTGGACTAAACACAACATACAATATTTAATGTAACAACTTAATTACAGAGTATCCACAGATTGTTAGCAACAATAATCAAATGTACAAAGGTTCTAACCTCATCACCAAATTTTAGCTGAACTAGAGAAAAACTCTACTAATTATCCTATACTACAAGGGTACAACGTAAAAGAGTTATGAGACCAAACTTACCTTCTGCACAAATGTTTTGAAAATATAACTTTTTCTATAGAGTGTGTTTCAAATGAGGCATTTTCTCTACATACTAGTAGGGCACATCTAGACTACATTTTTTCTAAAGGAGATATGCAAATTTGGCACTAATTTGCATATCTTTTTCCAATTGCATTTTCGAAAGCAGGTCTTTCAAAAGTGAAAGTAGTCTGGACACGGTTTTTTCAGAAAAAAAACTTTTGAAAAACCGTGTAAACCTTTTTTAGGAAGAGTGTGGGTTTTTTTTAAAAAAAGGGTTTCTAAAAAAAAAAAAAAATGCATCCAGACTACTTTCACTTTTGAAAGACCTGCTTTCGAAAATGCAATCTGAAGAAGATGCAGATTTGGTGCTAATTTGCATATATCTCCTTTCAGAGAAAAACTGTAGTCTAGACATGCCCTAAGTGGTAACTTTGTAATTAACAAAGGTGTAAGGCAGTGTTTCTCAATGTGGTCCATGAAACCACTTTGAGAAACCTATTAAACACGCCAATTTGTTTATTTACCGGTGCCCTGGCCACTGAGCCTCATAGCTCCTATTGACTCCATTTCACCATTTGCACCCAAGGGGATGGCATGGGCCAGGCCGCCATTTCCCTCAGCTCCCCGTGGCTGCAAACAGTGAAATGGAGCCAATAGAAGCTGTGAGGCTCTGTGGCTGCAGCACCAGTAAATAAACAAATCAGTTCAGCCAGTTAACAGGTTTTCTCAGAGCACTTTGAGAAACACTAGTGTAAGGTGATCACTGCCGCTCCCTTTGAAGTATGCAAGCTTGGATTGTAAAGGAAATTGGCCTTTAAAAAAAATCACAGGTAGTACTGTTTGACTTTCACACCTTTTCACCTACAAAGTTCACCATTATGGACCTGCATAGAGAGGAGGATTAAAGCTCTACATTAGAACAAACCAAGTGATTGAGTTTGCAGGGAATCCAAATCTTAATTTTTTGCAATGGGCCCATTTCTAATGTTAACAGTAACCGTTGCACATAGGATAGGCATAGGATATGCTTTAGGAATTATGTTGGTAAAGACACAAATTCATGGTTCAGATGCATAAATCAGCATAGTTTTATTAACTCCAATGGCAATTGCATTAAGCATTGACTACTGCAGCTGAGATTCTGGACCCAAGCTTACAATCTAAATAATCCCTATTTTGCACCTTATAAACGCCTCAGCTGCAAAAGGAAGAATAGGTAATTCTCTAAGGATGCTGATAGGTTCAAGTGGATTGTAGACAGAGTTGCTGTCAAGACAAATGTTATGCTTGAATGAACACATGCAGATTCCAGTAAAGCAAAAGGGATCCTCACCTAAGTCCAGTGGCAGAATTTTACTTTTCTGATTCTCTCCCCACCAAATATTGCCCCATCATGCAGTCCTACCTCCACCCCCCCCCTAAAGACCCACTTGGGGTGGGGAAGTCATTTGTTAATGAATTTGAAGGATGTAACCTTTACCTCCTTTGAGGGTTTTTTTTCATAATGATAATGAGATAGTTTTGTGATTAGTAAAATCCTGGGTTTAATTCTGATCTTAGTACCCATGTAAATGCCTCTGTAATCAGAAGGGCAGAATTAGGCCCAATTAATTCACACTTCTATTCACAACTTCCTTGTGTAAATTATATTCAAACATGAGCTATGAGCAACGTCATGGTTGCTGAAAGTAAAAATGAAGGACCTGCTTCTTCACTCACACAGATGTAAATTAACAGTGAAGCCAGTGGAATTATAGTGGTTTACAACCAGTGTAAAACAGAAGAGAACTAAACATAATGAATTTAATTCTCTCCTCATATTTACTAGCTGTACATAAGAAGAGGGAGCAACAGTCACTGAAGACCTGGGGACAAGGTGTGCGGGGACCAGTCAGCCCTTAGTGCTGCCCAGAGCACAGCACTGCCCCCCGCCCCAGCCCTCAAAGCTGTTCAGACTGCCCAGCATGGCACTCCAACAGTGATTCAAAGGGGTTCAGGGATCAGGCCTTCACACCAGAGTAAGCTTATTGACCTCAGTGGAATTACTTTTAATTTACATTTGTGTAAGTGAGGAGAATCAGGCCTGTTTTATCTAAAATGTAATATTAAACAGTGGGTAATTTTTAAAGGCCATGAAAAGAGTACAACATGCAGGAAAATTAATTCATTTGCACCTCTGGAATGGTATTTTAGGGTATGTCTACACTACAGAGAAGATCGAAGCTGCTGCTGTTGATCTTCCAGGATTCAAATTAATGGGTGTAGTGAAGACACGCTAATTCAAACTGAGAGTGGCACTCCAGTCGATGCCTCTAGTCCTGCTTTCATCAAGAGCAAGGGAAGTTGAAGGGAGAGTGTTCTCCTTTAAACTTTCTACAGTGTGGACAGCACCAAAATTTGAGTTAAGATACTTCGATTTCAGCTACGCAATTAATGTAGCTGAAATTGTGTATCTTAATTCGACCTCATCCCGTAGTGTAGACATACCCTTACTGATGCAAAACATTCATTCATCTTGTCTTTTCAAACTTAGTGGTTAAAGAGTAATACCCCTGACTGAAAAGGTATTCAATTTCCATTTGAAATATTACTTGAAGTTGATTACAGCTTGCTAATTTGAGGTTGTAAGTTCATTATACTGAAGCATACAGCCCGATACTTTGTCTTAATGTGTTTTTAGGTTATTCTCAGTATGAGGAAAGCATTCGAACAATGCATTACAAAGGAAAAAAAGCTGTATTTCTCTATGCTCACACTCAAATTTCAGATTGCGTATACAATATCAAATAGGTCCATTTTGCAAAGATTTCCATTCTAATTTAAAATTTTAAAAATCACCGCTATTGTCCTTTAGCACACATAAGAGGAACTGAAATAGAGCTGTCCACTGAAGTGCATTTTGCTCTTTTAATCATTAATCATATTTTATTTTAATCAAAATCATTGTGTACCACATTTTCAAATGTGGCCTCTTTTCTTTTAGTTCATAATTATTTGTGTGTGCACTTCTAGTGGACTATTTTTCTGCATACTAGTGTCCCTTTGGATGAAGCAAAATTTGCTTTCCCAAATCTTACACAAATCAGTTTTTTATATAAAAATTCTGTTGTGTGTATATGCAATTACCGGTGCACAGAAACCACGTATGACAGTGACTTGCATGTTTGAAGTGGTAAGCTGCACAAATGGAGTCCTGCTGAAAGACCTTTGAATATTTGACCTTATTGATTTATAGGACTATATAACTGACTGAAGGATTTTACAATTGCTTTTCTAAGCAAGGCACTTGTATTCCTTGAATCTCTCACCTCAAAATATATTTTCTAACTTATGAAATAATTAGCTAATTAGGCAAAATAATAAAATATGAACAAGTATATTATATAAAAGTGTAAGTAAAAAAGACAATATTATTGGCATCAAAGTTTACTGAGACCATTAGCTTCTCCCTGTGGGCCTTACAGTTTTAGCCTTATTTGTATCAATAGTACCTTAACGTTTGAGCACTAGGATTGAAACCAACGGGACTAAGAGGTGGCAGTGTAGTCTAGTGAAAG
Organism: Rafetus swinhoei; assembly: GCA_019425775.1. NCBI lineage: Eukaryota > Metazoa > Chordata > Testudines > Trionychidae > Rafetus > Rafetus swinhoei. The sequence continues at coordinate 33,021,268 of CM033440.1, forward strand.
GTGTACTAAAGTGGGATGACCCAGAAGGCCTGGGTTCTGGTTCCTGTCATTGGCCATCTGGCTAAACTTGGGTAAATCAGTCTGTTTCCCTGTGCCCTAATTTTTCCATCTGGTCTTCTTTGTAGTGTGTTTTAAGATCTACTAATAAAAAGAGTATAGGAGTTCTTATGAAGTAAAGTATAATTCTTCACTGGTATTATAATCTGTCCCAAAATAGTATATTTCATTTGAATTATCATCTACTTGAAAAATATTATGGTGTTTTGACTTTGATTGTACGTATTATTCAATTTACATTGCAAATTCTCTGTGTCATTGTTTGTCTGGCACCTAGAATAGGAGCCATCCATCCTGATGGATTGGGGGAGGAGGGGAGGGAGTGGGCATTGTCTCTGGGTGTTACTATAATACAAATAATAATTGAAAGAAGAACTTAAATAATCATTTCTCTGAGATTCTAAAAGCAACTGTACTTTGATTTTTCAAAAACTAATATAAATATGTCCTTAGTCTTGACTATGGAATAGTATAAAAATGTATGGAAATGACTCCTACTTCTGAGCTGTTTACTTATCTTCAGTGTGATTCCAGTTAAACATGTCCTTCTGGAACCTCAATGGGTTCAGCACTTCCACCAGGGCTGCAGTCTGACAAAACAGGTCTGAGAAAACATTTGGGCATTAAACAATTTATAGAGGTTATAATTTCCACTGGGCAAGTCTGTGGAGTGTCCTTAGAAAACTCTGCTTTTTGTGCCAGCTGTAACCAAATGCGCATGAATTAAAAACAGGCTGCCAGGTGGTGAAGGACATAATTTTTACAAAGACAGAGCTTGTACTATGCAGAAAAGTGCTTGGCATTCAATGCTGTGGCAAAATGAAATTATTTTGAAATTTTATTACAGAATAAAATAACTAAATGCTATAAGCACAGGAAAGCAAAATAATGAATGTTAAGAAATACAATTGAATAAGGGATTTATTAAAAATTAAGCACTTTATAAATAACCTTAAAGATGTGTATTGCTTAAAATGGGATAAAACCCTGTTAATCTGTTACCCGTGTATGCCTTGATTTATTGTATTCACCCACATGCATACACTGAACACCATACTATTGTAACCCAATGGTTTAGAACATATTACAGGTCAGCCTCTGTGACTGATCTACAGATGTGTTCTGTCTCCCCCTGCTGGGGAGCCTGTATATTTAGCTGAAGCAGTAGTGCTTTATGCTTTTGACCCTGGTTCAATCCATACAGTGTAGGCTAAGATGGTGACCATCACCTGGGGTTGTCCTAGCAGTGGGCTTGTGGAGGCTATAGCCACCCCAAAGTTGCCATATCTCCTCTGTATCCACCTCTCCAAGCACTATGGTCAAATGTTTATTTCTCCACTGCTGCTGCATACCACACTGCCTTCTGAACTTGGTGCCTGGCCAGCATCCTCAGGTTCCAGCTGCCCAGCTCTTGAGGCAGTGCTGCTACCAGCAGCAATGCAAAAAGTAGAGAACAGCTCCCAGTCCATGTCCCTGCCCACTGGTTCATGCCCCCCAGAATTGGACAGTCCATGCCTCTCAGTAGCCCAGACTGACCCACTCATATGTGGGCTCTTACACCTCACTTCCTGTGATTCCTGCTATGATTCCTCCCCCCTGCAAAATTTTGTCTAGCCCACTTCAGCCTCACCACCAGGAAGAGGCTGACATCACCCCTGACTATTACACTGTGTTACCAAAACACAAAATAAAAATATTTGTAGCAAATTTCATCTTAAAATTGAAATTTATTTTCTTTGCAATAACTGTGTCTTCATTTTGAAATGGGAGGAGAAGTGATGGATTCCCTGTACCTTTTCATCTTGTCTCCACAAGCTCTCATACATGGTTTTATCAGTGTGTATCACTGACTAATGGGGAAAATTTTCGGGATACCTCTTGTTAAAACACTGGCGGCATACCACTAGACCTTCACTATGTTTCCACTCAGCAAATAGATTAAGTGTGCACTGGATGAACGTAAACCATGTGGTGATTTCTTGTTTCACATATCACTTCTTACTTGTGATAAGGTAAAATAAAATAATGTTAGTAAAGCAAATCATAAAATCTTGGTAGTGCAGTAAAGAGCATTTTCACATATGTAACATCCAACCCTGCACACCATCATTGTGCGTAACATAAAAGGCAATCTGTGCAACTAACTCTTCTTTTTCTTATTCCTGCTTCTCTGCTTTTTCATTATACCCATGAATTAGTGCAATGTGCTATCTAAAGTCACCTCATGAGAATGTCTGGCTTAACCGTATGATAACACAGGTATCAAAGATAATTATACATTTCACATGAAATAAATAGAACTGATCTCTGGGTTCCAATGAGACACACAGTCCAGGAGACAGACAGATATTTTCATAAAAGTTCATTTGAATATATTGCATTGGTATTTCCTAAGAAGCTGTGAGCCCTTTATGGAGTATCATCACAGTTCTACATTACTGGGGGTACAAGAAAATAGTGACCATAAATATAGGTCACTAAGGACTATAATTAAAAGAGATGGTCAAGACAATATTTTCCCCATGAAAAGTTTTGATTAAAATAATTTTGTCTTTTATTTTTAAAAAAAACCTTCAGATTAACCAATATTTCAATTTTTGATTGTAAACCCGAGGAAATGTTTGCTTTTCAATAAAGTGGAAAAAAGTGACAGAATATCTGTTTAACTGAAGAGCCATTTTCCATAAAATGTCTTGAAGGAAAAATTTCAACAAACTAACAATTGGACATACCACAATCAGTAATTTTTCTGGACTATGCAGGGAAGTAGATAGGGACCTGTAGGCAGAATGAGCACCCAATGCATTCTAAAAGATGATGGCATTGTTTAAAACAGGAAAATGGAAAGAGGACAAGGCTAGTTGAGCAAAGTTTGGTGTTTTCACACCAAAAAAAAAGTTCTGCACAGAAAATGCGCTATGCTCAGCTATTCTGACAAAAATATAAACACTACTTCATAGTAAGTGAGCATTTCAGAGTTACTGTATGTAATATGAAATGATTATGAATAGGGATTTTCATCAGAATGCCCATGCACTGCTGCTTTCTGTGCAGTTCATTATCATATGCTACATTACATGCAGGGAATTAAAACATGGGATCTTTATATCAAGGTCACTGAACCAGGAGCATTGTTCAACTGCTCATGTAAATCTCCAAATGGGCAAGAGTTAACGCGATTATCACAGACTTCTACTTGATATGTAGTGAACGAATGTTAGCCAGAGGCCAGTAACTACTTTGTTAGTGAAAACCCTCATTCTCAATAGAAAGCATGTTAGAGTATATGGGTAAAATTTTCAGAAGAACCTAAGCAACTGAAAATGTTACCCTCTAGCCATAAGGAGATTAGCCGTAGGTAAGAACCGATATTTATGTTGCAGCCATTGAGGCTTCACAAGGGATGCCAGAGTCACAAGAATTACAGTACATTTCCTGTACCTCTACTGCCACATATTTTGTGGTGTTGATGCACAGTTCTGTGATCTTAAATCAGTTCAAGACAGTTAACTAGTAACTGATTCTCATTTGACAAGCAGCTGGAGAACATCAACAAAAAAATCACTTGTCTGTTAAAAGCAGGGGTTCTCAAACTTCCACAGTATAAACCAAAAATATCTTAATTTACCCTCTGGGTGCTGTATTGGAAGGCAACAATGCATGAGTTTAAATTTGTGTGCAGCTACTTGTCAGAGTGGTGGGTGGGTGTAGGGAATGCACATGAAACAAATGTCAGGTGCATGCATATGTATATCATACATCGAAGGCTGACTTGAGACACAACCAATAAAAATTAAAAGGTAGTAGCATAATTAATGCAAATCAGCTTGGCTTAATGCAAAATAGGTCTGGTCAAAGAAACTAGATATAGCTTTTTTGGTGAGAGCAGAAAAATACTGACTATATTATAAAACTGGCTAATAAAGATTTCAAAAAGTAACTAGAAACCCTCCTCCCATAAAGGTATCTCTAATGCTCTGTTCTTGGGCCAACATAATTCAGTTTCTTAATCAAAGATCTGGAAGAAAATGAAAAATTATTGGTGGCAAAAACTGGGGATTACAAGAAATAGATGGAGTGGTAAATGATGATAGAAACAGAATGAATACAGAGCAATCTGAATTACATGACAAGACTGGCTCACTTGAACAACATGCTTTTTAATATAGATGTGTAAGTTTGCATTCAGCTAAGTCATACTTGTTGGTTGTGAGATTGCATTTTGAAAAGCGGTGATTCCGAAAAGGACTTGGAGTTCATGTTAGCTAATGAAATGAGCATGAATTCCTAATGGGATATTGTGGCTAAGATAGCAACTGTGACCCTTAGATCGCAGATGTATAAGCAGAGGAATATGAAGAAGGGAGTTGTTATTAGCACTATATTTGTTATTAGTGAGATTGCTACTGGAATTCTGTATCCTAATGGTTTACCCAAGAGAAGATTAAGAGGGGACTTACTCCTATAAACATGTGTCTGGAGAGATTTCTAATAGAATCATAGAATCACAGAGCTGGAAGAGACCTCAGGAGGTCATCAAGTCCAGCCCCCTACCCAAGGCAGGACCAATCCCAATTAAATCAACCCAGCCAGGTCTTTGTCAAGTCTAATACCAGAGAGCTCTTTAATCTAGCACTGTGTCCAGCAGCTACTGATCCAGGAAGATGGTGGGGTGTGGCATTGTGGGGGGAGGTCTCCTCCTGTGCACTACATTCCTGGAGAATGAAATTAGGCTAATTAAATCCCATGAGGGGGCACTACTGGCACCTGAGCAGTACTTCCTGGGAGGGCTGATGTTTAAAAAGTGCCAGCTAGGGGGAGAATAAACCAGCCAGACAGGCCTGGGTGACATGTCTGGAGAGGGTCATGGGGAAAGAAGAGCTATAGGTGTCTGGGAAATCCCAGCAGGGGAGCAGGAGAGATGAGCCTGGCATGGAAATTAGAGTCTTTCTGTTGGAAACTGGGATTAGGTTTGCTGGGACAGGGCCCATGTCCTGGGGACTGGGGTGGGGGAAAGGGAACCTGAGGTGTTGGGGCAAAAGTGAAAGGAGAGTCCCTTGGGAGAAGAATGATTCTGAGATTACTCTTGGAATGGGAGGAGCGTCATAAGAATGGCCATAATGGGTGAGATCAAAGGTCAATCTAGCCCAGTATACTGTCTGCCAACAGTGACCGATGCCAGATGCTCGAGAAGGAGTGAACAGAACAAGGAATCATCAAGTGATCCCTCTGTCACCCATTCCCAGTCTTGGACAGAGGCTAGGGAGACCATTCTTACCCATCCTGGCTAATAGCCATTGATGGACTTAACCTCCATGAAGTTACCAAAAGAAGGGGGAGATCCTGAAGCCCATGTCCAGCAGAAAAGGGCAGAGCATTGGGAGAGGGAAGAGAGAGTCTCACCTGCACACAAGTCAAGTCAACTACTCTTGTGGGCTCCTCTGAATCTAGAAGCGGGAGAGCCAATTAGCTGGACTGGGGAGCCAGGCCAGGCCCAGGCCCAGGCCCATCCCCACATGACAGGAGCTGCTACTGTGAGTGAGGGAGGGGCAAGCTCAGCCCTTCCCACCTGCCAGAATATTGTCAATAGCCAGTTGTATTTTTTCTAGTGATGGAATCTTACATGTGTAAACATGCGCGCGCGCACACACACACTATGCAAGGCAATAGGTAAAGAAAAGATGTGATTAAAAGGTAATCTTCCTTAAATAATAGAAGATGTTAAAAATGTAAAGGCTTATATGAGATTTACTCCGATCTCCCCTCCATGATGAATATAGTATCCTCATTAATATTTATACAAATAATTCCTGTAGCGTTGCTTGTTGTTTGGCAGATGTTACACAGTGAAACTAGTAGGAAAGAAATACACAAAGTGATCCTTTGGTATAATGTGTGCAAACAAGCTGTATAAATAGATGTTTATTGTCTGTTTAAAACAGAAGCCCACATCTTTTATCAAATGAACCATCACAATACCTGAACAGCAACATAAAACAACGTTGTCCATGAGAAATCTGCTCTCTCACCAGAGAGATGGGGCAAGGTGGGGTAAAGTTTCAGGGTAATGCACTAAAATATTTTGCAACCTACATGGTGGGACATGCCCAGTGAATAATGATGGAAAACTGCACCTCTACCACTAGATGCCTCAGTTGGGGAGTCCCACAAGGATTTCTCTTAGGTCCTTTTCAGCATCTACATGCAACTAAATACATGAGCTGGCCAGACAACATTGACTTCAGTGTCAGCAGGATGTAGGTGACACACAGCTTTGCTTATCCTTCACTGTGCAGAGCTGTATCACTATCACAAAGATAACCCATTGCTTAGATAAGACCAACTCACAGATGAAAAGCAGCTGGCTGAATGAAAACAAGAAAAAGGTGATGCTAGTGGGCAAAGAAATCATTTTGAAGAGTTTCTGTCTGCTTTGGTTGAAGATAAACACTTGAATAATTAAGATCATGTCCTCATTTGCATCACTACACTTCTTAAATGGACTACAGTGATGAGATAAATCTGAGCACAAAGGCATAAACAGTAGGAAACTCCAGCTAGTATAGAATATTGTAGTATATCTCCTTGGCTACTGCAAGCACATGACACCTGTCCCCCACTTTCTAGATCAGGCTCCCATAGAATCTCAAATCAAGTTCAATGCCTTGATCCTGATCTTCAAGGCACTCCATAGGCTGGCTGGGCCCTCGATATCTAAAAGACAATCCTGGGCCCCAGGATGACTGTGGTCAACAACTCTACTTTCTTGGAATCCAGTATGAGACTGTGAAATAAACTCCCCAGGAACTATCACAAATCCTCACCAAAACAAGACATGTCATTGTACATGCTTCTCCCCCGGGGGAAGGAGTAAGAAATTAAAACAACACAACAGATGTGTTGTCACATTGCATAATGCAACTGAAAGGTATTCAAATACTAAGGCAAGAAGTATGGTATTAGCACCTATGTAGAATGTTAGGCCACTCTCCAGTGATCATCCAGTCATGAGTATATTCCAATAATATCTGCCTGGCAATGAATACTAGAACACTGGTTGAAACTAATTCATTCAGTACTAAAACCCTAGTAAGTAGTTGAACAATGACTACTGTGGAAATGGCAGAACCTAGCACTTACTGACCAATCACAGCAAACCAGCAGGAGGTCAACAGGAGCTAACACTCCTGTCAACTTCCCTTACTCTTTGTGAATCAAGGAGTACCAGCATCGATGTGGGCACCCTCCAGGTTCAATTTAAGCAGGTCTTTCCTTCGCCCGCTAAATCGAACACCAGAAGATTGACTGCCACAGCATTGATCTTCTCCCTAGTATAGTTGTATATCCTCAGATAAAGATGGAAGGTCCTAAGCACAGGTTTGTGCTGAAGAGTCTAAGCACTTAATTGCTATGATGAAGGCACTGTATATAACCCTAGGAAGGAAAGCAATTCTGCTGTGCATTTACTGACTTTATTTCATTTGAGCTTTGCTCCAAACTTCAGGCCAATGATTGTTTCCATCACTTTTTAATACTGCTAAGGACATTTCTGCAATATGCAACTGTAGCAAACACCTATTTTCTCTTTAAATTATAAGCTCAAGGCTACTATAATATGCCTGGGATAGGGAGATTGTTGACTTACTTTATACTAACAGTAATATTCAGGAGCAAAACTTGACATTAAATATCTTCCTAGTCTCTTGCATATGGAAAAAATATAATCAAACTTGTCCAGACATGACCTTGCATGCCAGAAATAACTGATTAGCTCTACTTTCTTAGGAAAGACTGCAAAAAGGATGCAATGTTGCCAGCAGCTACTTCATTGGTATTGTCATAATGGTGCCAAAAAAGATGGGTTTGAATAGAAAGTAATTACCATAACTGTCACCTCACTAAGCACATGGACAGTTAAATTGTGACCACACAAGCTGCAGTTCAACATTGGCTTTTCTACAGATGTAGGTATGCCTGCTGTCCTTCAGATAAAAATAAGGGAACCTGAAAGATTTGATTAATCATCATAAACTACATTTTCTCCCCTGAAAGCTAGTTCTTATTTCAGCTCTTAGTTGTGTATCAGTCTAGTTCCCTTTTTTCACCTCACACACAGAAGTCTGCTTTTCAGAACCACACTTTACGTAGAGCTGGGTAAATGTTTGAAATGTGAGTGAAAGAAAGAAAGAAGAGCTTTGCTATTTTCAACCAGCTCTGTAGCTGATCAAATGGTTTTGAAGAAAACCACACACAACCAACCACAAAACAAAAAACGGAGGAGAGAATTATAAAAAAATCTTTAATTTTTCACCCCAGTTTTATTTTCATGTCAAACTTATTTTTAACATCCCCTTTTCTCAGATTTCATTTTAAAATGCTAAAGTTTTCAGATGAAATTATAGTTTGCAAACACTGGGCCAGCTCTTCATCTTATGGAAAATGGGATAGCCCCACAGACTTTACTGGAACTACATCCTTTCATAACAGTTGATGCAGCACAACGAAGCAGGTAAAAGAGCTAAGACAAACTATTGTATGAAGGCCAGATATTGGTAGTTATCTTCACCATAAATAGCACCTTATTCCACAAGCAGTCCCTCTGACATCTACTGAGCCAGCATGGTACTACAGTACATGAATAAGGGTACCCGAGTCTGGCCCTAAAATAATTATCATGCATGGTGTCAATTTGATCTAGTGATTATTTCAGTTTATCCCAGTACTTTTTTTCCCCTCAATTAAATTTGTGTCCCTTGCAACAGGGAAAACAACAGAAAAACAACAGAATGTGTCATAGTGGAAAAGAGTACAGAGAAACAATTGACTCCGAAGATGGTTCTTTGTGTGCCTCTCCTCCTTCAACTCTCATTAGCATTAAGCCTGCAGATCTGAATTCAATCAGAGGACGGAACTAATGTTCCCTCTAATCTTTTCCATCCAGGTGCAGATTTTTTCCCATCTATGTATGGAATAAATTTTAATGTGAGAATGTGCACCACCAGCAGAAACAAAAAACCTAGCTGTGGGCACTCTGTTAATCAGCTGGACAACATCTGAATCTCTTCTGAGGATCCGCATGAGCACACAGCTTACAGAGAACACTGGGTGGAACTCATTGCCTCAGGACAATGTTGAATCATAGAATTTAGCAGGGTTTTAAGGCATAAATTTAAAGAGCAGTATGAATAACAAGCCTATTCCGAGTTATAATAGCCAGAATTATAACAGTAACACAAAACCTCATGATTTAGGATTTAAGATATGTTTTAATCATATACGAATAAAGATTAATCCTTCACAGGGGGCAGATTTATCCAACACCTTCCTACTGTGAGTGTTTTTTTTTCCTCCTTTGAAGCTTCTGGTGTTGGCCACTGTAAAATGGGATATTGCACTAGATGGAAAATGGGTCAGAGTCAATGTGATAATTCCAGTGTTTCACTTGTGTTCCCTGTTTCCAAGGTCAGAGCAAACTATCATTTAAAGAAAAAGTTGTTCTTTAAATTGAAATGCAAGAAAATTTAAAAAAAAATAGGTGATACTTTGTGTTTCTTATTTTAAGTCATAAATGTATCTATATATGTTAATTCTCTTTGTTTGAGTCAACCTCAGGTCATTCCATGGAGAAAGCACATGTATAAAAGGTACTCGAATCTCAGCTGGTTCTGGTTTTCTGAAGTAAGAATCAAACACTAGGTCAGTATTTCTCAAAGTGGTCTGTGAAACCACTGAGAAGCCTGCTAACTGGCTACACTGGTGTGTTTGCTTCCCAGTGCCATGGCCACAGAGCCTTGCAGTTACCATTGGCTCCGTTTCACCATTTGCAACCAAGGGGAGCCGCGGGAAGTGGCTTGTGCTGGGACGCCATTTCCCGCAGCTCCCCTTGGCTGCGGTGCCGGTAAGTAAACACACTGGCACAGCCAGTTAGCAGGTTTCTCAAAGTGGTTTTGGAGACTACTTTGAAAAATATTACACTAGGTCAATCAGTGAAAGGCTCATCTTTTCTGAAAAAAATGAAATCATTTTTGTTTTTCAAGTGATTTGGAAATAGACGGTGCTTGTCAGATTATTATTCTCCAGCCACTTGTTTGTAGGCCACAGTTTAGAAAATTAAAATGGCAATCAAAGTGCGAAAACAGTGTCTGGCTCTAACAGTCAGCAGCCCAACACTGACATTTAATTTCAGAAAGGGGAACTACACAAAAATGAGGAGGCTTGTTAAACAGAAATTAAAAGGTACAGTGACAAAAGTAAAATCCCTGCAAGCTGCATGGAAACTTTTCAAAGACACTATAATAGAGGCCCAACTTAAATGTATACCCCCAAATAAAAAAATACAGTAAGAGAACAAAAAACTGGCACAGTGGCTTAACAACCAAGTTAAAGAAGCAGTGAGAGATAAAAAGGCATCATTTAAAAAGTGGAAGTTAAATCCTAGTGAGGAAAATGGAAAGGAGCATAAACTCTGTCAAATTAAGTGTAAAAATGTAATAAAAAAGCCAAGAAGAAGTTTGAAGAACAGATAGCCAAAAATCAAAAAGTAATAGCAAAATGTTTTAAGTACATCAGAAGCAGAAAGCCTGCTAAACAACGAGTGCGGGCGACTGGACGTTTAAGATGCTAAAGGAGCACTCAAAGACGATAATGTCGAGGAACAAAATGAATTCCTTGCATCAATCTTCATAGCCCAAACCTGACTCATTCTTTTTAGGTGACAAATCTGAGGAATTTTCCCAGACTGACATGTCATTAGTGGAGGTTTTGAAACAAATTGATAAACTTAACTGTAACGAATCACCAGGACCAGCTGGCATTTACCCAAGAGTTCTGAAAGAACTCAAATGTGAAATTGCAAAATAATTAACTGTGGTTTGTAACCTATCCTTTAAATCAGATTCTGTACCTGATGACTGGAAGATGGCTAATGCGATATTAATATTTAAAAAGGGCTCTAGAGGTGATCCTGGCAATTACAGATCGGTAAGTCTAACGTCAGTACTGGGCAAATTACTTGGAACTACAGTAATGAATAAAATTGTCAGACATAAACATGAAACATAACGGCTATGGCTACATTGCCATTGTATATTTCTCACACAAAACCAGCGCAACGTAGACGTAGTCAACTTGTTGAGGGAAATCAACATGGTTTCTGTAAAGAGAAACCATGCCTTATTAATCTATTAGGCTACGTCTACACTGATGTTTTGCTGGCAGTGAGTATGCAAATGAGGTGCAGATTAGAATCTCAGCACCTCATTTGCATAATTTATGCAAGCCATTTTTGCAGGAAAAAAAAAAGTAGTGTGGATGTTTTCTCTTTGCGCAAAACCCCCTTTTCCCCACCAGATCCTTATGCCCCAAAAAAGGAGGTTTACCAATCTTGCAGGAAAGGGGGTTTTTGTGCAAAAAGAATTCATCCACGCTGCTTGTTTTTGCACAAAAACATTGGCAGAAAATATGCTAATGAGATTGCGACTCATGCAAATGAGTCCCTCATTAGCATATTTGCCAAGAAAACTCGTAGTGTAGACATAGCCCAAGAGTTCTCTGAAGGGGTCAAAAAGCATGTGGACAAGGGGGATCCAGTGGATATAGTGACAAGGAGTCCTGTGGCACCTTATAGACTAACAAATGTATTGAAGCATAAGCTTTTGTGGCAAAGACCCACTTCGTCAGATGCATGCAGTGGAAATTTCCAGAGGCAGGTATAAATATGCAGGCCAGAATAAGGCTAGAGATAACGAGGTTAATTCAGTCAGGGAGGGTGAGGCCCGCTTCTAGCAGCTGATCTGGAGGTGTGAACACCAAGAGAAGAGAAACTGCTTTTGTAGTTGGCTAGCCATTCACAGTCTGTCGTCTAATCGTAAGCTGATGGTGTCAAATTTGCAGATTAACTGTAGCTCTGCAGTTAATCTTTGAAGTCTGGTCTTGAAGTTTTTTTGCTGCAGGATGGCTACCTTTAAATCTGCTATTGTGTGTCCAGGGAGATTGAAGTGTTCTCCTACAGGTTTTTGTATATTGCCATTCCTAATATCTGATTTGTGTCCATTTATTCTTTTACGTAGGGACTGTCCAGTTTGGCCGATATATATAGCAAAGGGGCATTGCTGGCACATGATGGCATATATTACATTGGTAGATGTGCAGGTGAATGAACCAGTGATAGTGTGGCTGATCTGATTCGGTCCTGTGATGGTGTCACTGGTGTAGATATGTGGGCAGAGTTGGCACCGAGGTTTGTTGCATGGATTGATTCCTGAGTTAGAGTTACTGTGCTGCGGTATATAGTTGCTGGTGAGAATTTGCTTCAGGTTGGCGGGTTGTTTGTGGGTGAGGACTGGCCTGCCTCCCAAGGCCTGTGAAAGTGCGGGATTGTTGTCCAGGATGGGTTGTAGATCACTGATGATGCGTTGGAGAGGTTTTAGCTGAAGACTGTAGGTGATGGCCAGAAGTGTTCTGTAGGTTTCTTTCTTGGGCTTGTCTTGTAGTAGGAGGCTTCTGGGTACATGTCTGGCTCTGTTAATCTGTTTCCTCACTTCCTCGTGCGGGTACTAAGTTTCAAGAATGCTTGGTGAAGATCTTGTAGATGTTGGTCTCTGTCTGGGAGGTTGGAGCAAATACAGTTGTACCTTAGTGCTTGGCTGTAGACAATGAATCGTGTGGACTGTCCAGGATGGAAGCTAGAGGCATGAAGGTAGGCGTAGAGATCAGTAGGTTTTCGGTATAGGGTGGGGTTTATGTGACCGTCACTTATTTGCACCGTGGGGTCCAGGAAGTGAATCTCTTGTGTAGACTGGTCCAGGCTGAAGTTGATGATGGGGTGGAAGCTGTTGAAATTGTGCTGGAATTCTTCCAGAGTCTCCTTCCCATGGGTCCAGATGATGAAGATGTCATCAATGTAGTGTAGGTAGAGAAGGGGTGTTAGTGGATGAGAGCTGAGGAAGTGTTGTTCCATGTCAGCCTTAAAAATGTTGGCATATTATGGGGCCATGCGGGTGCCCATAGCGGTGCCACTGGTTTGGAGGTATATATTGTCATCGAATCTAAAATAGTTGTGTGAGAGGATAAAGTCACAGAGCTCAGCCACCAGTTGTGCTCTGGCATCATCAGGGATACTGTTCCTGACAGCTTGTATTCCATCTATGTGTGGGATGTTTGTGTAGAGAGCCTCTACATCAATGGTGGCTAGGATGGTGTTTTCTGGAAGATCACCAATGTATTGTTGTTCTCAGGAAATCAGTGGTGTCACGGAAATAGCTGGGAGTGCTGGTAGCATAGGGTCTGAGGAGAGAGTCCACATATCCAGACAGCCCTTCAGTGAGAGTGCCAATGCCCGAGATGATGGGAAGTCCAGGATTTCCAGGTATGTGGATCTTGGGTAGTAGATAGAATAATCCCGGTCGGGGCTCTAAGGGTGTGTTGATTTGTTCCTGTGCTTGTGTAGGGAGTGTCCTGAGCAGATGGTATAGTTTCTTAGTGTACTCCTCAGTGGGATCTGAGGAAAGTGTCCTGTAGAATGTGGTATTGGGGAGTTGTCTGGCAGCCTCCTTTTGGTAGTCAGTCCTGTTCATGACGACAACAGCTCCTCCTTTATCAGCCTCTTTGATTATAATGTCAGAGTTGTTTCTGAAGCTGTGGATGGCATTGCGTTCTGCACGACTGAGGTTATGAGGCAAGCGATGCTGTTTTTCCACAATTTCTGCCTGTGCACATTGGCGAAAGCATTCTATGTATAGGTCCAGACTATCATTTCGACCCTCTGGAAGAGTCCATGTGGAGTTCTTCTTGTGCTGTTGGTGGGAGGGTATCTGTGTGTCAGTGTCCTGTTCAGTGTTGTGTTGAAAATATTCTTTGAGTCGGAGACGGCGAAAGTAGGCTTCCAGATCACTGCAGAACTGTATCATGTTTGTGGGGGTGGTGGGGCAAAAAGAGAATCCCCGAAATAGGACAGACTCTTCTGCCAGGCTGAGTGTATAGTTGGATAGATTGAAACTACAGTAGATACAGTGTATTTAGATTTCAGAAAGCCTGGTCCCTCTGCAAAGGCTCTTAAGTAAAATAAGTTGTCATTGGGATGAGAGGGAAGATCCTCTCATGGATTGAGAACTGGGTAAAAGACAGGAAACAAAGGGTAGGAATACATGGTAAGTTTTCCGAATGGAAAGAGGTAACTATTGGGGTCCCCCAAGGGTCCATACTGGAACCAATCCTATTTATAAATGATCTGAAGAAAGGGGTAAACAGTGAGGTGGCAAAATTTGCAAATGATAATAAGCTGCTCAAGATAGTTAAGACCAAAGCAGACTGAAAAGCTTCAAAAAGATCTCACTAAACTAAGTGATTGGGCAAGAAAATGGCAAATGAAATGTAATGTTAAGAAACAAAGTAATGCACATTTGAAAAAATCATCCCAACTATACATACAATATAATGGGGACTAATTTACCTAGAACAACTCAACTTGGCATCATTGTGGATAGTTCTCTGAAAACATCCAATCAATGTGCAGTGGCAGTCAAAAAAAGCAAACAGGATGTTAGGAATCATTAAAAGGGATAGAGAAGAAGACAGAGAATATCTTATTGCCTCTCTATGAACCCATGGTATGCACACATCTTGAATATCGCGTACAGATATGGTCGCCTCATCTCAAAAGAGATATATTGGCATTGGAAAAGGTTCAGAAAAGGGCAACAAAAATGATTAGGCATTTGGAACAGGTGCCATATGAAGAGAGATTAAAAAGACTGGGACTTTTCAGTTTAGAAAAGAAGAGGCTAAGGGAGTTATGATAGAGGTCTATAAAATCATGACTGGTGTGGAAAAAGTGAATAAGGAAAAGTAACGTAAGAACTAGGGGTCACCAAATCAAATAAATAGATAACAGGTTTAAAAAAAAATGAAGTTTTTCTTCTCACAGCACACAGTCAACCTGTAGAACTCCTTGCCAGAGGATGTTGTGAAGGCCAGGACTTTAACAGCATTCAAAAAAGAACTAGATAAATTCATGGAGGTTTTGAATTTCATGGAGCCAGCATGGGTAGGAATGGTGTCTCTAGCCTCTGTCAGATTGTGGAAAGGGACGACAGGAGAGATATCACTTGATGATTACCTATTCTGTTCAATCCCTCTGGGGCGTCGGCAAACAGGATACTGGACTAGATGGACCTTTGGTGTGACCCAGTATGGCTGTTCTTATGTTCTTACATTCTTTTTCATGTGCCACTGGGGGATGCTTGTTTTTTAAAGTATGAGACTGTGGTCTCAGATGGAGAATGAATGGGAGAATCTCAAAGTTCCATGATGTGGCACGTATAATGTGAATTTATTTGGCTATATATGTTAAATGTGCACTTTTTGCCCAATCCTCTGAGCATATTTACATCTCTAAAAGAAAAAGAAAATCAGAGATCATACCTGGACCTTCTGTCTTTCAGAGGCAACTTCCATAGGCACCTCAAACATAACATCAAAAGCATCTAGGCTTCTATAAATGGTATAACTCAAAACATCATCGCCAAACAAGACTTACAGCATGTATCACCCATATACAAGTAAATGCATCCAAGAGTTATAAAAGAGCTGACTGAGGGACTTACTGAACAGTTATTTTCAATAAGATTTTGAGCACTGGGAAAGTTCCAGAAGACTGAAAAAAAGCCAATGCTGAGCCAATTTTTTAAAAAGTTAAATAATTATAGACCTCAATCTCAAACAAGATAATGGAGCTTTTGATTTGGGACTCACTTAATAATGAAGAAAAGGTAATAATTAAAGCTAGTTAATATAGGGATATGGACCACTTGTCAACCTAATTTCATTTTTTAGGTTATTACAAGTTTAGTTGATAAAAGGTTATGGTTTTGACATGATATACTTACTCTTCTGTCACACATTTGACTGATTAAAAAGCTAAAAAACTAGAATGATATAAAATTAAAATAGTACACATTAAGTAAATTAAACTGGCTAAAGAATAGATAATTATACATAGGGAATCATTAATGAATGGTATGTTTCTTGTCAAGTTCAAGAAGAATCTGTTCTTGGCCCTATGCTATTTAACACTTCTGTCAAAGACCATGAAGAAAGGGGAAAAAAAAAATCATAACAGATAAAGTTTGCAAAAGTCACAAAAATTGAGAGTGTGTAAATAATGAAGTGTCAAAGTGGCTGGTACCAAGCAATCTGAATCACATGATAAATTGGGCACAAGTAAAGTACACAATGATGGGCCCATATGCCGGGGGTGTGTGTGCAAAAAGGTGTGAATGCACTCCCACAAGTTCTCCTGTGGTCCTCCAAGTCAGCCCCTCCCCTATGCTGGTGTAGTGACAGAAGCAACTGCATGTCAGAATTCGCTACTTAGGGTCTATTGAACATGCGTGCTAGAACTGATCATACTCAGTAAGAGCTGCTGTTGCTGCTGCACTCACGTGTATTCAGATGCTGCTTCTGGCTCTTTACAAGCATTAAAAAGAAGTTCAGGGGCAAATCATAGTGGGGGGGATGAGCAGGGTGTGAGCTAGGGGCAGAAGTTAACTGGCCTGGAATGGGGGTCCAAGTAACTTTAAGGTGAGGTAGAAAAGGGGCTGAAAAGGAAATAGCAGGCAGAGGGGAGGGATAGGGGCTACGGTTTGGATGGGGGGGGGGGAGGGTGGTGAAGATACTCTGCCAGTCCCTGTGAGGAGCTTTTGCCTCCATACAGGAAAGGGCAAGAGGGTAGCAGTTACCCAGAGGGGATGAGCCATCTGCCGAGTGTGCAAAAGCAGTTGTGGTGGGAGCGGGATTATTTCCCCTCTAAGGGTGAAAGGTAGCAGCATGGGAGCACAGGGCAGCTTCCTGACTGTGCTCTTAAAGTTACAGCTGCCCTGATGCCTGGGCTCTCGCTGCCAGTCCCCACAGAACCTCTCTCTCTGCACTGCTACAGCACAGGAGACTGAATGCTGTAAACATCCCACATGCAGCATGTGAGGGAGTGTGTAACATCTTGAGGATTTAGAAATCTCTTATCAGTTTATATGCCAATGTGAAGTCTTATAACAGCTCACAAATTTGTCTTATCAGATGCTGTGATTTCCTGAATTGCACTCCCATCCTTGTAACCCATTTTAATTATAGTTTTGCTCCTTTACAAATGTTATTTCCATTTCTCTTATTACTCTGAGCACTTCATCATTTATCTGTATTGTCACTGTGTAATGCGTGTCATGGCACTATTTGTTTTTATTTTAGTAGCTAATGCTCAAAATCATTTAAGTAACTAGTAGTGACTTATTTTAGCAATTCCATCTATGTTTCTATTATAGCACTTGCTATGATTTTTGTATTTTGGTTTGTACCTTGGAGTTTATTTTACTTCTTTTTCGATCAAGTTTTATTCTGTTGGGTCTGTTACTAACAGCTCTATGTTCTTGGGGAACGAGGCTATAGTGTCTAGCCTATCTGACCCATGAAAGACATCCCTCCAACCCCATCTCTGCTTGAACCAAAGCTGATCAGAAAAAAGACTTGGAAAAAGTAATGAAAAGGCAGTAGAAGACATATCTAAACCCCTCTGAAAGCTCCTCAGCCTCATGTGCATCACTCCATTAGTACAGTGAAACCTTTGTTATCCGGCACTCTGTTAACCAGAAAACTTTGTTAACCGGCCTTGCCCCCAGACACAATACTGTCACATCTTCAGGCGCATAGGCCTGGCTTGGTTTACCGTGATTGGCTTAATTTTTTATTTAAGAAGTACTAATCTTTAACTCAAAATAGCAATGTGAGACCAACTGCCCCACACTACAAAACTACCAATATTAAAAACTTGAGTTTTACTATTATTGTCCATTGGTTTTACCTAGGTTGATGGGACCCTCAGATAACTGGAATTTTTAGATAACTGGAACACCCTAATTCCTGAGCACGCCGGATAACACAGGTTTTTCTGTATACAGAATGGAGAACAGAAAGTCTACGGCAAGAACCACATTGAACTCTGGGACCCAAAGAGCAGGGAAGCATTGCCTGATGGAAAAATCCCTACTCCAGCTGCTAATGAACCCTCACCTATATGCATCCTGATAAGTAATTCAGGCCTGTACATGGGGGGGGGTGCAAAAGGTGCAAACGCACCCCCTTATTGCCCCAGCCTCCCTCCATCGTGCTCAGCCAGCTGGCCAGGGGAAGGCAGGAGTGGCGTGTTGCCTAAGCCTCCATCCCCAATGCTCCAGATAGCTGGGGAAGGCTGGGAATGATTCCCCTCCTCCCACACAAGAGTGAGGCCAGGGGTGAGGCTGGTCCATGAACTCCTTTATGTTTTTTAAAAAAATTGCAGTCCACATTTACCACCCTTTCCCTCTCTCCCCCCCCCCCAAAAAAAAACAACAACAACAAAAAACACCACACCACCATCTCCTACAGAAATTCTTTTGTACAAGCCTGACAGACTCTGGCCCAAGAAGCAAGATTTGGGGAATCAGGGTGGACAAAGAAAGAAAAATGAGCTCCCAGTGTGATTCTGTAGCTGAAAGTGCTAATGTTATCCTTGGACACAAAGAGGGAAATCTCAAATGGGAGTAAAAGCTTTTTTTCTCTCTCTATTTAGCACTGCTGTTGTAATGCTGTGTCCAGCTCTATCTATTAGTCCTTTGGGCTCCTAAGGGAGCCTAGGGCCTCCACAGTCATTCTCCATCTCTTGCGATCCTTAGCGATAGTCTTGATTTGATCCCATGTTAAGCCAGCTGCTTTTACTTCATCCAGGCAGCTTTGTTGCCATGTTTGTTTGGGATGTCCACATCCGACGAAGTGAGTCTTTGCCCACAAAAGTTTATGCTCCAATAAATCTGTTAGTCTATAAGGTTACAAAGGACTTCTCGTTGTTTATGCGGATTCAGACTAACACGGCTACCCCTCTGATACTTACCTTTTTACACTACAGGGGTAGAGATATATAACACTTTCTGATATTTATTTTTGTAATGTGGTTCAGAACACAGTTTATCTTTCACCTTACCTGCCTTGTAAGGAATCACAATGAATGCTCTGCTTGCAGAGTTTGTGTGTTTATTTTTGATAGTGGAAGGTGCAGCTACCTTGTGGGTCAGGCTCTCAGCTTGTGTAAATCAGTGTGGCTCCATGGCCTTCACTGGATCTATGCTATTTCAGAGCAAATGAGGATCTTGCTGAAGGTGTGATTTGTATCATAACATTGCTCATAATTATGGAGGAAGATGTAATTTCAATGTTCTTGGTTACAGAGTTTCACATTATCAGCCAGCAGTAAGTAGGGCGAAGGACCATACAATATAGTATCAGGAAGCCTGAGTCTAAAACCTTGTTAACTGTAAATTACATATTTAATGCAGCATTGTTGTAGCTGCGTAGAGTATTAGAGAGACAAGCTAGGTGAGATAATGTGTTTTATTGGACCAACTTGTTGGTCCAATCAGATAAATATTACCTCATTCATATTTAATTCAAGCTCTCTCACTACCAACAATCTCCTTCCTGATTGCCACAAAAGAATTTTCCTTCTTGATTGTGAAAATAAAACCCAGTATTTACCATTACAGCTGGGAAACTCTAGATGCCTGAAAGTGTAAACAAGTAAAATGATCTGACAATGATATTTAAATCAAAAGTCGAGGTTTAAGTGTCAACCACAATGTCTTAGCTTGATTTTTTTTTTAAACCCACTGGCTTGCAGCTGGATTGTAAATGAAGTTTCCAGTGCTTAGTGTTAGCCACTGATCAGATGCAGATTCAGAGCACATGGAACCTGCTACTGCTGATTTATTGCTTCCACAGACCTGAAATGTTTACAAATATTTTACATGTTTTTCCCCAAAAATCATTTACTACTGCTGTGTTTCTACTTGACAGCAGCTTGCAGATGTGTACCTTTCCATATCTAGCCTCCTCCTCCCCCCATTTTGGGTATTCCTGAGCATACTGCAGCACAGTAGGGAAATTAAGGTCAATTTCCCCATACTGTGTTAGAAAACATGATCAATTTTATTACAGCAATATTTCTAGTAGATTTAGGGAAAGGTTGTGCTTTTAGGTTGAACATGGTGCATAGCTGAATCACACCAAAAGGAACACTTGAAAATAATTCTGTCTAAAAGTGTTCTGGGACACGTTTCGTGGGCACAATCTACTTCTTCAGATGAATGGATTAAAGGGGGCAGGGGACAAATAAATAGCAGAGAAAGAGAGGGGATGGGAGGAAAAGAGAAGGAAAAAAATATCATCAATTAGAGTGTCCATGGTAAATGAAGCTGATAGACCACTTGGAACCCACTCTAAGTATCCAAGGCTTAGCTTTTTATGTCATTCCACTCCGTGTGGAATGTAGCAGGTCAACCAGTTAGGTCTTTGTTTAAACCTCTATTGCAGGTGTCAGACTTGTAAGTGAAATCAAGTTCTGCAGCTTCTCTCTCCAGCTGGTTTTTGAAATTGCCTTGTAGTAATATTGTCACTTTTAGATCCATTGATGAATACCCAGGCAAGTTAAAATGTTCAACAGGTTTCTGTGTGTTGCCATTTTGAATACCTGATTTGTGTCCATTAATCCTTTGTCATAGTGACTGTCCAGTTTGACCATATACATGGCAGAGGGGCATTGCTGGCACTTGATGGCATAGATCATAGTGGTGGATGTGCAGCTATATGAGCCTCTGATGTGGTGACTTATGTGGGAATGTCCTGTGATGATGTCGCTTGTGTAGATGTGTGGTCAGAGTTGGCACGGGAGTTGATTGCAGGCAGGGGTGGATTCCTGGATGAGTGTGCTGGAGGTGTGTTGCGTGGTTGCTGGAAAAGAATTGTTTGAGGTTAGGGGGTCATCTGTAAGCAAGGACTGACCTTCCCCCAAAGCCTGTGAGAGTGAAAGGTCATTTTCCAAGGATAGGTTGCAGATTGTTGTTAATGTGTTGGAGCGGTTTGTGTTGGGGGCTGTAGGTGATGACAAGTGGAGTTCTGTTGTTTTCTTCATTGGGCCCATCTTGAAGAAGCTGATATCTGGGTACTTGTCTGGCTCTGTCAATCTGTTTTTTCACTTCCCTAGGTGGGTACTTAAGTTTTAAGAATGCTTGACGTAGATCCTGTAGGTGTTCATCTGTCTGTGGGATTGGAGTAAATCCATTTGTATCTTAAGGCCTGTCTGTAAACAACTGATTGGAAAGTGTGTCTTACCTACATGCCTCTAGCTTCCATCCAAATGTAATGGGCAGTAGATTTCTGGTATAAAGTGGTGGAAATGTGGCCATCGTGTGTTTGTACTGTAGTGTCAAGGAAGTGAATCTCTTTTGTGGACTGGTCCAACCTGAGGTTGATGGTGGGATGGAAGTTGTTGAAATTCCTGGATTTCAGCTTATACCTGCAGCAGTCAGGATTTTGGGCGATTTTGCAGTCACTCTATGTTCTTCTCAATTTCACCCCCAGAGCTGACCTAATTTAGTAAATAACATGAAGCAAAATACCTATGTTGTACAAAGGGTATCAAAAACAAGATGGTCAGCACGGAATGATGCCACCAGAACACTTTACATGAACTATTCTGAAATCAGCAGACTTTGATACACATGGCTGAAAGTGATTGACAACCATCAATAGCTGTCCATGAGACAAAGTCACTAAGATGCTTGATCAGTTTGAGAGCTTTGATGTGCACCCTTTGGAAGGACATACTACAAAAGACTAAAGCTCTACAGGAGCCTGACATTGAGATGGTCACTGTCATGCATTTATATGATGATCTTTTAGCATACTTTTGTGATACTCGAGATAAATGTCATGTGTTTGAGGCAACTGCAAAAGACTACTATGAGACCACACAATGCAAATGACTGAGAAAGCAATTTTTGGATGAAGTCTGTATGGATAGTACTGTCTTGGATTTCAGTACCAGCAACAAATTTCACACAGTGCTTCTATCCTATCATGGATAAACTTATTGTTGAGATGGTCAGACAATGAGCAGCATATGCCACATTCAATGAAAGATTCAGTTCTCTTGTGGTTAGATTATGTCCAGTGCTGAAGTCACCTCTAGAGCAAGGGCATTAGTAGATATCCAACCATCAGATCTCAAACATGCATTTACAGATAAATTTCTATGCTTCTCACATATGTATTCGGAGAAGAAATATATGGCAGCAATGATCAGTGCACAAATAGCAGACAAATTGGTGACAAGTTTTCCAAATGTCAGCATTGCTTTCAGAATGTAATTCACCATCTTGGGAACAAACTGAAGGGGAGCACTCTTTTTCAAAGTTAAAACGTATGTAGAACTGTCTTCAGTCTGCCATGGGGCAGAAATGACTATCTTCCCTTACAATACTTTCAATTGACAGTGAGCTTTTGAGAAAAAAAAGACATTGGATAATGTAATCATAGAGGTGGAAGAGACCTCAGGAGGTCATCAAGTCCAGCCCTCAGCCCAAAGCAGGACCAATCCCAACTAAATCAACTCAGCCAGGGTTTTGTCGAGATGAGACTTAAAAACCTCTAGAAATGGAGAGTCCACCACCTCCCTAGGTAACCCGTTACAGTGCTTCACCACCCTCTTAGTGAAATAGTTTTTCCTAATATCCAATCTAGACCTCTCCCGCTGTAACTTGAGACCATTGCTCCTTGTTCTGCTATCCATCACTACTGTGAACAGCCTCTCTCCATACTCTTTGGAACCTCCCTTCAGGAAGTTGAAGGCTGCTATCAAATCACCCCTCAGACTAAACAAACCCAAATCCCTCAGCCTCTCCTCATAGGTCATGTGCTCCAGCCCCTAATCATTTTAGTCGCCCTCCGCTGGACCCTCTCCAATGCATCCACATCCTTTCTATAGTGGGGGCCCAGAACTGGACACAATACTCCAGATGTGGCCTCACCAGAGCCGAATAAAGGGGAATAATCACTTCTCTAGATCTGCTGGCAGTGCTTCTCCTAATGCAACCTAATATGCCATTAGCCTTCTTGGCTACAAGGGCACACTGTTGACTCATAGCCAGCTTCTCATCCACTGTAATCTCAAGGTCCTCTTCTGCAGAACTGCTACTTAGCCAGTCTGTCCCCAGCCTGTAACAATGCTTGGTATTCTTCCGTCCCAAGTGCAGGACTCTACACTTGTCCTTTTGAACCTCATCAGATTTCTTTTGGCCCAATCCTCTAATCTGTCTAGGTCACCTTAATTTTGTCCATCTGCTCCAGCTGGAAAATTGCAGTCCCTTTCCTCAGGCAAGCTTCTGTAGAGTTTGTTGTCCAAAAGTGATGGGCCAGTAGTTCTCTTTTATGGCTTCTCAGCCATAACCATTCAACTAAGTGCCAGGACCATAATACAAAATGGAGGTTAAACTTGAACATGAAGTTCACAAACAAGGTTACAATCCATGATGGGTATTACAGTGCAAGAAAATGGAGCTCCCAATTTGATACAGACATACCCAGTGACCATACAGGACAGAGCACAGCCTAGTCCTGACTGATATTGAGTGATGCATCTGTCACTGCTTTGCCTAATTATTAGAGTTACTCTATAATCCCAAGAGCTAGGGTGCCAGTAGCATCCCCAGAATACCATGTCACAGAGGCAAGCACTGTAGATGCTTGAGCAGCTGGGCTGTATTGATGCTAATCCTAGTGGGTTCCAATAACCACCAAGACTCATAGCTAAAGGAAAAGATTTTACCTCAGCTGGCAGGAAAGGAGAAGGTTGCAAATGCTCTAGGTGCAGAGTCTTAACACAGTTCCAGTTCAAAGTGAGCAATAGCAGTAAATGTTTGGGGCCCTGAGGCAGTTCAGTCAAGAGTCAGGCCTAGCACAGGGAGTGCCCTTTTTTGTCCAATCTCTAATCAAGCCACTTAGCAAATGTGAGTTTCCAAGACAGGTTGATTTGGTATCTCTCACTGAGACTCCTCTGTGCTGATTCTCTGCTCAGCTGCTGCTAGTTCCCACAGACCTACACCCATCTGTGATATCTGGCACTCATGGTCTGTTCCATGTGCACTTCTGTCCACCCTTTCTGGGGGCTTCTCTCCAGCTCCCTCCTGCTATACGACCCATTCCCAGATGGAACTCAGCTACTTCCTACTTCAGGACTTTTCCATTTACTGGCCAGGTGAAGGAGAAGTGTGCTGGAAGGGGGGCTGATGGGTAATGTAGTCCCTGCATAGCTAGGAGGAAGAAGGCTGATAAGAGCTGTAATCCTCTGCTTTGCAGATCCATCATAGGTCACTTACTCTCAATACTGTACCACATGGTTATAAAAAACCAACAGGCCTCCACCTTGAGAAACCACAGCTCTTTTCTGAGAAATTCACTGCTGGCCCAAGTATGACTATTAGTCACAAGGTCTTGGAATATAGAGGTAAAATAAATAACATCTGGAAGTTCCACCAGATTCACTCCACTAGCTGCATGAGCCTGATTTCATTCTTATGACACTTCTTTTTACACTGCTGTAACCCTAATGGCTTAACTCCACTGGTCTGCAACCTCACTGGCATGTATTTGTTGATTGTACACCATTGTAAGTACAAGCAGATGCAGGCCTATAAACTCTCAGTGTGCCATTATAACCAGGTGGTATGTTATGCCTGAGTTCTTAGGGATCCAAAACTTGCCCTAACCATTGGTGTAGGGGAACCATACTATTTTGCCCCATCACTTTCATATAAACAGAAGTAGGATATAACCCTTAATTGAGGGATAACAGCAAAAAATACAAAATCATTAACCTTTGCAGATCTATTAGGACAAGAATGGAATCCCAGTCACAAAAGTGGTAATGTTTCATAGGACCTTGTGGATTAGTTTTGCAGATGCAATTCCAGAATTTAAGAAGTCTGACTACAGATCATTAAACAAAATATGGTAACACATACTGGGAACACCACAGTATTTTTTTGATAATTATTTTTTTGTTCCCTGTTAATACATTTGTCATTTTTGAAAAGCTACAGTAGTTTTAAAATATTAACATGGTCAAAAGAGTACCAGGCATTTCACACATGCACTCCATATTCCAAAATATATCGTGGCAAGGTCTTCGCTCAGGCCCTTTGCCTTGGGACACCTTCTTTGTCCACAAATCAGTCAGAGACCCTTTCTGGTGCAGACACCCGTGCTTTTTATTGTCAGCTTCCCACCACCTTCTATTTACAGAACTTTGGATTACAGCAAATTCAACCAGCCTCTCCTACCTGGGGCATGCACTCAGCCACACCCTGGATTCTGGCTCCTCCCATTTCATTTCCCCTCTGGCTGCCTTATATAGCCCTCTGGCTAATGAGGCCCACAGCTGCTTCCATTAGCCCTTCAGGCCTGGGCTTGCTCAGCTGGCTCTAATTGGCCTTTTCAGCTAGGCTGTAGTGACAGAGCTCTGGCTTAGCCTGTCACATACCACCCACCCCGCCTTTATGAACACCAGGTTCGGGCCTGCCTTGGTCCTCTTGGGGGGCCCCTATCCTGATGTCTCTGAGCCTCCTGCAGCTCAGTGCATAGGGCAGCCTGCCTGTCCTTAAAACTTTATGCCCCTGGGGGTGGCTTGCACCCCTTTTTCTTGGGGTCCTCCTTGTGGAGCTGTCCCTTGCTCTTGGCTGGGCGATCCTTGGGGGACCCTGCTCTGGGGTTCCACCCTTCCTGGATCACTCTGGTCCTTGCTAAGGGGGAGCCTTTGGGGCAAATCCCCATTTGTGCACAAGCACTCCCTCAGGGCCTCTTCGGGAAGCGCCTTCATTTGCTCCTCACAAAAGTTACAGTTCAGACATTCCATACAATTCAGACATTGCCCACAGATCCTCACACCAAATGCACCCCCATTGGGGCCCTTCCTCAGATACCACTTCAATCTGCCTGGAGGGGCAGGGGCAGGTCAAGCTCCTGCCCCACTTCATGTGGTACCATCTGTGCCTCAGTTTCCCTCATCTCCCCATCCAGGGTTGAGGTCTCCTTTTCTGGGAAGCAATCCAACTGCACCTCCTCTCCTTGGGAGGGGCTGGGACTACCCATTACTCCCAGACACACTTCCAACCTGTCCATCCCCACAGAGTTAGGACACCACTCCACTATGTGCCCTAGTTCTCCACACCCATCGCACCGACAGCTACACTTCTGTCTCCTCAGGAGGATCTCTTGCCTTTCCCTAAAGTTCCTCTCTCTTTCTGAGACAGAATGGTCCCAGTCCTGACCTACCACCACAGGGTACGGTAGCTCGTACGCCCACCCGCTTCCACCAGGCAGGTACCCCCACCCACTTCCTCCGGAATCTGTCCCTCACTTCCAGCAGCACCTGGGCTGTTGGGTAGGACCTCTTGTCCCCATGGATGTATTCTAGCACCACCTGTATGCCAGAGACCATCCACTGTGGCCTCACTAGCCTCTTCCGCATGAGCGAGTGGGCTGATGCAGAGTCCATTAACCCTCGCCAGGCATTTCTCCCCACCCATATCAGGACAGTGTACAGACTCTGCCTCTTGTCAGGTCCTGCCACCTGAGTCAACCCACAGAACCCCACATATCACAATCCATATTGTCTGGGCAGTCCCACTTCTTATGCCCTGCCCTCCCGCATTGCCAGCAGGTCATTGTGCCAGCCCCCACAGGTGCTTCTCAGGGTGCCTCCTTCCTCTCTGGGGCTTTCCAGCTTCCTCCCCAATTCCTTGTCCCTCTAGGGGAGTCTCCACCTCAGTATACTCCTCCACCAGCCTGACCACTGCATCAACTGTAACAGGCGTGACCCACACATGGCTATTCTCTGGCAGGGCTTACAGCAACTGCTTGAGTATGAGCAAGTCCATTATTTCCTGCACTGTCTGTGTCTCTGGCCTCATCCAGAAAATGCCCAGGACCTCACTGCTGCTGTCCATCGAGTGGTCTGAAACTTCTGCCAGTACTTTTCCATGGACAGACCCACCCAGGCCAAAATGGCTGCTCTCATTGCCTCATTGTTGAGGGCTTGATCATCCCCCAAGGCCACGTAGGCCACCTGAGTCTCTTCTTCCAGACAGGGAGCCAGATGCAGGGCCCAGATAGTCCTCTCCCATCCAGCACCCATGGCTACACGCTCAAACATCACCCAAAAAGCATCCACATTATCTGCTGGCCCCATTTTACAGAGTCCCAGGGCTGTGGTTGGGGGCTAGCCCCTCCCCCCAGACTCACCACTTGTTGCAGGAGTTGCTGCTGCACCTTTCTCTGCTCTTTAATGAAGTCCTGCAGGCTTTGCTGCTGCTTGCCTGCCAGGTTAGCAAGGCCTATCTCTCCACCTGGGCTATGTCTAGACTGGCATGATTTTCCGGAAATGCTTTTAACGGAAAAGTTTTCCGTTAAAAGCATTTTCGGAAAAGAGCGTCTAGATTGGCACAGACGCTTTTCCGCAAAAACACTTTTTGCGGAAAAGCGTCCGTGGTCAATCTAGACGCGCTTTTGCACAAAAAAGCCCCAATCGCCATTTTTGTGATCGGGCTTTTTATAAAACAAATCTCAGCTGTCTACACTGGCCCTTTAGCGCAAAGTTTTGCGCAAAGGGACTTTTGCCCGAACGGGAGCAGCATAGTATTTCGCAAAAAGCACTGATTTCTTACAGTAGGAAGTCAGTGCTTTGCGCCAGTGTAGACAGCTGTCCAGTTTTTCCGCAAAAGCAGCTGATTTTGCGGAAAAAGTGGCCAGTCTAGACACAGCCCCCGTGGGACTGTTGAAAGCTTTGCAGGGTCTGCTGCATTTGCTCCTGCTGCTTGACAAGCCACTGCAGGGTCTCCTCCATCTCTGGGCCACCAACCACATTTGCTGGATCCCACTCTGACACCACATGTGGCAAGGTCCTCACTCAGGCCCCTTACCCTGGGACACCTTCTTTGTCCAGAAATCAATTAGAGACCTTTTCTGGTGCAGTCACCCATGCCTTTTATTGTCTGTTTCCACCACCTTCTATTTACAGAACTTTGGATTACAGCAAATTTAGCCAGCCTCACCTTCCACCTGGGGAAGCACATGCTGGCCGCTTGCTTGCTTCACTTCCCCTCTGGCTGCCTTATATAGCCCTCTTGCTAATGAGGCCCACAACTGCTTCCATTAGCTCTTCAGGCCTGGGTTTGCTCAGCTGGCTTTACTTGGACTTTTCAGCCAGGCTGTAGTGGCAGAGCTCTGGCTTAGCCAGCAGTCTGTCACAATATATATTCATTTCACATTTAAGAGAGGCATCAACTTGTTTCATTTTTGTTCCCAATGCATTAGACATGGTAAATACAGTAACAGTCAATACAAATTTCTCCCTCCACTATTAAAACATGCAATCACATCAGGCATTTTATGTATGCATGGCAAATTTTAAGCTCCTTCTCTGTACCAGCCAGATACTATCCACATTATGTGCCCAAGTGCATATGGCACTTCCCAGCATTCTGGCTAGTACCACAGAGGGTCGGTGACTGGGGAGAAACTGTGCCCCATTGCTGCTCCCTATCCCATGTGAGTGGACAGACAGAAGTGAGTAAAGCCAATGCAGCAGGAAAGGTAATCTGCATCAATTATAGGCTTAGTGTAAATTACTTCCCCAAGTGGCACAAAAGTATGGGGCAGGTGCAGAGGAGGGGGAAATCAGGGACCAGACTGTGACTCTGAAAAAGAGTCTGATTCCTGAACTGCTCTGCATTCAAAGTAGTTACACACTGGTCCTTTCTCAGCATTTGTGACATAGGCATAATCTAACCCCATGCTAGCAATTCAATTTGCTGAGAGGTACAGGGCACATTTGTTGTTATTGTGAAACTCCATAATTAAATTGTTGAAGTAACACATGCACATACATCTGCTACGTTGTGATCTCTCTACTGTATAGAATATTTAATTTTATAGTCATTTTGTCTTACTCTAGCAATTAAACCTTCCATTTTTCATAGTAGAATGTCTTGTGAAAGATAAGGGTGTGTGTGTATAGGGAAAAAGCTACCCATATTTGCTTCACTTTGTTGTTTGCTCCAACCAGCCATAGACCAGCCATCTTCATTGTTCAATAGAAACCAGTAGGAGCAGTCAGGACAGCAGACATGTGTTTAAGCAGTTAACATCACTGTTTATGATGCATGAGTCTCCAGATGCTCATCAACAGCAGCAGAACTGTGGAATTATTCTCATAGTGCTCTCGCATGATGAAACATATATTGGGACTAGCTCCACTAGAGGCTAAAAATGAGCTATTCTGAACTGTCACCATCTCAAATCCAGCGGCTGAGGCCCCTTGGGTTAATAACTGCCAGAGAGCAAGGAAAAAAATAAAACAAAAAGGATTACATTGCATTACATATTGTTACTTGTGCCAGAAAATGCTTAAATAATTTTTAGAAGTAGTCTAGCATATATTTATGGAAATGCCTGGGAGTTTAAAACTAGTAGTGAGTGAGTAATTCTCAGCAAGTCACTAATTCAATTAATTGAGTTCCTTATTTTACTGTCCACAAGCTAGTTACGATTCCTCATATTTCATAATAATTTAAAAATATTCTACACTTCTGGAATAATGAACATCAAATGTATTCTAAGAACTGTGCAAGGTCAATAGCATTAAAATTCACAGATCAGTGAACAGTCCAGTCAATCACACAGTACCGGTTCTGTGTCTTCCTCATGGTTGAAATTCATGATTGTTCAAATGACCAGCAGAAGGCTTACACTTTAACTGGGACTGAAGTGGCACAAAACTTTGGGCTAGTGTAACCCATTAGTAAGTGAGAGTGTCAGGTTTGGCTATCATCCCCCTTTTCTATCCATTCCAGCATAAATTTTACTGTGGATTGGTTTGGGTGACAATTTTTGTCAAATACTTCAGACACTCCATTACAGCATAAATGTTACTGTGGACTGGTTTGGGTGACAATTTTTGTCAAATACTTCAGACATGACTTTGCAATTTCCTTTTCAGGCAGAAAAATGATTGAGGGAGATGTTCTATTCCAACCAGTAGGTGGTACAAGGTGCAGATTCAGTAAATAACTATGTCAAGAGTGTAGTATTTTACTGGTTGGTATCAATGAATAAAAGAGAAATCATAGGAGGGGCAACTTTTGTCCAGCCTAGGAAACAGCAGAAAGTCTTGCTGCTGAGCCGTGAGTCCATTTAAAGAGCATACATGTGTTAATGTACCTGGAGATATTGATCCAGGGAGCAAAGAGGGTTTTCATTGACAATCAATCTGAGCAAGCACTTTCACCACCAAACCAAGTCTGTGGTTTTTATGGGTAATAATATCAAGGCCTTTTGGGCTGGCTATCTTTGCAGAGCCAGGAAAACACACGAAAGAACACATACGCATGCCAGCTGATAACATTTATCCCATCAGATAACATGATGGTGGGAATTTAAGACCACTCAATAACATTGCTGCAATCTTTGCACTGAAATGGGAGTATGTGTAATGTTTCATGGCACATTGATCTAAAAATAGCATTTTCTCTCATCACTTTGAATATCCCAGTCCTGCAAACTATTTTGTATGTGCCTAACTTCATTAGCATGAGTAGCCTTACTGATTTCAGTGGATTTCAGAATGTGATCAGACTGATCCTAGCTAGGTAAATTGGTGACCTCAACAGAGCTCTGCCAGTTCATACCAGTTGAGGTTCTGGCCAATGACGCATATAGTGCAAAACAACAAAATGTTGTTGAATATCACACTAAATATTAAAATAGTTATATCATTCAGAGCATTTATGTATCACTTCATAGGACATGCTGAAAAAAAGTTTCAAACAATCCCTCTCCTCCAGGCCTGCCAACGGGAGTGGGGGTAGTGAGGCCAACTGCCCTGGGGTCTGTTGAGTCAAAAGGCCTGACTCTCGTGGCTACTGTTACGGATGCGGAGCCATCCCTTCCCCGACCCAGGGGCCCAATCGGATGCATTATACATTTTTCTCTGTTCTTTATAAGAAGGTAAAAATGTTGGTACAAATTTCCTGTTATAAAAAATGTTGGTATTTACTTCATTTGAGTACCTGATGATGAAGTACCACTCTCAATAACCAGGATTTAGACCTTAGGACCTCATTCTGTGAGGTTCTGAGCATCTACAACGTCAATGGAATTTGAGGACATTCCACAGGATCTATCCCTTTTATAGAAAAGACATTAAAAATACAAACAATGAATTAACCCTCATAACACCCATGTTGAAGAAAGCTATATCAGCCCAGTTTTATGGATGGGGAAAACTGTCTCAAAGGAGGTAGAGTGACTTTTCCAAGCCCACATTGAGGCTGAAATCAGAATTCAGTGATTCCCGGCTCTCAACCCTGTGTTCAGTCCACTAACTCTGATGCCAGTGTTGCCAATGATTCAGCTGCCTGACTGCTCTCAAAAGCAGTGTGACTACTTTATAAGCTGGCAAGAAAAGGTCAATCTTAAAGTTCCCTGTAGTGCAGGAAAACTAGATTGGAATACTAAGGATTGAAAAGTAGGTCAGACTTAATAAATGCATTTTTAAGTAATCCAGGCTTTAATTTAAACCCTAATATCAAATGGATGAATTTTCTGCTCTGTGCTAGTAACCAGAGATTCACCCTAGTGCTTTCATTATGTTAAATTTTTTGTTCACACAGCAATGGCTTATGCACATTTACATCAAAAAGGCCATAAGAGGATCTGTAAAATTAGACTTCCAATTCTAAATAAGAAAAAGTGCACAACGAGGATGGGAATGGGGCCAAGATGTATTAAGAACAGCATCATTTACCTGTTGAGATCTTACATGAGGATAAGTCACTGCTTTGGCCTGGAATGCTGGAATTGTCCTGCCAACTACCTTCTGATTCCATTGCCCATTGCAAATTGAAAGAATTTCATCTATTATTTCCTCAGGACAACATTTTTCATTTGCTATTAGGCTGTTTTTATGGACTCCACTTTATGATTGCAACACAATGTGTGCTCAGCTGCTCTGCAGTCTTGCCTTGTACTGTGGAAAGGACTATAAATTGTAACAGCTCTCAGCATTCCTTCCGCCACTGGGAGTTAGAACATAAGAACATAAGAACATAAGAACGGCCGTACCGGGTCAGACCAAAGGTCCATCTAGCCCAGTATCCTGTCTGCCGACAGTGGCCAGCACCAGGTGCCCCAGAGGGGTGGACCAAGACAATGATCAAGCCGATTTGTCTCCTGCCATCCCTCTCCAGCCTCTGACAAACAGAGGCCAAGGACACCATTTTATCCCCTGGCTAATAGCCTTTATGGACCTAACCTCCATGAAATTATCTAGCTTCTCTTTAAACTCTGTTATATTCCTAGCCTTCACAGCCTCCTCTGGCAAGGAGTTCCACATGCTGACTACACGCTTTGTGAAGAAGAACTTTCTTTTATTAGTTTTAAACCTGCTACCCATTAATTTCATTTGGTGTCCTCTAGTTCTTCTATTTAGAGAACTAATAAATAACTTTTCTTTATCGCCCTCTCCACACCACTCATGATTTTATACACCTCTATCATATCCCCTCAGTCTCCTCTTTTCTAAACTGAAAAGTCCCAGTCGCTTTAACCTCTCCTCATATGGGACCCGCTCCAAACCCCTAATCATTTTAGTTGCCCTTTCTGAACCCTTTCCAAGGCCAAAATATCTTTTTGAGGTGAGGAGACCACATCTGTACACAGTATTCAAGATGTGGGCGTACCATAGTTTTATACAGGGGCAGTAAGATATTCTGGGTCTTATTTTCTATCCCTTTCTTAATAATACCTAGCATCCTATTTGCCTTTTTGACCGCCGCTGCACACTGTGTGGAAGTTTTCAGAGAACTGTCCACGATAACTCCAAGATCTCTTTCCTGATTTGTCGAGCTTAAATTAGTCCCCATCATACTGTACGATAGTTGGGGTTATTTTTCCCGATGTGCATTACTTTACACTTATCCACATTAAATTTTATTTGCCATTTTGTTGCCCAATCACTCAGTTTGGTGAGATCTTCTTGGAGTCCCTCACAGTCTGCTTCTGTCTTGACTATCCTAAACAGTTTGGATACTGGAATTGATCCACCTAGCGCCTAAATGTAATGCCAGGCCTAATGGTGAGATAATGCCAGACACGAAAGAAACAGATACATGGAAAAGATGGGTGGAAATTCAAAGGCTGCACACTGAAAAATATGCTCTGATGAATTCCTACTTCTACCTTTCCACATTTTCATGTTTCAGATTTTTATTCTGAAATAGACAACTTCATTTCTCTTAGCAGACCTCCCAGGCAGTGCGAGTGGGTGTCCAGCAAAGGGATTTGGCCCACTTGTCCCTGGATGCAAAACTGAACAGAAACTGCTACTGAGGATGTCTACTTTGCAGAACATGGGATGTCATTTGGGAAGCTGATGGTAATGGGAATCAGAATGGGAGGGCCAATTTCCAGTGTTTGTATTCATCTGCCCCCCCTTTTTGTTTCTAGGTCATCAGAAAGAACTGTGATATGCACAGAAAAAAGGCCCAATTTACTCCTGCTGGCAATTAGAGTCCATATCATACCCCGCTGCACCAGTCTGTCCTGTCTGACTGAATCCCAGATGAAGGCAGGGCATTTCCCCCTGCCACTCTGCTCTATGCGTTTCACCTTCTAAATTCTACTGATGGTTTGAAAGGAGCCCTACTGACATGAGTGACAGTAAGGAGGGACATAAGTACTGTACCCTTCCTCCCCCAGCCACTGTGCAGACCACTTTTATAGCCTGCCCTGACCATTCTGGAGATTGACTAGTAAAGGCCTCGTTGCAATGCAGATACTTGCAAACATGTCCACAAGCCACGGTGCTCTGATGGATTTTCTACCTCCTATTCCTTTTGTCAGGTGCTTGGAATTAAGTTGATCCATGCGCTATAGTTTATGTACCCATTATTTTTTTTCTATCTGCATTAAATCAGGCTGCACTTTTCTTTCCAGTCACTGACATTGGCCTTGCATCTTGCCAGTTTCACAAATAGCCATAACTTATTACTAGAATTAGTTCCAGAAATGCCAGTTATTCAATGTTTTAAAATATACATTTTACAGTTGATACATAGTTAGAATGTTTCCTGCTGCCATGGTCAATGTTTGGAGAGCATTGCTGAAGAACAAGGTATACGAAAGCACCTAGATCTGATGTGATGGGAATAGCCACATCTTCTTCAGGTATAAAGCAATATAACTCTACTGAAGTTAATGGATCTAAGATTCTTAATTATGCCTGCTGCCCAATCCAAGTCACAATAAAGTCCATGCCCTTTTTTTACATTAACTTTAACAAGCTTTGCATCAGATCTTCACTGAGGGATAGCAGTGATTTTCAAACTTTTGTATTAGTGACCTCTTTCACACAGTAGGTCTCTGAGTGCTGCTCCCACCCCTTGTAAAATAAAAAAAAAAAGGTTTTATATGTAATAATATTATAAATTCTGGGGGAAAAGCAGTGCTTGGGGTGGATGCTGAGTGTTCATGATCCCCATGAAATAAGCTTGTGATCCCCTGCAGGATCATAACCTCCAGTTTGAGAACCCCTGCTATACAGTAGTCTTTAAAACATATTAGCATTTCTAAACCTTTACTTGCATCAGGTTTTATCAGAAGACCTGTAAGTGACAAGGTTTTCAAATGTTTTAAAACCCTTCTTTGTCTTTTAGAATCATAAAAGTATTATAAAAAGAATTGTATTTTTGCAAATATAGTTTCTTGTTC
Organism: Rafetus swinhoei; assembly: GCA_019425775.1. Lineage (NCBI taxonomy): Eukaryota > Metazoa > Chordata > Testudines > Trionychidae > Rafetus > Rafetus swinhoei. The sequence goes on from CM033440.1 coordinate 33,056,002, forward strand.
AATAAAAACATGACTCTGTACAATGAATTAAAGTTGCCATAGGGGAAAAACGATCTTCACCGAAATCATACTTGAAATCAATGAAAAATATTTAATATTAAAATCAATGAAAACGTACAATACTTACACAGGAAAATATGTAGCTGTCCAGTTGTTGCTGACAATCTTACTATAATAGTAAAAATTCCATTTGTTTATTGCGAGAATTTGTAAAATTGGGGGTTTTTTGTGTTATTTATAAAAGAACATCTTAGAAGTCTGACGGAAATTGGTTTTCTTTCCAATTCTCTTTTTCCCAGTACACGTGCGAACACTAAGTTATTTAAGGTTTGTATGTGCTGGATTTCAGGCATTGATTTTTGTTTAGAAATATCAATATTGACACAACTAAAAGACTAAAGAATATTTTTCTTAAAAAGCGTACAATATGAGAAAGACAAGGAAGTTTGAACATGGGGCTTATGAATGATGCCAATGTCCTTTTAACCACAAATAATTCTGCAGCTGTACAAGTCTCAGACTGTGCTTCTGCCGATCAGGAAGGATCTTGAAATATAGCACATATTACAGCAGTTATATTTAAGGGGTGGTAAGTATGAGACACTTTTGTATGAATGAAGTTTAGAATCTTTAATGTACAATCTTAAATTACTATTAAAACTGTCTTTAATTTTGCTAACAAAATGGTGGTAATGATTTTTGCAACAATGAAATTGGACTTTAAAGCTCTTTAAATCATTGACAACATTTGTGAGAGAAAGCATGTCATGACTACCACCATCACAAACAAGCCACGGCTGAGGTGTTTTGTTTGTTTGTTTAAATGAAATAATAAAGGCACAGAGAGGGCACCCAGTTCCTAGTGGAGGTGATTATACCATGGTGACATTGTTCAGAAAAAGCCATGTTCTGTGTTCAGTCTCATGCTGAATCTCTATTTCCACTCTATCTCTGATGTCATAGGCTGTCCTTGCAGCAGAAGGCCCAGCAGGGGGCGGAGGACAGAGGCAGTTCTGACATTGCAGGTCGCTGCAGGGTGAAGTGTCACGCAGAGCTCAGAGACCCTGGCTGTCACTCAAGGAATCATTAGCACTGAAAGGGAGGCGGTGCAGCTTGTTGTGTTGTCATCACACTGTAAGAAGGCTGGCTGCAAACCAAATTAGCTTGCTTAGGGAGTGTGAATCAAAATGACAAGTAATCTGAATGTTAATGAAAATTTTCTCTTGCTTTAGGCTTTAGACTTCATCCAGCAAGCTGTCATCTGGAAGACGTTCTCTCTCTTTCTCTCTTTCTTTCTCTGATATGAATTTTCAAGTTTACATAAAATATGTTTTTCTTTTTAAAATCAGCCATGCCTGGACTGTATTTTCCAGAGTTCTGTACTGGAATCAAAAATTTACCTATGATATTTAAAGCTTATGTTGTAGGAAACTGATCAGGAGGGCAGTACAAAAAAGGAGGGGGAGGTGAGGTGGTCCGGGCTTTCCTGGAAGGTTAATTGTGTATATTTTACAAGACAATTAAAGTCAAGACACTAAATGCTTTGCAGATGCTGACTGGAGTATAGCTGCATCAATTTGCACCAGAAGACATTCTTGCCCATCTGTTTATAAACAGTTTAGATGGTATTGTGCTACCCTTATCCAGATACCTTATCCACTGCGCTAGTGCTACAGGAGTAACTCCTGTAAAGTCAATGGAATCACACCCATGTAAAAACCAATACACAGTAACTGAAATTAGGGAAATAACTTTAATGTACATGATAGCTCATTTTCTAGTATGTCTTGCCACTGGGCATGAAGAATAGTTCCTTTTAATACACATCCTCTCTCTAACAGCTATTCAACAGCTCACAATAGGTTTCTTTCTCCCACCTCATGAACTGACACACCTGGAAAATGGCATTTCCTGTCACATAGCGTACACTGAACATTTCAGGTTCTGTTCACAGTACATTCCAAGGAAGGAAAGAACTAAAGACACTTCTATTTAGCATGGTAAATATACATGCTACAAAGCAAATATCAATTATTATTTTATTTCCCTGACAAAGGAAAAAAACAAACACATGAACAAGAAAAAACTCTTCCTCACAAAATTTAGCTTGAACTAATAGACTTGGAAACAGAATTCACAAAATGGTAAATGCTGATGTTCTACTTATAATTTAGTCAAGCAACCATGCAAGTGCCCTTTTCAAATCGACAGCCTGACAGACTCTGGCATAAAAGGGAATATAAATCTCTGAGCCTAGCACAGGAATGCTTTGCAAATTCAGACAGACATGTTTCAGCAACACAGAAATTTGCATGTTATCACTGAGAGACAATTAAGACATTTGTAAAGCAGTTATGATAATTTATAAGTTTTTAAAACATGCAATTTGAAACACTCATGGTCCAAAAAGATACAGGTTTTTATGAAGAATGTAATTAAAGTAGCTTTGGTGGAGGTTTGTTGTGTTTTTTTTAAAAACACATATCTTGGCAGGTGATTGGTTGCAGATTTTTCCCCAATGCATATCTGACAACAGCACAATAAGGACTTGTCCAAAGCCCACTGAAGTTAATAGAAGCTCTTCCCTTGTCTACACAAGAGTGTTGGATCAGACTATCAGGCTCTGAGCCAGAAGGCTCTGAGCTACTCATCTGCTACTATCAGGCTCTGCGCTACTCATCTGCTTCAAGTTATGGCTGTTCTTAACAATTTTGCTGGATCAGTGCCTTGGTTGCCACTCTTTTGGTTAGTTAATAAAATACTTTGAACTTGCCTTATAATGTAGGAGATACTGGTCAGCTGGCAATGTAAGAATTGCTCTATTGGATCAGATTTGAGGTCCACATAGTACAGAACCAGATGGTTCTGAAGACTGTGTAAGAACCCTGAGCAGGCAAATGCAGGATAATCTCACCCCTTATCAGCTTTCCCCCTGAACTCCAACAGACAGAGTGACTTAAAACTTGCAGCATGAGGTGTAGTACCCACATTTATATAAATTATATTAATTCTGGGTAGCCTTAATAGTCATATAAATGTCCAATAGCCCTTTGAATCTCATGTTCTTACCCTTAATTATTCACTGTACCAAAGACTCCTACAGTTTATATTTCACCCTTTTCTTTTGAGTCTCTCACTTTTAGTTTAATTGAACATTCTCTTGTTCTTGTTTGATGAGTATGTTTCTGTTTTGGGTGGCATATTAATGTAATTCTGTATTTTTAGCAATTTGAGTTTTATGTAGATGTCCAAAAATTAAGGTGATTTTTTTTACTCTTTTTTATATAATCATGTACACATAACAGAAATATATGCCAATGGTCCTCAACCGTGGAAATTAGCCTGGGCATATGAAAAAGTCTTCCATGAGGTACTCAATTAATTTAGATCAGTGTTTCTCAACCTAGGAGTTATAGGCTATGTCTACACTGCACTTTTTTTTTCTGGAAAAAGATATGCAAATTGCAAACTGCAATTTGCATATCTTTTTCTGATTCTTTTTTCAGAAGAGGCTTTTCTGACATTTTGACCGTCTACACTGGGCCAAATGTTGGGAAAGAATCCTTTTTCAGAGCATCCCTCCTTCTTCATAAAACAAGGTTTACAGGGATGCCAAAAAAACCCGTCTGCTTTTCCAAAAAATTTTGCGGAAAAGCAGACACATTCTTTGGATGCGACAGAGTAAAACTCTGCAGTCTAGACATAGCCATAGTCCCTGGCAGGAGTCACAGGTCAGGTTTAGGGGGATGTCAAGTACAGGGCCAGTGTTGGGGGAGGCATGATTCTGCCCTGATTCCTGCAGCTCAGTCTGTTGACAAGACTCAAGTGAAAAACATGATTTTCCTTTACATAATCTGTGCTTGTTAGTCCCCCCTCAGATCACAATCTTCCATTTTTATTTCTGTTTTTAATTGTGTCTACTAATTTGACAGGCACATAAGTAAGGCTTATTTGGCTATAATCCCCCAGCTCACCTGTTTTTAAATATAGTTACACCAATATTTGCTTTCCTCCAGGCCACCCTTATAAAAAAGTGACTGTTTTTAATGAAAGGGTTTTAATGAAAGGCGGTTTTAATGAAAATCGCAGTTATCTCCTTTAGAACTCATGAATTCATAGCATCTGCCACTGGAGCCTTTTTGTTTTTTAAATTATGAGCTTGTTTTAACACCTTTTTCTTCAGATACCTCTAATCTTTGAGATTATCTCATTTTTTAGAAGACTAGAGCAGATCCATGTTAGGTATCTCCCCATCATCATCCACATTGAAAACTGATGCAAAATATAAATAAAATAAAATAAAATAAACCAATCCTTTCCAGCAGTGTCTCGATCTCACTTAATTTCTTTTATCCCTGGTATCGAGCAAACTGTTCTTTTGCAGGCTTCCCGCTTTTGAATCTCTAGCCTATTTTTACACCATTAGTCATTTGCTCTTCAAAATCCATTTTGGCTCTTCTAATTTTCCTCTTATTTCCTGCTATAACTTACACCTAGGAGACACTTAGTGAAGTCAATAAACAGAAGAATTTTTGGGGGGTCATGCAGATCCTCAAACTTTGCTATTTAGTCATTTGTTTATTCCTTGCCTTCCTCGCTAAGTGTTATGTCTCCTGAATCTGTTTTTTTAAGGTAGGCCATGTTTAGCCAATCAACATATGTTCCCTAATTTTCAGGAGTGATGTGCACCTGTTGTTCTCATTGAATTTAGTAGGCTCAACATTTAGAATTTACGTGAGAGCTCAGGACCTCTGAAATTGAGCCACTTAATGCCATAGTTAGATGTCATGAAATGTCTCACCTTGAGCATTGAGGTTTGAGCATTTTGGCTCAACCTCACAATTTGGAGTATGAAAAACTAAAACCAAACAGTTTTCTATAAGAACATGGGTAATAATCTGTGGTCAGATGCACACAGCTAAAAACATATAGACACAATATCAGGGATTAAACAATTTGCATCACACAAATCACAAGTTTCTGCAATTCTCAATAATTGAATCAAGGATTTTAGAACTTGTTCAAATCCTTTTGATATTTCTATTTATTGACAGCCCCCTTCATTAGCTCTGCCAGTAGAGAGACCTGGTAAAAAATTCCAGGCTTGACTGCTGTTTAGGAACAGAACACTGAAACTCAAGCACATAAACCAGTGCATTTGAATAGCTTCTAAATATATGGCATACATAAATGAATGGAGACTAAGTCCAAAATTTACAAAGCTGGAGTCTAACATGAGGCACATAAATCAGCATTTAGGAACCTACATAATCTTGAGAGTTATTACCTAAAGGAATACACAAGTTTCTCCTGAAATGCCACATAGTATAATTGTGTCATAAGTGACAAAGTATAAGCAATATTAGGTATGATCATATGAAAATCAATCTTTGAGGGATTTTTATATGCCAGTTAAATTTTCAGAAACTGAGAGATTATCACAAATTGAAAACACACTTTATATAAACAACAACAAGGAGTCTGTTGGCATCTTAAAAACTAAAAATTTTATTGTGGCATAAGCTTTTGTGAGTTGCAATTCACAAAAGCTTATGCCATAATAAAATTGTTGGTGTTTAAGGTGCCAACAGATTCCTTGGTTTTGCTGAAACAGACTAACATGGCCATCTCTGAAATTTTACATAAAAGAGTTTCCAGTCAGTTCTAACTTCCATTGTTTGAAAACTTTTTCCATTTAAAAAACCTTTAATTTTAAGTTGAATACACCCCTCACTAACTCGACATTTGTTTGCTTCATACTTCCCTGCATCAGCAATTCTGCAAAATCTGAACAATAACATCAACTAGGGCAGTATTGGCAACCTTATTACACAGGAGGGACATGTAAACTAAGCACAACTTTGGATGAAACAGATTCTATTTATTTTAAGAAGTTTTAAAATATAAATAAATAGAGGTGATGTTAAGTGTGGCTAGTTTTTTACGTATTTAGATAGAAACAACCTATATACAATATTTGGAGGGGTAGCCTTGTTAGTTTGTATCTGCAAAAACAGTGAGGAGTCCTGTGGCACCTTAGCCCTCAACTACAATAGGGAGTTACTTTGAAATAACTCCCCTCATTTCAAAATAACAAGCGGAGTGTCCACCCTACCAAGCTTGTTATTTCAAAATAAGGGGCTGTTTTTTTGAAATAATAACTCCTGCTTTCCACCAGGAGTGATGTTTATTTTGAAATAGTTATTTCAAAATAGTGGTAGTGTGGATGCTATTTGAAAATAACTACTCGCCAAAGTAATTCAAAGTAATTACTCCCCAGTGCTTTCTGGGGCTCCAAGTCGAGGTAGTGCATCCACATTAAGGGAGCCTGACTCGGACTAATTTGGAGGCTTCCCGGTAGTGAGGACACATTATTTTAAATTATTTGGAATTATTATTTTGAAATAATTTCCTAATGTAGACAAGCCCTTAAAGACTAACAGGTTTATCTGTGCATACACTTTCATGAGTGAAAAACAGTTCATCAGCATCGGTGCTACAGGACTCCTAATTGTTTATGTATAATATTTTCTCTGTTTACAAGTGTGTAAACAGACAATGATGTAAACATGACAATAAAACACTAATAAATCAAACATTAGTATATTGTGTTGAAGCAGGACTCAGATCTTATAAAATTCCAGGTACAGCCCAGTCATAGATTGGACACTTGAACAAAGGGGTATACAGTAATTCCTCATTTAACACTATAGATATGTTTCGGAAAATGATCATGTTAAGTGAAAACGTGTTATGCAGGGTCAATTTTCCCATTGAAAATAATGGAAAAGGTGGGGGTTGCGTTTTAAGCGGTGGTGTCTGTTGGGACCGGGACAGCAGGGAGGGGAGGTGTTTGGCTTTGGGGAAGGGAAGGGGAGGAGAAGGGAGGGGGATAGGGTTAAGAGTATGTCCCTGTGACGGGTCCAGGGCCGGATTAAGGGGGGGGCTAGCCAGGCAGCTGCCCGGGGCGCCAACCTATGGGGGGCGCCTGATGGCAGCTCTAAGGGGTGCCGTGCAGCCCCCAGCCCCGGGCACACAGCGCCTGGTGGCAGCTCTAAGGGGCGCAGCATGCCGGGGGCCGGGGCCGTGCATGCACCGTGCGCCGGGGCAGAGCCGCTCTTGCGTCACGCGCCCACTGCCCGGGGTGCAGGAATGGCCTGCCGCCCTGGATGGGTTCGCCAGACCCGCACCGCGCCCCGCGAGGGGGTCACCGGGGAACGACGCGGCAAGTGGCGAACCTTCTGCTGCTTTTCAGGGAGGAGGGGGAAGCCCCGCGCAGCCGCCAGCAACGGGCCAGCTGGGAAAACCCAGCTGCCGGCCTGCAAGCGGGGGCGGAGAAGAGGGGGCAAGGCATCTGGTGAGGGGGAATCAGCGGGAAACAGCGCGGCCAGTGGCGAACCCTCCACCGCTTTGCAGGGAGGCGGGGGAAGCCCTGCGCAGCTGCCGGTGATGGTCTGGCTGGGGAAACCCAGCCACTGGCCTGCAAGCGGGGGCAGAGGAGAGGGGCAAGGCATCCGGTGAGGGGGAATCAGTGGGGAACGGCGCAGCGAGTGGTGAACCCTCTGCCGCTTTGCAGGGAGGCGGGAGAAGCCCCACGCAGCCGCCGGCGACGGGCCAGCTGGAGAAATCTTGTTATTCTGGGGACAGTTGTGTAATTCAAAAAACGTTCCCTAAAAAAAAAATCATGCTATCGCGAAAACGTGTTAAGTGGGCACGTGTTAAATGAGGAATTACTTCGTATATTTGACGTTCTTTCAGTATAAAATGTCTTCTTTCTATTTTATCTCTGACAAATATATTTATGTTTGGTTAAAATATGATTATGTATGGTTAAAATATTGGTCATTAGTTCCATATTATCACTAGATAAAGGAAAGAAGTATGTTAACAGACTAATACACTAAGGCTATGTCTACACTGCAGAGTTTTTCCGGGATACTCTGCTATATCCAAGGAACACATCTGCTCTTCTGACATTTTTTTCAGCATTCCTGTAAACCTCGTTTTACGAGGAAGAGGGGATGTTCCGAAACAGGGTTTTTTTCCCCAATATTTGGCCCTGTGTAGGTGGGCCAAATGTCAGAAAAGCCTCTTCCGAAAAAAGAAGCGGAAAAAGCTATGCAAATTGCAGCTCATAATTTGCGTAGCTTTTTCCGGAACAGCAGTGCAGTGTAGACATAGCCAATCATACTTATGGGAGAAAGGGGTTGGTTTCTTTTCCCATAGCTAAGGGGGAAACTATTATGTAATGTCTTTGGTATTAATCATTTCCCCCCCTATAATTCCTTACCAAATGTCTAGAATGCTATAGCAAGCAGTATGTGGTTTAGACATGCTGATTAGATAGACTTGATGGTGTGTCTAATTCAGAAGTGATGTGAGGTAATACAACTTAGACTTGCTTCCACTCACTGAGAAGTAATTGCAGCTATTTAACTCTGGTGAAAAGGCGTTTCAGTGGAATTTACAAGCTGAGAAGGTGGGAAAAGGAGTAAAAAAGTATTGATTGAGATACTTTAGCTTCCACCTTCCCAGGGCTCCTCAGCATGTAATTTACAGTAACAAACTTGTTCTAGTGAAGTGTAAGAATCTTAAATGAGTGGGAGAAAGTCTAACTTACTTCAGGCTTGCATGTCACCTCTGAAATACAGTCACTGTATCTATACACAAATACAATAAAATATGGTGAGAGAATGCTGTTCAGGTTGCAAAGTCAGGACTCAGAAATTAAGAAATTGCCAGATTTATGGTTGCCTAGGCAGCCTTTGTTCTGCCCATTTGTGCATTCAACCTGTGCACTAAGCAAGGCAGGGCTCTAAAGGAAACACCAGTATGTGATCATGGAACTAATGATAATTCTGTTCTTCACTGTGTGCATTCATTTTGCACAGCTATAAAGCTGATATTTCCTAACTTTCAATGCTTAACTTTGCAACTCAACTAATACACTTTTAATAGATTTTGGTTAGCAATTTCCTAGCTTTTAAAAAGAACATAAAACCAACTCCTAGTATAGTAATAATAGTAATGCCTACCTCTTATGTAGCACTTTTCAATGCTAGATCTCAAAGTGTGTCACAGTTTTAAGCTCCCTCCTCCCCCACTGTAATCATGTATCAAAAGTAGAACTTTAATCCTAATGTTTTGGCATTGTAACACAGTATGAGTTACAGGACTTAATAATATTAGTTGACAGCAGGAGAAGCTTGTTATTTGAGAGGACATATGGGATGCTGAGTCCTACAGTAGCCTAGCCTCACTGTCTCAAATCACATCTCCTCTCCCTCAAACTGTGCAGAGTTACAGCTCCATGTGGTCCCAGAGGGATCTATAGAATGAAGGAGCCATGTCTTCAGTTGTGATCTGTGTTTTCCTTCTCACACTGGGAGATGAAATAACACCAGCCTCATCTGTTTCCAAGGGTGAAGGCGTGCATGTGAAGTGGGTGTGTGGGGCCAGGTAAGACATATATGGACGGGGGAAGAGGGATGGTCAGTCAAGTTTCTGCCCTATGTGGTGTTTCCAAAATGATCTCATCTCCCTCCTTCCCCCCTGTACAGAGACTCTTGTAGTTCCCAAGTTTTCTCAGCACAGCATTGATCTAGTGATGGTGTGAGACCAGCCCGGGAATGTTCAAGTGTTTAGTTCATATATTTAGTTATTTGGGAATGCTGCCAAAGAAGTGAGAGAAAGGAAAAGGTGATTTTTAAAACAGTTTAAACCTCAGTAAATGCTGAGTGGAATTTCATGGGATAAAGAAAAGTCAGTTCCATAGCCTGAGGGAGTTCCCTTGCTGATCTCAGAGATCTGCTGCAAACAATGAGGGTATAAGAGCTTTTCAAAGAAAAAGTCACAAGAATCCTTTATAGTGGAACCTGCTTTTATATATATAACATTATTCTTATAGATTTATTATTTCTTTATGGTTCTAATTATATGTTTATTACATTAGGTAACAGTAGCTTTATATTACAGTAGTTTGACAGTTTGGCTGTAATACACGGGATTTACAGGCCACATCCTGTATGTTGAGCTAAGGCAAAACTAGCAGATATATGCCTGGGACCTTTTACCTAGATAGCAAAAACAATATGTACATATTTGGGACCTTTCACCTAGATAAAGCAACTTCAGTGGCATAGGGGCTTCCTAGAATACCCTTGAACTTAACAGGTACATAATTACCTGGCAAAACCCAAAATACCTGGTTAAGATCAGACTGAATAACTGCATAAGACAGAAATAACAAATGCAATAGATAACCACAAAAGGCCCATGGTAATGAACAGACATATATGATAATAAGTTGAGATCAATGATGTACTGACCTATAAGAAAAAGACACTTAACCATTAATCAGGTGAGGAAACACAAATAAGGGAAAAGGGAAACATCCCCTACTGAATACGTATCATCAAAGTTACAGACTAATATGGCTACCCCTTCTAGTGGGGCGGAATGGCCACCCACTGTCCCCAAAGGGGACGAGCCCCTTCCTGTGCCTTGGTGGGCAGCACCTGGCCCTAGCAACCCACCTGACAGGAAGCCAGGAGGCAGGGCCAGGGGTATAAAAGGCTGACCAAAGAGCCCAGTCAGGCCAAAGCGGCCATGGAAGGCAGAAGCCTCCCCTTCACTCCCAAGTGAGGAACTGGACCCTGGGGAAGCCGAGGGCTGGCCGGGGCCACTGGGCCCACTACTGGAGAACTGCCCGAAGAGTTTGTTTACCTGGCAATAAAGAATAGAAACTCCATATGGTATCAGGCAGTACTCTGTTGCTGTAAAGGATAGGGTATATTTTAAGGATGTTAAATATTGGTTAATTGAATAGTTGATTAACCTCATGAATTCTTATCAGTTACTCAACTATTCTATAGTCCCCAGAGGCGGGGTCTGCAGCCAGAGCGCTCCAGCCTCACTTCCTCTGCCACTCCATGCTGCTGCCTCTGTATCAGTTTAAAAACCAGCTCCCCTCATGGACTGGCTGCCTGTTTCCTTGTGCTGCTACCACTGATACAGAGGCAGCAGTGCAGGGTGGCAGCAGCCCCTTTCTGGGAAGAGGCAGGAGGAGTTTTCAGATCTGGCGGGAGCCAGAACTGAGCCAGGCTGCCTGCCTGTCTGGCTCCTACTACACTTTAAATGCAGAGTCACAGCAGGGGTAGGTCCCAGACCCAGCGTGAACCAGGACTGAGCCAGGCTGCTGGCCAGGCTGCTAAAAAATTTACTGGTGGGATGGGAGGAGGAGAGGGAATGCATGTAATCTATAGCATTAACCTATAGGTTTTTGTTTATTGGTTAATCAGGTAATCGACTACACTATTACATCCCTAGTATGTTTTAGATAAGACAAATAATTTAACTTTTGACAAAAAAGGCAGAGAAGTACAACAAATTTGCAGTTTGCATAATTCATAGTGAATCTAACCTAACAACATTTTCCAAATTTTATTGCACCTTTTTTATGTGATTATTTTCAGAATAACTTTATCTTCTTTAAAGCCAGAGGGCTTGTCTACACTACAGAGAAGATTGAAGCTGCTGCAGTTGATCTTCCAGGGTTCAAATTAGTGGGTCTAGTGAAGACACACTAATTCAAACTGAGAGGGCACACCTGCCAGTGCCAGCAGTCCTGCTCCTATGAGGAGTAAGGGAAGTTAAAGGAAGAGTGGACAGTGCAAAATGTGATTCACGTAATTAATGTAGCTGGAGTTGTATTTCTTAATTCAAACTTATCCCCTAGTGTAGACCTAGCCAGAGAAATCAGCTTGTCTTTTCTAAAGATGTTAAATTGCGGTTAATTGACTAGTCAAGTAGTCAATGGAATTTCCATGGACTACTCGACTAGTCAATAGGCACTTCTGCTGGGGCTCTTGTACATTTCAAAGGAGGAATGTGGAACACTGCGTGTAGCCCAGGGCCAGCGGGAAGTCCCGCTTACTCCGGGCTGCACACGGGCGTGCCTGCTTTGAAATGTACAAGAGTCTGCAGAGGGGGCTCTTTGTGCATTTAAAAGCCATGGAGCCTGGGGTCAGCAGGGGACTCAGAATCCCCTGCTGACTCTGGGCTCCATGCTGTGCTTCATACTGGGTGGAGCTTCGGTGTTTACAAGTGGCAGCCGCACAGCTGATCCCGGGTTCAGTTGTGTGGCACGGCCCCTTTGAAACAGCGCCTCTGCATTTCAAGGGGGCAGTGTCGTGGAGCCCAGGATCAGGTAGGGACTCCCCAGCTGATCCCAGGCTCCGCGTGGCATTTCAGCGGAACCCAGGATCAGCTGGGGAGCCCCCAGCTGATCCCGGGCTCCACGGCGCTTCGGCATTTTAAAGGGGCAGCCCCGCACAGCTGAGCCATGGCTCAGCTGTGCGGCAGTTGCCCCTTTGAAATGCTGCCTTGGGGTTTCAAAGCTGCAGTGCACCGTACAGCTGAAGTACCCCTTCTTCCCCCTACCCCTTTGCTGCCTTTATCTGATAGAGGCAGCAAGCGGAGGCATAATCGACTAGTCGACTAGTCCTTAACATCCTTAGTCTTTTCTGTAAATCAGTCAGAATCTGAAGGAAATTAGCTTGTAATTTTACACTGAGAAGGACTAGTTAAGCATGAACAGGAGTTTATCATTTCCCAAACCTTTCTAGGGGACAGACTGAAAACATTTAAAATATGTATGAAGGTTTTTTTGTTGTTGATGTATTTGATACTGCATAATATATAGTTAGTTTACATATAACCTTGCAAATGGCAGGATATTTCAGATTCAAATCCAACCTCACTCCTGTGTACCTAATTTACAGTAGAGCGAATATCAAACATCAAACATGAGCCAGTCATTTGGCTCAACAGGCTCAAAAAAACCCCACCCCAACCCCATAACCCTCCCGGTTTGAGTTCCAAAAGGTCATTTAGGTTGTAGGTTAAAGATAACAATTTCTAAAGCATCAGATAATATCTAAGATAATAAAACTGGATTGCTACTTACAAATTTCAGGATAATGACTCCTCACACACACATTCTCTCTGAGAAGAATAATGTGTTGGATGTTTTAACATCAAAATACAAGTGCGATATTGGTCCATTATTAGTATTTCAGACCCACAGAATTCCCAGGGAAAAATACTGAAATATATCTTGTCTGTTTTTTGTATCATCTTATTTTTGTTAGATTGGGATAACATCCCTTCCTCTCTCTTTTCTAATGTGCTTGAATGACATAGGTGCTTAACGCTAATTTTCAAAAGTGATTGAGGAACCACTTCTCATGAAAATACAGTAGGGATTTAGGGGCCTAAATGAGAATGTTACTCACCTCACCTTGGGTATGTCTACATTGCAATGCTATTTCGAGATACTGGAGTATCCTGAAATAGCTATCCCGTGTCTTCACAGCAAGCTCATTATTTCAGGGTTGCTATTCCTGCATCCCTGTAAACCTCACTGGATATAGCTCTGTTACAGTACATGCAAAGGATGGAAAGAGGTTCCAGATTGTGGGGTTTTTTTTTTTTTTTTTTTTTTTGATAGGATAACTGGTTACAGTTAAAATCAATTTAGAGCAGTGTTTCTTAAACTGTGTTCCACGGCACACCAGTGTGCTGTAAGGCAGTCGGAGGTGTGCCACAGAGAACAACAGAGTTCAAAATGGCCACCCTTAAAAGGGCAGGAGACTTTTTTTTTTGTCTCTAACTTTCTCCCCCAACCCTTTTTTTTTTCTCATAAATCCTTGGTGTTCCTCATAAAAAAAATATTGTTTAGTGTTCCTCAGTCTTAAAAAGTTTAAGAAACACTGAGTTAGAGAGTGTCTGCAAATGGTTTGACCTGAGGATGTTCATTTGTAGATACGAATAATCTAGATGATTTTCTGAGTGTCTTTGTTCTGTGCACATAGGACACAAGTGCTCTGTGGACATCCAGTGTGTGAAAGGACACTTCCCTACTGTTGGCATGTGGTCTGTGGAAGAATACATGGGTTGATTGAGATATCCAAAGTTGAGGATACAACCTCGGATATAAATTTGGGGTGCAGATATAGGATTACAGTGTCCTTGAGGAATGTGGCACCCAGTTCTCCCACTCTCCTTATCAATGTGATCACCACTACAGTCAACTTTCATGGATAAGTGCAAGAGTGAGCGGGTAGCTAGTGGTTCAAAGAGCTTGCCCATGAGGGCACAGAGAACCAGACTGAGGTCCCCCTTGGGGTAGGGTCTCTCAGTGTGGGAGAAATAGTCTGTATGTCTTTGAAACAGTGTTTAGTTAGAGTGAGCAAATACAGTGAGCCCATCAACCTTAGAGTGAAAAGTGGTAATGACAGATATGTGCACTCTGAGTGAACTAATGGAAAGTCCAATTTTTTAAGCATCAGTATGTATTCTAGGATTGCGGGTGTTTAGCTGGCTGGGGGGCAATCCGTTTGTCTCAGCACCATATGGAGAAATGTTTCAATTTGTGTGCATATGTTTTTACATAGTTAGTTGTTGGCTAGTCAGTAGGATTTCCTGTGCTTCCCTGGAACAGCATGCCTCTGGTTTATCATCCATAGATGAGACAAGCTTGGATATGAAGAACTGGAAGGTTGGAGTGATGGAGACATCTTTCATCCAGGGGTGGAGTGGGGGAGGGTTTGTGGCAGTCTTAGGGCCATCTGACTGAGGTATGGGAATTATTTTGGTCAGTTAAAAAAGACCCCGAATTTTTTCTTGATCTTGTGAAGTTCACCACTCAGCAGTGGAACTGGAGGGGAAGGTATGCATCTGTGGGCTTCCCATTTAATGAGTACGGTGCCCCTAGGGAATTGTGCCCAAGTCATGCCCAGGAGCAGTTTTAGGCATTTGGCACTGGGGAATGTTGCAAAAAGGTATATTGAAGGAAAGGCCCTTTGGTGAAATATGGCTTTCAGGATTGCTGGGTTCAGCTCCCACTCGTGCAGTTGGGAAAAGTTCCTGCTTTAGTTTGTCTGCTGTGACTTTCTCGCCTCACAGTAGGTAGCCTGCCAGGATGTCTATATTGTCATATATGCACCATCCACAGAAGTGAACTGCTTGGCAATTTGTATTTGCCCACTAAGGGAGCTGAGTTTTTGTTCACCCACCCTACCCCAAATTCCAATTTTCTTAACAAATGAAGTTTTCCTACATAAATTACTGTTTGACAGAAAAGCCATTTTTATATTAACATTTGAACAGAGTGTATACATGCTTAATTTTAAACCTGTCAGTAGTCCCACTAAAATCAAAACACAGACATAAGTGTTTGCTGGATGAGTGCTACATGTAGCCCTGCAAGGATGCCCAGTAAGAAAATTCCAATGTATTTCCTCCTTAAAATAAATAAGAAAACTCATGACCTGTAAAACAAAGAGCCAGAGAATTAAATAGAAATGGAGAGAACCCTTTCTTAGGTTTTATACCTCTTAACAGTAGCTTTTATTTAACCAGGCTTCTTGCTTCAGTCTTATTATTACATAAAATATTTTATGCTCTGGTTATTTTACAAGTGCATTAGCTCTTAGGAATAGTGTAGTACTTTTATTAGTGTTACATGAGACTGATACATTTAAAAAATCCACCAGGGAGGTTTAAATTTTATATCTTGAGTTCTATTAATTATTCTCTAAAGGATTAATTACAGTAACTTTTTTAGTTTTTCAACAAGCTTATATTCACACAGAGTAACTTAAACACTTTGAACTGTGATCACAGAAAAATTCTGCTTATTTCTTTAATGTATAATCTGCTGATAAGGTATCACAGGTGCTAAATTAAATCTACATATTGACATGGAAATTTAAAAGGACATACTATCAGTTCCACTTGGCTTTATGCTCTAGAGAAATCTTGGCATGAATAAATTATGAGGGAATAAGCTGAACATGCTGGAGGTCAGACCTATTTGTGATGTGCTCAGTTTAAGAGGTTCTGGTAACTCAATCAATTTGAAAAGTTAGCATGCTATTTTCTGTAGTAGTTTTTAGTTAGTTTTTTTTTCTGCTGTTTTCCTGTTTATTTAGCAGAATGGGGTTCCCAATCATCTATATTAAAACAAAATCTATCTTGGGGCAAATGACTAGACTGCCCTGGTCAAAATTTTAAAAATAACGAGTTGAGTTGCTAAATTTACATTGAGGCACTCGAATTTGCCAGGCTGCATATCCCATACATTCAGTGAATACCTGTCTTTTCCCCCAACCCGCTCTAGTCCTGGATATAAAGCTTCAGATCATGTTTTCCTTGCTATTCTCATTCTTTTTCTTCCCCTGAAGTGTGTGGAAAAGGGAGAGGAAGAAAGATTATGTATATGAAAAGGGAGGAGATTTCTTTCCCTTATATTACAATTAGCCTGGCTGATTAAATGCTGCTGAAACTTTCTGCAGAGTGCCTAACAGCTGGGATAACCTTTTATCTGGCATCCAGGATTTACCTGTACTGTAATGTGTATTGAAAACTTTTATCTGATAAAAACTAAGCATTTGGAGAATTATGATTGGCTAAGAATCACTTAGCTAGTCTGTGCTAAAACATTCTATACTGTCCTCCATGTTTCCAATGTACCCATTTTTTGTCTCATCTAGTTGTTTTGTCTTTTATGTTGGAGACTGGGGCTATGTCTACACTACAAAGAAAAGTCGAAAAAAGATACGCAAATTGCAAACCTCAATTTGCGTATCTTTTTCCGCTTTTCTTCCAAAAGAGGTTTTTCCAACATTTGGCCTGTCTTCACAGGGTGGAATGTCAGAAAAAAATCCTCTTTCAGCACATTCCTTCTTCCTCATAGAATGAGGTTTACAGGCAGGGCTCGACAAATTACAGAATCTACTCGCCCGTGGCGAGTAGATTTCAGCCGCGCGCCCCGTTTACCGGTGGTGCGCACATGCGCAATGCGGCTCTTGCACATGCGCAGTGCGGGGCTGGCAAGCGGCTTTCACCGCCGTTTGTCAAGCCCTATTTACAGGGATGCTGCAAAAACGCATCTGCTTTTCCAAAAAACAGACACGTTCCTTGGATGCGGCAGAGCTTTTCCGGGATACCAGAGGTATCCCGGAAAAGCTCTGCAATGTAGACATAGCCTGGGAATGTCTCTTACTATATGTAAATATGCATATACAGTGCACACTGGAGCCCCAACCTATCTGAGGCTTTAGGCATTAGGACTACAAAAGTATTAAACAGTGTTTAACAATGCCAATCTAAGACAATATCATAGAAGATGCCGCAAAGCTCTGGTATGACAATAACAATATGTCGGGGTGGTAAATTGATAATGGAGCATGGTCTTAAAGAACAGGCAGGACTAAGGAGGCCAAAACTAGATGTTTAGGGTAAATAGAGACGTTATTCCATGGACAGTTACTGTGGTTTAAAGAAATTATCAGCATTCCTTACTTTATGAGCCTCTTAAATGATCATCTCAGAGAGCCTTCTCCCTACACAATCACAGACACTTAGTCACAATTTCCTTTGGGGATTAAAATAAACACCAAGCAATAAGAGACTGAAATGACATTTCTTGAGGCTAGCAAAGCATCTTGATATGCAGGGTCCTATTTTTCAGAGATTAGGGTATTTTGAAGCTGATCATACATTTGGATTGCATAGTAAACAGCCAGACATTGGCAAAACTATCAAATGTTCTGCAAAATTTAATTCCATGATTTATTGTAGTACCTCCAGCAAGCTTTTGCAATTAATTCAACTAGATCATACAACAGCAACAAAGGGCAATTTTGCATGTTGGCAAAGCTGGAAAAAATCTAAAGGTGATGTACCTGCTCCACTGTACAAGAGCTTCAACCCTTTGGCAATAGGGCTTATCATGTTTAAATTTCATTTTCAAATGCAATGCCTTTTAGCCTGCTATGTGTAAAGCAATTTCAATCAATAACTCATGCAACTCATTAAGGGCTCAGTTCTGTAGTTACTACAGACAGAGAATTCTTTTTGAAGTCAATTTCCTTTTTGTTAGTTTTCTTATTCACTTCTTAAAGAGGTATATACAGGAGGCCACTGACTTGCGATGTGATTGGTTCCTGGGGAAGTGTTGCAAGTTGGAGGCGTCGTAACTTGAACCCTCCTTTATGGTTGGCGCCATCATAAATGTGGGCCGAGGACATAAGTCAGGGGTTTTCGGCCCCTTCTGCACTTACAAAAATGGTTGTAAGTGCAGGGTGTCGGAACTCGGGCGGTCGCAAGTCGGGGGCCTCCTGAATTGCTGGCTATTTTAAACAGTATCCACTTAGGACAAATAAAGAATAAAATATCTTTCAGGATATCTGAATATGAACAAATGTTTCCCTGTCAACCATAGGAATGTTTCAAGTAGATTTGTACTCAACCTGTCTAAGCCATGCTTCCACTGCCACCACCTGTGGTACCACCACTACACTCGTATAGACTCATGCTAGTTCAATGAGAGCTCGCATGAATATGAGTATGTGAGCAGAGGAGTTACACCCCTAGCTTGTAGTGCGTATTTAGCCAAAGACACAAGAGAGCACAAGAGAGCAGTGGCATGCAGCCCAGAATGGTAAATAGGTTGAGAACCACAGCCATAGAAGAACAAACTAACTAACTAACTTCCAATTGTTCTGCATGTCTCAGAGGATGGTACAGCAAATCCATTATCCTGCCCTGCAGAGAGCAAGTTTATATAAGGGCCTACCCTGACAAAGCTTTTTTAGCTATTATAGGCTACAGTGAAAGACAAATTGAATATGATATCAAAGCAAAGAAGTTAAATATTCTGCGTGTATTCACATTAGTGTATGTGCATGGCAAAGGGGTTAATTATTCTGCTGTAGTTGGAACTGGTGGGGCCTCAGATGATATACTATTTCATTAATGTAGATAAAGCCTTATAAAATGGAATTATTTTGTAAGATTCCAAGGAAGGTAAAAATTGGGTTGTACAGAATGAACAGAGGTGGGCTATCCTGGTTAACTTTTCTAGACAAGCCTTTGTTATCATTGTTACCGAGCTTTAGGTAATATAGGTGACAGTGTGAATATAAAAACAGCTCTAATTACTGATTAGACTCAACACTGCAGTTAATTTTTCTTCAGTTTGTAAAACATTTGAGAATCTTGCTAAGAAATCTCTCAGACTCTCATTATTTCGGGATCTTACCCCTTGGTATACGAGTCTGCAAAAAGAAAAGCATCCCCAGAAAGGTTTTGATTGCCCTCATCTCCCTTTGACATCTGTGGAAATTGGAGGATGCTCAGGAGCTCTCAGGATCAGGTCCCATTCATAATTAATCTAAATGCTTATAATTGTGCCATAAACGCCCTATATGTTATATATAGTTAATTAAGATTCATGACTCGGTCTTGGGTGTTTTTGCTACTTTAGCTTGACTAAATATTGGATTTATGAGGTATGTCTAATATTTGTGATTTTATATGGAAAACTGAACTCACTTTAATGCAATAGAGAATCATACTTCTTGTAGAGTTCCATTTACGTCGGTCTCCTCAAATTCATTAGAAATTGTGTCAGTAGATCAAGAATATGACATAGCCCTTAGGATGAAACAGTTTAAATTAATAATACAAATCTCATTGAGTAGCTCTTAAATACAGATATCCTGTCTTAAGTTCCAAATCTTCCACACGTATTGTTTGAGTAATTTAGTCAGCATAAAATGTTATTACGTACCATGAATTGGAACTCTCTATTAGATGCCAAAAAGATGTTTCTTATATAGATACAAATTTGAAGACCCTTCCATTTCTAAGCATCACCTCCAACCATTGGGAAGCAATACAAATTTCTGCATATTTCTTTGTCCATTATTCAATATGAGTCCCCACTACCATGCAATGAATTCCAGTCTAATTGAAACAATTAGCCTAGTACTGTTGTCAGGACAATATTTCTTTATAAATCATGACACATTAAGTATTAATTTCTTATCTAATTTGAAGTATGACTACACCCAATTCTACTCTAATGTTCATTGCTGACAATAGAAATGCTGGCCTTTCTCCAGTAAATCTATGAGTGCAACCTTTGTGTGGGCGCAGGGCTATTTCTATGAGCATCATATTGTATAACAAAGTCATGATACAGTCAGAGAACAAACACTATATAACTCACCTATGGCATATCTGCTCAGTCTGGGCAGTTTTCCTTGCATTACGGAGGCTGAACAGAATAAGCTGCATGAGACAGCATCCAGATTCATGTAAAAGTAACCTTTAAAGATAATATGTTATTTGATGCAAGCATATGATTCCTGCATAAAGCAGAGAGATTCTAGTAGACTATTGCTATTATGACTGGAGAAATGGCTCTTTGTAATATTCATTGCTTTAATTACCACTTGTGTCAGTGGCTCCTAGAGCTCCCACCTAATATTGAAACCAACCATGTTAGGTGATGATCATGCATATAATAAGAGAGTTCCTGTCACCAACTACCTTTCAGGTGGTGTTTCTTAACTATTTAAAGAGTATTATTAGCCTTATTTTAAAGGGGTGTGGAAACTGAGGTACAAGGTGATAAGTGATTTCTTAAGGTTGCATAAGGTTGAAGCAAAATGTTAAGTTCCTTTCTAATCAAATCCTTATCACGATTTGATGGTCTGACAAAGCAGCATTGAAACAGACCAATACAGACTTCTGTAACAAGTATTCACAGACCATCTATAATTGAACATTTTACATTCACAGTGCACTTTTTATCCAGAAATTCTTCAAACATTGGACACATTCACAAATATGGGCATGATGTACTTATATGCATACCCACCAATATGCTCACTTCACCTATATAATGACAAAAATATATAGGATCAGGAGCTTTTGTGGGTAAGACCCACTTCATCAGATGACAAAAGCTCATGATCCTATATATTTTTATTAGTCTCTAAGATGTCACAGGACTACTTTTTTTAAAGTTACAGACTAACATGGCTATCCCCTGGGACTTTTTCGCCTACATAGTAGATGTTCGGGGATGCAACACAATAGCTATCTAATAGTACACTGTACAATATATAAGGACAAAGTAGTGAATATCATACCATGGATATTTTCAAAGTATAATCCACACTGCAATACTAAAAACCAGATTGAGACTTATTTGACCACACAGCTCACATTTCTTTCCCTTTAATATCCTTGTGGCAATTTCAGCAACTGCTTACCTAGAAAAGTAGTGGGTGTGACAGGTTGGATCACGGAAATCCCCTTGAGAGATGTCACCTGTCACTGCTCACCTGCTACTGAGCCCACCTACCTGACCTCTGGGGTGCCCCACCACCCTATCCTGCTAAGTCAGAAGTTCTAATATCCTCCAGCAAAGGCATAGAGTTGGGATCACAGCCCACAACAGAGCAATGCAAACATTAGAACAGCTCAGCTTTGGGAAGGCTCAGTCACAGGGACTTGACACAGGACCCAAGTACACAGCCCACATGGGATCAAAACTCCAAATAAATCCATCTTTCTCTATATAAAAGTTGTTCACTTCCTTTATCAATGAAAGAGAGAGATGCATAATTAACAATTATTTACACTGAATTTAATAATATACAAAGTGGTCTTACTAAATATAAAAAGTAGGATTTAAGTGGTTGTAAGTGATAAGACAGAAAAGATGTTAGTTACTAAGCCAAATAAAACAAAACATGCTAGCTTAATACTCTTAAGAGACTCATTACATGCAATTTCCTATCCTAACAATAATTCTAATCATCATTACTCACAAACTAGGCAGCCTCCTACCTTGGGCATGATCCTTCCCTCTGTTCAGTCTTAGATGTTTCCAGCTGTCATCTGGGTGGTAAGCCGGGAATGTCTTGGTTTCTGATAACTACCTACTCCCCTATTGTTTGGTTCCCTGCCTATAAATACATTTTGCCCAAGGCGGGAATCCTTTGTATTCATCTTCAACCCTTTTACATCCCCATGGAAAAGTACCACGTCCAAAATGGGTTCCACCATCAGGTGACCTGGTCACATATCTTGGCAGGAGCAACCCTATTCCAGGATCACAGGATAAACCAGATTATTCACAGAACGTTGTCATGAGTACTGGGCTAGAGTTCCTGCAGTATTGCCAATAGCTTTCATTAGCACATGTATTATATATTTCAGAGAGTTTGTGCATCCGTGTCTGTGTAGCCATCTGTCTGTTAGTCCATTTGTTCAAGAACTCCTCCTAAACAATAACAACTAGGATGACCACATTTAATATGCAGCCAGGGCTGGCCTTACCATGTGGTGAACTGAGGCGGCCGCCTCAGGTGCCAGACTGTCGGGGGGGCGCCACTAGGACCCAGAGTGTAGAAAATTGTGTCTGCTGCTGGTGCATATGTATTCTCTCTGTTCTAGATGCACAGAGATGGTGGAGTGCCATGAGAGTAGTAGAACAGGAAGGAGGCAGAATTAAGACCTTTGAAAGTTTTGGCCCAAGCGAGGGGCATGGGAGCGTCATTTGAGCTCCCCGCCTCAGATGCCAAAATGTTGTGGGCTGGCCCTGTATGCAGCTTCCACTTATCATAGATTAAAGCAAGGTCAGGGCTTGGTTGCGCCAGGACAATGGTATGTGTGTAGAATGTGATTGTTTTGCATCAAATGGAAAGGGAGAAGAGTGAGAGTAGGGACAGTTATACTCACAAATTACCATGGGGGGCAGAAAGTGCTTCAGCTCCAGGGAAAAGCTTTTGGGTAAATTGCACCCCCCATTGAAGCCAGAAGGTGATCAGATCAGCCCCCACTATACTGGGCCAGACCTCGACCCAGGCAACACCAGATAAGTCTTCTAGACTAGATATATAAACAGGTTTATACTACATATGAATATACACATTCAGGGGGATAACAGGTGCTCCAATAATAGGCTACATTCCCCATTTTGGATAAAGCATATTCACCAACAGATCTCATTTCCAGTGCCAGCTAACATGCTGGGTGATTAGCTCAATCCTGATGTAGGATATGATTCTGTGTCTTTATGTGAATGACAGTTTTGCCATAAAATTCAATAGCATTATCAATGAATGCCCTATAGTCACTCACAAAAGAAGTGGGATTCTGGGGAATTCTGGGATCGCTATGTAGAGTTCTTCCCCTAGCTATGACCAGGTCTGACCCCACTTGCCTGGTGAGATATGAAAACCAATCAGCAGGGAGTGGTACAGCAGTAGAATATGCACATGTACAAATGAGGTCACTTAATGATCAAGTTAAACAATCTTCTTTCCCTTGAAAAACTCTGGCCAGGATTGTCAAAAAGTAAGGATCCTAAATCTGTTTTAAGCAACTAAATAAGAGACCAGTTTTAATCATCCAGACCAGTTTTAATCATCCAGCATGGAGCTCAATCTTCTTCTTAGCATATGTGTAACGCATTTCTGGGGGCACATGACCAGGATTCATCACTAAACTTATGCTACTGATTAAATCATTACTTTGTGCACTCTGTCAATATCCGACCTGAGCTGGGGATAGGTAAGTGCTGATCCATGCCTCCTATAGAGCTCATTGAGAACTGTTGAGTTCTATTCACTTTTGAAAATTGGCTTTCTTATTTAGCGGCTTGCATACAGATTTAGGGAAAGATTTGCTATGCATCCAAGGGACCTGAAGCACAAGTCTGATTTCAAATTAATGAGATTTGTGATCTTAAGTCATGGGGCTATGATGAATCTCCTACCCTGAGCATCCACTTTTTAAATTATTAGAAACTCTTCCGTCTCAAGTAACTGAAATTGAACTCTTTTGTCTTTCTTGTTCTTTCTTGCAACAGCATTAATCCTTTAATTACAAATGCATTTAGGGTTCTCATCTTCCCTCAATGTGCAAACATCACAGTAGATCTTATTTATTTCCAAAGGGAATTTGATTAATATATCAAGGGGCAAATTAAACATGGTCTTTCCACCCTTTCTTTGTCCTTTACCCAATTGGAGGGGGGAGAATTTGGAAGGGAGGTGCCTGATGGGGAGGAGAGAAAGAAGTTGCCTTCTGACATCAACTTTTTATCATTTTTTATGTTTAAAAATATTAAGAATCCTTTTCTCCTTAGTCTTGCTTGCACATAATTTATTTTTAGCCATAAAAAAAATCTAGTAATAGGATGAAAGACATATTAGTTGCTCTTGATGGGAAAGTGAATCGTGTTTATTATGTAGTATATGATATTCCTCCATAACAAGTATAGCAGGATGAATAAGTGTTATGTGACTCACAACCCAATCATTCAACTGAGTATAAGAAGCTTTCAGTTTTTCTAAAATAATCAGATTCAAATAAAATAAGTCTGCATTCAAGTAGCTGACTTGGACCTTGTTTACACCACCACAGTAAATTGATCTAAATTACACTACTCCGGCTTACATGAATAATGTAACTGGAGTCAACATATCTTAAGTCAACTGACTGTGGTGTCTGTACCATGCTGTGTTAATGGGAGACACCCTCCCATCAGCTTATCTTACTCATCTCATTCCAATGGAGTACTGGCGTCAACTGAAGAGAGCTCTATGGTCAATTTAGTAGGTCTTCACTAGACCCTCTAAAATCAACCCCCCCAACACTGTATCAACTGCAGCAGTGTTAATCCCCAGTAAATAAATAAGTCAATCCCCACAATCACAGACATTATTGTGGACTGGAAATTGAAAGGGGGAAAAGGGAGACAAAATTTAAATAAGGGGATTCTCCAAGTCAGCAAAGCAAGTGTATATCTGGATAGTTACTTAAAAAATGTTTAAGAACATAAAACGTCCATACTGGATCAGACCAAAGATCCATCTTGCCCAATAGTCTGTCTGCAGACAGTGTCCACTGCCAGGTGCTCCAGAGGGAATGAACAGAACAAGTAATCCTCAAGTGATCCTTCCCCTTTTGCCCATTCCCAGCTTCTGACAAAGATAAGATAGGGGCACCATTCCTGCCTAGCTGATAGCCATTGATGGGACTATCCTCCATGAATTTATCTAGCTCTTGTTTTGAACCCTGAAATAGACTTGAACTTCACAACATCCCCTGGCAAGGACCTTCATAGATTGACTGTGCATTATGTGAAGAAATATTTCCTTTTGTTTTAAACCTGCTACTTATTACTTTTATTTGATGACCCATAGTTCTTGTGGTATGGGAAGGAGTAAATAACTTCTTTATTCAGTTTTCCATACCAGTCATGATTTGATAGACCTCTATTATATCCCCCCCCTGTAGTTGTTTGTTTTCCAAGATGAAAAGTCCTAGTCTTATTAATCTCTTCTTATATGGCAGCCATTCCATACTCCCTAAATCATTTTGTTGCCCTTTTCTGAACTTTTTTACAATGCCAGCATATCTTTTTTTGAGATGAGGTGACCACATTCTTTATGCTCACTTTTTCAGGACTTAAAGTATTGATAACAATGATCTCAGTTTATAGTTGGCATGATTAGTACGTATGGCTTATAAATTAGCTTTAACTTTCTTGCAATATTGTTTCTTTGAGTAAGATATAGACCTCTCTGTATATATACATACCTCAGAGGCCCTCAGTAATTCTGAAATATTTGTTTTGAAACTTGTAGCGTTAGACTAGAAACATTCAAAGTGGCATGAATATAGTTTGGGTGCTAGCAAGTAGTCATTAGTTTGTTACAACAATACTCTTTTCTCCTGTATTCAGCCTCTCCCAAGAAACACAACAGAATGAGATATGTAAGCCTGATCTTTCATAAGGAATGTAGGCAAAATCCCCTCAGACTTCTATTAGACATTGCTATAGGCATCAGGTTTAGGGCATATCAAATTGTGATTCAGCATCCTTTTATGTGACTTTTCTTCATGAAACAAAAATAGTCACTCACAGGACGAGATAAGCACTTTGAAAGATTGGGATACCAGGGGAATGTTTAGAATACCAGGGGAATGTTTAGAAGTATCAAATCTGATCTTGGGATAACAATCTATGTCCATGATTCCCTCCTACTTTCCTACATCATACAATGAAAAAAAGTTAAAAGCAGAGCAGTGAGTCAGAACGTCATTGACAACACAGAAGCAAGCAGCATCAAGAAGATTTTATGCTCAAAGACACTGGAAAATGATAATAAGTCCTAAACTCTAGATCACAGAGAAATTATAATAGTCAATTCATATGCATTTCAGGTGTAAACACCTCTAAAATATTAATCCTCAAGGCAATGTACTATTTTGTTTTTAATTTACCCACAGCTTACAACATTAAACAATTGTTCTCTGTAAACATCTGTAAAGCTATTTCATCATCCACCTTTAAAGCACTCCTTTCTCATGATGCCTACACAAAACTTGACCATGGCTAAGCTGCTGGTGCACTAATACCACTGCCTATCATGCTGATCAATTAGGTCATTTCTTTTTATGCCCTAATCTGCCTGTACCCAGCCGTAGTTTCTTGTTTATATTTGGACTGTAAGCCCTTTTAATGGCAACTGTCCTTTTGTTTTGTTTGTATTATGCCTGGCACAATAGGGCATTTGTCCATCACTGAGACTCCTAGGCATTAGAATATAAACAAAGGTATATTATGGCAGAAGAAAGATTCTTCCCCCACTCTTTTAAGTCCTTATGTTTACAGGTGAATGGGTTAATATCATTTCAAATGTGATATATACCACAATTGTCAAGTCCTATGTTCAACTCTGGTCACCTGTCTCAGAATATATATTTCAGAGAAAATTTAACACAGGACAACAAAGGTGACAAATGAAATGCAAGGGTTTATATTCTTTCCTTCTCTAATTGTCATATACTATTGCCTTCAACGTTGGTATAGTTTATCCTTTTGCTTCAGAAATACAGGTGTAATGTTCCATTGTCACTCAGGAAGAATTTAGAATAGGAATACTTCATACCTGTGAGGCATCCATGTATCAGCAAATCATATAAGGTAATGTCATATTGGAAGGCATCACATCTTTAAAACATGATGTAACTAATGCAAAGCAAATGCTTTTATAAAACGTCATATTCAGATTTAAATAGTAAATTTCTTTCCAAACAGATCACTGAAATATTGGAGTACAACTAGGGAAACTGAAACAGCTGCGAAAAGATCTGAACCAAATGTTCATGATGACCCAAATATTTCTGGTTAATTAGATCCAGCGAAGCCAACAGCCTTTGTGGGCAAGGTGAGGGGGCAGCTCCATGGTCCTGAAAGGGAAGGGCCCTGGAGTAACTGCCTCCTTCCCTTTTCACCCCCATTCTGCAGGCCTGATTAGATCTCAAACAACTGCTGTTTGCATAGTTAACCAAAACAGTCATTATTCCATGGGGCAGACAGTGTGGGAGATTCAGGATCGCTCTAAATTGTCATATCAGGAAAAGAAAAAACCTTGAAGACATAATATTATCCAGCTCAAGTTGTTGGCAGACATTAAAGTAATTGACTAAGTGAGTAATTTAAAATTATCTTCAAATAATTCAACCCTCAGCTATCTCTGTCCGTTGAATAGTGTCATTGCCTCTGGTGTTTTCCTTGCTCTCATACAATCGAAATCTGCAATTACTCTTCCCTCATCTCTGAATGAAGTGACATTTCCTAATGTGACCAATATCTTACAGCTTGCTGCTGTGGCTGAGGACTTTATAAAGGCTATATGAACCTGTCTTCCAGCTTCATAATGACCAAACTCACATCAGCTTTCCTTTGCTGAGTCACTACACTTGTATCATGACTTCTGTAACCCTCATTAAGGTGTCCATCCATTATCTCTCAGCATTTTAACATCTTAATGTACAGGGAGGAATTCTTACAGGATGTACTTAATTCATAAAATACAATAAAAATTGCTGAAATACGTTTTTAGATTGAGACAGGAGGCATCAAGAATCATCTGGTGGTATATTTTTTCCTTCCACAAAATGGAAATTATGTAGAAGAGCTGATATGCAATAGAAAAATGTAGATATTTGAGGATCTATCTGACCCGTGATTTGTTTTTCTTCAAGTACCATTCATATAACAATAGTTTATTGGAGCTGTTTTTGAGGCCACTATTTGGCCCAGTGGGAGGTTTAATTAGTTAATGTTTAATGCTCTATATAACCATAGTTATCTCCATTTTCTCCCTTTCCGCTCAGCATGGCTGAAGTCAAATGCCATACAAAATCAGGTAGGCTGTACTACTGAATTCTTTGGGTGTGCACAAATACATAAAGAAACATTTTCTGTGCAACAACTTGGTGCAGAAATGGTACTTAATAACATATGTCCCAGCCTTGGAATGGCCTCATCATTCATGAGCAGTGAAAATGCAAGCCACCTCAAAGGAGCACCAACAAAACCATTTCATTTCACTACTCATCATTTATTTTATGTACCACATTGTGGGGGAGACTGTCATGTTTATACTCCAGTCACCTTTTGAAGTGGATTCTTCTGAGGGTCTCTCCTCAAAGCAAAGTTTATTGAAACAAAATGTAAGATGGGCATCTGACAATGAAGTTCATTCCATTTTCTTTCTCCTCCTTTGTGTATGCTGAAATGCAGATTCTCATTGTTTTCTGCCATTTCCCCCCTCTTGCTAGCTCAAAGATCTGGTTTATTATTTATATGTAAGTTAATATAAACACATGTTCCTTCATTTAGGATAGAGCTGTTTAACAACTTTTCTCTAGTCAGGGGTGAGTGGGCTTCAACATGTGCTCACGTCATCCAGGGGGAATTCATAACTTTACATATCACATTGCTACATCCATTTCACCATGACCATTGAACAGCAATACCTGTTTTGTACAAATCTTTGTACAATGGTGTGTGAATATGGAGTGCTTTCTATCACAATATGTATTAGGGTAGTGCTTAGGGAACACAAGTGAAATCATGACCCTACTATGGTAGGTAATGGATGTACACATAATGCAACACAGTTTCTGCCACAAATAGTTTGCAGTCTAAATAGACACAAGTGCTAGTGTTACAACTTCCATTTTACAGGTGGGGAACTGAGGTACAGAGAAATTAATTGGCTTGCCCAGGTCACTCGTGAAGTCTCTGAAAAAGCTAAGAACTGAACACAGATATTGCAAGTTCCAGTCCAGCATCTTAATAAGACCAACTCTTATTACATTTAAAATGCAGAGCTGCAGCAGTCCCAGAGCCATCATGAACTGGGACTGCTCAGTCCTAGCTCGCGCCAAGTCTGGGAACTACCCTTACTGTGGCTCTGCAGAGTGCCTCCCCTTATTGACTAATCGTATAGTTGATACAAATTGAATTGACTAAATGATTAGCCAAATACCTACTCCTTAACATCCTTAGTATATATAGTGCCACCCAACTCTCAGTGGAGTGGACAGCACTGGCTGCCAGCTGGGCTCCCAACTCTGAAGGCAGCTTTTTCACCACTAGAACAGAAGTGAGGATGTCAGTGTGAAAAATGATATTTAAAAATATCACTGTTCACAGCAGAGTTAGTGACCCATTTCTTACCTCCCTTATTTCTGCGAGGCTGTGAACCCTGCTGCCTCCAAGTGAGAGATGGGAGAGGGAAAAAGACCCCAAACAGCAGGGCTCATCTGTCCCCTTTATTCTCCATCTCCTGGGTGTCCACAGCCCTTCTGTGTGAGCTCCAACCACAAGGAACTGACAGACAGAATTCTTAAGAAAAACAAAACATATACCCAACCCTCTTGCACAGAGAGGGTGCCCTTAGATGTGTGCTTGCACATGCATAGCACCTGTTGGACAGTGCCTCCACCAGGGATGGTGACTGATTTTGCCAGGCCCTGTGCAATGGGATGAAGTTGGCTCAGCTCCCGGGGCATGGAAGGGGTGCAGCCTCAGGCAGGAGAGGCAGGGCTAGGGGCAGCTAGCCCTCAGTGCTGCTTGGACCACACTGTAACTCCCCCAGCCAGCCCTCAGTGCTGCCTGGCCTGCATTGTGGGGGCTCTGGCGATGATTTAAAGGGTCCAGGGCAGCTGCCCACTCTGCCCATTCCTCTGTTGCCGGCCTTGGCCTCCACATAGAGTGGAACCTCAATGACACATTTGCAGCTAGGACCAGTGAAGGGATAAACAAGATTTGCCCCAAAATGAACAGCAGTCAAGAGATAACACATTTAAAAATTAGTTTAGTGGGGATTTATTTACATTGTGTTACAGAGAGTAACACAAAGATTTGTTTTAGAGGAAAAGCCCAGGAAATGTTTAAGAGGTAAAAACGTCATCAGACTAGAACAGTTTCAATCAGTTACAAAGATTCTCTTAGACCCCCATTTTTAATTCACCCTGCCTTGTCCCTAACTAGGCCCATGGAACAACATGATCAACAGATGCCAACAATAAAACCAAAAAGCTAACCAAATTTAAAGTTCCATTTTTACATTCCAAGCACCAAAGAGAAATTGAAGGTTGCATTACAGCCACTCTCTAGACTTCAATCCTTACTTATTACATTTCCAATAACACTGCTGGAGGTCCTGAATCACGTTAAAGTTGGTCTGTAAATTGGATTTTCAAACTTCAGAGAAAATGCATAAGCAGGGTAAAGCACTTTCTTCTTATCTTGCATCACCAGTGCTTACACTAATTTCAACAAAATAATCTCTAAAAGGCACAGATTTTGTAAATTAGCAACACCGTATCCGTTGGAATCCTTCCTTCAGATCATCAGTAGGCTTTGCATTAGAAGAAGGGAAAAGAGAAGTATAAAGCAACACCACAAAAAGTTAAGTCTCTGCCTGAAGCATGCAGCATGATGCGAGAATGGATACCAGATTTGATTTTAATGAAAAGCAATTTAAGGAAGTTCTTTATAAAGTGCATCAACTAGTTGTTGACTAAATAAGATAACAGT
Organism: Rafetus swinhoei; assembly: GCA_019425775.1. Lineage (NCBI taxonomy): Eukaryota > Metazoa > Chordata > Testudines > Trionychidae > Rafetus > Rafetus swinhoei. Next base: position 33,086,777 of record CM033440.1, read on the forward strand.
GCATTTCACGCTTTGCTGCTGGTGTAGTACTCTCAGCTAATTTTTACTGAGATTTGCAGAACTTACTTGAGCCTTCTCTTTTTCTTTAGGATCCCAATTACTGCTGTTGCCTCATGAGGCCACAATTGTTTATTGTAAAAAGTTACTAATGAACTAATGACCCTGCCATTAAGAGCGTTTTATAGACTGGTGGTAAACTCCAGCTATTTAAACAAAAACCTTCTTGGGCTATTGATTCACTTGACTGGATTGGATTGGACCCTGGGGCAGGTGACAGCTAGGCAACTGAGTCCACACTGTTTTACACTCCCCATTACACAAAACAAATGAAACTTCTTCGCTTGCCTTTTTACCATGCTCCATCTACAATGGTACTTATCGTGTGACAGTTTGCTAATAAAATATATGTGTGTGTCCTGGTAAATATACTAGCCACTGATTTCATAACCCATCTGGGTTACAACAAATGTATTTAGCTTTAATATACTGGTGATGTTAATTCTGCTATAAAGACAGAAATGGAGAGTCCCAGAGTGTAAACTCCTTGACATTTATTTTGTGTATTGCACTGCCCACTTCATTTCCCTGCCCCAAAAAGTCATATCAGTCTACAAAATATATCAGAAGGACAGAACAAGTCGTGCTGGTGGGGGAGTGGCACTATTCGTAAAAGAAAATGTAGAATCAAATGAAGTAAACATCTTAAATCAGCCAAAATGTGCCATAGAATCTCTATGGTTTATAACTACATCCTCCAATGAGAAGAAGAATATAGCAGTAGGAATATATCATCAACCACCTGATCAGGACAGTGATAGTGACTATGAAATGCTAAGGGAGATTAGAAAGGCTATCAAAATAAAAAACTCAATAATAGTGGGAGATGTCAACTATCCCCATATTGACTGGGTACACATCACCTCAGGATGGGATGCAGAGATAAAATTTCTTGATGCCTTAAATGACTGCTACTTGGAGCATCTGGTTCTAGAACCCACAAGGGGAGAGGCTATTCTTGATTTAGTACTAAGTGGAGCGCAGGATCTGGTCCAAAAGGTAAAATATAACTGAACCACTTGGAAATAGTGACCATAATGTAATAAAATGTAATACAATTTAACATCCCTGAGGTGGGAAAAACACTTCAGCAGCCCAACACTATGGCATTTAATTTTAGGAAGGGGAACTACACAAAAATGAGGAGGTTAGTTAAACAGAAATTATAAGATACAGTGACAAAAGTAAAATCTCTGCAAGCTGCAAGGAAACTTTTCAAAGACACCATAAGAGAGGCCCAAATTAAATGTATATCCCAAACTAAAAAACACAGTAAGAGAAACAAAAAAGTGTCACAACGGCTTAACAATCAAGTAACAGAAGCAGTGACAGTTAAAAAGACATCTTTTAAAAAGGAAGTCACTAGGAAGTCAAATCCTAGAGAGGAAAATAGAAAGGAGCATAAACTTTGTCAAATTAAGTATAAAAATATAATAACAAAATCCAAAAAGGAGTTTGAAGAACAGCTAGCCAAAAACTCAAAGGCTATGTCTACGCTGGCAGCTTCTTGCGCAAGAACAGCTGTTCTTGCGCAAAAACTTGCCTGCTGTCTACACTGCATGCGCGTTCTTGCGCAAGTAAATTTACAGTATAGCATTGTAAAACAGGGCTTCTTCCGGAACGGTTATTCCTCTCCTCATGAATAAGCCCTCTTGCACAAGAGCTCTTCCACAAGAGGGCAGTGTAGACAGGCAACATGAATTGCTTGCTCAAGAAGCCCCTATGGTTAAAATGGCCATCAGAGCTTTCTTGAGCAAGAGAGCGTCCACACTGCCATGGATGCTCTTGTGCAAAAACACATCTCTTGCGCAAAAGCACATGCCAGTGTAGACGTGGTCTTGTGGAAGACTTTTTGCGCAAGAACTCTTCCACAAAACAGTTCTTGCGCAAGAAGCTGCCAGTTTAGACGTAGCCAAAAAGTAATAGTAAAATATTTAAGTACATCAGAAACAGCAAGCCTGCTAAACAATCAGTGGGGCTACTGGAAGATCAAGATGCTAAAGGAGCACTCAAAGATGATAAAGTCATTGCAAAGAAGCTAATTGAATTCTTTGCTTTAGTCTTCATGGCTGAGGATATTGAGGAGATCCACAAACCTGAATTATTCTTTTCAGGTGACAAATCTGAGGAATTGTCACAGATTGAAGTGTCATTAGAGGAGGTTTTGGAACAAATTGATGAACTTAACAGTAACAAGTCACTGGGACCAGATGGCATTCACCCAAGAGTTCTGAAAGAATTTAAATGGGAAACTGCAGAACTATTAACTGTGGTTTGTAACCTTTCCTTTAAATCAACTTCTATACCTAATGACTGGAAGATAGCTAACATGACGCCAATATTTAAAAGGGGCTCTAGAGGTGATCCTCGGCAATTACAGACTGTTAATTCTAACATCAGTACCAGGCAAATTAGTTGAAACCACAGTAAAAAATAAAATTGACATACACATAGATGAACATAATTTGTTGAGGGAAAGTCAACATGATTTCTGTAAACGGAAATTATACCTTACAAATCTACTAGAGTTCTTTGAGGGGGGCCACAAACATGTGGACAAGGCGGGATCCAGTGGATATAGTATACTTAGATTTCCAAAAAGCCTTAGACAAGGTCCCTCACCAAAGGCTCCTAAGTAAAGACAGTTGTCATGAGATAAGAGGAAAGGTCAGCTCATGGATTGATAACTGGTTAAAAGACAGGAAACAAAGGGTACGAAGAAATGGTAAGTTTTCAGAATGGAAAGAGGTAACTAGTGGGGTGCCCCAAGGGTCCGTAGTAGGACCAATCCTATTCAACCTATTTATAAATGATCTGGAGAAAGGGGTAAACAGTGAGGTGGCAAAATTGGCAGATGATACTAAACTGCTCAAGATAGTTAAGACCAAAGAAGACTGTGAAAAGCTTCAAAAAGATCTCCCCAAATGAAGTGATTGGGCAGCAAAATGTCAAATAAAATGTAATGTTGATAAATGTAAAGCAATGAACATTGGTAAAAATAATCCCAACTATACATACATTATAATGGGGACTAATTTAGCTACAACTACTCAAGAGACAGATCTGGGAGTCATTGTGGATAGTTCTCTGAAAACATCTACTCGGTGTGTAGCAGCATTCAAAAAAGCAAATAGAATGTTAGGAATCATTAAAAAGGGATAGCGAATAAGACAGAGAATATCTTATTCCGTCTATATCAGTGTATATTCCTATATGAGGAACACCAAGGATTTTTGGTTGAGAGAAAAAAAGGGTTGGGGGCAGGGGAAGTTATTGAACAAAAAAAAGGTCACCTGCATCTTTAAGGGTGGCCATTTTGAACTCTGTTGTTCTCCGCGGCACTCCTCCGACTGCCTTACGACACACGGTGTGCCGTGGAACACAGTTTAAGAAACACTGCTCTATATAAAACCATGGTACACCCACATGTTGTACAGATTTGGTCGCCTCATATAAAAAAAAGTTATATTGGCATTGGAAAAGTTTCAAAAAAGGGCAACAAAATGGTTAGAGGTTTGAACGGGTCCCATATGAAGAGAGATTAAAAAGACTTGGCCTTTTCATCTTAGAAAATAGGAGACTAGGGGGGATTTGACAGAGGTCTATAAAATCATGACTGGTGTGGAAAAGTGAATAAGGAAAAGTTATTTACTTATTCCCACAATATAAGAACTAGGGATCACCAAATGAAATTAATAGGCATCAGGTTTAAAACAAAGGACATTTTTCTTCACTCAGCACATAGTCAACCTGTGGAACTCCTTGCCAGAGGTTGTTGTGAAGACTAGGACTTTAACAGGGTTCAAAAAAGAGCTAGACAGATTCATGGAGGTTAGGTCCATCAATGGTAATTAGCCAGGATGGGTAGGAATGGTGTCCCTAGCCTCTATTTGGATATCGGTGACAGGAGAGGAATCACGTGATGATTCCCTGTTGTGTTCCTCCCTCTGGGGCATCTGGTATTGGCCACTGTTGGCAGACAGGATACCTGGCTAGATGGATCTTTTGGTCTTACCCAGTATGGCTGTTCTTATGTTCTAAAAAACCTTGCCCTTCAATGTCTTGAATATTAATTGTTCTGCTGAATCATAAGACTGAAAGGAACCTTGAGAGGTCATGCAGTCTAGTCCCCTAAACGTATGGCAAAACCAAGCACCATCTAAACTATCTCTGACAGGTGTTTGTCTAATTTGTTAAAAATTTCCAATGATGCAGATTCCAGAGACTCTCTAGGCAATTTATTCCAGTGGCTAATCAGGTTGGTTTGACACGACCTATTCTTTACAAATCCATGCTATTACTTATCACCTTATTATATTCTAGACATTTACACATGGATTCCTTAATTATTTGCTCCATTATTTTTCATGATACAAGAAATTAAGCCCACTTATTTCTCCTTATTTCCCTTAATATAAATGGGATCTATGTTTGCCCTTCTCCAGTCTTCTGGAGGCTCTCCTTCTTCCTGACTTTTCAAGATAATAGCTAATGGCTCCAATATCTCAGTCAGCTCCTTGTGTATTTTAGAATGCTTTTCATCAGGTCCTGGTGACTTGAAGACATCTAACTTCTCTGAGTAATTTTTAACTTTAGCGTCTGACCCTATCCCATTTTCACTGGCATCAGTATGTTAAGTGTCCAGTCGCTGCCAATCTTCTTGGTGAAAATCAACTATCAAGGCTGTTCCCCACTCTGACACTCCAAGTGCAGAGGGTGCGGGGCTCACAAGAGACCTTAAATACGTTGCCTCTATAGGCTTCTGCTTAAAAAATTCTCCAAGGTCTCCTATCTTGGGAGATAGGCTGCCACCATCAAGTGAAAACACTCTTCTTCTTGGAACCAGGAAGGAAGCACTTGAACTTCTTCCAGAGAGGTATCCCCAAGCTCTTTTTTCATGAAAGAGCTTGGAAAAAAGAGAAAACTGCAGTCTCTGATAGCTGACCTCCCAGTCTTAGGTATGTGTACACAGGCATCCTATTACTTTCCAAGACACAAGAATCAAATCATAGCCCTAAAAAGGTGATTTTATTAATAAAACAAAAGATAGACTTGATAAAGCATGCTAGGTTGCTAGGTGTTATAAAGCAACCAAGAAGAGAATGGATTAAAACACAGAGAATTGTGTGTCTGGGATTCAGCTTAATGTAATGTATGAGGGGTTGGCACAGAGAATTTTAACCAAACAGCAAAACAAAGAAAATAACCTGATCATGTCTAAATAGACATTTAATTCCATGCCCAATATTCCTTGTAGGCATGATAGTTCTGCCTGGTTCAATTCATCCTGTTCCCCCACCTCCTGTCTTAAAACTCCCACAAAGAAAACAGCAGGCAGGTATATCTTCCCATTCAAATTTCAACACACTCTCCAAATGCTGGTCAGCTCTCCTCCTATCCATCACACCAACAAAAAAGCCATTAAGCAACTCTGCCATTTTAATATTTTCCCTTTATTGTTTTTCCTTCTTCATTGAATGGTCCTAAACATAAGTCCCGTGATAAGATGTACTTCACAAAAATTGTTGCACATACATTTGTTTCTTCTTCTCTGACTGCCTGACCATTCTGCTCACCAGAACAGAGAAGTCCTCTAATACATGAGGAGAGCAAAATTCATACGTGTTTAAATTCCAAGAGAGTTGTTCCGTATGCTTGGTATTATTGAGATTCACAAGGAGATTCACAGGAGAGCAGTTGGCCACAGACACTCCAGTGGGCCATAGGCTCTTGTGGTTCATTCACCAAAAAAAAAAAAAGACTTTATGGGTCAATTTGTCATCTTTATTACCTCTGTGGAAAATCAATCATTACACACACACACTTGAGCATAGTCATACAAGGAAAACCTGTTTTAGGGGAGAGGAATAAAAAATAGAACATTTTAAAGAGATTTTTAAAAACTAAAGATTTTTTATAGAGAGATTCAAATATGAAGATTTCTTCCCAGTGCTGCCAGAACAGCAAGGGTTGGGAGCCAGGGCTTTCCCCTTTTCTTCCTCTTCCTTCCCAAGACCCCACCCCAGAGCCAGGCCAGTGTGGAGCCCAACCAGGGAGGGGAGCCTGGGAAGGTGTGGGAACTGTGTGTATGGACCCTCCACTTGTCCACAGTGTACAGAAAGGAGAGTCCATGTCTCTGCACCTGTTCCTCACAGTTGCCTGTGTGGCTCTCTCAGACCTGACTGCCGGGGCGGGAGGCGGGAGGAGGGCTGTGTCTCATCTGACCATGGTACAAGCCACACCATGGGCAGTTGAGGGAAGCTGCGGCAGACCCTCCAACTGCTGCAGGGGGCTGCTCTTAGCAGATCTCCCCACCCAGGGCAGATGGAGGGTCCACTGGGGCTGCCCATGTGGTTGTTACCATGGCAGGACTATGGCTTCAAGCCCTGCTCCCTGGCCAGGACCAGGTCAGGGAGAACTGTGCAGGCAACTATGGGGAGCCTGGTTCACTCCACGTCCTCTGGGCAGAAGGCCTAGGGGATAGGGACAAGGGTAGTCCTTTCAGCCCCACCTCAGCCCAATGGGGGGAGGGGGGGAGGGGGCAGGCTCCCCAGCTTCACTTTGGCATGGCCAAGGAGGGGCCTCTGGGAGAGTGGAGGGGGGCAAGTGCTCCCAATTTCAGGAATACTCTAGTTTCCTGTTTCTTTCCCTCTTATCCCCACTTGTCTACTGACTGCAATAGAATGAATTATACCCATGGCTTGGGGTTCTCCCTCCACTTCTCTTTCTGTCATACTCTAACTTTTTGGAAAGTTAAGAAAGATCTGAAACTTGTAAATTTGCAAAAGGAAACAAGTTAAAAAGTGGGATAAGAAAACCTGAACAATATTAATTCTTTTCCACTCAGTGTGGGGAGGGCATGGGAAGGGAAAATAAAGCGGGAAACAGAAAAACCTCCACATTTTAAAAATTCTTTTAAAAAACTCCTTCACAATACAAAAAAGTCTGGAAAAATCATGACTTTTTTGGATTAGGAAAAGACTACTTTACATACATGATTTAATTAAAATTCCAACCAGCTGTAGCTCTAGGTATTGACTTATACCTTAAATAAAGCAATTGCACTATATCATAGCAGATAATTGTTCCTTTCTGATGTTACTGAATAAAACAATTATAGGAATTAGAGTATAATTCAAACCTTCATAAATAAATACACTGCAGAATTGGGACTGTACCTGTCATAATTATTTGGACCCCATAGAAAGAAAAGTTATCATAGTTTGGGCTTTTTTTGCCAGGCTATACTGTCAAAATAAAATATCATCTACAAGCCAACTGCATGTCTCTGAATCAATGCAGATTAGAAAGCTAAGTATGAAAATAAAAAATTAGAGACAAGGTATTTCAATGATATGAGCTCACACTAAATTAGAGTGTAACTGCATTCAAAAAATGCTCTAAATCTTTGTTCAATAAAGCCATTCCAATATAACCAAGGCTATGTCTACACAGCAGTCCGCGTCTACACAGCAAGCAGTTATTTTGAAATCATGTCGAAATAATGTTGACCTGGAGGACTTCTTACTCTGACTCCTGTAACCCTCATTTTATAAGGAGTAAGGGAAGTCAGAGGTAGAGTACCCTAACTCAGACTTCCTGCTGTGTAGACAGCACCAAAAGCCAAAATAAGCTGTTTTGACATGAGTTATGCAATTGTCGTAGCTCAAGTTCCATAGCTTATTTTGGGTTTAATCTTCCTGTGTAGACGTGCTCCAACAGTATAGGCAGCATCCCATTATTCTCAGCAAATAAACCTTCCTCTTCTGATTGCAAGCTATTAGACAAGTGGAAAAGTCCATGGAATCTGTTAGAGACACTGTAGAGACATTGGTTCTCTTAGTTTAATTAACTTGAATGGTACTCAGCTATGGCAATGGTGGATACCAATATAAAACCTAACCTTAGTGAGATTTCCACATGGAATTATTTGGTCTCATTCTTAATGTGGTTCTAACACCCACTACTTCCCTGCATGTACATATAGGGTGGATTACAGTACAGCCTGCTGAGTATAAATGCCTTCCTTTAAAACTAGGAGCGGCCTACTTTAAATTATACTGTCATGTGCACTCCTGTCAGTTGCTTTTTCTGTCACATCAGCTTACTCTCAGTTACAAATGTCTAAGGAAAGCAGACACTTTCTGCCAATATTTGTTTAGTTGAAAATGTAGTTTGCCATCAAAAAATTGTGATGGAAAGTTTTCACTCAGGCCTACGTAATAATCTCCAAGCACATATATTGAGTAGATAATCAGATTATTTAGCTGCATGGAAGAAAGCAGACTACCATATTGTCCCATCCATTCCAGTCTTCTACCAACATTTAAGGTTCCCCATTATATTAATTGTGCAGAGGAAGCACCTGAATTTGTCACCACATTTGAATTTGAAGATGTCATATACTGATTGTCTAATATTTTAAATATATGATAGCAATTTGTTTCTCTCTGTGATCAGCTTTTATCAGCTTTGATTTAATTTTAAGATTCAGCCCCATCAGTGATTGGTATTTAAAAAAAATACTAGAAACTCTTATAATCACCATTATTTTATACACATCTATGTAGAAATTATACTGTTTTATCATATCAGCTCCCATTAAACATAAAATAATTTTAACTTGTAAGGGAAAGTATACTGCTAGTTGAATTGTGTTATTAGAAACCGGTTGCTAAAGTATCCAGTCCTACTCCCCTCACCACCATCTGAAGAAGGCCAGAACCATAGAAAGCCAGTGGAGAAGGAGAAATTATTTCCCATGTGCTTCTCTTTCCTAAAAGGAGTTTAAAAAACAACAAATGGTCTGGTAGCACTTTATAGATTAACAAAACATATAGATGGTATCATGAGTTTTTTGTGGGCTGTTTTGTTAATCTATAAAGTGCTACCAGACCATTTGTTGTTTTTAAAGTTTATCCTGTGCAGACTAACTTGGCTACCCCCTGAAGCTTCTAAAAGGAGCTGTTAGCTGATTTCAGCAAATAGCTTGTCCAGCAAACAGGTTTTCTTTTATTATACTCACAGGTAGTTCAGGCGATGAAAACACTGGCTGGATTCTGACTGCCAGAGTGATGTCAACAATTCTGAAGAGAGACAGTCTATGTAGGCCTAATTCTTCTATGCTGTTGTATCCTGAGAAGGACCCAAGCCTGCCCTGGGCCAGATTCTCCTATCCTTACACATGCTCAGAGCACTGATTTGCATGGAACTACTTGTGCAGAATAGTTTCTCAAGCTTCTAACAGTTGTAATAACTGTCTCGACAGTTTACCCTGGCTGTGAGCTTAACTGAGAACAAGGAACAAGAGTTCTTAAAGTACCACAAGAACCTGTGATTGTAATCATTGATGGGAAAAGGGAGACAAACTGGAGCAGTACTAATAACAAAAAAAGGCCTACTGATGTAATCCCATGACAGTGTTAAGAACATGCCTGATAAACAAGAAAAGAATAGTACCAGAAATCAGTGAGTGTCAGAAATTAGGAAGACAAAATAATGAGGCAATGGGCTATTCTACTCATCATTTGGGATATGAATGGAGATTGCCTATCTCCTAGAACTAGAAGGGACCTTGAAAGGTCATCAAGTCCAGTCCCCTGCCTTCACAGCAGGACCAAGTACCATCCCTGACAGATTTTTGCCCCAAATGGCCTCCTCAAGCATTGAATTCACAACCCTGGGTTTAACAGGCTAATGCTCAAACCACCAAACTATCCCTCCCCTTTTGGGTTATACATGATATGAATTGCATCATGTTATTCCTAGAAGTCATGGATGATGCAATCATAACAAAGCTTACATCACTCTGCTGAACAAATTGCCCTATATCAGCTCTAGAAATCATACAGTGTCGTGCTCTCTTATTTGTCAGTGTTTGATTTTGCAAAGGGACACATTTCTGTTTAGCCAAAGTGAGCAGAGATGCCTCGTACTTGTGTGAACAGTGCAGATAACTTCTGCTATGTTTGTGGTGAAGTGACTTTTGCATCACAAAAGCGCAGTATAACCACTATGGTTAAGAAAGCCTATCACCTTTATTTTGGCTGCAAAATTGGAGATCAGGACAAGAGGTGGGCCCCACACATATGCTGCAACACTTGTGCAACAAATCTTCACCAGTGGTTGAACAGGAAAAGGAAATCTATGCCTTTTGCAGTGCCAATGATTTGGAGAGAGCCAACAGATCATACCAGCAATTGTTACTTCTGCATGGTGCCTCCAGTTGGGAAAGGTGTGTCAAAGAAGAAAAAGTGGACTGTGCATTATCCAAACATTCCATCAGCTATACGCCCAGTACCCCACGGAGAAGGACTGCTGGTTCCTGATGCACCAGAATCATTCTCACTTGAGTCAGACGAGGAAGAGGAAGAGGATGAAACTTCTGGTCCTGAACCATCAATGTCACAGGACCCACATTTTCTCCCATCCTCCTCCTCTGAACCACACCTCATAACACAAGGTGAACTGAATGACCTTGTCAGGGATTTGGAACTACCCAAGAGTAAGGCAGAGCTGTTGGGCTCCAGACTACAGCAGTGGAATCTCCTGGCAGGTGATGTTAGGGTTTCCATGTTCCGTGACCGTCAAAAGGATCTTGTCCCATTCTTCTTCATGGAAGGTGATCTTGTAGCCTGCAACAACATCGATGGTGTGATGGCAGCCCTCAACATCGCTCACGATCCAGATGAGTGGAGACTGTTCATTGATTCATCGAAGACGAGTCTTAAAGCTGTTTTGCTGCATAATGGCAATGTTTTGCCATCAATTCCAGTTGGTCATGCAGTCCATATGAAGGAAACCTATGACAACATGAAACAACTTTTGAGGTGCATAAACTATGACCAACATCAGTGGCAGCTTTGTGGCGATTTGAAGGTTGTTGCTCTCTTGCTTGGTCTGCAGACTGGATACACAAAGTACTGCTGTTTTCTCTGCGAATGGGATAGTCGTGCAAGAGATTCCCACTACATCAAGATAGATTGGCCACTCTGACAGTCATTGGAGCCTGGGAGGAAAAGTGTTCAGCATCCACCACTTGTTGAATCAAGGAAGATTTTGTTACCACCCTTACACATCAAGCTGGGTCTGATGAAGAACTTTGTCAAGGCCATGGACAAAACACAAGCAGCTTTCAAGTACCTCCGTGGAAAATTTCCAAGGTTAAGTGAAGCTAAGATAAAGGAAGGTGTCTTTGTTGGTCCTCAGATTCGTGAACTTCTTCGAGATGATGCATTTGACCATGCACTGCGTGGCAAGGAAAAGACGGCATGGAAAGCCTTCCAGTTAGTGGCAATAAATTTTCTCGAAACAACAAGGCAGACAACTACAGGTTGTTGGTGGAAAACCTCCTCAAGGCATACAAAGCCTTGGTTGCAACATGTCACTAAAGATACATTTTTGCACTCTCATCTAGATTTTTTCCACTGAACTGCGAGCAGTGAGCGACGAGCACGCGAGCGATTTCACCAGAACATTGCAACAATGGAGAAACGCTATCAGGGCAAATGGAGCCCATCAATGCTTGCAGACTATTGCTGGACAGTGACAAGAGATGCTCCATTTAATGAATACAAGAGACAAGCCAAGAAGCGCCGAGTAGACACTGAATAGGACTAAACTATGTACATAATAGTTTTTTGCCTTTTGTTTCATAATAAATTTTATTTATATAACCCTTTGCTGATTTTTAAAGTGTTACATAAACAGGACAGGTGAAATATTATCATGTAAAGCAACCATAAACACATGAAAAGACCTAGGTTTACAATTTATGATTAAAACTCTACTATCTACACAATATACATAGACGTAAAATGTAAAAACTTAAATATCTTGGAAACAGTAGCCAATCAGTTGTTTTAATTGTCATATTTGAATTCAGCACATCAAAATACATAATAAATAGCACATTTTATCTCTGAAGCAGACAACTTCTAAAAAATTGTAGACCAGTGATACTAATCAGGCTGAGGTCTCCGTATACCAAACCCTGAGCTTTGTTTAAAACTGCTGAATGCTGAACAGCTTCAGTGTCATATTAACACTCTTTGGGCTTACATATTCTATCTCCATAAGTACAACTAACTAATTTATTATGAAATTTTCACTATTCCTATTTACCATGAGCAATAGTTACAGAATCTGACCCTCAATTTGTAGGAAGCTACTCTATAACTGAATTCAGTCATTGGTATGATAATTATTATTGAAGTAGGCAGTCTTTATAAATCTACCTAAACTGTTCCACTGTTTACATTTCCTATGTTGAAAGATTAAGGAAGGGACTCAAAAAATGCCTTCAAATCTGAAAGTAGGAAACCTTCAGCAGGAGGTACAGGTTGCCTAGAGCTGTCACTATATACACTGTACCAATATATGTTTTGCAATATCCAGGAGGAAGCAGCATAATAAATTTACTTGTTATTTTGTAGTAATACAGTGACTATTATTGAACATTAGAGGTATTATAATTCAGATATACAGACAATAGCACATCTGATAGTCAGACATTACAGAGAATGAATGATATGGCTAGACAGTATTATAAAATCCTCCATCTTGGAAAACTGACAGTTTAAACTCTCCCAGTGTTGAGATTAAAACCACTGAAATGTGAAATGGCTGGTGTAGTGTCAGGTATGAGGCATTATTTCTCCAATCTCCTATAAGCTTTTCTGAACCAGTGTAGATCCTTTGACAATACAGCTGGCATTTATATATATCTTTTAATTTATTTTATAATGTGCCCATCCAATGCCCTAAACATATGTATAAAATGTAATGAATAGAAAAGCCTAAGCAATTTAGTTTAAATTCCATTTTCAAAAGTGACAGACTTTTAGGAACCTAAGTGCCTTAGTCATTGACTGCCTTCCCAAAAAAAAAAAAAAAAAGCATAAGAGAGACTATCTAGCCTATACGAAGTGAAACAATTTGAACAGGAGGGATTGAGACTCACCCCAGAAAAATCTGATGTAAAGGCACTCAAGTGGCATGCAGGTTCAAATTCCTACTCCACATCATGCAGAGGACAATATGAACCCAGGTTTTCCACATTATAGGGGAGTGCGCCAACCACTTGGAGTATGGTATAAGGTATGCATCCATACCACAATGCTAGACATGTCCAGTTCAACTGTGTAAGCTGTCCTGGTGAGGTGTGCACACAAGGAGCAAAGGGTAGATACATACAAATGATGTAATTACTGCAGCAGCTGTATGCCAACATAAATTAGGTCAACTTAATTTTGTAGTTGAGACATACCCTGAGTCCCCTTTATGGATCTAGCTAGTGTTCCTTATAACCTGGAATCTTGGGTGGCCACCTGGGAGAGAATCAGGTGCTGCCCAGATGACTGGCAGAGTGCCCACAGCTGGCAGTATGTGTTTCTATTGGTTGTACACATCTGCACATGCCTCGGTGCACATGGATGGAAAAAATTAGAGGGAAGAGTAGACCTAGCCCTTGCTGAACTCCCTGTTCTAATTTGAGTGCAGGTTAGAAGGTTCACTTCCAACTTAATGAAAGACGTACTTAGGTAATCTATAACTGCTTCAAATAGTATTTAACTTGGGGTACGTCTAGATTACATCCCTTCTCTCGAAAAAGGGATGTAAATTAGACACTTCGAAATTGCAAATGAAGCCGGGATTTAAATTTCCTTCACTTCATTTGCAGTTTTTTTTCAAAAAGGGGCTGTTTAGATGGGGATCGTTCGAAAATAAAACCATTTTTCGAAAGATCCTGTACTCTTGAAAAAATGAGAAAAGGGATGTAGTTTAGACACAGCCTTAGTTCCTCACTTTAATGGCGATGAATCAAAGCCAAAAGCATTTAATATTGTGTATTTAAAAATAACTAGTTATTATTTGCAGAACAGATGCCACCCATGCTTGAAATATAATGTTCTTGATCTTAAAATCCTGTTGAAATACAAGGCCCTTTTCCTTCCATCTAACCTACTTTGATACCCAGAATAAATAAGAACTTTAGAGTTTCCTTCAAAAACTAAAACATTTGGGCTATGTCTAGACTGCATTGCTTTCTCAGGATACCAGAGGTATCCCGAAAAAGCAACTCTGCGTCCAAAGAATGTGTCCACTTTTTTGAAATTTTTTTCGAAAGAAAAGATGAGCTCTTTTGCCATCCCTGTAAACCTCATTCTACAAGGAATAAGGGATGGCATTCTTTTGCAATTTGACGCCGTGTAGATGCGCCAAATTTTGAAAGATCCTCTTTTTCCAATTTAACAGTGCAGTCTAGACGTAGCCTTGGGTAGCAAATAATTGTGTGTGTCTGTAGTTTGTAGACTGGTGATATATGGTACCTTGCATTCTTATATTCACTAGTAGGGAAGTGGTGTTGATGATTCAGCAGGCAGAACTAATTCCCTGTCTGTCAATATTGTGGCTATCAAGGATCCCAAAATTAAAGATTTGGTCTATTACCACTGTCAGCTTTTGAGATCCTCAGTTTTGCATGGGAGTACTTTCTGGCATAGACATTAGTTATCTGAAAATAAATATAGTTGAAGCAATTAGCCTCTAGGGTTTCCACAATATGCATAGTTATTTATTCAAAGAGTTACTTCACTGTAGACCAAAGTGGTTTTCTAGCATACCAGACAGCATTGACAAGACTTCTACAATGAGTTGGTACAGACCCAATCTGTGAAGTCATTCAGATATTCTGTTAAATATATTTGCACACTTTCCTGCAGTATTAGTTGTCTGTCTAGATGTAGATTTTCAAAAGTATAAGGGGAACTGAGCGCATAATTCTACTTTTTGCCCTTGAAAAGCTTTGCTAATAGTCTTAGAATTTGACTGAAAATTAAGTTCTCTCTTTCTTACTGCAAAGGTTTGACATAAAAATGATGTGTTTAACAGGCACAAAAATTTCCATTTTGCAAGAAAATTCATTTCAAAATTTATTTCCATTCTGAATCTGAATTAAACTACAATTTGAAATTCAACAGGAAAATTTTAGTAAATTTTTGGCTCAATTTTTCCTTTTTGAAAGAAATCATAATATAATATAATTTGATTTTTTCATTTTGAAATTACTTTTCATTTCAAAGTATTATGTTCCAAAAATAAAATATTTTGACATTATTGAAATGCTTTTCAATTTTTTCTAACAAAAATTGTGAAAATTGACAAATCCCCATGGCAAGTTTAAGTTTTTACAAAACAGCATTTTCCCGTGGAAAAAAAAGTTTGCTGGGAAATTTTCAACTACCTCTAAAAAAAAATTAAAAGAATAAATCAAACATTAAGCTAGAAGGATTAAGTTTATTTTGTTCTACAAGCTAACCTGTTGTATGAATATTACGTTATATTTAAAATTTGAACACTAATATTTTGTTCACTTATTAGATTAATTATGAAAAGACATGGGTAACATTTGCAAATAAAACTTAGAAATAGTCTGACTTATGGGGCTTTTTTCTAATTTTCACATAACATCAGGGCAAATACAGTATTTTTCCACTGAATTTTGCTTTGCTGTTTCAGAGCTATTAGAACTCAAACCTAAGATGGCATAATGAGATGCCAAAATAGATTAATAAAAATTGGAGATGAAGATTTTATGTGCAATCAATATGATCGTAAATTCGCAGTGACTATCTGCAATGTAACAAGGTCTTTCAAAAGAAGCATAATCTGTGATTAAAACAGTGTAATAAAACTCTGTTTTCCAATCATGAATATTTTCTAACATGGTAAAGAAGAAATATTTGGTAGTGTTATGACTTCCCCATATTTCAATACATGTATATGCACCAAAATGATTATTTTTTAATTTCTCTTCAACCTTAAATTGTACAATAGAACCTTATTTGTTGATGATCTGAGATTCTTAATCAGTTTCACAATCTGTGAAATGTTAAATATAACATTTATATTTTTGTGCATTTCTTATACCACAAGAAGATATTTTAAAAGTATAAATAAACCTTTAAATATATTCAGTATGGGCTGAGTTAAAAGACCTCCTATTTAACAAGTTAAAGGTATCACAATTAGACCCTAGGTACATCCCCTAAGCTTCCACAAGTTTTATTTACATCAAAGTACAGAATATTCACTTTAAAAAAATGAGTGCATATTTAAAATGTAAAAGTAGTGGTGTGTATAAATGACCCAAATTGGCCTAAAGAAACATTTTAAGAGCTCTAAAAAAATAGATCAATTTAAATCTTCTTTAAAATACAATCTTTTGCAACTTCACCTAGCCTTAATGAGCTCTCAGAACTTCCCCAACCATTCAACAAGTGCTAACTGTAGGAAAACTACAAATCTGACTACTCTGCAGAGTCTACCTAATGAAGCAAAAGAAGTTTATGATCTGCAAAGCTTCTCCTGTGTGTCTGCTTCTCAGGGCAGTGAAGACTGACCAAAAGATGAAGATACAGATTGACCTGAGTTTAGATTTTCTTTTCCTGGGCTTCTTAAAATAATTACAAAACCAAAGCACACACACATGAACCTGAAGAAACTCTATTTCTAGCTATAATTAAAAAGGTGTTCTAGAATATGTGCTTGCTCTCCTAAGGTCTTAGCTTATTTATGTATTCTTCTGTCCTGCTTCAGGTCTGGGTGGTTTAGGACATGTTTATGGGGGAAGAGCGTGGATGGAAGGGGGCAGTCTTTTAAAATAAGTTTTTGGGGTAGGGACTGTGGCTTCTGCTGTGACTATGTGCTTGACTGTGCACTGCCACATAATACATAAATTAGATCCAAAAGAACATAAAAAGCCCTCTAGGGCTGCAAATACTCAAATATTGAGAAATACTAGAACTAAATTTGTCTGGCCCTCATATGTATGCAATTGGATAATCTTGCCCAAAATCACATAGGAAGTCTGTATCAGAGCCATGAATAAAGTACTAAGCTCTTCTGAGTGCCATTCCAGTGCTTTAAATAGAAATGATGCCCACTTTTCTTGCAACTTCTGCCTGCTTTGCCATCTATCCTATACACTAAATGAGGGTGTGCTCTTGTGAAACAAGAACTATCTGATCATGTAATTAATACCTGTCGAGAAAGGAATGCAGATTCCCACCTCCAGACCCAACCTTTTGAACCTATGCCCTAAATAGAGAACCATTTTCTGGCTGATTAAACTCTACAGTTTCTGCAGTTCATAGTCTTTGCAGATCAAAGACGCAGTTCATATAAAGGAAAGGCTAAATTATGCATATGAATTCTTATTGTTCGTAACAGGTGATATGAACTTGTAACCACAGAAAAATCCTGTATTGGGGTTTGAAAGATTGGCCACTTGCCAGATCCCTCCTTGAGTTGGGGTGATCTTTGCTAAACTGGACAGCACATGTGCAAGTTATTGTATTGTTTCTAACACATTTTCACTGTAATGCTTTCACCTTAAGAATTAGTGTGCTTGCTTAGAAAGAGTGCTGTGGTGTCTTAAGAGTGCAAAATTAGGCTATTTATAACCTCTGAGAAGAAAGCAAAGCCGGTCTGCTTAGACCATTTGACCTGATGAAGGAAAAAAGCAGATAGTATAGGAAGGGAACTATGCAGTCTGGAAAACCCCTGATCAAGAGGAAGACACATGTATCTCTGCTCAAGAGAGGGAAAGGCTGGGCACCTAAAAATGGACACTTTTGCTGGACTGAGTGAGAAATACAGACATTGTTACTCAGGTTCAGTTCCTTCATGTCTACCTGACACAGAAGGGAGTTGAACTTAGGTTTTTTAGGGCACGTCTACACTGCACTCCTATTTCAAAATAAGCTATTCTGGGATAGTTATTCCAAAATAGTTTATTTTGAAATAGCACGTCTACACTGCAGGGAAGCCTCAAAATTAGTCGGAGGCAGGCTTCCCTAATGTAGAAGTGCTATCTCGATTTAGAGCCCTAGGAGGCACTATGGAGGAATAAAATGGCCCTGATGAGAGCCTATTTCGAAATAGTAGCAGTGGAGCATCTATAGCTATTTCGGAATAGGTGTTATTTCTCGTAGAATGAGGTTTACAGATGTCTGAATAAGTCGTCCATTATTTCGAAAGTATTTTGAAATAACAGAATGGCTGTGTAGATGCTCACATTGTTATTTCAAAATAATGCTAGTTATCTCCAAATAACGGTGCAGTGTAGATGCACCCTTACAATGTAGAAGCATGCCACTGAGCTATGGGACTTTTTCAATCTCTCCTGCTGCAGCTGTTCCACCACAAATAATTAATTCAGGGTGGGACAATATGTGGCCACAGGCCTCAGATCCTCTGAGGTGAACCTCAGATCCTTTGAGGTTCACCAGGACTGACTGCTGATGTGCTGCCAGATGCTTTATTTCTGCAGGTACAGCTGCTCATAGCTCCCACTGGCCACATTTCACTGTCCCCAGCCAATAGGAGCTGCAGGAAGTGGTGGCCCAACCTGTGTCATTTTCTGCAGTTCCCATTGTCTGGGAATGGCGAAATGCAGCCAACAGGAGCTGTGAGCGGCCATACCTGCAGATGCTCAGGTAAAAAAAGCATCTGGCAGCATGCCAGAGGTGAACCCTGGTAAATTACTTCTGGCCTGTGGACTACGTATTGCCACCCATGAATTAACTAGTCATTGGCACAAAGAGTGAACTTTAGTTTCCTTCATCCTACGTGAGTAGTCTATCCATCAAGTTAGAGGGTTATTTTCATGCCTTCCCTTCCTAATGACTATGTACCATTGGCAACACATAGTCGCTTATGATAAATACATGGCTGTTATCTTGTAAGGGAAAGTGCTAGGCAACCTCAATTGTAAGCACTGCTACCAGTTACAGTGGAGGTGGAGTCACAGGTCCTTTAAATCGCCACCAGAGCGCTATAATACTGGGCTGCACACTCTAGGTGGCTCTGAAGACTGGGGGGGAGCACCACACTCTGGGCGATTCAGAGGCCTGGCTGCCCAGGCCATGCCCCTTCCGGCCAGGGCCCCACCCCTTACAAGGGTGCTAACCTGCGTCCCTCAATGGGCCCAGGGGCCAGCAGAGGCTGTCAATGCCCCTGCCTATAGGAAATTTCTGTATTTCTACATTTGTTTGTCCCAAGTTAAGATGAAAATAAAAACCAATTGTTGCAGAATGTAAATTCTATTTTTTCTTTTTACTTAAGTGTTGAAATGAATAATTTACATATTTTTTGCATCAAATTAAGCATTTGGAAATATTTCAGTTCACTTTGGAAACTAAAGTGTTTAGCCCAACCCCCTCCACACCATATTCCCAAGACTATTGCAATTACAAAAAAAATTATTCAGTTCAAGATTAGTTGAAAAATATTTTACCAGCTGCAGTATCCAGAAAAACCTTGTTTATCATCAAGCAATGTGTGGGTATGTTGTGCATATACATACCTCCTCACCACTTCCTCTTTCAAAGAGATCTTATTTGTGCAAAGAAACATAAAATGTCCTTTTTTCTTCTCTTCTTCAAGGTCATGCCTCACATTTCCTGCCCATCAATCTCAAGCTAGTGTCTGCAGTAAGTTCCTGCTCAATGGTACCAACTTACGTGTATATAGTTAGCATTTTTCATATTAAACTGAATATTAAAATAATTAGTGAAGAGCTGTTTTATAAGTTCTACACATTGGATGCAGTAATGGAATTGCTAAATTCCTCATTTAGGAGAGTAAAATCTTACAATTGAATGTATGTAAGGCAAAATGACTGCTTCAAATTTTTGGCTCTTTGCTACATATTTTGGTAGTCCAACTTCCATGTTCAAGCCTTATCTAGAATAAGGAATTTTAAAAAACATCCTCCATTAGGGATTTGCAATGGGGTTCACATAGCTCGCACAAGTGCTCTCTGGTCAAGTGTGTTTTTGACTTTCTCTCATTTTCCTTCCTCACAGTGCTCCGTCAGCTACTGCACTTGCCAGGCAGATCTGTGACTCACCTCTCTGGCTGAGTCATACATTGTTCATGCATGAAACAAACAAATGACCTCTGGGGTACACAATACAATATATCATACAGCCCATTTCAGACTCAGTCTTTACCAGTCCAACAGTGCCCAGCCATTGGTCTGGCTAGGTTACAAATTGAGCAGTGTCCTGAAAGCTTCTTTCCTGAGGACTCCTTGTCTTTGGGTCCTTAGTGACCTCAGCCTTCCTGATGAGCCACCCTTCTTGGACTCAATTCACTGACCACAACTTCCTGCTGAGTCACTCCCAGCAACCACCTTCTTCCTCCCTTATAGATCCTACAGACAGCCCTACTGCAGATACTCTATCCAGCCTTGTAGATCCTGAGGCAGCCAGGAGCACATCTTGCTTCCACGGTTCCTGTAAGCAGCTTGAACTCAACTCTAGCCCTGCAGCTCATTTTATATGAACCTCCTTGACCCGATTTATTGCTCTTTGCAGCCACTCTAGGCTGCTTGAAAGATCTCTCTATTGCTTTTTTCTGGCGTATTGTGAAGCTGGGCAATGAGGCCTCCCAATCTTGTCCATCTGGTCACAGGATTTTGTTTTCTAATTCTACAAATTGGATAGCAGAGTGTTATGAAAGTTAAAGATGGGGTATATGCAAATATGTATTAGTATGTGCAAAAGTGATTTATCTATTATTTCAGCTGTTTCAGTGCATAGTTTGGTTACAACATTTCACTATAACCAGAACTAGCAGCACCATAATCCACTGCCCTCAACCACTGGGAAAAGCACATAGAGTAAAAAAGGACATATGCATTAAAATAACATTTTCCAAGCATTCAAAAGAGTGAGTGATATATCTGCCACAGTTTACTGACGTCTGTGGCTTTTATCAGGAAGTTAGTATCAGCTAGATAAATCTTGTGCATTCTATTTTATCAGGCTTTCAAATGCAATAGCGATCATCTACCCAGACCACACAGGTATATCTCAGGTAAAGAGTAAAACAAAGCTGTGTGGTCTCATTTGTGGGCTCTGTGAAGACAACTTATTGTTAACTTTATAAGTTATAGCATTTAAGCTAAATAATCTACTTACAGTAACCTTCAATTACTATGCCTGAAATTTTCTACTTTTTAGGCCTATTACAAAAACTGCCAGAGGAAGACGCAAAATTCCACCTCCTTGCACACGCCTAACTTCCCTATCAAAAAGGTGGAATATATTCCAGCTGAAAACACCTTCAGTGCTGTCTTCCCTCAGGATTTCCACTGGGGAGCAGAGGAACAGGCGATTTCATTTGTGTTGAAGCGCAGTCAGTGGAGGTCACTGAGCAGTTCCACTCCTTAGCAACTCCTCTTCTGAGCCAGAATCACTCACTTTTAAATCTGCAGTGATCCTTCATGTTAGAGAACAATGACAGGGTATAGAAGAGAGTGCAGACATTGTCTGCTGTTACTTCATCTAAGAAAAGAAATTAAAATGGCTTTTCATCTTCGCTGATGGAATGAGTTGAGCCTACAGGAAGAATATCATGTGAATTCTGCTATGTCTTGCACCATGCAACCTGGAAATTCAAAATGAGTGTGAATTAGGAGAACTGCGACCCAATTCTTCACCCGGCTACATCAATGGAACTTGATTCACTTCTAACCCTCCACAGATTTCCTGCCACTTGATTCCTTACCTCCTGCTCATCTTGCTCATCACTGGAATTAGATTGATGTGAACCGGTCATAACAATTGAGAGGCTCAAGCCCTCCATATTCACTAAAGCTTTCCAAACCCAAAACCAGCTAAGTTTCATGTGTGCTCATCATCATGGGAGCTGCTCTGGTTTTAGTGCCCATGTGGACTCTAACCATCTCAAAAAGAGGAGGGAGAAACAGGGGTCATGGCTCTGACCATCCTCCACACAAGCCAACATAAATGTCTGGTCATCCAAGGAAGCAATGACACACTTGTGGGTGTGCTCCCCACTGTAGTCTGGGGCACTTGAAGTCCTGGACAGAGATTCAGACTACAATTCAAATCAGTCGTTAACAACTAGTTGAGAAAATTAACTAATGTCTGATATTTATACTTTATGCCCTATGGTTTGTTAGAAAGACGGCCACACAGTGGTTTGAATGATTGATAGTATGCTAAGAGTTCCATTGCCTGCAGCATTACAGAAAGTAGAATTCTAATGTAGCAAACTGAATGGAAGCTTTACCATTCATCCTTAATGTTTGTAAGTGATGTTATCACTAATATGCCTGTTGATCAACAGAAAAAGCATAGGAACTGGAGCGATGGCTGAGTTACAAGTTGGATGAGTGTTTTATTACCTTTGTCATTACCTACCCCCCAGGAGCACTAATGATATAGAGCAGAGCTTCCCAAACTTTTTCATAAATATGCACCATATCTTGGTAGGGAGAATAGAATGGAATACTTCATTTAATTTACAATTACACAATATCTCCTTTCTCACTAGTATAAACAACGAGAAGTCCTGTGGCACCTTATAGATTAAGGGTATGTCTACACTACAAAGTTAATTCGAAATAACAGCAGTTATTTTGAATTAACTTTAATAGTGCCTACACAGCCAAACCGCTATTTCGAAATAAATTTGAAATAGTGGAGCCCTTATTTTGAATTTGGTAAACCTCATTCTACAAGGAATAACACCAAATTTGAAATAGCTAATTCGAAATAAGTGCTGTGTAGACACTTATTTTGAATTAGGGGGCCTCCAGCCCTTCCCAGGGAGCCCTGGTGGCCACTCTGGGCACAATGAGGAAAACTTGTCTGCTCCCCCTCAGCCCCAGAGCCCTTAAAGGGGCAGACTCTGTCCACAGTGCCTGTGCCAGTTGCAAGCCTGCCAGCACACAGCCAGCAGACCGTGCACCTGGCACAGGATAAGCCAGCAACCCGCTGCCACCCAGCCCTCCACCGCTCCCCAGGACCAGACTGGCGGCTCCCAGGAGCCTGCCAGGGGCCGCAAAAGGCAGGCGCCTTCTGGTCTAGTGCAGAGATCATGGACCTCATTGAGGTTTGGGGGCAGGCCTCCAATGCCCGCAATCTCTGCACTAGGCACAGGAATGCAGCCGTCTACAGCCGCATGGCTGCCAGCCTGGCCACCAGAGGCCTCATGCGCACCCAGGAGCAGGTGCGCAGCAAAATTAAAGAACTGAGGCAGGCCTATGCCAGGGCCTCCCAACCAGGGGCTGACCTGGAGGCCTGCCCGCAGTATGAGGCCCTGGACCGCATCCTGGGGGGTCAGATGATCCGTGCCCCCCTGGTCATCATTGACCCCAGGGCAGAGGGCCCTGCCCCTGACACAGGGGAAGAGGAGTAAGAGGAGGACGACGGCAGCCAGGAGCCTGTAGGGAGCATGCCCTGCACCCAGGACCCCCAAGCCGAACCGGAGAGCCCATCAGTAGCCTCATCCAAGGCTGGGGAGGCCTCCAAATGTGAGTGACATCACAGTCCCCTTATGTGGGGTGGGGTGGAGGGGAGAGAGGGAGCCCAGGGACCATGCGCGTCGGCCTTGATGACCACGGAGCAGGCGGCAACCTGTGCATCTGCCATGCCATCCAGGACATGTGGCCCCAGCTGGGTGCCATGCAGGGGCCCTGGCCTGTTCCCCACATGTGTCTACGCGTGAAGGCACATGACAGGCTCCTGTCCCCGGGGAGAGACACTGCACACTGCCCTCCCTCCAGACACCCGCTCTACACAGAGGCAGGGCACATCTCCCCTCCCCCCCACCACCACACGCCACACTATAGGCAGCACAGGAGCTGGGGTGCAGTCCTGGGCCAGCTCACACTCCCGGGGATAGCAGGACGTGATGGTGCGGAGACCTGCCGTCCTCGCCTTGCAGAGCGGCGCTGGGTTTCACCCACTGTGTCCCCAGGGAGAACTAACCACGTCTCTTGTTTCACCGCAGCCGCAGCACCTGCAAGTGCAGGACACACCACCCCGCCTGGAACATCCACCCGCACCCGGGTCAGCAGGCGCACCCGCAACCAGGAGGAGTTCCAGAGGCAGCAGCTGCGGTTACAGGGACACCAGATCTACAGCCAGGAGCAGTGGGTGCAAGAGGACCTGCAGCTGCAGCGAGAGAGCTTGCGGGAGCTGCGGGAGCAGGGCCGTGTCCTCCGTGAGCACCTGCAGGCCCTGCAGGACCGATTGCCCCCTGCAGCCACCCCAGCTATCACTCCTCTTCCCACCCCTGCTCACCCTCCCGCTTCTTCTGCCCCCACCGTCCCTCCTGCCCCACCCTCCATACCCACTCCCCCCTGGGAACGCTGAGGCCCCCGCACCCGCAGTGCTGCAAGACGGGAGGGCCGGCAAGACCCCCAACCCTGAGCTTCCCCTCCCCCTTCCTCCCCTTGCCTCCCCTTTCCAGCTCCCTCCTCCCAGGTTTCCCCCCCTCCCCTCTCACGCCCTCATTCCCCCTCCCCACCCAAGTTATGTTAAATAAAGAGAGTTTTTTGTGGCAACACAGGTGTTTTTATTGTATATCAGGAAGGGGGGTTAGAGAGGGGAACGGGAAAGGAGGTGGGGGTGGAATGTAAGGCACAAGGCCCCAGTGGGGCACGCCAGGGGGACTTCAGTCCTCGTCCGCCTGGAAGCTCTTCTGCAGGGCTTCCCGGATGTGCAGACAGCCCCCCGAAGGGCCTCCTGGCTGGCAGCTGTACGGGGCTGTGTGTACTAGCCAGCCAGGTGGTCAGCCTCTACCATCCAGGCTGGCAGGAAAGCCTCCCCCTTCCTCTCACATAAATTGTGGAGCGCACAGCATGCTGCCACCACGTGCGGAATATTGTGCTGGGAGAGGTCAAGGTGGGTGAGGAGGCATCTAAATCGTGCTTTCAGTCGGCCGAAGGCCCCCTCGACCACAATGCGGGCCCTGCTGAGCCTGGCATTGAAGGCCTGCTGGGAGGGGTTGAGGTGTCCCGTGTAGGGCTTCATCAGCCAGGGATGTAGGGGGTAGGCCACATCCCCCAGCAGGCACACTGGCATGTCCACATCCCAGACCCTGATGTGGTGGTTGAGGAAGAAAGTCCCGGCATGCAGCCTCTGGCACATGGAGGAGTTGTGGTACACCCGCGCGTCGTGTGCCTTGCCAGACCAGCCCACACTGATGTCCGTGAACTGGCCCTGGTGGTCAGACACGGCCTGCAGGATCACAGAGAAGTACCCCTTCCTGTTGATGTAGAGGGAGGCCTGGTTGTCCGGGACACGGATGGGGATGTGCGTCCCATCGATTGCCCCCCCGCAGTTGGGGAAGCCCAGGGCGCCGAACCCCTAGATGACCACGTCCAGGTCGGTGAGGCGGACGACTCTGCAGAGCAGCACCCTGTTGATGGCCTTGACCACCTGCAGAGAGACACACAAAACCGAGGGTCACTGGGGTGCCCGGGTGGCTGGGAGTGTTCATTCCCTGCCACTGCCCCGCGCTCCACTCCCAGGAGCAACCCCCGCTGCAATCCTGGCCACCGCGGGTGGTCTGCAGCACAGCTGGGACAGACCGAACCCTCCCGGGGAGGGCACTTACACCACACACACACCGTTTTCCCTGGGGCAGCCCATGTCCTCCTTGCAGCCCCCCCTCCTGGCCCAGTGGCTGGTGATTGCTGTACCTGCATGAGCACCGCTCCGACGGTGGATCTCCCCATGCCAAACTGGTTCCCCACAGATCGGTAGCTATCCACCCGCTTACGGAGAGGAATAGCGGGCCTCATGTATGTGTCCCGTCGCCGCAGAGCAGGGGCGAGCCACTCGCAGAGCTCGAGGAAAGTGTCCTTCTTCATCCTGAAGTTCTGGGTCAACTGTTGGCCTCCCCAGCGCTCCAGGATGATGGTCCCACCAGTCGCTGCTGGTGTCCAGATGCCAGATGTGGTGGTGCATGCCTGCATCCAGGCACCACTCCTCCAGGGCCCCCAGAGGGGCCAGAGGGAGGGCCAGGGGCTGGCCTGCAGCAGAAGGTGCCAGGCAGCCTCCAGCAATTGCTGCCAGGCTTGAAGCAAGACGCTCAACATGAGCACCAGAGTGCCCAGGGGCAGCTCTGGCTCCATGGTGCCGAGTGCTGTGGCATCCCAAATGAGAGTGACCAAAGCAGGCAGAGAGGAAAACACTTTGCTGTCCCTCAGCGAGGTAGGCAAGCAAGTGGGAAAGCTGAGAACCGGCTGTCCAGGGGGTCCTTTAAGCCACGAGCCTCAGATAGCCTCAGACAGCAGCCACAAAGCAACTACTGACCTGATGCCCTGCTGAACCGTTTCAGCTGCCCTTAAATGCGATCCAGCATCCATGTTATTTCAAATAGCAAAACGCTATTTCAATTAGTTTTTGGGTCTAGATGCATTATTTCGAATTAGCTTATTTCAAATTAACTAAATTGAAATTAGTTAATTTGAAATAGCGCTGTAGTGTAGACATACCCTAACAGATTTATTGGAGCATAAGCTTTCATGGGCAAAGACCCACTTTGTCTCTCACTAATGTGCATGCCCACTATTGCAACTGATTGGATAGAAAAATAGAGAATTGAATCTGTTTGCTGTCTTTGACTCAGTAAGGGCACTTACTTTTTTAAAAGGAAAAATAACACTTTTCACATGGAATTCATTTCCCTCCCATTTATTCTTTTGACTTGTTCCCTCCACATGCTTTATTCCCCACACATGCTGTCCTACACTTCTGTTGTTGCCTCATAATCTCCAAGACTGTGCTGTACTACTGGACTATTTCATTCATTTCTCCTCTGAATATTGCTCTTTCTGGGATGGGTAGCATCACACACACACACACACACACTCACTCTCTGTCTCTCTCTCTTTCTAGTGGCAATGGTCTCCCAGGATAGCTCCTGCTTTCTTTTTTTCCCTACTAGAGGTGATTAAACTCATTCCACCTCTAGCCATTACAGTGCCCAGTTTTATCTTGCATTGAAGAATGCGAGTACATGCACACATAGATTTAGGGCCCATTCTTGCCTGCAGAGGAGCTACTGGGCTAGAACCTTTTTGCCCTCAACTTTGTGTAATCATGTAGATTGTTGCAAAATGTATGCAAAATGCCACTACATTAAAATGGTAATGAGGTATATCTGCTTTGCAACAATGTAAACAGTTCCACAAGATTCAGGACAGTGGAGAATCCATCCCAGAAAGAACTTTGCAGTTGTTGTCAATGAGAGCAAGATTAAGCCCTTAAAACCACTGTTCTTTTCCCAATGACTGAGTTCTGTTTGTGATGGCTATGAATGAAAACCACAACTCCTTTCTATAGCATACTGGCACAAAAATCAAGCAACAGAAGGAGGATGAGAGGGACAAAAAAAATGGATAAGATAAAAAGCTAATAAAACAAGCAATGTTAATGTTTATTTACTCTACAAACATCCTACTTCCTCTCTAAGTATTCCTACGATTCTAACATTACCTGCCACACCTGGAGTAATTGTATTTTCAGCTTTGGTTGAGGTGCCCTCATAAAAATCGTCTCTCTTTGCAAAAAAATTGTACGTGGAAACAGCTTGATATTTTCTGAAAATGCTTTTGCAAAGATTAAAACCAGCTTGTGATATTTAAAGGCAGCATTGCTTTTCTTGGTTGAACTTTTATTGGTTTTAATGTTTTGATTGTATCACCCACATGAGATGAAGGAAAGCTGTAGGAGAAAAATAAATCACAAGTTGTTTTTAAATGGCTCTTTTTGATTCAAAACTGGTCTAAGAGCTTTGTCCACCTGCATTCCCTCCTCTCCCCAGATGAAAGTCCAAATGTGTGACTTGCGTATATGGAAGCTTTTAGCACATGTTCAATAATAACATCAAAACTTACATTCCCAGAGCAACAGGACACTTAATTATGTTTCATCAAACTAGTTTTAAGCCTTTTGGTACAATAAGATTATATGGCCAAATAGTATATGGAGTACCATTACTAACTCAATGAAGTTAATGAGAGGTACACATGGTGTAAATCAGCATAAAATTCGGCTGGGGTTTCTATAGATCCCAAACAAGAGAAACCTACTAAGCATCTGAGGAATGCCTTTTTATTTAATAGTATTTAACTTTACACTTAGAGCAGAAACCTGCCTCTTGGCAGTGCTGGTAATGTAAGGATACCATCTCAGCATAACAACTTTAATTGTACAGCCATAACCTTTCACCCCAATTATGTTCAGTCTTGGCTTATTTATTGCCAGTGCCTGGCACATTCTCTTCGACAGTCTTTTTTCCTTCAACAATGCATTTGAAAAAAAACACCCACCACCAGTCTTTCGTACTCCACCCATTATCATTTTAAAATCCCTCGATTAAGGTTCTCTCTTTTTGAGAAGATTACATTCAATTAGAGTGCAGGAAAAGATTGAGAGACCTATTTCTTATTTCGCTTTTTATTTACTCATCGCTAGCTGTTCTTTCTCTCAGAAATGATCTTACAAAAGCCAGAAATAAGCCAAACAGTGTCATAAATTTAATAAGGATATCTGTGATATCCTGGGGTTCAATCCAGAACAGTAAAGGGGTGTGTCACTACCTGCCATGTAATTCTGGGTGTCTTAAGTGCTCAAAGTCTAGACACCAACAGCCAGCAGGCAAGAATACAGTCTACTGAGTGTCTATGTGCTTTGCAGCTCTGGTTCAGTGATTTGACCCAAGCAGCTTAGCATCTTACTGGAGCCAAAGGCCTGCGCAGGAATTTAAATTTGATCCCTTTGGTGAGGGTGAAGGCACAGAAGCACAGTCTCACCCAGCCAAGGACAGAAGCTGGCTAACCCCTGGCCTGGGCAGGAGCTTGATCTTCCCTCCCTTCACTCTGCCCCAGCATCCATGGATCCGGGGCCAGAAAAATTCTGTGCCTCTGACAATTACGGGGGTATGTGCTCCTGCTTAACCCCCTTTCACATGTCACTGACTAGAGTTAAACTTTACTTTAATCAAAGTTTATAGTAAAAAAACTAAGAGCTTTATTAAACAAGAGTGATGCCAAGTTAAAGGAATAAAGGTTAGAAAGGTTTGTGGCTATATTTACATTACAGCTTATGTTGGCAGACCTTAGGTCACTCAGGTACATCTACACAATAGCATTATTTCAGAATAACTGATGTTATTCCAAAATAACATAGTGCGCGTCTACACTACAAGCAGTTATTTCGACATAATGTTGAAATAATGTCGAGCTGGGGGACTTCTTACTCAGAGTCCTGTAAGCCTCGTTTTATGAGGAGTAGGGAAGTCGGTGGAAGAGTGCTTTTCCTCGGACTTCCTGTTGTGTAGACAGCACCAAAAGCTGAATTAAGCTATTTCAACTTAAGCTATGCAACTGACGTAACTGAAGTTGTGTAGCTTATTTCAGCTTTAGCCCTGCTGCGTAGACATGGCCTCAAAAATGTGAATAAAGCACCCCCCAAGCAATGTAAATTTCACTGACATAAGCGCCATTGGCACAGAGTGTCTTCACCAGATGTGATGCAGCACAGTATGTTTAGACATGCCCTATGCCTAAGCAGCTTTCTCACCTGCAATCAATTTCCAAAGACTTATCTCCCTTGGGGAAAGGGGTCTTCTTTCTGCCATCTCAAGGTGATAGATAACTTGGGGTTCCCTGTTCCTTCCTCTATACTCCAGTAAACCTTTGAAAAAGCATCTCTCCAAGTTAATTGTCTCTGCTTCAAAAGGCAGGAAGACTTGTTGGATGCAACATCTCTATCCTCATCAAGATTCTTAAATGGTAATTCTGCCCCCCTTTTTCCCGCCCCACATTCTCCTGATGACTTTCTTCACCTTGCATGATAGAGTTGTCTTCCCATTGTCTGCCTGGTGATCAGGCTGGAAAGACCAACAACTAGCAGGTCCAGGACTGTGTAATTCCCTGTTTTGTGAGCTTTGAGTTCTGTTTACCACATATGCAAATTGCCACCCTATTTTCATTGGTCAACCCTGCTTCATTTGTATTCAAGACTTGGGCAGACTTATTTTCTGCTTTTTTTTTTCAAATACAGACTTGAAAACATAATATCAAAGAGCACCCATAACTCCACATATACTATTATTGTAAAATGTATGTATTGCTAACCAACAGCGTGTCAGCTTTCCAGTGATATAATACGTCATCTTTCAGATACATGTAATAAAT
Source organism: Rafetus swinhoei (assembly GCA_019425775.1). NCBI lineage: Eukaryota > Metazoa > Chordata > Testudines > Trionychidae > Rafetus > Rafetus swinhoei. Next base: position 33,116,868 of record CM033440.1, read on the forward strand.
GGCCAGTGGCACTGGGCCAATTTTTATCATGGGAATGCTGAAGGCAGAACACACATATTTGGGTTATTACTACTTCATGGTAAGGATTGTGGCAGTATTCCCAGCACTCCTTGTTCCTGCACCTATGAGCAGGACACCAGTGAGCTGTGGTACACTCACCAAGCCTGCTCAAACTCACTGTTAGATACCAGAGAGCCCTTTGCCATGGGATGCAGAGTCACACTCCACCCTTACAAAACTCCTAGAGAGTTATCCACTGGCGGACTTGCAGACAGCAAGTCAGAGCTCTTTCTTGGATAGGGTATCTGCCACCATATTTTTTTGGTATCTGCCACCAAAAAGTTCCTAACTGTCAGGGTAGTCAAACACTGGAATAAATTGCCCAGGGAGGTTGTGGAATCCCCATCTCTGGAAATATTTAAGTGTAGGTTAGATAAATGTCTATCAGGGATGGTCTAGACAGTATTTGGTCCTGCCATGGGGGCAGGAGACTGGACTCGATGACCTCTCAAGGTCCCTTCCAGTCCTAGTATTCTATGATTCTATGATTCTATTATTTGTTTCTTCCGTGTCACAAGAAGTCGGTTTGATTCCTTTGTTAACTGTCTCCAGGACATATCAGACTATCTATAATTTCAATCCTAGTGTTGTTACAAACATTTCACAGGGACATTAATGATGACTGTGATATTAGACTTCAAACGGATCATGTCACCTTTTCAATAAATATCATGATGCCTGTGTGTGAGGTGTAGTGAGTAGGTCATGTGGGATAAGAGTTGCTGACACAGAGCCCTGAGCCACAAATAGACCTCTATGTCACAGTATCAAATGACAAAGTGAATCAAAGTCAGGAAAGTATCAGTTACATAGAAATGCAGAGAATGAAGAGACCTCAAGAGGTCATCTAGTGCATCTCCCTGCACTGAGGCTAGGTCAAGTATATCTTGACCATCCTTGAGAGGCATCTGGTTAACTTGGTCTTAAAACTTAAAACCTGCAATAACTGGCATTCCACAATCTCAGAGGCCTATTCTAGAACTTAGCTGTCCTTAAACATAGAAAAATAAATCTCCTTTGCTGCAGATTAAACCCATTATTTCTTGTCCTACTTTCAGTGGAAATGGAGAACAATTAATCACAGTTGTCTTACCACTGTTAACTTATTTGAAAACTGTTATCCACCAACCTCGGTCTTCTTTTCTCAAAATTTTACATCCCCTGTTTTTAGAAAACCTTTCCTCAGAGGTCATGTTTTCTAAACTTTTTATCATTTTTATTGCTTTTCTCTGGACTCGCTTCAATTTATCCACATCTTTCTTAAAGTGAGATGCATGGGGTAGACAGTGATGAAGTTGATGCTTCACTAGTGCTGAGCAGAACAAGACAATCAAGGACAGTCGGTGAAGACATGACTGGGGGGGAGGCAAGCCACCAGCCCCACCCCAGCCCTGCCTCCTCTACTAGGCCCTGCCCTTTCCCCGCCCCTGGGGGGTGCACCACACCCATGCTCCCCCCTTCCAACCACAGAGACGGGAGGGGAGTGGGCGCGCACTTGCCGCAGCCTCCCCAGCCCTGGTCAAAGGTGCACCACACGGTGCAGCCCAGCCAAACCCAGCCCACCTTCTTGAGCACCGTGGAAGGGAGGAGGCTGGGATGATCCGCATGGCACAGTATGCCCTTCCTCCTCCCCTCTCTAGGGATGGAGAAGCTAGGCTGCGTGGCACAACACGCCCTGCCTCCTCCCTCACATGGTGCTCCGCGGCTGGAGAGGCTGGGTTGGGACAGGCCGCATGGAGCACCAGAGATGGAAGAGGCAAGGAGTGCTGCACCATGTGGCCCAGACGAGCCCAGCCCAAAAGTACTGGGGAAGGGAGGAGGGCGCACCACACTTCCAGGCCTGGCCTCCCAAGTCCTGGAGCACTGGGAGGGAAGGCACTGAGGGCAGCAACACTCCACCCCCAGAATGTCTACAGTTGGCGCTCTAGGGGCGGAGTGTGGGAGAGGCTGTGCTTGGTAGTTTGGGAAGGCAGAGCCTTCCCCTGCCTTACATACCTGATGCCTATGAAGACAATTACATCCCATACCCAACATTCTTGTTAATACACTCTAGAATAACTCCAGGGATAACTCTGCAGGTCTGTGCACCCTGGGTGCAGATTGGGGGGATGCCCCCCCAAACAGAGGCAAGGCAAGGCAAGGGGCAGAGGGAGTTGTATACCACTGCCCCACCCTCATTTCTGCAAGCACAGAGTTGCCCAGCTGTAGAAGGCTGCAGCTGGAGTAAGCTGATTTTGTAGCTGAATATTGCCTATGGATCAGTGCATTGCACAATTGGGCACTTAAAATTTCATTTATACTAACTAATTGTTGTGACCATATACATGAGGCCAAAAGCAAAGGGGGTACAGCACATTTCATCAGTGATAAAGGTGGGGTTTTTTTACTGTATAGCCTTACTGTATTTTCAACCAACATCACTGATTTCAAAAGCTGCAGAAGAACACTGCCATAAAGTTATAAAAATGCAGATGCAGTTAACATAATTTTTGCAGTACCAAGTTTAAATTCAAGAAGATTAAATAAGTGTATTCATAAAATTTTAAGACAATCAAATCTAGAAGCCATTTCCAGCATTAATCTTCTAGCTAACATAATTATATGGCCCCAAGGTCTGGCTCCTGATCAATTAACAGAGCTCTAAAAATCTGGAGCCCAAGTCTACCACATATTAATCACCTCATCTGATGTAAAGAAACAGCTTTTGTTGTGGTATGAAATCCAACCAGTAACCACAACAGATAGCCATATTCCACTTAAAAATAGAGTTTTATTAATTAGTATTTTTCTCAACACTAATATGCTGTACTGATAGACAGTCTTGATCAGGACAGGTTATACAAGTATTTAAACATTAAAAATATCTTCTGTGAACTGCTGACCCAAACAATGGTTATCTACGCATTGAAAAGCATATTTTCTATAGCACTGAATATCATATATCCATTGCTAACTGTCATTGTATCTTTTTATATTGTTTTTCTTTTCATTACATGAAAATTGTGTTCCCCGGATTACATTAATCAAATCATAAATGCATTACAAGCAATTTAGCAGTGATTTAAATATGCATTCCGTTTCTTGCCCCATATCTCTAGCAAGTTTAACAATGGTTTTGTATGACTTCAGTGAGTGAAATTCCTGCAGCAAATTTTCTGCACCTGTGTTACTAATAAGTGGAAATATACAAAAAGTGAATTGTAACCAGTGGTAAATCATAGAGCAGTCAGGGGAAATTTCTGAGCTCAATGTGAATTCAAGTGGGTTGAGGATTTTCTGAAAGGATGAGCTATGTGACCACTGGGACTCAATAAGAAGCGTGCTATGTGCTAGGCACTAACTACACAGTTTTGATACTATTAAGAACAATTCTTTTCAGCTGTGACAACTTTGTCATGGCTGAACAGATACAGTAAATTCATGTCTAAAATAACCCACAGTGGATTAAAAAAAAAGAAAGTGTAGAAATGCAAATATATTTATAGGTTGCAGAGAAAGGATCCAATTATGAAGAGGTTTATAGCACTCTTTGTTCAGGATACCATTTCAAAACAACTCTTCCAGCTTATTGAAGGTATTCATTCAAAATACAATTCACAAACCAACAATTTCCAAGTCAATTGGCCTGATCCAAAGACCTTTGGATTAACGAAAAGGCTCCCACTGATTTTGGATCACAATTTATGTGTGCACATGCTTAACTATTTTGCTGAAATAGGGACCATAGTCCTTTAGCTGAGGCTGCTAGGACAAGATGTCAGTCATTATACTCAAATATGAATAATATATTTAAAAGATTTAAATTAAGGCTTATGATTAATCACAGTTATCTCATGTGATTAACTGAAAAATTAATTGTGATAAATCATACTGTTAAACAATAGAGTACTAATTGATATTTATTAAATATTTTGGATTATATTTACATTTTCAAATATATAGGTTTCAATTACAATGCAGACTACAAAATGCTCAGTTCATATTATTTTTATTACAAACATTTGCTGTTAAAACATTTACTGTTAAAATGAAAAACAAAAGAAACAATAATTTTCAATTCACTCTTTATTGTGAAAGTGAAACTTACAAATACAGAATTTTTTTACATAATTGCACTCAAAAACAAAACAATGTAGAACTTTAGAGCCTATAAATTCAGTCAGTCCTATGTCTTTTTCAGCCAGTCTCTAAAGGTGCATTTACACTGCACCCTTAGTTACAAATAAGCTGCATAATTTGAGCTATGCAAATTGCATATCTTATGGTGAGTTAATTTCAAAATATCTTATTTTGTAATTTGGCACTGTAATTAAAAATTTTGAAATAAACCGCTATTTTGAAATAAATCGCTATTCCGAAACAATCCTTAATCCTCATGGAACAAGGTTTACAGGGACGACGGAATAGCAAACCCATTATATTTTGAAAAAAATGGGCTTGTTTCAAAGATGTGGAATAACTATTTCGGGATACCAGAAGTATCCTGAAATACTGCCACAGTGTAGATGTTCCCTAAGACAAACAAATTAGTTTATGTTTATGGGAGATAATTCTGCCCACTTCCTATTTACCAGAAAGTCAGAACAGGCATTCACATGGCATTTTTGTAGCTGGCATTTCAAGGTATTGACATGCCAGGTATGCTAAACATTTGTATGTCCCTTCATGCTTCAGTCTCCATTCCAAAGGACATGCTTCCCTGACAGTGTACCTTAAAAAATAATGCATTAATTAAATTTATGACTGAACACCTCAGGGAAGAACTGTATGTCTCAAGTTCTGTTTTATCTCGATTCTCCCATATATTTCATCTTATGGTGATCTTGAATGATGACTCGGCACATGTTGTTCATTTTAAGAACACTTTCACTGCAGATTTGACAAAACACAGGCTATGTCTATACTACAGAGCTTTTTTCAGAAAAACAGCTGTTTTTCAAAAAAAAAATCACTTATGTCCACACTGCAATATCGTTCTTTTGAAAAAAAATCGAAAGAACAGAGGGGTTTTTCCAACATTGGTAAACCTCTTTCTACGAGGAAGAAGTCTTTTTCCGAAAGAGCTCTTTCGGAAAAAGGCGTGTGTGGACGGGAAAGAGGGAGATCTTTCGAAAGAAGAGGAAAGAGGAAAAAGCACAGGTGCCCTGGTGGCCACTCTGTCCATAGTAATCACAGCACGAATGTGAGATCGTATCCATTCAGTGTGGACGCTATTTTTCGAAAAAAGCAGATCGCTTTTTTGATGTGCTTTGGCAGTGTGGACGCTCTTTCAGAAGAAGTTTTTTCAGAAGATCTCTTCCGGAAAACCTTCTTCCAAAAGAAGCCTGCAGACTAGACATAGCCACAGAGAAGATTCCAACATAAGATTTTTAAAGACAGCTACAGTACTTGACCCAAGGTTTAAGGATCTGAAGTGGCTTCCAAAATAGGAAAGGGACTAGGTCTAGAGCAGTGTTTCTCAACCAGTGGTACAAGTGCCCCAAGGGGTACTCGAGAGAAGTCTGGGGGGTACGTCAACACAACTGAAATTTTTGTATTTTTTTGTACCCAAAAATTTCATCGCCTGCCCAGCTATGATTAAGTTGTTTAAACAAATGTGTTCTAATGGTAGAAAAAAATTGTGTGTGTCTGAAAACAGTAGGTACTAGGGGTACTTCTAATTTTATTTTTTTTAAAAGAGGTACTTATATTTTTTTTTTAAAAAGGGGGTACTTTATTAAAAAGGTTGAGAAACACTGGTCTAGAGCATTCTTTCAGAAATTTTAAAAGAGCAACACTCTGATGCAGAAACTCCAGAACCCCAACCGCCAAAAAAGAAAATCAACCTTGTGTTGGTGGCATCTGACTCAGATGATGAAAATGACATGCAGTGGTCCACACTGTTTTGAATTGTTATTGAGCAGAACTCGTCATCAGCACTGAGGCAATCTTCTGGAATGCGGTTGAAGCATGACAGGACATATGAATTTGTATTGTATCTGGCACATAAATGTCTTGAAACGCTAGCTACAACAGTGCCATGAGAACACTTATTTTCACTTTCAGGTAACATTGTTAACAAGCAGTGGACAGCATTATCTCCTGCAAATATGAGCAAAATTGTTTTTTGAGTGATTGGGTGCACAAGAAATAGGACTGAGTGGGTTTGTGTTATATTTTATTTTTGAATGCAGTTACTTTTTCTACATAATTTTTATTTGTAAGTTCAACTTTCATGATAAACATATTGCAGTAATGTATGTGTATTAGGTGAATTGAAAAATACCATCTCTTGTTTTTTTAGTGCAAATATTTATAATAAAAATTAATATAAAGTGAGCATTGTACATTTTACATTTATATTGTAATTGAAATGAATGTTTGAAAATGTAGAAAACAAAAAATTATATTCTATTATTGTTTAACTGTGTGATTAATCACATGATTAAGGTCAAATAATTTTTAGTTGTGTGATTAATCTCAATTAATTTTAATAATTTGATAGCCCTAATTTAGATAAACACACTTCCCATCTGATATTTTTTCTGAGAATTAAAATTGAATTTATACAATTAATACACTTTGGATGAGTTCACAAAATGCTGGAGTCTTTCTTAATTGAGAGAGAACATCTTAGGATTTTTAATTTTTTTATTACTATTGATTATTTTACTCTCTTAGCACTCACTGTGAACTAGTCACTGTTTATAAACACAGGAAGATTCAGTCCTAACAACTTTACAGCTTAAGTTCCTGTCATGCAGCCTGGTCTCTTGTGTAGACTCCCCATTGGCTAGAAATGATAAGGGGAGCTAGTAGTGCCCCATCATTGAGCTTGCCTTACACATTCCTTATATAGTGATTTATTCAAGAAGTGTTCACACCACCATTGTCTGTAGCAAGCCTTTTGATATTTGGCATCAAGAATGCTCTCAGACTAAGAGCATGACTTTTCTTTGGCCCATGGAATTCCCACTGAGCATTTGCTGAGATGTACATTTAAAAGTTACATTTCCCGTTCCTCACTTTTGCTTTTCAGGATAGTTTTGGTGTCATGCCAATGCTGCCACTCCCAAAATCAGCAGCAGCTTCACACATTGTACTAGGGAAACCTGGGAAGTGCCAGAGCAGCTGTGTGGGGATTGTGAAGAGAGCTGAACAAGATGGTCACAAAAGGGCAAATTTAAGGCTGTCCAAGCTACTGTACATTTGACATTTCTTAGCTTTCAGGTGTTTTGACTTTATAACATAAGTAATATTCTTTGAATGCATTTTGGATGTAGACTGGATTTCTAATATTGCACATATTTTGACTGAATTCTTCTTGTCCCCATGATTCCTTGCAGTAACTGATTTTCATACACTATCTACATTAGAGAAGCAAACATACTACACTCTATTGTCTGACTCAATACACAGGTCTAGATCTTGCAAATGGATCTGTGTGGTTGTGTGGTTGTGTGCTTGTTCCTGTGCATGGGTCCCCATTGAGTCCAAGATGCAGGGATGTGCTCAGGCACATCCATTTGCAGGGTCTACTCCATATCTATAAGGCTCTGATCAGCTACCACAGAAACAGTGGGCCTTGAGAAGGCATTTGAAAGAAAAGGCAGTGAGTTACCCTGGTGATCAGTTCAGGGAGTAGTTTTTCCTTCTTGTCAATAGGTGAAAGAGCTTATTAACAACACAAAGCATTCTTTCTGGAGGTTTCATGCTGCTAAAGTGATTTTTATTTTAAAAAGTACCAGTATGCTGCTCAGTTCATTGGTATAACATTGCAAAATCTGCCGATTGCATTGATCACTAAGGGTATGCCTACACAGCAAAGTTATTTCAAAATAACAGCCCTTATTTCGAAATAACTTTCCTCATGTCTACACAGCCAAACCGCTATTTCGAAATAAATTCAAAATAGGGGAGCACTTATTTCAAATTTGGTAAACCTAATTCTACGAGGAATAAAGCCAAATTCAAAATAGCTATTTCAAAATAAGTGCTGTGTAGACATTTATTTCGAAATAGGGGGCCTCCAGCCTTCCCAGGGTGCCCTGGTGGCCACTCCGGCCTCAACCAAGAACACTCCTCTCCCTCCCCTCCTTCCCGGAGCCCTTAAAGGGGTAGACTCTGGCCACAGTGCCTGTGCCAGCTCCAAGCCTGCCAGCCCAGAGCCAGCAGTCACTGCCCTGACCCAATGGCCCAAAACATAAGCCAGCAAGCCACTGGAAGCCAGCCCTCCACCGCTCCCCAGGAGCAGTCTGCCAGCTCCCAGGAGCCTGCCAGGGCCCAGAGAAGGCGGGTGCCTTCCTGGTCCAGGGTGGAGATCATGGACCTTATTCAGGTTTGGGGAGGATGCCCCCAACATCCATGATCTCCAGATGGAGGAATAGCTGCCAGCCTGGCCACCAAAGGCCACATGCGAACTCAGGAGCAGGTTTGCATGACAATCAAGTTGATCCGGCGAGATCCCCAACCCTGAGCCCTGAGCTTCCCCTCCCCATTTTTCCGCTTGCTTCCCTCTTCCCGCTCCCTCCTCCTCTCTTCCACCCTCTCTCCTCCCCTCTCCCACCTCCTTTCCCCAGTCTCACCAGAGTTTCATTCCCCCCGCCCCAGTTTTGTTAAATAAAGACAGTTTGTGTTCATGAAAATACATGTATTTTATTTGACATCAGGAAGGGGGGTTAGGGAAGGGTAAGTGGAAGGACATGAGGGAGGAATGAGGCACAAGACCCCAGTGGGGCAGACCAGGGAGGCTCTTAGTGCTCCTCAGGGTGGACGCTCTCCCTCAGGGCCTCCTGGATACTGACAGCCTCCCGATGGACCTCCTGGATGGCAGCCTGCAGAAACTGTAGCCAGGCTCACAGCAACGTGTCCAAGAGAAGCACCAGAGTGCCCAGGGGCAGCTCTGGCTCCATATTGCAGAGTGCTGTGGTGTCCCGAGTGAGGGCAATCAAAGCACGCAGAGACAAACTACTTTGCTGTTCCTCATCAAGGTAGACAAGCAAGGAGGGAAACCTGAGAACTGGCTGGTCGGGGGGTCCCTTTAAGCACAGACCTCAGAAAGCCTCAGGCAGCAGCCCCACACAGTAAGTCCTGACCTGGTGCCATGCCGGAACTGGTTCCAGCCAGCCTTAAATGCGAATCAGAGTCCACTCAGTGTGGACGTGCTATTTTGAAATAGCAAAATGCTATTTCGAAATGCATTTTGTGTCTAGACGTGTTATTTCAAAATAACTATTTCAAAATAAGATATTTTGAAATAACACTGTAGTGTAGACATACCCTAAGGATGCATCTGCATAGCACCCTTACCTTGAAATAAGCTACGCAAGTTGCACTACGCAAATTGTGTAGCTTATTTCGAGGTAATTTTGAAATAGTTTATTTCAAAATTTGGTGTTGTCTACACAGCATCAAATTTAGAAATAAAGTGCTATTCCAACAAGTCACTTAACCCTCGTGGAACAAGGATTACAGGGATGCTGGAATCATGCATGCGTTATTTCAAAATATATTTCAAAATAACAGGCACATTTAAAGACATGGAATAGCTATTTCGGGATACTTCCAGTATCCCAAAATTGAGCCACTGTCTAGATGTAGCCTAAAAGATAGCTTTGTATTAATAATATTGTACTGCTGAATAGCTTTTTGTTTTGAAAAATGTACACTGATTTATTTTTTTAATTAAAGCAAAATTACTACCATTGTGTAAATCATCTACTTTTATTTCCATAGGATGTATCTTCCTTATTCATCCTAATAGCAGAGGGCTTTATTACAACACAGAGCAAGAAGGCCCTCTTCATCTTATCAGGAGTGGCTTTCTACACAGCACAATTGGAAGGGATTTAAAACCAGGACATATTTTTAATCTCTCTCACATAGATGGAATGATTCATAATTTTTTCTAACTCCCCTGACTTTTGCTGAAGATTGAAACATCAGACAAGCAGCTCAATGACTCAAGACTTGTCTAGGAAACTCAATACTATTAAATAAAATTTCATAAATCAGAAAAAATATATTTAGGGCAAGTGAGAGAGTATGAACATCCAATTTGCCAAATCTGAATACCTCACAGAGAAATCAGCCCTTAATTTTACACAAATTGAAAATATGCTGCCCAGTGCAAATCCCATCTAAGAACATATACAATACCCTGTAGATTTGAATTCACTTCTCTCTACTGATTTGTTCCTTTGCATTTCTGGAAAGCAGTTTTGTTTTTTGTATTAAAAAATATACATCCCCCATCCTGCTACTGGGGCTGCCACAGCCCCTGCTGAACTACTGGGGCTCTAGCTCTGGTCCTGGTCCCAGCCCCAACAGGCCCTGAGCCACCAGCTCTCTTGCCACTGGGGCTCCCAGCCAGGACTCACTGGTCCAGGAACATCTGCGGACCTGTCGGATCACAGATGTTGCCAGATGAGAGAGTCACAGTTTTAGGAGGTCCAACCTGTACAGGATATTGTTTGTACCAACAGCACTTTATGTTTCTCTCAAGAAGGAAAGAAAGAAGTCATTAAATAGGACTCTTGGATCCTGTAAGATAGATTTCAGGGAATGCAAGTAGTTGAAAAGGCTCTCTCTTTCTCTCTCTCTCTCTCTCTCTATTTATTTATATATAAGATCCTCTATTACATGTAGCTACAGTGTAGCCACTAGATTCTCTCTTCTTCTCTGCAAGTTATTGTGTTAACAAATAGTGCCATATACTTTGTGTTCTGATACTATATCAGTGAGCTACATGAAAGGATTTCTGTACTGCCCCCAAATTCACATTTTTCAGAATGGATTGCCTTTAACGAAAGTGAACACATCCATTTGAAACATACCTCTAAGAATTTTTTCTAAGCAGATAGTCCATAAAGCTCTGTTACATCACAGCAGTTACTAGGATGTGTGATACCAGGTTCAACCCTGCAAGTTAAGAAAGAAGCCAAAGAATGGCAGAGATAGTTTTGTAGGGAGGGTGGAAAATGAATAACTTTCATTCTTCTATATGTACAGAAATTGTTCATTTTCACAGGAACCATGTTAAGGCTTCTCTAGCTTCTGGAATGTCAGGGAAATGAAGAGGGGCACTGCAAAAGTAGCAATTAAAAAAAAAGAGGAAAATAAAATGTCTCTAGGGAGGCTGGGGGAAGGGAGGTAATTAATACATTATTATGCACATTATTGGTCTCAGAAAGAAAGGGCAAGATTCTGGCTATTTCCTCTCCAAGAGCACAAGGGGTCAAGAATAAGATCATGGACCCTCTTCCTACCTTATAAGCTCCAAGAGGAACTGCCAGAAGTTTGTCCCATAGTTCTACATCAAATATTGTTCTCCACAAAAGCTCAATATGGGGCATAAACCCTGCCATCCTTACTCAGTGCTCACCCAGGCCAAAAATTGCTCCTGCACCATGGAGCCGCTCTGAATGAAATCCCAGGAGGCCTTTCCCTGCCAGTGCTCCTAGTAGATTATCAGTCTTGGTTGGCTAGTTTTCACTGGCTCCGCCTTCTGGCTAAGTCATACAATGAATCTGAACAAAATTTTTGGGGGCCATAGCACATGTCTGACAGAATTATTTGCCCTCATCAGGGTTTTAAACCCCACTTCTTTCTTGGCATCCTAAGGCTACGTGTACACTGCACAGTTATTTTGGAATAAGATATTCCGAAATATTTCCACTGCAGAGAAGCCTCAAAATTAGTCCAAGGCAGGCTTCCCTAATGTAGACATGATGGCTACGTCTACACTGGCATGATTTTCCGGAAATGCTTAAAACGGAACAGTTTTCCGTTATAAGTATTTCCGAAAAGGAGCGCCTACATTGGTCCCGGAGTTACCGTTATAACGATGCGCTTTTCCGAAAAGCGCCTACATTGGCGCGCGCTTTTCCGGAAAAGCAGAAGCCCGAGCCATTTTGAAGAGGCAAAGGCCACCAGACCTTTCCGGGCGGGCCGGAGCGCCATTCAGACACGTGCTTAAAGGGGTCTCGCCGACAGCCGCTGGTCTCCTGCTCCCTGCCTTGGGACTCTGCCAGGGACTGGCACCCTTAGCAGGTTCAGTGGTTGCCCTCTGGGTTTTGGGGACACCACCCTTTGGCCCCAACTGCTTTTCCCTGAGTTTAGTTTTTCTGCCCTGCTCTGTCTGCCATGGAGCCGTGGGTGGCCATTTGCCTGCTCGGCCCCTGTTGAGTTGTACGAGTGCCTGCTGCTCGTGCTGCAGGCCGGTGCCATGGTGTACATGAACCAGGAGGCAGAGATCGCATTGACTCCTCACCAGGGAGGCCCTGGCAACCGTGGCATCAGCACCCCACCGTAGAGAGGCCCGCCTGGAGTTTCGAGCAGCACCGACTGGTGGGAGCGGCTGGTCCTCGGGTCTGGGACGACCACCAATGGATCAGGAATTTCCGCATGAGAAAGCGGACCTTCCTGCAGCTGTGCACCTGGCTCACCTCGCGCTGCAGAGAGCCACCACCCGGCCGCGGGCACCCATCCCCATCAAGAAGAGGGTCGCCATCGCGCTCTGAAGCTGGCCACACCGGACAGCTACCGCCGTGGCACAGCAGTTCGGGGGTGGGACGATCAACCGCCGGAGTGATCGCCGTGGGAGGTAAGTCCCAGGGGAGTGGGATGGGGGAGGGTGCTGCACTCCAGGCCCAGGGATAGCCAAGATTCCAGGCTGGGTCGCCAGGGGTTTGGGCCGCCCTCCTTGCACAGGCCCGCTGGTGGGGGCCTGGTGGGGCGAGGGGGCCCTGTGTGTGTGTGTGTGGGTGTGTGTGAGGACAGAGGGAATCAAGGGGGCCCTAAGGAGCGCACACTCACCCCTGCCGACGTGATGTGTTCCCTTGTGTTTCTCTGCACCCTTCTGCAGGTCGCCCACGCCATCAACAACATCCTGCTCCCGCGAATCATCCGCCCGCGCGACGTGGATGATACCATGGCCGCTTCGCTGCCCTCGGTTCCCAACTGCGGGGAGCCCTGGACGCCACCCACATCCCCATCCGGCCTCGAGCATCGAGCGCCCATTTTATGAACCGCAAGGGGTACTGCTCATTGTTCTGCAGGCCCTCGTGGACCACCGGGCCGCTTCCTGACATTTACGGGCTGGTCCGCCGGGCACACGACGCCCGCATCCTCCGCAACTCTGGACTGTTTCGCAGGTTGAAGGCGGCACCTACTTCCCCGGCGAGACTTGACTGTCGGGATGTGCCTATGCCCATCTGGCGCGCCGCGACGCCGCCTACCCCCTGATGCCCTGGCTAATGCGGCCCTACACGGGCAGCCGGACCAGAACCGGGCCCGGTTCAACGACCGCCTCAACCGGGCCCGAACCCAGTGGAGCTGGCCTTGACGCTTAAAAGCCCGACTCGTTGTTTGCTCACCCGCCTCGACATGGGTGAGCAGAATGCAACGGAGGTATTGGTCACAGTGCTGCGTGCTCCACAACATTGTGGAGCGCAGCGGGAGGCCTTCCTCCCTGCATGGATGGCAGCCGAGGCACAGACCTTGGAACAGCCCGACACAGCTGCCGTCCGCCAGGCGCGCCAGGATGCGTGCATCAGAGAGGCCCTGGTGGACATGTTTGCCCAAGCCCCGTAGAGCAGGGTCGCCTGGGTCTCCCCAGACTACTCCCGCCCGCCCCTACCCTCCCCACCCCTCCCCTTACCTCCCCAATTGTAAAGCGCCGGGTCAAAGCACATCGGCCGCCATCGTGACTGTTCGCCGGGTGCGCCGGGCTTAGTCAGGTTTTTCTTTTAGTTTAGGCTAGGTTTAGGCCACCATCGCCTGTCCCAAGAACAGCCACGAGGATTCGGGGTCGCGGAAGGCTCAAGTCAGCGTACCTGATTCCAGTCGTCTTCCGTCCGAGGGATCTCCTGGCTGTTCCTCTCCTGAGGCCCGGAAGGACCAAAGGATTGAGGTGGCCAGCTTCGCCATCATCTTCCGTCGAGGATCTCCTGGCTGTTCCTCTCCTGAGGCCCGGAAGGACCAAAGGATTGAGGTGGCCAGCAACACTACCCAATTGTCCTCCCTGCGCCTAGACTATGTTTAATTATCTGTAGTGTGCATCTTTTAACTGTTCTTGCTTGTTTGTGAGCTATGTAAATATAGTTTGTGGTTTACATTTTACTGAAAAGTCTCAGTATTTATTTATGCGCCACAAACCAATGAGCACTTAAAAAGGGCCCCAGTGATAGAGTACAGATTTTGTTGTCTGCAGTTTGTAACCCTGTTAAATTTAAGTGGCTAATTGGCATCTCACATCATTTCCTACAGTTACTAGAGTAACACGATAACCAACACAGGAATGAACAGAAAATAGAAAACTGTTTATTTACAAGGGGGAGGGGACCTTCTACTGGGACGGGGACCTTCAACTGGGACTGGGAGGGGGACCTTCAACTGGGACGGGGACCTTCAACTGGGACTGGGACGGGGGACCTTCAACTGGGACGGGGGCAGTTACTGGATGGATGGCCCTGCGACTGCTCCTCCGGGGGCCTGCACACGCTGGGCAGACCGCGTGAGGGGCAGGCTGCACGGGGAGGTGGGCACGACCACGGGCACCCACCACGACCAGGAGCAGGGGCAGGAGCAGGGGCAGGGGCAGGAGCAGGAGCAGGGGCAGGGGCAGGGCAGGGGCAGGAGCAGGGGCAGGAGCAGGGGCAGGAGCAGGGGCAGGAGCAGGAGCAGGAGCTGGGATAGGAGCTGGGATAGGAGGGGGCATGGGCTGTGCTCCGGGAGGAATGGCGGGGCATGGGGTCCGGCCATGCCATAATGAATGGCATGGACCAAATGTGCCGTGAGCATGTCCATGGTTTGTGCGCATCCTCTGCACTCATGTAGGAACGCAGCCCAGCCTCCTGCCGCCACTGCAGGTCCCCTGCACCCGCCAGCGATGGAGGCCTGGATTGCCTCCACGGCACGCACATGGCGCGCAGAAGCTGGTCTCTGCCGCCGCCTGTGCCTCCGGGTTGGCCAGCTGGGGGTGCCGCTGCTGCCGCAGTGTCGGGTCTGGTGCTGGGTCCCGCTGCAGGAAGAGAAGAAAGGATGGGTCAGTCAGGCAGGCCGTCCACTGTCCCCACATCTCATGCCCTCCACCCTGAGCCCAGGTGACCCCACAGTTGTGTGGCTTGGGCCCACTCGGTTTCCTCCTGCCCCGTGTTGTATGTTGGCAAGGAGGACGCCTGCTGGAGTAGGGTCCTCTCCAGTATTGTAAGCACCAGTCTGTGTCCTGGCCCCGTGGAGGGCGGGAGGGTGCTTGTGCTGCTCACCTGTGGAACTCCTGCCGGTGGAGACTGTGAAAAGCTTTGGGCTAATCGCTGGTGTTTGACAGGAGCGAGATGCATCCCCACGCAGTGCCTGGGAGCACATCTGGCAGAGGCGGTCTGGGCTCTCAGATCCTCGCGTGGATATCTCCTGGACGTAACCAGAAGCGTGAGGTGGGGGTGTCCCATCCTTGCAGCAAAACTCAGGGGCCCTTGTCCTCCCACTATCCCTCCCGCAAGGCCGGTAGCCCAGGGACATGTGCGGCCACAGTGGGGACTTCCTCGGGAACCAGCCAAGGCACCGGGAGCAGGCGAGGGACTGTGACGCTGCGGTTTTCCCAGGAGCAGCTGGCTGTGCCTCACTGCCAGGCATGGGACAGTGTGCTGTTCTCCGTGCTGCACCCTTGGCGGAGGTGAGGGGCTCTGGGCTGAGTCCCTGGGGCCCTGGCCGGTTCCAGCCGGCATCCACCCTTCCCCCTGGTCCCGCCGCATGTGTGTGAGCAGCACGGTCCCAGGCGTGCCCTGCAGCTGCCTGCCGCGCCATGTGCCGCCGGTCGCCAGGCTGCACGAGGTTGCACGTGCTGCTTGCTGCCTCATGCGACGCAGCGCAGCTCACGTGGCCTGAGTGAAATGCTCTCCTCCTCCTCTGGGCACCTGGCTCCCACCCCGCCTCCGCCCCACCCTTTGGGAGTGCAAACTGCAAAGACTCACCAGTGGGTTCTCCCGGCCTCGGCCTCGGCCTCGGAGGAGCTGCTGGAGGGGGCCTGCTGGGTGGTGGCCTCCTCCGCGCCGACGCGCTGCTGTCCTCTCCTCCCCTGCTCGGTGGGTCGCTGATGGGGGCGCTGGCAGGTGTCCACAGGACGTCCGGGCTTGCGGGCTGGCTGGCCCAGGAAGGCGCTCAGCCGGTCATAGTAGGGGCAGGCGCCTGGTCCTGCCCCTGCCCTCGCTGGCCCGGACGCATTCCCAGCCGCAGCTCCTTCACTTTCGAGCGGACCTGCTCGGCATTCCGGTGGGGTGTCCCTGTTGTGCCAGGTTGTCGGCCAGCCGTGTACAGCTCCACATTGCGGCGCGCTGAGTGCAGGTCGTGGAGACCCTCCTCCTCCTGCCACAAGTCCAGGAGGGTCTCCAGCTCCTGGGGGTCCAGGATGGGGCTCGGCGCTATGCGGCCCCTGGGGCCTCCTGTGCTGGGGGTGCAGGGGGCTCACCAGCCGGAGCTGCCATGGCGCGGTCCAATGTGTGGCTGGGCAGCACAGCAGCACGTGGCAGAGCTCAGGCTGCAGGGTCTGGCGAAGTGCTCCTGCCACGTGCGCCCAGCAGCCTCCCTACCAGGAAGTCCAGGGCTCCTACGGGTCTCGTGGCGACCAAACCGCTTTTTCCGCTTTCTGCTTTTCCGAAAAGCTGTCTACACTGGCCCTTTTCCGGAAAAGCTTTTCCGAAAAAGGACTTTGCCCGAGCCGGAGCGGCATAGCTTTTCCGGAAAAGCGCTGATTTCATACAGTAGATCGCCATTGCTTTTCCGGAAAAGCAAGCGCCAGTGTAGACAGTCAGACCTTATTCCGAAAAGCGGCTGATTTTCCGGAATAAGTGGCCCAGTGTAGACACAGCCATATCTCTACTTAGAGCCCCAGGAAGAATAACTTAGCATGGCCCTGGTGAGAGGCTATTTTGAAATAGCAGAAGTGGAGCATCTACACACGCCTTATTTCGAAATAGCTATTTTGGAATAGGCGTTATTCTTCGTAGAATGAGCTTTACAGAAGTCAGAATAAGCCGTCCGTTATTTCGAAATTATTTCAAAATAACTGAATTGCTGTGTAGACGCTCACATAGTTACTTCGGAATAACAGCTGTTATTCCGAAATAACTTTGCTGTGTAGACGAAACGTTATAAATTAGCCTTATCAACTTTTTGGCGCTTTGGCCACTAGACCAGTGGGGGAACGCTGGCCCACCTAATACTCCAGGCCCTAGTGCAGACATCCTATAAAAATTAATTGTGTACCATTGCCTCCGCTTCATTGTTGATATTCCCTAGTCTTTCCCACAAAGCCGCCTTCTCTTCATTCTGAGCTACACCATAATTAGATTAAGAAAAAACAGGCTTCCTTTTTTCCCCCGTTCTGGAAATAAAGTGATTACAGAGAAAAGAAAGAAGTGGTAGCAAAAACTGGCAAATTATGTGTTCAAATATGTACATCATAGTTTCAAAGGAAGCCATTTATGTATATGCACCATTTGACCTCCATAATGAAATTTCCCCCTGTGCTTAAAATGGTCAGACAAAAGTGTGTCATGTTTTTGGGAGAGCAGGGGATCACACATTTTCTACAGAAATGAACCTAACATCATATCCAACTGTCTCCCTGCCCCGTATCAGTTCTATTCTGCTCCCGCCCAGCTGCCACATATTAATTCATGCCCCACATCTCTTCCCCCAGCCCTATGGCTCAGCCTTTGGTCTTGTAGCTTTTTGGGATGTTCAGCCGCCTTTCTTGGAAGGGGTGGGGAAGAGGGCTGCTGTAGCAACATCTCTTCTGCCCCCCGCTAGGCCTGGTGTTTCACGGAGGTAGAGGAGAGGCGGAGCAGAGAAGTCATCCCTTTGTTCACAGAAAGAGAGAGAGAAGAAGGAGCAAAGCTGCTTTGAGCTATTGGGCTTTATTGTTTTCTCCTCCCCCTTTCCCTTCCTGTGTTGGGAGTGTTGGCTCCCAAAGGGAGAGAGCGCTGCCTGTTTCCTGCAGCAGCTTTGATTGGCTGACTGCCATTCTCCAAGAGTCAGGGACATGGGGACAATAGCAATCAAAGTGAGGGTTCACCCAGGCAAGTGAACCCCTCAGTGACCAACTCCAGATGCAGAAATCCCCCTCCCCCCCGCCGGTCTTTGACCCATTGCCACACGGCACACTTTAAGAACTGATTTTGATAACATTCATTTTCTTTGCTGATGTGTAACTCATGTACGTAGCTGGTTCAAGGCATGGCAAATACATAAAATGATCTGTTTTCTAGCATACAGAAATATAATTAATCATATTATAGCTCACATTTTTTTCCAGTTTTAAAATTAGACAGACTAGAAACACAATTCCAAGGGCTGATAAAAAATGAGAGAACTGGCAGCCAGGTCTCCAATTGAAAACAGAAATAATTGACTTACAGTAAAAGTGATTTTTTTTTTTTGGCATGGAACCCTGCCTAACATGGGAGTCCTGGCTCCACACAGGATCCACAGATCTTCACTAGCATATAGTTTACTTGACAGAAGAATTTGTTTGCATGGAAATTGGCAAGAGAAAGCTCATCCAAGCAGCTCAATTGTTTAAATTACCTAGAACAACTCAGATACAGAGCCTGTAGCACATTCATCTAACAGCAGATAAGGCCATGTGGTAGGAAATCAACACTGACTGGAAACCCAAGATTCTACACCTACAAATGGGAAAAATAATGTGTAAGGCCAGATTTTCAGGCGAGTTCAGATCCAGCAATTCCCATATAGGCATCTTATAGTCTCAGAATCCAGCAGCGACTGCTCACTGACCTGTTATGAAAAATTGTCCCCAGTTGTACGAGCTGAACAAGCTTTAAAAAATGGCTGACAAAAATCTATAACCAGATCAAACAAATAACAGGACTGATTTCATTTACATTAGTGTAAATGCACAATACCTTCAGTGATGCCAGTAACAGTCCTCAGGAATCACAGTGTTATAACTGAAGTTAGAATTTGTTCCTTCATTTTTATTTGGAGCCTTTCAAACTTCCATAAAATTGTTTATAATCAGAATGATTAACTATAGTGTTAAGAGGAAAATATAAACAAAGAATTACACATCCATTTTGTTAGACTTCTTGGGAGGAGTAGTGTCCAGGTTCATTAGCTAAATGCCAGTCAAGTTATTACATCAGTTGCTGCATTTAGAAGTACATTTTCATTTTTATTTTCTTCTAGGGCAAATACAGTACATGATTTACACATAACATTACTAATTAAATCTTCATCCACAGCTAAGAGCACAATGCTGACCAATACAAGATATTAGCCATAATAATAGTGCTGAATTCTACTTCAAAGGCAGAGTAACAGAGTGGTATGATGCCAGATGCTGACATTGCAGAATTTTCTATACAGATGGAGTGGAATTTAATCCCCAATTCTGTTTAAAAAATGCAATCTCTTTGAGGCAGAGACCCATGTCTTTTTCTATATCTGTGTAACACCTAGCCCACAGATATGTTGGTAAGGGACTCTCAACATTTCTAGAACATAAATATTTAATAATAAATTAAAATAACTCACCACTGTAGTTGTTTGCACTGCCAGTGAAATGCAGGGCTCATTACACATTGGCGTGCCTACGTCCTTGAGCAATGTATGGAACAAACATATCATAACTCCTAGAAACAATTTAAGACAAGTTGAACATTCAAATGTCCTAATTATTCCTGACAAATGTTCATCTTTTAAATCTCCAGCTCTCCTCCAGGCTCTCCTGTTCCACCAAAACGCAGATGGAAGCGCAACAAATTGACTTGCTTACAAGAGAATCATAATTTTAAATAACAGACCTAAAACCTTTTGGACAGCTGACCCAGCAATAGTAGTCAAGACAACCAAATTTTCGTAAATATTCCCAGGAGCAACATCATCTTCACAACAAAGCTGACTCAGAAAACACATTAACTGATCCCCAAATTATAAAGTGAATTAAGAAAGCTTATACAGGCAGAAAAAAATGCCTACTCAACTTGATTATACACAAGTAGCATACGTCACATAAGACAGAACTGAAATACTAAATACTCATATTAATAGATGCAAATTTTGAATGACTCACATAATCACCTTCTTAACATAGAAGAATACAATTCCACAAAACCATACATAACATCAAGATCCTGCTTATATAGGATACCCCATCAAATGGTATATAGATGCCAGCTCATCTATGTACCTTTCAGCTTCTTGTTCATAGTTGGACTTATTGCGACAAATTCCAACCTGACCCACGATGTGACTAATGCATGGGTGACAATGAAATATTAAAATGCCTTTGGTAGACTACTTTGCTCCAATTTCCAATTTAACTTTATGTAGATTGTGTATACTTAGCTACTTAATGGTGTGCCTTCTCATAATACAAATAACTCACTAAAAATGTCCATGCAAGATGGAAAATTATGTTTTGCTATTTATACAGTGCCATACACATATAAAAGATTTAAAAAAGTTAAAAATAACAAAAACAAAACAAAAAAACCATAAGGATTTCCCCCTTAGGATCTTACAATTTAACAGCTTAGTTGTACATATAATGAATAGATTCCAAAGCACAATTAAATAAATTATATCCCTTCTGAGTACATTAAGAACCCACTATCTTAAGAAGCTGCTATCTCCATTTTAAGAAATCTGTAATAAAAAAATAAAAAACAAGATACCTTGATCCTGCATCCTTCCTCATCCTAAACTCCCATGAAGTTATTCAGACATTAACAGGACTTTATTTTACTTCTAATTTTTATATTATTTTAGGAATAGTAAAAAGCTTAAATTTAGCAAAAACAAAAATCCTTATACTATAAAAAGACGATTAAACTGCCAAAAGAAGCCAATGTCTATACAGTGCATACGGAAACACCTTCCTATAAAACAATCCTTAATAATACCCCAAGAATTCTTGGGTGTGATTTAATATGTTTTACATTATTTTCAGTTATGTGTTCTGAAATGCCTACGCTCAGGGTGGTCTGTAGGTTTCAGGGAAATTAAGCAATCACTACCCTGCTTACAGCTCTTCACACTTGTTCTGATTTGTTGTTACCCAAAGTATTTTTCAAGTGAAAAAAATATTGCTCCTCAGAAAACTGTGGGTTTTATTTTTAAAAAGGGGTTGGGAGCAGTGTTCCCTCTAATTTTTTTACTCATTTGCATAATTTTGTTATGTGCACTGAGCATGTTCATAGAATCATAGAGCTGGAAGAGACCTCAGGAAGTCATCAAGTCCAGCCCCCTGCTCTAGGCAGGACCAATCCCAACTAAATCAACCCAGCCAGCGCTTTGTCAAGCCGAGACTTAAAAACTTCTAGGGATGGAGATTCCACCACCTCCCTAGGTAACTCATCCCAGTACTTCACCACCCTCCTAGTGAAATAGTTTTTCCTAATATCCAATCTAGACCTCTCCCACTGTAACTTGAGACCATTGCTTCTCATTCTGCCATCCGTCACTACTGAGAACAGCCTCTCTCCATTCCCTTGGGAACCTCCCTTCAGGAAGTTGAAGGCTGCTATCAAATCCCCCCTCATTCTTCTCTTCTGCAGAGTAAACAAGCCCAAACCCCTCAGCCTCATCTCATAGGTCATGTACTCCAGCCCCCTAATCATTTTGGTCGCCCTCCACTGGACCCTTTCCCATGCGTCCACATCTTTTCTATGGTGGGGGGCCCAGAACTGGACACAATACTCCAGATGTGGCCTCACCAGAGCCGAATAAAGGGGAATAATCACTTCTCTAGATCTGCTAGCAATGCTCCTCCTAATGCAACCTAATATTCCATTTGCCTTCTTGGTTATAAGGATACACTGTTGACTCATATTCAGCTTCTCATCCACTGTAATCGCCAGGTCCTTTTCTGCCGAAATGCTACTTAGTCATTCGGTCCCCAGCCTGTAACAATGCTTAGGAATCTTCTGTCCCAAGTGCAGGACTCTACACTTGTCCTTGTTGAACCTCATCAGATTTATTTTGACCCAATCCTCTAATCTGTCTAGGTCACTCTGGACTCTCTCCCTGCCCTCCAATGTATCTACCTCTCCCCCTAGCTTAGTCTCATCCTCAAACTTGCTGAGGGTAGAATCCATCCCCTCATCCAGGTCATTAATAAAAATGTTGAACAAAACCAGCCCTAGAAACGATCCTTGGGGCACTCTGCTAGAAAGCGACCACCAACCTGACATCGAGCTGTTAGTCACTACCCATTGGGCCCAACAGTCTAGCCAGTTTTCTATCCGTCTTATAGTCCATTTATCCAATCCATACTTCCTTAACTTGCTGGCAAGAATATTATGAGAGATCGTATCAAAAGCTTTGCTAAAGTCAAGATATATCACATCCACTGACTTTCCCATATCCACAAAGCCCGTCACCTCATCATAGAAGCTAATCAGGTTGGTCAGGCACGACTTGCTCTTGGTGAATCCATGTTGACTATTCCTGAGCATTTTCCCCTCTTCCAAGTGCTTCAAAATGGATTCCTTGAGGATCCCCTCCATGATTTTTCCGGGGACTGAGGTAAAGCTGACTAGTCTGTAGTTCCATGGATTGTCTTTCTTCCCTTTATTAAAGATGAACACTACATTTGCCCTTTTCCAATTATCTGGATGTGCACAATCAGTAGAAACACATGCTGCTGGCTATGGGCACTGTGGGTGCTCTGCTAATCAGCTAGGTAGCTTTTGAATCTCTCCTAGGTGGCTGCCCAAGTGCTCAGCTTACAGGGAACACTGGTTGCGAGGGGTTACTAGTCACTTTTCCTAAGTCACTGTCCAATTCTAAGAACCACATTCATTATAGGTGAAATTTACCTCTGTGCAGAAGGTCAACCCTCAGCCTAATGCTTGTTTATGTCTACGTAGCTCACAGAAGTAAGCCTCTAGTCCCAGTCCAGATTCAGGTCAGTAGGGAACATGCTAATTCTCTAAAACTAGGTCCATAGACAGTGTTTTGAAGTTGTGGCTAGCTTAGCCTAAGTTTCCAAGCCTGAGCTCCAGCCAAAGCCAGAACTTCAAAGGGCTGTCTACATGGCTATGTTTAGAGCACAAACATGAGCCCTGCTAGCCAAAGTCCATCGAATCATATGGGAGGCTCAGTTCCATTGTCAGAGTAGACATACCCTTCATGTCCCATTTCAGGCCATGAAATAGAGATTCTAGCACAAGGCCTCTGAAGAGTATTCCTTCTACCTGGTGAATTTCAGTCTTTTGACTTGAAGCTTCACAAGATGGAAAACTTTCTTCTAAAGATCTCTCCCCTTTTGGTTCCTGTCAGATGGTGCCAGTGATGATATAGACATAGCAGGGGATTTGGCCTGAAAAAAATACAATAGACAGGATTTATGGGATTAACCTGTGAAAAAGCCAACAGCTCTCAGGATATATTATTTCTCTCTCTTTCTCCCACACTTTCATTCCCCCCCCCCCCCAATCGATTACCTCTAAAAGTAAATAACACAATCAGAAAAAAATAAAGCACTCTTGATACATACACCATTACTGATAGGGTATTGTACAGGCACTTTGCATTTTAACTCCCATTATATTAGATGATAAGAAACATTTCAGAGACTAGGAGTCAAGTCCCATTGATATGACAGGCAGAACATATTTCTTCTGGTAGTCTTCACTGACGGGACTTCACACTACAAATTAGTGGCTCCAGTGACCTGTATAAATTTAAGAATACCTTCAAGTTAGTAATCCTAAAAGTAGTAGACATATGAAAAGCACAGCTCATTCATGCCTAAAACCTGCATTCTAAATCTGGATCCCATTAGTGACATTGAAAAGGATTCTGGTTTTCAGCTTGGAAAGAGATCAATATTGGCTTTTAAGAATAATATATTTATATCACCCACAAAAAAAATCTCTTTATATTAAAACAACAACATTTGGTTTGTAAAGTAAAACACTCTGAAATTAGGGAAATATCAGAATGTAGATTGCATGATGACTGTTCCCCACTTGTATGTACGTACACATTACAATACTGTATTTAGTTATCGGATAGTACATAGTACTTTTCCATAAGGCTCCCTGAATCATTCAATGCACAATGCTCCTTCATAAGCAGTTACGCAATATTTTGTTTTATTCTCATTTCACTCTGTCCATACATTGAATGTATATTTCAAAAACAGCTATGAAGACAAAGATTTAATTCCTGATGGTCTTTTCTATGGCACTCATCATTACAGTTTTAATTTATCTTCACAGCACCTCAGTTAAAGGATGGTTTGAGCTACATTTTACAGATGAAGACTGAGAGATTAAGGTAAGAAGTAACCAAGTTTTGGATGCCCAATCTGAGATACCTATGGCCTGTTTTCTTCAGAGCATTTAGCATTATAGAGCATTTCACTATGCTCAAAGAACAGTTCCATTTTAACTTCATTTTCAGCTATGAGCCCTTAGCACCATATCTGCAAATCAGACCCCAGGGTCTCAAGAGGGGCACTCACAAAATAAGGAACAGACAATTAGTAGCCATCTGAGAAAAGTTTAAGATATATAAATATGAATATAAATATTGGTGTAAGTGATTTGACTGGCATGATATAGGATATAAGATTTAACCCATGATATAGGATTTAAATCCCTGAACCGGCATCGATTTAATCCAGTTCTCCAGGATGGCATTCAAGTGCCTTAGCCATAAGATCATCCTTTTGAAGAAGGACTCCTACAGACTATAGCCTCTGTCACTACACAGCCTTGATTTATCGCCAATGTGGGTTCAGCCTGTAGACTGAATGAGGCAGGGAAAAGTAATATGTGAACTAATTAAAGTCTGTATCATAACACATATGCATGGGGGGGCTGAGTTAAAATTGGCAAAGCAACCTTAATTCTGGCATTTCCTCATGTTTGACTTTGCAACCTTAATAATGTTCAATATTTATATTTTAATTGTGTGTGTGCTTGGGGTTTTTTTTTTTACAGCAAACTGAGAAAACATCTCATCTCCCCATCACTGAGCCCTAGTCTCTCTACCCAGGATCCTCATCCAGTCTCCTCCCACTCTGACCAATTTCTTGATTCAGTTTCCCCCCCTCTGTGTCTTCTTCTCCCAGCCTCCTTCTCTAGCTCGTGTCAGTCTTTCCCTCCCATTAGTTCCTCATTCAGTCTCATGTGTTGTCCTCCCACCAATGGGTGCCCAGTCTCAGCCGTTCCTTCCCACATCTCCAAGTTTTCCCTGTGCAACATCCACTATGTTTCTCTGCCCTTTCTCCCCCTATGGTCCCACTAGATTGTAAATTTCTCCAAGGATCTAGCTTCCTCTTTCACACCCCTTGGGTACCAGTGGGGTGAAGTAGGGGGGATCAGTGAAAGCACAGAAGAAACAGGCTCTCTGCTCTCAGTTCTACTGACCATTACCATCACAACCTGGAGCAACCACTACAGGAAAAGTCCAGTTTCACCATTATAGCCCTGAGTGGGAGCATCTTCATCTGCTCTGTGGGGATGCCGCATGTGCATCTGGTCAGCACTAGGAGCTTTCAGAGGCTCAGGCATGCTCAGGGAAGCCAGAATCTTCAGAAATTTGAGTTGCTAAGAAGCAACAGAGCATGTGCATCTGCAAACTGAGATTTATTTTTCAAGATTTATAATTCAGCCATATTAGAATGGTTTTTAATGGAAATGGCAAAAAGCAAATCCCTGACAAAGGACACTGCCCTGCCAAATTTCAAAGTCATTATTCCAAACGGATGTAGAGCTTCTCAAAGAAAATGCTGCTATAATTGTATTAATATGAGAAAACAATTTATTTTTCCCTAGCTTCAATCTCAGAAATGGCCATACTGTTATGGCCGCACTTAAAAAAGAAATTGGAAAATTTCAGCAAAAGTGGTTGAAGTTATAAGCGACTGAAGGACTTATAATGGGAGGGCTTATGCAACCTTTAATAGTGGGTGGTACATCCATCCCCATTCTGTAATAAAAGGCCACGTAGGATAGAGAACGTTCTGGTTACAACACATAATAATCATCAGATTAAAAAAAAAATCAGAAATAAAATTTAAAAACAAAACAGACTTTTTTTTTCTGTACAGATCAATGCAATCAGAACAAATAACATACACACATACTGATGAAATCTTTCTAGCTTTGCCTCTCAGTGCTGGATCTGGAAGCACATTTGAAATTCCAGCATCTGGGTTGGCTGTATTACATTATAACTGACTCCATCTGGAATAGAAACTGGAGTCCTCTGCTTATCCATAGAATAGACAGATCACAGATAGTAGCAGTATAAGCACCACAAAGGAGGAGAGTAATGCAATAATGCAGTCAGACTCTTCTTGCTTCTGTTATGTTTCACAGCAATGGAGAAATCAGATAAAAGCATAAGATACACTTGCATAAAGGTTGCAACACTATTTTATTTCTTGGAATTCAGGACACACAAGAACCTCCAAAACAGACACACAAAGCCTTCAACTTCCTGAAGGGAGGTTCCAAAGAGGATGGAGAAAGGCTGTTCTCAGTAGTGACAGATGGCAGAACAAGGAGCAATGGTCTCAAGTTGTGGTGGGAGAGGTCCAGGTTGGATATTAGGAAAAACTATTTCACTAGGAGGGTAGTGAAGCACTGGAATGGGTGACCTAGGGAAGTAGTGGAGTCTCCATTCCTAGAGGTGTTTAAGTCTCGGCTTGACAAAGTCCTGCCTGGGTTGATTTAGTTGGGATTGGTCCTGCCTAGAGCAGGTGGCTGGACTTGATGACCTTCTGAGGTCTCTTCCAGCTCTATGGTTCTATGATTCTATGTTTCTAAGCCGGTTGCTCTCAAACAAAGCACTTGTCTTCACAGCATCAGTTACCTTAAGTTAGGGTGTGTCTAGACTACAGGGTTTTAAAAAAAAAATCAGCTTGTAGTCTAGACGCTCTCTTTCAAAAGAGGCTTTTTCGAAAGATTCTTTTGAAAAAGCGTCTTTTGAAAGAAGCTTGTAGTCTAGACGTAGCCTTAGTGTGCTCCAGTTAACTGCACTCAAGCTAGCCTAGCTCCAGTGAGAGTGATCATGCTTCAGAATAATGCTGGATTTACCCAGAGTGATTTGATTAGCAGAATGATAATATTAGCTGCTGATTGAGTTGTATCTCAAACTGTTGCATTCCCACAGTATTACTAGCTCAAGCATCAGCACCACTCAAGCACTAAAATGTCCCAATTGGCCAATTAGCTCAACATGAAAGCACCACATAACTCATGCTAGAATTTTTGTGTGCAGAGAGGAATCAAGTTGGGATAATTTTCAAGTTATAACTCAAGCTAGCTGTGATGCATACATGCACACAAAGAGGCACAAATCATCCTACCTTATCTTAGCTGTCTGTCTGCAAACTAGCTGTCTGTGTCTATGTTTTCCTACATAGGCCTCTAGCCTGGAAGGAGACCCAAACCCATCTCTCCATTTCCAACTCTCTCAAAGCAAAAACATGCAATTTCAACACTGTCCTTCACACTGCAACATAAAAGATCACTATAGGTATTCACTATAGATATAGATATTGACTCCAGTAGCAGAACATGACCTCAGTCCTTGGTCTCTCTACTAAAGAAGGACAATAAAAGAAGAGTGTTTTCTTTGTTTGTTTTTGTGAGGTGTACACCTGTGATTGCAATTGACATTCTTGGGACCACAATTCAAACTTCTATTGATTTCAATAGGACCAGGATTTCAACCTGTTTTTTGGAACATAAAGGAGACCACCAGCTCATTTCATGTTGATCATCAAATCATTGTCAACTTATGATAAAATTTTTGCCCTGACCTATCTAGAAAGAGATATTGCAAGTGTACATAAGACCACAGCTCATTTGCCAACTCTTCTTTGCTGGCCTCTATTATTCTTGAAAAGACTTTTGCTATTGTTGCTGCAAAACTCTTCAAAAATAACTTTTTGCCATACCTTACAAACTAACACATTTATTTAGGCATAAGGGGGAACTCACTTCATGCACCCCACTAAAGCTTATGCCCAAATAAATTTGTTAGTCTTTAAGTTGCCACAGGATTCCTTGTTGTTTTTGCTGAAACAGACAAACATAGCTACCCCTCTGAAATTTATAACATTTGTGTGAGATTTAAACAAGATTCATTTAAAATTTTCTTAATGTCCTTTGTAGTTTAAGTCTTTTACCAAGAGAAATTCAAGTTTGCATTTGCACACATCTCTTGTTTATCCATTGGTCACTCCCCCAGGTTAAAAATACAGTTAGGATACATCTACACTGCGGCGTTATTTCGGGATACTTCCGGTCTATTCCACATCTTTTAAACAAGCCCGTTATTCAAAATATAGCTTTCAAAATAATGGGCTCACTGTTCCGACATCCCTGCAAACCTAATTCCACGAGGATTAAGGGACATTTCGAAATAACTCTCTATTTTGAAATTTCGAAATAAGCTATTTCGAAATACACTCAAAATACACTATGTAATTTGCGTAGCTCAAATTGCGTATCTTATTTCGAGCTACGGGTGCAGTGTAGACACACCCTTAGAGTCTGTAATTCCTTGAAAAGAATTACCAAGGAAGAACTAGAAAGCTATAGCAGTTGAATATCAATGGCAAATATTTTTGTAAGCAAAATTTGTATTCAAGACAGAGGCAGTAGAATTTACAATGCATAAAACAGTATCGGTCTGAGTTATGTTGATTAGTTTGCTTGGTAAATATTAGGGTATGACGGTATCAGTAAATCCAGGAATCTGCAGAACCTGTAATCTGGTTATCTAAAAAGACATTTCCCTGTAGCTAGTGTAACCCACACACCTACTGGGTGTGGTTCTCTGCTGGTGTGTCTACACTACATGGCTCCGTCGATGGAGCCATGTAGATGAGCTCTGTAGACATAGCAAAATGAAGCAGCGATTTAAATAATCGCCGCTTCATTTACATCAAAATGGCTGCCGCGCTGTGCCGATCAGACCCTAACTTCCTCCTCTCCCAGTCTGGCTGGAGGCTGGGGCGCAACTGCAGGCCGGGCAGACCCTGTAGCTACGAAAGCCCCAAGAGCTGCAGGGGCAGTTGCAGACAAGGGCTGACCCCTTGAACTAGGCCTCTCTACTCGCTGGAGGGGAGTAGATGGAAACCGGGGCCAGCTCCTGGAGTTACTGGCCCCCGTAAAGATCTGCCACAAGAGCTGCGTCACACTCACCGCTGACCAACCCCAGTATGCTACCCCTGCCTTCCAGCACCCTGCCATGAGCCCTTCAGCTCCCACCGCCATCCCTGACTCCTGCACCCTCACCCCCGTCCCTGAGCCCGCCTCTGAACCCAACTCTCTGCATGACTCCTTAACTCGCCACATCTCCCAGGAATCAGAACCATAAATGCTCACAAGGAATCAAGGCAAGTGACATACAAAAGATGAGGGATATAATGAAATCATTTGCAATTTTTCTTTGGTCATAAATAATGAAGTCAGTGCCAAACATCCTCATTTGCCCCTCAATCTAGCAATCAAATTGGCTTCTTTTACATTAATTTCTTATATGTGATGGGACATTAAGGATGTTACACGTCTTTCATCTTTACAAGAAGAATTTAATCTTTCTAAAACTGACTTGGTCATTAAATGTAGGCCTGATGGATGATTTGCCTGTAATGCAGTAGAAATAACTCAAAACACCAAGTATTTTTCTGTTACCCACAAATAATAGGTACTTCTAGCTTGGCACAACTCTAGCACCCGCCAAAGTTCTCTTTATTTTTGTGCCCAGAGTGAAACATCAATTACAGTCACATACTTTGGTTTTCTTGGAACTTATCAGTATGGTGATAGTTCCAAAGAGAAACACAGACATAGTGTTGTGGTGTATCTCAGAGAGGACAATTTTTTCCAGATTAAAAGCCTAATGTAAAGTATTTAGGGTAATATATAAATAAGCAATAAAACAGGGGTTTCAACTGGAGTGCTCTGTGATTTTCCTTTGAAAGTTTTTACTCTTTGGAGTTCACTGTAACCTCATTGTGCCTTGCTGGCACTTTCTCCAGTAGAGGCAACAGCTGCACAATACTGATAAACCTTAGGAAGGCTCAAATGGATGGCTGGGGTTGTCGCTTCAGTATAAGCAGACCATATATAAAAGTTCTTACTTGGCACTATCTACGGTGTTTAAATCTTATTTTCTTTTTCTCAATGCATAATGCAGTTAACAACAGCAAACCTTACCAAAAAAACCCCCACATTAATTGAAAAAAATCAGTGTGCATGATTCTCAATTCTGTTGCGCTGCCTAAAACTGGTGTAACCTATGACATCAATAGAATATAAAACTGTTGCAGGGAAGTGGAGATTCAAGCACATAAATCACATTATGTCTTATTTATTATTCTTATAATAGTCATAGATGTGCATGCATGGCACTTCTAAAATACTTTGAATGTGTGTGGAATAAAATAAATATTTATGTAAAATACAACACCTGATTATTAAATCTGTTATATCAATATAGAAATGTGCTGTCTATACCAGGAATGTCACTTCAAGGTACAAGAAGCCTCTATTAAATAAGGAAGCCCTTGAAGAGGTCAGGTTTTTTCCTGACATTTATACAAAAGATCCAGATGATGTATTTGTTTCTTATTCCTAAATTCACAGGCAGCTAAAGGAAGGAAGTTAAAAACTTATAGTGCACGACTAAAATGCTCCTTTCTCCTGCCAAGATCTTTTTTGTGAACCAAAATTACTTCAGTACTAAGGGTACATGGTAGAATCCACAAACACTCTGGATATAGAACTATTATGGTTCTAACAGAACATCTCTGCATAGATCACAATTAAAATAGGTGCTACATGAAAACAAAGTGGGTATCTATTTCTTGGGCTGGATTAATCAAAAAAAATCTTTTGTTTTCAAGAATATTATCTTTCTGCTCATTAGCTCTACTAATTCAGATTAATGACCTTACTAGATAGGAATTCGGGAAGATGTAGAAAGGGGAATTTGCATAACTAATCTTAAGAGAGGAACTTGAAAAACTAAGGGCTAGTTTGAAAGCAGTGTGATAACCATCAGAAAGCAGTTCTCAATATTTAAGCAACAGAGACTGTCAGCACAGGTTAAATTAAATGCAAAGAATAGAAACACATATGACATGGTCGAGGCTAACTCCAAAAGACCTCAGGGTTTCCAACAAACAATTTGGAGTCTTGATTGCAAAAGAAAAGTGTGACCTTACCCTCATCTGCTTATAAAAATGTTTATCTTCAAGAGCCATCACTCTAATCTCTATTTTGTTAAGGTAGGACATATCAAGGCATCACAGCAGGATAATTTCTCTCTTCAATTCACTTTTCCTTTTACTTTAAGGCTGGTCTACAGTACCAAGTTCAGCCGGCTTAACTACATTGCTCAGGGCTGTGAAAAAAATTCATGTCCAATGTGATGTAATTAGGATGATTTAAGCCCTGATGCAGACACCACTAGGTTGACAGAAGAATTCTTACTATCTGGCTACCACCTCTCAGTGAAGTGGATTTACTTCAGTAATGGAAGAACCCCATACCATTGAGGTAGTATGCATTAATACCACAGCCTTGAATTGTAGAGTTTCTCAGGCACGCTAGCCATATTCTCTAGACCAGTGTTTCTCAACCAGTGGTACGAGTACCCTCAGGGGTATTTGAGAGAAATCTGGGGGGTACGTCAACACAACTGAAATTTGTAGAAAACTGAATTTTTGTTTTAAGTTTTAGAGCGCTTTATTATTTTTGTACTTTTTACACCCAAAAATTTAATCGCCCGCCTGGCTACAATTAAGTTGTTTAAACAAATGTCTTTCAATGGTGGGGAAAAAAATTGTGTGTCTGAAAACTGTAGGTACTGGGGGTACTTTTTTTAAAACAAAACCTTTTTTTTATAAAAAAAAAAAGGTTGAGACACACTGCTCTAGACATAGGGGGTTGCAGTAGCACGGAAGAAAGTAGGTGAGTATAAAAGGATGAGGGCATAAACAATACATTTATTGTCTCGAAATGCCTTTTTGGGGAACACAGTAGTTATGGAATAGCTGCATAGATGCTTAGAGAATTCCATACAAGTGGGATTTTTGCCTTAGGTCACCTGCATGTGCCTAATATAGTTAGGCTTCACAGAGTTGCCAGAGACTTCAAAGTTGAGGTAATGGCAAAGTGAAACTTATTCTTTGTTCCGTTTCTACAGCACAAGTTGCTATATTCAGAATAAGGACAAAAAAATGAATAAATGTGCACACAAATATATTAAACACAAAACCCCTTTTTATGTACTTTTAACATAGTTTTTTATATATTAATATGAAAATATGTAAAATAGTGAATGCTCTTGAGAAGGTAGATTGGGAACAAGAACAAGGGAACATGCAATGGAATTCAAAGTGGCAAATTCAAAAGTGACAAGAGGAAACACTTTTTCCATCCATTATTAAATTATGATACATGAAAAGCTTAATATGATTCAAAGAGGGATTGGATATTTTTCAGATATCAAGAACATCCATATATTACATTAGTAGATGTGCACATGAATAGAAGTCACCTATTACAGGACAGACTCAACTGTCTACACTACACCTTTTTCTGATTTTTTTTGTGAAGAGGCTTTTCCAAACTTTGGCCCGTCTATACTGGGCCAAATTTCAGAAAATCCCCCTCTTTAGGAAGAACCTTTCTTCCTTGCAAAAAAAAGAAGCGGAAGAGCAAACGTGTTCCCTGCATGTGGCGATACCTCCGGTATCCCGGAAAAACCCCGCAGTCTAGACGTACCCAAAGAAAGCAACAGAATTGCCACTACCCATTACCTAAAATCCCCAGGTAAAAGCTTTTCTACACATCATCAAGAATCTACAACATATTATAGAGGACAATCCCTTGCTTTCAGACCTCGTGAGGCAGGCTAGTCCTTGCTTACAGACAGGTGTCCCGTCCCCCCGTGTACTCACCACCAGCTTCACACCCAACAGGGAAAAAAAACAACCTAATCCAGGAACCTATCCCTGCAACAAACCCCATTGCCAGCTCTGTCCACACATCTACGCTAGAGACACCATCACAGGACCTAACCACATCAGTTATACCTGTGGTGTCCAACACACTAGACACTAGTCACGTAGCTATTTGGCCAGTTGAGTGTGGCTAGTTGGCTTGAAAAATGTGGCTATCTGGCCGGTTGTGTGTTGCCAGTTCGCTATAGCAGACGCCACTATAGAGGCTACTGCTTCAGAACTGGTTGGACAACACGGAGCTATAGCATCAAAGGCTCATTCTCTCTCTTTGTAACAATCTTTTATGTACTTGAATAAATGTTATCGTGTCCCTTCTCAGTTTTCTCTTTTCCAGACTAAAGCCAAATTTTTTCAGTCTTCTCTCACAGGCTATGTTTTCTAGACCTTTAATTGCTTTTGTTGTTCTTTTCTAGACTTTATTCAATTACTCCATGTCTTTCCTGAAATGTCCTCTTTTGTCTCACTTTCCCTTCTCGTCTTCGTTTTAGCTTACCCATTCAGGGTGTGTCTAGACTACATCTCTCTGTCGACAGAGAGATCTAGATTAGGCACATTGAAATTGCTAATGAAGCCAGGATTTAAATATACCGTGCCTCATTAGCATAAACATGGCCACCGCTTCTTTTCAAAATGGAGTTTTTTCGAAAAAAAGCAGTCTAGACATGGATCTGTCAAAAATAAACCCTTTTTTGATAGATCCTGTATTCCTCAAAAAACGAGTTTTACAGGATCTGTCAAAAAAGGGTTTATTTTCAACAGATCCACATCTAGAGTGTCGGTTTTTTTCCAAAAAATTCCATTTCGAAAAAAAGCAGCGGACATGTTTATGCTAATGAGTCATGGGATATTTAAATCCCAGCTTCATTAGCAATTTTGATGTGCTTGGTTTTCATCCCTCTGTCGACAGAGGGATGCAGTCTAGACGTAGCCTTAAACTGTAAGCTCTTTGGGATAAATAGGTATGCAAACAATCAGCTTTCAAGGGACTAAAATCCCCTTTCAGAAAAAAACGGCAGAGGAGATTTTCAGGGGAGCACTATGAGTTGAATAAGTTATGTAGACTTTTCACGTGAACTTCTTGATTCAACAGACACTTCAGTCAGCAGCATTATGTCTGGTGTAAACCTCTTTTAAAAAAAAAGCTTGGGAGACTGAGTAAAAATGTGTTTGCCCACTAATCTGGACACTGATCTATATTCAGTTGTGAACCTTGCTCAGAGTGAGTTGAAGCCAAGAATATTGTAGCAGTTTTCAGTCATATTTTAATTGGAGTGCACAAGTTTGACTTCCTCAGTATGGCAATATAATTGAGATAGATGAGCATAGGATCTCTAAACAGAGAATATATTTGTCCCTTTCTTTTCTCCTTTTATGTGTAAAATGATTCAAGTGTTGTGCTTAAAAATACAGCAGGGGATAGGAACAGGGTGGTAGACAAGCCTCAACTTCTCATTTTTATTTGTGTATGAATTTAATAAACCCCCCATCCTTACAGAAGCACATAGGCTTAAAACATTTTGTAACTCTACAGCATGCAACTGTTCTGGAACAGAAAGTATACATCACAGATACACATCAGAGAAACGTTTGATCACAAGATGTGAGGCTTGATTCTCCACTGCCTTGACCTTGTGTAGTCATTTATACTTGTGCAAGTGTATGCAAAACTGCTACCAAATTAAAACTGAGGTATTTTACTCTCATTTTGCATAGACTTTAAAATGACCACACAAAGTGCAAAATAGTAAAGAGTCAGGCCTCTACATTCCCATAGCGAAAAACCTAATGGAGAGCATTAAACAAAGACTGGTCATTTTTTATTTCATAATGTAGCACTAGATTAGATGATTCCATGGGGACAATTAGGAACAAGGCATATTAGTTTCCTCCATGTAAAGCCTATTAACAAGCTTATTATATGAATACCTTCAAGGGTTGGAGAACTGACTCTTCACTTGATAGACTAAGGAACTCTCCTCCCCAAGTCCTTTATTTTATTTCATATTTTAAAATTATACTTGTGTGGTTTGAGAATTTGAACAGCCTGATGGTTTTTTTTTCTCAAACTTTCCCATGTGTGTCATCATTAGGAGAAAAAGGGCTGCTAGATCTAGATTTGCTCAGCTTGAATTATGCCATTGGTATATGGGCTACTGGCTGAAGTGCAGGACTATTAATCAGAAGACCAAGGTACTATTTATGGCCCTGCCACACCTGGTTTGAGTGACTCATGTAAGTCACTTAGACTTTCAGAAATGGCCTCCACATTTTGCACCTGAAATTAATAACTAATATATAAATTAAGAATATTTATTTTAAGCCCCAAGACTTCAAATTAGATGGTGATCTATAATTTTTGTACCACAACAACTGAATGCAGTAAGATGAGCTTTCAGGAAGTAAATATGTAGCACCAAGAGGCAGAACCAAATCTAGGACTTCTGGTGCTTAGTGCATGCACTTTTACAGTTTGAGCTATAAAGCCAGCTGGGCTAAGTCTATGTCTACACTTCAGGGGTTTTCCGGGATACCAG
Source organism: Rafetus swinhoei (assembly GCA_019425775.1). Classification (NCBI taxonomy): domain Eukaryota; kingdom Metazoa; phylum Chordata; order Testudines; family Trionychidae; genus Rafetus; species Rafetus swinhoei. The sequence continues at coordinate 33,152,469 of CM033440.1, forward strand.
AGGTATCCCAGAAAAACTCGGCTTCGTCCAGGGAACACGTTTGCTCTTCCGCTTTTTTTTGTGTGTGGAAGAGGAGACGTGCTCTTTCAGAAGCCCTGTCTTCCTCCTCCGATAAGGAAGAAGGGCTCTTTCGAACGAGAAGGCTTTTCTGAAATTTGGCCCAGTGTAGACAGGCCAAATTTCAGAAAAGACTCTTCCAAAAAAACTATCGGAAAAAGGTACGCAAATTGCAGTACAATTTGCATACCTTTTTCCAATAGAAACCCTGTAGTGTAGTCATAGACTAAGGCTGTAGAGAAAATGCATTTTTTCTCTTTGTAAGTGGTCTGTGTGACACAAGATGGGACAGAACACTACACTCAGAAGGTGTGTGGGTTACAAATAGATAAGCAGAGCTGGTTGGGAATTTTTCCACAAAATGTTCTTTCATCAGAAAATATCTGTTTAACAAACTTTTATCTGAAAGGTTCTCAGATTCACAATGAGATATTCACTTTAAAACAGCCATTAGCCCAGTGTTTAAGGTACTCACTGGAATCTAGAGGAAGAGATTCAGAGCACAGATTTCAGCATTGGTCTCCCATATTGCAGGTGAGTACCCTAAGCACTGGGATATTCAGGGATGGAACTCACAAAAAGTTTCAAAAAAGTCTTGCTTTGATCTTGTGAACCCCAATTAAAATATGACAGAAGACTGTTTTGATCTCAGTGCTGAAACTTTGACATAATTCATGAAAAGAAACACTTGTTTTCCAACCAGACCTATATTTAAGATACTATTCAGGAGCACAAATGGGAGCTTTGCAATACAGTAGAACCTTAGAGTTACAAACCTCGGGAATGGAGGTTGTTTATAACTTTGAAATGTTAGTAATTCTGAACAAAATGTTATGGTTGTTCTTTCAAAAGCTCACAACTGAATATTGACTTAATACAGGTTTTGAACCTTTCCTATGCCAAAGAAAAATGCTGCTGTAAACCATCTTAAATGTAAATGAAACAAGCAGAAAACCAATTTCCTTACCTTACCAAACCTTTTTTAAACTTTTCCTTTATTTTTGAAGCTCTTCTGTATTAGAGCCACTTTGTTTCACTTAAAGTCATCTATTTCTCCTGAAATTAGAGCATCTATCCAGACTAGTTGCATGGCCTTCCTCACTGTACTAGCCTCACATGGATGATTTAAAGTGACAGATTATTTTTCTCAGGGGTGGAAGGAAGGTGCAAGATGGTAGGAAAGGGAGACTGACCCTGCAAGGAAGAGCAAGTATTTAAGTATGTGTCATGATCTTCTGGTGGCATGGTGACCTTTGAGGTTGAGGTTTAAAAAAAGGCATCCTATTCTTTTGGGGTGTTTTGTATGGAAATAATTTTAGCACGGTAGGACAGGGATGTTTTCTGGAGGCAGTTTATATTAATCTGACACATGCTTACACATACTTATTTTCTGAGGGCACTTCTCCAGTAGTACATAGGTACAGAAATAGCACACTCTGGTAGTGCCAAAGGACCCAAGTTCTGATCGTGTCCTGATGGGATATATTATCTTTTTGAGAGTGGAGGTACAAGAATGAAACTCGCTGTGCAGAGAAAATGGTGATACTTTGCTTTTCTAATCAACACACTTTACAATTTAGTGAATTAAGCAGCACAACACCCTACCTTAAGGAGGTGTCAGAGAAGGTGATTATTATCTCTGTCTTTAAAGATGAGGCACAGCAAGGTTAAATGACTTGCCCAAGGTCAAACATCAGGGGTTAAATCCCAACCCCATTAAAATCAAATGGCACTTGGCACTGATTTCAATGTACTTAGGGTGTCACCTCAGGTTTGTGAGAATGGAGCTGAGATCACCTGCCAACAGGTTTCACACTTTATAGTTAAGGCTAAGATTTTGTCATGGGTAATTTTAGTAAAATTAATGGACAGGATATGGGCAATCAACAATAAAACATGGAAGCCCAAGCCTGGCCACAAAGGGCTGACAGCCTGAGCCATGCAGCAAGGGTAGAAGTTTTGTAGGTCACTTAAAATGGCGGAATCCATGAGTTTCATGATCAACTTGTAGCCTTATTCAGGCCTGCCAGTGGAGGAGGGAGGGGGCAAATGAGACAGTTGTCTCTGAGCCCAGTGATTCTAATCTAAAGGGTTCCCTTTAAATCACTTCCAGAGCACCATGCAACATGCTCCGGGCAGCTCTAAAGAGTGTGTGTGTGGTGGGGGACAGGTAGTATGGCACACTCTGGGTAGCACTGAGGGCTGTCTCCCCTAGCCCTACCTTTTCATCCTAAGACCCTGCTCCTTCCAGGAGTACGGAAGTGGCAACCCCCTCCCCACCTTGCTAGGAGGCCAGCATGGCTATTGGCTCCCCTTGCCTTACTTATAGTGATAGCCTTCAGTAGCTCAATCTATTTTGCTTAACAAAGAGAAGGCTAAAGAGTGAACTAGATTAGAGTCATAGAATCATAGAATACTAGGACTGGAAGGGACCTCGAGAGGTCATCGAGTCCAGTCCCCTGCCCTCATAGCAGGACCAAATACTGTCTAGACCATCCCTGATAGACATTTATCTAACCTACTCTTAAATATCTCCAGAGATGGAGATTCCACAACCTCCCTGGGCAATTTATTCCAGTGTCTGACTACCCTGACAGTTAGGAACTTTTCCTAATGTCCAACCTAAACCTCCCTTGCTGCAGTTTAAGCCCATTGCTTCTTGTCCTATCCTCAGAGGCCAAGATGAACAAGTTTTCTCCCTCCTCCTTATGACACCCTTTTAGATATCTAAAAACTGCTATCATGTCCCCCCTCAATCTTCTCTTTTCTAAACTAAACAAACCCAATTCCTTCAGTCTTCCCTCATAGGTCATGTTCTCTAGACCTTTAATCATTCTCGTTGCTCTTCTCTGGACCCTCTCCAATTTCTCCACATCTTTCTTGAAGTCTATAAATATCTATGGGTATGTCTACACTAGCCCCCTATTTCGAACTAGGGAGGCTAATGTAGGCATTCGAAGATTACAAGCGAAGCCGGGTTAAATATCCCAGGCTTTATTTGCATCTTCCGTCAGAGCCATTTTAAAATCCCCTTAGTCTGAACTAACTGCCCGTGGCTGCGCAGCAGTCAAGCGTTAACTCGAACTAAGTCCTTAGTTCGAGTTAACTGTTACACCTCATTCCAGGAGGAGTAACAGTTAATTCGAACTAAGGACTTGGTTGAATTACTGTTTCACTGCCGCGTGTAGCTGCGGGCAGTTACTTCGAGCTAGTGGAATTTCAAAATGGCGACGACGGGCATACTGAATAAAGCCGGGATATTTAAATCCCAGGCTTCATTGCAATTTCGAATGCCTACATTAACCTCCCTAGTTCAACAGAACTGTGTAGGTTGTTCAAAATAATAACTCTTGCTTTCTACCAGGAATAACTCTTATTTCAAAATAGTTATTTTGAAATAATAGTAGTATGGACACTCCACTGCTGCTATTTCAAAATAACTACTCCCCAGAGTCATTCACAGTAATTACTCCCCAGTGCTTCCTGGGGCTCTAAGTCGAGGTAGCACGTCCACATTAAGGGCATGTCTACATTGCAACGCTATATCGAGATACCAGAGTATCCTAATTAGCTATCCCGTTTCTTTATAGCAAGCCCATTATTTCAGGCTTGATATTCCGATGTCCCTGTAAACCTCATTTTATGAGGAGTAAGGACGTTTTGGAATAGTGTTTTATTTTGAAATTTGGTGCTGTGTAGACAGCACCAAATGATGAAATAAGCTATTTCAAAATAGCATTGAAATAAGGTAAGCAATTTGCGTAGCTCATTTCGAGCTTATGGTGCAGTGTAGATGCACCCTAAGGGAGCCTACCACAGACTAATTCTGAGGCTTCCTTGTAGTGGGGACACGCTCTTTTGAAATAGCTATTTTGGGAGCTATTTTGAAATAAGTTATTTTGAAAACATTTCCTAGTGCCCTGACAGAAGATTTGAGCTCTAACAGGCAAAATAGAAGAGAGTCACAACTATATGGCAAAGTCTACAGCACAGTCTTCACACAAAGCATTGGCAACAAATGTTTCAAAAACTTTGCTCCACTCAACATTTCCGAGAAACAGCAAGCACACTGATTCATGATTTTACAGGCAGCTGTCTTGCACATATTGTCTAAGTTTCTGATGAAAAGATTCATAAATATAAATCTGAAATTCACTGTTCATTAATACTCTGCAATATTCCCTTTCTGAGGACATCCCTGCCAGTAAAACTTACCCACCAGAGAATTCCCTGACATCAGCAGGGGCCCACATTAAGAGACATAATAATTTAAATGTTATAATATTTCCAAGAGGGTTTTTTGCAGTAGTTTTCCCAAATTTCAGGTCCAGATGCAGGCTGGACACTGCCAGAGTAAGCCACAGCCTGATGTCCTGCACAAAGAATTGAAAAAGACATTGAATAGGAACAAAGCGACAACGCCAGTAGCAAAAGAAGAGAGAGAGAGAGACAATTGGTGATTTGAAATCAGATCTTTACCTGTGAAACAAAACAGGATAACTGGGAATTACAGCATACAAAATGATTCTGGTGATCTCATCTTATAGTAAAGCTGCATTCTCATTGTTAAAGAGGTCACCAGAAATCTTTGATGGTCATCACATCCCCTTAACTCAATTACCCAATATGTAGTTAGACATTCAATCACTGAAGAAATATCTGTAGGCTTGTAATATATATGGGCACGTCTACACAGCAGTGTTATCTCAAAATAACTCATGTTATTTTGAAATAACAAGGTGAGTGTCTACACAGCAAGCCCATTATTTTGAAATAATTTCAAAATAATGGGTTTCTTATTCCAAATAATAAACCCTCATTTCACGAGGAATAGCAGCTATTTTTAAATAGTTATTTCAAAATAGGGTGTGTATAGACTGTCCAGCTGTGCTTATTTAGAAATAATTGGCCTCCAGGGCTTCTCATAGCTTCCCTGATGGCCACTCTGTCCATGCCTATCAGAACTCTATAGTTCCCCTTCCCCTGCAAGCTTTAAAGCTGCAGCCACAGGGGAAAGGGTTTGTGGCAGAAGAAAGGCCCTGCCAGCCCTGTGCCATGCAGCACCCCCCTTGTGTGCAGCAATGGCTGACCCCAGTACTCCCACCATGCCTCCCAGGGTTACTAGCAAGCCCCTTCCTGGGGGCAGAAGAAGAGGGAACCATCCTACTCTGGTGCAGAGATCCTGGATCTCATTGAGGTCTGGGGTGAAGAGGCAAACCACCAGGATCTCCGCACCAGGTGTGGGAATGATATCTATGGCTGAATGGCTGACAGCATATGGCAGAAGGGCCACACGCAGACATAAGCAAGTGTGCATGAAAATGAAAGAACTGAGGCAAGCCTACACAAAGGCCAGGGAGTGGAGTGGCACCCCACGCATGCCCCTATTATAAACAGTTCCAATGCATCCTGGAGAGGAGGGCCCAGTCCCTTCCCCCCACCTTCTTGTGGACTCTGGGCTGGAGACGCCCATTGTCAGACTCCTGGAGGGTGGGCCCATGGGTGAGGAAGAGGAGGTGGTGTAAGAGGAGGAGGATGCAGAATATGAGGCCAGCCAAGAGACTGTGCCTGCCAGCCAGGAGGTCAGCCTGTCCCTGGAACCAGTACTCTCCTCCCAGGATGTCACCCAAGGCTCAGCTGAAGCTGGGGAAGGCCCATCAGGTGAGTTCCATTACTTTCACTAGACACACACGGGGAGGTGGCAGACAGTGAGGGGCTGTGCGCTCCTCGCTCAGCCTTCTCAGCCTGGGTCTCACACAGCAGCCTGTGCACATGGGTGCACATGGAGCACCAGTTCAGAGCACACAGCCACATGAGACTGCCACAAAGGAACCTTGTGCTGCTGCTCACAGGGTTTCTGGAGATGCCTGCCTTACTCCGGACTCCGTGGTGGGACACCTTCCCATCACAAGCCACTACAAAGGAAGATGGAGCCATGGACACATACAGCAGTGCCGCACATGGCACACAGTCATGCCCTAACTCCTGAGGCAGCATCCTCTCCAAGGGCAAGCGCTGTGAGGTGTTGGATACCGAGCCCCTGCCATGGAAATCTGCCAGAGGGAGGAAGATGAGGAGACCACAGTAGCACTCTCTCTGGCAAGCGGTATCTGCCACTCACACACAACTCCCCTAACACCCTCACCCCCTTCTCCAGCAGGGATACAAGTCCTTTCCCTGTGGGATGCTGCCACTGCCAGATCATGCTGTGCACACCATGGAGGGAAGGCAAGCCATCCCATCACCCCCCTCCCGCCCTCAGGCTCCCAGCCTGGCCAGCACCTTCCCATTCCAGCTTGTCCCTAGGACTTGGTGGTTGCAAGGCTCCCCTGGAACATCTATGCCCCTGCAGGAAAGTGCCCACTGTCTAGGCCACAAATGGCCTTGCTCGAAGCATATTGCCTTCATCTGAATCGAGACCTTTAGGTGTTGACTCAGAGATGAGGGCTAGGCTTCATGCACTGTGTCTTCTGGGATGACTGCCCTTCTCACTTTTCTTTACAGCTGGAGCAGCTGTAAGTGAGGCATGTCCACCACCTCCTGTGCCATCCTCCCGACTCTGTAAGACCTGCAGGTACCGGCAACCACGGGAAGACCTCAAAAAGGAACACATTGCCTGCCTGCATGCCCTGCAGCAGGCTTTGCACTGGCAGGAGCAGAAGTTGGATGCTGACCAGGAGCTGCACCACACCACCTGGCAGGAGCTGTCATAGCAGGCCTGGAGCATGTGTGCAGTATACACTGCTGCTGTCAACCTTCTGGTGGTCCTGGTTCTGCAGTGCCACGTGGGCAGTAACTACACCAGGAGGTGCAGCATAAGGTCTAAGATCCAGCGAGTACGTTGCAGCTGGTCTGGCTCCATGGCTGGAGTGCTGTGGTGAGATGAGTTTGTTGTCCCTCGAGGAAGTAGGCAAAGGTGAAGAGCCTGAGACATGACTGTAGAGGGCATTCCCTTTAAGCACAAGCCCCAGATAGCCTCAGGAAGCAGCTCCAGGAAGTCACTGATGTCCTGATGTCCTGTCCAGAATGCTTCTGGGGCCTTATAAATGCAATTCAGCCACCAATCAGTGTGGACGTGCTTGTTCGATATAGATCTGCACTTTTCGATGAGCATTTGTAGTGTGGATGCACTATTTTGAAATAGCTATTTGGGGAGTTATTATTCTGAAATAGTTTATTTTGAAATAAGCGTGTAGTGTAGACGTATGCTATGGTTGCAAGATCTCATTTACAAGTTTTTACTAATTACAGTTGTTCACCAGTTTTGCTAGTGAAAAAAATTCAGCATATTTCTACTGTCTGTTTGTTACACGCTACTGGCTTCTCTGCTTTTGCCTTGGCCAGGACCTTACAGATTTTGGGCCAACTCTGCACATTTATTTATATAACTATAAATAGCTTGTGATCCTTATGCAATTAGATTTATTGAAACTGTTGTTCACTAGAGGGTTTGCAGAATCATTCACTTACATTTTAAATGTAAGGCTCATGGTTGGTAGTATAGCACCTTCTCTCTCCTGCTATTAGTTTATGTACAGCAATATTGCATATATTAATACAAAAGTGCCCAAACATTACCAGGAAATAAGTCAGCTGCATACAACCCCTTCCCCATACACAATCAGCCAACACATTAACCCTGAAACACCCTCAATAATTAAAACTATGTTGAGAAGGAAGTTAATTATTTTGAGCCACAATTATTAAGTCACTTGAAGAATCTTGTATATGTCATTGTTCCAAGCAACCAGTTAGGAAGTTACAAATAAATTACTATCTGAGGCATGTCTCATTCCTTCCAACCCAACCCATCAAAAGAAAGATTACATAGGGCACAAATGTGCTTATTAGGGCTGTCAAGCAATTACAAAATTCATTACATGATTTAAAAAATTCTAGAATACAATTTAAATATTTTGTGCTTTTTTCTACATTTTCAAATATATTGACTTCAATTACAGCACAGAACACAAAGTATACAGTGCTCACTTATATTTATTACAAATATTTGCATAGTAACAAAAGAAATGTTAATTACCTAATACAAGTATTGTAGTAAAATCTCTCTATCATGAAGCTTGAACTTAAATATAGAATCATGTTAACCAAATAACTTCATTCAAAAATAAAACCATGGCAAATTGTAAAGTCTACAAGTTCACTCAGCCTTATTTCTTGTTCAGCCAATCGTTCAGACAAACAAGTTTGTTTGTATTTGCAGAAGAAAATGATGCCTACCTTCTTATTTACAATGTCAGTTGAAAATGAGAACAGACATTTTCATAGTATTGTTGTAGCTTGGGATACAAGGTATTTATGTGCTAGATGCACTACAGATTCATGCTATAGGCTGAACCTCTCTAATACAGAATTATATAATCCAGAAACATCAGTCATCCAGAATGATTTTGGTTAGCTGGATGTTCACTTTACATGAGCGATGAGGAGTCCTGTGACACCTTATAGACTCACAGATTTATTGGAGCATAAGCTTTCATGGGCAAAGACGAAGTGGGTCTTTGCCCACGAAAGCTTATGCTCCAATAAATCTGTTAGTCTATAAGGTGCCACAAGACTCCTCATCGCTTTTGCAGATTCAGATTAACAAGGTACCCCTCTGATACTTGACAGTTTACATGAGTATGGCCAAATTTCCCGCGGTCTCATAAAGTTTGTTTACAGCCACCAGTCCTAGCTTTCAGTGTTCTATACTATTATTTAGCTCTTATTTACCCCTAAATGTCCTCTAACAGAACAGTAAGCAGTAGAAGTGTTGGTAATGCTGCTAGACAATATTGACCTCCTGGGGTCCAGAAAATTCTCTAGTTCGGAACCAGTCAGGTCCCACGGGTTCTGAACTAGAGAAGTTCAACCTGTACAACCATTCCAAAGGACATGCAACCATGCTGATGATGGATTCTGCCTGAAAATGACTAAATGCAGAGTGGAGCAATGCATGTTCATTTCCACATTTGAAATGCCACCAGGAGAAGGTTGATTTTCTTTTCTTTTCTTTTTAAGGTTCAGGTTTTGTAGTTTCAGTATCAAACTGTTGTTCTTTTAACATTTCTAAAAGCATGTTCTTCACCTCATCCCTCTCAGATTTTGGATAGCAATTAAGATTCTTAAACTTTAGGTCATGAGCTGTAGCTTAGAAATATCACATTGGAACTGTTTTTACATTTTGTCAAACCTGCAGTGAAAGTTCTCAAAATGAAGAACGTGTGCTAAGTCATCATTCAAGTCTGCTGTAACATAAAATATATGGCAGAATAAAATAGATTAGGACACATACAATTCAGTCACAAATTTAATTAATGCATTTTTAATGAGCACCATCAGCATGAAAGCATGTTATCTGGAATGGTGGCTGAAACATGAAGGAGCATATAAATGTTTAGCATATCTGTCACGTAAATACTTTGCAACATCAGCTACAGAAGTGTCATGCAAACACCTGGTCTCACTTTCAGGTTACATCAACTATATATTTGAGACTGTGTGTATGTGTGCATGTGTGTGTGCATTGAAGAACTCCTCTTAAATGGTAAGAGCTAGAATTCTGTATTCAGCTTCCTCTTCTCATAACTTAAAGCTAGGTAAGGGTTTGGTTATGTCAGGAAAATGGGATGTGCCTAGACTCTCTCCCTTCCCCCCACCCAGTTCATATGGAACATTTCTGGCTGATCCCCTTCATCAGGGAGAGAGGGGAAAGTGCACAGTTTTCTGTATTCCTTATTCTGGATGGAAGTGCAGGGGAGCAGACAAACCTGTACCTGCCCCATGCAGGAGACATGCACCCCTCCCTCCGGCTGTGCCCGCTGGAGCTGCAGCAGCCATGGAGAGGCGCTTCTCACCTGACCCAAGCTGCTGTGGTGAGACTGCATACTGATTCATCTCCACTGCATACTGATTCACCCCTCATCTCCAGCCCTACCCCAGAGCAATGATTCAAATGAAACATGCACATTTTCATTTTTTCCCAAAAAAACCCAATGAATTGAGTTAAGGAGCTTAGCAACATCAGGTAAATCTTTTACTTATAAATAAGAAGCAAGGAACAGCATCTCCCGTAAATGTGAGCAAACTTGTGTTATTGATTGAACAAGAAGTGGGACTAAGTGGACTTGTAGGCTTTAATGTTTTACATTACACTCAGTTATGGAACAAAAAAAAATCTACATTCGTAAGTTACACTTTCATGACAAAGAGATTGCACTATAGTACTTGTATGATTTATATTGAAAATACTATTTATTTGGTTCTTTTTATAGTGCAGATATTTTTGATAAAAATATATAAAGTGAACAATGTACATTTTGTATTTTGTGTTGTAATGAAAATCAATATACTTGAAAATGTAGAATATACAAATATTAAATAAACTTCAATTGGTATTCCAATGTTTAACAATGTGATTAATCTCACTTAATTTTTAGAGTTAATTACATGAGTTAACCTTAAATGACAAGTCCTAGTGCTCAGTTTTATTTCTAAAAATCAAATGAATATGTCAACTTCTTCCATTGCAAATAGGAATAGTATCCTAGTTACCAGTTTGAACCTGGTTCCATTGAGATACTCACAGTTTATATTAGTGTAAATGAGATCCAAACATTACCCTCAGGAGCCTAAGCTCAAGTGTTTGGTGCCCCATTTCCTTTATTCCATTACAGCGTTTTTCTCAATTGATGCCAAGACCCCTTTTGTCAGTTCCCCAACAGTTCTTGCCAAAGAAGCCATACTTGCACAATAGTTACATTTACTCCCTGCAACAATAAAATCCTGTTTTTACACTTTTGTAGAAGTCTCTCACAATAGCCTGAGTATGACTCCTCTTCCAGAGGCCTCTGGAGCAGCAGCATGCAAGCACTCCCTACTGATATTCAACTCCCAAGCTTTGACTTTTTCTATTACTTACTCCTGGGCTGTGTCTAGACTGGCCAGTTTTTCCGCAAAATCAGCCACTTTTCCGGAAAAACTGGCCAGCTGTCTACACTGGCCGCTTGAATTTCCGCAAAAGCACTGACTTCCTGCTGTAAGAAATCAGTGCTTTTGCGGAAATACTATGCTGCTCCCGTTCAGGCAAAGTCCCTTTGCGCAAAACTTTTGCGCAAAGGGCCAGTGTAGACAGCTGAGATTTGTTTTCCGCATAAAAAAGCCCGATCGCGAAAATGGCGATCGGGGCTTTTTATGCAGCGTCTAGATTGGCCACAGATGCTTTTCCGCAAAAAGTGCTTTTGCGGAAAAGCGTCCGTGCCAATCTAGACGCTCTTTTCCGGAAATGCTTTTAACGGAAAAGTTTTCCGTTAAAAGCATTTCCAGAAAATCATGCCAGTCTAGACGTAGCCCTGGTGTAGTGTGAGGATATAATGATTAACTGTAGCCCTTATTATTGCAGCTGTTGCAATTGCCATAATTACTCAGAGCCTGCTGCTTGGCTCTTGTCCCTCAGTCCATCTTCTATTCAGAGGGGAATAGGTTGCTATGGAATTAGTCAGTCAATCTTGATTCTTATCTGATAGAATTATTCTATCAATTCCAAGGTTGTTTTCCAGTAAGTTCTCTCCAAGGGACCAATTAAATATATTGAAATTAGCAAATAGTAATTATTGGGAGGGTTTGTTTGTCGGGGAGGTTTTTTGGTGACACAGTGTTTAGGTGACACAATGTTTCTAAGGAGCCTGAAGTAATCACCACTCTTCTTGTGGCATATTGCTACAGTTGTTAGGGAGCTGGAGGTGGCTGGGGTGAAGGTCCAATAAGAGCCTTTTTGCCTTTAGGGTATCTGAGGTGGAGTCCAAAATAGTCCAAACATGTTTGGCCTTCTGCACATTCTGCAGGGATCATTTGTTTGAATGGACCTTGGTTGAGGATGGGATTTCTGTCTGGGGCCAGTACTTCAGGATGGAAGCCTGAAATGGTGGTGTTTGCTGACTGGTGATGAAATGAGATGTGGCAGTTGACAGGGTATGAGCAAAACAGGAATGCTGTTGCTTTGGATGATTTTCACTGTAAATCCCTTTAGACTGTGTCAAGAATAGCTACAGTATTATAGGGAGATTCTTTAATACCAAAATAGAATACTTCATCATTTACCAAATACCTCACTACAATGATAGGTCCCCGACTCTGTGGGTGCTCTGGGGCTGCAGCATCCACAGGGAAAAATTAGTGGGTGTGGAAGATCCATCTGCAGCAAATCTCCCTGCACCGCCACCCTCCTCTCAGCACCTCTTGCCGGTAGGAGCCCCACGGAGCTATTCCTCTCTCCCCCCACCCACAGTGCCTCCAGCCACCCCAAAACAACTGTTTCACAGTGTGCAGACATTCAGGAGGCAGGAGGGAGGAGGCAGCATGCTCAGGGGCAGGAAGATGCATGGCAGAGGTTTGGGGGAATGGATGGAGGGTGTGTTGAGCACCACGCGGCTAGAGCATAAGTTGGAACCTATGCCCATCACCATTCAGAACCGATCATCTTATCTTAACAGCTGTAAGTGTACTGCTGTTTTAGAAGCAGCTGGATTTGAACATGAGAGCACAGAAAACTGACTTGCTTACTGCTGGTTCAATGGGGTTGTTTTTTGAGGACATTTCTGCCACTGTGCTTCAGTAGCAATGTCTTACAGCAGCTCAAAGTTGTAGGATAGATCTTTACTAAGGCATGCACAGCTCTCTAATCTCTTATGTTATCTCTGTGTTTGTCTTGGGGCACCCTGGCCCAGTTTGCATTCAGAGCCATGTCAGACCGGGCTAGGTTCCTCCTGAAATCTTCTTTCTCCAGTTCCATTTCTCACAATGCAGTGAATGCAGCAAAACTGATGATAGAACCATTGGTTTTTTCACACATGGTTTCATTTTGAAAGTTCATGGAGAGGTCTCCACAAAAGAGGCCAGGTTTTGAAGAAAATCAGTTCAGATGTTCTAATGTGAGACTCATTTAAGTGTTCAGAGTTTGTGGATCCTAAAATTGATGATGATGATGAACTATGTATGGTGTGTTAGGCGCTGCATAAACAAAAACTATTAAAAAGTACCATTGGGCAAGCTGAGGATTGAGATCTTACTGAAGAGCAGAGAATGGCCTCGAGATAAACACAAATGATGTATAGAAATGATGTTGCAAACTCTATTACTCTGCATAGTTGCAAATTGCACCTGCCCTCTCCTGGGCTTCTTTGTTTCTGTTCCAGTAGGAAGTCTCCCAGGAAACCAAAGATTGCATAAATATTGTACAAGTGGAACAACTCTATAGCACAAAGACTGCTGAACATAAATTAGATGTCTCAGTGGTCAGTCGTCCATTTGAATTGCTCCAGACCTAAAGATACTTCATTGGCATAAGATAAGATGAACCAGGTGTCTGAAATCCTAGCAAACTATGCCAGAGTTTAAGGATACCACAGTCAAATGGTAGCAGGTGAAGCACTGAAGTAAAGTAGGATGAGCAGAAGTCTATACTATGTAAAGTGCAGCTCCAGCTTTGAAAGGCATGGATACCATATAGTAAACACTGCAGAAGTTGCTACATAAGAAATTCCTTAACCTGATTTATAGATTACCAGCCTCCACCACTTCCTTATCACTCCTATCAATGTATTAGATAGAAAGGGTCCTCTCATTTCAGAGGAAACACAATTCCACATTTTAAAGGATCTTGGTGCAGTTTGTAGGGTACTAAGGCCAGATTTATTTAATACACATGGTACCCACATGAAGAGGGCCATAATCCAAATTACAAATCCAATTCATTTAGCTAACATTCAATACTTTATTTAAAAACACTTTGATCATCAATGCAGCACTAATTAAAAAACAACTCAGGAATTCTTGTAGTGCCATGAACAATATAAACTATGCACAATGCTTTCAAGTAATAGAAGGAAATCAAGAAAATTAAAATCTACAAAGTACTGCATTGCACACAGAACCCTTTATTCTTAGTAAGCATATAATGTTTCAGAGATTAAATCTAAACATCTGCACAGCAGAGGAGCAAAGAGAAGAATAAATACATCTGCACTTTCCAACTGTGATTTAGCAGAACTGAAAAAAAAATCATAGTAATCTCCAGTTGCTCTGTAAATCACCCAAACAGGATACCTGATGACAGCTTCAATATTTAACTGGCTATTTGTTAGAGTCTACACTGGCAATTATTAATGCATTATTGTTATTTGTACTGCAGCAGTGCCTAGCAGCCCCATTCATGACTCAGGATCCCATTGGGCAAGTTGCTTCACAAACTTTGAACAGAGAATCCCTGTCTGAAAGAGTTTCCAATGTAAGAAATCATTATTTCTGTTTTATGTAGGTTGAATACTCCAGAGCTGGTCTTCCAATCACTCCAGATTATGAAGTCAGGATCTGTTTCTTGGTTCCATAAATCCCTTTCATGTCCCAGTACATACACAGGTCTAATCCTGCACCATCAGAGGCCGTGGGCTAAAGGATGAAGAAATTATTTCTTGCAATATAGTCTTAAAATATTTTTAAAATATTTCAAATCACAATTAAACATTTTGGAGTGACACAGGAACAAACATGCACAAAACCAAATAACGTGTTAACTACCAATTTAAAGCGACACAAGGATTTACCCAGTATTAATCACAATTGCTATTGCAGCTTACTGTCCATTATTGTCTTCCCAATTTTTCCTTCCTCCAAAAGCTGCTCTCTATTTTTAAGCTGGTCTGGAACACAGGGAGGAAAGCCAGACAACCCCCACTCCTTTGCTCTTTTTATAGCTCATGATAATAAATAATAATAATAATAATAAACGTGTGATATCCTGGTAGACAAGTCGACAGACATTAGCACTAATAGGCAGGGTAATAAAGGCCTTCGACTTAAAACAATTGTTCCGCACTTGGTCCCACAACACCATCAGGTATGCAGAGGTCTGTGGAGTCAGGTTCTGGTCCTGCAAACCTTTAATGAGATGAGAGGTCCCAATGAGTGTGTGCATGAGGAAAGAACTGCAGGAGCAGGCCTCTGTCCAGGAAACAAATGGAACACCAGCCATATATGAAACTACACATTAAAAATCTTGATAACACTCCCTCAAAGGAACAGATACTCATACTTCAGAGTTTAAGCCATTCTGTACTGTAAGAGTTAAGAGAGAGTTTTCCCTGGAACCAGGTTATTCAAAACCTTTCTGATGCAGCTTCAGGTGCTTGCCACTGCCAGTGATAGGTCACTGGATCGCAGAGAGCATTGGATTCACCTATCCTGGCAGCTTCTGTATTCCTAACACACAAGGGCTTAATTTTAAAAGACATTTTGTTGACCCATTGCAATCAGCACAGGCAGAAAGAGGGATTGAGTAACCCATGGGATCCTTTCTGCATGTAATTTCTGTTATTTTAACTTAAGGAAATAGCCAAGTTCAGTGGTAACCACTCAATGACAACCATTCTCCCCACCCCCAACTATGTTAAAGTTCATTAAAATGTTGTGGGTGTGGGCTTTTCAATAGTTGAGAATATTAGAAATATGGCAGGACAGGCACACAATGTAGTACAGTAGGACTGTGGGGGAGCTGTGGTTGGATATTAGGAAAAACTGTTTTACTAGGAGGGTGGTGAAGCACTGGAATGGGTTACCTAGGGAGGTGGTGGAATCTCCATCCCTAGAGGTTTTTAAGTCTCAGCTTGACAAAGCCCTGGCTGGGATGATTTAGTTGGGGTTGGTCTTGCTTTTAGCAGCGGGTTAGACTCAATGACCTTCTGAGTTTCTTCCAACCCTATGATTCTATGACTGGTTTGCAAGACCCCTGTGTCAATCCAGAGACCCATCAAAGTAAATGGCTCGCCACAAGAGCATGGGTTCTGAATGCCCACCGCTGAGCTCATTACAAAATGGGGATCTCTTTTAATCAAACTGACTGTACATGCAGAGGATGATCTAGTGTTTCTCAGCTTATAAATACCATTAATAGTCTCTGGGGACTCCTACATAAATTAATTTCATAACTAAGTCTCAAGTCCAATGGATAGCTCATTATTCCCAGCCTAATAGACTCCATAGAACAAACAGCAGTGCCCAAATGCAGGGCCCTGACAGACATGGGGACAGGGCATGAATTCCCAAATGGAGGATCTTGCAGAAAGAACATCTTCCAGCAGCCTCCTCCCACTTACAGAAAGGGAACTCCAACACAAGTGTTTCTGCTGATTCCCTCAGGGAATCAGGCCCAAACCATTTAGGCATTTTGTTCATTACACCAGTGCCTCAATTTCCACTCAGAATACTAGTAGTAGCCAGAGCAGATCCTGGAGCATTAGTTTAATGGGTTTGTGATGCTGACAAACCATGTGGCAGCTCATGCTAAGGTAACCAGGCCTCACTAGACATTGGCAAATGCATAGATGGAACCCAGTCTGGGTCACCTGTGTATCCGTATTGTTAAAATATATATTATAGTTATGAGAACATGTTTAGAGAGCATGAAATGCTTGTAAGATGCTGCATGCATTAATCTTACTTATAATATTTCTATGTCATGTTAAAAGGGGATGTTTAAGTGTTGTTCTGTAACTATAAAAATGGTTGTGAAGACTGTAAAACCGCACACACACCCAATTCCCAGTCAGGGGAAACACATTGCTAAGTGTGAAATACTATTTAACCACAAAAGGATTATCTCCTCCCCAACAAAGGAAGACACCAGACAAGCCATTAGGGAACATCAGTGGACAAAAATTATTGTTGATTGCTTCCCTCAGACCTCTTTACAAGCAAACAAGAACAATTCGTACAGTGGGAGGTACTGAGAGCCAGTGTTCCCTCTAATTTCCACCCCTGAGCAGAATGAATTCCCTGTGTGCATCAATGTGGTGTGTGAGGGCTCCAGCTGGGGGTGCAGGCTCTAGGGTGGGGCTAAGATTGAGAGGCTCATGGCTGGGACAGAGGTTTGGGGTGCAAGGGCTTTGGCTGGGGGTGCAAACTCTTGAGTGGATGAGGGTTTGAGGGTTTGGGGCTGCAGGAGTGGGCTGTAGGTTTGGGGAGACTCTCAGGGCTGCGGATAGGTGTGCAGGAGGGGTACAGTCTCTGGGCTTGCGGTGTGGGCTTTGGGGTGGGGCCACAGATGAGGGTTTTGGGGTGCAGGAGAGTGTTTAGGACACGGGGGGTTCAAGGTGAGGCAGCAGGTTGTGACTCTGGCTTGTCTAAGTGGCTCAATGCTGCAGATTTTGAGGAGGGGCCCCTTTTTCTTGGCCGCAGCAGCTCAGTGCCCCTCCTCTTTGTTCCCAGAAGCTTAGTGCAGGGGCTGGTGGGGAGGGGCTCCCCTCGGCAGGCTGCAGCAGCACTGGGGTTTGAGGAGAGATCTCTCCAGGATGTAGTCCTGAGCCCCTGTGTGGAGCTTAATGGGAAGATGCACAGCTTAGAGGACCTCAGCTGAGAGCTATTGAATCAAAATGGAAAACTCTATATTTCATGGAAACCACATCAAGCCAGGGCAGAGTCGTCCCCTCACCTCTTGTTCTAGCATGTATTCCCTTGAAGAGATTTATGCGCAAGCTCTTATCCCATCACAGTTTGAATTATGTGGGAAGGGAATACAAATTCCTGTCAAGAAGAAATTGGTATCTCTATGCAAATTGAACTCTGAGGGGTGGAGATTTCTAAACATCAGCAAGAGATCCTCAGATGTTGAGCATGAATTCGCCTAAACAGGGATATAAAGCTTTCATACTCTAGCAGCTACTATCACCTTTTGGAACCTAAGACTATAACTTGTGTACATGTATATTTACCTGCTTTAACTTGCCCAGGCCGGGTGGTGGAGAGGGGGTGGGGCCCACACTGGCCAACACTCCCTGGGCCAGAGAGGGAATGGGGGGGAGGGCACAGGCTGGCTCTGGTGGTGCTCTCTGGGCCTGAGCCGGGGGGGAGATGAAGAAGGGGTGGCCACACAGGTCAGCAAGGGGATCAAGCACAATGGATAGCCTAGAGGTACTCCTGGGGCAGGGGATGTGACATGGTGATGAAGCAGCATTTAACTCCCCCTTCAGCCCAGTCCTGTGGCCAAGGGCTATGGGGGAAGAAGTTTGAGGCAGGGGGACAGCTTACTTGGGCCAGTGGCTGGCAAGATGGCTAGCCCCGGCCCCTGTTGGCCTCTCTCTTCCTTGTGCAGCCCCCTTTGTGGTCATTCTGCAGTACAGCTGTCCTTCCAATTAGCCCCCTCCTTTCCCATGTTATAGAGAACAACTGAATTCCAGGCACTTCCCATTTTCTTGGCACAACCAAACCCTGCCCTTGCTTTAACTTAGGAGAAGTTGAAGCTGCATACCAAATTTGGTGGTCCTAGCCCTTCCCATTTAGGAGGAATTCTTGAACAAACAGACTCAGACAGACAGACAGACAGATAGATAATTGGCTACAAATGTTGTATTTGGTGAGAAATGTAGGGCACATTTGTGCTGGGGTAAGTCTCTGGTCCTTTGGTACTGGGAGTAATCTGAACATTAATGTTATTATTGGTGTGCGAGAGTTGATAGCATCTACCACAAAGGCAAACTTGCTTGGATGGCAAGCTAACCCCCTTGGGAACTGCCATCTGTGGCTCCATGTTGAAACTGTTGTAATGCTTGAAGAATTTGCACTTGGTACCTGAAATCCAATTATAGAGGACACAATGAGATTGGAGTCTGCCTGGTGGTTGACACTTCTGGCTGTGAGCCTCTCTGGACCGCTCATTGTGCTCAGTATGAAATGGCTAACACCCAGAGCATTTTGAAATAGCAGAAGTTTCACTGGTCACAAGGTGAAGTCCCATATAGATCTCAGGTAAGTAATTTATCACCATGTGTTTTCAGAACTCTAACAATGAATTATGAAAAACTTAAAAAACAACAAATAGTCTGGTAGCACCTTAAAGACTAACAAAACATGTAGCATGTATCATGAGCTTTTGTGGGCACAACTCACTTCTTCAGGAATAATTTATACATAAGAGGAAGAGTTTCAGGGGTCATAATGCATCCTTCCATGCAACCACAAGTGGGGACAGCACAACCTTCATCACACTGCACATAGGCATACCATGGTGCTCCTATTGTACCCACTGCTGCCTTCAACCAAGTTGTGGTCCAATTTCCTCTTTCCCATCTCCCAAGATTTATTCACAAGCTCTTCTCAGCTCCAGATTTGGAGGAGTTAGGAGCAAATTTGACACCCTTTTCTACCATTGCAATACTATTATGCTCTTAGGGCTGGTGGTTTTCCTTCAGCTATTAAGTCTGTCAGCTCAGCAGAGCATCTACTGAGATGATGGCTTGGATAGTCATTTGTACCATAAGCCCAATTCTTGCCATACTGGACATGGATTAATGTACCCCTATTACAAAACTTGTTAACTCGTTAAAAAGATACAAACCAGAGGAGGGCAGCCAGAGGAGGCCCATGGGTTCTAAGTGTGGCCCACAAGACTTTTTGTTTACCACTACCCACATGCAGGGTTGCCAGATTCTGCTGGTTTCCATCCACATATTTTTTTTCCTACTGGTATTACTAAAGTGCCATGCATGTAAAGCAAGAGCACGTAAGTGAGGTGTGGGCTGATCGCACACAATATTAACTGTGTGAGAGCTGTACACTCCCTCTACATCCAGTCAAAGCACTGCTACGGTTCTATCGACTTACCCTGTAAATTCTAGGTTTGCAAGCACAGTTAGCAAAATTACGCAGGAGCAGCCTGAGGCGGGCTGCGGCAGCTGGTGCCCCAGGCGGAATGCATGATTGGCGCACCCGCCTGCATGGCTGTCCATGGAGTGACGTCATCATCGGATGCCGTTGAAGGCGGTGCCCTAGACAACGGCCGAGTCAGCCTATACTCACAGGCCACCCCTGAAACTACGCTATCCCGAGAGACCATTTTGGTTACAACAATCTTGCAGCCTAGTGAGATAGAGGGCCACTTATGTGGCCCTCTCATTAGCTGAGGCTGCCTATTGCTCATATAAACCAAAACACTCATGATTTCCAGAGTCACTAGTACACCTTGATAGTATCATAATCTTAACCTTAATAGTTAGTGATACTTTGTCTTTCTAGTCTAATGCAGTGTACACATGCATTCTGACCTGTATATAAGGGAATCTAATAATAGCAATAGCCTCAAAGGCCAAAATAACAGTGAAAAATAGTTTCATTCTTACATAAGCACAATTATTCCTTACTTTAGGCACTAAGCTACACTCTCAGCTGATATCAATAAGAAAGAGAGCTCTTAGTACAGTCAAGTGATAGTATCCATTATGCTGAATTTCTGCCTGAGAGTAGTCCGTTTGAGAGCTTGCAAAAAGACTGAAAAATAATGCCAAGAGAAACTTTGGTACATTTAAGTACTTCCTTATACTGCAGGTAATGTAGAATGCCATATAATTTGTATGGATAACTGCTAACGAATACCCAAGTAGTCAACTATTACAAGGAGTGGTTAGTGCACCTTTCATCTTCTGTCAAGCAGAGTGGTGTGGGATAGGACCAGAAGGCAGCAATCAGCTCTCTCATTTCCTGACTCAGACAAAAAGGCACAAAGGTACCTGTCTAAGCTTGATAGATTTCTGATCAAAGGGCCTAAAGCTATCAGAAGCCACCCCGACTTAGCAGCCTGATTGCCCTTCAATGGCCTACCACCTTTGATGCAGGTATAGTCTAACTGCAGGTTCTATTTATGTAGGGAAAATATTGGGGTTGTAATGGAGAAAGGATGTGGATACCATTTCAGCACTGGCTAATCAGACTGAGGGAGGCAGTGAACACAGTCTGGTAAAATTATTAAGAAATCATTCTATAAACATCCTGGAACAAACGTCTTCTGAGGGGTTTTTTTCTCCTTCCCCAGAGGTAACAGGAATTTAGGCATGGTTCACTGTTAAATGTCAGCTCCAAACAAAATAAAAAAAATCAAATTTACCCTTGAAGCAGAGAGGATGAATTGCATTACTAGAAAGCAAGTGCATTTGGAAAATTTTACAAGCTATACTGTATAGTTCACAATTCAAATAAATGTTTGTGCAAAAAACTTGCAAATTTCACATTTTAGAAACCACAATGTTAAGATACATCAAGTAACAAAATTTAACATATATTTTAATCATTAAATTAAATTAAATTTTTCCCAAGGAATTGTTGTGATGGCACTGCATGCATTCTGTATTGCTATTTCTGTTACATGAGCCTACAGAGACACTTTAACTTCATCAAATACTTAAGGAGGAAGATAAAGGACTTTTTAGTGGTGTTTAGGTACTTTAAATGTCAGCTGAACTAAGAATGCAGCAAACCCATACATAAAACTATTATTAATATGACTACAAGGCTACTTTCAATAAAAACACTATATGATTTATCTATTTCATTGAAGTATATAATATACATAGACATAATATAATAATCAATACTTTCAATAATAAAGTGGGTCTCTGTTTTTCTGGGAAATAGTTCATGATTATTCAACTCTGAAGCCTATGTCACTATGTGCCTAGTGCTTTCTCCAAACAAACATCGCATACAGTACCTTTGAGGAGATTAAATAAAGGAAACATAAAATCAAACTCAGATCAAATTGCAATTAAAGAGTTGTGATGGCTGAGTGAATGGAATCATACCCTTATAGACTCATTTTCAGCAGCATCGTTAATGGGTTGACTTTGCAATTGTTTTATAATCTGAAGTATTACAATTACACTTTCATTTCCACCAAAATAAATCAATCTTCCTAAGAGGACATTAATCAGCAGCCCACATTCCAACCAGGTTGTGCAACAGTAGTGACCTGGCTACCATGTGGACCACTAAAGGGCATTCTGGAACACCTGTGGAAGAGTAAGGGGTTCTCCAAAATGTTTTGTTTGCACAATGCAAATACAAGAAGAATGCTTTTACAATTGCCTCAAAGCAGGCAGCATGGTGCTCCAGGTACCTACTGGTGAAAAGCACAGAACGAGCTAGCCTTAACACCCTGCTGCTAACGGGTACACAAGCTCCTGGGTACATAGCCAACCCAGCAAAGCCCAGCTCTTAAGGATGTCCTGTGCTATTAACAGTGCTTTGCAACGAAAGACCCATAGCATCTGGCCTGTGTCAGCTAACTCAGACTTGTGGTGCTTGGGTTGCAGGGCTATAAAATTGCTGAATAGATGTTTGAGCTCAGGCTGGAACTTGGGCTCCAGGATTCTCCCCCCTCACAGTTTACCCGTTCAGACACTGAAAGAGCATTTATGCTCCAGTTTCCCCTCATAGATGGCTTTCCTACATTGGTAACGTGATTTGGCCTTTTGGCCAACTCAAAGAATTTTCATCTTCGAGGCAGGAAAATAGGTGCCCAAAGCAAAAGCAATAATCTCCTAGGTCTCTCCAGGGTCTGCCTTGGTTTCTCAGTATAGAACAATTAAGGTGAGCTTCTTCTCACCTTAATCAGAAGGCCCAGCTTGGAACTCCTAAACAAGGACTGAACTCAACACTAGAACACCATCTCACTCCAGTACTGTGTTGCCCCAGCCTGTTTTTCATGCATCACCTCTCTCTAAGATCCTTCCTAGGCTTTTCCTCTCAAGGCTGAGTATTGGCCCAGCTCATTTTTCAGAGAGCTCCACACCAGGGTTGGTCTTCTGTCTTATACTGACAGAAGTAGTGACATTTGGAATACATATTGATTTTTTTAAAATAAACTCTTTTTAAAGAGTCCTTATTTGGGTCTCTGGTTATTTGTACAGATGATGAAAAAATACAAAAAGTCTATTAACTCTATATACAAACTAATACATGCATCTGAAAGACAAAATGCTTCCACCACCTTCTTTCCTTTTATGGAATCTTTACCTCCCTCTGGAGAGCCAAGAAGTTTTCAACACATAAATAAGATCATCCAGTGACACAATTCTTGTTTAGTCACTACCTACACCTACATTAAGGAGCCATCTGTCCTAATGGCTGGAGCCAATTCCCAGTAAGCCAATGGCAGTGTTTCCATTGACTTGAATGGGGGTTGGGTTGGTTTGTATTATTTTACTTTTGTCATTTGAAGTCAAGCAGTCAAAGGGACACCTTCCGTTTGAAAATCTAGGCATTTTTTAAAATATAAGTTAGAAATATAGTAGATATATCTACTGGTCCTGAGTCCTCTGCTAAGTTGTGTATTTTCAATTGCACCTTCTTATGTTTTAAGGTGTTCCCTTCCCTGTGGGATCTGCACAAAGAAAAGAGAAAAGTGATTAAATGGGTAAATTAAATGGATTATATATAAACTGATTTCAGATTCACAAAGTGGTCCAACTGGGAAAAACAATATTTTTCTAAAAATCAGTAGGTAACTAATCTCAGGTGAATTTTAATTTGACAGTACACCTTTTAATTCCTACAGAACAGTTGTGATTGTAGCCCCAAAGTAAAACCTGCCTTAACGATATAATACGTTTGGGAAAGACAAAGAGCCTAATTCTGATTTCACTAACCACCAGTTTTATGCTGTGTAACTCAGTTTGGCCATATTTACATTACAGATAAAATCAAACAGCTGTAATTGATCTTCCAGGATTCATGTCTAGCGAAGATACGCTAATTTGAACTGAGAGGGTGCTCCCGTCAATGCTGGTAATCCTGCTTCTGTGAGCAGTAAGGGAAGTTGAAGGGAGAATGTGCTCCCTTTGGCTTCTCGCAGAGTGGACAGCACCAAAATTCAAGTTAAGAGGTGCAACTTCAGCTTTATTAATTGGGTAGCTTAAGTCTAAGTATCTTAATTCGAATTTATCCCCTAAGGTAGACAAAGAGATTCAGTGGAGTTATTTCAGATTCAAACAAGATTAGAAAAAAGCCAGCTCCTTAATATCTAGCTTTTTGAAGGACATACAAAGTATGTTTCATCTCCCCTCAACTAGATATGCAACGTTAATTCAGTAACACATCCCGGAAGCTGTGCCAACCTTGCTGATGATTCTGGTGCACGAACAAAATAAATGTTTTGGCAAAAGGATTTAGAAACTGGAAACTGAAGTTGCTGGGCTCTGTCCAACTGAAAACATCTGTGGTCTTCAAGGCCATGCAAGGCTCTGAAGACTACAGATGCTGTCTGTGCAGCGAGCCAAATATTCAGGAAGCAGGTTGCCCTGAAGTGTAAGGTCAAATAGAAATGCCTCTGTGTGTGGTACAGAAAGTCTGAATAGCTGCTAACGAAATGATAGCTTATGTAACTTATTTATTACAGTACTGCTTATGTACCCCAACTGAAGTATAGGAGTTTTTGTATCGCCACTGTACAAGTCACATAGTAATGTACCTTAACTACTTACATGGTCTCCTTTTTTAATATAGCATCTAAGCACTTCACAATCTTTAGTTTACTTTTCCTCCAGTCACCATGTGAAATAAGACATTACTATTATCCTCTTTCCTTTGGAATATGAGGCAGAGACATTCTGTGACTTGCCTGAAGTTACACAGGAAGTGTGCGATAGAATAGATAATTGAACTGAAGACTCCTAGGTAGAGATGGGCAAAAAATGTTTTCCCCATCCCATGTAAGTTTAAGATTAAAAATATTTTCCTGTTCCACACTGGGACAAGACCTTTCAAAAATAACAGCAAGAGCCCCATGCCAGGAGATGGGGATACTAATGCAGACTCCAGACACAAACCTGGGTTTCTAACATGTCAGTCACATATGCTAATCACTGGAAACAAACACATGCCCTATGTAAAGGCTCAGCTCTGAGGAATCAGCATTTTCCAACAACTCTGCACCCAAGTTCTAGGCTACCAGCCTAACCCTGGCCCATCCTTTCATTCAGAGCTCAGTATGGATAAGGTAACAGAAGCAAAAAGACATGAAATAGTTGGGCTAAGGTGACCCAGAAGATCTTTAATTAGTAAAACCACATTAGCTCATGGCCCTCTCATCTACAAGTTCTGTGTGCGGTAGTAGATAGATCTCTTTTTCTCAAATTCCCCAAACAAGGTATCACAGTATGCAGGAGTTACTGGCGCCATAGTTCTTCTTTCAGGATTATGTTGGACTCTTGCTATAGAGATGTATTTAGAGGGGTTTTTAGGATGCTCCACAGAATAGTAACTTCTTCAGAGCAAATAGGGAACAAGTCCCAGGAGGACTGCTGAGTCATACAATACATTGGCTTGTGCGCTACAGGAGGCATGTGCTAATCAGGAGAGATTAAAGAGGTTATATTCTAATGCATGTGAGGCTCTCTGAATATGGACCTCCTGCACACCTGCACAAGACAAGCAGCTATTTTGCCCACTGTATATCACATAACCATTCCCAGAGCTGAAGAGGATTTCTACCCCTCATTCAGGTAAGATTTTGCTTTAATACGTAACCTCCAAAATGCAGAGCTGTTTTGTGAGTGGAATCTTACAGGTTCTTGCCTAGTGTCTTCAACAAAATCTGATTGCCAAAAAAAAGCACATTTTTAACTAAAAAAGTTTTCTAGAAAGAGAATTGGACAGGTAAATTTTATCATAAATAGAAATGATCTTGCAAGGATAATCTGGGCCAAATGAACCAACTAAAGGAAGCAAGAATAGTCAATAGTCCTTTAATTACCAATCTATATCTTTACAGGGCTCATGGGGCCGAGGGAAACTAGTGAGAAGTTTAATTATGTGAATGTTAACAGTTTAAAAGCTTTGTCAAAAACAAAATAACTTTCTTGAATTCCTTCAAACTATACCTCCCTACCCCACATTTCTAAGTAGTCACACCAACTTCAAGATGTGTTTAGCTATTCGTTTGATACTTATCATTTGAATATCTGAGTTGCTATATTAACTTTGAGTTTCTCATTTAGAAAAGAAGCTAAAATGTCCTCTATTTAATTCAAAATAATATTTACTACATGCTGGAAATGCAGTTACTTTGTGATAGTGATTATAATTGCTCTTATAATTGATTCCTACAGTTGAAATACACTTGGTGCTACAAGAGATCTAGATCAACAAGTCCTGAAACATCCTTATAACTGCAATATTGTGCACCTAGTACATTTTAAACCTTTATTCTACTATATGATCAATATATGAACAGAATTTATACATTCTTCATCCTCCTTTGGATCAAGACTGAACATCACACTCAGAATCCTTTCACTTACAGGTACCACATGTTACATCAGTATATAATGATTTTGTATTTCTAGCACTAATCATCCTAAAGGATCCCAGTGCTCCTCTCAGACTGATACAAAAAAGAAATGAATTCCTCTTGTGCAAGTGATACATATAGTGGACTGTCACTAAAGGGAACATAATTGGGACCCAGTGCAAAACTTAAATCTAACTGCTTCAATGAACGAGGGAAGAAAAGGTCTTGCAGGATAAGCTTCTGTGTAAGCTGTACACAAGAGGGAAGTACTATTATCTCACATTAATAACTGAAGTTCTCACAATGATTGAACATTTTAGAATCTCTCCCTCTCACACAAACCACTGTATTCCTCCAGGGCATTAATTTTAAGACTCTGCTTATCCTTGATGACTGAAATTGTGATATTTGTGCAGATAGTTTAGTTTGATTCCTGGTTCACATAGGCTCGAGTCTCTCTCTGCTCTTCATTATTTGTTTGTAACATCAGACGTACTAAGGAATCCTGTGCCTTCAAAAGAATAGAGTTTGAAGTGCTATACATTCACCATTTAAAACCATCTGTCTTATTCCAAATTCCCCTTTGATTTGATTGACAATAGAATATGACCCTTTCCAAAGAGATAAATCACTGCCAAGTTAACACTGACAAGATGTCCTGCCACCCAGAAGTTGCAGGGGTGAATTAAAACCTCCTGAAATGGCTTCGCTTCTTCCAAGACCTAAGTTAGAAGGCTATTGTAGAAATGATTCCTAAATATCCAGAGTCCTCATCTACTGAATCCCACAAGGTTCACTTGTCTCCATATGATCCAAAATATCTATAGAAAGCTAAAGATAAAACATAAATAAAGTGTTGAAATGGAGCAACAAAAATTGTAGAACAAGCAGAATTGTATGTGTACCTAGGAAGCTTGATTCATGCTGATGATTCCATCAAGGATGATGTTAAAAGGAGATCTCATAGCAACAACTGATGCAAAGAATTTTCATACCAAACTGAAAAAGCAATCCAATTAAATAACTAACCATATTAGTCTCTGGTATGGAAACAGCCACATTAAATGAGACAGGCATCACAAGCTGAAGATAATAAAGATCAGCAGTTTTTGAAATACAGCAGGTGTAAAGTAGAATGATTTTAAGAAAAATGAAGTTAGAATAGTAGGATGTAAAGTCAGGATATGTGATTATCTATCACTGACGGGATTATGATAAGGGGCTACTTCAGAAGACAAACAGATGATAGGATGATAGATAAAGTAATGCAAACACAACCAAGTTCAGTCTGACCTAAAGACCAACCATGAACCACCAACAAGATAGCAAGACAGGATACAGAGAGACATGACTAGTGTAGGCTTAATGGAGGAAGAAGCCTTGGACAGAAATGAATGGCCATGTTGTACAGCTCTGTGTCTGCAAAGATGCTCTGGGAAGAATAGGAACCTGTTGAACAATATGGGCTGAAGTACTGGAGTAATTCTGAGAGCACATTTCATTTCTTTTGCATCAAACAAATAGTACCAGCACCCAAATTTCTCAAGGCCTACCCAGACATATGCAGGTTTTCAGCCATAGGGCCTTTGGAATCCCTCAGTGCCCCTGAATGTTCAAGTATAGGTTTAAATTCTCTTAACCGGGATTCTCTGGTCTGTCAACATCCATGATCTGGCATAGATGTTGCAGGACCAGAGAGTCCCAGTGGAGGGCCAGTGGAAAGGATCCCTGGGGAGCCGGTGGGGTAATGGGCTGCCCGCAGCGAGCTGACGACAGGGCCGCACAGTGTGTGGCAGCAGGGATGCCCAGCAGGATTGGGAGACCTGAAGCCTGGCTTCCCAGTGGGGCTGAGAGCCACAGTAGCTCGGTGGGGCAGAGAGCCGTGGTGCGCCGCTGCCCCATGGGTCCCAGAGCCATGGCAGCAATGGCTGCCCAGTTGGGTCGACAGAACAGCGGGGCCAGCAGGAAGTGGGGAGCCAGCTGGGAGGCCAGCAGGGCTGGACCAGGGGGGCTGGTGAAACAGTCCAGAAATGACCTCTTCTGGTCTGGCAAAATCCCTCATCTGGGACCAGTCAGCTCCGAAGGTGCTGGAGCAGGGAGGTCCAACCTGTAGTCATGTAATCAAATAACCAAAGACAATCATTCTTACCTTGCCAGAAGATTGTCCAAGAGGATGAGACACACAGATCTGGCTACAATTATCCATGAACTTGTGGCTTCAAGGTTTGGGTTCAAAAAAGAGCTAGATAGATTCATGGAGGTTAGGTCCATCAATGGCTATTAGCCAGGATGGGTAGGAATAGTATCCCTAGCCTCTGTTTCTCTGGAAGTGGGTGACAGGGGAGGGATCACGTGAGGATTACCTGTTGTGATCCCTCCCTTTGGGACATCTGACATTGTCCATTGTCAGCAGACAGGATACTGGGCTAGATGGACCTTTGGTCTGACCCAGTACGGCTGTTCTTATGTTCTTATGATTGTTTCAACTCACAAATAGGAACATAACCAAACACCCTGAAAAGACTTCAGCTGGTACAAAATGCAGCAGCCCATACACTTAGCAACACATTGAGTTATGAACATCTCTCCAGTGTTCTGCTGTTTCCCTTTTGATATAGATTCTAATTCAAGGTTTCTGTCATGATATTCAGAGCCATCCACAGGTTTCTATGAACGTAGACAGATAGCACAACACCAAAATGCAATCATACATGGGATGAAATGTAGCATCAGTTTTAGACAGCTACAGCAACACTACAGGAAAGATGAAAGATACTTACAAGTTCATAATTAAAGACTGTCTAGGTTCATCTGCAAAACACAAGCCACAGAGCCTCATCCAGCAATTCTTACATCAAACCAAAAAAATCAAATGGGTATTTATGGAAGGAGGCTCAATGAAATGGAATTTGGCCAAGATATTGTGGACTAATGCCCTGCTCTTTCAAAAGGTATCATAGAATCATAAATAATCACAAGTGATTAGAACCTCACTTTCACAGCTCATCAAGAAAGTGGAGTACAGAAGTCATAAGAACATCTGAACTAAATCAGACTTATATTACACAACTCTCTTTATACTTTAAGTTACTTTTCTTTGATATTACTCATTGCTGCAGTTTATTATTCTATTATTTCTTCCTTAGCTCTATTATTTTAGTACCATTTTATAAGAAACTATTATGAAGTATGTCTAAAATTTTATTCTTCAATTGATGATTAAAGTGTCTTTATAGTTCTGTTTGGCAAAGCTGACTGCCTCTACCAGCTCTTTTAAGATCAGAGTGAATAAAAATGCCTCCCAGCTTCTGTGTTTTAGAAGTCTCTTCAAATCAGAGGGGAGGGGTGCTTTTTAAACTTTCTGTATTGTGGCTGTTGGATAAAGTCTGTCTCTAGTATATACTGTGGATTTTAAAATTCCAATTTCAAACTTGTTTTATATTATTTTATATTCTTAAGGCCAACAATTTCTTTTTCTCTTAAATCAGCAGGATTATTTAAAAGTCTGGCAGTGTAACATGCCCATTGTGACTCCTTAAACTGGTTGAAGGTCGCTATGACATGAATTTCTTCTTCCAGTACTGGAATCTAATGGTGTCTCAGATTCCCTTTTTTTCTTAAATAGTGAAACAATTTGTCTTTTGGCCAAATTAAAATTAAAAGTTCACCACTTCTGGGGTAACCAAGATTCCAAGTTAATGTAAACACAGGTCCTTTTCTCACACCGGACAATATCCCTTTACCACAGTCTATATAGTCCAAAGGAGGCTGCCTCTGGAATTTCCAGTCAGGAGCTGAAAAGTAAAGTAAGCACACACCTGTTGCCCATGAGGCTAGCCTACTAGCTTGCTATGTAGCATGAATGTATTTTCTTCATTGATTTGATTGATTATATTGTTATTTTCTTGGGGGGAGAGTTGATTATGCTGAATTGGAGTATAAATGTGACAATATTTGGCTGTAATGCAAGGAATCTACTTATGCAGGAGCATAATCCTGTTTGATTAGCTAGAACAAATTAGCATTCATGTTTGTAATATTTAGCATAGATATATGGCCTACTGGTTACCCCTTTTGACTTTGGGCACTGAATGGAGAACCAAACAGACAACTGAATGTGTTTGCCATGGGTCTGAAACAGACCAGTAACCACAAGGTCCATGACACAACAGGGAAGTAATCATAGAATCCTAGGGCTGGAAGAGACCTCAGGATGATTTAGGCCAAAGGTAATGGTTTCTGGGATGAGATAATCAATATTAATAAATATGAATCGATGCCATAACATGTTGGCCTATCAAGTAAGTGTAACCCAAAGATTTATTTGTGTGAGGAATTATTTGGGCATGCTAGGATGGGCCCTGATCAGGGCAATGCTAGGATCCTATAAGGGAGCAAACAGCCATGCAGAGGGGCCATTGCTCTGTCTTCTGTTAAGCTACAAACTCCACATAGTTTAGCTACTTGACATGTGAAGCTAATCTCTACCAACTTGGAGAGCCTGGACCATTGAATTCATTGGGGATGCTAGAAAAGAGGCTGGTCCTTTGTCTCCCACTTCTAGGTCTCTAAGGAAGGGTATGAATATGCTAATTTAAATAATCTTTTAGAATAGAGACGTTACCACCAGCAACCGTTGAATTGTGTTATTTCTGACTATTTTATATCTTAAGTATTCTTTCATTTGTTTTAATAAAGATCTCAACATTTTAATATTGCCCTCAGTAGAAGTGTCCTTGTCACACACCCTGAGGGTCCACTCATGGCATTGAACTCTGAGTTCTCTAATCCTGTAGCCTGAATTCAAACAAGAACCTAAATATATTCTGATCAGATCATTGGTGATCTGTAACAAACTAGCCCCATAAATTCAGGTCAACACCCCAGGCTTCATGCCTATACCCCTTTTGTTATTCCAGCAGGTGAAAACAGGAGGACATTAATC
The DNA here is from genome assembly GCA_019425775.1 of Rafetus swinhoei. Classification (NCBI taxonomy): domain Eukaryota; kingdom Metazoa; phylum Chordata; order Testudines; family Trionychidae; genus Rafetus; species Rafetus swinhoei. The sequence goes on from CM033440.1 coordinate 33,183,578, forward strand.
ATGTAAGGTTTACAAGGTCTTTTTTACTCGATTCAACCACTTCTTAAGGTTCCTTTTCCTTGTCCTTCACAAGTCTCTTTGTAGCTTTTTCAACTAGAATTGCCACTCTACAGCTTGTATTTTTCCTGCTCAACACGTGCGGCCTTCCTCTGCCCATTATGACTGAGAACAGTATTTTCTGGCCCTGTTTCTCAGCATACAGTCCCTAGGCCTTTTGTGAACTACACATCCCTGAATTTCCGTGTTCAGTTCTGAGTTGGGTCTAGGACAACACTTGGCCAATAATCTTATGTAAAGGACCAGAAACCTGGCTCCTAATCCACAGATCTTCCACACCCATACATGCAGAGGTGCCATTGATTTCAAAGGCTAGATAATGATGGAAACACTGAAAGATCAGATATAGATCCACTGCCATACAAGTGTCCTTAAAGTCACTAAAAAGTACATGCTATTAACATAGCAGGACAAAATAACATTTCAAATATATAGATAACTAGGGGGTTGCGCCCCCTGCTCACTACACTCACCAACCCTCTCTCTCTGGGGCAGGTGTCTGGCTAGGGAGAGGGTGCAGGAGCAGGCTGGGGGTCTCGGTGGAAGGGATGAGTGAGCAGGCTGGGGGTGTGAGGTCTCAGCAGGATGGTATGTGAGTGGTCTTAGTGAGGGGGTCTGTCAGGGTGCTGTGGTGTGGGGAAAGGGGGAGGCCATGTGGGTCACGGCTCCCCCCACAGAGCACAGGGGAGAGGAGAGGGGGGACGGAGGGAGGAGGCAGGGCTGCTGAGGGAGGAGGGGCGGCAGGACACAGAGTGAAGTGTTGACATCACTCTGTCATCCCGCAGGAAATGTTTTTTTATACATTCTGGGTATGTCTCCACTAGCCCCCTAGATCGATCTAGGGAGGCTAATGAGCGACGGAATTGCAAATCAAGCCGGGATTTAAATATCCCGGCAGTTGCATGTTCCTAACGATCGCCATTTTAGAAATTGACTAGTCGAGTAACTGCCGCATCTACACGGCGGTGGCGGGATTCGATTTAAAGCCTAACTCAAATTAGCTGGTATTCCTCCTGCAATGAGGTTTTACCAGCTAATTCGAATTAGGGCTTTAAATCGAATCATTCACTACGTGTAGACGCGAGCAGTTACTTTGGGCTAGTCAATTTCTAAAATGGCGACGGTTAGAACATGCAAATCAAGTGCGGGATATTTAAATCGAGCTTGATTTGCAATTCCGGTCGCCCTCATTAGCCTCCCTAGATCGATCTAGGGGGCTAGTGTAGACGTACTCATAGAGAGATAATTTGAACTGGTCCAATATCATGAAAATACCACCAATATTGATCAGATTATTTGACAAACCACTTATTTGTCCATGTGATCAAATAATTTTCTGTATTCCATTCGCTATCATAAAAATGCATGTGAAAATGGAGATGCCACTGGGTCAAAAGGTGTTCAACAGAAAATAAATGGAAACATAATAAATAGCCCAATGGCACAAGACAACATGCCTAAAGAATGCTAGAGATTGAACAAAATGAATGACTGTGCTCTGTATATTCAACATTTTATTGTTAAGTTAGAATTTGTATTTCTGGTGTAAAATGTGCTCCAAGAATCTTCATAGTAAGGGCAGTTCATGTCCTTCTGTACTATTTTATATGGCAACATGCTATGGAGGATGCATCTACACTGCACCTTAGGTCGAAATAAGATACACAACTTGAGCAATACAAATTGCATATCTTACTTCAATGTTATTTTGAAATAGCTTATTTTGAAATTTGGCGCTGTCTACACAGCACTTATTTCAAAATAAATTGCTATTCCGAAACATCCTTTACTCCTCGTGGAATGAGGTTTGCAGGGACGTCAGAATAGCAAGCCTGTTATATTACAAAATAACGGGCATGCTCAAAAGATACGGAATAGCTATTAGCGCTGCAGTACAAATGTAGCCAGAGAAAGTAGTTCTAAGAAAAGCCCCTCACCCAACTGTGAGGATGGAATTCACCACCCCATGGCAGGAGAGTCAAGTCCCATTCCCAAGCTTCCTAGATACCAGCAAGCCAGAAATTTTCATATGGGTGCTTGATGCCAACTCTGGAGAACAGGCACTCTCTCTTCTCTGTGGCAGTTCAGCTCCACTGGAGCCGCTGTATTAAGCATGGCTATATTGGGAGTGTGACTGCGCACATGGGGGTCGGTCCGGAGCCCCGGGTCCCTTGTCCCCCAGTTCTGGGCATTACGCCCTCCTATGTCCCACCAGCCAGTTCCTTGGCGGTTGATAGGGTCAGCTGTCTCTAGCCAGAGGCCTCTTACATTGCTTCTCTCTACGGGAGAGAGGAGAGAGGGGGGCCCGGGCCCGCCCACACTCGCGGGCCCCAGCCCAGGGCCCTAAGGACTTGGACCTTGCTGCGGTCCAAATCCGGCTGGCGGGGCTGCCCGCCTAAACTCGCCAGCCCACGGGCTAGGATCACCGCCCTGCCCTGGGCTACTTCCTCTCTCCTCCCCCTCCAGGTGTCTCTTATTAGGGCTCGCTACCTCCCTGCCATGAGCCAGCTCAGCACTTCCCCTGCCGCTCTGAGGGGACTTCACTGAACGCCCTTTTTTCCCGGCGTCGGTGTCCCCCGCGGTCCTTCCCCTTTCCTCCGGCCTGGGCGGCTTTTAAATCCCCCGCCGCTCCCAGCGCCAGGCAGGACATCACTGGCGTAGCCCCGCCCCTCCCACGCCAACGTGATGTGGGGCCGTCCCCTCCACCTCCTTACGGCAGGGCCAGCGATCCTCAGCCATGCCACAGCCCCGGAGCATCTGGCCAGTAAGGGCTCCTCCGCAGTGCCAGCAGGGCGCTTGCCTCGGGGGGTCCAGTGTGGGGTCGCGGGACCCCGTCACAGGGAGGAAGGAATATTAGAGTCCAGATGGGACCACTCCTGTGCCCACAGTACCTTCTAGATCTCAGAATTTCACAAGATACTACTACTCCAGGGAAACTAGGTCATAGGTTGCGCCTCCCCGCACCCTCCCGCCCACCCCACCCCCTGCATGTGGCCAAGGGGAACAGCTGCAGAAAAGCTATTCAGAGACTCCAGCCAGAAGGAACAAGTGAAGAGGTATGCAGTGCAGGGACCTTTGGCCATTCAGTGACCTTCACTGTTTTGACTGGGCTTTCTCTGCCCTGTGCTGAGTGGCTATTCGCTCCATCCTTCTCCCTTCCCCTGCAGCAGTCTCTTCACCTTTTTAACCCTCCTGTGCCCTGTACCCTCTTCTCCTCTGCCCGACACTTCCACTGACCCTTTCCTAACCAAAACACATACACACAAATGCAGTCACACACACAGAAAAATCATTGACATGCAGTCGCCTTGATGACTGTATTTGTGCACTCTACCCCTTCTCCCATCTTGTGTCTCTCTTGTGTTTAGATTATAAGCTCTCTAAGAGCAAGGACAGTACTATTCAGTGCATGTATACAGTCTAGCACCACAGAGCCCCTTTTTTGTTTGGCCATTAGTCACTACCCTAATAACAAATTATAAAAATAAAATAATAATGCCTCAGCTGGCTCTGGATATCCTGGGTTCTGCAGAAAAGAGTTTCACATTGTATCTATGTATTTTGAGGAGTCTCTGGCTCAGTAATGGAGAAAATAAGTCACAACATCATCCCTATTCTTCCTAAGTCTGGCTTCAGTGCTGTGCTCCCCTGGATCTAGTTCCTGTCTCCACTTCCACCTTCTACAAAGACCCCAGCCCAAAAGTCTGTACCTAGTCCTAGATAAGGAGGATACAGCCCTAAAAGCAGCTGATTATCTTGCTTCTTCCACCAGGGGACAGTGTAGAAGGTCTACACTGTATCTTGATTTCAGGGGCAAGAACTACCTAAGGATTATTAGGTTTTAATGGAATATTTCAGCAGCACAAAACCAAAAGGCTTCTGCCTCTAAATTTTTCCATGGCACTGAGCCATTTCCTTCATCCTGACTCCTGTAAACATATTCTTTCCAGAAGTGTCAGCCAAATAATGAGCACTCTCTTTTTAAATATGAGTCCCAGCTGGCTCACTGACTCAATTTTCTAACAGAAGACATTTCCCTAAGTTTTCTGAAGATTTAATCATATATTAACTTTCACCTCATTGTATTGTAGGAAAAAGCAAGAAATATGGTGGCTCCAGTTATGAACTCCCACCCAGAACTACCATGAAACTTGTCTTTAACACTCCCTTTAAAAAAAGCCAAGATTTATAGAATCATTAATTTGTACAAACTTATTATAGTAAAACTGTAAAGAATGTAATGAAATTATAGCACTATCTAATACACTAATATTTTCTACTTATTAATATTGCTATTACAGGAATATTTCTTTTACAATGACCAGAATGGAGTTACACTGAAGATAAATTTGGCCCATTATGTTCCTGACAGGCCAAAAGCTTTAAAAAAGCTTTTAGGATTGTTTAACCTTGGAAAGGAGACGATTAAGAAGGCCTAGTAAAAGTATACAAAATAATAAATTGTATTGAGAATGAGATCAGGAGCGCATACTACAACAAAGGGAAGTTCTTTGAAATTAAAAAAATAGGAAAGTCAAACTGATCAAAAGGAAAAATATTTTCATATACAGGTAACTGTAGAACTTATTGTTATTTTGCATCTTTTGAGAGCACCCGTTATTTCAAAATATAACGGGCTTGCTATTCCAATGTTCCTATAAACCTCATTCCATGAGGAGTAAGGGGTGTTTCAGAATAGAAATTTATTTAGAAATAAGTGCTGTGTAAACAGCGCCAAATTTCAAAATAAGCTATTTTGAAATAACATCAAAATAAGATACGCAATTTGTGTAGCTCAAATTGTGTATCTTATTTTCACCTATAGTGCAGTGTAGACACACCCAAATTGTGCACATGAAAGGAGGGTATAAAGATGGTATGTTTGTTGAGCACAATTCTATGTATGCATTAGATGTAATGGAGAAACCCTAGGTGTGTCTAGGTACATACAGTTTGTTCCTGCTTTGCTTAGATGTGTTAGATATTCAGCAAATGGAGTGGTATTTTGCTCATTGCAATCAACTTAATTAGTGACCCCTACCACCAACTATGTTTGTATTAAATGCAGGAATAGCTAAAATATGGTTAAAATTTTTTTGTAATTTTGTGCAAATTCAGAAAAGTAGGACTATGCTACATTTTTCCAAATGAAAGGACTTAGCAGAAAGAAACTTGCAAATGCAGGGGCTCAACTTTTCAGAGCTCTATGGAGGTAAGGAGTGAGAATGATTATTCTGTTCTGGAGGCTATATGGCTTCCCTTTCTTGGGCTAGTTTGACCTGTTCCCCTCCCCCCGTCTACTCCAGTGTTCAAAGAACCGAGATAAATAGGCATCATAAAGTGCCTCTTTTCTTATGCTAATTGTGTTGGTGGTGTATTTTTCTACTCTGCATGCTAAGAGTTGAAATCACTGGGAGCCAAGAAGTGGATGGCAGCAAATGGTGACTGAGAGCCAACAGGTAGGTGGCGGAGCAGTGTGACAAGCGACCAGAATAGTGGTGGTGGCATGATGAATGGCCACTAGAGTGGCAGCAGCATGATGAGCAACCAGCAGGATAGTGTTGGAGAGGCATAATGAGCGGCCAGCAGGATGGTGGCAGAGTGGTGAAATGAATGGCCAGCAGGGCAGCGCCAGAAAGCAGCGAGCAGGCAGATGGCGAGTGTAACCAGAAGAGTAAATAAGAGGCCTCTTTACCTTCCCCCACTCAGGATGGGAGGTGAACTCTGAGGATGCACCTCTGAACTATGGGTCTGCCCTGACCAAGGGCAGCGACTGTGAGTAGGGTACAGAGAAGGGTTGGGCATGTGAAGGGGACATTCGGATTGCTGGACTTAAGAAACTGAGAGGACAGGGACATTGCCCAACTTACTTGGTGTGGGACTTTTACTTATAGTTTTGTTTATGAATTGGATTTGTGGTGTTTTCCTAAATTAATGGAAAGTTACATCCCCCCCTTTTTATTAAAAGTTTCTTTTCTATACTCAGACAATAATGATAAATAATTAAAGCAATTTATGAGGCAATTCATAAACATTTGACAATCTGGATTTGACCCCTGGGCTGTCTACTGCCTATCCCTGTTTAAGTTTATAAAATACTCCTTGAATGCATGGCCACCCTCCAGTGGCTGGCCCTGCTGAACTTGAGTCTTTTTGCTAACAACTTGCAAAATTACTCCTTTAATCCAAATGATAGGGGCTTATTTGCCCAGGAATACAGTTCTCCCAATGATGGGCACATGTACCCAATACAGGAGAAAAGTATCTCTGTGTTCCATCCCTGGTAAATCTATATGTGTGCATTCATAGGTAGACATATACTTAGAGATTATGACTGGCACAACTGCAAAACAAATATGTTGATAGTTCAATACTTTGCAGTAGTCTTTCAAATTGCATTCGTGCTTACAAGAAAGTAAATAATGTTTAGTTGAATTTGTCTTTTTTATATACTTATATCATACATTCTTTATAAAACTATATGCCGGGGTTTCATATATACTTCTTAAAACAAAGCCAACATTTATATATGGGAGGATGTAATTCTCAAATTTGAAAATTAGATACTAAAGATCAAGAAAACAGATTTTGTTGAAAGTACTAACTTATAGTCCACCTCCACCCCAATTTTATTTCAGACTATTTTTCCTACTGAAATAGGAACAGATCATTAGAAATTCATCTGTTTTACTCAAGGGATCCTTTGATTCATACAGAAAGAAGAATAAAGGACTTGACTTTAATACAACAAGGCTGTGAAGGTTTTTTTTTTAGCAAACTATAAAGATTTGACACAGCGTGACCCTTCTTACCATTAAAGTGAGAGAATAGATTTCCCATAATTCCACATTACCTCCTCTGTCCAAAACAAAACTGATCCAACCAAAGAGCCTTGGGTTATGCTTACTTTCTTCCCTATGGTTAACAAAAAAAACTCCTACATGCCCAAAGGGGGAAAAAAAGCTTTTGTTCTCTGTGAAGTCTTTTCAGTAACACAAAATTTTCTCCTTAGATGTTATGACCCCTTGTTAATGCTGAAGCTGGCAGGAAGGATTTCATTTGATTCTTAGTGGTTCAGTATCTCTAAAGGAAGCTGATTTACTTAAAGAATAACTGTACAGAAATGCTGACAAAGATGCACTGAGTAGACATCCTTAAGGAAAGAAAACATTTTATGCTAATTCTTCTCTTCAGTGTTTCTTATATAATATGTGTCTGAGGCAATGCTGGTCTGAATTCCGTATGCACAACTTAGAGAAAACACCTATTGTAGACAATGTGAATATCCACCGCTCTTTCATGAGCAATCAGTGATATGGCAGGCAGCAGAGCTCTGGGAGCATGTTGAGAGGCCAGTGTTACATATGAATGCTCTAGGATGTCCAAGAGTATGTCTACACTGCAGTGTTATTTCAGAATAGTGTCAGTTATTTCAAAATAAAGTAGTGCGCGTCTACACAGCAAGCCCATTATTTTGAAATAAATTCAAATAAATGGGCTTCTAACTCCAACTTCTATAATCCTCATTGTAATACTGTAATACTCATTGATACTGTAATACTCATCTGTAATACTCATTGAGCAGTAAGAGAAGTCACAGAATCATAGAATCATAGAATACTAGGACTGGAAGGGACCTCGAGAGGTCATCGAGTCCAGTCCCCTGCCCTCATGGCAGGACCAAATACTGTCTAGACCATCCCTGATAGACATTTATCTAACCTACTCTTAAATATCTCCACAGATGGGGATTCCACAACCTCCCAGGGCAATTTATTCCAGTGTTTGACTACCCTGACAGTTAGGAACTTTTTCCTAATGTCCAACCTAAACCGCCCTTGCTGCAGTTTAAGCCCATTGCTTCTTGTTCTATCCTCAGAGGCCAAGATGAACAAGTTTTCTCCCTCCTCCTTATGACACCCTTTTAGATACCTTGAAAAGGCTATCATGTTCCCCCTCAATCTTCTCTTTTCTAAACTAAACAAACCCAATTCTTTCAGCCTTCCTTCACAGGTCATGTTTTCTAGACTTTTAATCATTCTTGTTGCTCTTCTCTGGACCCTCTCCAATTTTTCCACATCTTTCTTGAAATACGGTGCCCAGAACTAGACACAATACTCCAACTGAGGCCTAACCAGCGCAGAGTAGAGCAGAAGAATGACTTCTTGTGTCTTGCTCACAACACACCTGTTAATGCATCCCAGAATCGTGTTTGCTTTTTTTGCAACAGCATCACACTGGTGACTCATATTCAGCTTGTGGTCCACTATAACCCCAAGATCCCTTTCTGCCATACTCCTTCCTAGACAGTCGCTTCCCATTCTGTATGTGTGAAACTGATTGTTCCTTCCTAAGTGAAGCACTTTGCATTTGTCTTTATTAAATTTCATCCTGTTTACCTCAGACCATTTCTCCAATTTGTCCAGATCATTTTGAATTATGACCCTACCCTCCAGAGCAGTCGCAACCCCTCCCAGCTTGGTATCATCTGCAAACTTAATAAGTGTACTTTCTATGCCAATATCTAAATCGTTGATGAGGATATTGAACAGAGCTGGTCACAAAACAGACCCCTGCGGAACCCCACTTGTTATACCTTTCCAGCAGGATTGTGAACCATTAATAACTACTCTCTGAGTACAGTTATCCAGCCAGTTATGCACCCACCTTATAGTAGCCCCATCTAAGTTGTATTTGCCTAGTTTATTGGTAAGAATATCATGCGACACCGTATCAAAAGCCTTACTAAAGTCTAGGTATACCACATCTACCGCTTCTCCCTTATCCACAAGACTCATTATCCTATCAAAGAAAGCTATCAGATTGGTTTGACATGATTTGTTCTTTACAAATCTATGCTGGCTGTTCCCTATCACCTTGCCACCTTCCAAGTGTTTACAGATGATTTCCTTAATTACTTGCTCCATTATCTTCCCTGGCACAGAAGTTTAGCTAACTGGTCTGTAGTTTCCTGGGTTGTTCTTATTTCCCTTTTTATAAATGGGCACTATATTTGCCCTTTTCCAGTCTTCTGGAATCTCTCCTGTCTCCCATGATTTTCCAAAGATGATAGCTAGAGGCTCAGACACCTCCTCTATCAGCTCCTTGAGTATTCTAGGATACATTTCATCAGGCCCTGGTGACTTGCAGGCATCTAACTTTTTTAGGTGATTTTTTACTAGTTCTTTTTTTATTTTATCTTCTAAACCTACCCCCTTCCCACTAGCATTCACTATCTTAGGCATTCCTTCAGACTTCTCGGTGAAGACCGAAACAAAGAAGTCATTAAGCATCTCTGCCATTTCCAAGTTTCCTGTTACTGTTTCTCCTCTTCACTGACCAGTGGGCCTACCTCTTGCTTCTAATGTATTTATAAAAAGTCTTCTTGTTTTCCTTTATTCCTGTAGCTAGTTTGAGCTCATTTTGTGCCTTTGCCTTTCTAATCTTGCCCCTGCATTCCTGTGCTGTTTGCCTATATTCATCCTTTGTAATTTGTCCTACTTTCCTTTTTTTATATGATTCCTTTTTTATTTTTAGATCATGCAAGATCTTGTGGTTAAGCCAAGGCAGTCTTTTGCCATATTTTCTATCTTTCCGACACAGTGGAATAGCTTCCTTCTGGGCCCTTAATAATGTCCCTTTGAAAAACTGCCAACTCTCCTCAGTTGTTTTTCCCCTCAGTCTTGATTCCCATGGGACCTTACCTATCAGCTCTCGGAGCTGACCAAAATCTGCCTTCCTGAAATCCATTGTCTCTATTTTGCTGTTCTCCCTTCTACCCTTCCTTAGAATTGTGAACTCTATGATTTCATGATCACTTTCACCCAAGCTGCCTTCCACTTTCAAATTCTTAACCAGTTCCTCCCTATTTGTTAGGATCAAATCTAGAACAGCTTTCCCCCGGTAGCTTTTTCAACCTTCTGAAATAAAAAGTTGTCTTCAGTGCAGTCCAAGAACTTATTGGATAGTCTGTGCCTCGCTGTGTTATTTTCCCAACATATATCTGGATAGTTGAAGTCCCCCATCACCACCAAATCTTGGGCTTTGGATGATATTGTTAGTTGTTTAAAAAAAGCCTCATCCACTTCTTCCACCTGGGTAGGTGGCCTGTAGTAGACTCCTAGCATGACATCATCCTTGTTTTTAACCCCTTTTAACCTAACCCAGAGACTCTCAACACTTCCGTCTCCTATGTCCATCTCCACCTCACTCTAAGTGTGTTCATTTTTAATATATAAGGCAATACCTTCTCCCTTTTTCCCCTGTCTATCTTTCCTGAGCAAGCTGTACCCTTCCATACAAACATTCCAATCATGTGTATTATCCCACCAAGTTTCTGTGATGCCAACGTCGTAATTGTACTTATTTATTAACACTTCAAGTTCTTCCTGCTTATTACCCATACTTCTCGCATTTGTATATAGGCATCTAAGACACTGATTTGATCTTGCCTCCCAGTTTTGCCCTGACCCTCCTTTCTCTCTGCCATTATAGCCCACGCTCCCTCCCATTTCCAACCCATCTCCCAGGTCTCCATGTTCTCCACTTACCCGTGGGCTTTGCTCTCCTGTCTCTGTCAAACCTAGTTTAAAGCCCTCCTCACTAGGTTAGCCAGTCTGTGTCCAAATAGGGTCTTCCCCCTCCTCAAAAGGTGAACGCCATCTCTGCCTAGCAGTCCTTCCTGGAATAGCATCCCGTGGTCAAAGAAGCCAAAGCCCTCCTGGCGACACCATCCTCGCAGCCAGGCATTCACCTCCAGGATGCACCTGTCTTTGCTAGGGCCCCTACCTTCGACAGGAAGGATCGAAGAGAATACCACCTGTATTCTCAGAGGAAGAGTGCTCTATTTTGAAATAAGTGCTGCGTAGAAGTGCCCAAATTCAAAATAAGATAATTTGACTTAAGCAATGCAATTAACTTAGCTCAAGTTGTGTAGCTTATTTCGAGTTTAGCCCTGCTGTGTAGACGTGCCCTAAGTGAGCAGCTCAGCACCATTTGTGACAGACTCACTGCACAGGATTTTTTTTCAGTCCAAAGACAAGGAAATATGCAGCAGGGAGCAGATATGGATTTTAGTTGAACCTTTGTTTTTCCACATTCTGAATGGCAAAGCAGCTTAGTTACGAGAGCCCAGAAACATCCAGAAGTGAAGTGAGCTTTGTTACTAGGCATGCTGAGCAGCTGTTTCTGAAGCAGTGCAGAGGGCATACAGTCTTGCAGGCTGTGCACATTCACCATCTGAGAGCTGAACCAATCAGGAAACAGTTATAAACATGGCCCTTGGAGACAGCCACTTGCAGACTAAGTGGCTGATCAATGCAACACCAAGAGTTCTGTCTGCTGTGGAGATTATGTCCCAATGTTCATCGCTTCCACCAGCCAGCAGCACAGAACAGGAATGGGTTCTCCCCCCACCAATGGCCATGGCTAAGGATGGGACACTCGGTGTGGTGGACCAAAACTCTGAGGTGTCATTGAGCATTTTCTCTTTCTCTACCTCTGTGGGTTTTTGCTATTATGTTCAGGGCCTAACTGATTGTAATGTGAGGATGGAGGAATTTTCCCACAGATCAAATTGGCATTGACCCTAAGGGGATGTTGCCTTCCTCTGCAGCTTGTGGGTCACTTGGCAGGGTTATCTGGGTATATCTTGTTTAATCATGCTCTGGCATTTTGGAAACCTTGATCACTGGTGCACATTGGACCTTACTATTTTCTGCCTGTGGCAGTAATACATCGGTCTAATCTCAGTGGGGGCTTTGTGTACACGTACTGTATGCTGTGGTGGCCTATGCTATACAGTAGATAAAAGTAGGTGATTGGATGGTTCCTTCTGGCTTTAAGGATTCTGTCTGTATATCAATAACTTTCCCGCTTTAGAGACAGGCTGCAACCCCCCAGTCTTGCTGGTTGAAACTCTCTTAACTAGGATTCTCTGGTACAGCAACATCCATGGTCTGGCACAGATGTTGCAGGACCAGAAATCTGGTGGAGGGCAAGCAGAAAGGATTCCTGTGGGGCTGGCAGGGCAGTGGGCTCCCCGCAGCAAGCTGATGGTGGAGCAGCTCAGCACAAGGCAGCAGGACCACTCAGTGGGGTTGGGAGACCCAGCACATGGCTGCCCAGTGGGGCTGGGAGCTACAGTACCATAGTGGGACAGGGAGCTGTGACACACAGCTACCCAGCAAGTCCCAGAGCTCCAGCATGGTAATCACAGCGGCCCGGCGGGTCTCAGAGCCATGGTGTGTGGGGCTGCCCAGAAGGTCCTGGAGCCCCAGCATGGGGCTGTCCAGTGGGTCCCAGAGCCATGGCAGCGATAGCTGCCCAGTGGGGTCGGCAGGGCCAGCAGGAGGTGGGGAGCCAGCTGGGAAGCCTGCAGGCTGGGCAAGGGGGCCAATGGCAGGGATCCAGAAATGACCTCCCCTGATCCAGCAAAATCCCTCATCCGGGACTGGGTTCCATGGGTGCTAGACCAGAGAGGTCCAACCCGTAGTATTTGGTTTGGTGTGGTATACCTGCTGCTGACCATGAGGATCTTCAGAGTGTTTGTGGAGACTGTGGAATGTGTGGAGAACTGGGAGGCTGTCATTCACCTCAGGCTCTGGAGAATCCATGTGATATCCACAACACAAACATGCAATTTGAGGCCACACAATAGAGACTGAAGTCACTTGTGGGACAGTGGAGGGATCTGTGACTGTACATGTTCCCTAAGGTATAAAAGTGTAATTGTTTTGTCAAAGACTCACACTGAGATATATCTCACACAGTGTGCAGCGGTAGTCAAAAAAGCAAACAGGATGTTAGGAATCATTAAAAAAGGGATAGAGAATAAGACGGAGAATATCTTATTGACCTTATATAAATCCATGGTACGCCCACATCTTGAATACTGCGTATAGATGTGGTCTCCTCATCTCAAAAAAGATATACTGGCATTAGAAAAGGTTCAGAGAAGGGCAACTAAAATGATTAGGGGCTTGGAACGGGTCCCATATGAGGAGCGATTAAAGAGACTGGGACTTTTCAGCTTGGAAAAGAGGAGACGAAGGGGTGATATGATAGAGGTCTATAAAATCATGAGTGGTGTGGAGAAAGTGAATAAGGAAAAGTTATTTACTTGTTCCCATAATATAAGAACTAGGGGCCACCAAATGAAACTAATGGGCAGCAGGTTTAAAACAAATAAAAGGAAGTTGTTCTTCACACAGCGCATAGTCAATCTGTGGAACTCCTTGCCTGAGGAGGTTGTGAAGGCTAGGACTATAACAGGGTTTAAAAGAGAACTAGATAAATTCATGGAGGTTAAGTCCATGAATGGCTATTAGCTGTATGGGTAAGGAATGGTGTCCCTAGCCTCTGTTTGTCAGAAGGTGGAGATGAATAGCAGGAGAGAGATCGCTTGATCATTACCTGTTCGATTCACTCCCTCTGGGACACCTGGCATTGGCCACTGTTGGTAGACAGGGTACTGGGCTGGATGGACCTTTGGTCTGACCCAGTATGGCCATTCTTATGTTCTTATGTATCTAACTGCTGCAAAATAGGGCCATCATGTAAACAACACTGATAGATTTACTGCCAATAGTTTGGTTTAAGAAAGTTATTCAGAAATGTTAATACGGTTTGCAAATTTACCATCTTCACTAAGAAATTATATGATTCTCTCTATCTTCTTCTCTCTCAGACTGCCTGGCAGCTTTTATTTCCATCTATAATGCAGGGTTTTGCATATCATAATCCTGAGGTTTAACTCTGTGCAAAACAGTTTTCCCCTTTGAAAATTCATGAAAAAAACCCCTCTGTCCTGTACTTCAGTAGCAGTTTCCTGCTGAGAGAAAGAAAAAAGGTAGCGTAATAGAATTCTATATTAATATTACCTTACCACCTTTCTACCATGCTACGCTTGCATTTCTGAGCCCCCCCCCGTGCATTCCACACTAGATCTCTCCTGAAACCTGTCCCCCTTTCTCCAGTTCCATTCCTCATACTACAAACATTTTTGTAATTACTTTACACTAGGGCAATTGATGAATCACAAATAACTAATTTGATTAATTTGAAAAAATTAATTGTGATTGAAAATTGTTATTAATCAGTTTTAAACACACTGTTAAACAATAGAATACCAATTAAAAATTAATAAATAATTGGGATATTTTCTGCATTTTCATATATATTATATTCTATGTTGACATTGAAGTCAAAGTATATATTACTTTTATTACAAATGTTTACACTTTAAAAACAATCAAATAAATAGTATTTTCAGTTCAAATCATATGAGTACTGTACTGCAATCTCATGACACTAGAATTAACAAATGTAGATTTTTTTTTGTTACATAACTGCAATCAAAATCAAAACAATATAAAATTTCAAAGGCTGAAAGTCCACTCAGTCCTACTTCTTTTCAGCAATCACCAAGACAAACAAGTTTGTTAACATTTATAGGAGATGGTGTTCAGGACTGGCTTTAGGCTGATTCGCCCGATTCCCTCGAATCGGGCCCCGCGCCCTAAAGCTGGAAGTGTGCTGGCTTGCCAGGTGCCCTGCGGGAGGGGGCAGAAGCCCCGGGGTTTGGCGGAAAGGCGGGACTCTGTCCTGTAGCTGGGGAATTAAAGGGGCTGTGACTCTTTTTTTGTGTGCTGGGTTTTTTTTTCTTCAACAAAAAATCCTGGCTGCCGGGGCCCTGTCGAAACTGTTTGAATTGGGCCCCGCGCTTCCTAAAGCCGGTCTTGATGGTGTTGCCCTCTTTTTATTTACAATGTCATCTGAAAGTAACAACAAGTGTTCATATGGCACCTTTGTAGCTTGGATTGCAAGGTATTTACACATCAGATATCCTGAACATTCATATGTTCCTTCATGTTTCACCCACCATTCCAGATTACATACTTCCATGATGATGCTTGTTTAAAAAGTAATGCATTAATTAAAAGTAAAATGCATGTTTAAAAAGTAATGCATTAATTAAATTTGTGTTTGAACTCTTAGCGACAGAATTGTATGGTTTTGGCTCTAATTTACCTGCATTCTGCCATGTATTTTATATTGCACAGTAGTCGTTTCAGATGATGACTCAGCGAACATTGTTAACATTAAGACTTTCGCAGCAGATTTGACAAAACACAAAAAAGGTACAAATATGAGATTTCTAAAGATAGCTATAGTACTTGACCCAGAGTTTAAGAAAATGAAGTGCTATCCAAAATCTCAAAGGGATGAGGTGTGGCTTATGCTTTCAGAAGTCTTTAAAAGAACAACACTCTGATGTGGAAACAATAGAACTCAAACCACCAAAAAAGAAAGTCAGTTTTCTGCTTTGGTATCTGACTCAGATAATGAAAATGGACATGTATAGGTCTGAATTGCTTTGGGTTGCTATCGAGCAAAACCCTTCATCAGCATGGATGCATGTCCCATGGAATGGTGGTTGAAGCATGAAGGGACATACAAATTTTGAGTTTATCTGGCACATAAATATCTTGTGATACCAGTTGCAACACCAGAAGAATGCCTGTTCTTTTTTTCTTTCGGGTGACATTGTAAACAAGAAGCAGGCAACATTATTTTCTGCAAATGTAAACCAACTTGTTTGAGCAATTGGCTGAAGAAGTAGGACTAAGTGGACTTGCAGATTTTAAAATTGTACATTGTTATATTTTTGAATGCAGTGGTTTTTATGTAATTTTACATTTTTAACTTCAATTTTCAAGATAAAGAGATTGTACTGCAGTACTTGTACTAGGTAAATTGAAAAATATTTTTTTATAGTGCAAATACTTGTAATCAAAAATAAATATAAAGTGAGAATTGTACACTTTGTATTCTGTGTTGTAATTGAAATCAATATATCTCAAACTATAAAAAATATCCAGAAATATTTAAATAAAAGGTATTCTATTATTCAACAGTACAATTAATCATAATTTTTAATCATACAATTAATCGTGATCAATTTTGTAATCACCTGACAGCCTGCTTTACATCCATGAGTGATTTCAGTTGCCTCACTGAGCAGAGTTATTCATATGCATGGTTTGAAAGAAAAGTATTTGGGTAAAAAAAGAACAAGGAGATATAATATAGGAAGGGAATGGGATTGACATAGTACAAAGGATATGAGAATGGCTATGAAGAAACAAAGGAGGCAAAGCCATCAGGAAAAACAGAGCTTTGGAAATACACTTATTTATTTTAATGTTTTAATATCACTTTTTAAGCAAATTAATATAATCAAGGGCTAATGGAGAAGCTATTCAGGCTATGAAAGGATAAAGCGGCCTTTAACCCCAAAATATATGATTAAATGTATCAGCTGGTTCAGAGATTTCATTTATAATGAGCTGACTGTTGAATCCTGTCTTCAAATTGAATCATTCACTTTTTAGATTAGTATTGCCCAATGCTCATATTTTATTCAGCTAGTATGTTATTTAACCTCTGACCTCCTTCCCTGCATCAGGGCTTCTGGAGGTTTTTTTAGAGTTGTTCTCTGAAAGCTTTTAAAAGTATAAATCACAGAGACATATTTAAACTAGAATGTCTTCAGTTTGCTCTGAGGATTTGTTTTAAAAGCTGCTTATGTATTCTTCTTGACTTAGAAGGCAAGATGTTTATACTGTAACATTCACCTCTCAACTACTGGTAATGACAGGTCTCATTATAGTCTTCAAACATTACGTTCGAGGACAGATTGCAATTTATTGTATATTTGATTGGGGTCTATTTAACTTTAAACAAATGCTTCAGTGAGTTATGCTGAATATAGCATTTATCTACTCACAAGGACATGCATCCAACATGTAGGAATTTCCAGAATTGCATACATGCAAAGTATCTCATCGACAGTGGGTCATGCAAAACCATAAAATTAGGATCCAGATTTTGAGCAAAATTTTCACAGACTCCAAGGCCATAAGGAACCATTGTGATAATTTTGCCTGATCCCTTGTATAGCACTGCCCATACAACGTCCCTGAATTAGTTCCTGTTTAAACAAGAGCATTTCTTTTAGAAAAATGTCAAATCTCAAATTTAAACTTACCAGTGCTGGAAAATCTATCACAACACTTGATACATTGTGCCAATAGTTAATTACTCTGTTAAAATGTACATCTTATTTCCAGAATTGGTCTAGCATTAACTTCCAGCCATTGGATTGTGCTATCCCTTTGCCTATAGATTAAAGAGCTCTCGATTATCAAATTTCTATTCCCCACATAGGTACTTACAGACTGTGATTAAGGAACAACTTACTCTTCAGAGACCACCAAAAGAAATTAATAGGCAGCAGGTTTAAAACATAAGGAATTATTTCTTCACACAATGCACAGTCTATGGAATAGGTTGCAAGTAGATGTTGTGAAGGCCAAAAGTTCCACAAATCATATTTTCCAATTTTTAATTGCTCTTTTGCTTCTTCTCCAATTCCTCTCTAATTTATCAACATCATTAAACTCCAATAGCAGTAACCTCAGTACTATATACAGAAGTAATATAATCACTCTACTACAATAAGAGAGTCCCCTCTTTATATATCTAAAGATCGTATTAGTGTCTTTGACCATAGAACACACTAGTGTCTTTGGCCATAGCACTGGGAGCTCATGTTCAGCTAATTATCCACCACTATTATTATTTGCATTTCTAGGTAGACTAGTCATGGACCAGGACCTCATTGTGCTAGGTGCTGCACAAAACCTAGAAGAATTGGAGGACAGAAATAAATAAGTTTCTCCATATTACAAAAGAATTGTAAGAGAGTTGCAGGCCTCTTGACTTTTAGATAGGTACCTTAATCACAAGATCATCTTTCCCCTAAATAGAAAGATGGCTATTGATTTCACAGACTTTCAAGCTCTTAAAATGTAACCAGCAAATGACACTATCCATCTCACATTTGTGCTCTAAAACTGTATCAGGCAGGACAACTCATACATTTGTTTGTAAACAGTCCTCTGAAAGGGAAAAGCAACCATATTTTAATGGATTTAAATTATATTTTTTAACTTTCCATTCTTTAAAAACAACAAGTAGTTCTGTGGGACCTTAGAGAAAACCAAAATATATAGGACCATGAGTTTTCGTGGGTAAGATCCATTTCATCAGATGAGTTGGAGTAGAAATAACAGAATCCAAGATATATAACAGCATAAGAAGTACCTGTCAATTGTAGGACCTGTGTTAATGAAGCTAATTAAGTGGGCTGGATGTATCCCATTCATAGCTTTTGATGTGAAAATGTGAATGTCAAAGGCCGGGGAAATTGGCTTTGTAGTACATTAACCAGTTAATGTCTTTAGCTCAGGGTAATGATGTCAAATTTGTAGATGAACACCAGTTCAGTCAGCTGTCTCTGTAATTGGGTGGTGAAATTCCTCTGTAGAAGAATGGCTACTTTTAAATCCATGATAGTGTGAGCAGAGAGGTTAAAGTGCTCCCCTAAGGGTCTACGTGTTTTACAATTCCTGATTTCTGATTTGTGTCCATTTATCCTTTGTCACAGAGACTCTCCGGTTTGGCCAATAAACATGGCAGTGGGGCATTGCTGGCACTTGATGGCGTATATCACATTAGAGGATGTGCAGTTTTTTCAGCCCCTGATGTTGTCACTCTATATAGTTAGTCCTGTTATGATGTCGCTTGTATAGATATGTGGACAGAGTTGGCAACAGGGTTTGCTACAGAGATAGGTTCCTGAGGTATGGTGTGTGGCTGCTGGTAAGTATTTGCTTCAGATTGGAACGGGGCGGGGGGGGGGGGTGACCTCTCCATCTTGGCCCATTATTTCTTGGTTGTCATTCATACAGAAAATCGTTGCCTATGTGGCCTCTAATAAGATCCAAATAGGATGCTGCCAATCTCCTCACCACCCCTATTCTCTGGTAACACAGAGACCAGCCATCTTGCCTGGTGGCAAACCCCTCATCATGCTGTCCCAAGAGCACAACCTTCATCTATAGAACAGCAAGAAAAGGCTAGTTTCTGTGCTTTGCAGCAGCTATGCTGGAACACAAACAAGTCAATCAAGATGCAAGGAGAAGCAGATCAATCAGCAGATCCCATTGTTGGCCATGTTAGCCTATTGGTTGCCTCATAGCTTCCTCCCTCATGACACCAGAGGGATTCAAGATTTGTCCCCTGCATCATTACAGAATGAAGCATGAAGGCAATATCCCATATCCTCTTTGTTCTCCCTTGCATCTGCAGACAAGTTGGACTGCAGCTTCAGGGACAGCTATTACTGCTGCCTTTATTTTTGGTATGTATACCTAAATAGCCAATCCCCATCACAAGAAGAAATAAGACCATTTGCTAATTTATCTGGCTGTCAAGAGTGGAGAAATGTCAGCAAAAGGTGCACACAGCAACAGAAAATCAAAAGCCAGTGTAGAGTGTCAACAGATTAAAGGCCTGCTTGTATCCAGATTACAGAGAGTATGGATGAGAGCAAATACAATAGTTTTCACAGTGAATAATTTACTCTATGAATTTAGGTCATGATTTTCAAACTTGGATACCTTTTTTCTAGACCCCTATTTGGGCACAGAAATAAATGGACTTTTGGCCTTTGTTCTTGTGACAGGGTGTGCATACCCAGCACTGAATCAGGTGGGGTTAAAACCTCGTGGGAGGAGGAAGTCTCACCCCTTCAGCCAGACTGGGCATGCTCCAAATGCTGGGGCAGCATAAAAGGCAGTAGAGCAGCTCAGTCTGGGGTGGCCACCAAAGGAGAAGGACTTCCTTCTATCAGGAGCTCCAGACCACCACCAGCCAGAGAGATGGATGGTGGAACCCAGAGACCCAGGAGACCACCACAAGCTACCTGTGCTGGAGGAGCCCCAGGGAGAGATGACTGTAGTAGAGTAAGAGGATCCAGAGACCACCTGGGAGAGACTTACACCAGGGCTGGTAGGAAGTCACCTAGGAAGGGTGTTGGAGTGGTATCTCCCACCCAGGTGAGCTTGGGGGTATTGGTCAGACTCCCCGCTGAGCGAGTGGTCTAAAGCACAGCCACTCACAGGGCCCTGGGTCAGAACCTGGTGAAGTAGGGTGGGCCCGGGTCCCCCTACTGGGGCAGCTGGCCCCAACCCCAACTTATTGGCTTTGACTGCTAGGCTGTGCCAAAGGGCCACCCCATATTGACTTTGGTCATTAGGCCATGCTGCCCTGAGTTAAAGGACCACCCCATATTGACTGTGGTTACTAGACTGCAATTGCCCTGAACCAAGGGCTACCCCTTTTGGACTCTGGCTGGCAGGCCATACTGCTTGGACCTAAGGGCTTCCCTATTAACTTTATTGGGCTTCACTACCCTAGGGCGAGGGTTGGTTTTCATGGACTAGGGGAGATTGTCGATGGCCCGGCAGCCAACGGGGTGATGTCCACACCCCAGAGTACATCCCCCCAGGGACAGGGTGTGCATATGCTGCGACAGTTCTCCATTTTTCCTGCTCACACAATGATGGCTAGCACACAGCAATAACTTCAGTTTATTCATTATTCAAATTTGCTTGACAATTTAAATGCTCAAGAGATTAATCACTAATATTTTTCTGGAAATATTTAATCATCTACATCAACATGTTGAACTATATTTGTTTGTTGTGACTGATCATAGTCACACTGTTTATTTTTCCTGAAAATTATTTAAAAATCAAGACTCCCATTGACTTGGATTGCCTTTAGATTATGCCATACAAGTCTAAAATCTCTTATACAATCTTACTGTACATACTACCTGAAATTGCTCATATCACTAGTTTTTTTAATTATGTATGTGCCCTATATTCCTTCTAGAAACACCTATGTAGATATGGGCATTTGTCTCCTTGAAACAATCAGCATGGCCTACAAAAGAGGCAGTTGATGGCTACTGCTGCAATAGTCTCCAAGTCAATGTAGATTTTGTAACAGCAACCTAAACTATATTAAATTAGGCATGCTGACACAGTTAATGCCACCGTTGCTGTTATGTTCTGTGCACAACAAAACAATATGTAATGGAAAACCTCACAAAACAGCAAGGGCACTGGTATTATTAGTGCTGATACAGACTGTCAGTCTAAGAAAATCAGTTGTACTATTGATCTAATAAATACTATTAAAACTTCAAGATCTCTTGTGAGGATAACAACTGAAAATCATGCTGCAGGTATTAGGCATGGAGACACTGAATTTCTGAGACCTCAAGGTAAAACAATCTCTGATCCATCTGCAATAAAGGGAAGAATGTCTCAGATTGGGGAAGTGAGTTGGAATAGTAAATAATACATCGAGTTCAGGTTTATGCAGTGAGAAAGTACTTTTTCTTCCTTAAAAAAACCAGTGCAATAACTGGGTAACTGATACTTCCTCTCCTCCTCCCATTCCTACACAGAAAGACAGAACACATATGAAATAACTGTGGTTCTCTGAGATGTTATTCTCAGTGGAGATCCACGACCTGCCCTCCATGCCCATTTCTGAGGTCATCGGCAACCATGAGATTGAAATTTTGAAGGAACCTAAGGCAGGATCATGACCACTCTGCCCTTTTTACCCTCATACCGGAACATGAGTTGGTGTGGGGTGTATATGTAGCCCTGATGGACACTGTTTAAAAAAAAATCCAGTCTCATGTGCCTGTTCACCAACACTGAAATCCACACTAACAGCATCTCCTCAAAAGACAGTTATTGTACGGTAAGTGACCATTCTTTATCACAGATTCACTGGTACCATGTGCTTTCCCCATTTGTCTCTTCTCTTACAGTTACATCATGAGGTAAGGGCCTCTCTCTGCATTTTGCTAGTACCCATACAACATTCTCTTTGATTAGTGCTCTGACTTGCTATCACTATTCCAATAAAAATTAACAAAACCATTAATTGTTAATAGCAAGTTACAAGATGTGAAGAATCCTTCTTCATCCATGCCTATAACAGCAAGATATTACCAGGACTGGAAAATCTGATACATCTCCAATAAAGCCTTCTCCCCAGTCAATAGGATGGAACTGTAGGCTTAAGCAAAAATCTTTTTTTTTTTTATTTTGACTCACAGGAGTTTTACTGCAATATGAGTTATGCCAAATGAAACAGACCATTGCATGTTCATCATACCTCCAAGCACAGACATAGGACATAATAATTTTCACTCCCACTCCTTCACTCTAATCTCATTGAGATTTCATGATTCATTGACTGAATTCAGCTTTGATCAGTAAATGATAACTGCAGTTGTTCCATAATAGAAAGGGCTCCACTTGTATTCAGAGCACTTTACATGCTGCCTAGTTTTGCTGCTGCTTGCTTGCAATTTTTTGTCATCTGAGGGAATAACATGCAGCATTTAATAGGAACCTGGAGAAACTGTTACCTTTATGACAGCAATGATTAATAACAATATGCACGGTGTGTGGATGGTGCAGTTCACCTACCCTGCTTGTAACATGTAAGCTACTTCAAATGTTCTGTGTCAGCTATTTCAACTACTAATGACTGGGGAGTTATAAAAAGGAACTTAAGGACACATAGGGTGTGTCTAGACTACAGGTTTTTTTCGAAAAAAGTGGTCTTTTTTCCAAAAAACTTCCCCTGCGTCTAGACTGCTGCTGTGTTCTTTCGAAAGTAAATCGAAAGAACGCGGCAGTTTTTTCGACCACGGAAAACCTCATTTTACAAGGAATAATGCCTTTTTTCGAAAGTGCTCTTTGAAAAAGGCGCTATGTAATGCAAACTGTGCTTTTTCAAAAGAGAGCATCCAGACTGCCTGGGTGCTCTCTTTCGAAAAAGCGGCTTACTTTTTCGAAAGTACTGATTGTAGTCTAGACGCTCTTTTTCGAAAGAGGCTTTTTTGAAAGTATCTTTCGAAAAAGCCTCTTTTGAAAGAGGCTTGCAGTCTAGACATAGCGTCTAATCAGGGCCGGCCCGAGCCATTTTGGCACCCTGGGCCCGAGCGCACCGCGCGTGCACGGGCCCGCCCATGGGGCGCGGGCCCGCCCCCAGGGTGCACGGCGCATGCCCCTGCCCAGCCTGGTCCGGCCACCGCTGCTGGTACATGTGCTGGGCTGTGCAGGGCCCCACGGCCATTGGGGGAAGGGCGCTGCTGGCCGGTGCCACGGGGCCAGCGCTGCAGGAGCGCGGCGCCTGATGGCAGCTATAAGGGACGCCACGCACCCCTTACAGCTGCCATCAGGCGCCCTCCATCGGTTGGTGCCCCGGGCAGCTGCCCGGCTCGCCCACCCCTCAGTCTGGCTTTGCCTCTAATAATACAAATCCAGAGAAGCAGAGGTTTCCATGGTAAGAAAAAAATTGTAAAATTATTACGGGAATTCATTGCTTGCAGCATAAATTACAAAATAAAAATAAAACACAAGACTTAGAGTACAAAATGAATGAATAATACCTGTTTATTAATACATGAGACTAAATGTTTCTGTGGTACTTAAAGTCAAAAGGAACTGAGAAAACTCTAAGTACCTAGTGATAAATTGTAAAGAATTCTTAAATCATAAAAATGGTTCTTAAGTAATTCACAAGTAACATTTACAATTATATTTATTTTTGTATAAATATCTTTACAAAACATATATAGACTGAAATTTAGCAAATAGTTAAGCATGTACATAAGTGTATTTATACAAGTAGTCCCATTAAGTTCAGGGCAACTATTTACATAAATCAAGACATGTGCTTGCATGTTTGCAGGATTGAATTGAGTTAGTAACTTATAATGGAGGACAGAAAAACAATACAGGGGAAAAAAAAGTTTCACCACCCAGAGGAAAAGTACAGGTTAACAAATGAGGTTATGAGTGAAATTAATGATAATTCTAAAATGACTAAGGCCCAGATCTTCAACAGTTTTTAGATTCCTAAATATTCAATGGAAGTTGGGCATGTAAATACTTTTCAAGATCTGGGCCTAAGATATTATACTCCATTAATTCTGTATTGGTCCATGGGTTCCTCCTTACAGATGGTGTAGTGTGAGTGGGTCACTGGTCTCGAATAAGAAAAGAAATTTTGAAAGTTAGGAAATCATGAAGCCCTTGTAAAATTACATATTTATAATCAGCAGGAAAGGGAATAATGGGTTCAGATGTATGATGGGCTCAGGATTGGGGTCTGTGGGTTTGCAGGAGTGTTATGATGCTGTGGCCAGATGGGGGCTTGGGCCAAATTGGGGGCTTGTTGGTCAGGTTTCATTTTTAAATAAAATATTAAGTCCAACACAAAATGTTTCAGCGTTGTCTTTATGGGAGTGGTGGGAAACCTGTTTTGCGTCAGCGCCACTGACCCACAGAAAAATCAGTCAGGGAGTGAGATGCAAAAAACCAACCCCTCCAAAAAACCCCAAGCCTCACTGATGTGGCCCCAATTGAGACACCTCACTCCCCTGGCACTCCAGCCCATGGGGAGGGTAGGTAGGACTGAGGTTCAAGGCCTCAGGACAGATTAACTCTTTTGGGTTCCAGGGTTAGTGGAATTTGTGGGCCCCTCTACACTCTGAGGTGGGGCCAAAAATGAGGGATTCAGTGTGCAGGACAGGGCTGCCAGTGAGTGGGATAGGGATGGGGGTACAGAAACTGGGTAGAAAATAGGGTACAGGAGCATGCTGGGGGCAGGTGTCTGGCCAGGAGGGAGGGGGCAGGAGCAGGGTACTGGTGGGTATTTGGCCAGGGGAAGGGAGGAAGGGTTCTGGTGGGGCCTGGCCAGAGGAGAGGGGTCAGGGTGATGGTGGGGTCTGGCCAGGGGCAGGATGCTGGTTGGGGTTTGGCCAGGGGAGGGAGCAGGGTGATGGTGGAGTCTGGCCAGGGGGAGGAGCAGGGTGATGGTGGGAGTCTGGCCAAGAGGCAGGATGCTGGTGGGGATCTGGCTGGGGGAAGAGGCAAGGTTATGGTGGGAATCTGGCCAGGGGGGAGGAGGGCAGGATGATGGTGGGGGGTCTGGCCATGGGCAGCTGGTCAGAACAGCTGCCCCTCTTTGCTCCACCCCAGCTGGAGCGTGGCACAGCCTCCGGGGGGCAGAATGCCACAGCCAGCTGGCTGGGCAGTCGCTCCTCTTTTCTCCAGCCCAGCTGGAGCATGGAACAGACTATCTGGAGCAGAGAGGGGCAGCCACCCAGCCAGCTGGCTGTGGCGTTCAGTCCATGGATACTGCACCGCACTCTAGCTGGGGTGGAGCAAAGAGGGGTAGCATGGCGCCGCCTCAGTAGGATGAATGCCATGGTCATCTGGCTGCCCCTCTTTGATCCAGCCCAGATGGCCGGGGTGTTCAGCCCTCCGACGTTGCCCCAGTAGTTCCCACCAAGGGGAAATGAAGATCGACCTATGGAGACTCCAAGATCGACTGGTGGGTGACCACGGAAGTAAAATAATGGAACAGATATTAAGAATACAAATTATTAAACAAATATAAGATAATTAATTAGTTTATCGCCTTAGTTAAGTAAAAATGCCAGACAAAATCTTTTGCTTTTTGAAAGTACTGAACATTGCAAATGGAATGTGGCTGGGTCCCTGGTGGCTGTGCAGCCTAGTGACTTGGTCGCAGAGTAAGCAGGCAAAAAAGGGGGGCACTGCCCCTCCCGCCCCCCGCTGCCTGTGCTCTTGGCCCAAGAACTCTGAATCACTCCCTGTTCAAGTCCATATGTCCGGGGCATGGCCCCAAGAGTCCAGATTCCCCCATAGTTGGGGCTTCTCCCCTTTTCCCAAAGGGGTGGGGGTCGGGCTGTGACTGCTGAGCAGACAGCCTCTGGTTCATGTTCCTTAGACTGCTGAACTGGGCATTTGCCTCCTTGCTAGTCAGGCCCACACTGAGCCAGCCACCTTCCTTTTCTCCTCCCTTCATTGGTTGCAGGCAAAGCGGAGTGGGGCTGGCTGGGCACAGGGGCTTTAACCGCTGGGTCACTGGGCCCTCCTTTCTCTGCTGCCTCTCATGCAACCTCATCTTTTAAATCCTGCTAAATAAAAACAGTAAATCAAATGGTTTGAATGTGAATCCTGGCACATACCAGTGGACTGAAAATTGGTGAAGAGAGCCCATCCTGAATGAGGGAAAAGATGTCTACCTTGATAGAGACTCAGGACTGTGGCAAGATTTCCCAGGCCTCTGGTCATGGTAGGAGGAGGCTCAGCTCCATGCCCCTGGAAGGGGTGGGAGCCACAGGTGGAAGGGACGGGACTGTGGCTAGCCTCCCCCAGCCAACCCTTCAGGGACACCAAAGCATGCCTACGGGGCTTTGGAAGCAATTTAAAGAACCTAGGGCTCCAGCCACTGCTGCTCCCATAGCAGCAGCTGGGAGCCCAGGGCCCTTTTATGTTTCCAGGCTTTAGAGCAACCGCCCCTTTTCCTCCCTTTTGACAAACCTGTAGACAGTGTTTCCCAAATGGTGTTCTGCAGAACCCCGGGGTGCCACAAAGTGAAAATCAGGGTTCCGCAAGAAAATTCCATTACAATAACATTTTATGATTTTAAAAAAATTGTACACATTAAATGTGATTTTTGTTTTTTAAATATGTTCAATTAAACTAAATGTTGATTTCATGACCTTGTTTAGCATTTGTTTATTATTATCCTTACTTATTTGTGGTCTACTTTTTCAGCTCCATATATTAGACTGTTATTAGGGGTTCCACAAAATTCTTTCAAGTTTAAAAGGGTTCCGTGGCCAAATAAAATTGGGAAACACTAGAGACTTCATAACAGTATTTTCTGAATATATATACAGACCTCGTTATGCAGTATCTCTACATAACATTTCACCGTGATAATAATTACTCCAGCTTTCATTTAAGACCTCTCTTTGGTGAAACAGAATGTAGCTACCAGAATCCAGACAAAAATCCACAAATGACGCACATTTTCAGTATGATCCATTGGGAATGAGACAAACAACTACTCATTTATTTGTGCTATATCCTGATGCACTGTGCTAACAATGGAGTCACAACATTTGCTAAATTGTCAAAAATTCTGTGTTACAAATCATAGTTCTCAATGGCTTTGCATGTCACCCTCTGACCCTATATAGGAAAATTATGTCCCTTTGGCAAGAAATAATTTGTGGAGCACTCGCACCTGAACTTAGTGTGTATTTTGTTACTTGTCAAAACTTTGAGATATTTTACTTGGTAAGTAAAATTAATGTACAAGGAAAGGTATTTCAACTCCTGTTGTATGTGCAGCAATACACAATTCCCTGATTTTCTTACTGACAGAGGGCAGTTATGACTTGAAAGTTGTATTTCATATGAATTGATATTCAACTATCAAATGATACTGCTGAAGTATGATGGATTGTCCTGAAAAATTGTCAAAACATGATATATCATATTCAGTTTCCCTTCCACAAACATATTACAATCTGTTTTGATAGTGAAGGGATATAGTTTAATTATTTGTTTTTCATATGACTTCAGACTTGACATATGGCACCTCATTAAGCTCTTTTTTACTTGCTATGGCAAGAACAACAAGCTATGAAGAGGACATAAAACTTCTGGCTTAGAAGATAGTTTTTAAAACTTACAGTACCATTCATGAGCCCAGTAATCTTGAATGAATCCAGAATGACACTTGGTTTTGCAAGGTTTCCAGTCACTCAGTTCCACAGCAAACATTGGCTCTTGGCATTGTCTTTTTTGGCGAGGGCTGAAAGAGATTATCAAAATAAAATGAATGAAAATCAAAGGGAGATAAGGTTCTTTTTTACCTTTCAGCAATTTTTCCATGTTGGAATTTGATTTTTTGCCATAATTTAAAAATAGGTACAAAATTCACTATGAAAATGAGACTCAATTCCAAAGTTTCTGAACACAAACCAAAGAGAAAGATATCATGGAAAATTTGTTAGCCAAGTTAGACTATTACTATAATACACAGTTTTCTGAAGTACAAACTGTCATATGTCATTCATTATACAAGGTATTAGAAGGTAAGGTCTAAGAAGTGTATGATTGCCTATGACCCAGTGAGGGATTATTCCATTTTATTTCGCCATCTATCATCTACTTTGTACCCATCATCCTTTCCCATCCACCAGGCTGCTCCAGATGTACTTCCTCCTTTTTCCAAGCATTGATTCTTCCTTTCTCTCTTCATCCCATACATTAAAGCTTAGGGCGACTCCACTGCTATCTCTTCAACCATTCAGATAATCCAAGGCTACCCTGGGTGTGTCTAAACTACAGGGTTTTGTCGACAAAACTATACCTGCGTCTACACTACCGCCTCATTCTGTTGGCTGCAAGTCGACAGAACGCAGCAGTTTTGTTGACAGCGGTAAACCTCATTTTATGAGGAATAATGCCTTTTTTTGAAAGTACTCTTTTGAAAAAAGGCGATATTGAATGCAAACTGTGCTTTTCGGAAGAGAGCGTCTAGACTCTCTTTTGAAAAAGTGGCTTGCTTTGTCGACAATATTGATCGTAATCCAGATGCTCTTTTTCGACAGAGGCTTTGTTGACAGTATCTGTTGACAAAGCCTCTGTTGAAAAAGGCATGCAGTCTAGACGTAGCCCCTGACTCTGACAGTCCCTCCCAGTTAAAGTAGCATTCACTATCCTGTACCAATTTCCTTTCTCATCCTTATGAAAGATATAGTTGAATTTAAGGAGGTCGATGTTTTCATTTGTGAAAACCAGACACTGAGGGTTGGAAGCTTCTCTTCCCCCTGCTTCACCTTTCCCCTTGATGCCCCAACCCTTGTGCCACCTCTTTCCCTCGAGACTCTGCTCCCTGCTCATCTTCCCCCCACACACACTTTGTTGCTTTCTGCTCTCTCCACCACCAACCCCCTGCCAACTGAGGGCATGGAAGGGAGAGCAGCACTCTGGGATGGAAGGGTGAGTGAGGCAGCGTGGGGGAAGGGGAGACATGCTCCTGGGATGTGAGAGATGATTGGACAAGGTGAAGCGGGAGCTGTGCTCAGAGCTGGATGGGGGATCCACTAGTACCTCTCTCTGCCAGTGCCGTTCCTGAGTGCTCCCCTGCTTCTCCAGGCTTACGTAGCAGCAGCTACTTTTTCCTACCTGGCAACCCTAGTGGAACTCTATGCTGAAATGCTTCAGAGATAGTGGAATCCTTTTTCTGCATGCATGGAACTCTGGAAGTGAGACAAGGAAATAAAGCCAGGCAGTGAAACCCTCACAAACTCCAATTCAGTGATGCACACCTTGGTAACCAAATGCTGAAAAAGTGAGTAACTGTTGCCAGAGTAAGCATAAAAGCTTTGCCTGAGATGAATTTAATCTAAGATACTGCTGAACCAAGGCACATTTTTTGTATTAGTGACCAAATTACATATGTTATTAATATGACAAGGAACATAATAGCTCACCAGTTTCTTTCAGGCCTTGAAAGCAGCACTTGTGGGCTACTGTAAATTATTCCTTAGGTCTGAACAAATTTACACTCACCTTTGGACTCTCAGCATCTGAGCTGTGGTGGGATCTAAAAGACATGTCCCTGGTACCTGTTCCTGAGTGCCATTGATTTTTATGGAGAGTTCTCCATTTACTTTCATGGGAGCTTTTGTTAAAAAGAAAGGACACAATGGCCAGAGCTTAAAAAAACCAATAAAAGGAATAAAGGCACATTTAGAAACAAATTAAGAAGTCAAAATATTTTGCATAGAAAGTGTTTAAATGAAACACTTGGCCTTAAAACTGATTTTTTAATTATTTATTGAAACTATTCACTAAATGTAATCCAAATTAGCATATAGTTTCAGTTAATCTAAAAGTATATTTTTTATGAGTAAACTATTTGTCCAAAAAATTTCAGCGAACTTTACTCAACAGTTATAATTAGAGTCAGATTTGCAAAAGTCCTCGACTGTCATGTGGTACCAAAAGAATTGGCCGTGTTTTCAAACCAGCTCAAGATGTTGACTACTAAGTTCTTTTGAAAATCTGGGTGGAAGTATCATAATAGGAACTGCTGAGTGGTGAGCACTTCTGAAAATCTATCCCAATATGACCCAGTCACTTTAACTCTCCTACAAAGGAAATAAAGCTCCAAGTTTTGCCTTTATCACTATTACACGCCTATAGATATTATTCAAGTTTATTCTCTGGAGATGTTATTCAAATGTATCCTTATGTATCACGTGGGTGATTTAAGGTTACTAAAATAAACCTAGGATTTACATTGAGCTCAGAATTTGGCCTGCTAAATGGTGATTGAAATCTTATAGTTATATTTTTTAGATTTTGAAGAGGTGAAGCATGTAAATACCAATTTGTTTTATTTTAAAATGACTAATTTATAATGCCGAGGTTTTATTTTGCAGTAAATTGTACATGATCTCATTCATGATGAAAATTTTGAAGTAAATCTAGGTTGTGAATACATTGAAGAGAAGTCCTGAAAATGAAAGGCAATATTCTGGAACTATAAAGCTAAGAACAAATAAAGCCTTAATTTAAAAAAATGAGGTAATGTTTTAACCTCTTATTCTTATAAATGAACAGGGAGCAAAATCCTCACAAATTGCAATTTAGTGATGGACTCCCCAGTAACCAAAAGGTGGAAAAGTACGTACCAATAATCTGAGAGGCATAAAAACTTTCCTCTAGATGAATTTGATATAAGATACTTCTCTTTTAAAGTGCATGTATCTAATTATATTGACCAAATTATATGTCTTGATATGATAATCAGCAAAAGAGCAAGTAATTAAGGAAATCATCTGCAAACACTTGGAAGGTGATAAGGTGATAGGGAACAGCCAGCATGGATTTGTAAAGAACAAATCATGTCAAACCAATCTGATAGCTTTCTTTGATAGGATAACGAGTCTTGTGGATAAAGGAGAAGCGGTGGATGAGGTATACCTAGACTTTAGTAAGGCATTTGATACGGTCTCGCATGATATACTTATCAATAAACCAGGCAAATACAACTTAGATGGGGCTACTATAAGGTGGGTGCATAACTGGCTGGATAACTGTACTCAGAGAGTAGTTATTAATGGTTCTCAATCCTGCTGGAAAAGTATAACAAGTGGGGTTCTGCAGGGGTCTGTTTTGGGACCAGCTCTGTTCAATATCTTCATCAACGATTTAGATACTGGCATAGAAAGTATGCTTATTAAGTTTGCAGATGATACCAAGCTGGGAGGGGTTGCGACTGCTTTGGAGGATAGGGTCATAATTCAAAATGATCTGGACAAATTGGAAAAATGGTCTGAGATAAACAGGATGAAGTTTAATAAAGACAAATGCAAAGTGCTCCACTTAGGAAGGAACAATCAGTTTCACACATACAGAATGGGAAGCGACTGTCTAGGAAGGAGTACAGCAGAAAGGGATCTAGGGGTTATAGTGGACCACAAGCTAAACATGAGTCACCAGTGTGATGCTGTTGCAAAAAAAGCAAACATGATTCTGGGATGCATTAACAGGTGTGTTGTGAGCAAGACACGAGAAGTCATTCTTCCGCTCTACTCTGCCCTGGTTAGGCCTCAGTTGGAGTATTGTGTCCAGTTCTGGGCATCGCATTTCAAGAAAGATGTGGAGAAATTGGAGAGGGTCCAGAGAAGAGCAACAAGAATGATTAAAGGTCTAGAGAACATGACCAATGAAGGAAGGCTGAAAGAATTGGGTTTGTTTAGTTTGGAAAAGAGAAGATTGAGGGGGGACATGATAGCAGTTTTCAGGTATCTAAAAGGGTGTCATAAGGAGGAGGGAGAAAACTTGTTCATCTTGGCCTCTGAGGATAGAACAAGTAGCAATGGAGGTTTAGGTTGGACGTTAGGAAAAAGTTCCTAACTGTCAGGGTAGTCAAACACTGGAATAAATTGCCCAGGGAGGTTGTGGAATCTCCATCTATGGAGATATTTAAGAGTAGGTTAGATAAATGTCTATCAGGGATGGTCTAGACAGTACTTGGTCCTGCCGTGAGGGCAGGGGACTGGACTCGATGCCCTCTGGAGATCCCTTCCAGTCCTAGTATTCTATGATTCATGAGAGTCTTTCAGAATCTGAATACAACACTTGCTAAGTCACCAACAATCACAACTAAAGGGGACAAAGAGGATCTATATAAGCATGGAGCAGTAAAGCGCTCATAATGGAAACTTTGAAGAATGCTGTACCATACGATCCATGTAGTTTTAACATTACCTGCAGAGGCAATTAAAAAATTCTTGGTTAAAACACATTTGCAAAAGTTACCACATTTGCTAATTACTTTGGGGTATGCTCACTTCTTAAGATTCCTCAGTGGGAGGGGTGATATTTCTAATAGTGTGCTGCTTGTGTCACTTGCGCTCTCATCTGGAGCTTTACTTTTCCCTTCTGCCAGTTCCCTCCCAATGGAGGTATTCCATGGGATTTAGGTTCCCTAGGGCTGGGTTCTTCCCACCCTGGAATCAGATGAACACACACAGACACTCATACCCACTATCAGAGCATGTCTTAGAGGACCGGTTAATCAGCACTCACAAGCTGATCCATTATATGTCTCTTAACTCAGTAGACTGGGTTGTACAGTAATGCCCAGCTGTTACCCTCATGTGCCCGTGAACTATGTAGGTTGGGTTAAACAGCACTTTAAGCTGCTACACTTATACACGCCCAGGTTCAGCAACTCCTTGTCCCCACTTTCACAACACGGCCGTTCTGCTAGTAACCCACATAATGAGCAAACCACACAGGATGTGGGGCACTATAGGAATCTTTAGTTTAGGTACAAGAAGGAGTGTTGTTACAAAGTGAATGGAGAAGCAAAACAAGCCCAACGGGGTGAGAAGGAAGGGGTGAGGGGAAGAGAGAGAAATAAAGAGAGCAAAACAACCAGTTTAACCATGAACATTATTTATTTTAGGTAGTAACCATACAAAGGGAGCCAAACAAACAAAACAGTTACAATATTAAATCTAACTTAACACTGACTATATGATACCATCTACATGTTTTGTTAGTCTATAAAGTGCTACCAGACCATTTGTTGTTTTTTAAGTTTATCCTGTACTGACTAACTCAGCTACTCCCTGCAGCTACTAACTATGTATGTTAGGTGCAAACCATAACTGATCACATAAAGCAAGGTCAGGGAGCTATACCTAGAGGGGCAAGGGAGAGAGCAGAGAGATATCTCATCCTTCCGTGAAGCTTGAACTGATAGGGTTCCCAGCTGGTGATGGTAGCTGGGGGTCCAGGTTGTCAGAGGGTATGTCTACACTACATGGCTCCATCGACAGAGCCATGTAGATGAATTTACTAGACATAGGAAAATGAAGCGGCTATTTAAATAATCGCTGCTTCATTTACATCAAAATGGCCGCCACGTTGTGCCGATCAGCTGTTTGGCGGCACAACGGGGCAGTCTGGACGCACCACGGTCGACAAGGGAAGCCTTTGTAGACCACTCCGTTATGCTTCGTGAAATGAGGCAATCAATGAGAAGATGAAGATCCAATGGAATTGACTATAGGTCCACTTTACTTGAGCGTGGGTAGGGGTTTTTGTAGGGAAACAACAATGGTTCAAGAAGGAACACTAGATTTGTTTATGGATAAACTAAAAGTTCAAAGGAGTATTCTAAAGTTGTTATGTTTAGGCTAGACAATATTCATGTACTCATTCTTAACTATGGGTGGTATTCCCTTGAGGGAGCTCATAATGCAATCAGGCAGTTTCAATATTTTGGATACCAATAGAGGATTTATTATTAAAATCGGTCTGGGTGTGGGTTCATTAGCAACGGAAGCAGATGTAATTATTTTCTTTGTCCCAGAGTTCAGTGTGATTCTTGCTTTGGAATCTCTGTTCTCCATTCTCTATGCTAATGGAGATCTCTTTCTGTTCCATCTTCAATGCAAATGAAGCTAGGGGTGCTTCCTTAATCCTATCACCCTTGTCTGGAAGGGATTAGGTCTGTCTTCTCCTGCCTTTTCATTGCTTTTTATACTGGCTTAGCTTCAAGCAGAGGCTGATGAGAGGGCCTTCCATGAGTACTATTGCCTGGTTCCCCAAGAACACAGAGCTGGTAGGTAACTCAAAATACTTTAAAATGACCTCAGAGAAGTTTTGATGAGAGCCGGTTGTATTTTTTTTTTTTTTTTTTTTTTGCAAAAGAGAATTATTTTTCTGAAATGAAACTTTTGGTTTAGTTGCCAACATTGTCAAAACATTATATTTTTGTATTCTAGCACTTTTCTTGAAAATGTTATTTTCATTTTGAATTTATGGTGTCAAAACCATAGATTTCAGTAAGTGTATAGGAATAGATATAGTTTTAAAATGAAAATGAAGTCGTTAAAAATAATGGCAAAATCCACTCACAAAAAATTGGAAAATGGGTCCATTTTAAACTCTGAAAAAGTGAAATAATTTCAAGGTTTTTTTTCCAGCAAATATTTCACCATTTTTTCACCTGTTCTACTTACACTGAAAGTAAAATGTTAAGTGGTAGAACAAACAAAAATGACAGCAAGCACCACTCTGGCAGCTGTTGGAAAATTATTGATTTAAAACTGGAAAAGAATAATGAAAAATTATTTGCTATGCTTAACAATTACTTACACCCTGTGACAAGTTTTTAAATCCTGTAGAAACATGCAAATAATCCACATCAAGTAAACATCGGAGAGGAGTATTTATGAATTAATTTACCAGATATGGTGCATATTTGTTCAATATTATTTTTATAACAAAATATTTTGCTCATAAGCAAACTCTCAATAACGAAGAGTGAAAAAATTATGGCAGATCAATTACCCAAATGATCACCTCCATCACATTTCATGTGTGACTCTGGCGTATATATCCGACGTTCATTACACTAACATAGAAGCCACAGTAATTTTACCACAGACCATACTGACTGTTCAAAAATATTATTTAACAATTGGGATCTGTTTGCAGTAGCTAGATAAGAGTCTAAAATATTTACTTCAACAGCTGAACACAGAGGTAGAACACAAACCCAGTATGTATAGTTTCCTGATGATTGTTATAAAACCAGATGCACTTTACAGTTATTTCTAAGCCTCATTGTGTTGGCATATATACCAATCAGAATTTTTGAATGAAAAGACTTTTTCATAAAAATGACCTTTCTAAAAGCCAAATTTTGTGAAAAATTCTCTATTTTGATATAATGTTGTACCTTGTTTCAATCTTTTTATGCGGGCAAGTGAAGATAAATGAAATGTTTTGGTAACCATTTCAATAATATTTTTGTTAAAAAGCAATTTTTTAAAATCCTGGGACAGGGAAACCATTAAAATGGAAAAACTGGCCCTTTAAAATAAACACAACTTTGACATTTTTCATTAACGAGTTCATTTTTTGACCAGCTCTGCTGAAAGCATGCCACACTTCATGCTTGTCTATTTACATCACTAAAGGTTTGTTTTGTTTTGTTTTGTTTTGTTTTGTTTTGTTAGGGGAAAATTCTTGAAGACAAATTCAGCCCTGCTCACCCTTTTCCTGCTAAGTATGTTCTGAGGGCCACAGGTGGCAAAGTGAAGCCTTACAGAGGACTGTTGTAGCCTTAGCAGAGCAGTTGTGCTAAAACACACTGCAGTCTATGGAGTAAACGAGAATTCCTTCTTCCCACCCCTACAAGCAAAGTAAACGGTATATGGCTCAAGTGGATCAACAAGGATAAAGATGCACTTGCAAATATTAAGAACATCAGTTAATGTTTTTATTTCTTACTTTAACTGCAGCAGACATCTTTCCTCTATTATGTGGGAAACTATAAATCAGTTATACAAGGGAGAACAATTTGCCCCTAAATTTTACTCACATTTAGTCATGTAATTGCATGTACAAAATATATGTGTGTGTGCAACAAACTGCTTTGCATTCAGTAATTCTACATATGAAATTAGCTCTTTGTATATCCATATTGTGCAAGTGCATTCTAGGGACTTTATCTGGGGAGATCTGTCCCAGAAAGGTTATTTAATGTCTTAATCCATCTTCACCACAGACTCACGTGAGAAGCTAGAAACACCACTTTGTCACACCATCAAATCTCACATTCCTTACTCTTTGTGCTTATTTTGGCTAGAATTTTTTGGCTAGAGTTAATGGGCACAAATTGAAAATGTAACATGCATTGCTACCACACATATCGTCTGGCATAGGCTCTGGAGTTCTTGTCCTGTTAAGAGCTTTCAGTTCTTTAACTGAGAAGAAAGGAAAAAGTAGCAGTCCCTTAATATTCTTTGGCATCAGTTTTAATCAGACTGCACTCCAGTACTGATATATTCAAAGTGTTCAAGAGCTGTTCTTTCAGTGGAAAGCACTTCAGTAAAATGGACAGCAGCAAAGTATTTTCAATCTACAAAGGAGCTTTTGGGTGAAAAATGTAAAGGCTGTGGGAATATGAACCCCAAAGGCAGTAACATGCCTATTGAATTATGTGGTGTGACTTCTTTCCTCAGTATGTTTTACTCCCTTGGACCTGATTCTATAGACACTAAAATCCATAATAAATCTCCAATTTAAATTCACTGAAGTAAGCTATTGAACTTAGCTTTAATCAAGTCACCAACATACGTGGGGGAAGTCAGACTTTGCTGAGGTACAAAACATGCATGCATGTGTACTCATTGCTGCAGCAATTATGTTGGCATTTTGTGGTACTATGATGAAGTGAAGTCAATGTGTGTAGTTTGCTACTGTAAGAGTTACATGTTTTACAGTATGAAGTCCTCAGAGAAACTGATCTAGAAATATTAATTCCTAGCAATCTATTTCAATTGCAACTTTCCAAAAAGAAAAAGAAATACATATATATTTGTTACTGAAAGTGCACCAAAAAGCTGCACTTCCCAACCCTGTACTTTGTGGTGAAATTTCTGTTTATGGTTTCCAATGATCAAAGTAACTCATCCAGGAGCTATGTTAAGCAAATGTTTGCCTAGTGGGGAGACATGGTAAGAATAAAGAAGTCTCTCCTTTGCCCAGTGCTTGAGACTTTCACAAATGTAGGCCAATCACAGCAACAAGGGCCAATTTCAGTCTGTCTAGCAGTCTTTTTCTAAAATAAATATAGCTCTGTCTTGTGCGCCCATATGAGCTGTACTCCTACTTCAGGCCCTGGAACATGAAAATGTAAGCTCCCTGGTCACCTTTGCAGCTGGTTCTTCCTCACTCACATATTGTCTGGAGTCTTTGGGGCCGTGGAACCACAAGTAGCAGTTATTTGGGGAAAAAGAAATATCCAAAGAAACACAATAGCCATACATACACAATTACCTACAATAAAACGAGCAAAACCCAATCAGCATGTTAGGAGTTTGGCCAACCAACATAGTTTCAAGTATTATTTGTTTTGTTTCTTGAGGTCCAGCCTTCTTAGTAACAAAGCAATCCCCTCCCGCATAATCCCCAACTCACAGGTCTTCTTAGATTCAGTAGTCATCAGAGAGTGACTGTTCTCTGCTGTCAACAGGTGCAGGCAAAGGGGGCAACTGACCCAGAGACTGGCAATTAAAAAGGGACTGGGGATCCTGGTCACTAGCACTGCTGCAACGGCAGCAACAGCAGAGCCTGGAGCCCCGGGCCCTTTAATTCACCAGTGGAGTGCTGCCCAGCAGGCTCTAGGTGTCTCTAAAGGCTGGATGAGGGGGAAGGAGGAGTAGGGTGTGGCACGGTCTGGGTGGCACTGAGAGCTGGCTGCCCCAGCCCTGCTCCTTCCACCTGTGGCTCCACCTCTTGCAGGAGCATGGAGCCCACCATACACCTTAACCTGTGGCCTGGCAATTCTGTCAGTCCCACCCCATCCCACTCAACTGTAGTCCCAAAAGCTCTACAGAACCATAACCGCGGTGCCTTCTGCTATGCCACTGCTGGCCTGAACTGCTCTGCCCTGCCACTGTAAGACCTCACTGTGAAGCCAGCTCTGTGCTGCCATAGCTGGTCTGGCCAGGCTGTAAAGTTAACTATGTGTTAGGACCCACCAGTTGAGCCTCATTCTTTCCAGTCCTGCAAGCTCACTCCACACAGGGTTCAGAATCTCTAGATGGGGAACCCAGAGTCCCCCATGATTGAGGTCCAAGCCCCCTACTCTGTCTTGTTGAACTTGAATCCCTTTCACAAATGAGAATTCACTACCTGTAAAGTCAGGGTGACCCATTTTCTCCTAGGCATCTCTCATACAAGTCCTGTGCCCTTTCCTGAGTACATCTCACAATAACAATCAGAAAATATTCCAATTACAGCAACAAAACAAAATACAGTATGTGGAAATATGCATAAGCAACTTTAAAGTTTGTGTACATGAAGCTGGCAAAAGGTTACTTTTCTTCTACAAATAACAGAGAGGTTCATCACTCTAAGCCTTCTAGATGTGGGACCCAAACTAACTATAACAATAAATTTATCTATGATATTCCCTAATCAATACAACGATAATGAAACATTTCTGACCATCTACCACACAGTGGTGTCAGTCTTCCTCACTCCTGATGGAAAACATGTCCTTTCATCCAATTCTGATTCTTCTTGTTATAATGTGCATTACAGTAGTATCTACAGACTAACTACTATCAGGACACCAGCGTGCTAGACACACGCAGACTAAGAGACTATGTGAGCCAAAGAGTAACAGTCTACCTAGACAAGATAAAGAAAGGCAGAAAAAAGAAATATCTCCACTTTACTCATAGGGGAAACTAAGGCACAGAAATTAAGTGATTTCCCCAAGATCACACAGAAAATCTATAACACAGAATTGACCCCAGATCCCACACTTTCAGTGCAATATATTAACCCCAAGATCATCCATTCATACGGACTCCTCAAAAGCTAAATATGTCAGTTTCTCTGAGTCATGCAGAGGTTCTGTGATGCAGATAAATAGTAAGTGAAATAAATATTAATTTGATATTGGGTAAGACTATTCAGACTTTTATCAGTTTTCCAATGGCAATACACAGGTGAATTAACTTGCTAACCCCAGCTGTATTTTCTAAAAATTGTTTTTAAAAACACCAGAGAATCCTCCACCCTCCTTCCATTTCTGTGTTCACTTACTGGCGCATTATTGGGAAGTGCCACTTAGAGCCCAAGCTTAGTAAATGTTATGCTTTATATGTGGCCTCAAATGAATTGGTTAAACTGCTCAACCAGTCCACTGCTGGTTAAAAAATTTTCAAATAAATAGTCAGTTCACATTCTTAGAGACATTGTTTGTATTCTATTAAATCTGCACTTTCAAAGTTTTGCAGTAGTTGGATAATTCAGAGCCATAAAACATACTTATCTGTCATACCACATCATTTACAATAGACCATTATATTTACTCAGAAGTCATTTACTTTCTCTCGGGTACCCCTATATTGAGCCTAATAACTTGTCTTTGACTAAAGTATAAGTTGTGCTTGGTCAAAGTAGATCTTTCAAACAGGCATCAAATCTTGATTTGATGGAAAATCCACTAGTTTGTTCCAAAGGTTCATTGTCTTCACTGTTAAAAGTGTACATTTAATTGCCAATATAAATTTGTCCGGCTTCAGCTTTCCAACAATGGATCTTATTATGCTTTGTATGGCTAGATTAAAGAGCCTATATTATTTGGTATTATCTGGTATTTTCTCTCCAGAAAGGTACTGATAGATTCAGAGATTACAAGACCGGGAGAGAACACCCCAATCATCTAGTCTGTCATCCTTATACAAAGCCATAGAAACTTCCCCCAAAATATTACCTAGAACAGGGCTACTCAACTTCGGAAGCTCCAGGGGCTGCAATGATACTCACAGCACATGCCGAGGGCCCGCAACTTAAGTGTGGTTGCATATACATACAAATATATGCAAATAGCTTCTTTCACACTGATGGGCATGAATACAAAGATTAAGGCAAGACTACACAACATGCAGGCCCCATGTAAGCCAGTTCTGCTGATATTAATAAAATGCAATATTTATCCAATTTCTACCCAGATGAGAGCACTTTTAATGAGCAATGACAGTCCAGAAATTTAACTATTAAAATGCATATCAACAGAAGACCATTATATTGGCTACTTTTTTATTTTGGCTCCCACCCGCAAACGGCACCGCGGGCTGCAAACAAATGGGCTGCAGGCCATATGTGGCCCACAGGCCGTGTGTTGAGTAGTCTTAACCTAGAACATAACCTCAAAAAAATCTCATATGCTATCATGTCACCTCTCAGTCTTCTTTTTGATAAACTAAATAGATTGAGCAATTTAAGTCTCTTATTTCAAGGCATTTTCACCTCCCCTCAGATCATTTTTGTGTGTCTACACCTTATATAACATCCATATTACAACGTGCACCTCCTAACTAGACACAGTATTTCCTATATCAGTCACACCAGTGCTATACTTAGAGGGGAAAAAATCACCCCCTTACTCTTAGTCTCCACTCCACTATGCATCTTAGGATTGTGTTAACCCTTTTTGTCTCAACATCATACTGGGAGAACATGTTTGCTCACTATGACTCTAAAGCCTTTTCAGAGTTATTTTCCAGCATACAGTGCCCCAGTTCTGCGGGTGTGACCTCCATTCTTTGCTCCTACGTGTATAACTTTGAATTTAGCTGTATTGAAATATATTTTATCTGAATGTGCCCAGTTTAGCAA
Source organism: Rafetus swinhoei (assembly GCA_019425775.1). Classification (NCBI taxonomy): domain Eukaryota; kingdom Metazoa; phylum Chordata; order Testudines; family Trionychidae; genus Rafetus; species Rafetus swinhoei. The sequence goes on from CM033440.1 coordinate 33,224,206, forward strand.
GCAGTTCAAAACACTCCATATGACTGCTCTCTCTTCATCACTACCATTCTGCCAATCAATGTGTCATACACAAATTTTATATTTAGTTTCAGCTCCTTGAGGAAAATGTTGAATAGTATTGGGCCAAGAACTGATCCCCATGGAACACCACTAGGAAAAACTCTGATTCAACAATTATTCCATTTTTGAGACCTGTCAGTCAGTGAGTCCTTCATCTATTTAACATCTGCTCTATCAATATTGTATAGTGCTTATTTTTTTAACCAGAATGTCATTCAGTACTAAATCAACCAAAATTGTGATTTAATCAAAAAATGAAATCAGATTTTTTTTACATGACCTATTTTCTATAAAACTATGTTGACTAGCACCAATTATGTTCCCAGTGTTTAACGGTTTATTGACTGAATGCTGTACTAGCTTTTCTGTTATTTTTCCTAGGATTGCTACCAGGCTAGCCAGCCTATAGGTATTCAGGTCATCCTGCTTGCCCTTTACAATTATTGTCAGAAGATTAGCAATCTTTCAGTTTCCTGGAATGTCTGAGATTTTTGTAAAAATTAACAGCAGCAAGCCAGAGATGTCCCCACCTAACTCTTTTAGGACTTTTGGGTACAAGTTATTTGGTCCTTATTGAAAAATATTTATTTCTGGTAGATTTCATCTAGCATCCTCCTCAGTTACTAATGGACTGAAAATATATCATCTTCATATGATACAAGTGCATTATCTTGGTTCTTTCCAAATGCAGAACAGAAATATTTATTGAACTTAGTCTCTTCTATATCATTATTAACAATTTTATCTTCTCCATATAATAATGGGTTGATGTCATTGACATGAATTCTTTTCTTGGTAATATTCCCTTATTGTCCTAAGACCTTTCAGCTATAGTTTTTTTTATTTCTTATGTCTTTAATTCCCTTCTAAATTTTGAACTTCTAGTATGTGTGCGTGTGAGCAGCTGATTTTTAGGGTAGAGAACCCAGCCACTCCTTCTGGGACTCCTTTCTCCTGCAGTATCTAGCTCTAATACAGTTGGAACTTTGTATGTCTCTGACTCTTGTTCTCTTCTTTCACTCTCTCCCCAACCTTCTAACTGGGGAGGCTTTTAAAGATCTCCAGAAGGCCTGAAGTGCAGTCAGCTGGCCCTAATCTGCCTGAGCCAGCTCCTTACCAGCTGCTTCTAATTGTCCTGCAGCCCTACACTTCTAATTAGAAGGCATTTTACCCATTTTGGGTTGGCTTTTCCCTGCTCTGTAACAGCCTCCTGGCCTGACCCTCTCTCTCTCTCTACACACACACACTTGCTACATATTGCTTTTTTATTTCTAACTGCTTATTTGACTTCACAAGGATGGGCTTTTAGTCAAAATTGTCCTCTCTCTTGATTGTGGAATTCTGGCTTTTTGGCCATCTAATAAATTATTTTCTAAGAATTTGTAATTTTCATTCATGTTTTACTGTCTAAATGTTTCCTTCCTAATCAATTTCACTCATACTTTCCCCTCAGTTTTGGAAAATTAACCTGTCTGAAGTACCACATATATACATTACAAGTTGGGACTCTTCTCTGTTTGCCATATTGAATGTAATCAGGATATGATCATTGGTTCCTAGGCAACAGCCTACTTCCAGTCCACTGATTAATTCATGTTTATCCATCATAATGTAGTCCAAAATTGTTACCATCTTTTGAGTGCAATGTTTGGTGCTAGAAAATCATCTATAATTTTTAGAAACTAATGATTTTTACTAAGTATGTCTCTCAAATTGAAGTTTTCCATAACAGTTTTTTCTTTTTGTACACTACAAATAGGAGTTAAGGAGTTACTCATTCTGTTCTCTGGTTAGATCCAGTAGCCTGTAATAGGCCCCCACAATCACATCTTAGACTAATTAATCAAGCTATTAGCCTTCATTATCTGGTTATGAGCAAAAAATGCAATGGGACTGGTAAGAATTTGGGTCTAAAACTTTTAAGGGAATGCTGGATTATATTATGAGCCGGGGAAATAGGACTTATAAAAAGACTGAGAATCTTGTTTTCCTTTACCATATAATACCAAAAATCTATAACTCTGAGGTACATCTGAAAAAAGTTTTTAGCTTAAATACCCAAAGATACATCAGCCTATTTGTAATTCAGTTCAGTTAGGTTTAAGATTTTCTGGTAGAGCCCGTACACCCTTTGTTAATCAAGAAATGCTGAACAGACCTGAATAACTGTAAAAAGTCTCTTTCACAAGGACTCCACCCTTTTGTCTCTGGGTAGGGACACCAATTTCTGGACAGCCATCCTCAGGTTTGAAGAAGGCAGCCGAGGTCTACTGGAAGCTTCTGGGAGTTCTACAGGAAGATGCAAACTAAAGATTTTACAGTGCCTCCACCTCCGGAAATAATCTGTAAATGCTGAATGCATACTTCAGTTTCTTCAGGAAACATTAAAAGGAAATCCAGGGTAACCTAATTACATTATTGCTAACAGCAAAACTGCATAGTTAAAATATAGGAGGTGGCTTTATTTAAATTAAAAATGGAAGAAGAAAACTGAAAATAGGAAAATATAGAAGGAGTCCGGAGAAACATGAAATGCATTCAACTTAAACCTTTGCATATACTGCATTTTCTCCAACCTTCAGTAAATGGTAGCACTATCTAAAGATTCAGCGAAGTGCACACTATTACTAAGCTTCCAATAAGGAAGGATGGAAGGACCTTTAGGAGTAAAAAGAACAAATGGTTAATGTCAGCAGTTTGAGGTGTCCAATCAACATAATTAATCTTGCTGTGATTGGCCCTAATGATGACGTTCCTGAATGTGCAGTTGTTGGGGCAAATTGGGTCTAAAATGGGGACACTTGTATACTGAGAGTCAGAGCACACTGTAGACTTGCTGTATTTAATTATCTCCTAGCAGGAGTCACCAAAACCTAGGGAGGATTTCAGTTCTCGAAGCAGGAGCAAGACACCCAAAGTCCTGAACATATTGAATTTATAAAAATGTTTTTTCTGTAGATAGTGAAACCTATATTAAAGTAAAAAAAATCTAATCCCCACGCTGTGCTGAAATATGTCACTGTCCTATTACAATCTTTATCTCCCTGTTTAAAGTTCTCCAGTAGGCAGAATCCTGGTTTCTAATCTGACTGAGTCACTGACTCAGTCTGTGACCTTGAGCTAATCACTTGACCTTCTTGTGAATCAGTCAAGCCAGCTGGAAAATTGGGGAAAAACATCACCACACTGAAAATCAGATGCTGCACCTAAGATGAGTTTTTCTTGGGAAAATAAACTACAGAGAAGAAAATAAATTATTTATCCTGAACTCTGGGTTAGATGGCCAAACAAATAATTTGGTGTTCATTCTGCAATGTATGATACGTGCCATATAAATACTATGAAACTACAGAGAATTGACCACGTAATTAAACTGTCTGCTGTTACCTTGTACACAAGAAAGTCACATAATTCATTGATCTTCTAGTTTTAAAGGGGTAGTGTGTCAATTTTATACAGTTTTTAATTTCTCCATCCCTGCTTGAGACATCCTCAATGATGATTTGGAAAAAGCTCATAGATTTAAAGTAACAGATTATAAAGCCAGTAGGGACAGCTGTGATCATGTATTCTGACCTCTTGCATAACACAGGCCACAGAAGTTACCGCAATTAATTTCTGTTTGAACTACAGAACGTCTCTTAGAAAAATATCCAATCTTAATTTAAAAATTGCTGATGATGGAGAATCCATCACATCTCTTGGTAAGTAGTTCCAATAAATAATTATCTTTCTTTTAGATATGTGTGCTTTATTTCCATTTTGAATGTGACTAGCTTCAACTTCCAGGCATTGGAACTTGTTATATCTTCTGTGCAACTTTTGCAGTGGAAATCAAAAAAAGGGCAAACTCATCTATTACACCCTAAACAGTCAGATCAGGCTGAAAAATAGAAATGCTCAAAAACTAGTATAAATGACATTTACCCAAATCTACAGAAACTGAGACCAGAAAAATCTTTGTAGTTTGTTTATGTAATGTTTATTTTATATCCAGTCTGTGGACACTAGATACAGTATTGTTTATTATTAATGCTGTCTTTTTCCATTTGTCAAATATTCATTCGCCCCCTCACCTTCTGCTCTAGTACAGATGGAATCATTTATATTATAGCTCCAGAAAAGGAAATAATGTAGTTTTATTAAATTTTGTATATGCATCCTTAGGTATGGTCAAGTGGGTATATTTATAAATAATAAGCATTAAAGCTGTCACGCAATTCGAAAAATTAATCTCAATTAGTGTTAAATAATAATGAATACCATTTATTTAAATATTTTTCATGTTTTCTGCATTTTCAGATATATTGATTTCAATTACAACACTGAATAAAGTGTAGAGTGCTTACTTTATATTCATTTTGATCAATTACTTGCAATGTGAAATCTAAAGAAATTGATTTTTAAATTCCCTATCAAAAGTACTGAAGTGAAATATCTTTATCATGAGAGATGAACTTACAAATGCTGAATTATGTAGGAAAAAACTGCATTCTAAAAATGAAACATTGTAAAACTTTAGAGCCTGCAAGTCCACTCAGTCTTGTTCAGCTAGTCAAACAAGTTGTTTTACATTTGCAGGAGATAATGCTGCCCGCTTCTTGTTTACAATGTAATCTGAAAGTGAAAAAAGGCATTCACATAGCACTGTTGTAGCTGACATCACAAGATATTTATGTCCCCGATGTGCTAATGAAGTTTATCTGGTAAGATCTCAAAAAAATTGTCCATTTTGAACTTTAAAGCATAGGTTCCCAAACTGGGGGGGGGCACGTCCCCCTGTGGGGGTGTGAAGAAATTCCAAGGGGAGTATGAAGTGATCCAGCCCCCCCTCCGCCAACCCTTCCCCTCCTTCCCCGAAAAAAGAGCCCTGTGCCCAGTCCGTCCAGTAAAAAAATTCAGAAAATGCCATGTGAAATGTCTGGTATTTTCTGTTTTTCCTGGTCTGCCGTCCGCCGGAACACATGCAGCTCGGGCTGGCTGGGATGGGGGGAGGATGGAGCATCCTGGGCAGACTTCAAAATGGCCACCTTAAAAGGGCAATGCCTGCTCTGCTCCAAAAGGACAACCTTTTCTTCTTTTGGATAACAACTTTTCCCCTGGAGTACTGGCACCTTTTTTTTACACTGGTCCCGGGAATTAAAAGGGGCCATGACTGTTTTTCGGCCCCAGTCAGTTCCTTTTCTTTCTTTTTTTTTTTTTGCGCAACAAGTTTTGCTGCTTTTTTGGGGGAGGGCGTGGGGGAAGTGATGCCAAAAGGTTTGGGAACCACTGCTTTAAAGGGATGTTACAGAGCAGGTACTGCTCAAAGCTAGACCTTTTTTGAAAAATACTTTTTTGCTGTCCTTTACAGGGATTATTTTTAATGCATCTAGGATTTGTGTTCTATATGAGGAAAGAGTTTCTGTAATGAAGTCACTTGCAGATGGCCTTTATGGAAACAGGAAGACTACTGGACAACTGTTTCTGCTAATCTGATTTAAAGAGTAGAGAGCACTTATTTCAAAACCTTCTGTATGTAGATAATCTCTCACAATTGACTGCAACATTCAACCCTTTAATTTGGGTCTATTCCTCCTTTGATGCAAATGTCCACTGTCATGTTAATGAAAGCTTCTGCACTTGCATAGAGGGTACAGTAGTGACTTTAGGGATTTAGTGTAGGGTCAAGGCAAGTTTGGTTGTAAAAAGCTGGAAATTTCATTAAAAAATAAACCTCTCTAACATTAAAAGAAGAAAATCATTTTTGTATTGCAGTTTTCATGAATAAAATTTATGTTGGAGCTTATAGAAAAGCTTATTCCCTTCACCAACTGGTGTCAGCATTATTAACGGTAATGTTTATATGGGACAGGCTTACTGCAATGACAAATTATCTCATTTATAGTAGTGTCCAGAAGTTCCCTTGTTATAAAAGTTACAAATTATGCCAATTATTCATCACTTGCTTATAATACCTACCTGACACACAATATAAATTTGTTCATAAAAATATGATTTCCTCTCCTCAGTCCTCCACATTTCATTTAGATGATGGCGGTGAGAGCCTGACTGAAGATAATGGTTTTGGGTCCTCAATTGGTGCAGCTACAAAGTGTTTGTGCTGCAAGTAATGAAAGAAATTAGAGATGGGTCTAAGTAATCTTGAAGATCTATTGCTGAATAAATCTATTTTGGAGAGGAACTGTGCTGGGGCTGATTTTCCGAGGTTCTCAGCACCTCCTACTCCTATTGATGACAGGGCTGTGGGTGCTTGGCTTATCTGAAAGTAACACTATACAGCAGCAGAACTACTCCGTAGCTACTAGTGGAAACTCAGCTTGTGGTGCTAAACATAAAGCACTTTTGATGCCATTCATCTGGTAAATCAATTGAATGGCAGCTGCTTTTCCAGTGAGGTACAGCCCGTGGGCTGATGTAGCCAGGTCCCACAATCATTTCTGTAAAACTATGCAGAAAGTCTCTTGTAGAGCACAGCTTTGTGGCTTGCAGACTGTGCAGACACTTTGTGGAGGAGTTCCAGCACCTTCCATACCGGGCAATGGAAATGGACCAATTCTATAGCCTGTTGGGTGTTATGCGCTGTCAGGGACGGCTGGGGCGGGGGAGGGAGGAGAGACAGGAATGTTGGGATTTTAACAAAACAGTGCACATAATAGTCAATTAAGTAGGAAGTGACATATCATAAAGTGAAAAAAAATGTTTGGGGAAAAAGATTTAAGGCCTGGTTCCAAGACATGTTCTGTGTCTATACCAGTAACTCCTACTGAAATGATTCAGAGTTACATGCATGAAATACACCTCAGGCTCTCCAAGCAAGTTTTTAAATTTAAATTGGTATGCTGTATGGTATCAAGGGTTCTGACAGACTTAGTGTCTATACTGGTTACATAACAAAATGTGTATGATTTAATGTAATATTTTGCACCTTATACTGTCAGTAGAACTGAGCATATACTGAAAACAAATTTCCAGAAATATTCCTTCACATTTTAGTCTACATTTCCTTCTATCATGTTTTTCCACCTTTTTCTTTTGTATCCTATGTGATCGCAAGATTTACTAGCACAAATTTTAACAGAAAATACATTTAAGATTTTTCCCTTGAATATTTTTCCCTTGAATCTTCACAGAAAATATACCTTACATTCATTTCCTGCAGGCATCCATTGTTTATTATAAAAAGTATACTTATCCGATAATGCCATATCTCTTATGTAACCAATCACGAGCCCACAAGATCTCAATTTTTATTTCAAACACAAGTTATGAAGTTTAAAAAGGTTGTGAAACATCTTGTAGGTCATTTGAAAATATAAATTTGAGAGAATCATCAGCTATTTACATATTGCATAAAATGAAAATTGTTAGAAAGTATGTCATTTAAGTTATGTTATGAATTATCCACTCAGTTTTAATTGTTAGTAGTTGTCATTGGCTTATTGAATTATTAGATGGATATCTTTTTATTGTGAAAGATAGAATTTAAGTTCTAGTTTTGAAGAGTAATGGTTGGGAAAAATGCTAAATTTAAATGAATATACCATTGCAATATGTTAGTCTGTAAAATAAATGTGAACCATTTGGTGTTTAAAAAAAATAAATGTGAAACATTTGGGATATTTAACTTTGAAAATTAGCAGCTGTGTATAGTTCCCTAAGGGCAGAAGTTCTAAACCACTCTTTTGATTTGTACACCCATGATCAATGACAGGTGCAGCATAGCTGAGATGATCAATTAGTAACATGATCCGGTCGTGGTTATATATCTGAATTCTACCATGTGCACCCACAAGTCTTAATCTGCAATTCCAGTGATTGAAGAATTACTGCAAGAGCATTACATTGTTCAAAGTTATTCTGTTGGGCCACTATACAGAACTGAACTTCACACTTAGCACAGGTTGTGAAGCAGGATCTCCAGAACAGACTTATTTCTTTCCAGAATGGATAATAAAAGCAGACAATGTGAAGAATTATTCATGGACTTCAAGAAAGATCTCAATACATTCCCAATGAAAGATTCATGTATTAATTTGTAATGTGGAATACTAAAAGGGCTAAAAACAATTGACCTTTTAAGAGAAGTTCCATGTAGGCAACTTTTAAAGAAAAAGGGGTGAAGATAGACATCATATACCTATATCATAATCCCCTAATTAATAGCTAAGTTAAATGATGTAACAATCTACATTTTGGTGATTAGTCTCAATTTGTACTTTCTAAACCTGTATTTAATAACCAACAATACTGATAAATTGAACAGCAAAAGCATAATGTAGACTAACTCAGTAGTCTTTCTTTTATTATGGCTTTCAGGAAGGACTTGCCCTGCACCAGAAATGATTTATTTAAAAACATACTAACAAACAAACAAAAACCCCCTGTAGCTCACATTCAAGGTGCTAACTACTTTCCAAAAGGAGTTATAAAACAATGAAGGTATTGTGCCAATTCCACCTTCATTTCATGGCTTCATATTAGAATGTTATTATGAGACTCAGAAAGTGTGCTTGTCTGTTGGTTTGCGTTTCACTGAAATGATGGGTTATACTTTAAATTATTCCAGAATTATTCCAGTAAAGATGTAAAGCTTTAGACATCTCTTTTTCCACCCCTTCTTTTTTTCTTAATACTCTTAGTGCATATCTACACTACATAGAAGATCGACACTGCCAGATTGGTGTAGAATAGACCCGCTATATCAAATTCAAAGAGAGACTTCATTGGTGCAGGAGTAAGAGAAAATGCTCCCATTGACCACCCACTATGTGGACAGGAATTTAAGATATGCAACTCCAGACATGTAAATTATATATTTGGAGCTGCATATCTTACTTGGACCTTCCCATGTAGTGTAGATCAAGCCTTATTGTCTAAGGCTCAGAGAAGTATGTAAAAAGCATTATGACTGAAAAGTTTTTCATATTAGAAGGGATTTGCAGGGAATAAACAATCCAGATCAGGACATGAAGCTGTTCTGACAGATGAAGCTTAGGTGAATGGCCTGTTGCTTCATGTATGCATATGTTAGTTTTCTTTGTCTCTTAAAGAACTCCAACGTCTCTGGTTGACTAGTCCTCCATTACTGCAGAATAAGCTAATTGATCAACCTGAGAAAGATCATTATGTTGGCAAACAACCAGAAAAAATGTAATAGGAAGATGCAAATTAATTGAAAGAGTCTGTCTGGCAGTTTCATTATGGACTTCTTTTTCTAAAAAGCCATCAATACTCTCATGAAGTGCATTTAGTCTCATATGGTTGGCAGTAACTCCAGCTCTGAAACACTATTTTATATTAATGGTAATGTACTTTGCAATGGTGGCAAAATAAGTGTTGATATTATTTTTATGATGTCTTCAGTAGGTAACCATATGCACTGACATCAATATGGAAATCAAAGCAGCAAAGTAATGTTGATCGACTACTTTATATGAATGTCATGCTGCACTTATGTAAAGGAACATTAATGCCAATGCCAAAAAATACATTGGATATAATATCAATATTGATGTTCTGTGAACTCCATTTCTTACTTGTTTTGTAAATGGTACTCTCAGAAAAATAAAACACTATTTACAGTGAAGCCATATGAATAAAAAGAAAAACATAATGATGTGAGAATAAGTGCACAGCCGTAACCATGGTAACATGATAGAACAAATAATTCACAGCATTTAATTCATTCAATGAATTTAGCCTCTTTTTTGACTTCTGGAATGGATTCCAGCAGATACCTTTTGAAGGGAAATTACAGTCTGTTTTCCAAATTTAACTGACAACTACTTTTTTGTGGTTTGTGATCACTAACAGTTTACTATATTTGATGCTTGATACTCTAAAATTGAGCTTCAGCTGGCCCCATAGCAGCTGAGCCCCTTTCTTATAGGGCCGAATCCAACTGATTCTTTTCATTTTTAGGGAAGTTAGATCAGGTTGGAGTGCCACCTTGCTACTGCTTCCTGCACCCCAACCTCATTCCTCAGCCTAGAGCCTGCACCCAAACGCCCTCCAAGACGCTGCACTCTGCTGGCCCTCTTGCATTAAAAATCCCAGACCCTGCATGCTGCATTGCCTCCCACACACAAATGCCCTTCCAGAATCCACATCTGAACCCTCTCCCGCACTTCAACCCTCAGCACAGCCTGGCGAAAGTGAGTGAGGGTGGGAGACAGTGAGTGATGGAAGAAGGTGAGATGCAGTGAGTGGCAGGTGGGGCCTCAGAGAAGGGGTGGGACAAGGGAGCAGCCCCAGGGAAGGGGCAGTGGGCAACCCTACTGGGAGGGCATGTGGTAGCCCTGGCCATGACAGCGGTTCCCTGGCCACCAGCAGCACAGCTGACAGCTCACTGGGCACAAGCCAGCACAGGGTGCAACATTGCCCAAATGTCAGGTAGAGTGGACCCCGTCTATGTGGGTACAGCTTGTGTGTGCATGGGGGCCCACTGAGGCTACGTCTACGCTGCAGGCTTTTGCCGGCAGAGAGTATGCTAATAAAGCGCTCATTAGCATTTGTCGCACTGTGATTTGCATCTCTGCTGATGCTTTTTGCGCAAGAGGTTTTTGCGCAAAAACAAGCAGTGTGGACGGGTCCATTTTATGCAAAAATCCCCTTTTGCACAAGATCCTTTTTTGACCCATCCACACTGCTTGTTATTGCGCAAAAAACCTCTTGCACAAAAAACGTCGGCAGAGATATGCAAATGACAGTGTAACAAATGCTAATGAGCACTTCATTAGCATATTCTCTGCTGGCAAAAGCCTGCAGTGTAGATGTAGCCTGAATGTTCTGCCCTGGGGCCCAGAATTGCTGTTGGCAGCCCCGCCTGTGACTCACTCAGGTCTTGCTTGAGGTATCACGTCTAGAAAAAGAATCAGCAACTGGGTGTAGATTTCTTGGCTTCTGACTGGGTCTCAAGTTTACATTTATTTTTCTCTCTGTGTGTGAGCTTAGATGCAAGAAGTATGGTTAGTTTACTGGGAAATGACAGGACGTACCCCCTCCATGCACCTCATTCATGCCAGGCCAATGGTTAATGTGTATGGGGATTGGGAATGGCATGGCTGCTCCCTTAAACAATCTCTGTTTCACCTCCTTTCATAGAGCTTGGCCTATGGCCTGTTGGGCAATCAGCACAACAGCAAGACACCATGGAGAGAGCATCCCACCAACGAACAGTTCAGGTTGTGATTCAGGTCTCTTTTTGTATGCTCCTCAACCACATGCATTGGGAACTGGAGAAGACAGTTTGCCTCTATGAGCTACCCTTGAAGAGAATGTCCCTGTATTGCCCTTACTGCCATGTGCTTGTACCTTAAATAATGTGATTTGGCCCTTCTGAGAATTAAATAATAACGAGGTAAGATTTTATATAGTTCTTTTAGCATCATACAGTCAGCTATTAATATCTTCCAGTACTGCTGAAGAGGTTCTCACATGTGGCTGGGGCTGTTTTACTGTAAATGATGAGTGCTGTTTATTATTAAAGTAAAACAATTTGGCTATTTCCATCGAGACACACATTTTCTATTGTAGGCTTATATTGATCTGCATTAACCACAGCTTAGATAGGCAGCACCTTTGATCAAGATGTACTCGGGCTGACTGAGAAATAGTAGTTCACATTCATCAAAAACTCACATAGTCCTACTATTGCATTTTTGGTTTTCATGATCCTGTAGGTGTATCTTCTCACATTAGAGCCACACTAAACTCTCTCTGAGAAACACCACAAATATGCGACTGAATGAGCCCTTTAGTCTTCTTCATAAGAGTGTATGGTTTCTATCAAAGTTCTACGTGGAGATAAGGTATGATTTTCAAAAAGGCTCTTGTGTAAATTACATTGTCATGGGATAAGAGGAAAGGTCCTTTCATGGATTGAGAACTGGTTAAAAGGCAGGAAACAAAAGGTAGGAATAAATGGTAAATTTTCAGAATGGAGAGGGGTAACTAGTGGTGTCCCCCAAGGGTCAGTCCTGGGACCAATCCTGTTCAACTTATTCATAAATGATCTGGAGAAAGGGGTAAGCAGTGAGGTGGTAAAGTTTGCGGATGATACTAAACTGTTTAAGATAGTCAAGACAGAAGCAGATTGTGAAGAACTTCAAAAAGATCTCACCAAACTGAGTGATTGGGCAACAAAATGGCAAATAAAATTTAATGTGGATAAGTGTAAAGTAATGCACGTTGGAAAAAATAACCCCAACTATACATACAGTACGATAGGGGCTAATTTGGCTACGACAAATCAGGAAAGAGATCTTGGAGTTATCGTGGATAGTTCTCTGAAAACTTCCACACAGTGTGCAGAGGTGGTCAAAAAGGCAAATAGGATGTTAGGAATTATTAAGAAAGGGATAGAAAATAAGACCCAGAATATCTTACTGCCCCTGTATAAAACTATGGTATGCCCACATCTTGAATACTGTGTACAGATGTGGTCTCCTCACCTCAAAAAAGATATTTTGGCCTTAGAAAAGGTTCAGAAAAGGGCAACTAAAATGATTAGGGGTTTGGAACGGGTCCCAGATGAAGAGAGGTTAAAGCGACTGGGACTTTTCAGTATAGAAAAGAGGAGACTGAGGGGGGATATGATAGAGGTATATAAAATCATGAGTGGTGTGGAGAGAGTGAATAAAGAAAAGTTATTTATTAGTTCCCTAAATAGAAGAACTAGAGGACACCAAATGAAGTTAATGGGTAGCAGGTTTAAAACTAATAAAAGAAAGTTCTTCTTCACACAGCGCGTAGTCAACCTGTGGAACTCCTTGCCAGAGGAGGCTGTGAAGGCTAGGACTATAACAGAGTTTAAAGAGAAGCTAGATAATTTCATGGAGGTTAGGTCCATAAAAGGCTATTAGCCAGGGGATAGAAATGGTGTCCCTGGCCTCTGTTTGTCAGAGGCTGGAGAAGGATGGCAGGAGACAAATCGCTTGATCATTGTCTTCGGTCCATCCTCTCTGGGGCACCTGGTGCTGGCCACTGTCGGCAGACAGGCTACTGGGCTAGATGGACCTTTGGTCTGACCCAGTACGGCCATTCTTATGTTCTTATGTAAGCACAAAAGGGATTTAGGAGACCAAGATCCCAGGAAATCTCCTGCATAAGGTCCAGTCCAGCGACGAACTTATGTGCACACTAAACTTTGAGCATATGCATAAGTGCCTTGCTGGATCAGAACCTCCTCTCTCTGTATTGAAAAGACTGAAACTGAACCAAACAGATTATGAGCTATTTAGAGTCATAGACTTTGGGTACATACACAGCCCACAGAAGCAAAACTCTCAGCCTGGGTGGACAGACTTTAGCTAGAGAGGCTTGGACCAGTGCCCTAAAAATAGCTGTGTGTACAGCACCATGAACTGGAGTTCAGGCCCTGAAGCTCTTCTCTCTCTCTCCCACCCCACCTGAGACTTCAGAGTCCAAGCTCCAGCCTAACCCACTACCTCAATGTAATATCTACTTTTATAGTGCTAGCACCAACTCCACTAACCCAAGTCTGTCAGACTGGGCTGGGAGGCTCACTCCTGTGGCCAGTGTAGACCTACCCTTTAGGGCTAGAAGGGACCATTGCGATCATCTAGTTGACCACCTACATAACACAGGCCAGAGATCCTGACCCAATACTTTCTGAAACAAGCCCATAACTCTGTTTAAACTGTTATAACTTGTCTTTTAAAAAGACATTCTGTCTTGTTTTAAAGACTGCACGTGACAGAGAATCCACTATAACCTGGGTAAATTATCCTAGAGGTTTAATTACTCTCACTATGACAAATGTGCACCTTATTCCTCATTTGCATTTGTCTAACTTCAGGCTCTTATTTAATGGATTAATATGTTTTCTTTTATACATTAGGCCTAATAATTGAGCACAAAAAATTAAAGATAAATAAATGTGATTTTAATGAACTTTTGCATTACACTGTATTTTTTAAACTCAGTTTTCAGCATATAAAATATACATATTAATTGAGAAATAAAAATCAATTATTTTTTCTTGTCAGGATCTCCCACTAAAGACAACTTTCTCTAATTCCTACTGTTTCACCATTAATGAGGCAGCCAGTTTAGCAGTATAGTATTAAATGGTTTTATTTTTTAAAATTCCTTTTCCATATACCTTGTAGAAGTATTGTTTATTTATTTGCAGATTTTGATCAGCAAAATTGCCTCAGGTGACATCCAAAATACTAAGATAGTAGAGTTTATAATCAATAAAACCATTTATGTATACAGATTTCAGAGTTAAGGCACATATACAAATTTTGAGAAATGGAAATAGTTAAATATGGGGTGCATACAGAACAAATGCACTGGAGCACAGAGTAAAGGTTTTGTCAGGAATTATTTTGGTATGGCCTACACAAGTCATTTATGACTTCACCTCTACTAACTAATGTGGCCCCATCCAATCTGACACTGATAAAACCTAGAAACAATCCACAACATTCCATTATGTGTTTTTCCCTCTCTCGGTATCATTCCACTTTTCAGTGAGAAAAAATTAGTTTTTGGAGGGAATTTGAAAGGGCACAAGAGAGGGGGCATACAGAAGAAGAGAAATCCAAATACAGGAAAAGCAAGAAAGGATCTGAAGCTGTAAGCGGGGCAAACAGAAGACATGAACATCGAGACCAGTGGAATTGGGGGAACACAAGGTACAGAATGGAGTGCAGAAGGAAATCTGACTAGAGATACAGGGAGGAGAAAAGTTGTGGAGAGCTTAATCTAGTGATGGAGAAGCAAAGATGAGAAGTCAGTGTACTTTTCAACAAAAACGGATTTTTGATGAGAAGTATCCATTTCTGTGGCAATTTAAAGTTTTTCATCTTAAACTGGAATTTCCCAACATACTCTCATATTTATACCGTGTCCATCATTTGGCACATGAGCACATAACAAGATTACATGAAGTCTAGCGGTGGGTCTCTCACTGACTCTCTTCTTCACTATTGCTGAAAGAGGAGAGTGACTGTTTCAAGATTCATGTTGGTCCCCCAATCCACACCGTGAGCTAATTATGGGAAGGATAGAGTATGGCCAAGAGATTAACTTTTCATTTTTTCCCAAAGGCTTATCAGGTTGTATTATGGCTAAGCCAGAAGCCAAGGGGGCTTTGTATCTGGCTTTCACAGACCTCACCCTGATTGCTGAATGTTCTACTGACTGTGAAGATAGCAGCAGAGTTGACTAGAATTCCTCCTAGAGGATTCCAGGGTGTACAAGCTGGTGCAGTAGCTCCACCACTCTGTGAAGGGGTAGAGTGGCCTGCCTCAGCAGCTCTGCTGGCTGATGAGGAAGAGACGGGCCCATTAAAATGGGTCAGGCTCACCATCAGCCAGTACATAATCCAACTCCATTCTAGTAGCGTTCATCATGAGATGCTAACAACAAGCAGTAATTAGATTCCCCAGGAAGAGTGGGGGCATGGCAACCGGGAATAGGTTGTTTTCATATCCTCTCCCACCCCTTCTGATGCATCAATGCTGGACTAAGCACTAAGGCCTCAATCCTGCCAGAAGTTCTGCATGAGCAGACCCCTGCACCCAGGTGTAGACCCAAAGAAGTCACTGAGTCTTTGCACGGGTGTTCTGAACATGTTCTAGGTTCAGAGCCTTGATCTGAGATAGGAGCTCTGTCTCTTGCCTACTTTGGGTTCTGATTTCAATCAAAAATCTCCCCCTACCTACTAAGGCACTTTATAAAATACTGCACTGACCAACAGATATATTTAATTGAACTAACATGAGATTTTCAATGTATTTTAATACAGCAGCAGTCTATTTACTGGTTTTATTAGTGACTAAGCTCTTGGCTATCTTAAGGAAAGACTGTAAAAAATTGATTGACCTAAATTCTCTGCAAGATAGATTTTTCATTCTTCCCTTTTCGTGTGTGCATAAGGCATCAGAGGGTTTTTCATTCCACACACTGAATAGTGGTTATAGATTGAATTAAATGTACTGCAAATATATTATGCTTTCTGCACCTGCACCATGTGAAATGGACTGAATTCCCCCTACTGTGAGAGAATCTTCTTTTTCTCAGGATGGTTTGGATTTCTGGTAACTAGGCAGCTAATTTCTTGGAGGTAGACAGCTCGGATGAAGAAAATGATTACGAGAGTATTCCTTTGTGCTTTAAAAACAGAATGTGAAGGTTCATTGTTTTCCTCTGTACATGGGAACCATGTTAAGTAGCTTTCATAGTAAACAACTGAAATGCTCAGGTGTCATTGATTCCAGAACTGCTTCTGTAACAATGTTGAAACTCGCAAACCTAGATTTACATTAAACACTAAATAAAAGCCCCACTGAGGGTCGATTAACATATCAGGACATTTGTCTGATGCATATCGAGAAGTTCCTGAATTATATATATGTCCCTGAGTAGCCTTACAATTAGAAAAAAAAAGTACTTACAGTTCATTGAGTGGGAAAGAATAAGGGAAATAGGACAGCTTCACTAGGTGATTGGTAGAAGGGTGTTGTGCTGCTAGGGGAAATGGATTGTTGATGGCATGCTGTTTTAAAGTTCAATAAATTCACCTCCAGAGCAAAGAATGGTATTACAAAAGGATGGATTGTTCAGTTGGTGGACTGGGATGGCTGTATTTAATATGGTAGAAGCCTTTCTAAGGAGGTCAATAGTCATAGGCTTATATATAAAAAAAAAAGGAAATTATAGGCCTGCATTTAAAAGGAAATATACTTTCTAGATGGTAGTGGAAAACAATTGCAAGTACTCCTGGCTTGAACAGATTGCCTAAAGATGCAGCATGCTGGCCCTTTTAAAACATCCAATAAACACGCAGAACTGTTTCTACAAGACACCAGAGAGAGAATTTAATTGGAACCGATAAAGAATTCAAAATTCAATATTCAACAAATTGCCTCACCCATTATTGAGGTGCAGATTGTGGGGTTTTGTGTACTTACAGCAGGGATTCAACCTCTTTGTTTTGTATGAAGAAAACAGTACACACTATGTTCAAGTTTACAGGACCTACTCCAAGTACTGAATGAATATTCTGAGAATTTACAGGTAAAAACTATTTACAGATGATATAATCAAATGATTAGAAAGTACTTGTTCAGTTTGGGTATGACATTTTCAATACTTAAAAAACCAAATTTCTAGAACCAAAGCTACAATAAAATGCAGTTAGATTACTGATTTATATTCCAAACTTTAAAGAGTAAAAATATTCCAGGAATGTTATAATTATTCTAAAACCAACCACTGCAAACCAAGAAAATTCAGAATTACAGTTACAGTTAAAGAAACTCCACTGATGTTATGGTACAAAATGCACAGTACCCTTACCAATGCCCTATAGCGACATAATGAAGGGAGGAGGAGAAAAAGCTAGAATAAAACTTTAATAAGGAATTCAATCTAATCTGGGACTGCTACACTAAAATGACAATCACAGTAATGATTGGCCAGAAACAACCGGCCAAGAGCAACTGACCCCAGCCAACTTCTTAGCTCCTATTGACCGGAAACAGCGAGCCTATAGGAGCTGAGAAATTGGCCTGAGGGATAGGGGCAACACAAGCCTCTTCCCCCTCCTAGAGTTGACAGCGACATGGAGGGAGCAGCCTGCAGTTCAAAGTGATCTGGGGCTGCAGCAGGCAGGGAGCCCAGTCTGCCTTGGGGGTGCTGCAGGGCCGCTGGCTGGGAGATGCTTAGGTAAGTGCCTCCCAGCCAAAGCCTGCTCCTGGCATCCCTGTCCCTCCTGCACCCCAACTCCCTCCCCCAGGTCACCATCCAAAACTTCTGCACCGCCTGCTCCAAGTCACAACCCCCTCCCAGACTTGTACCCCATCCTACACTCTTCCCTAAGCCAGAATCCTCTCCTGCGCCCACGGCCCCTCCCTGAGCATAGATCCCAACCCCCTGACCCAGGTCACAACCCCCTCCTTCACCCAAACTCCTTCTCAGACCTCACACCGTCTCCTGCACCCCAGTCCCTTATCCAGTGTGCCCTTCTGTATCCACCCTAGACCCTGCAAATTCACCACAGAAAAGTGAGGTCCTTGACCATTTTCCTAAATCTTGGTGTGGCCCCCCACCAAAAATTATTGCCCACCCCTGATCTAACTGAACTTTCTGAGCTTTCTTGTGAATGGTTTTGTGATAATTACAACATTCCTGTAAGAGTCTCCTCCTTCAATTACTGATCTTTAGTCTAAACCATAACTCCATTTTAACAAAATTATTTTTTGGCCAAGAATAAAATAATTAATGCTACTATAATTACTAAACCAAAAGCAGAAGCACAGAGAAAAAATGTACAATTCAACAGAAAAAAAACCCTCAGCATTTTGCTTTTGCAGCTGCCAACATGAATTCTGTTTAATTCTGGATTTTGTATACCTTTAATTTCACAGTTTCATTTTAGTCGTCATTTAGGGCCTGCTCTTTACATGTCCATATACATAGCTTGAGGATCCAGTCTGAAGTACAGCCAGTTGTGTAATAGGTCTGGACTCTGGAGAGCAGCTGTGAGAAATTTAAGGTGCTGAGCTACATCCTGTATCTGCTCTCAATTTGAGGGGGTAGGGTAAGATGAGGCTACTGTATTTGCTGGGTGAATCTCATTAATGGACATGAAGGCTACAAACCTTAAAAGAAAACAAAATGTATCAGGGATGGGGCACGGCAAGGTTTGGTGGAAGGAGTGGAGTGGGGGTGAGTTGAGGCTGAGTAGAGGTGGGGTGCGCCTGTGGCAGGGGGTTGCCCCAGGCCTTGCACCCACCCTAGGGGTGGCCTTATCCCTAGTTGAGTCCCACTTAAGGTTGCCAACACTATTTTAAAAAAATATGGAACAGACCTCAGATTTCTCCAATCTTGTTTGGAACCTCTGGGGGCAAATCCCTTTCCCCCTTGCACCCATGATTCCTAGGTTGCTGCAGAGAGCCCAGGGGTCAGGTGCTGAGCCAGCAGCTGATACAACTCCCTTTCAGGTTCTGCACCGGGGCCAGGAGTTGAGCTGGAGGCTGTAGTTGCTGGTCTTTGCCTTCTGCAATGCTGTGTACTCTGCAGGGGGTGTTGGCAGAGATTCTGTGAGCAGGAAGGCTATATCTCCTCATTGCAGGAGGAGTAACGGTAGTCCGAATTAGGGGCTTTAGTTCGAACTACCTAGCCCATGCCGTGTGTAGCCGCGGGCAGGGAGTCCGAACTACCGGGCATTTAAAAATGGTGGCGCCCGGGAACATGCAAATAAAGCCCGGGATATTTTAATCCCGGGCTTCATTTGCAAGTTCGAATGACTACATTAGCCACCCTAGTTCGAACTAGGGTGGCTAGTGTAGACATACCCATACTGATTTAGTATGACACAGGCCATTTTCTATTTAAATAAGGGATGTCCCAGGTAATATAGGACTGCTGGCAACCCTACTCCCACTCCAACCACTAGGCCTCACTGCCTACGATCCCATCTCTTATGCTAGCTCTTTGTTGTGGATGTGTACTTTCCTCTGTGCAGCTGCTGCTAGAAGGAGGGAGGGAAGTGAAACTGCAGTATTATTACTCAGGCTTTAAAGTCTCTGCATACTGCAAGAGCTGGATTTTCTGATTTCCTGGTCTGCAGGGAATTATTCTTTCCTTTGAGTTGTTATGACGAGGACTGACAGAATTCAGGAGTGAATGGCTCCTAGTCCCTTAGCTCAGTCCACTGGACCATGCCACCTGCAATTTAAAAACATTGGATTAGCTGACTGTTAGAGAACTCTGATCATTGTAGGGGTGTGTAGTCCACTCTCAGTCTCAGCTGTGGGTGTCCTTTGCCATGTATCCAATTTTAGAATGAATCACTACACTACAGCACCCCTCTTTCTCAGAGCCACATTACTTCCAGCAGGGCCTCCTCTTCTCTAGAATTCTCTACAGGAACTTTTGGCCAGTATGAAAATACAGTGACTTAGGACACTTTTTCAAAAAAGTATGATTTATTTACCCCTAGGAACATCACAATCAGAAAGAAAAGGATTAAAATAATAAGTCTAAACATGCTGTCTTACCTTAATGGCCTTTGGAGTCTTAGGTAGGCTCACATCATTGGGTGGGTAAGGCAGTCTATCCAGGCAGCCTATACATCTCAGTCTGATTCTCCCTGCCATTGTCTTTCCTCCTTAGCCGAAAGACATTTATCCATTCCAAAGACCCTTTACTCAAGATTTTAGAGTTCCCCTGGGTTCCTGGACTTAATTCTTAGGGTTCCATTGAAACCAGGCACACAATGACAGCTAACCCCAAAGAGATATATATTAGATGCAGAAAAAAGTAATTTGATCTATTCCCACATTCTTCACAAGCACTGTGTAGTCCTTTAAAAGGGAAAGTGCTATATGAGTGAAAGATATTAATTACTATTACTATCAAGAAGTAAAATTAAAACTGATGAGGTATACATAAAGGAGTTTAAATCAATAATTTAGCAAAATGGCTGCCATCTTCATTGAAATTGGACACATATGTGACTTTAGTATAATTGATCATAAAATACCATCTATAATTCCTAACATTTAAAATGATAATTCTTACCTGTAGAAGAGTCTACTTACCCCTTTTGTAGAGAGAAATGACAAGGCAAACAATAATACGTGCAATGGTATGCTTTCAAAAGGAAATGAAAGCTATTAGACAAAGGAACTACAGTGTATAATCATCTGGTAAATGTGAAAACTTTATTGCAGAATTAAAATGAAGCTTAAGAAAAACAGATGAGAAGGTAGATGAACTAGAACAAAGATTGGAAGACAAAACAGAGTGAAGTGCAGTCATAATCACAACATGCTACTTTCCTTAATGAGTCGTGTATAAAATGTGATGATTTAGAAAACACACCAAGAAGAAATAAAAGAGGAATGTATATGGTGTTTTGCCTATTGTCCTTAGAGTGCAATTATGAGTTTAACAGCAACACCAATAAGAATTTATATTTCAGAATATTTTGTTCTATTCTTAAAATCAAACATACATGAACAACCACACCAAAAAGATCAGTTAGAGTACGTCTACACTTGCTCCCTAGTTCGAGCTAGGGATGCAAATGTAGCCAACCGAAATTGCTAATGAAGCAGGGATTTAAATATCCCACGCTTCATTAGCATAATCTCACCTGCGCATTATTCCGCTCAACAGCTGATTCGAACCAGGAAGTGCACTCTTGGATGCGTTAGTTCGAATCAAACCCCTTGGTTTCAACTAACGTTACTCCTCAAAAAATGACGAAAACTAACGTGTCCAGGAGCGCACTTTCTGGTTCGAATCAGCTGTTGAGTGGAATAACGCATGGGCGAGATTATGCTAATGAAGTGCAGGATATTTAAATCCCCTCTTCATTAGCAATTTCGGTCGGCTACATTTGCATCCCTAGCTCAAACTAGGGAGCAAGTGTAGACGTACCCTTACTCAATTGAACTACTAACCTTGGTGAAATACTCACACAAGTATCCCATTTGCTCTAAAGCAGGGTTTCCCAACCTATTTGTCAGGACCCAAATATGGGTCACCGTTATATTTCAAAAGGGTCACCAAGTGTCTCCACAGGTGGCTCTGCCCCCTCTCCTCCCCCCAATTTTTAATTGTCTTGGATTATCAAGTCTTCTTGAATTGTCAAAATGGGTCCCCATCTGGAAAAGGTTGGGAACCGCTGCTCTAAGGCATAATTAAATAAATACCTTCCAAGGTAGATTCTCAAAGCTGCTTGAAATTAATGGAAGTTACATCTAAATCCCCTATGGGTATTAGACAGCCCAAACTGTCAAGGGGAAGGAAATGTCTAGTTTCTGCAGGGAGCCACAACTCCAGAACTGGTTGTGGGGCCTTCAAAAGCATCCTGTGAACTGGGCCCCAAGAACTGTGCTCAGTGGGATAGAAAAGGTGGGTTCCAACACAAACTCCTAAAATACTGATTCTCGTGTAGTGAAAATGCACTGACTGTGCTGAATTCAAGTTTCTGTGTACCACAGAGAAAGAAATCAGATTTCCCTCTGTGCAATGCATCTGTTAACAATCACTGTTATATTGTATTTTTTAAAATGAATTGCATCAGTGGTTGAATCTAAATCAAATGTTACACACACATATATAGATTTTAAGGCAGAAAGTAATATTATGATAATCTGGTTTAAAATATTATGATAATCTGCATTAAAAAATAAACAGAGAACCTCACTCATTAAGCCCATTTGCACTATCATTTCTTTTAGAAAGCTGTCCAGTGTTGATACAAAGACTGCAAATGATGGAGAATCTACCCTGTCCCTCAGTAACTTGTTCGAATGGCTAAACACCTTCACTGTTTAAAAAAAATTCACTTTATTTGTAGTGTGAATATTTCTAACTTCATCTTCCAGTGATGGATCTTGTTATTCTTTTTTCTGCTACATTTGAAGAGCCATCTACTAGCAGAAATGTTCTACCCATGTAGGTAATTTAAGAGATGTTTTGATCACAGTCTACATCTTCTCTTGAATAAATTAAATCTCTTGCTATTAGGCGTATTTTCCAAGTCTTCAGACTCTTCTTGTAGCTCTTTTTTTGGAAACCCTTTCCAGTCGTGACCATGCAAATACCACCTCCCTACTTCTAATACCTATCCCCCTGTATATCCCCACAGATCATGTTAGCCATCTTAGCTATACCATTGATCAGCCCCCACAAGGGACTGAGACACCATATCCAAATAGAAATATTAGGGGATTTTGATGATAAATTAAACATTTCCATAAAAAGAAGATACTTTTCACAAAACACTATGTTCTGTCAGAAATGCAGTTTTCTGTCAAAAAAATTTAAATCGGCCCTAATTAAAATGCACATTGGTTGCACTGGCCCATCTTATCAAATGATCTAGACTGAGCTGCATAACGGCCTGTTTCCGTCATTTATCATAAATACCCCAATTTGTGTCACCTGCAGATTTTACTACCAAGCGTTTTATGTTTTCTTGCACATCACTGACAGTGCTGAAAACATTAAACAAAATACTTAGGTGTTTTTTTTAAACAATCAGCAATTTCCTTTGAGGGTTTTTAACCATAGCTTCAACAATATTATGCCCAATATGCTGAAAAAGCTCTGTTTTGTGTAGCAATTAGGCAATGATCACATTACATGAGAGATTATCCCATCCTATTTACAGTAAATAGCTTGAAGTAAGAAAAAAAATAGAGGTTCTATTCATGACTGATTTATATGCAGCTTCTTTTCATGGTTTTGCATTATTCAAGTAGAAAATTGTGTCCAGAATAGTAAAGACATGCTATAATTTGCTGTATGCAACCACAGCTGAAGGTATGCATTAGATTCCCCAAATTGTCTTTTAATACTTTAAAACCTCAGATAAAATGCCGTCACTTGGCTTGCTGCTTTTTAAATTCTCCTTTCTTTCCACCAAATCTCATTTAGAGATTTCCACCAAATCTCCTTTCTTAATTTCCACATATTCCATTTACAGAGAGAGATTTTCAGGTGGTAAAAGTTGGCATGATGATAGAGCCTACTGTACCTAAGTCCATGGTAAGAGTACAGGTAAGAGATTGCTGCTCAGATAAGCATGCTCAGCTTAATACTTCCACTAGGCTAAATCTTAGTACATTCCTAAGATATTGTCTGATTGGTGCAGGAGACCAATAGCTAACTCTAAAACTGTGAGAAATGCAGAGAATAAATCCACAAAGCCCTCACCTGTGTCTAAATAATTCAGAATTGAGATTTTGATATTTTAGTTGTCACCTACATTTTGATATTTTAGTGCCACTTCACAGAGGGTTGTGGAAATGGTTGAAAGCAGAAAATCTGAATTCTGTCACTGACTCTGGCACTGATTTCCTATAGTGTTGTACAAGTTACTCATCCACTTTGTTCCCCAGTTCAACCTTCTATTAAAGTGGATAATAATATGGCCCCAGCTTTTTAAAGTGAGTTGAGCCCTATTGTTTAGTGTTTGTATTAATTTAGCCTGTCCTGTGTACGTGGCACTGTCCAAACACAGATAAGACACATATTGTTCACAATCTAAGAATCTACTGATGAAAAGTACTTTATCAATGTAATGATGACATTTTAAAATATTTCTGTTGTGTTTCTCACTCATTACTCTTACTTTTGTTGCATATTTCTTAGTCTATTTAACAGCATTATTCTCACACCAAGAATTTTCCTTGTGTTTATTTTTTTCATCCTCTAATTTTCCAGAAAATTTTCCTAGGGTCTAGTCTTGCTTCCATTTAAGTCAATAGCAAATCTCTCATCATCTTTGGCAGTGGAAGATCAAACCCTATGGCTTAGCTTTTTCCCTATCTAAAATACTGCAGTGATATGATACTGAATAAAAAACTATGCTAAAAATATTCTCCTTTATTTCTCTGACAGAAACTGAAAAAACTTGGAGGTGAGGAAGGGAGACAAATTTCTTTACTGAAAAGTATCACTGGAATATTTGTGTTAAATTGATTTGACACCTCTTAATACTCCTAAAAATAAATATTCAAGTGAAGGAACAAATGTTTAGATGAAGGCCCCCTGCTCTTGTTGAGGTCACTGGAAGTTTTGCTATTGACTTCAATGGCAGCAAAATCAACCCTAAATTTGTTTATCAGGACTGTAACTTACTTAGAGCTGCTACAGGGATTTAAAAGGTCTGTTACTTGCACTTAGCTCTTATCTTCACCTAAATGTGTGGTCTGAGTCTATAATGCTTAACTGAGAGGATGGGAAGTGGGGCAAGAGAGTGAATTAGCTATCAGTTATGCCTCTTTGTGTATCCCTGGATTAGGTGGAACCTTGAGCTCTGTAAATAGCAATGGGAAGAGTAAATAAACTCGTTTTTAAATTAATCAATGACATATGAAGCAATAAACTAGCACAACTGCACATTTTCAAAGTGACCTTTGCTTTTCTTACTCCTCAGCAGTCCCTTTCTAGAGACAGGACCCAAAAAAGTCAACCATGACAATGAGCTCTGTAGTCAAGTGCAACATTTAAAACTCAAGAGAGAAAACATGTTTTTCTCCTGTAAGGTACAATATATTTGTTTTTAATTCCTTATGAGGAGCTTAACAGAAATCCAGTATAAGTATGTAAATTCTAAATTCTCTATTACCTTTGTGTATATTCATGGAGCCCACTCCTGCTCCCACTGGAATCAATGGTAAATCTCCTGTTGGATACAGTGGATTGGGATTCGACCACTGGAGTTTTCACTATCAGATTTTTTTCCTGACAAGCTTGACATATTCATAGTAACAAAACCATGCACTTAGCCTGTCCAAGAAATGCAGCTACAAGACAGTCAGAAGAAAGTCCTTGGAAATGAAGATATAAGACTGAGGTAGATATTGTCAATTGATAAGCCTTGTTACAGGAGGGAACAGAAGACGGGGAAAGAATCACTAACAACAAGCGCTGTAGTTATGACTGAATCAGAAATGTATTTTGTTTCCCCATATATCTCATATTTAGTTCTCTAAACAAATCTGGTTAAAGGAAACATCAAAGATATTTCCTGTATAATAGAATTGAAAAATATAAATTCAGTCCAGATGGCTTTTTCCTTAAGTCCTATCAAAGAGAATCCATATGTTTCTTTTCTGCTAACTCTCAGGGTCAGATTCTTGGGTGCTGTGTGTTTGTTTTGCTCCATACTGATGAAATAATGTGCCCATAAAGATGACATGCCTGGCCTTGGGAAGTTTAGGGGGGACTTTCTACAATTGCAGGTCTGGCACAAAAACCCCATAGGGCCGGCACTGGCAATCCTCCTAATTTAGAGTAGTATTTAAGCTGTTCTAGTTGCTAGAACCCTGCCTGGATACAAAATTTATATCTGCATACAATCCACAATCTGCAAATATGGCCTGCTGATATAAAGCAGATATGCAGGACTCTGCTAATTGATCTTGGCAACATGTTCACCATACAACATGCATGGGATCAAAGGAGGGCAAAGGTGAGCCTCAATGCATCTTTGAATCCCTTCCCCTGAACAGCAATGTGTTCTCTTTGGGCACAGTCACAGATCTAATCGTCTGTGAACAGACTGCCTTAACAATACGAATTAAAATTTCACAGTTACATCAAGGCAATTAGAACTTCAGTGATTGGTAAAAGTAGAATCAGATGCCCTACTTTACTATGAGCTATCAGCTGTTTCAAAATGATTTTGCTTATATGGTTTCATTCTCTCAAGTACATTTTCCCCATCTGCTTTCTGAAATTACATGTACAAATGTTGATGAAGAGTCTGGCTCAAGCATAAAGAACATTCTCATTACAATACACAAAGTTTTATTTCTCTGATTTCACCAGATTATATCGTAAACCCTTAAGCAGAATGCTCAGTACTAAGAACGAATAGGAATACAGAACCTAGCTATTTTACCAACCAATTGTGTCACAGAATCTATTGCCTTGACATTCAGCAAATGTGAAAAGTGCCTTTTTAATAAATTAGCAGTGGACTTTGTTCCTATGTTCAACTCACTTCTTTATGATGCAAACAACAAATGTAGAGTAACTTTGCCAACAAAAAACTATTCTATTAAATTACCCTGAACTTGCTACCTGGCTGTTGCCTGAGTCTATTGCTGACTGGAGTGCTTGGAGAAAACCTGAACTCTAAGGAAAAAGCAGAACAAGTGAAACTGTGATCTTCCTTATAAAGCAGTGTTATATGATACCTAATTAAAATCTCTCTGGCCACAGAAAGGGCTGAATAACAAAATGCACAATGCAGTAATTAATGCTGTATCCAGTGATAAGCCTTCAGTACCACTGATCATTAGGAAGATGGCCATGTGTCATGCTGTGTGAACCATGTATAAGAATGGACATCCGTCTGATTGAAGGACCCAGCCTCTGTAGTCCAGCTCAAAATGTTCAAGTCCTGTACAACTGCTTCAAATTATAAATTGTAATTATAGTTATTATAATTATAGTTAAAAGGTGTCAGAAATCTTAGGTTATTGGACAACCTCAAAATACCACAATTGACACTAGTCCCTGAATCTCCTTTCTGTCCATCCTTCAGCCAGATAAGCAGGATGAAACACTGAAATAGGAAAAGATTGACGAGGAGGAAATGGATAAAAAACATTCTACTGCTGCAATCTAAGCAAAAACATCTATTCCTTAACAAAAAAAAAAAATTATGTTTTTCAGGCATCCAACCAACCATCTTCTCTTGTCTTTTTATTCAAAGGTTAGATTTCCTTTTGCAGCCCCCATTGTATAGTCACATTTATTATATGCTATTTTGATTCTTTATGAAATCTCTCTCCCAAAATAGTTCAGATTTTAGTTTGATAGGACATTTTTGCATGTAATGTTTTTGGTTGAAAAAAATTGCTATAAAATTCAATTTTAATTACACTTTCCACAACACTATGGCAGTGACATTTTTATCAACATCATTTAAAAATTTATGGGTTTTTTTCCCATTTACCAAAACCTAGTTTTAAAATGTCTGTAAAAGTCTCATGGAACGTTTCACAAAATGGGTTAATTTCAAACTCTGTAAATAATTCATTTTAATTAAACTTTCCAGGAAAAGTCAGGCTCTTGGCAGGGAGATCCGTGTCCAGCATCCCATTGGCCACCCCGTTCCCAGTGGGTAGCAGGGAGCCAAGAAGCCTGGTGCAGCTGCTCTGTTCCCCATGAGTAGAGGAGAACCTGGGAGAGCAGTAGGGCTCCTGGCAGGGCAATCCTCACACAGAGTCCATTTAGCTGCCCTGTTCCTGGTGGGAAGTGGAGAGCTGAGAGTCTAGGCAGCCACCTGAATCAGAGAAGGGAGCTGGGAGCCTGGGGGCAGCAGGTCTCCCTTTGGGGAACAGGCACCCTGGGCAGCAGAACAGATCCCGAAGCCTGTGTGGCAGCCTACCTTGGCACAGAGATTGTGTAGCTGCTGAGCTAGGGCTCCAGAAGCCATGAAATTGAAAAGAATGACAGCCAATAGCTGTATAGATGTAAGTAATACTGGGTCTACAGAGACTGCAACACCCTAACACCAACATAAGCCTTATGTCTCTCATGGAGGTGGAATAGTAGGGCACTGTAACGGGGCTACACACACCGCTCACGAGCACCTCCTAGCTGACTGTGTGTGCCTACACACTCTCTCTCTGTTTATGGTGGGTCCTTGTTGACTCAGACCTCTGGTCTGTCTGTGAGATAAAAGCAACGCAAACCCCTTCCACAAGTCCTTAAACAAGTCCAATCCAACAGAGGCCTCTCTCGCTGCCCTCTGTAATGTCTCTTCACTTTGTCCCTGCTCCAAAATAGAGCCGTGCCCCAGCTCCTTCCCTGGAGGCCATGTCTTCACCCTCTTAGGGCATGCCGGCCCCCACTCTTCAGAAGGGCCACTACCATTCAGTCCCTATTCTGGGGTACCCTTTTCTGGCAGTAGCAAGATTGCAAGTACACTAGCAGGGGGTCTCAGGACCATGTCCTCCCTGTCACAGGCATTTACATTGGTGGGAGCAAGGCAATAGTGCATACACTGATATAATTAGATTGCTGTAAGCTGACTTATGTTAACTTAATGCTGTAGTGTAGACCGGTTCTAAGATTGAGTGTTTGAATGTGCTAAGCACAATGGAATAAGTTAAGGTTAAAAATGTGATCCCTGAAGTTGAATCACTTTGCTTTTAAAGGAGTGTGTCACAAATCTAATATCTGAAATCTAATTTCCTTGTTTATTCACAGAGGAAATGCTCTTCAGAAGTTCTTGTCTCCCATATCAAGAAAACATAAAATGATGAATCATGAAAGTATGCAGGAATTGTGTTTATGTATCATGGAGTGCAGATTTTAAAAAATATATAGTTTACCATAAAGGTCACAGCTTGTAACAGCTTTTTCAAAGCCTATCTTGAGTTGTGTGAGAATTTAATAATAAAGTATTATGCAAACATTAATAGCAAAGGCAAGTTTAAGGAAAACTTATATCTTATTTCAAAATGTTAGCATGTAAGAGCTTAGAATCACTGAAGTGAAACTTCATATTCTTTCTCAGAATTTGTTCCTCATTATCATCATCCCCATTTTATACATGAGAAGCCCAGTATGAAAGGTAGTTTGAGTTTACATTCTTCAATTAGTCTAAGGGTATGTTTATGTAATGTGAATACTGTAGATCCAGAGAAAGTATAAATTACATCAATTTTGATTAACTTAAGGCTATATTCTGATCTCAGTTACACAGGTATGGCTGTGTTAAAGAGTGGGAAAAACACAATGACTTCTTCTGTATCATTTTATCCCAGTTGTATCTGTTTGACCTATGAGATTTTCACTGTCACGCTATTTGTCTGAAATAACTTGTGCTGAACTAATCAGTTTGTCTTCAACATTTTCCCACACTGTGTTTGATTTAGCTCTCTCTCTCTCTCCCTCTCGTTGTTAGTGACAAGTGACCTACACAGAACTGGGGGATAGTACAAGATATTTAATTTGGCAGGTAGATGTGTACCATGGACTTACTCAACTGTTTACTTGCACATTAAATACAGGCCTACTCCATTTCTGATAACCACATAATAGCAGGTAAACAGAATTGTATCTCTGCCAGTCATAAACTAATACCAGTCAGTTCCCAAAGTTAGCCCCTTTTCTCTATTTCACCTCTTTCCATAAGGGAGAAAGCTGTTTTTCAAGCTTTCAGGTTAAACTGTCCAATTTTTAATTATGTTTTCTCCATCAGAAGAATATGTCTTCAATTAACAACAGAAAGGAACTGCAGACTAGTATTAATATGATGTAAACCTCTCCAGATGTATTTAAAGACTTACTGAAATGTCATAAAAACATTGAACAACATTCTTTTTGGAGACAAATGTGCACATTCAGTGACCCTGAAAGGACTTACTGAACAAGGACCTCAGCATGAACTGCTAGAACAAAAATATGCTAATGTTATCCTTGGATGCATAAACAGGGAAGCAATGAGTAGGAATAGGAAGGTGATTTTACCTCTACCTACTACATGGGTAAAGCAGACACTGGAATACCATGTATAGTCCTGCTGTCCTCATTTTAAAAGCTATTAAAAATTGGATAGGATGCAAAAAAAGAAACAAATATTATTTGAGAGCTGGAGAAAATGCCTCAGAGTGACAGATTTAAAGAGCTCAATATATTTAGTTTATCAAAAAAGATTGAACAGTAGCTTTATTACAGTATATAAAGTACCTTCATGGGGAAAAATACCATGTATCAAAGGGCTCTTTAATCAAGTAGTGAAAAGCATAATAAGAACCAATGTCTGGGACACCCATTCCCTACTTCCCTTCTCTACCACTTTCCTGGGCCACTAGCAGGGCCCTGGGAGCTGCATAAGCAGAGGCAAGGAATGATGTCCTATCCCACTACCCAAAGAACTACAAGACTCGTGTAAAGGGTCCAAGGTCAGTGGGAGGCCATGCTGACTCCCTAGAGTGCCCCGCCAGAGGGCAGTTGAGGTGCCACAGTTGCCAAAAAGTTTGCTCGGCATGCCTTGGCCTAGCCATAGGCCGAGCAACAGGGTTTAAGGCCCAGCCTGATGTGCAGCCTAGGCTAACAGTTTATAAGGCCCAGCTCTGGGTCAGGGCGGGAGGGATAGACAAGTGTTTTACACAGCAGTTCAATATTTACAGTTTATAGGGCCCAGCCCTGGGTCAAGGCAGGGCGAACAAATATTTACCATAACCAGTTCAACAGTTTAGAGCTCCGGCCGGGTTCCAGCCAGGCAGGGGTAGGGTCCCCTCACTGGCAGAGAGCTGACAAGCGCAGGGGTTTTTGCCCCACAGGGGGAACCTGCCACCCAAGGGAAGGGGTAGCCAGGAGGGACACAGGCCCACCTGCTCCACTACATCCCAGCCCAGGGCCCTGACAATGGCAATGCTGCAGCACTGGGTCGGCGGGGATCCGGGCCGCAACATGCCAACTAGGTCTGTGGGTCAGCAGGGATCCAAGCCGCAATGAGCTGCCCACCTGACCTCCATCTCCTCAGCCGCCCCGGGGTCAGCTCTCCCTGAGCCACTTCCCAATTCTCCCTTGGGGCCTACCAGGCTCAGGAGCTACTCCTCAGGGTCAGCTGGGGATGGAGGTACTAGCATGGTGTCCATGGGTTCCGGCCCAGGCAGGGGCCCAGCTGGACCACTCCAGTTATTGGGGCCCAGCGAGGGTCCAGGAGGACTCAGCATGTCTTCAGGCCATGGTAACAGTCTCAGCAGCCCAGGCCAGGGATCGGGGGCCAACAGGGGTCCTAGTGGACCAACCCAGTCCTCCCATTGGGTGCAGTGTGGCTGAACCCTTCGCTGCAGGAGCTGGGGCCAAGTGTCTGCTCTGTTTGGCTGCCGGGCTCTGACCGAGCTCTCAGCTCTTATACTCTAGTCCTGCCCTCCAGCTTCTTGTGGATGGAGCTAGATGAGGCTGGACCCACCCACCAAGGGGTCTTAGAGGGCCCTTCCTCTTCCAGGTCAGCGGGAGGCCATGTTGCTGTCCCAAATTCATTACAACCCATCATACAAATATTAGCCATTTTGTCACAATACATTGAGACAAAGGTTGCATCTAGACAGCACCCTTCTGTCGGAATAAGCTACGAAATTTGCACTATGCAAATTGCATAGCTTATTCCAAGTCTTGGTCAAAAGAGCTTATTTTGAAATTTGGCGCTGTGTAGACAGCGCCAAATTTCAAAGTAAGGCACTATTCCAACAAATCCCATAACCCTTGTGGAACGAAGGATACAGGGATGCCAGAATAGCACACCCGCTATTTTGGGAAATAGTGGGTGCGTTTAAAGACGTGGCATTGATATTTTGGGATATTTCTGGTATCCCGAAATAGTGCTGCAGTCTAGATGTACCCAAATACGAGTTTTTCACAGCAATACCTTGTACATGTAATTCATGCCACGGGCTTAATGAAATTGCCAGAAAAAGAGAAGGCATTTCTCCAAGCATTTTTGCCAGAGAAGCTGTCTCCATTACATTCATTCTTAGGACTTAATTATTATGGTTTATTTTTGCCTAATTTAGCAATGGTATTGGCACCTTTACAAGAGGTGTTACAAGCAAAGAAAAAATGGAAATTGATGGAAAAGTGTGTGTGCATTTAAGGAAGCAAAGAAATGCTGACCAACCAACATTCTTATGCATTTTGATACTTTACTACCATTGCAATTGGTTTGTAATGCTTCACTATATAGGTGCAATTTTTTTCCTAACAACATGGAAAATTCATTTGCCCTTGCTTCCCAAAAACTCATTATGCCTGAGAAGAACTATGTGCAAATAAAGTGAGAAGCTCTCAGCATTATCTTTGGAATTTGGAAGTTTCATAAATATTTTATGGTAAATATTTACCTTCCTGATAGATCATTGCTTATTAATTGCTATTTTTGGACCAGTTCATGGAATTCAATCATTAGCTACTGCTCACAGGTCATGAAAGGCATTGCTACTTTCAGCTGCTTCCTATACTATTAAATTCCTTTTAAAAGATTCAACATAGCAATGCTGATGGGCTGTCAAACCTGCTGTGCCCACATCCACATTAACCCAAAGAATCTTTGGACAAAGTGTTTTATCTCAATTTGATGGATCAGTTGTTATCCATCACTAACAGAGATATCAACAAAGAACCTGATAACAAAGATGTACTCTCTCTTGTGAAAGGGGATAGTACTACTAGGTATTGTGTTAGATCGTAGGATTCCTCAGTTTACACAATTTGTATCAGAGCAATATGAATGATCTGTGAATCACAGTTGCATCTTATGGGCTATGCAAGTGATCATTGCAAGAGAACTTCAATCTCAGGTTTTGGAAGCTCATCACTAACGTAATCTTGGCATTGTATGAATGAAGGCCACAGGCCAGCCACTGGAGTCATGTGTAGTGGCTGGGGGGGGGGGACAGAATTTCCGGGCCCCTGGGAAAAGTAGCAGGGTCCTGGCTCTTTGCTATTGGAAGGGGACGGGGCCTTGGCAGAAGAGGCAGGGTCACAACTGCCTCAAGCCAGACTTCAGTGCCACACAAAGTGCGCCACCCAAGGAACCCCGGGGCTCCAGCAACCGCACTGCCGCAGTAGTGGCAGCGCTGGCTGCGAGCCCTGGGGCCTTTTTAATCACTGGGCTCTGAGACAGCTGCCTTCTCCTTCCCTTTCCCCCAGTCAGTGGGCCTGCTGGCTGAGGATTGGCTTAGACACTAAGAGGAAGGCAAAGTATACTATAAGGCTATGTCTATAGAGCAGCATTATTTTGGAATAACTGATATTCCGAAATAACATAACTACACATGAGCAGTTATTTTGACATAATGTTGAAATAATGTCGAGCTGGAGGACTGCTTACTCTGACTCAGATAACCCTAATTGTATGAGGAGTAAGGGAAG
This sequence comes from Rafetus swinhoei, assembly GCA_019425775.1. Taxonomy (NCBI): domain Eukaryota; kingdom Metazoa; phylum Chordata; order Testudines; family Trionychidae; genus Rafetus; species Rafetus swinhoei. The sequence goes on from CM033440.1 coordinate 33,257,668, forward strand.
TCAGAGGAAGAGTGCTCTATCTCAAAATAACTGCTGTGTAGACAGCGTCAAAAGTCAAAATAAGCTATTTCTACTTAAGCGTAGTTCGAGTTGTGTAGCTTATTTCAAATTTAGCCCTGCTGTGTAGATGTGCCCTAAAAGAGCTTTAAAAGTGTTGTAATAAATATCAGCAAATTCAGCATGATCCCAGCCTAGCTCATCTGCACTCTTGATTGTGGCCTTACACTTCTTGGACACTTATTGACATGGACTTTGCCAGACCTTTAGAAGATTTTTTTTTCAATTCACAATCAATGTCCCTTCAAAATGGCTAGAAATGTTCAGGATGTTCAGCTACCAGGACCACTGAACATCTTTGTGCTTTGTTTAGCTTATTTGGCTTACTATTGCAGGTGGTGAGTCACAAAGGACCTGAATTCTGCTCTAAAGAATTTCAGAGACTGTATGCTTCAAATTAAATTCAGCACATATGTTCTTCTCCATACCATCCTGCTATAAATAGACTAGCAAAATGCTACATACAAACACTTAAGAATACCTTAAAAACGAACAAGTCTAATTTGAATAATCTGCAGAGATTGGACAGTTTATTCCAAATCCACAGGAACATTCTATTACCCTGGAATAACCTCTAAATCTTTTCTTGAAGCAATCTGTTTGGACCTACTACCTCTTGATGTTACCTCACATGTACCCAAGCTATAGAAACTGATCAATAATGTAAAACTCATAATCATTCTTTTTAAATGGAAGATTTCATATGGGCTTCAAAATGTATATCTGGAAAACTTGCAGAATACACAAGACCTGTTTTTGTTCATGATAAAGCTATCTGGCAATATTTTTTATGGAAACTAAACATGGCATCACTTTGGCTATCCTCTAGTCATTTGGTACAGAGGCTGATTTAAGCTATACATTACATATACAAATCTATGGCTTGTTAGCAGTTCTGCAGTTTCACATTTGAGTTTCTTCAGAACGAGGTGAATACCATCTGGTCCTGATGACTTATTACTGTTTAATTTATCAGTTTGTTCTAAAACCTCCTCAGTTTTGTGCCTCAGATTTGTCCGCTAAAAAAGAATGGCTCAGGTGAGGGAATCTCCCTGACATCCTCTGAAGTGAAGACTGACGCAAAGAGTTCAGCCTTATCTTTTTGGAGTGGCCCATTAGCATCGCTATCATCCAGTGGCCCCCTCTGATTGTTTGGCTGCTTCTGACGCACTTTTAAAATTTGCTATTTGTCTATGTGTCTTTTGCTAGTTGCTCTTCAGATTCTTTTTGGCCTATCTAATTATGCTTTTACACCTGACTTGTCAGAATTCATGTTCCTTTCTAGCTTCCTCAATAGGATATCACTTTCAATTTTTAACAGTTGTCTTTTGCCTCTAACTACCCATTTTTCACTGTTGTTTAGCGAGGGCGGCATTTTTTAGTCTATTGTTTTGGGTTTTTTGGATTTTTTTTTAATTGAGATATTTTGCTCTAGCCTCTGTTATGATATTTTTTAAAAGTTTCCATACAGCTTGCAGCCATTTCACTCTTTTGACTGTTCCTTTTAATTTCCACTTAATTTATGTCCTCTTTTTTGTGTAGCTTCCCTTTTCTTTAGTATTCCTTCCCCCCCTCCAAAAAAAAAATGTTAAATGTAATTACATTTATGTTTGCTATTCTCCAGAGGTTCACCTTTATTCACATCTTGGACCAGATCCTGTTCTCCACTGAAATGCCTAGTAAGTCCAATGTATGGGCTCAAGTCTGGTGTATACAGAGCTGCTCCCTGCTGGGGCCAGGGGAGAGGTGTGCTCCCCTCCAGACTCAGTAAGGATATTCTGCACATGGAAATGAGATGTGTTCCCCTAACCCCAGGAGGGAGCTGCTGCAGCCTGGGAACAGATGCGCTCCTCTGGCCCCTAGATTAAGAAAGGGCTTTAGAGACTACACCCTGGGAGCCTCCATTAGCCCAGAACCCCAGGATGCAGCCACTAAAGCCCTTCCTAGCAGGGGGTGGTGGATCCACATCCTGCCGTGCCTCTTTCCCCTGGCTGGAGTCATGTTGCTAGAAGTTCAGGGAAACTCTGTCCTTGTGCTGCCCTCACCTCAAGGCTCCATCCCTGCAGCTCTCATTGGCCAGGAATCACAGCCCATGGTAGCAGCAGGTGAGCACAGAGAAGCCTGGGTCATGTGGAGCTACCTGTTCTCCACCATCACCAAACAGGAGCTGCCCCAGGTAACTGCCCCACACCGCAAACGCCAATCCCAGGCCTGAGCTCCCTCCTGCTCCCTAAGTCCCTAATTTCCTCCCAGACTTGCACCCCAAAACCTGAACATGCTACATCAGCCCAGAGTTCATACCCCCAACTAGAGTCCTCATCCTCCCCAATCTTGAGCCCCTCCCTACCTGCACTCCAAACTCCCTGGCCCTACCCTCACCACAAATTTTGTTATGTACACCAATATAGAGGCAATATGTCGCACATCATCCCCAAACTGGTGCACATAAAATTTATTCCACACATGGGCATAAAAAATTAGAGGTAACACTGATCTGGCATTTCCCTTTTAATACATCCTCCCTAAAGGAATGTCAGTGCCTGAACCATATGCTCCTCCCAGGCCTTAATGTGAAAATTCCTCTTCAATCTTTTTTAAATTTACATTCCAGCAACCTGGTTTCATTTTATTTTAGGGAGAGCCCATCCATCATGCATAAGCTTCTCCTTTTCCCAAAGGTCATTTCCAGATAACCCTATTTCTTGTTCTTTGGACAATTTAGAGGTATCAAGGAATTTAATAAAGTTGTGAATCTGATTGATTCACTATGGTTCTATACCACCATAACTCCTCTAAATTTAACTGAATGAATTTCTGATTTCCACTGAGAAATCACAAACAGGTTCTTTGTGTTCAGTCTCATACCATTTTATGGCAAATCCTTTAGTAGTTGGGCAGTTACTGCCTGCCCACTATAAATCAAATAACAATGCTATACAAAATGTAAGACTTGAGCCATTTACAGTGCAGTCTGCAAAGTCAACATACTGCGTTTAATGCAGGGGTGGGCCTCTGGCTTGCCTGGATCTGGCCCCCAAAGTTCAGGGCTCCCTGCCTAGCATTGGGAAGCCTACGCCTACTGAGGGACTATAGCACACAAAATTTACTAGCCTGGTCCCCACTAGGCTCTGGCGTGCAAGGGTATGTGGGGAGTGTCTTTCTCCTTCTCAGTCAGAGGCCACGTCAGTGAGGGTCTGGGGTGGGTTTTTTTGGGGGGGGGCCTCTCACTTGTCTGCGGCGCCCAAATGATTTTTCTGTCGGTCAGTGGCCCCCAACCCAAAAAGGATTCCCCAGCCTTGACCTGATTTAATGTCTCAGGATCTCCTCCACATGAACTTCCTTGGAAGGGTTTACCATTAGCATATATGTTGAAGGTGTATCCTTTGAAAAGATCAAAGAATGAATTCTGGAGAGATATCTGTGTGATTTTTGTGCATTCTGATAACCTGTTCTTCAAGAGTTTGAAAATATCCCAGAAAAAGGAAAGAGTCACATTATGTGGTTCAGACATCCTTGTTTTTCATCTCAACACAGCAAGACAAAACTTGACCCTCAGATTGATCTTGCAGCACACAAATGAAAAGGAACTGTTTGGCAACAGAGCCCACCTCAAATAAAAAGAGCTAAATGGAAAAAAAGAAACAGATAAGCCAATCTGCAAGCATGAGTCACAACTAAAAGTGATGTTAAATGGTTCATCTATCATTTTGTTAGCTGAAAAGTAATTTAATGTTTAAAATATTGGAAAAGAGGGTAATTTATGCATAGTTTATCAAGTGTATTAGAACTTAGGGAGCAGTTCACACACCATCCCCAAGGCAATCCATGGATATTCACCTTAGGCAACTTTTGGTTAAAGTCTAACTACCACCAACATTTCAGTAAGCACTTAAACGCCATACTGACAGGCCACCTGAGTTCCCCTGGTGGAAGGCACATCCAAAGCTCTATTTCACTGAGATAGTGACAGAAGAAAAATGCAGAAAGGAGAAGGAAAAATGCAGACCTTCTTTCAAGACTGGATTGTTTAGTGCTTGCTCTTTTTGTCTAAGCTACTAAAGGGGAAGCAGTACTGGGAACTCCCTGAGGAGTTATCCAAAGGCTGACTTCTAGGTGAGGTGGACCTTGGTGAGACACTTTTGGAAATAATTTTTCTCTAAAGATGCCACCCGTGCAGGAATCTGACTCCTGTGCCTGATATCCCTAGTGCAAGAAAAGCAGAACTCCAAGCTTTGTTCAGGGTGGAAGGGGAGGTCACTAAGGGCAGTGACAGTAGATAGGAGCATGAGCCACCACTTCCATTGATGATTACAAGCCACCACAAAACATTACTGCTGTGTCTGGAACTTTCCAGTCAGTTCCCTCTTGACCACGGCCAGCAAAGGACCACCCCTCCCTTGCACCTTTTCTGCACTAGCTTTTCAACAAGCTCAATAGCTACAGTGGCTTAGGGGCGCTAAGGTATTACAAGCAGTGGGGAAAAGGGCAAGCAGATCCTGCTCTTTGGGAGGTGCTGGAACAAGAAATATCTTCATGAATATTATATGGCCATCCAACAGTTCGCAGATAAAAGAAGTTGGTCCATCAGTGGTGCAAAGCAATGGCAAACCTTCCTACGGTGGCTACCGGCCCACTCACCAGCTGAAAGTTGAAGCATACTCTGCTTCCTGGCCCACCTGTGGGCCCCAACCTGAGCTCTGTGATAGCTCTCTGTGGTGAAATGAACCAATCTTAACCCATCTTCTCCAGACTGAATGTCTGTGAACAGAATTTCCCTAGCTGTTAGAAGGAATGCTGAATTTCTCGAGGCCTTGGTTGACATTGCTGTATCAGAGTTTTGGCCTTTCTCTATGTAGCCTCTCCTTTTCACTAGCCCAGTATGAGGTTATTCAACATAGGGGAAGCCTTGTGACCTTTACACAACTCTGGACCCTGATCTACATTAGGACCTTATTCCAAAATAACGCCCCCATTTGATTTTATAAGTGGTGAGTCCCCACTACTAAGCCCATTATTTTGAAATAATGGGCCATGGAAGTCGAACTCTGTACTCCTGCGTTTCACAAGGAGTAACACTAATTCCGAAACAGTAATTTCGAAATAACATTACTGTGGAGCTCCAGTGCTCTAATTCAAACTTATTGGCCAATGGGAGGCCTCACACAGTTCCCCAGAGTGCTTCCTGGGGCTCTAAGACCGAGATAGTATGTCCACATTAATGGAGTCTGCCTCAGACTAATTTCGATTCTTCCCCCATAGTGAAGACATGCTAGCTCGAATTTGCTAAATCGGGAGTTCTTAAGTCAAATTTAGTAATTTTGAAATAGTTTCCTAATGTAGACAGCCTGGGAGACTAGACCTGAGGCTCCTCTGTGTGCTCTGCATTGTGTGTGTCAGTGTGTGCACGTCAGAGCAGACCCACTCAGACACACCACCAGAACACAGAACAGGACTGCAGTTCAGCAGCCTCCTCTCTGCTTATAGCCTAGGTGTTCCAAGATTAGTCAGTGCCGAGACCCTGCTGGGCAGGAGCCAAGAAGTTCTTCCAACATGCCATAGTTTGCAGGTCCCAACTTGTAGTTCCCAAGGCTGTTCCTGAAGCGCACTGAATCTTGGGTTACACCTATATCAGGGTAGTTCTTAAATTGGCCATAGAGCAGAGCCTTTAGCAAATGGTCTTGAGGCATGCACACCATGTGTCCTAACCAGAAAAGCCCGAGAACATCTAGCATCTTATTGAATTTCATCCTATTTACTTCAGATCATTTCTCCAGTTTGTCCAGATCATTTTGAATTTTAAACCTACCCTTCAAAGCACTTATAACCCCTCCCAACTCAGTATCGTCCACAAACTTGATGAGTTCTTTCTATGCCATTATCTAAATCACCGATGAAGATAGTGAACTGAACTGGATCTAGAACTGATCCCCACTGGACCCCCCTTGTTATGCCCTTCCAGTTTGACCATGATTCCTGTATGCATGCATCTGATATTTTTAAAACTTCAGAGGGGTAGTCGAACTAGTCTGTAACAGGAAAAACTTTAAACACAACAAATATTCTAGTAGCACCTTAAAGACTAACAAAACAGGTAGATGGTATCATGAGCTTTCGGGGGCGCAACCCACTTCTTCAGATGACATCTGAAGAAGTGGGTTGTGCCCACGAAAGCTCATGATACATCAGGGCTACTCATCTTTGGAAACCCCAGTGGCCACAATATACTCACAGCACATGCCGAGGGCCGCAACTTAAGTGTGGTTGCATATACATGCAAATATATATGCAAATAGCTTCTTTCACACAATGCCCTGGCGCCCTCAGCACCACCTCCCTTGGGGCTAGAAATGCTGACACTCTATACCCGTCCATTCTAGCCAGCCCGTCCACTTGCATCTTTCAATACTCACTCCGCCTGGGAGATGCCTTACTGTTGTGGAGTGTGTTCCCAGTGGAGGCCATGTTCAAGGGATCCCACCTGCAGGCCGCATGTTGAGCCCCGCATAAACTCAAACTGCACCGCGGGATGCAAACAAACAGGTCGCGGGCCACATGCGGCTCACGGGCTGCATGTTGAGTAGCCGTGATCTACATGTTTTGTTAGTCTTTAAGGTACTACTAGATATTTGTTGGTTTTTATGTTTTTTCTGATTTTTTTGTAAGTATAAGTTCTGGTCATTCATTAAAATGTTAAATGGAAAGAAAATTGAGTAATGTTCAGGTAAATCATCTTACAAATATACATTCTTCTGAAAAATAAAGACTTCCATTTGCAAGGGAAGGGATATTTCTGGGGCTCGATTAATGAGTCAGTCCTCTAATAATGAAAGTTATGATTTTCACCATAAGTAGAGTTTCTGCTTATAATAAATTCCTTAACACATACTGTTTGCTTTTCCTTTAGTTTAAACTGGAATCTTAGATTATAATTTTTGTATTTCTTTTTATGAAAGTTCCGTTATGTTTTTTCTAATTATATGTCTCTCTTCTTGGTCAACATGCCCCTTTTCATCCTAAAGGGACAAAATCATTGATAAACTCATTTCCCAAATGGTGGAGTCTTTCAGAGGCAAATAAAAAAGGTAACAAAAAGGCAGAAAATCACCAAGGGCATGTCTACACTGGAAATAACAAGGCAAACATCCACACTACCAAGCCTGTTATTTCAAAATAATAGGCTTGTTATTTCAAAATAACTCCTGCTTGTGAAGAGGAATAAGGTTATTTCAAAATAGTTATTTCAGGAGTTATTATTTCAAAATAACATTTTTTGAAATAACCTGGTAGTGAAGACATAGCCCAAGAGCAAAAAGGTAATGTACAAATATATAAAGTAGGAAAGGAGTACTGCAGGGATACTAATAAATGGGGAATGAAAAGTGAAAATGGCTTTACTTTTTTTTTTACTTTGCCTTCAGAGGGTTAATAAAGAAAAGTGTTATAAACAGATAAAAATAAATATGACTGCTTTAATAAAAATTCCATTTTAAAAAATGGTACATACGGAAATGTAAGGTATACAAGTCAGCAGACCTGTGCGAAAAAACCAACAGTTTCTTTGATCAAATGAAGAATTGGCTAATGAGGACAGTAATGGACTGAGACTCAGGAAATTTGTGTTCAGTTCCCAGTTCAGTCCTGTGTGTGACTCTGGACAATCAGTTAATCTTGTCATTTAATCTTCCTTCTGCCTCAGTTCCCCTACCTCTAAAATGGGGACATTACCTTCCTACCTGACAGTGGGTATTTGTATGCTTGTAAGTTATTCATGCATTAAAGATAAATGCCTTATCATAAACACAATTCTTACATAAACAATATTCTTACTTTAACAAATAATGCAAATTTGTTTGGCTATTAAGCTTTTTATATAGATTAAAAATTGCCTAACGGACAGCAACTATTGTCCATTCTATGGGGTACAATAGAGATAAGTATTAGGCCAAATCTTATTTAGCCTAAATATTTAATTTAGCAACATTCTTAAGCATATAAGTAATGCCATTGTCTTCAGGAGAGCTATACATGATTTTAAAGTTAGGCATGTATTTATGAGCTTTGATGAATCAGGGCCATAATTATTAGTAACCTGAGAAAAGACATAAAAGGCACATTAATTAAGTTCACACATGAAGTATTCTTGGGAAATATATCAAACATCAGCGAAAATCAAAAAAATACAAAGGAACCTAACATAGTTAAAAGCAAGATCAAGAAGTAAGAAAATGAGTTTCAGCTTAGAAAAATACTGCCTTTCCCCCAATCCTGCAATAATTTGTGCAGATGCTTTATTTTATGCACTGTAAGCAGTCCCATTAACACACTACTCAAAGTAAGGGTGACATAATTTGGTCAATACAGAACATTCCTGCTTTGTGTAAAATAGGAAAATATGGTTATACTTCATATATATTTATTATTAAAAAAGGCTTAATAATAGTTTATGAATAAGTTAAGGCCTTTCAATGGGCCTAATGTTATACCAAAAATAATAGTTTTTTTTCTGTACAAGCTTACTAAACTATAAATTAATAAAATAGATTGCAAGCTGGAATGTGTAACTGTATAGAAATAAGAATTATGGTCTCAGATCACTCAGAGCATGCGGCAAACTTAGTTTCTGTTAAAAGAATTCTCTCTCATTGGTGATTTTCCTTATCCTTATCCTTACTATACTTTACAATAGTTTTTCCTGTGGGATGACAGAGTGACGTCATCACTCTGTGTCCCACAGAAACATGTCCCCGAGAAATAAAAAAATAATTTTTTTTTTAAAAGAGTGGCCTCTTTAAGAAATACTTTTGAGGCTTTTTGGCCCTAACAGGCTGCTGGCGGCCGTAAGCCATCTTGTCTCCCTGCTCCAGGCCAGACCGCTCCCCTGCAGAACCAGGTAAGCACCCGGTATTTTCGCCTCCTGGCTGGGAAAAAAATCAGAAAATACTGGACATTTGAGGTGTCCGGTATTTTCTGAATTTTTTTACCGGACAAGAGACGAAAATACCGGACTGTCCGAGGCAATACTGGACACCTGGCAACCCTACACAGGAGCAAGGCCTGGCAAGCTATGCCGCCAGGCCACTGGAGTAAGTTAGGCCACGGTGGGGGGGGAGAGGGACAAGGGGGCCCTGGCTGGTGGAGGGGCAGGTGGAGAGACAACGGCACCCTGGCTGGTGGGCAGGGGGAGGGACAAGGGGGCCCTGGCTGGTGGGTGGAGTGGGGGAGAAATGGACCCTGGTGGGTGGAGGGAAGGGGGGGGAAGGAAAAGGGGGCCCTGGCAGATGGAAAAGGGGCCCGGGCTGGTGCGGCCGTAGCCAGGCCCTTTGTGATGGCCGGGGTTGGCTTTGCAGGGGCTCGGGTGAGGGGTGGGGGTGGGACACATGGGAGCTGCGGAGCCTTGCCGGAACTTGGGTGGGGGGAGGCGACACACAGGACACATGCGGCATCCCTGGGGGAAATGGGGATGCATGGGAACCACGTGGTCTAGCTGCTCACTGGTGGGGGGCTGGAGCCACACCCCATTCCCCCTCCCTGCCTGAGAGAGCGAGCCGGGAGCCATGCCCACCCCACCAGAGGGAGAGAGCTGGGCCAGCTTCAGTCCAGTCCAACCCCTCCCCCCCCGGCACGGTCTGGCCCACCCCCCTGGCGGTTAGTGTAGTTAGTGTAGGTATGTTACAACTTCCAGCTGTAGTGCAGACATATATTTGAAATGATTTGCCTAAAATCACACCAGAAATCTGTGGAGGAGCAGGTATTTGAAGCCCTGGGTCCCAAGTTCTGAGAGAGTACTCTAGCTACTGGAGTATCTTTCCCCGGGTTAAATTCAAAGCACAGGCATCCCTGACTGTCAATCTTTCATTCCTTTCTGCAGATTAAATTGCTATAAGGCTGATTCTACTACATTGAAGGAAAACAAACATTAGAAAAAAATCAAAATTTGGTAGAGAGCTTTTGAAGTGCACTAACCTCCTTCAGAGTCCTAACAGCTGCAATGAATTTTTCTTTCCTTCTCTCAAAGTCACAAATTTTCTCAGCAAAAATGTGAATAATATTCTTATTAAAATAATCCACATAGCGGTTAACTGTTTCTGAATACTCCATTGCAACTGCTTCATTTTACTGAAATATTTAAAATTAATCTTTCGTATTTTCCCACAGATGTCCTCTCTAATTCTTCTAATTTCAACACATTTCAGTCTACTGCAGCCTTAACTGCATCGTCTTGATGTATGGAAATGGATTCCCCTTGGTTACAGACAACAGCAAACTGCAGGCATTCGTAAACTAGCAATTGGATCCATTATATTCTAGTCTAGCGGGGCAAAATGCTGGTAAACAGCATCTGTCAGCTCACTGAACTGAGGACAAGAGGAATTGAAAAAGACAGTTGCTCCTCTTCTTTCTTCCAACATACAATCTCTCTCACTGACCCCTTAGCCTACAGCAGATAATTTTCCAAATGATTCCATTACTTGTAGTAATTGTAGTATAAATTGAAGCCATGCAATGTTCTTTCAATCTCATGCTCAATCAGCACATTTCAAAACCTGCCAGTTTCATCAGACCAGTTGCTTAATTTGCAATGGGACAAAAAAAAGTCTGGTCCCATCCCTTTCCTCCCCACTCATACAAGTAGAGCCTCGCCCTGCAGTTTCAGAAATCTAGTCTTGTAGTCACATTTTGTGTCCTTACTCTGGGAGACAGCACATCATTCTGATGTCCACCTGTCCCCTGCAGAACATTCTTTCCATCCTTCTTATAGTTTCCCCAACAAGGATCATCTCTCTCTCTTTTTTTAAATGGTTGGAAATCTCTTTGAGGGCATGCCTGACGACTGTGCAGAACGGGCTGAGCCTCAGGCACATCCCATACAAAAACCCCCTGCGCAAAAAGAAATGGCAGAAAATATGCTAATGAGATTGCGACTTATGCTACTAGGTCCCTCATTAGCATATTTTCTGCCAGAAGAACTGGCAGTGAAGACGAAGCCGTAGTGTGGTTCAGTGTCCCAAGTAGTGGCACTTAGACTACTCAGAGCAAGAGATAAGAACAAGAGAGCTCTACAGCCTAAGTTAAGGGCCAGCTGGCTTTATAGTTTAAGCTATTGACTCAAAGGCTCCTACACTAAGCTCCAGAGGTCCCTGGTTCAAATCCACCTGGTGGTTACACACAGTTGAAGTATTTTGAGTTAGGACTTTAGTTTTCTTTCAAGCAAAGACAATATAATAATATGGCTAAATTAGAAATGTTTCAGATAAGCTAAAGGCGAGAAAGCCTCCTTTCAAAAGAGGGAATCCCAGTGACCACAAGACAAAAAGTTCAGCCCATTCTCCTAGAATTTCTCTCATAACCACAGAACCCAAATCTTCCGGATTTGATCCTACCAGTTGTTGATGGGATTACTGATGATGATTAAAGCTTTTATATTCTTTGCTGGATTAAGCCAGAGTGTTTAGCATAACAGAATCATTTTCCTATCTAATTTCTTAGAGCATTTCACAGCAGGATCTCATGTGATACTTTTAGTACAAATCATACTCTTATGTTTTCTTTATATGTATAGTCAAAGTCACGTCATGGAAATGATAAAGTACTCAGTCTGTCTACAGGTGCAGACAGTTCAGTATGATTGTCTAGGCAGGTTGTGGAATTTCCATCATGGGAGATTTTTAAGAGCAGGTTAGACAAACACCTGTGAGAGATGATTCATATACTACTTAGTCCTCCCCTGAGCGCAGGGAACTGGAATTGATGACCTCTAGAGGCCTCTTCTGATTATATGACAAAATTCCACCTAAAAGACATCTTCACTGGAAAGAACCAAAATAATGCAATTAGGTAAATACTAGTTACATTGTTGATTTGCAAATGAACAGGTTTTAAGTGTTAAAAAAACAAAACAGGGCAGTTTACTTAATGTGTGCAGAACCATTAAAATCATATTTAATTCAGAATCTCACTCTCCCAGAATAGGATTCATTCTGCTAAATTATATATATTAACCCAGGCAGAAATACTCTGTTTCTAGGTGTAAGTATGGGGACTATTAAAATATTCGTCAATAAATCGTTCCTATAAAACTCAGTCAGAACAATTTCATGGAGGCATGGGGTGAGATAAGGACAGCACAGAAACAGAAAATATACTGATACTTTTCTCTCTCCATAATAGGTGTACTTGAGCTACAGCCATTACTCCCTAATTCCACCCACTGAACATAAGTCAGCATCCAATGTTCTACACTTGTCCACAAATGAGTAATAGAGTATTTTGGCTGGAACTGCATATTGTGTTGACTGGGCCAAAGTGGTACCATAATGTTCAGTATCTCCACCTCTCACAACAGCTGCTAAAAGTTGTTTTGTCCCTGTTATGTCTGCGGGAAGGGCAAATGACACAGTGGCAACATTCTGTGGTATGACCAGTGTCTTTAGGCTGGCAATCAGCATGAACAAACATTTTATTCATTTAGAGTCTTATTTTTCATGAGCAGTGTCCTAATAATGACACTGGGCAGAGCAATAAGTGCAAAAGCATTCAGCCTTTGTCCATGTATATGGACAATGAATGAAAACAACTCATGATGGGAACAAAGGCAAATTTCTCTTTTGTACATTGAGTATGAAATAATGCTTTATGGCTGGCCAGAAACGTATGCCAGTGCATTGGGGAGATAAACATTGCAGAGACATACGTTACACACATCTGACTGAAAGAAAAAAAAATACAAAATGGCAATGATTGGTTTGTGCTGCTAGATTGTTGCTGCTGAGGTATAAAATACTGTATTATTTTGTTTTTTGCTTTGTGTACATGAATGAACATGTTCTATTGCCATACATTGGCAATGCAATCACAGACAGGATTCTCTGAATTTTGTGTTGGATTCCAGCATGCTTTATTGTGGTAAATTTCACCATATAACTGATGAGCCACTCTTTCTGAGTATTGATTCTTTGCATCTCTAAGGACCCTGCAGGGAAGGGCAGGTGTTTTGTTTTTAGGTCAGTGTTGCCATAGGGGAGACATATAAACTGTGAACTCCCTTATGAAGACTTTGCTCTTGTTCTAGCTAGTTTTGTTGTTCTCAGATTTAAAATAAAAGCTACCTACAGTGAAAGTATTGATTTGTTCTTTGTGTATGCCATTCGCCATTGGCATTGGCTTCCACGGGAGCAGAAATACTGAGCATTTCTGAGAATACTTCACAATATTTATAAAATGACCTGAAGGCCAACTAAGGTTCAAAGTTAAGTGGTACACACACAATATACAAATATTCAGACTTCAGAACTTCTCAATAGCAGACATCAAAGTCTGGCAGATATTTAGACTGTGCCAGAATTTTTAATACTGGGGCCAGGACTTCAACCACCCATCAGCACGCACATCATACCTCCACAGACTCCTACACCGTGCATTTGCAGAGTGGCCTTATTCTGGGGCAGACAGGGTTAAATCACCATTAGACTCAACTAACCCCTCTCCTGTCCTCCTTGCAGGAAGTGAAGGGGCAGGGCAGGAAGTATACAAGAAGGGCCCTGTAGCAAAGTTGTAGTCAGACCAGGGAAGAAGCCAGATATCATTGTCAGGGAGCAGAACTACCAGAGCAGCCTACAACTGGTAGTGGTGGGCAATGACTCTCCTAAACCAGCCTGAAGAGAAGACAAACTGCTGCCCTCAGAGACTTAAAACCCCAAAGAGTAAGCGGACAGTGGACACACTGGCAAGGAGACTGGAAAACAGGTCCAAGCAGCCATAGAGCACCACCACCAGATACTGATAGGAATTGGCCCATGAAAATAAGACATTGGTCCTGTTGTGCTGCTGAGAGGTGAGGTAGCTACCCTGTGTTTCCCCATAAGAACATAAGAACGGCCGTACTGGGTCAGACCAAAGGTCCATCTAGCCCAGTATCCTGTCTGCCAACAGTGGCCAGCACCAGGTGCCCCAGAGAGGGTGGATCGAAGACAATGATCAAGCGATTTGTCTCCTGCCATCCCTCTCCAGCCTCTGACAAACAGAGGCCAAGGACACCATTTTATCCCCTGGCTAACAGCCTTTTATGGACCTAACCTCCATGAAATTATCTAGCTTCTCTCTAAACTCTATTATAGTCCTAGCCTTCACAGCCTCCTCTGGTAAGGAGTTCCACAGGCTGACTACACGCTGTGTGAAGAAGAACTTTCTTTTATTAGTTTTAAACCTGCTACCCATTAATTTCATTTGGTGTCCTCTAGTTCTTCTATTTAGGGAACTAATAAATAACTTTTCTTTATCGGCCCTCTCCACACCACTCATGATTTTATATACCTCTATCATATTCTATTCATATCATATCATATCATGAATCCATATTCATATCATATCATAAAATCTATTATATGATTTTATATAACCTCTATAAACCCTGTGACAGAGTTACCCTTTGCTTCTAGAGCCCGGGTCTGGGACCCAGTGAAGCAGAGAGGGGGTCACCCTTCCCTGGCTCACACTTGGGGCTGGGTGAGCACCAACTATTCAGCTGAGTGGTCTTAACTACTGACTGAGTGGTTGCTCAGGCATCCCCCTGAAGATCTAAGCTGTTACTTTCCCGACAAACTGCTAAGGCATGAGTGCTGATTCTCCAATGCAGTAACTTTACACCACACTATACAAATCTGTAATACTGCATTTTCCTCCTATCAATATACATTAAACCATGCACTATCCGCACAAACACAACCTTTGGCACAGATCACAAACCACACCAAAATTCCTTAATGACCATGGCAATACCTTCTGAGTTAATGGACTTTATGGAAGCAAAAGTCCATGAATTTGTTAAATTTACTGAGATATGCAGACTAGTTAAGCCTGGAATCATATTAGAAGGATTAAAATATTTTTAAAATTCTAGCAGGTCATCACAGTGATCTGTTAAAGTCTCAAGCTGAATTCTTCAGTCTCTAGTTATGTAGATGCTATATATGTAATGGATGGAAAACACGTATTTTTCATTGTGCCATAATTAAAGAAGGTGGTAGCTCATACTGTGACGGCTGACAAGGTATGATGTGCTGGCATACACAGTCTCGTGGTTTGGGCTGGGGCAACAGAAGGGGATATAGAGACAAACTTAAGGTTGTCTGGGGTAACTTGACTTTCACCAACATGTATTCATACCTCACTTTTGACATTCATAATTATTCAATCAAAGAGGAACTATGTACATTGAAAGAAAGTTTATGTAGATGGCAAAACCAGTAATAGGGCTCTCAGAAGAGGGAAACAGACTCATACTGCATTAGAATAATGATACTCCTTGTTTTGAAAAACAAATTAAATATCTCTTGTATTAATAGAACAGGAAGAGAGAATGAAAGTCATCAAGATTTTTATTTCCAGAAAACCCCAATTACACCCAAGGAAACTACAGTACAAGTAAAAAGTCCTAGTGCTGGCTAAACATGATCTCCTTAGAAATTTCATTTCAATCTCCTTAGATATAATTCAATTTACAATACAATTAAGGCATTTATTTTACTTACAGGTATCCCATAAGATCAGGCTGACATTTTGGCTCCAAAAGATCAGTTCCCATTTTTGAAACTGAGTCATTGGCTGCCTGTCTTTAATAGCTACTTATAAGGAAACACATGAGTCAATACAAGAATTTAAATATATTGAATTTAGTTGCAGAGGTACTGAATGTGAACATGATCATTACAGTATTTATACAGCTTGGGCGAATAAAGTGATGTAGCTAAATATCAGCTCTTAGTTTATAGAAGGGATTAATGTGTTTTGAAATATTTTCGCTTTGCATCAATAAACATAAACACAAGTCAACCCAGTTACTTTTTATAGATTTCTTTGTTTTATTAATAAAATCACCTTTTTAAACACTAGGATCTGATTCCTGGGTCCTAGAAGGCGGGGGATTCTGTGTGCACATGCCTCAGACTGAAGGTCAGCTACAGGTTGGACCTCCCTAGTTCAGCATCCTCAAGACCTGACCGGTCCCAAATGAGGGGATTTGCTGGACCAGGGGAGGTCCCTCTTCTCATGGCCCATGCTGAATGCTGCCCCCTGGCTAGGGCTACAGTCTGGCCCCACCACTGCCTGGCAGGCCACCGCTCCCCAGGCTGGAGTTCCGTGGTCATTGCAACTGGGGCCGGAGCTGCATAGCCAGAGCCGGAGCTGCACGGCTGGGGCCAGAGCTCCTTGGCTGCCGACAGGGCCAAAGCAGTGCAGCTGCAGCTCCACAGCCACTGCCAGCTCCCTGCTACTGCCTAGCCACTGGGACCAGAACTCCCTCTTGTGCCGCCCAGTTTCCCACCTGCCCCAATACAAGGCTCCTGATTTGATTCGCAAGCCCCTTCGCCATGCTCCTGCCCTGCAGGCAGACTTGGGCTCTGTAGTCCGGGAACATCTGTGGTCCTGCCAGACCACGGATGTTGCCAGATCAGAGAGTCCCAATTAAGGGAGGTAAGAAATTACAGTTTGTTTTCAAGCTCTCTCCTGAGGAAGGGCTAGAAAGCTTGGTGTTACTCCACAGGATGAAATTCCCAAGAGCATGTTCCTTCCTCTCAAGGGGTTTTGGCATTTGGGTGGTGCCAGCATACCACCCAAGGCCAGGGATTCTGTGACCTCGAGGATTTTTTTAAGCAGAAGCCTTTAGAGGAGAGGCATTTTAAGGTCTCTCGCAGGCCGCCTCCTTCTGCACTCCAAGTGCCACAGTGGAAAACAGCCTTGACATGTGTGATGGAAGGAAGAATTCTTTATGAGAGTTCATGATTAGAAATGTTAGCTTTGTAATTCTAAGAGAACAAAGAGCAAGGAGAGAAGCCTGGTGGCTGTGTCAATAGATCAGGGAGCATTACTAGCATGGCCATGTGGAAATGGCATCAGGGAACTGTATTGCAGTTCGTAAAGTCCAAAATGGGTAATGAAGCCTGATGGAGCTAGATACCTGAAAAAGACCTAGCAGTTACAGAAACAAAAGCAGCCACAAAGTAAAAGGCCCCTCACAGCCCACGGGGCATAGGCCTGGACTACACACATTATAGGAACCAGAATAATGACTTTGGTTAGGGGTGTGATTTTTTTTTAAGTAAAAGAGTTAAATTAGTACAAACCCTAGAGTAGACATAGTTGTGATGATATAAAGCTGTCCTATAGTGATATCGCATATTCCCTTTCATAAATGGGATATTTAAAACTAAGGTTGCCAGGTGTCCGGTTTTGAACCGGACAGTCTGGTATTTGAGCTTTCTGTCTGGGAAACAAATTGAGAAAATACCAGACATATAAATGTCCGGTATTTTCTAATTAAGTTTTTATTATTATCATGAGTATCAATACGTAGTTACGCAGTTGCGTACTTCGTGAGCATGTCTACCAGTCACGTAGTACGCAACTATGCAGTAGAGAGGAGCGGGGTGGGGCCGGGGTAACCCTATTTATATCAATTGTAATAGGGTTGCTTGCCCCTGTAAAAGCTAGAAGCCTGGGACCAGCCAATTCAGGACAGCTGGAGTCAGAACGCTGTCAGGTTGACTTGTTCAGCACTCTTGAATGGATCCATGTATTGACAGTCTAATTGGTAGATGAGTGAGAGGATTTGAGATGCTTAGCATACAACCAGACCTTATCATCCACTCTTAATGTCAGGGTAACTTGGTAGTCCCCGTCAGCATGGCATTTATATGTTTCCTTGATCACTTCCAGATACTTTGTAGGTTCCTGGTGAATATGGTGAAGGTTGGTAATGAAGTCTGTCACAACAGAAACTTGTGAGTCTGCAGGTGTGACTAGATGGAGACGAAGGTGAAAATAGTAACTGGCATATAATGAACTGTGTTGGATGAAGGTGAAAATAGAATTATTGAAAGCAAATTTAGCATCTGGCTGGCAAATGACCAAGTCATTCTGTTAATAGTTAAGGAAGCATCAAGCTATTGCTTAAGGAGTTTATTTACCCTCTCCTTCTTCCCTTTAATCTGCAACAGCTAGATTGAGGAGGTAAAGAGTCAATATCTAGGAATTTACAGAATTTGTCAGAATTGGAAGTGGATTGTGGACTCCAATCAAGTTGGCAATCTGTGAAGCCAAAAAACATAATTTAGGAAAAAATAGGCTTATAATCAATTAATATCTTTCTTCATGTAGTTATTAAAATTGTTTTATCTAAACCTGTGAGTTTGGATTGAAGTTTTTGGCACACTCCATTTGAAAAAACAGTGGTTGTGCATTACATTTTCTATTAATAAAATTATGGACTTTCTATGAGTTTGTATTATCCAGAAGTAAAAAAACTATGTAATATAAGGCACACATTTCTGGGGACAAGTCTGAGATTGGGAATTTGCCAGTTTTTCTCTCCAACATAATTCAGGTAGGACTAATTTGCACGCTAGGGCCATTACAATTCAAGTCTCTGAAAATAATCACCATGACTTAGGGTACGTCTAGACTGCGTTGCTATTTCAGGATACCGGAAGTATCCTGAAATAGCAATGCCGGGTTTTTAAAAGTACCCGCTATTTAAGGGATTTGTCAGAACAGTGCCTTATTTTGAAATTTTGCGCTGTGTAGTCGGCACCAAATTTCAAAATAAGTTCTTTCAATTTAGACTCGGAATAAACTACACAATAATACAAATTGCGTAGCTTGTTCCAACAGAAGGGTGCTGTCTAGACGCCCCCTTAGATGAAATCCACACGTTGTCCGAGCAAGGCTGATAACAAGCCACACTTGGCTCTGGTCAGTGGGAAATGATAGGGATCATGCCATGAACAAGACCTGAGACTGATTCAGAAAGTGATGAAACTTCTCAGAAGCACTTTCAAACTGGGCCAGAACTGGAATCTTTGCTTCCCCTGGGTCTAGGCAAAGGGTTGCAAGACTGGTGTGTGTGGGACCACAATCTGGTCTGCAGCCTCTGCAAGGTGTCCCTTACCTTCATTAGGAAGAGGGAGGTTTTAACAGCCAAGCCTGGTCTTCAGTCTTTGAAGTGCTCAAATGATCAGGATTACAATTAGAATATAGTTGGGATGACTATGTCTGGAGGTTAGAGTGTAATTGACCTGAGTCAAGAATCAGGACCATAGGACATCTGAGGGCATAATCAAAAGACAAGCTAAGGGTCAGAACGAGGAATCAGAAACTAAATGCCATAGCCAATGGGCAAGCCAAAGATGTGGTTGAGAAGCAGAGGTGTGTGTGTGGGAGGGGGTGGGGGTATCAAGGATAGAGAAGGACAGGAACTGAAGCAGGCACAAGAACAGGTTGGGCAGGAACAGGAGTACACACAGGAAGTTGGAAAGAGATCTAAGCATAGCTGCAGGAGAGGAATGTATTGAGCAGCTAGTGAGCTCTGGATGCTGCTGGATCATGTAGTAGCTATTGTCACCTCTCCACTAAGCAGCAAATACAGTCAAACAGGTAGCCCCTGCCAAGATCAGTTGTGCCTAGTGTTGTTAGGAGATTAACCCTGCTTCAGCTGGCTCCCTGACCGAGGGGAGTATACATGCTGCTGGAAAGGAGTAAGCTCCATTAAAGAAATCTGTGGCTTCTGGTCTGGGATCAGAAGTTAAATGGATGGACTTGAAGTAAGACTTGAGAACTTTATTTTGAAGGATTGTTATGTTAATAAATCTTGAACTCCAGGAGGGGAGAATGGACAGAAATGTCTGTGAATTATTAAAGATGTTCCTTGAAGGGGGTAACTGACAGGAGGTTGCTTGCCATGCCATCCCAAGGCCACAATGGGGCATGCAGGAGGCAGCATACTGTATGATATCAATATAACAGTGTCCCCACGCCAAGTGGTTGTGATACCTTAATTATAACATGGTCACGCCTATACCAGTATAACTGTATCCAGACTAGGAAGTTATACCAATTTTGAACTGACATTGTTAAAGCAGTACAAAACCTGTGTGTAGATAATCCCCCCTAGTGTGTGTGTGTGAGAGAGAGAGAGAGAGAGAGCTTGGCACATGTGAAAAGATCCATCAGCCATGATTGATGTAGAAACTAGATGGATTTGTTCCCTCCTCCCCCTCCCCCTGCCCCCAAAAAAAGCAAGAAAAACCTAGATGTTTTTAGGAAGCAGACAAAATTCTATGTACTAAAAACAAGGACAATTCGAGGAGAAGGATTCTTGACAAGCTGAAAGTGAGAAATAAGACCTTAGAGGGAGAGAGGAGAGGTCCAGATTTAAAAAGATGAGGAACCTGATCCTATCCCCATTGAAACTAATGACAAAAATAACCTTCAAAAAACAAAGTAACTTAATACAAGAAAATCTGCCTGTCTAAATTTGATTTTTTTATTTTAATTTATTTTCTTCCAAGTCACAATATAAATTAATATGCTAAAAAATGTCTTGTCCAGGGATTCTTATTGACTTCACACATTTTTAGACAATACATTTAAATATAAAAATAAAATTATTCAATATCTGTAGAACTCTTTGAAAAGTTCTATAGGTATCACGGGGTGCCAAAAGCTGACTTCTCTGAACTGTGGTTAACATTCCATTTACATGATGTAGAATCAAGTGCCAATGTCCATGTGACTGTGAGAGACTCATTACTCAGAGTGTTACAGGATAGAATACTTGAATGTCACCTGGTTCAAATATTTGACTTATCTAGCACTAAATGCCAGGGTTATTTGCTAACAAGATAGTGACTTGGTGTTAAAGTGGAATGAGAAACCTTTATGTGAACTGCTGGGTCACCCATGGACACTTAGCTGCCTATCAGCCTCAGACAGCATGACAGTGTCTGCCAGAAAACAGCACATTGGCCCCCTCTGTGTCACAGCAAACTTTCTGTCTAGCAGCTGTGGCATGTCAGAACAACTTGCCTGCTCGCTCATTGTTTTGTTTGTTACATCAAATGAGTTTCTTAAAAATTTCACAGGAGAAGATACATTTTTTTTCAAAAGCAGTTAGCCTTAAAGAAGCTATACAGGCATGTTAAAAATAGTAGTGAACACACATAAGTTGTTCCACTCTAAACATGGATGCAGCAAACACAGACGCACTTTAAATAAGATCCTGTAACACAGTATTCAGTCTCCGATCTTAGCTCCTAAATTACTGTCGGAGGGCTATTTGGGGGGAGGGTGGTTTATATTTTTCCAATGAAGCAATTTCTTCCAAGCTTGGAGATGGTTTAAGTTAATTCTGAAAGGGAAACAAAACCTACTCAGTTTAGTCCTCTCCCTTTAACAAATGGTAGTACAACTACTGCATTCCACGGCAAGGTGTAGAGGGTGGTAAACTATAGAAGGAGTAAACCTATAGAGTGAAGAAGGAAAAAGCACATGCCTCCTAGCTCTCATCCACCACAGGCTTCCTTCCACATAGTACGAAAGAGTGGAGCTCTAGCTCATCATAGCCTGTTTCTCCATGGGTCGGGCTGGGCAGAATTCCAACAGGAAGTCAACCTGAGCATCTGACTGCTAGTTAGTTCAACAGTAACTCACCTGACTACAACTGAAAACTCTTTCCCTACACCACACTGGGGTTTAGTGGACCGGACAGCATAGGTTGTCTGGCACTGAAAAGGGTTACTGAGAAAATGGAAATACAGATTTTGTGCTTCCTGCCTCCGACACTTTCCATCCCACTTTACATTACATTTGTTAAGCAATCTCAGGGCCAATGGTTAAAGCAGATTGAAATAGGATTAGGAGTGAGTGCTGCTTACTTAGGTTCCGGGGAAGAGGTGGAAATTTCCATCTACTTTGAACAGAGGAGGGAGAGCTGTACTCACCACCTTGTCTTAATACCTGCTCAGGCTGTTCTAAGTTGTGCCTGGCCATCAATGACCCCAACGGGCCATGCTGGCTGGCAAAGCTTGCCACAGCACAGCAGCACTCCAGTCACACTCTCAGCACAATCATTCTATCGGGCTGAAAGGTGGTCTAGAGCCAGCTGTGCTCACCGTATGCCACATAGGAATTACTCTGCACCTCAGAAATGCCAGACAAAACAATGCAAATGGATAGTAACAGGAGCCAAGAAGTTGATTCCAAAAGTCCTGCACTGAGCTCATTGTAAAACCAAGGATAAATTCTCTGGATAGCAAACTGATGGTTTCAGAGTCCAGGCCAGGAAGCAGAAGGGGATGACTCCAAGGCTTTGCAGGCATAGTTTCAATATTGATCCATCCAATAAACTTTTCATGACACTGATAATTTTTCATCTTGAAAGACCTTCTCATAAGCTCAGTCTCCATGCTTCACAGAAAATAGCCAACAAATCCAGTTTGTTAGCCTCCTTCTTGGCTAATGAACAAGCATCACACTATTTGTCAGCTCAGACTGGCTCAATTAAAGTGTCTTATAGCGCAGTATTCCTAATCAGTGATATCATTTACAGCTCTGCGTGGTGCAGGTTGGCTCTGGAAGCAGGCACTTGCAGAATTGCCAGTGGCAGACAGCAGAGGCTTCACAAGTTTATGTATTTAATACAATGCCTGTCATCAGAAAAGCAGCTGGTAGACAGGGTAGTGATTGTGAAGCAAGAGACAATCCCCAAAAGTATCAGGTCACATCTGGTGACTGGACTTCTGCCACTGTGATGGATGATGCCCAAGTGTTATATTTAATTGAGAGAGACTTGATCCTTTTCTCAACTATTATATCCCTGGGTACTAGCAGAGGATTTCTCTCCAGGCCCCGTCCCTCTTGTTTTCGATGGTTTCTCCTCAGAAAACTTATGGCAAGCTGAGGGGGGAAGAGGAAAACACAAAGCATTTGCACCGTTCCTTTCAGAAAGGGATATGATTTGTGAACCAGAAAGGGGAGGAAGAAGGAGGAAAGATTTATTAAAAATCCTTCAGAGTAGTCTGTAGTACAGAGGAATTACCTCTTATTACCAGGATTGGCAGGCTTTAGCCCACTGGACAATAGGCTGATTTTCCAGTACCCTGTGGGGAACTAGGTACCACAAAAATACAGGTACTATAGGAAAGTAGCATTCACCTCTGAAAATATTCAGAATTGGCTGACATCTACTGGCAGAAACTTTACACTGCCAGCACAGCCCCACCATTGCTTCCATGTGTCAGTTTGTGTTCACTGTGACACATATATGAGATGGTCTTGAAGGCAGAGAGTCCTTCAGGTAAATGTAAAATAGGATTACTATTATAAAGGTCTTTTTTCTATGTATATTCAATATCAGTTGACAGATCCCATCTTGATTCATTCAATTTGCAATATAATTGGCTTTATATTTTCTCATTATCTAGTAATTAGTGATTTAAAAAAAAATACACTAACAGTTTAAAGGTACCATAAAACACAAACCAGATATAGAAATAGGTATCTCAGCAGAAATGTGTGACTTCTCTAGCACATAAACAGATTAACTATCCATAAACTATCTAATAAAACCTTGTTATGTCCAGGAATATAAAAGCCTTTTTAACAGCCTTTATCTTGATTGATTTATAAGTATGCTTAAGTACGTCAGTATTATGCAAGTTCTTGTAATAACTGATGGAATTTGCAATACTTCACAGAATTGATTAAAACCATTAAAACATAATGGAAGAGGACTTCATAATACCAATATATGAATTACAATAGGCCAGATACTATAATAATCCATTGACAATTATTTTGATTTCTTTAGCATCTCTCTATAACCCTCCATTCACGGAATACATTTAGCCATCATCATACCGAGTAATAGCACAAACAACAGAAAAAGGTATCTGGTTAAATTTATGAATATTGCAACTATTGCAAGTAATAAAATGAAGAACTTACCTTATGACTTTACAATACTTTTTACTCTATATTACTGATGTTATTCAGTGATGAGTTACTAGTATTCAGTGATAATTAACATGATTTAAGATAACTTCCATTCTTAAGAGCATTTCCTAAAAGAGCCACTATTGTTATTAATGTCTTAAATAATACTTAGTCAATACTAAGCTGTTAAGTGGGAAGGTGAAATGAATATCTTAAAGTAACAGTTCAAATGTTTTGTTAATTAAAAATGACATTATATTCATTTATAAAGGTGAATAAAGGAGATCAAACATGTTTAAGCAGCAGCAAAATTGGGGGAACTGTTTATGGAAATAGAAAAATCATATGAAAGTCAGAGTTTTTTAATGTTTCTAGTGCTGGTTATATAATACTTACAGACTAAAGTACACCTTTGAACATACTATCACACTTTTCACAAACATAAGGGTCAACCCTGGGGTCTTAGCCAAATTATTATGCATGTATTTTCATTTTATCTGCCTAATTTTTGTTCACAATTTCCTTCCCTGCATAGCACCAAAGCAATGTTAAAGTGCAATGCTCATCTCAGAGGTACCTGACCTTCAACAGTGGGGGATTTCAAGAACATGTGACAGATACCACAGTGATGAGCTTTTCATAAGTTCCAGAACTGAAGAGAAACATCCACCCACACTGCACCCTTTGCAATACTAAGGCTTGAGTTTGTGAAGTATTCTGGGATCCCCTAGCATTAAAGGGGCTATGTAAGTGTAAGCAACTCAGCTGTAAACCATGGGGGAGTTAATTTAGTAGTATAGCTGTACATTTATTGCCTTTAGTTCTCCCTTCCATGTCCCAGAATGCCTCACCCCCATGGACAACGTACAACCACTTTCCCCAGTAGCCTTCAGGCACACCACCACCACATTAAACTTAAACCAGACTCATAGGGGCCACATAAGCAAGTGCTCAGCACTATGTATGGGGTTTCTCAGAAAGGAATGAGCATGCTCCGTAAGACTTGCACTGAATCTTTCACTGTATACAGCACAGTCCAATCAAAGATATCAGAGTGATTTACAAGGGGTTTGTTTTGATTTTTTCTTCAAACACTATAATTAGTCTCACAGCCTGAGGAAGCCAACACAGAGAAAGACTGAGCATCTTGCCCAAGGCTATATGTCAAGTCACATCAACACCAGAACCAGAATCATAATGTAGAGCTCCAAAATGCCTGTCTTGTTCCTTAACCACAAGTCCAGCCTTCTTAATACTAGAGAAGTGGCTAAGAGACAATAATTATTAAGATAATTGTCCTGAGCTAAATATCTTCAGAAAAACAAGCTACTTTAGGACATAATTGTCTCAGCCAAATAGTCCCATATGACAAGGGGTATGGTGCGGCGCTTCCCAGAAGAACCAAGTCACTGCTGCTCCCTTTTAGGGAATATATCATATATCTCCATGTGCTACACCAGCTTCACTAACCAATGCACACGGAAGTGGAGGTATGCCCTTACTTTCCTCCCTGCTCTTTTTGGGGTATAATGTGCTCTTGGGCAAATGGAAGAATTGCAAGTTTTCCCACAATACTGCACAGCAGGACAAGAAGGGGTCACTTTCCTTCTTTCCTCTTCTACAGAATATCCAGCTTTTGGTATCACAGAATGATAGGGTTGGAAGAGACCTCAGGAGGTCATCAAGTCCAGCCTCCTGCCCAAAGCAGGACCAATCCCAACTAAAGGGTCCCAGCCAGGACTTTGTAAAGCTGGGACTTAAAAACCTCTAGGGATGGAAATTCTACCACCTCCCTAGGTAACCCATTCCAGTGCTTCACCACCCTCCTAGTAAAATAGTTTTTCCCAATATCCAACCCGCTGTAACTTGAGACCATTGCTCCTCGTTCTGCCATCTGTCACTACCGAGAACAGCCTCTCTCCATCCTCTTTGGAACCTCCCTTCAGGTAGTTAAAGGCTGCTATCAAATCCCCCCTCACTCCAAGATAACAAACATAGAGTAGAGTGTTATTCAGCACTAAGAAAATGTGAAAACCATGGTTGGTGGTGTGTCAGTGGAAAGCCTGAATAGGGCATAGACTCAACAAGAGCAGACCTATAACAAGGAGGCCATCTGCTATTTATATGAGTTCCAGACAAGAGACTGAGGGTATGTCTACACTACAAAGTTAATTCAAAATAACAGCAGTTATTTTGAATTGACTTTAATAGTGTCTGCACAGCAAAACCGCTATTTCGAAAAAATTCGAAATAGTGGAGCACTTATTTCAAATTTGGTAAACCTCAGTCTATGAGGAATAACACCAAATTCGAAATAGCTAATTTGAAATAAGTGTTGTGTAGACACTTATTTCAAATTAGGAGGCCTCCAGCCCTTCCCAGGGAGCCCTGGTGGCCACTCTTGGCACAACCAAGAAAACTCGTCTGCTCCCCCCCCCCAGCCCCGGAGCCCTTAAATGGGCAGACTCTGGCCACAGTGCCTGTGCCAGTTGCAAGCCTGCCAGCACACAGCCAGCAGACTGTATACCTGGCACAGGATGAGCCAGCAACTCGCTGCCACCCAGCCCCTCCACCGCTCCCCAGGACCAGGCTGGCGGCTCCCAGGAGCCTGCCAGGGGCTGCAAAGTCAGGTGCCCGCCTGGTCTAGTGCGGAGATCATGGACCTCATTGAGGTTTGGGGGGAGGCCTCTAATGCCCATGATCGCCGCACTAGGCGCAGAAATGCGGCCATCTACAGCTGCATGGCTGCCAGCCTGGCCACCAGACGCCACATGCGCAGCCAGGAGCAGGTGCGGGAGCAAAATTCAAGAACTGCAGCAAGCCTATGCCAGGGCCTCCCAACCAGGGGCTGACCCGGAGGCCTGCCCGCAGTATGGGGCCCTGGACCGCATCCTGGGGGGTCAGACGGTCCGTGCCCCCCTGGTTGTCATTGACCCCGGGGCAGAGGGCCCTGCCCCTGACACAGGGGAAAAGGAGGAAGAGGAGGAGGACGGCAGCCAGGAGCCTGCAGGGAGCGTGCCCTGCACCCAGGACCCCCGAGGCGAACCGGAGAGCCTGTCAGCAGCCTCATCTGAGGCCAGAGAGGCCTCCACATGTGAGTGCCATTACAGTCCCCTTATGCGGGGCGGGAGGGGGAAGGGGAGCCCAGGGACCGTGCGCGTCGGCCTTGACGACCACGGAGCAGGCAGCAACCTGTGCATCTGCTATGCCACCCAGGACATGTGGCCCCAGCTGGGTGCCATGCAGGGGCCCTGGACTGTTCCCCACACGCGTCTCACGCGTGAAGGCAAATGACAGGCTCCTGACCCCACGGAGAGACACTGCACACTGCCCTCCCTCCAGACGCCCCCTCTACACAGAGGCAGGGCACATCTTCCCTCCCTCCTCCCCCCTCACACACACACACCACACTAGAGGCAGCACAGGGGCTGGGCACAGTCCTGGGCCAGCTCACACTCCCGGGGATGCAGGACGTGATGGTGTGGAGACCTGCCATCCTCGCCTTGCAGAGGGGGGATGGGTTTCACCCACTGTGTCCCCAGGGAGAACTAACCACTTCTCTTGTTTCACCGCAGCCACAGCACCTGCGAGTGCAGGACGCACCACTCCGCCTGGAACATCCACCCGCACCCGGGTCAGCAGGTGCACCCGCAACCAGGAGGAGTACCAGAGGCAGCAGCTGTGGTTACAGGGAAGGCAGGTCCACAGCCAGGAACAGTGGGTGAAAGAAGACCTGCAGCAGCGGCGGGAGAGCTTGCGGGAGCAACGAGCACCTGCAGGCCCTGGTGGACCGATTGCTGCCTCCTGCTGCTCCAGCCCCTGCGGCTGCCCCAGCTATCGCTCCTCCTCCCACCCCTGCTCCCCCTCCCGCTCTCCCGCTTCTTCCACCCCCCCTCCCTCCTGCCCCACCCTCCACTCCCCCCCGGGAACACCGAGGCCCCCGCATCCGCAGTGCTGCGAGACGGGAGGGCTGGCAAGACCCCCAACCCTAAGCTTCCCAACCCCCTCCTCCCCTTGCCTTCCCCTTCCAGCTCCCTCCTCCCAGGTTTCCCCCCTCCCTTCTCCCGCCCTCATTTCCCCCCTTCCCCCACCCCAGTTATGTTAAATAAAGAGTGTTTTTTGTGGCAACACAGGTGTTTTTATTATATATCAGGAAGGGGGGTTAGGGAGGAGAAAGGGGAAGGAGGTGGGGGTGGAATGTAAGGCACAAGACCCCAGTGGGGCACGCCAGGGGGACTTCAGTCCTCGTCCACCTGGAAGCTCTCCTGCAGGGCTTCCTGGATGTGGACAGCCCCCCGAAGGGCCTCCCGGCTGGCAGCCATGCGCGTACTGGCCAGCCTCTCCCATCCAGGCTGGCAGGAAAGCCTCCCCCTTCCTCTCACATAAATTGTGGAGCACACAGCACACTTTCACCACGCGCGGAATATTGTGCTGGGAGAGGTTGAGGAGGGTGAGGAGGCATCTAAATCGTGCTTTCAGTCGGCCGAAGGCCCCCTCGACCACAATGCGGGCCCTGCTGAGCCTGGCACTGAAGGCCTGCTGGGAGGGGTTGAGGTGTCCCGTGTAGGGCTTCATCAGCCAGGTCTGTAGGGGGTAGGCCCCATCTCCCAGCAGGCACACTGGCATGTCCACGTCCCAGACCCTAATGTGGTGGTCGGGGAAGAAAGTCCTGGCATGCAGCCTCTGGCACACGGAGGAGTTGCGGTACACCCGCGCGTTGTGTGCTTTGCTGGACCAGCCCACATCAATGTCCGTGAACTGGCCCCGGTGGTCAGACACAGCCTGCAGGATCACAGAGAAGTACTCCTTCCTGTTGATGTAGAGGGAGGCCTGGTGGTCCGGGGCATGGATGGGGATGTGCGTGCTGTCGACTGCCCCCCCGCAGTTGGGGAAGCCCAGGGCGTCGAACCCCTGGATGACCGCGTCCAGGTCGGTGAGGCGGACGACTCTGCAGAGCAGCACCCTGTTGATGGCCTTGACCACCTGCAGAGAGACACACAAAACCGAGGGTCACTGGGGTGCCCGGGTGGCTGGGAGTGTTCGTTCCCCGCCACTGCCCCGCGCCCCACTCCTAGGAGCAACCCCCGCTGCAATCCTGGCCACCCCGGGCAGTCTGTAGCGTGGCTGGGACAGACCGAACCCTCCCGGGGAGGGCACTTACACCACCTCCCCCCCGTTTTCCCTGGGGCAGCCCATGTCCTCCTTGCAGCCCCCCCTCCTGGCCCAGTGGCCAGTGAGTGCTGTACCTACATGAGCACCGCTCCAACGGTGGATCTCCCCATACTGAACTGGTTCCCCACGGATCGGTAGCTATCCGGCGTGGAGACCTTCCAGAGGGCAATGGCCACCCACTTGTGGACGGGAATGGCAGGTCTCATGTGTGTGTCCCATCGCTGCAGAGCAGGGGCAAGCCACTTGCAGAGCTCGAGGAAGGTGTCCTTCTTCATCCTGAAGTTCTGGGTCCACTGTTGGTCTCCCCAGCGCTCCAGGACGATGTGGTCCCACCAGTCGCTGCTGGTGTCCAGACGCCAGATGCGGCGGGGCACGCTGGTGTCCGGGCGCCGCTCCTCCAGGGCCTCCAGGGGGGGCAGAGGAAGGGCCAGGGGGCTGGCCTGCAGCAGAAGGTGCCAGGCAGCCTCTAGCAATTGCTGCCAGGCTTGCAGCAAGACGTTCAACATGAGCACCAGAGTGCCCAGGGGCGGCTCTGGCTCCATGGTGCCGAGTGCTGTGGTGACCCAAATGAGAGCGACCAAAGCAGGCGAAGAGGAAAACGCTTTGCTGTCCCTCAGCGAGGTAGGCAAGCAAGCGGGAAAGCTGAGAACCGGCTGTCCAGGGGGGTTCCTTTAAGCACGAGCCTCAGATAGCCTCAGACATCAGCCACACAAAGCAACTACTGACCTGATGCTCTGCTGGAACCAGTTTCAGCTGCCCTTAAATGCGATCCAGCTTCCAATCAGTGTGGATGCGCTATTTCGAAATAGCAAAGTTAATTTGAAATAGCGCTGTAGTGTAGACATACCCTGAGTGTTGCTCCTGCTGAAACAATGAAATCAAAGCTATTGGCAGGGCCCTAATGGTAAGTCTAGATTACATGCTTCTGCCGACAGAGGCATGTAAAATAGGCTACCCGACATAGTCAATGAAGTGGGGATTTAAATATCCCTGGCTTCATTAAAATAAAAATGGTCGCTTGTAAACCCCGTTTCACAGGGCATAAGGGAGCGGTCGACAAAGGCTTCCCTTGTCGACCGATCCGCGTCTTGACTTGTGTGCTGTGCCGACGATCAGCTGAGCTGGCACAGCGCAGCGGCCATTTTTATTTTAATGAAGCTGGGGATATTTAAATCCCAGCTTCATTGACTATGTTGGGTAGCCTATTTTACATGCCTTGTCTCCAGAGGCATGTAATCTACATATACCCTAAGTGGGGCAGGTTGACTCAGATCAAGCAAGCTACGAAGAAGCAGCAGATCCATGTTACACCACCAACATGATGAAGATGTGGAAGGGCTAGAATGGTCTCCTCATCTCATTCACCTTACCCCTGAACTTGACCTGCTGGTTCTTATCACCCAAGTCCTATCCCTGCACCAGTAGGGAGACATCTGAAGTCCAACCAAGAATAACAAGTTCATCATTCCCATGGGTATTCTCACTGGTTATCTTATTCCAGGGGTATTCTCGGTGCCGCCTGGCCAGACACATCTGATATTCCACCATATAGACACCAAATCTGGATGAAAGGTGTGTAAAGGTTTGCAACATTTTCTGAGAAAGCTATGGGAAACCAGGCTATGTTAGAGCTAGGTATTGTGGAAGAATCATACAGCAAGGGGAAAAGCCCCATTGGGCTTGTGCCCAAACAGGATGTGTCAATGAAATTCTGCATAAGTTTCTGCAAGATTAATGAAATTTTAAAATTTGATGTATACCTCATGCCAAGAGTTAACAAACTTCTAGAAAAACTAGAAAGATTAGAACTACTAGAAACACCCAACCCCACTGAGCCAAGTATATATCCACCCTCAACCTAAAGAAGGGGTATTAGCAGATCCCCTTGATGCTCTAGTCTAAAGAGAAGACTGCTTTCTCCACTCCAATCTGCTTGCATCAGTTTCAGATCATGCCTTTCAAGCTCTACAGAGCCACTACCACCTTTCAGCAGCTATGCAAGATGGAGTGCTGTGACCACACAGGACATACACAGAAAGCTACATAAAAGATACCATCATATACAGATGATATCAGGAAAATTAATGAGATACTACCTTCTCTTCAGGAGGCAGAGTTGACGGCCAACCCAACCATGTGCTACCTGGCTAGTACATACAATTATGACTCCTGCTGGATAAGGCCCTAGCCCAAGCCCTAATGAACTGCCCCATCCCCTCCACCTATAAGCAAATTCACCATTTCCTGGGATTGGCAGGATCTGGCATTTCATCCCAAACTATGCTACCATTGCTGTCCTTTTGACGGAACTGGTAAAGGATTTGGTGCCCCAAAATAACTGTTGAATGAAAAGCTGTGAAAAGGCACTCAAAGCACTGAAAGACAGGATGAAGCAGGAACCAGTGCAGTTCCACCCAGATTCAACAAAGCCATTTATCATACAAACCGATATATAAGACATAGGTTCAGAGCCATACTCTTTCAAGAATTCTAAAGAGAAGAGCATCCCATTCTCTTTCTTGGGAGAAAGATGGTCCCTCAAGAGGTGGCATACCTAGCCCATGAAAAGGAAGCAAAGTATTAAAATGAGATATGGATGCCCTTTTACTTTTAGGGGCAGTTCTTCCACCTACTAACAACATAGAACACTCTGGTGGCTGAATTCTATGAAAGACCACAGCGTGCACATGATACAGTATTACTTATAGCTTACAGCAGCCATTATAGCTTCCAGGTGTCACACCACACAAGCACAGAAAATAAAATTTATTATTTCTTTTAATATCCTTGAGGAAATCTGGATCACCCCATAACCCCACAATTCATGGTAACTGTAGTTATAGGCAGATGTTTTGGAAAATACAAATCCATACTGATCCCAAAGGGGCTAGAATGCAATACTGGGCCTAGGTAGCCCACCAAACTTGTTCCAACTGGAGAAGAAAGCTAATAGGTTGCCCAAAATCCCAGGCAAATGATGGTGGAAAGGCTGCAGGAGAGAGGAATCCCTTCTCTAGAAAGACAAACAGAAGACTGGGTCTGAGAAGGACCACAGATGAAGTAAAACCCACAGGCAGTGCCTTAACCAGCCACCACCACCTTCGCAAACCAGCAGATCCTGCAGGGACCTATTCCTTTGAATTCCTTTTCTTGTTGACTGACCGACTGATTAGTCCATAGGAGCCACCCCCGCACACTGAAGGGACCTAAAGGCAGGAAGTAGCCCGGGGAAGCAAACTCAGTTTTGCTCCAAGTAGGGTTACCAGGTGTCCGGTTTTGAACCAGACAGTCCAGTATTGGAGCTTTCTGTTCGGGAAACAAATTGAGAAAATATAAATGTCCAGTATTTTCTAAATAAGATGTAATGTAGATTGTGATGTAATGTCAAGTGTGTCCGGTATTTTTGTTGAAACCATCTGGCAACCCTAGCCTGCAAGAAGAACTCTGCCAGCTTTGCTTCCCATGAAATCCTGGGCTGGGACCCATATTCAGGTGAGAAGTTGAAGATTCCCATCCTAAAATCTGGAACAGGCACCTTTTCCACCCTGACAGAGAGGCAATGGGTCAGAAGTTGGGTACACTAGTCACTAGACCATTGGGCTTTCTGAGTCCCCTATCACACTGTGACATTCAGTTTATTGTGCTATAAAACACCCCTTGCTAGGTGCAAAGTGCATTATTGCAGGCATAGAAGCAGGATATATTTAGCATTACTCTTGAGTATTCCATCTGAGGGCTACAAGAGTTCTAGCGGGAAGTAATACAGAACAACAGATGCATCTATGCTCCACCTCTACACAGGTTGAACCTTCCTAGTCTGGCACACTAGGGATCTGAGCAGTCCCAAACGAGGCAATTTATATTGCATGCTCTTTGGGACTGGAGCTTTCTCTGTTGTGTGTATGTACAGTTCATAACAAATTAGGCCCCAGGATCTTAGAAGGAGCCTCTTTGCAATACCATAATAATACAATATGCAAATACGTTTTTACTGAGGAGATGGAAAACTATGTCCTTCCTTGGCAAAGCCTTTGAAATGCAACTTTCATATGAAAATTATATTTTATAAGGCACATCGCTACTGTATATCCACTTCATGATCTCTGCCACACAATAAAACTTAGGTCAATAATTTTCTTAAAATTTTCAGATTAGAAAATGCAGTTGTTGTTTGGCATAAAATATGAACAAACTAATTTAAAATAAAGAGGTTTTTTGTTTTTGTAAAAAAAAAAAAAAAAAAAAGAATACTTTATACTCTATTCCAGGCTGACAGTACCAGAATATTGCCTTTCTGTAATGGCAGAATTCTGGCTTTTGGAACCCAAGAATGTCACTCATTCCTCCTTAGCAGCTTGGTGATTGACTTAACACCTCAGGTTGTCGTATCTTGCTAGCAACTTGTGTCATGTTGACTGATGGCAGTCACAGAGATTCTTGCGGATGAAAGTGATGCACTAGTGCGAAGCATAATAAACATATTAAGGAAAACATTGTATGGGCCACATGTTAGCTACCAAGGAAACTTACAGGAAATATTTTCTATAATTATTCCTAAGGAAAAGAAATGGTTTAAGGCAGTCTGAGGGTATGCCTACACTTTAATGCAAACCCAGGGTTAGGTGAACTCAAGTCAGTTGAACTGAGTTAGGGAACGTTGGTCTTGATCGTTTACATTGGATTTAAACCTATGATATAAAGCTCTGGCATCCATACTGCAATCAAAGTAATCTTGCAAAAAGCTTGATCAGTTCTCTCTCCATTGCAAACCTAGGAGCTCTCTGGTAGTGTACCTGCTGATCAGTGATCAGATGAGAATGGGTTAATACTGAACAAAGCTGCTACTGTTGGCAAACAGGTGAGGGGTGGCTTCCATTTTGAATAGAGTGGATTGCAGATTGTTGGGATAGACCAGGGCTACTCAACACATGGCCCGCAGGCTGCATGCGGCCCACGGCCCATTTGTTCGCAGCCCACGATGTGGTTTGGGTTTACATGGGGCTCAACACACAACCCGGGGTGGGATCCTTTGAACATGGCCTCCACTGGGAACACACTCCATAATGGCGAGGTATCACCCAGGCGGGGTGAGCACTGAAAGACACAAGCGGATGGGCTGGGTGGAACAGACGGGTACAGGGTGTTGCCGTTTCTAGCCCCCAGGGAGGAGGTGCCAGAAGCACCAGGAAATTGTGGGAAATACTGGCTGTTTAGCCTTGTGGGCAGAGCTTGAGAGGTGCACACTGGCTCACACTGGCCACGTTTGGGTCCGATGCCGAGGCTTAATACTTAATCTTTGTATTCATCATCAGTGTGAAAGAAGCTATTTGCATATATTTGCATGTATATGCAACCACACTTAAGTTGCAGCTCTGGGCATGTGCTGAGAGTATCATTATGGCCCCCGGGGCTTCCAAAGTTGAGTAGCCCTGGGATAGACAGATCTAAGGAAGTTGTACCATGGAATTGTGGGATACTTCTGGCTGATTCCAGGCATCCAAGTCAAGTGTGGTCGTGTCCCGGCTTAATTCAAGCTCAGACACTTGAGCCCTGCAGGATCCAAGGACCGTGGGTTGAAGCCCTGAATTAGCACAATTGCAGTGTAGACATAATGGGGGTTATGTTTGAACCCAGGCTTCATCTTAGGTTTATGCTGTGTACCATCCATGGAGGCTATGCTTGAAATGGGTCCAAAATCCTAACCTCACCTGGGTAGTGGATGGAAAGACTCTTAGATTATTTGAGCTGAAAGGCTCAGTGTCTGTTTCAGATAGCTAACAACCTCAAAAAATGAGGTTTACAGGATCTTTCAAAAAAGGCTTTTCTTTTCGAAAGAACCACGTCTAGACCGCAGTTTCACTTTCGAAATAGTGTTTTTCGAAAAAACGCCGTGATGCAATTATGCAAATGAAGCACAGGAAATTCAAATTCCAGCTTCATTTGCAATTTCAATATGTCTAATTTACATCCCTCTTTCAAAAGAGGGATGTACTCTAGACATAGCCAAAGAGTAGCATATTCCCATCTGAAGACAAAGGCCCAGATCCTGCAATTCACTGGTTCCATGCGACTCCATAGATGCAGCAAATTGCAGGACTGAGAGATTTTTATTTCCATTTAACGTTGTTAGTTGCTTTTCCTTTCTCTATATAAGCATTGGTCATTCTAGGGAACCCTTTTGTGTTTTCAAACCTGGTTCAATGGTCCTTTGATTATTTCCATATAGCCCCAGTATTACCGTAATTTAGCGAATATAACCCGCAGGTTATATTCGTTTTTACAAACCCCGCACCCCGGGGTATACTCGGGTGCGGGGTATACAGAATTTTTTTTACTCACCCGGTGGTGAGTCGCCTCTTCCTGTGGCTGCGCAGCCGCCAGCCTCCAGGCGGGGGAGCACTCACTCCCCGGTTCCTGAGCAGCCGCAGGAAGGGGCAGGGGAGCGCTCATCCCCCGGTTCCTGGCCGCCAGCCTCCGAGCAGGGGAGCGCTCACCCCCCGGTTCCTGCGCAGCCACAGGAAGGGGCGGAGGAGCACTCATCCCCCTGCCCCTTCCTGCGGCTGCGCAGGAACCGGGCGGTGAGCGCTCCCCTGCCTGGAGGCTGGTGGGTCCTGCTCCCCCTGCCTCT
This sequence comes from Rafetus swinhoei, assembly GCA_019425775.1. Taxonomy (NCBI): domain Eukaryota; kingdom Metazoa; phylum Chordata; order Testudines; family Trionychidae; genus Rafetus; species Rafetus swinhoei. Next base: position 33,293,288 of record CM033440.1, read on the forward strand.
TCCTGCACCTGCGGAGGAACCTGTGCGATGAGCGCTCCCTCACCCGGAGGCTGCGCTGGAACCTGGGGGGGTGAGTGGCTAATTCCCCCGGCACTGTAAATATACCCCTGGCACATAAAAGTCTTGTATACCCCGTGGGTTATATTCATGCGCGGGGTATACAAGATTGTTTTTACTCAAATAGAAAAAACCACGGGGTATATTCGGGTGCGGGGTATATTCGCTAAATTACGGTACTCCCTGCTGTAAATGTATTTTATCTTTATATATTGTCCCTGAGACATTGGGAATACACTCTCTAGTAGCTAAAAAAACAGATCTAACATGCCTGACTTCAAATTATACAGGGACATGAGTCTTAGGCTTGGGAATCATGAACACCTTAAATAAAGGTTAATTTATAACTTGGCAAAGAACCGAATTCTGAATCATTTATTTTGAACTAGGTTGTTCTTTTAGGCAAAGCCTGGAGTAAAGGGTGATGCTATAACTGAGGCACAATTCTTCCCTGCTCCCTTTCTGCTCCATGGAAGAATTAAGTTACTTATAGTGCTTCAAAACATAGGTGCCATCTTTGTGAGTTGATGGGGGGTGCTATGTCCCTGGCCCTACCCCTACTCCACCCCTTCCACCAAGCCTCCACTTGTGCCCTGCCTCTTCCCACTCCTACTACCCTCACCCCTGCCTCCTTAGCACACCCTGCCCTGAACGGCTGATCTGTTGCAGGCAGGAGGCAGTGGGGAGAAGGGAGCAGCTAATCAGTGGGGCTGCCATTGGGTACTGAGCACCCTACTATTCTTTTTCCATAGGTGCTCCAGCCCCAGAGCACCCACAGAGTCCGTGTCTATGCTTCAAGGTTAGAAGTATCTTACTCCTCACATCTGGCCAGTGATAGAGGGTCCTCTGTGTGGAATAGAAGTTCTACTCCTTCCTCTCCCTTTTCTGCATCCTGGCAAATCTTGTGCTGCCAACAAGAAGTATCCAGAAGGATCCAAGGCCCAAGATCCAGGTAGATTGTATACAGTCATATAGGAAGGTACAGAGGAATCTTCTTTCCTCCTAACTGCTACTAGTATAATCCTGTGGTGCAGAGTGGATAATACACTATTGATGTAAAAGGCACTATTTGTTAAGCTATAATGTTTTCTCATCATAGACTTAATAATGATAACATACCCACAATATGATCAGAAAATAAAAGCAACTGTGCTTCTGCATATTTTAGTTTTTAATTTGTTCAACCCATAAGATAAACTAATTTACAAAAACCTAACTAAAATCATTCTACTCTTTCCCCCCAAAAAACTATATTTGTTTTGTCTTATCTGAAAGGTTGTGGTTTTTATGGTATTTTATAAAGGAAGAAAAGGCTGTGCTATCTAGTCCTTATCTTCATCTAATAGTTTCATATCTTTGCTTTGATTGCCGCTATTGACCTTCAATCATCTCTTATTGCATTATATCCATAAGTTTATTTTACTATTTTCACTTGGTCTAATTACCTGGATCATTCTATATCATTCCCTGCAGGAAAATATACTGCTGAAGTTTGGGTTTTTAAATACTAATTTAAAAAATCATTAGTGTGAGAATTAATTTCCTCTCTTTGTATCTTTCTCTCCCTCTTGATAGCCATAAGAATTTGATAAGCAATCTACTTGTTGAGATCCAGAACTCCCTTTAATTACTGTGGTAGGATTCCCATGTCAACCAATGGTGTCATGGAATAAACCTCAGTCTGAAGAATCTAAATAACAACAATCAAATCTGTGAATCAAATAAGGCCCAAATGAAAGTATTTTAACTTTTCTTTGCATCCTTACACAATAGACTAGGTATGAAGACTGGACTCATAAATCTTGTTTGTTGTGACAAGATATACGCAAATGCACACAGACCCTGTGTCACACCACTAAAGTGCTCTCCCTTTAAATCAGTGTCTATTTGTCAGATATATATTTCTCACAAACAGTTTCATATAGGTGACTTTTAAGGATGCAGGAACATAGCAGTGTTTTTCTGGAAGTGCTCTGTTTTATAAAATATCTGTACTGCCACTGTTTGGTTACTGATGATCTGATCCAGCTTCTAATGGCAGGTGACCTATTGACAAAGGACTTAAGCTTGTCATGACGAATGGAGTCACTTCAGGCTTATGGAATGGGCATTGAAAAGGCAAAGCACTAGAAGTTGGTGAAGGCCATCACTTTGATGTGCTCCTGCAAGCAATCTACATTTATGAAATATCATTAGAAGGGCGACAGAAAGAGGAATTGCTTCCTGATCTCTTCCCTCACAACTGCCGTTCCTTTCTGTCCTTCTCCACCTGAACCTGGTTCACGGAGCTGAGGTTGAAAGAAGCAGAGCGTCAGACCAGTCATGGATGAGGTTGGAAAATACTTTTTAAAGGATTTTAAAAACTAAAATCTTCCTACACTGGCTGTTTCCAAAGGATAAAGACTTGCAAAGGACTATTCAAGTTCATTCTGAGCATCACCATGGCTACATAATAGGCATGGGAAGATGCTGCTGCTGCTACCTGTACAGATCTCGTCTATGGCTGCAGGAGCTGTGTGCCTTTTCTATGGACTAGTGGTGAGGAGTGTGTGCAGTGATAATGGGGAAAGCAGGAAGATTTGGAGAAGTATAGTAGAGCAGGGTAATGGCCTCTTTTCCTCCTCCTGAGACTGCATGAAGAAAACCTCTCACCTTGATTGGCTCTGTCTGATTCCCAGCCCTGACTCTGGAGCTTCTGACAAGCCAGTATTAGCTCATGTGTTCCTGAGGCTACATGCTGGTGTTATTACATTAGAATGCTGATAACTATGAAAATAAGCATCTAATCAGCTAATCTTTAGTTTTCTGCTCTAGATCTGAACTATATGATTCTAATCAAACATAACTGCACCATATCTTGTCTTTTTTTTTTTTTGCTAGAAAGCACCAAAAGATCATTAGAAGAATTTTGTTGTGCCATAATTAATAAGGTCTCTTTGACCTCCATCAATTTCTACTACATTTAATAGAAAAATGTAGCTTTGTGAATGGGGGCTTTATAGTTCATGAAAAAGAAGGAAACAGATGAGTTAGTTCTGATGTCATTCAGGCAAAAATATTTTTGAAATACACCATTGTTCATTTCAAAGCATATAGGGGTCCACTTTTCCACTCCAACATACCAGTTTACATCAGAGTGACTCCACTGAAATGAATGGAGTTACACTAGCATAACACTGCAAGAACACTTTGATGAACAAGGATATGTCTGATGACTTTCTAAAACTATACTCTCTGTTTTAAGGGAGAGAAATTGCAATAGGAGGTTGAGATGAAGCAAATATCCAGGACGGTTCCATGAGGACAAGGTGTATTATAGTTTTCTTAGTAATTCACACAGAAATTGAGGAGGAGAATGGCAACCTCACAAAAGCAGATGAAACATACTGAAAATATGTTGCGTGACTTCAGAGGAGAGCACACACCAAATGGTTCAAATTAAGTAGGTCTGAATGAGAAATCATAGTTCTATCTTCCTTGACAAGCAGAAATAAGTCAATATCCTTCTCTCACCCCCATATTAAGGAAATTAGCAGTGGCCTTTGAGGTTTTCTTTTAAAGAATTCAATAGATTATTGACTTTTTTATGAGTCTTGTAGCTGAAGTCATGCTTTGCTTCTCACACGCATTCCTGCTAGTGCTCAGTTTCTACTTGGGTGCTTAAATACAAAAGAGGATTTTTTTTCTACCCATTCAGCAAGATGTGTCATTTACATTCCATTTTTGCAAAGTATCCAGTGAAAAACATCACTCTGCTAATGTTCAGAGTTATTGCTAGCTGAGATTGACAATGTTATTTTAATAGTTGAAGATAAATTATTGCAGATCACTAGGTGTCTGACACTTACAAATGTTTCTTTCTCCATCCCTGAAGATTAATTTTTTAAAGTTTATCTCATCATTTACCCATTAAAAACAGACTTCACATTCCTTGTATTTGAAACAGGAAAAATTCTTATCAATACAATAAAATACAACCATTTACATCATGTCTTCTTCCCAATGCATACTGTAGCCTAGACAACAGGCAAGATAATAGCTCAGGCCAGAAAATAAAGCATTGCCTTGGCATACGGAACACATTATGAAATAATTTTCATACAGGAAATTCATGGAAAGTATATTTTCCATGTTTGCTTCTACTTCCATAAACTCTTATTGCTATATTTACATTTGGAACGTATTTGCTGTTATAGAGAGATGCACAAATGAAGATGGAAACAGTGTCACCATAATGAAGAACAGCAGCAATAAATATAAAAAAGGATAAACATTTGTCATTCTCTGGTGAGGACATGGCTTACATGTCTCTACATTCTGCAGTAAATCAGAACTCTGTATTTTTATGAGAAATTGCTTAAGCAGAGTGTAAATTCACAGCTGTAAAAGTCATGCAGTAAATACAATTGAAACTGAATTTTTTGATTCTGAGCACCAGTGTCTTCAAATGAAGTAAATGGGAGCTGTGGGTGCTTGTGACCTGTGAAAATAATTCCTTAATTAAACTGTCCATATGCGTAACGTTGGCAGACCCCAGGCATCTGTGGACAGTATGGAGCCTGGGATCTCTGGCGCTTAGAATATGAGCCTCTACTGCATGAATGAAAAGTCAGCTGGCTATGAGCTAAGGATATAGAGAAGACTCATTAGTCTCTCAGTAAGTGGTCTCAGTTCCATTTCATGGGACAGAACATCATACTCAGTAGATCTGTGGGTTACATATGCACCACGGAGAACACTTGGCTATGGACTTGCTTCACTTAAATCTTCTCTCAATTGTTAGTTATAGTAGGACTTATTTCTTCAGTCCAGTTACTAATGTACAAGACACATATTCAATTATAAAGGCGTATGGCCATCTCCTACTAGGTCTTAATAGTCTATAAAGGCAAGTGCAATCTTTGCCTAGAATCACTTGATCTCAAACTCTAAAGAATCTACAGGAAACCTGGAACAATCATTCTGAGAGGTACAAATGGCCCAATTCATATCAATGAGGTATGAATGTCTATATCCATAGTTCCCTCTAAGGTGCATGCTTGCGTGGGCACACAAAGGAAATTTCTATCCCACCCACCTCCTAAGTAGAGCCGTGCAGCAGTGCGGTGGGTGGCGGCTGCTCCAGCAGCCAGGACAAAGGAGTCATGTGACATGCGGCAGGCTGCTGCTCCAGTGGCCTGGGCTAAGGCTGGGGTTGGGGCCGTGTGGCTGGGGCTGGGACTCGAGCAACATGGCAAGTGGCTGCTTCAGTGGCTGGGGCCGGGGTCAGAACCTCGGGGTGGGCGGCTGTGGCTGGGGCTGGCCAGGGCCAGAGCAGCATGGCAGGCGGCCGAAGCAACAAGGCAGGAGCAGCTGGGAAGTCACCACATGGCCCTGGCTCCAACTTCACACCTATACACACAGCACCTGTTACTGGGGAGCCAGATGGACCAGGATCATGCTGGGAGTGGGGGAACTCCTGGCTCTGGCTCAATGAAGCCCCAATGGCAGCAAGCAAGGTGCCCACATCAAATGAATTTGTTAGGTCTCAGCCTGGCCATTAGCCAAGCTCACACTGCAAAAAGCGCCACAGATAGAGGCCAAGCTGGACCTAGCACTTTCTGAAAATTTGGCCCCCACGAGACCTCAAGTTGAGTACCCCAAAACTTAATGTCTACCCAGATCACTAATGACTTTTGAAAATCTATGCCAGAGTGCAATATGCACACTGGGGTCTACATATACATGCCTATGCACACCTACACTTTTCTTAAATACAATTTTAAAATAAGTATTTTAATAAAGTAAATATACAATTCTTGGAAGTGTTACAGACATTCAATTCAGTAAAGGGATTTAGAGTTTGATCCTGACAACCCAGGCAATCCAGGTGCCCAGGCACAGATAGTCCTGAGTGGGCCATGGCTTATGTCCTAGAACTTGTCTCTCTCAGCCTGTCCAACACTCTTACCACAGAGTAGGATCAGGGCGCTGGGGCTTGCCCAATGCCTGTGCTCCAGCTGGAGAGAAAGGGTCAGGCCATGGGGTCTTGCCCTGCTTTGCCCATCTGGCACTCCTATCAAGGTCTGGGGTTGGGGTACAGGGCTTGCCTCCACTCTGCCAGTCTGGTGCTCCAGCCACAAAGCTGGGCAAGCTGCAGTACCCCAACCCCACAACCCTGGTGGGAGTGCTGGGTAGTGCAGTGTAGGCCCCTGACCCTACTCCCCAACTGGAGTGCCAAGCGGGGGGGCAGCACAGATGGGGGTGCACTTCCCCCCCAATTTTCCAGGGCCCTTGGCCAGAGCAATTATCACCTCCCAAGGGGCTGGAGGGGGGGAGAGGTGGCTCCAATGGCTCCTGCCTCTGTCCTCTTTGCCCATCCACTCTAAATTTGGGCCCACCCAAGTGTCCCAATCTGCCTATGCCACTGGGACAATCTAGTCACATTCACAAGGGTTTGCAGCATCAGTATTATTCTGTCATCTGTAAACACCAGAGCAAATTAAATGTGACACCACCTATCACATGTTTGCATTAATTCACATCATGAGGCATTCCCACTATCTCACATAGATACACTGTCTCCTCCTATGCTAAGCACAGGCTGGTACAGTTCAATAACAAATGTGTGTGTAGAGCCTAAAGAGATGATTTCAGTTTGTTGTTATCTAGCTGGGTCAGAGATTAGATGGGGAGGACAGAAGTCAAAAGAGGCCGTCAACATAGGTGGCCTGTAGATAAAGAGTTTCATTCCTCAGTGCAATCAATCACTTCCAGAAACACAAAGTTTGCTTCATGAGCACAAAAAGCAAATAAATATGACTGAAGGATTTAAACCTGCTTTGAAGAGACATATTTGGGTCTGCCTGAGTAGTGATGCTCCAGTTCCATCTTTAAAATTCACTTTGAGAGTAACACAATCTAAATGCATGCACACAGTTATGTTCTCATGTACCCTAGTTTCGCACCTGTGTCACTCCATCAGCTTCAATGGAACAACTCCAAATTCATCTCAGTCCAGATTCAGGCCAAGCGTACTTGATGCCTGTGTAACAGGACTGATTTATCACATGCCAGATTATAGCTGTCCCTCCTTAAAAGTTAACTGGATAATGTTCAAAAGGTTTTGAATGAAGAATGATACATCATACTACAAAATGGGGTCTTAAAGTATGTTAATACATTCTGAGCACAATCCACATAACCTGTTTAAGAGAAAATATTTTAATATCGAGTCAAAGCAGACAAGACATAGTGCATATTGTTCATTTCGTTGGTAAAAGAAGTAGAAAATAATAGATTAGGAACAAAATATTCAAACTTAGCTGCCTGAAACTACAGCCAATATTTCAGTCCCAATCTTCCACTAACAATTGTTTGGGCAGGCAGACCCTGTTACATTTTATGACATAGACAGAGCAGCTAGAAAAAAAACATAAAACCTGCATGCTGGACAATTGCAACTTAACATTATTTTATTTCCTAGAATTCATAGAATGATAACACACAACAAAGCTAAATCAGAGAGACAGACAAAGCAGCCTACTCCCCAGAAAAGTGTGGCACAATTCACTCCACTTTACTCAAGGCTTGCTGTCTACAAACTGACTGCTAGTAGACCCAAATAGCATGCTTCTCTACGCTGTCCTCTGTTTAAAAATATATTATTGTATCATTTTTCCACAGCTAAATTTGCATCTTTAGTTCAAAGACTGGAAGTTTTATATTATAAAAGATGACCTCGGAAGGAATAAAAAATTAAGCTGAGAGTTCAATTAAATTCATAAGTTGGTTACTAAATAGTACATTTGTCAAAAATGTAATAATACCATAACAAATGAAAGAGACAAAACATGACATTTTTGTTTATTGTATTCATTGTTTTCTGCCTGGAAGATGCTCAAAGGTCATTTACATCTCTGAATGGGAAATTATTGCAGTTGACATACAAGTCAATGTAACTTGTAAGAATTAAGAATGTATCCTGTGTCTCAATACTTTTCCTGTTTAGGATGAATATTATTCACATTAAAATGGAGGGGAGGAAAATATAAGAAAATGTGTGAGCTTATGCAACCCACACACCTAGTGTGGTTACCGAGCAATGCAAGTGGTACCTAGACCACAGCAGCAGTTAAGATCAAGAGACCTCTATAGCATAGACTGGGAGCCAGCTGACTTTTAGCTCAGGGCTAGAGGCTCCTATACTCAGCTCCAAAGGTACCAGGTTCAAATCCACCTAGTGGCAGTTACACTTACACTTGATCACCTTGGAAGAAAGCCACTTCTCTGGAGCTCAAAAGATCTAGATTCAGCTCCTAGGGTCTATCCCATATTTTCTTCATGCTTTTGGACAAGTCACTTAAGACGCTGATCTTGTACACATTGAGCTCACTGTGGCTCAGTTCCTCATACGAAAAAGGAGAATAATTACTCCTTTTTCCCCATCCTTTTTCTACTTTTTATATCTTTGCAAGCAGGGACTCTCTTTCTCTCTCTCTTTTTGTACAGCACTTAGCATAATTGGGCCCCAATGCTCTAAAGTAATAAAATATAATAGTAAATATTCACTTTTACATGGCAGCCTTCATCATATCCTTGTTTTCTCTACAACCTGACGGACAAGCAGATGGACCTGAAGGTTAGCAGCCCTTGGCTATTTCGGAATAAACAGAGGAATAAGTTCCGAAGTTGAGACTGCTCATGGAAAATATCTGGAGACTAGCTCCCTCATTTATACTGAGATGGCTCCACGGTGAGCACCTCAACTGACTAAAGTTCTGGCAATATGGGCCCCTCCTGTAGAGAGCTCCTAATCCAAGGCGTGTGTTTGAGTGGTCTCGAAGAGGGCTGAGGGTGTTTCCTTAATGAAGAAGGTATGGGAGAGGAGTTTCTCTAGTGGCTAGTGGCCGAATTCCTATTGAAATGACTATTAAGACACTGGGGACTTTGTGTTTGTAAATAGAGCCTTGAGTAGGCATCTTTATTATTTTAAGTCTAAATAATTATATAAAGGCCTTTTAAATTAAATTTACAATCCTAAACTCCATCCAGAAACAATTAGGCAGGCAGCACTATTCATGCAGCACTGGTATCATGTGTTTCCAGCACTATGTACAGCACGATAAGCAAACCATTGCATTCTAGAAGAGCTTCTGTTTACAGGCTGTTTTAAAGGACAGGCCAACGTATACTGCACTGCAAGTAGACTAGTCTTGAGATGACAAAGAAAGGGTATTACGGTAGCCAGATTCATATCCAAAACTCCCCTGGTTTGCGGAACATGGGAGAAAGCCTTTTTACTGCTGCTAGATGATCATAAACAATAGCTTGGGATCTGAGACATCCCCTAATTATTACTATAAGAAGGGCAGATGTAACCCTCATCACATTTTCTTGTTACTTCCCACATTTTATCACTATCCCATCAATCCTATCCACACCCAACTCTCATCAATGCTGCAATTACAACCAGACATGGGTAGTGCAATCAGCAGCAGTGCCTGGACTGGGGGAGGTTGGATGCCCTTGGCTTGATGAAAACACTATTACCCAACAATAAAAGTAAAAAGAGAAAAGTAACAGACAGAAATAAATGTATCTGAGCTTGAAATGACACCTTTGCAACATTTGTGAGAAACATTATTATAGCTCCCATCAACATTGTGAAAGAAACTAGATGCATGCATTCAGCTAACTTGTAGAGTGAATATGTTGTCAAATAATGATTTGAGTACATTGTTCTCCTTCAAAGTTATAGAAAATCCTTATTTTGCTCTTTAGGAAATCTATGTCATAAATATCTATTGTAAGAGCAGTCTTAAAACACAGAGTATTAGAAGGATAAATTAAAACTAGTATTTTCAGCTAAAACAATAAGAATGACCACAAGGAATCTATGCAGCTCCAGGAAAACATTTAAATCAGTAAGAACCCATGATACTTTGCTTGTTCTGACTATAGTTAACATTTGATTAGGTAGATGTCTTGAGTTAATGCTCTTCTTAATTAAATTGGACTCCTCCTCCCTCACCCCAAGGGGAAAAAAAGATTGATCTTGGTTTTTTTCAAATGCTAATTATAATAAGCAATGAAAGTCCTAAATCAGAAGGTTTTATTCAGTCCTGCTGCTTCATCCATTTGGATCCCACTCACATTTCCATTGGAGGTTTGTTCTTTTGTATCTGTGATAATAGGCACAGATGTGGGGTCCATCTTATGCAAAGCAACTTTTGCTTAATGACCCCTTGAATGTGTCTCAGTTGCACCTGTTCAGCAATTTTAAAATAAAACAGAGCACTTGATTGCCTTCAAAAATCTTGTCCACTTTTTGTGAACCTGATTATGCTGCCATAAAATGAAGGGATAATCTAAGCAGCAGCCACTATATTAGTTGGAGCAAGGCCTAGCTCATCAGCACCGTAAGCATTTTTGGTTGTTGTTCACAGTCTGACTACAGAGGTACTGTAGGTTAATTGCAACATTAAATGACACTTTCAGTGTACAGAGTTGTTAAAAGAGTACCAAAGGGAACCACATGCAATTACTTATTATGCATTAAATGGATGAGGAATGGCAATATGTAGGATGATCATAATGATCTCAATATGACATTTTTGCACAGCTGCTTTTTTGTCTTCTGTAGAAATTTACCAGCATTCTTATCTGCTACCATCTCACATAAGCGCAACGCACTTCGATATCTTCCTTTATTTTATTTACTTTCTATCTTCTTACAAGGCTTTCTCTATTATAATACCCTAACACTAACTAGAGTAATTGAGAGTTGAATTTCTTCTGATTTCCCATACGGAGTATTTTTAATGTAATTATTGTAGGTGTAGTGGAAGTACCTCCTATTATGAAGGATTCCAGCGGCTAGAGCTGTGTGGACAATGGAAATTTCATGTCATGAAAAACTGTGAGTTTTCAGTTTGACTTTGTTCCAAATAAAAATAAAACCCCAGGTTTTTTAAACTCTCTGATAAAGAGGATTCTGTAACAAATTTCTATTTGTTCAGTTGAAATGTTTCATTGACAGATTAAAAAAAAGTTTTGTTTGTAGTTAGCCTTTTATATTTTACATTATTATATTAAAAAGACAAATTTAAATGTCATTTCTAAACAAAAAATAAAATGGGAAAATTGACTTTTTTCCCGGTGTTTCTCCAAATGAAATTTCCATGAAATTGACATGATTTTATGAAGAATTTCAATTTCAGTGGAACCATATTCTTTGACAGAAAATGGTTATGTCAAAGGTTTTCCCATCAACTCAGTACCTTACACTTCCCATTCTAAAATCCCTGATTTCAGCTGCAAATTTTAACCACTTGGGCTGTGTTTTTCCATGCCAAATATCTGTATCAGACTGAAATATTCTGGAACATTTCAGCTAAAACAATTCAGCAATTTCAAAGAATGAGATCGGGGAAATAATAAACTCTGCCCATGTTTAAAAAAATGTTCTGGCAATATTTCCTTGACAAACAAGATATAAATCTGGGTGGAGTGTGGTCCTTTGTGTCAGAGATGTGTCTTTTGTTGTCCCCATCAAAAATGGCCCACACTTAGCAAAGTTATAAGCATTTGAAAATAAATCTTACTTTGTGGATGCTGAATAAAGGATTTAATTTGCTGCCCTTTTTAATATGAATTACAACACAGTTTCTAACGTTATCAGATACCACTTTTCCACAGAATGTCTGGCTCATTAAGGGTGCATCTACACTGCACCCATAGCTTGAAATAAGCTACACAATTTGAACTATGCAAATTGGGTAGCTTATTTTGAGTTAATTTAGAAATAGCATATTTTGAAATTTGGCGCGGTCTACACAGCACCAAATTTCGAAAAGTAAGTGCGATTCCAAAACCTCCCTTACTCCCTGTGGAATGAGATTTACAGAGACATCAGAATAGCGAGCCTGTTATATTTCAAAATAATAGGCTTGCTCAAAAGATGAGGAATAGCTATTTCGGGATACCGAAAGTATCCCGAAATAGTTCCGCAGTGTGTAGATATAGCCTCAGTGCACTGGCTTTGATGTGCTAGTGGCTCTCAACCTTTCCAGACTACTGTATCCTCTTTCAAGAGTCTGATTTGTCTTGCATACCCCAAGTTTCACATCTCTTAAAAATTACTGTTAGCTCTTTTTACAAAATTAGGCATAAAAATACTGAAAAAATACTTATTACTGAAAATGTGCTTACTTTCTCATTTTTTACCATATAATTATAAAAATAAATCAACTGGAACATAAATATTGTACTTACCTTTCAATGTCTAGTATATAGAAAGAAATCCTTGTATGAAATTTTTATTGGTACTGACTTCACCAATGCTTTTTATGTAGCCTGTTGTAAAAGTAGGCAATTATCTAGTAGAGTTTACGTAGACACTGGAAGACTTCTGCATACTGCCAGGGGTACACATATCCCTTACTGAGAAACACTACACTAGGAGGCAAAATTAAGGCAACCTAATGTTCAAATGTCGAACAAATTTCTTTAATTTTTTTAATGTAACCTTTAACTTGCACAATACTTTCATGGTTACTTACACCCTCGAAAAGACTATTATGGAATCTATACCTCTGCATTTAAGAACATAAGAATGGCCATACTGGGTCAGACCAAAGGTCCATCTAGCCCAGTATCTTGTCTGCCGACAGTGGCCAATAGCAGGTGCCCCGGGGGGGGGAGGACCAAAGATAATGATCAAGCGATTTGTCTCCTGCCATCCATCTCCAGCCTTTGACAAACAGAGGCCAGGGACACAATTCCTTATCCCCTGGCTAATGCCTTTTATAGACCTAACCTCCATAAATTTATCTAGCTCTTTTTTAAACTCTGTTATAGTCCTGGCCTTCACAGCGTCTTCTGGCAAGGAGTTCCACAGGTTGACTGTGCACTGTGTGAAGAACTTTCTTTTATTAGTTTTAAACCTGCTACCCATTAATTTCATTTGGTGTCCTCTAGTTCTTATATTATGGGAACAAGTAAATAACTTTTCTTTATTCACCCTCTCCACACCACTCATGATTTTATAGACCTCTATCATATCCCCACTCAGTCTCCTTTTTTCTAAACTGAAAAGTCCCAGTCTCTTTAGCCTCTCCTCATATGGGACCCATTGCAAACCCCTAATCATTTTAGTTGCCCTTTTCTGAACCTTTTCTAATGCCAAAATGTCTTTTTTTGAGGTGAGGAGACTACATCTGTATGCAGTATTCAAGATGGGGTGTACCATTTATTGGATGTTGTGAAGTAAATTGGGTATAGGCTATTAACTGAATAATAATAATGACAATATTCAACAACTGGCCTTTTTCTCTGAGCTCTGTCCATACTCTGTCCTGAAGGAGTCAGCATTCCAGTAAGAATAAAATTATAAAACTAAAAACTATATCATACACACAAGAGGCAAAACAAAGTTTTGTGTGGGAAATCCTCATCCTGTCATCTCCTAGCTTTGGGGTGCATGGTTTGCAACTGATTTAAGGTTTTTAATGTTTTTAATATGCAATTCCTAAACAGAACAATTTAAATACAGCTCCCCCTTATACATACCCATCTTATATATTTTATCCAGTATTTCATAAAGTAAAACAATGAGAATTAATTGTTCTTATCTAATCTGAAAAAGGAGTGTTCTTTAGATGGATGGATATTCACATGTCATTATTTCATTTTGCCATGTGTTTATAAATCATGTCATAACCTATTGCAAGGCAAAGTCACATGACATAAGTTACAAATTACATGTAATGCAAGCTGTCAAAAACAAAAGGAGCACAGTTATTTTGTTATTGATACCAAATGTCTGATAGCTACCCTTTAACTTACTGAAACATATGCATTTGACCATTCAAATATTTATAGTGTTTTCTTTTTTCTTTGTTGAAAAAGGAAAAATAAGAAGCATATGTAGTGTTATATATATGCAAGGACAGAATAGGTCATGCTGGTGGGGGAATGCAGGATACGTGAAAGAAAATGTAGACTCAAATGAAGTAAAAATCTTAAATGAGCCAAAAGGTTCCATAGACTATCTCTATGGGTAGTAATTCCATGCTCCAATAATAAGAATATAGCTGTAGGGATATATTATTAGCCACCTGAGGATAGTGATAGTGACCATGAAATGCTAAGGGAGATTAGAGAGTCTATCAAATTAAAAAACACGATAATAGTGGGGGATTTCAACTATCCCCATACTGACAGGTTACACGTCACCTCAGGACAGGATGCAGAGATAAAATTTCTTGATACCTTAAATGACTGCTTCTTGGAGCATCTGGTTCTAGAACCCACAAGGGGAGAGGCTATTCTTGATTTAGTCCTAAATGGAGTACAGGATCTGGTTAAAGAGATAAATATAACTGGACCACTTGGAAATAGTGACCATAATGAAATAAAGTTTAAAATCGCTATGGTGGGAAAAACACCTCAGCAGCCCAACACTGTGGCATTTAATTTCAGAAAGGGAAACTACATAAAAATGAGGAAGTTAGTTAAACAGAAATTAAAAGGTACAGTGACAAAAGTAAAATATCTGCAAGCTGCATGGAAACTTTTCAAAGACACCATAATAGAGGCCCAACTTAAATGTATACCCCAAATTAAAAAACACAGTAAGAAAACAAAAAAAGTTCCACGGCGGTTTAACAACCAGGTAATAGATAAAAAGATATCTTTTAAAAAGTGGAAGTCAAATCCTAGTGATGAAAATAGAAAGGACCATAAACTTTGTCAACTTAAGTGTAAAAATATAGTAAGAAAAGCCAAAAAGGAGTTTGAAGAACAGCTAGACAAACTCAAAAAGTAATAGTAAAATATTTTTTAAGTACATCAGAAGCAAACAACCAGTGGGGCCCTTGGATGATTGAGATGTTAAAGGAGCACTCAAAGATGATAAAGTCATAGCAGATCAGCTAAATGAATTCTTTGCTTCAGTCTTCACAGCTGAGGATACTGGGGAGATTCCGAAACCTGAGCCATTCTTTTTAGGTGACAAATCTGAGGAATTGTCCCAGATTGAGGTGTCATTAGAAGAGGTTTTGGAACAAATTGATAAACCTAACAGTAACAAGTTACTGGGACCAGATGGTATTCACTCAAGAGTTCTGAATGAACTCAAATGGGAAATTGAGGAACTACTAACTTTAACCTATCCTTGAAATCAGCTTCCATATCCAATGATTAAAAGATAGCTAATGTGGCACTAATATTTAAAAAGAGCTCTAGAGGTGATCCTGGCAATTACAGACTGGTAAGTCTAACATCAGTACTGGGCAAATTAGTTGAAACTATAATAAAGAATAAAATTGCCAGAAATATGGATGAATATAATTTGTTGGGGGAAAGTCAACATGGTTTCTATAAAGAGAAATCGTACCTTACTAATCTGCTAGGCTACATCTAGACTACATCTAGACTGGCATGATTTTCCGCAAATGCTTTTAACGGAAAAGTTTTTCCGTTAAAAGCATTTATGAAAGAGCGTTTAGATTGGCACGACGCTTTTGCGCAAAAGCACTTTTGCGGAAAAGCGCCCGTGCTAATCTAGACACGCTTTAGAAGAAAGCCCCGATCGCCATTTTAGCCATCGGGGCTTTTTTGCACCTAAAACAATTCTGGGTTGTCTACACTGGCCTCTTGCGCAAAAGCATTTGCGCAAGAGGGCTTTTGCCCGAACAGGAGCGTCATTGTATTTGCGCAAGAAGCACTGATTTTGTACATTACAAAGTACCAGTGTAGACAGCTGGCAAGTTTTTCATAAGCGCAACTGCTTTGCGGAAAAACTGCCAGTCTAGACACAGCCCCCGAGTTCTTTGATGGGGTCAACAAACATGTGGACAAGGGGGATCCAGTGGATATCGTACACTTAGATTTCCAGAAAGCCTTTGACAAGGTCCCTCACCAAAGGCTCTTAAGTAAAGTAAGTTGTCATGGGATAAGAGGGAAGGTACTTTTATGGACTGATAACTGGTTAAAAGACAGGAAACAAAGGGTAGGCATGAATGGTAAGTTTTCCAAGTGAAGAGATGTAAATTATGGGGTCACCCAAGGGTCTGTCCTGGGACTCATCCTATATGGCTTATTTATAAATGATCTAGAGAAAGGGATAAACAGGCAGGTGGCAAAATTTGCAGATGATACCAGACTGCTCAAGATAGTTAAGACCAAAGCAGACTGTGAAGAGATTCAGAAATATCTCACTAAACGAAGTGATTGGGCAACAAAATGGCAAATGAAATTTAATGTTGATAAATGTAAAGCAATGCACATTGGAAAAAATAATCCCAACTGTATATAAAATACAATGGGGACTAATTTGGCTACAACTACTCAAGAGAGATCTTGGAGTCATTGTGGATAGTTCTCTGAAAACATCCACTCAATGTGCAGCAGCAGTCAAAAAAGCGAGGAGAATGTTAGGAGTCATTAAAAATGGGATAGAGAATATGACAGAAAATATCTTATTGCCTCTATATAAAACCATGGTACGCCCACATCTTGAATACTGCGTACAGATGTGGCCACCTCATCTCAAAAAAGATATATTGGTATTGGAAATGGTTCAGAAAAGGGCAATAATTGGTATTATCAGGGATTTGGAAGGGGTCCCATATGAGGAGAAATTAAAGAGACTGAGACTTTGCAGCTTGGAAAAGAGGAGACAAAGGGGGGATATGATAGAGGTCTATAAAATCATGAGTGGTGTGGAGAGGGTGAATAAAGAAAAGTTATTTACTTTTCCCCACAATATAAAAATTGGGGTCACCAAATGAAATTAATAGGCAGCAGATTTAGAACAAACAAAAGGAAGTTTTTCTTCACACAGCGCACAGTCAACCTGTGGAGCTCCTTGCCAGAGGATGCAGTGAAGGCTAGAACTTTAATAGGGCTCAAAAAAGTGCTAGATAGATTCATGGAGGTTAGGTCCATCAATGGCTATTAGCCAGGATAGGTAGGAATGGTATCCCTAGCCTCTGTTTCTCTGGAGGTGGGTTACAGGGGAGGGATCATGTGAGGATTACCAGTTGTGATCCCTTCCTCTGGTTCATCTGGTATTGGCCACTGTTGGCAGACAGGATACTGGGCTAGATGGACCTTCGGTCTGACCCACTATGGCCATTCTTATGTTCTTATGTTATAGTCTTTATCAATATTTTTTTAAAAGTAAGAACTATGTCCTCTATATAGCTATTCAATATGCTGCTAAATATGGAGCAAACATACCAAATATCATAAAGATAACAGGAGGCACAGATATTTAGAGAGTAAACTACCAATGATAGAATACAAATGTGTAGTTTAGTCAGTCTGATGAACATAAAATTCAATGCCAGACTATGGTAATTCCAACCAAATATTAATGTTATGGCTTAAACCCATTGAGAGTGGTATGTGTGAACTCACTCTTCATTTAACATAACTGTAAGCATAAGTACAAAAGGAGTGCAGGAATCCAAGGAGGAAAATTTGGCTGATTATTGCTTTGAGTAGGTATGGAAGCATGAACAGGTCACACTGAAAATGAGGTCAGAGAAGAATAAAGATACAGTATAAAGGGGCAGCTGAAATAATAATAATCATCAGTATTGGGCTTTTTAAAAAATTAATGTTTCCACAGATTACAATAAATCTCAAATGTAAAAAGGTTATGTGTGTTGGTTGTGGGGGTTTTTATTTTGTTTTATTTAGAAATTGTATGTAGTATTTTAAATCAAACACTGCAGTATTAAGAACCTGAAGATGATATAGACTTTGCAGCTTTTCATTATCTAAACTGAAATTAATTCAGAAAATAAACAAAGGCTTAAAAAGGGCTACACTCCTTTTCACTAGATGAGGTTCTAAGCTAAAGAGCACTAATAGTGTCAATCAAAATTGATTTTTAAAAGTTCTATTACTCTCCATAAATTAAGGTGTTGTTTAGAAATGGATAAATATACTGTTATCACTTTTGACCTGAGTGGTTACACAACAGTCAATAACTCATGGGTTGTTTTCCTCATGAGGGACAATTGGTAATGGAGTCAAAACTTTTTATGTGGTTTGTTGGTTGGTTGTTTTTATTGCAATCCTGTTTATTTACAAAGAATGTACACAAAGTCCTGTTTTCCGAAACACAGCAGAAATCAAACAACAGGAGACAGTTCCTTTGTTTACTTTTTCAAACCATCATCCAGACAGCAGTTCACCCAAACCCACTTTTTTCTCAGCTTTTTCACACCAGTGTTTTCCTGGGTTTTCTTTCTGCTTTCCACCAGTTCCAACAATGTTGCCCGTACCATATCTGAGATCTCTCTCAAAATGGAACTTTGAAAATGGAAGAATATTTAAGTGTGAATTAGATGTACTAGAAATATTTTTTAAGTAAATCATTCTAATCTTTCCCCAATGAATGCTTAATCATTAAAAACTCGAACACCACAAATAAAGCTGGTGGTTACAGAAACAGTCAAAAAACCTTCTTCCTGGTATGTTCAACAAATCAGGAACCAGAATCACTGGGCTTTTGATGACTGATCTCAACCAAGTAAAATGTTAAATGTAATTAAATATTTGATACAAAATATCTAAACATGCAAATAGTGGGAAAATAGTTGTTTTCACAAATGGGATTTTACAGCCAAGATGTTACAGTTTCACAGAACTTCTACAACTTTTGAAAAAACAAATGCATTTAGATTAAAAATGTTTTTACAAATATTTTGCACTCTTCTAGGAAGCAGCACACTCCAGCGGAAAGAAAGGAAGAGAAAAGAAGAAATAAAGATGGTGATAAAAAAATCCAATTGTCTATTAAGCCATCTGTAGAGGAACAGACTAACTCCCATATGTTAAATTAAGTTCAATTCCCACAAGCATATTGGGTTGATAAATTAAACCACAAGGACCAAAAGCTGTCCTGATTTTTCCTACTACTACATCTTCCTCTTCTGTGCTTTTTCCTCAGCAATTCTTAAAACAGAATCCTTGATCCTGCAAATACTTAAGCACATGTTCATAACTATGAGAATGATGTTTCACATGTGCAAAAGTGTTTGCAGGATCAAAGCCATAATATACCTCCGGTGCCTTTTGGAGAGTAGCTACTGGTTTCCCATCATTTTCTAAATCCCTGAACATGTTCTAACTCCATTAAAGGACTTTCTCCATAGTTTGTCTTCATGTTCTCTACTAAGCATATTTAGCTTTTACTTTACCTAGAACTTAATGTATCTGGAACAAAGATGGCCCAAACTGTCCAGCATCTTTAGATAAGATAAACATCTAGGGTTATATCTGCACCCTGCAGATACAAACACTGTTTACTGCATGAACAGTAGATTTCAGTTTCCAGAATCTCATGATTTTCAAGAACACCATGGTTTTGTCTATTCTGCAGCTGGGAGTCAGTTGCCCAGCCTGGACAGACAGGCTTACAGATTTTAAGGAAAGAAGGGACCACCATGCTCATGTAGTCTGACCTACAAATTGCAGACGACAGAGCCTCACCCACCCACTCAAGCTAGCACACAAAAAATACCAATGTGGATGTTCTGGCATAGAAGGAAGCTCAGATGCTCAAACTGAGCAGACCTCTAAGCTTGAGAGCCTGCATTCCAGCCTGAACAGGAACATTCATATTGTTATTCTTAGTACGTTAACTCTAGCCCTACAGCTACAATGTAGAGATACCCTATGGTGTTCAATGAACGCTCATTGCCTTAAAAGAGTCTTCCTTTATCTGGTGTCTAGTTCCAACGGGCTGCGCATATCAAGTCCATAGCTCCCCATCCAGAGGTAAGGCTAAGTGACTTTTTGTGCTGCTGTGTCCACAGACACCACACTCACAGTCCCCACTGGCCATGGGTCCAGCCAATGGGAGCTGCAGTGTCAGCACTTGGGGCAGAGACAGCATATGGAGGCCCTTGGCTGCCCCTACACTTAGGAGCCAGAAGGAGGACGTACCACTGTTTCTGGGAGCCATACAGAACCACAGCAGGCAGAGAACCTACCTTAGCCCCACTGCAACACTGACCAGAATTTTTAACAGCCCAACTCACAGAGCTAACCAGAGCAGCCAGGGTCTCTTTTCAACTGGGCATTACAGTTGAAAACCAGATAGCTGGCAATCCTGTGTATCCTGGACTTCAGTATATAGATGGGGAATCATTTTATTATTGTGAGACAGAAAAAGATGAGCCAGTGGGAAGAAACAACTCTTTCACAGAACTGCTTAATATTAAATAAAATATTTCTCCATAAAAATTACTGTCTTTTTAGAATTTAGTTTCAAAATCGATATTTTCACAAAATTTAAAGGGTAACTTTTGAAAATCAATCTCAAAATTAGGGCTTGCAGAAGTCTATTTAAATAACACTAGAGTGATATGAAAAATACAAAATCCCATTCTGTAAACGTGCATCCATTTCCAAAAGAAGTTCGGAAGCAAACCTTTTTCAAAGATCTGAAATGATTCTAATAATCCCCTCCCCCATTTGGGTTTTAGCTGGGCTTCAAAGCACAAGTGTCATACATTTTATGTGAAATAAAAATACTTATTTTAAGAATACTTATTTCCTTTTGCAGGTGCCTCAAAATTTTTCATCTAAATTTTTGCATCCCTAACTGAAATGCAGATATAAAAATTCAGGTGACAACTTTGCAGATTCAGATTGCACCCATAAATAAGGATACCATGCATCAGCTCATTTAAAAATTACAACCTGAAGTCTATTCTTGAGAGATTTCCAGAAAAAAAGGAATCAAATGCATGAGATAAAATGAAAACAGGCAACTGAATCTATGCTGTTATATTTTGATTCTTAAACCATTCTTATCACCATAGCATCTGAGTGCAGCATAACCTCCGGATATTTATCTAAACTGAAACCAAATTCCAAACCTTCTGGGGTGTGCCCAACATTAATTATGTTGAAACACACATTAGGTATGCGAAGGCCCACCCCTGCTCTCAGATATTTCCACACAATCCTTTCTTGATTTAATTGGGAAATACATGTGAATAGAGGAAGGCAGAACTGTCACTGCTATTAAGAATATTGAATCATATCCGACTTACATTAAAATATATGCACAAAGCCTAAAATGCAGGATGCCTCAAAGACAGTAGCTGACCTTCAAGAGAAAGTTTAGGTAAAAAAGTAAAGCATTTAGTATCTAATTAGACTAACTAATTAGAGAGACATCTAGAAAGTACCAGTAGCAGACCAAAAACATATTCTGGGCATGACTAAACTTTAGTAGTTTAACCTATTAAAAAACAAAGGAATGATTTTCATTGTCAATAAAACAGATGCCTATTGCAGGTGTAGCACAAAAGTCCAACAGAAATTTAATTTTTATTTTAGCAAGTTAATGTCAACACATTATTAATTATTGTTACCACTCTTATCTTATTAGGCTCTAATAATTGCATTGCCAGCAAGAGTTTAATGAGCTGGTGGTTGTTCAATAGCATATGTAACAAAAACTATACCACCAAAATGGACCTTTATACATTCCATGCTCCTGTCTATTTTGTTTCCTTTTGGATACCACTAGTTTTCTTTTAGTGTCCATCACATCCAATTCCCACAAACACTATGGCAGTTGACCTCTCCCTCTCTCTCTCCAGAAGTTATTTTGATCTTTGTTTTAATTTTTGTGCACCAGCTCAACAGTGCTCGTTTTCTGATTCTGACTCCGTAAGTTCTCCTCCTCCTCCATCTCTATTGCCTAAAGAACAGCTCAAAAATCCTCCTTCAGTGTCTAAGATTACAAAATCTGACTTAACAGGCAGCCCAATGAATCAAAACACTTTGTCTTGCATCATGTCTAACACACTTTCTCCTATGTTTGACTACTATTCTTTGTGCGGCTTGGATTTTCACCTTCTCTCTCTGTGCTCTGCAATCTCTTTTTCAGGGAAGCCTACTGTACACATTCCCCATTATCTTTGTAACTGACTTACTGCAAATCTGGCAAAGCAACAGTTTTAAGAGTCACTGGCGATTAGCATTTTGGAAACAAAGAAAACACCACTTTATGGATTAACAAAAGCTGCTAAAACCAATTATTGCTTGGGAAATGTAAAAAAGTTTTGGTGCCATGATTATTTACCCCCTAAATATACACTGAGTGCTTTTTCTCCACTCTCTTTTTCTAAACATTGGGCCAATTGGTTGCTGATCAGCAGTTTTATATACCCTCTCCAATAGGGGGGTTAATTATATTCAGAACGAAAATGTGCTAATAAGACAGTAGAATCTGGGCTGTGAGCAATCAGATATAAATATACTTTTTCATTGTACTATAAATATACCCTTCATGCATTTTGTGGATTAGAAATTATTTTCCACATTTCTGCATATGAAAATTGGTTCACACTTCCTAATCTTGTTAGCACTGTAGTATGCCATTTGTTGAAGCTTCATTTTAATTCCTAAATTACTAGTCATTTGTTACTCTAAATAGCTTATAGGTTCCATTATATCCATGAAAGCCCTCCCAAAGAACAGTGAAACACACTCTAACATACATAAGGTACCCACACGGGCATTTCATGTTAAACATGAAACATGTAGATTTCACAGTGAAGGTAAGAGAAAACCACTCACATTATAGAATATAAGTATCTGTCACCATGAACTTTGTCCTAACATGCATTTTCTTTCATTCCTCCCCCTTCCCCGCCCCCCCGCCAAGTTCTATCCGCATTTCTCTTTGTTTCCTTTCCATGGCAGCAAACAGTATCAAGCTGGGGAGCCAAATGGATATCTCTGCTTAGCCAGATGCTTTTACTGCATGCTTAAGGGTTTGGCTGATAAGACTCCAGGAGAAATATGGTCAGCACAACTTCTGCTCCAAGACATGGTGTATCAGTTGCTAAAATGAAACTTTGGAAAAATTTAACACACATACCTGAGATTTTGCCAGCAAGCTAATTGTCTTATTTACAATGACTAATAGTTGTCTTATTTACAATGACTAATAAATATGATTGAGGCTATGTCTACTCTGCAGAGTTTTTCCAGAAAAATGGCTGCTTTTCTGGAAAAACTACATTTATGTCCACACTGTAATTGCGTTCTTTTGACAGAAAGTCAAAAGAACGCAGGGGTTTTTCCGATAACGGTAAACCTCTTTCTACAAGGAAGAAGCCTTTTTCTGAAAGAGCTCTTTCAGAAAAAGGTGTGTGTGGATGGGGAAGAGGGTTTTTTTTTTTTCAAAAGAAGAAGCCTCCAGGAAAAAGCACAGGTGCCCTGGTGGCCACTCCTTCCATAGTAATCACTATGGATGCTATCTTTCAATGAATGTGGGATAGCATTCAATCAATGTGGATGCTATCTTTCAAAAAAGCAGATCGCTTTTTCGATGCACTTTTGCTGTGTGGACGCTTTCTTTCTAAAGATGTTTTTCCAGAAGATCTCTTTCGGAAAAGTTTCTTCCAAAAGAAGCCTGCAGTGTAGACATAGCCTGAGTGTATAGTCATTTTTATACTCCGTGTTCAAAACAGAGGTTTTGATTCATGAATGGACACAAGATAGTAAACCAGATGGTAAGGCATCTTATGGGCATTTGATTTTGGTTTGGACTTAGAATAAGAAGGAGGAGGAATACATGTTAATATTCAGAAATCAAAGGCCCAGCTGAGGTGACCATTTGGATAGAAGCCTTCACTAATGGAGTCTGTGCTAATAACATCTGTAGACCTTCAAGCAAGATAGACTTTTAAAACTCATACTTCAAAGTTAAACTGATCACATGAAGGTTGCAAGAAGGAACTTCCCTCCCTGCTGACTCACCTGATGTACAATATTACACAATTAGCTCCGTGTACTAAGTCTGACAGCACCTCATCTGTGGAATAAATAGCCTAGGGAGGTCATGGATTCTCCATCCCTGGAGATATTTAAGAGCAGGTTAGACAGACATTTTTCAGGGATGATCTAGATAGTGCTTAGTCCTGCCATGAGGGCAGAGGACTGGACTTGATGACCTCACAAGGTCCCTTCCAGTTGTAGTATTCTATGAATCTATGATTCCCAATCCATAGAAGATGTGGATGTGTTACTGCACTCAGTCTGCAAGACTGACTCTTGCTCAAGCTGTAAAGCTATGTGTTTAGATCTGAAGGTCTCCTATTCAGTCCCCAGTGTCCTAATGAAGATGGGGGTCATCACAAGGACACTGCAAGGCTAGCACTGTTACTGACCTTGGCTCTGAAGCCAAGGAGGCCAGGGAGTTGGCCATTCTTGGAGGGGAGATCCCAATGGTCCAGTGCAAACACAAGCTGCTGCCCATGAAGGGAACCACAGTTTAGTTTATTCCACATGTGTGTTGAAAGTGATGGCAGTGTCTTCTGAACCAACAGGTGCTGACTATTGGAGAAAGGATACCAGATTCACTCATTTAATGACTGTCTAGCAAATTCTTTTCATTAATACTCCCTGGCAAAATCAGCACATTCCCTGTTAACCTCCAGTAAAATGACGGGATGAATATTCAGAGAATGAGGAAAGTTTTATAGATGTAACTCCTCTGGCATCTTGTCTTGTTAATGTGGGTGAATTCATTCCTTTCATTATAATTCTTTCATTATTGACTGCATACCAAATACATTTTTATAATCTCCCAGCCTGAATGGATGTTGAGTCATAAACGTGACTCTTCACCACAGATATTAATATTAGTCTTCTAGTCTGTGGTGAGATATAGTGCCAGGCAGATTTAGATGAAAATTAAAAACATAACATATCAGGTTATCTGTCTCTGTTAGCTTTCTTTTCAACCTACTGAATGGATTTTAATTAATCTTTCTAAAAATAGTTTGGCAAAGGAGAACATTTTTTCCAAGATTAACATTCTAAATGCATCACCAGTTACTTATGGGAATGAACAACACACACATGCACACACAAGTTCTTTAACTCTTTCACTGCAGAAGCACTTACACCAGTCAGAAAATGATCTATGATTTCTGACTGCTTTATTTGTAATACTGCTTTTTCCATGCCTACAGAAAAAGATGTTTTGTTAATTGGTTAAATTACTATTTATTTCTGAGAAGTAGATAATACAGTATTTAAGGCATATTTTAGTCCATTTATTTCCAATCTCATAATTATGGTAATCCTTTGTAAAAATATCCAAACCTCTAATTTAAATTTTCTGCACCATTTTTTTTTAATTGGAGAGGGTTAGAGCCAATAGTAAAACTGGAAATAAAACAAATAGGACCAGTTTAATGGTCATAGCAATAAATGCTATTTGCAAATTTAAATATTGATCAGATATAAATTGAAATTGTTTTAGTAGCATTAGAGAAATGGGCCCGGATATTTTTTAATGCATTGACAGTTTAGGGGGAAAAACACATAAAGGGTGGTGTTTGTTTGGTAGTTCTATAGGCTGTGAGTCACCAATTAGTACTGCTTTTCTTTAATGACTTGGTCTATTAGCTGGACAGTAAACAAAACCATGCCATCTCTGTCTGCTGTTCAGTCTAGTTAAATCATTTTCTAGAAACAACCTGGCCTGAAGGTCAGGAAGGACATTCATTCCAAGGTTCTAAGTGGGCTAATTGAAGCTAACTCTGAAGAAGAAAGATTCTCTGTTGATTTGGCCTGCATGGGTGAGTGCACAGCAATAGCACAAAGGGCTCCATTATTGCTGTATCAAAGTAAATAGCTGAAAAAAAGTGAGTCAGGGAGATGAATGATGAGTTAAGTGTTAAGCAGACACTGAGTGCAAACAGTAGCACACAGTTGCACTTAGAAAGAATGTGGTATCTGTTAACTGCTTAAATTCCTCTATATTCCATCTGGTTTTAGAAGGGTCTATAGTCTTTTATGATGAGATTTAAGGAGACAGTGTCAACTTTTTTTCTAAGCTTTCCTGCTTTAACACTTTTTAAATAGCACAGAATATTCATCAGGTGAGTCATATTTATAGCCTGGTGCTGAGTGGGGGTAATTAGGGTATCAAAGCTCCCTTCAAATAGTGAACTAGATCACGGATTCTAAACAAGGGGTAGATGTACCCTGGAGGGTATTCCAAAGTCTTCCAGGGGTATCTTAACTCATCTAGATATTTGCCTAGATTTACAATAGGCTGCAAACTCATCTAGATATTTGCCTAGTTTTACAATAGGCTGCATAAAAAGTGCTAGCGAAGTTGGTACAAATTAAAATTTCACAGACAATGACTTGTTTATACTGCTCTATATACTAGACACAGAAATGATTCTATTGGGTGTCCCTATTTATATTCTAGTTGGTTTATTTTATAATTATATGATAAAAATGAGAAGTGAGCAATTTTTCAGTAAGAGGGAGCTGTAACACTTTTTGTATTTTTATGTTGGATTTTGTAAACAAGTAGTTTTAAAGAGAGGCAGTGGTGCTGGAACAATTTGTAAAGTGGGGGTGATGAACTGCAACCCCATTCCCCTGTCTTACCCAGGACCAGGACCCCACGGATGACGGCAGAGCCCCTAGTGGCCAGGACACCATGGCCAACCGTGAAGCCCACAGAGCTGGTGGCCAGGATCCCAGAGGCAGCAGGGATGGTGGTCGGGACCCATTGGGGTAGGTGGCCAGGCCTCCTGGCAGCAGCAAGGCCCATGGGCACAGGCTGCTGACTGAGACCCAGATGTGGGATACAAAACTAGGGATTGCTCCAGCGTGCCCGCGGACACACACACACTCTCCTACTTCCTGCCCCTATGAAGGGAGGTGAAACTTGGGGTATGCAAGACAAATCAGACTCCTAAAAGGGCGTACAATAGTTTGGAAAGGTTGAGAGTCACTGAGCTAGGTTGTGCCACTTATGCATATCCCTGCACTGAAGTAAAGGTGAGCTGCATAATCTTGTACGTGCTTAGGATTCTGTATCAGGGAAATATTAGCCTATCAACCTCAAGCTCCACAGTATATAAACTGCACCATCCTTCAGCAGAGTACCACGTAGAGGAACATGGCTCCACTTCTTTCCCACCCATTTATGCCTGAATAGCACACGGGTGGCAGTTGCCCTGGAGCCCAAGAACTGCGTTCATTCCTCACCTTGCGTGCTTTACACACCCTGCACAGTGTATCCAGGGACAATCTTATGCTAAGGCTTTATCTAGACAAGGATTTAATTATGTGTTAGACCCTAAAGTTGAGTTTAGTCAAGTTGTCACATACTTTATAAAATGATCAACTGGTCAAGATAATGCATATGGGAACAGACTATACTAGACTTTTAGAACACTCTCATTAACATGCACTAGCTAATGCA
Organism: Rafetus swinhoei; assembly: GCA_019425775.1. Lineage (NCBI taxonomy): Eukaryota > Metazoa > Chordata > Testudines > Trionychidae > Rafetus > Rafetus swinhoei. Next base: position 33,320,610 of record CM033440.1, read on the forward strand.
TTGTAACACACTTTAAATTGCAGTTTAGACAAACAGCACTCAAGAGTTTGTTAAATAACCATTTCTAACATCAGACATTTTCAAATCAGCCAGAGTGGATAACTGGCATCCAAGAGTTTTAAAGGGCTGGCCAAATGACCCAATGCAGCACAAAGAATGGCAACACACAAATTGTCAATCCACAAATTGAGAAGTGATGGTGAAGTCTCAGGCCAGCATACTAGAATTTAAGCATTCACCCATGCATTTTTGGCCAAGCTGAAATAAATTTTCCAAGAAGTCCTTGCTACTTTTCCTTTCTGGCATTCTTTTATCAATGAAGCGTTCACTGTCCATTACAAGCAGAAAATAGATTGGTTTTGGTAGTCCTTTATGTTATTGACTTATAGTTTTTAATGTACCTATAAACTGTGTGTAAAGAGATGAAAATCTTTCCATATACTTGTATTAATCAATTCTTCCTACTATGGAACAGTATGTTAGCAGATATCTCAACTAAACTTATTTCCGAACTTGACAACATTTAATTATGTCCCATCTCAGTTAAATATTTGGTCAGCTGATTACCTGATTTGCATGGGCGGTGGGAAATGTAGACAAGGGAAGACATTTTCTTATCCAAAATGCCTACATTCCATGGCTGCCAGGGAAGGGTGGGGCTGCAATGCAGCAGCTCGGCTTCCTGGACTCCTGGAAAGGCTGGGGCTTGGCTCCACTGGGGTGGAGGGGAGGAGTGGGGCCTCAGGTGGAGGGTCAGGACTAGGGCTTGCCTTCCCCAGCTGGGCCTTCACTCACTGCCCATGCTGATTTGAATTGTATTTACTCTTTCAAGTCAAGTGAATTCAGCAGCAAAGCAGTTGTTAACATTAAGGGTGTGTCTAGACTACAGGGTTTTGTCAACAAAAGTGGACTTTTGTCGACAAAACTACTGCCGAGTTCTGTCAACAGCAAGTTGACAGAACGCAGCAGTTTTGTCGACAGCGGTAAACCTCATTCTATGAGGAATAATGCCTTTTGTCGACAGAGTTCTGTCGACAAAAGGCGCTATTGCATCCACGCTGTGCTTTTTCAGAAGAGAGCATCTAGACTCTCTGTCGAAAAAGCGGCTTCCTTTGTCGACAGAACTGGCTGTAGTCTAGATGCTCTTTGTCGACAGACGTTTTGTCGACGGTATCTGTTGACAAAGCCTCTGTCGACAAAAGCCTGTAGTCTAGACGTACCCTAAGAGAAGGATTTCAAAGGCACAGATAACATTTCGGTCTTCCTTATCTTTATTTTCTAAGACATCTCCTCAAATTACATCCGCAATGTAGAATACTTGCTCACAAACCTCAGAGGAAGAAGATAATCTGGGACTGGTTGACAGAATGTTGGATTTTAGATTAATTGTTTTCTAGGTAAAGTATCTTTTTTCAACAAAAAAATCAACATTTTGTTGAAAATTTGCAAAAACGTACAGTTTCCAGGTAAAAAAAGTACAGCTTTCTGATTCAATAAAAAGCCTTTTCTGTGGAAAAACATGGAAGAAATCAATTGAAAACAACTTATCTAAATTTAGATAGAGAATAAAGCTATTTTCCAAACAGCTCATGGGTAAATTATTGAAAGATATAGAAATGTAATAGAAAATCTTTTTGATTGAAGTAAGTAATAGAAAATCTTTTTGATTGATTTACATGCATTTTTTTGTTTGTTGGGGGGAGGGATTGCATAAGCATAAAAGGACAATGAGATTTTTTCCAACCTATGGAACACATTCTCAGGGGATGCTGTGACAGTTAAAAGTATAATTGGATTAAAAGAAGAATTAGATACGGTCATAGAGGATAGGTTCATCAATGGCTATTACCAAGATGGTCAAGGACACAACCTCATGCTCTGGGTGTTCCTAAACCTCTCATTGTCAGAAGCTGGGACTGGATGACGGGATGGAACACACAAAAATTGCCTTATTCTCTTTATTCCTTTTGAATCATGCAGCACTGGCCATTGCTGGAAAAAGAGAATGGTGGGCTAGAACGGCTACTGGCCTGATCCAACATGGTAATTCATATACTGAAGTTTCACAGAGAGATATGGAAGAACAAATTACATACAGCCTTATAGAGGGGCAAGGAAATGCTTGCCTACGGTTATACTAGTATACTGGTCTACTTTTACTAATATAGTTAAACTGCTATTTTTGTAGCAATATAACTCTTATTCCAGAATAAGAGTAGCTTTTTTCTCAGTGTAGCTTAACTTCCCAAGCAATGTAAGATAAACTGAAAAAGGTCCTTTATATCAGAATAAAATTGTATACATAGATGTTGATACCAGTAATAATGATAATGGTTTAAATTCACATCTTAGATTTTATCGTTATAACTTTCCTGTGTAGGGCTGTGTCCCGGGTATTTCTCTTGCTTGTAAAAGTATCTTCCTTAAATCTTCACTTTAGAAATGAAATGATTTCCTTTCCACCTATGTAAATTAAAATAAAGATTTGTTTTTACTTACATAGTTCTCTATTGAAACTGAAGGAGCATGAGAAAGAAAACCAACAGTGCTTCATTTTACCTTTCCATTCTCTTCTGAGTCTTTTCACTCAGGCTTCAAGTATCCCTTGAGTTGCATGAAATATTTGCATCAAAAACTCCTAAACACACAAGCCTCCGTTCATTTCAGCTTCCAGCTCTGACCAGCATCATTTAAATCTTTGCTAAGGGTCCACAAACCTTTTGAATAAGCCCAGGCTTCCATTTTAACATGCTGAGGCTGATTTACGGTTTTGCATCAGAATCAAGTGAATTTCACACTCTCATGTGGTTTCAAAGGAAAAACTAGGTGAAACTCATTTCTTTGGGATGCTGAGGTTATTAACATCTGATATTCAAAGCAAAAATTGAGAGTTTTGAAACTCAATGGAATGCTTGAACGAGCCTCTTTAAAGCTCATTTGTTTCTCTGCTGGATCACGTGCGTATGAAGTTAAACTGCAATAGAACTTGAGCTCCCGTCCAGTTCTTTAAATGGAAGGGGCCCTCCTCCTACACTTAGAAACAAAATTTCCCTGCTAATTACTGAAACCTTGGGTTCTGTTCTCCCAGTGCAGGATACAAGCAACAATAGAGAGAAGAGGAGAGAAGAAATTGGGCCCCTTTTAAAATGAAAAAAAAAGAGGATGGGGGAGGAGAAGAAAGGGAGCATACACTACCTGGCTTTCATTATGTATAAGGACTGCAACAGCTGTAGTAACATCTGGATAAGGTTGGCTATGCCACATTGAGCAGACAAGAATTTGAAAGCCATTTTAAGAGAAAATGGCAGGTAGGCCACCTGACTAAAGGTCAGGCTGGCGTAAGCACTGACGATTTGAGCTATTGCTACATATAACCACGTAAGTTAGCTACTCAAGGCAGCAGATGTGAAGTGATCAGAGTGCTCTGAGATTCTCTGTCTGCTATACATTGCAGACATTGTGGCTAGGAAAGAAGACAAATGATCATGTACTGCAGCAAGAAAGAAGAAACTGATTGCTGCTCTAGAAACATTAAAGAAAGGTAGCGGATATATTTCAGGGACGTATCAAGGAGAGATGGTGAGCCTTCAGTGAAAACAACAGTGCAAGGGAAAACTGCAGGCTAGAAGTAGGAGCACAGAGTAGGTTAATGTGACAGGATTGGTGACAAGCAGTGAGGGAATGTCAGCACTGGTGAATCATGATGTAAAGGGCCAGCTGCCCTATGAGTGTATGGAGGCACTTGATAAAGATGGCTATACGTAATTTATCAAACTGTGAGCAGTTTAGTTAAGAGATGCATGAAATGTAGCTGAGTGACCCTTTGAGTGCCTTGCAAACAAGATAGCACTTTTATCTAATTGAAGCTGTGCATTTCACTAAGAAAATCACATTGATATTGAATAAGATGAGAGAGAGAGAAAGAGAGAGAGAGAGATTCTGATATAAAGAAGAAGTTTTAAGCATTCCTGACAGCTCTGTAAAGTGCAATATTCTACACACAAGGTAGAAAATCAGCTTTATAGATATCCTACAAATTACAAGTATAAGACATCTGAGTATATTTCTCCAACAGCTTTTCAAATTAATATTGCAATTAAAACAAAATGATTTAGCCAGACTGATGCACACAAGGATTCAACATTTTGGTGAACCTCAAAAATAATATTCCAATCATTAATATTTTCTCTAGTATTTAATGTTGTACACTAGAGAAACACATTTAGTGTTGATGGGTTTATACTGTAATCTAACATTAATTAGCTCTTCCATTATTTTTGAAATCCAGTTTTCAAAAAAGACACATGTATTGCCATTTCAGCAATGTAGGTAGTGCTGGAAACGTTTTACAGAGATTAGTGCTGGAAACATGTTACAAAAATTCTTCACTGATATTTAAGAAAGGATAGTGTTGATTTATAGGCAAAAATCCCATACACATACACACCTCTTAGAGTGTATTTCCACATGAGCAATTCCACTGACCCGGGACTAGGGATGCAAAGTGCAGCATTGCTGACACATTGTAAAACACAGTTCTACATGGGTTTTTTATCACTAATGTATGAAATATATCCCAGTAAAAAAAGGCAATTTTCAAGCAAAATCTAGTCTATTTATTAGTGAAAATAAGGGTACATCTACACTTGCTCCCTAGTTCGAATTAACAAAAATGAGAGTAACAAAAATGAGGAGTAACGTTAGTTCAAACCAAGGGGTTTGGTTTGAACTAATGAGTCCCGGTGTGCACTTTCACTTTCGAATCAGCTGTTGAGCGGAGTAACGCACCGGCGAGATGATGCTAATGAAGCGCAGGATATTTAAATCCCCGTGTCATTAGCAATTTCGGTCGCCTACATTTGCATCCCTAGTTCGAACTAGGGAGCAAGTGTAGATGTACCCTAAGTGAATAAGTTTTTTCATGGGTGTTTTTTTTAACAAATTGCCTACATTTATGATTACCAAATAATAAATCAAAGTGAAGTTGAGAGTACAAAATGGTGTGAAAGAAAATGGTATACAATTTCATACAAAATTCTGTCAAAAGTATGAATTTCATAAAGCTGCTTTAAGAAGCATATATACTGTTAATAATCCTCATGGTCCTTCACTTAGCCTGTATATTTTTCCATGACGACTTGTTCCACTCTGTCTTACTGATTTTATAATAACTTGTATTTATGTTGCTCCTCTAACCTGGCCTCTTCTCCAACTCTTTCATTACTCTCTGTAGTTGGGTTTTGCTCATTTCCTCTCCATCCCATTTGTCTGGAATGTTATGGACTAGATTCCCAAAGGCACCTAGGAAAGTCAACAGTATTCGCAAAGCATGAGCCATTCAGGCTCCCTATGCAATGAATGGGAAGAAACAGGCACTTCAGAATGGGATTCACAAAAGCCAGCATGCTACATGCACCATGGTGGTGGAAGCTGGAGCTACCCAGCAATCTGCTCCACTCCACTGCCCAACCCACTGCACTCCCATTCACCACGGTGGTAGGATGCAGGGCACTCCAGCATCGCCTGCTCCCCTTTGCTTTCCCAAGCCCTGCATTGCTGCTGCCCCATGCCAAACACCTCATCCATAGTACTGTTGAGGAGGCCGTTGGCAGGCCCCTCAAAGTGCAGGGTCTGGGGCGGCCATCCTGAACTGTCCTATGGACGGCTCTGATTACCACAACCACTAGGCTAAAAGTTCTGAGTGCAGGCCTCCTCCCATTCTCCCCACCCCTCACTGTTTTATATGATCTCACCTATAGGAGCCTAATCCAGGAGGTGAGCTCAGAGCCAGTTTCCCAGATCAGGGGAACATCTCTCTTCCTCCCATCCACGTGTCATTCAGGGGCAAAGGTGTCTGGACGTCTAAAGCAGAGTGGCTGTGTGCACATCCAGAAGCAGAGAAGCAGGTGCCTAGGAAACTTTTACTGCAAAAATTTAAGTGCCACGCAAGTTTAGGCACCTACAGTTGGCAGCAACTGAGCAGGGCTTTTGTGAATCCCAGTGGAGCCTGGTTCTGGCATTTAGACATCGAAGTGGTAATTAGATATTTAAGTCCTTTTGTGACTCTAGCCATGTGTTCATCTAAGGGTACATCTTCCGCATCTTAACAGCATTCCTGTTATTTCGAAATGCAATTGAAATGCTATTCCAATGTTCCAGTAAACCTCGTTCCACGAGGATTAAGGCGCTTGTCAGAATAGCGGTCTATTTCAAAATGTAGTGTTGTGTAGACAGCACCAAATTTCGAACAAGCTGTTTTGAAACACACTATGCAATTTGTGTAGTTCAAATTGTACAACCTATTTCGAGCTACTGGTGCAGTGTAGACACACCTTAAGACACTGAACTACTAGCCATCAGATGCCATGAAGATGGACACAGTACTGGCATAGAATTAGCATAGAAAAGAGTCTTGTGTGACAAATGCACCGGGCATTTGGCCTGTAATTGACACTAAATTTCATTTACCTTTCCTTCCACCATTGCTGTATCTTTTCTCATTATATATAAGCAAAAGGCACTCTTCTGTTGTAAGCTCTTTCTGTATATGATGCCATCTTTGTTTGTATGATCATTGTTCTACCAAATTCTGTAATTTGTTTTCTCCTACCACGCTTTCAAAGCATTAACATACCTTGCATGAAAGATGATCTATAACAATAACTGTATTGTATTTGCATGACTCCACACAGCTGAATGATCTCACTCAATCATTTTTACTATAGAAATGTTGTGAAGAAGGAAAGATGATAAACTGCATTATTTCCTTTCAGGAACACTCCACATAAATGCTTACTTACTGGAAGTAGAAATGATACTCTGTTACAGCATTTAATAAGCTGTGAAAATCATTTTATGACTAGGCAATGTTTCTTTACCAGTATTGCTATGTGTGTTGGGACCATATTTCTGAAGAAAACCGGACACTCTTCTAATTGATGTGCTGATTGCTAAGTACCTTAACTAGGAAAGCTCCCCAGGGATAGGCCAATACCTCTTTTCCATAAAATTAATAGATTATAGTTGGAAAATTGCTGATACTTCCAAATATTGTAAATGTATACCTGTGAGTTACTGTTGTCTATGGCCTCAGTGAAAGGTGGTTTAAATAGAGGGTAGCTTCCAGTTCAGTGCATTAACTGCATCAAGCTAATTTCCCCATATATATTGTGCTTGATAAATTACACCTTCTGAAGCAGAGCAAATGACTTCAGCTACCTCTGTCTGCATGTCACAGCTCCTTGAAAAACAAGATGTATTACTGAAAAGATTTTTTGTGTGGTTACAGATCAAAAACAAACACCACACTCCCTCCTTTACTTAAATAAAGTGTATATGTATATAAATCAAGACTTCCCTCTCATATTTGATGTAGGCAATATGGTAAGGTACACAGTTCTTTATGATTAGTGTTCATGAGACCATCTACCCTTTTTTCATGCAAGAATTAAAGAAGTCAAGTCATATCTCAATACACTCTTAAAAATTAATACATACTTAGAAACATGGTGCTGTCAGTACATGCTTATATATTTTGATACATACTTAAAACAATGAGAAGTCCATTGGCACCTTAAATACTAACCTATTTATTTGGGCATAAGCTTTTGTAGACAAAAACCCACTTCATCACTCCTCATTGATTTTGCAGATACAGACTAACACAGCTACCCTTCTAATACATGCTTAGAGATTTGTAAAATATTTTGCACATGCAATTAAAGAAATTGATTTGATCTTCCAGAACAGGGTTTGGCTGTGCTTGGTTACAAGATTACATTGACAATTTTTGCACACTCTAATCAAAGCTCATGTTAAAGACCCATGGAAGTTCAGATGTAGATTTGTACACCCGATTCTTCCTTATATTAAGGTATCCCTGAAGTCAGCATGGCCGGGCACAGTAGGACTCCCACATCATAGGAGGATCCCGGGTAATAGGGTGGCCACCTTTTCAAAATACAAAAGTAGGGACACTTGTAGGAGCCCTGTCCCCCTGTGATCCCATCCCATGCTCTTCCTCCTCCCACTGAGGCCTCACCCCCTGGCCAGGCCAGAAGCCAGAGCCAGGCAGCAGTAAGAGCCTGGGCAGGCGGGCATGCCACCAAAAGGCAGGTGTAGGGTTCTGGGGCTTTGGGTCTCCCAACAGAAGCCTGGGCTCCCTGGGCAGCTGTTACTACTTCCAGGTTCCAACTTCTGGCCTGGCCAGGGGTAGGACCTTGGAGGGAAGAAGAGAAACGGGGGCCAACTTTAGCGCACTCTTCCAAAGGAGGCTGGTGCCACCTCTGATCCTCAGACAGGTGTGGAGCGGTCATGCTGTCCCGGAGTCATTCAGCCCAGGGCTCAGACTTGAAATGAACATTTTGGGAATATCCTGCACAATAAGGGACAGGTGAGAAGTCTGTTTGGGATGTACAGAGTCACATCTCTTCCTACATCACTTTCCTATCAACTGTGAAACAGGCATCTTGGGTGAAAAGGGTGATTAGGGTATCCCTGGCTGCTAGAATTGTGAGCAGACATGGATAAGCATTTCAATGGCGTGACAGTAGTTTTAGCAATCTGAAGATCTGACCTAACTTTGACTGCATTTCCATTCTTTTAGTTATTACAACCACAATGCTTTTTAATATCATTTGTATTGTGTGACTTTGTTTTAATGTAATATTAGATAATTGTCTATATAGATAACATTATTACTGTAGGCCTAATTGTGTAATTAGTGCACATGTATTTACATAATTGCAATATTTTATTAAAAAGTGTAATTACACTGTTAATGTGGTTATGCTTAATGACATCCTGAATGTCCTAATGAAATTTTATGAAAAGTAATACCCCAAGAAAGTAATCTATAAAGTAAGCAATTTTTTAAGTTCAGTACCTCAGCCCTCTCACTCACTAAGCATCGCATCATTGTCTATGCATTGCTCTCAGCATTATCACTACCGATGGATCAAAACAAATACTTTTGTATCTAGTCTCCAAAACTATGGGAGCTGCAATACAATTGAATTATTTTATCTATTTACTTTACTATGACTTATTCTCTTGGACTGAGGAAAAACACCAATGCAAGAAAGGATGCAGAGTATATATTTATAGCCCTAGTTGATTCTGCTTCTGGTATATCAAAATGAAGCCAGTTAGACAAACTGAACTCTGCAAAGACCTCCTAAATAAGAAATAAAGAAAAAATCTAATAAATAGGACTGCTCTGATGGGTGATATTGATTGTGTTTTATTTGAAAGAGGAACCTAGTATCTTATTGGAAGGCTTGTAATCAGCTAAGACTTTCTTTCACCGTTAATGAGTATTTGACTTCTCAGCTCTGGATACTTCCATAGCAGCTTCATTCCTGCTTCAACCTTAAAGGAAAATACAGTAACCTTTGACTTTTTCCATTGATTGGTTAACATGTTTATTGGCTAAATTCACACTAAAGCTGTCTTTCTGCCTCCAACTTCTATGTTCCACTCAAGAACATCTTTTATATCAGTGCTGTAATTGTGATAGTTTTAAAAGAAAATACTTATATGAAAGATATTCTAGTTAATAAAATAATGGTACAATTTTGACTCTTTGTGGAGACTTTGAACTTGGTCTAGTCTTAATTTTTTTCCCAATATAGCTACCTCAGTTATGACTGTGAAAATATCTTATCCCAAACTGATTAAGGTATGCAAGGGAAAGACCTAGTGTGGATGCAGTTAGACCAGGAAAAGGGTCCTTTTGCCAGTACAACTTATTTTATTTGGGTACTATATATATTTGGTACTATATGTTGGTATAGTACTATATATTTGGTACTATATTTGGTGCAATATATTTTATTTGGGTACTATATTTGGTACTATATATTTGAGGGAGTTTGTCCATCTGTGTGTCTGTGCATGAGTCTGTCCTTCTGTCTGTTTGTTCAAGAACTCTTCCTAAACAGTAAAAGCTAGGACCACCAAATTTGGAATACCACTTCCTTTTACCACTACTTAAAGCACGGTAAGGGTTTGGTTGTGCCACGAAAATGAGATGCACCCAGAATGGGATTGCTTCTTGTAAAACCATACAGAAAAGAGACAATCACCAAGCAATGATGGAGCTGTCAGGAGGGATTCTCCAGTACCATTACCTGCATGAAAGAAAGAATGTGCTTCCCTCCACCTTTTTTCTACAGGATTAACCTTGTAGACACATAGCTGTGCCTGGTGTGTTTTCTGTCACGGATGGAGAGGGGAATGGAGAGAGAATTGGAAAAAGTTATATTAAGGATGTTAAGGGACTAGTTGACTATCCGATAAGCAAATGTCATTGACTGGTCGATTCCCCTTCCCCCTTGTTGCCTCTATCAGAGGGAGCAAAGGGAAGGGAAGAGAGGGTATTTCAAAGTGGCAGTTCCACACGGAGCCTGGGATCATTTCTGGCATTTCCACAGAAATGCTACAGGGAACCCAGGGTCAGCTAGGGAGTTCCCAGCTGACCCCGGGCTCTATGTGCACTGCTGCTTTGAAACGCCACGGCGGCATTTCAAAGGGGCAGTGCCGCACCACTGATCCTGGGCTCTGTGTGGCGCTACCCCTTTGAAATGCCGCCTTGGGGTTAGCGGGGTTAGCGGGGGACTCATGAGGGTGCTTCTGCTTTGAAATGCACAAGAGCCCGCGCTGGGACTCTTGTACATTTCAAAGCTGGCACACCGCGTGCAGCCCGGGGCCAGCAGGAAGTCCCATCATGGAGCCCAGAGTCTGGCCCCAGGCTGCACGTGGAGTTCTGCATTCTGGGGCTCTTGTACATTTCAAAGGAGGAATGTGGAAGTGCCTATTGACTAGTTGAGTAGTCAATGGAAACTCCATCGACTACTCAACTAGTAAATTACTCATTAGTTAACATCCTTAAGTTATAACATAATACATCCATGCTATACTTGGCTGCAGAACTTATAATTATATAGGCTGTAAGAAAGTCTCAGAGGGGTAGCCATGTTAGTCTGTGACTTAAAAATACTTTAAAAAAAGAGTGATCCTCTAGCACCTTATATATATTTTTTTGTTGGTCTAAGGTGCTACAGGCCACTCGTTTAAGTTTTTATATAGGTAGTAAGAAGTTGACATAGGTAATTTTGTATATAATATAATAATTGCTATGAAACTTTTAAACTTCTTTAAGAACTCCCAGAACATGGGATGGGCATTTACTAAGCACACATTTAGCAGATGGGTTAGTGAACCAATGAGATGTAGGCCTCTAAAGCACTGATTATTTTTAAGTGTGCATGCATTCTCAGACACAAGACACCCAGGCTGAGATTCTGTATGGTGCTTTTGGGAGGTGTGACACTGAACTTGTGGCTAAAGGCAAAGAAAGGTCAAGGGACCTCCAGCGTAACTTAAGTAGTGCCTACATTGAGAATGTCCATATAGCTGTGTACCTACCCCCTCCAGTCCTTAGTGTGTTTCCTACTCCAGGGCTTGTGAGGTGCCTGTATCAAAGACTCCAGGATTGTTACAGCACATGAACACTGCCATGGAAGCATTCGGAACCCATACTGGGAGGGAGAATTCTCCTCCCCAATGTATACTATGTATATGTGCACATAGCTTTGCACACTCACAATCCCAGCCTGCACATCTGCAGCAGGGTTTTCTATAATTAATTTGTTCATGCCTGTAGATTCTCTCACACACCTTAAAAATGCAGTCTTAAGCAACTAAGCACAGTAATCAGAGCTGTATGGGGTAAAGAAAGCCCCTTTAGAAAGGGGATAAAGCACAAAGGATCAAGGATTTTGTTAGCATTGTTTGGTATGCTGCACTTCTACAAGAATACTCAAAGCACGTCTTCTAAATGTCCTTTGCTTTTCATTGACAGCGTATCCTTGAAATGCTTCTTTTAATCAGAAACATTTCGATCACAGCTATTTTCCTTGATCTGTTGCAGCAATGTGAGTAGCTTAGAAATTCTTTTGCTGCATTAACTTCAGTGAAAAGTCTCAAACAATTCCATATGCTCACTCAAAGCTCTTGTCTTGTTCTAATGCAGGCAGAATGCAGAAAAGTACAGAAGGACTTCTCCAGAAAAAAAGTATGAAGTAACTAAATCAGGAACTGGGAAAATGCAGTACTTTTAGGATTCAACCCAGTTTCCCTCTAACTTCTGTCTCATCACTGGAATTCATTTGTCTAGTAAAGAAGCCTTCTTGTCTGGTTGGTCCATTTTCTTGTTGTTCCAGCAAGCTGTCTAGATGTACGTTTCCTTTCTCATCTGTCAGAACTAAACTTTTGAATGAAGTAGCACAAAGGAACATGCATTAAGGATTCGACTGAAAAATGCACATCATTGGCTCATCTTAGTAACTACGTTTAAACTACAATAATCAGTTTAACTATCAGTCCAGAAATATTTGAAATAAAATATATTGGTTTTACAATTTATTTCACTATCCTATTGCTCAGTATTCTGTTTTAAAATTGATTTAAAAATAAAATTGAAAAACACCATCCTTTAGTTCATCACAATAACTCTATAATAGCTTTTCTCTTGTGTTTGTTTATCACCAGTATGCCACTGTCAGGGTACATTCACAATATCACTTAAATATAGCCAATATTATTTATCCTATATTAGTCAAAATAAGGCACGTAGTGCAAATCCTTTAAGTATTTGTGCATATTTATACTGAATGTGGCATAAGGATGAGTGCTGAACTTGACTGTCCGGATCACAGGTAGAATATGAAAATTCTTTAAAAAAAGTTTAGTTTGCTGAACAATAGTTTCTCTTTTCCTTATGTTCTCATGGAAGAACACTTTTTGAAAAAATAATGTAGTCTTGACTATAGATCTTGTCCTCATGTGCAAATTGTCACAATTCTAGGAGATGCAGTTGTGATGGTGTGAGGCAGGGCTGGCTCAAGCCATTCCTGCGCCCTAGGCAGCGGGCGCGTGACACATGCGCAGCTCCGCCAGTGGGCGCATGGCGCATGCGTTGCCCCACCCACCGGCATGCTGCACACCTTAAAACTGCAATTGGGCGCGCGGCGCCTGATTGCAGCTATAAGGGGCGCTAGACAGCTCCTGGCCCCGGGTGCGCAGCGCCTGATTGCAGCTCTAAGGGGCGCCGCGCGGTCGGCCGCACCGCGCCCCTTACAGCTGCCATCAGGCACCCCCCATAGGTTGGCACCTCGGGCAGCTGCCCAGCTAACTCCCCCCTTAATCCAGCCCTGGCGTGAGGTCACAACAACTCCTTGGGCGGGCTTCCCGGGGTGCTGACACAGCCACTGCCATTCGCCTTCCCACTCTCTGGAGCTTCTCACCATTTGGTCCTGCTGGACCAGCTCCCTGGTCTCTCCCAGCCAAGGCACAGAACTGAGAATCATGGCCCCCACTGAGAAGCAATGCAGACACTGAATTTATTCAGGTCCAAGGAGACCACTCCCCAAATGGGATCAAACCCCAAATAATTAGTTAGTAATCCCCCTTGAACAATGAAAGGGGAAATGTGCACACTGATTGCTCCTCCAGGTAATAATTGTTTACACTGAGCTTGATAGTAAATGAAAGTGATTTTACTTAGTACTAGCAGTAGGATTTAAGTGGTAATAAGTGAGAACAGGCAGCTCAAAGTAGATTACAAATCAAAAGTAACAAAAACCTCTTTGCTAATTCTAATACTAAAATCCTCAGCACAAACTTATTATAAACTCACCCTAAAATTGTTTCTTTTCCAACTGCCTTCCAAACCAGAGTCTTATCCCCTCCCCTGGGGTCTCTGGTTCATCCTCCTCAGGTGTGTCCAGCCAGCCAAAGACAAAGGACTCCTACCTTCCTATTCTTTTTAAAGAATTCCCTTATTGCATGGGGAGTCACCTGGCTGCCCCCCACCAACCTCTGCTAAGACTTAAGGACAAAAGGCTATTTGCATATGATTGCCCAGACACTAAGGCCTGCCAGCAGTAGAATTATTATAAAGTATTCCCTACTCCACATGTCTAATTTTACACACAAGAGTGATACATACACCAAAATAAGATAAACAGAACCAGCGGAATATGACATGAAGATTGATAAGTTACATGAAATAATTTGCTCAAAACACCTTTGAGTTATCTATATTTATGTCCATAAGTCCCTTTCATAAAGCATGGTGTGGGGGGGTCCGTCACAAAAGTAAAAAAGTCACTGCATGCACACATTTTGATTACATTTATTTGAATGAATAAACAAGATCAGCAGATGTATACAATACCACTACAAAATAATACAATTAACTGTAGCTTTTTTACCAGACTAACTAGCTATTGAAAATTGTCAGTCAAATATGGTATGTGTCTGTGACTTTTGAATTCTCTAATGTACATTCACCCTACGAGAGATTATATTTATAGATTATAGTAAAGAAACAAAGTAACCCTCGAATTACTGTAATGTATTACTCTCCATGAGACACATGAGAAGTGAACCAATCCAAAATAATAACAGACAACTAGGATAAAATTCCAAGTTCAATAAAACAAGTCACAGAGTCAATAGCAGTTGAAAGGCCACAAATGCAATTTCAACCTCTAATGGCTTCTCTGCACTCTACATATTTTTGTATTGTTGGTACTAGTTGTAAACACTTTGGGGTAGAGTCTTTATTAGGCACCTTCTTCTACTTTGAAGTGTGGTGTACATTTACATTACTACATACAATATTATTTATTAATACTTCTAACCATATCTTCTTCCCTTCTAAGTAACATTGTTTTTGTTCTATTTTATCATTCCAATAGAACACAAAGTAATATGTCTTTCAGTTTAATTCCTAATTTGAAAGTCTGCAGCATCCACAGTCCAACTATATCTCTAAGAGTCAAGTTGACTTTTAAACTCTCTCAAACCATCTCACTTTCTCAAACAACAGGGGAGAATGCTGTTAAAACTCTGCAACACATTACTGGATTTAAAGAAATGAAGAATCCAATAGAATGTCTTCCAGGAAATTTGAAAAATATCAGGGTAAAACAGTCTTGAAACATTAGGCATGTTTTCTTGCTGCATTATTTTGAATGGAGATGAAAGATTCAACAGTAGCTAGATGGAAATCTATAACTAGTCCACAAACATGCAAATGATATTGGAAACTCACAATTGGCCAATCTTTGCACTACGAGCCAAGTGAAAGCCAGACGGGAATTTAACAGATAATGAAAGGAGAATAAGTTTGTCACTATACCACTACCACCTGCATAAACTATACCACTACCAGAGCATAAACACTGACAAATTAAGTGTAAAAATGTAATAAGAAAAGCCAAAAAGGAGTTTGAAGAACAGCTAGCCCAAAACTCAAAAGGTAATAACAAAATGTTTTTTTAAGTACATCAGAAGCAGGAAGCCTGCTAAACAACCAGTGGGACCCCTGGACGATCGAGATACAAAAGGAGCACTTAAAAGACAATAAAGTCATTGCGGAGAAACTAAATGAATTCTTTGCTTCAGTCTTCGCGGATGAGGATGTTAGGGAGATTCCCAAACCTGACCCGTCCTTTATAGGTGACAAATCTGAGGACTTGTCACAGATTGAAGTGTCTTTAGAGGAGGTTTTGGAATTAATTGATAAACTTAACAGTAACAAGTCACCGGGACCAAATGGCATTCACCCAAGAGTTCTGAAAGAACTCAAATGTGAAATTGCATAACTATTAACTATGGTTTATAACCTATCCTTTAAATCAGCTTCTGTACCCAATGACTGGAAGATAGGTAATGTAACTCCAATATTTAAAATGGGCTCTAGAGGCGATCCCAGCAATTACAGACCGGTAAGTCTAACGTCAGTACCAGGCAAATTAGTTGAAACAATAGTAAAGAATAAAATTGTCAGACATATAGAAGAACATAAGTTGTTGGGCAAAAGTCAACATGGTTTCTGTAAAGGGAAATCATGTCTTACTAATCCATTAGAGTTCTTTGAAGGGGTCAACATACATATGGACAAGGGGGATCCAGTAGATATAGTCTACTTAGATTTCCAGAAAGCCTTTGATAAGGTCCCTCACCAAAGGCTCTTATGTTAATTAAGTTGTCATGGGATAAGAGGGAAGATCCTTTCCTGGTCTGAGAACTGGTTAAAAGACAGGAAACAAAGGGTAGGAATAAATGGCAAATTTTCAGAATGGAGAGGGGTAACTAGTAGTGTTCCCCAAGGGTCAATCCTCGGACCAATCCTATTCAACTTATTCATAAATGATCTGGAGAAAGGAGTAAACAGTGAGGTGGCAAAGTTTGCAGACAATGCTAAACTGCTCAAGGTAGTTAAGACCAAAGCAGACTGTGAAGAATTTCAAAAGGATCTCACCAAACTAAGTGACTGGGCAACAAAATGGCAAATGAAATTTAATGTTGATAAATGTAAAGTAATGCACATTGGAAAAATAACCCCTACTATACTTATAATAATATAATTTAGCTACAACTAATCAGGAAAGAGATCTTGGCGTCATCGTGGATAGTTCTCTGAAGACGTCCACGCAGTGTGTAGCGGCAGTCAAAAAAGCGAACAAAATGTTAGGAATCATTAAAAAAGGGATAGAGAATAAGAGGGAGAATATCTTATTGCCCTTATATAAATCCATGGTATGCCCACATCTTGAATACTGTGTACAGATGTGGTGGTCTCATCTCAAAAAAGATATACTGGCATTAGAAAAAGTTCAGAGAAGGGCAACTAAAATGATTAGGGGTTTGGAATGGGTCCCATATGTGGAGAGATTAAAGAGACTGGGACTTTTCAGCTTGGAAAAGAGGAGACGAAGGGGGGATATGATAGAGGTCTATAAAATCATGAGTGGTGTGGAGAAAGTGAATAAGGAAAAGTTATTTACTTGTTTCCATAATATAAGAACTAGGGGCCATCAAATGAAACTAATGGGCAGCAGGTTTAAAACAAATAAAAGGAAGTTCTTCTTTGCACAGCACATAGTCAATCTGTGGAACTCCTTGCCTGAGGAGGTTGTGAAGGCTAGGACTATAGCAGGGTTTAAAAGAGAACTAGATAAATTCATAGAGGTTAAGCCCATAAATGGCTATTAGCCAGTATGGGAAAGGAATGTCCCTAGCTAGGTGTCCCTAGCCTCTGTTTGTCAGAAAGTGGAGATGGATGGCAGGAGAGAGATCGCTTGATCATTACCTGTTCGATTCACTCCCTCTGGGACACCTGGCATTGGCTGCTGTTGGCAGACAGGGTACTGGGCTAGACGGACCTTTGGTCTGACCCAGTATGGCCATTCTTATGTTCTTATGCTGCTCCCACTGAGATCAGACCATCAACATGTTCTCATTGTGCCGACTCATATTGTCTTATTTATCACAATTCTTGTTCTGTCTAGAAGTTCTTTCTTATTCAAAATATGTGGTCAAGTTTTAGATTTTAAGGAAACAGAACGTTTTAAGTTTTGGCCTCTGTTCTAATACATTTGTGGTATGGAGTTGTACAAGCAACCAAAAGTCGGCACACATTTTGATTACATGTATCTGAATGAATAAGCAAAAACAGATGTATACAGTACCATTGCAAATTAATTTGTATGTTATTATGATTTTGTTGCCGTGTTGTCAGCAGTCCCTCTCTAAGCACCCAAAACTGGAACATTGTGAGCAGTAAATAAACTTAAATGGAGTCACTTGCATGAATAAGCAGCACTCAGCATGTTAGGCATTGCAGAAATGAGCTCTAAATATATGAGTCTAACCTACAGGGTGGTATATGAGATATGGAGCACATAAGGCCCTGGTCTACACTCGGGAGTTACCGTAAATTAGCGAGTATAACACGTGTCCAAGTATAACATGCACTCATGTATTACCCGCAGTTTTTCTATCAAGTGTAAAAAATATATTAGAATACCCGCGCACGTACATATCCCGCAGAGAATGTGGTGGTCTTTGACGCCGTCGTTGCTACTTGCCAGCTATAAAGATTGAAGATTACGACATCATGCAGCCCGATAATAGTGGGTCTTGTTATACTGGCTGAGGCCGCTGAGCTATAAAAAGCAATAAGCACTACCCTATTACCAGTATATAAGACCTACACCAACCACAATGTTTTAAAACTTTTTCGGTTTATAACAAATATTTTAAAGATACCTAAGCGCAAATCATATACAGATAATTTTAAACTATCTGTTGTTACATATGCAAAAGAAAATGGAAATAGAGCAGCAGGCAGAAAATTTTCCGTTAATCAAAAGTCTGTTCGCGAGTGGAGAAAAGAAGAAGCAGAGATTGAGAAATTAAATCCTGGCAAAATAGCACGCCAAGGAAAGAAAGCAAAGTGGCCAAATCTAGAAGAAAACCTGGCGAAGTGGGTTCTTGCACAGAGAGATAGCCAACGTGTGGTTTCAACGGTAGCCATAAAGCTCAAGGCTCGACTTATGGCTATGGAGATAAAAATCGATGATTTTCGCAGAAACTCAGGTAACTGGCTTTACAAATTTATGAGACGAAACAACCTTTCAGTTCAAGCACGGACAAGTGTTGGGCAACGGCTTCCTGACGAATGGGAGAAGAAGATGGATGATTTCAAAGATTTTGTCCATAAAGAAATTAATCAGCTGGGCCTGAAACCAAATGACGTCATTAACATGGACGAGGTGCCCATGTCCTTCGATATACCCGCTACGCGGTCTGTTGCTGCAACTGGAGTGAAGACAGTCGGTGTAGCATCCACAGGTCATGAACGCACCTGTTTTACGGTCATAATGGCATGCAGCAGGTGACAAATTAAAACCGATGATAATTTTTAAGAGAGTGACGATGCCTCGAGAAAAACTTCTAGCTGGCGTGTCTGTGATCTTTAACAAGAAGGGCTGGATGAACACAGAGGTGATGAAGATGTGGACAGACAGCTGCTTTCATGCACAAAAAGGCGGGTTTTTTAAACCCAAATCTCTGCTACTTTTTGATGCCTTGGCCGCCCATAAAGAAACTTCGGTTCAAAAACATATCAACACCATGGGAGCATAAATCGCCGTAATTCCAGGTGGACTGACCTGCAGGTTGCAACCACTTGATGTAGCTGTCAACTACCCATTCGAGTGCTTCATCCGTGAGGAATGGGACAATTGGATGACAAACGGGGAGCACACCTTCACTCCAGCAGGTCGACAGCACCGTGCAACTTACGTTGAAGTTTGCAAATGGGTATTGGCAGCTTGGGAAAGAATAACACCGGCTACTATTCACAATGGATTCCATAAATGTAAAATTCTTGCGGAAGTTGACTTGTCTAGCTCTGACTACGACAGCGAATCAGACGCAGCATCACAGGCCTCAACCGTCAACGAAGCATGCCTAGCCGAGGTTATAGATGTTTTTTAAGACAGCGAGTATAATGAAAGTTTTGACAGTTTTGAAAATTCAGACACTGAGGAGGATGCTGCTAGTTATGACTCAAGTGATGCAGAATAAACATATTCAGCATGCAGCAGGTACTATTTATTTTATGACAATGCATAGGATGGATTTTTTTAAAGCTGCAGTATCATATGTATTAACATTTATTTATTTAGTAGCTTCACAGTAAGTAACATTTTAACTTTTATTTTATTTTAGTAAACACAACAACATTGCCGCTTTTATTAAATTATTATTAAATCGAAGATGCTGATTTTATTATGTTGATTTTGTCTTCTTGTAATATGAGTAAAAATCAAATTGCATAAGACGCGGACATATATACACCGTGGAGAAGGGTGTGGTAGGTAAAAACATGGACAACCCACGGGCTATATTCGCTAATTCACATTATTTCGGACTAACCCCTCTTATTCTGAAATAACAAGCGGAGCATCCACACTACCAAGCCCATTATTTTTAAATAATGGGCTGGTTATTGAGCAATCTGTACTTCTGCTTTCCTTGGGGAATAACACTTACTTCAAAATTGTTATTTCCAAATAGCATTAGTGTGGATGCTTCGGTGCTGCTAATTTGAAATAATTGACCTTCAGAGGCCTCTCAAAGCTGCACCTGTGGCCACTCTGGCCACATCTGCCAGTTCCACTGCTCCCCTTCTCTTGTGGAGCTTAAAGCAGCAGGCCGCAGGAAAAGGGCTTGGAGCACGTGCGAACCTTTGCCAAACAACACCATCCTAGGAGCCATGGCAGACCCCAGTGCTCCCTCTGAGGCCCCCACTGCTGCCAGCACTCCCACAGCACTCCCACAGCCTGGACTGGTGCAGAGATCCTGGACCTCATCAAGATCTGGGATGAGGAGATCAAACTCCAGGATCTCTGCACCAGAAAGAGAAATGCCGATGTCTACGGCCAGATGGCTACTAGCCTAGTCAACAACGGACATACCTGGACCCTCGACCAAGTCCAGGTGAAAATAAAAGAGCTCCAGCAGGCCTACAACAAGGCCAGGGAGCAGAGTGGACACCCTGGGGTGGCACATCACGTATGCCAGTGCTATGAGCAGCTGGATGCCAAGCAGGGAGGGGGGCGGTCACCTCCTCCCTCAGTTGTCTTGCCTTTGTATATAGGAATCTAAGGGTGTGTCTAGACTACAGGGTTTTGTCGACAAAAGTGGACTTTTGTCGACAAAACTATACCTGCGTCTACACTACCGCTGAGTTCTGTCGACATAACGTCGACAGAACTCAGCAGTTTTGTCAACACGGTAAACCTCATTTTCATTTAGGAATAACGCCTTTTGTCGACAGAGTTCTGTCGACAGAAGGCGTTATTGCATCTAAACTGTCCTTTGCGTCTACACTGAATGTAGAGAGACGCTCTACAGAGAACTGAATGTAGTCTAGACGCTCTTTGTCGACAGTATCTGTTGACAAAACTTCTGTCGACAAAAGCCTGTAGACTAGACGTACCCCCTGATACTGATTTTATTTTGCCTCTCAGTTTTGCCTAGTCCCTCCTTTTTCTCTGCTGTTATAGCCCATGTTCCCTCCCATTTCCAACCCAATTCCCAGGTCTCCATGTTTTACACTTACCTGTAGGCTTTGGTCACCTGCCCCCATTGAACCTAGTTTAAATCCCTCCTCACTAGGTTAGCCAGTCTGCAGTATTGCCATTCTAATGGTCCATCCAATCTAGTGTCCTGTCGTCTCGCAGCAGCTAATGCCAAATGCTTCAGAGGTAATGAATAGAACAGGCAATCAAAAGAATTGTCCCCCGTCATTCACTCCCAGGTTCTGGCAAACAAAGACACTCAGAGCATGGTGCTGAATCCTTTAACCTGCCTGGTTAATAGCCATTGATGGATCTAAAATTTATGAATTTATCTAATTATTTTTTGAACTCTTCACCATTTTGGCCTTCACAACATCCACTTCAGCAACAAGTTCCATGTGTTGACTGTGTGTTTTGTGAAAAAATATTTACTTAATTCATTTTAAACCTTTTGCCTTTAATTTCATTGTGACCCCTAATTGTAGTGTTACCTGAAGGATCAAACTACATTTCTTTATTCACTTTCTCCACACCTGTCAAGATTTTATAGACCTCTGTCATATCCCCTCTTTTCCAAACTGCAAAGTCCAGTCTTTTAATCCTGCCTCAAACTGGAGAGATTTAATACTGCCCATATAATGGAGCAGGGTGGAACTGCTGATATGTATTCCTAGCAGGCCAGCAGGCTATACCATGGCATTCCCAGGAGTTGGATAGGGTACACTGGCCTAACAAACCACTAGGTCTGAAATATGCTTGTTATATAGAAAGAGTACAGCAAGTCAGACTGACTTTTGACCTAGATCTATAAGCCTGACAAGTAGAAATGGTGTTGTATTTCAGATATCAGCTAAATATATTGTGAAGTGAAATGTTAGATATCTAGTAGTTCCAGGCCAGACCAAACTAGTAGAAATACTAGCAGGGCAGTTAAGGAAATAACAAAGTGAGGGGTTTTTTTGTGTTTGTTTGTTTTGTTACCACATAGGAGACACACTGGATGGTTCAGGAGAATTCACATCTGGAAGTTATACTTCTCTTTATTCCAGACATTCAAGTAGACAAGCAAAGCATAGGGATGAGGTTGTTTTAGCAGTAGACAAGAATAATGAACAACTGGAAACTAGCGCTTGAGTAGACTAACCATACCAAGGCTTACTCCTGTCTACAAGAAACTATTCATAATTGTGATCTGCTGTTAAGAACCAACAAAAGCAGCAGATGAAGAGGAGGATGGATTTCATCAATGGTTCAGCAGTATTGTAGATACAATTTCCAGACTTTATATGATTTTTAAAATTGGGTGGGTGATATGAATGAAAAGGTCAGTAGCCAATACGGTAAACAAATGAACAGTGTACCATATGGGGGCTGCAAGCATAATGGGCAAATGTTCAAAACTTGCTGTGACATGCACAATCAGATTGTTGGCTGTACTCACTTTCCTCACAAAGATACATAGGGTTACACCAGATGGTAAACTAAAAACCAGACTGACCATATTATCATCATTAAAGGCACAGAAGGTCTCTGTTGGATGTTAGAGTCTATAGAAGGGCTGAGTGTGGCTGTGATCAAGGGAAAGATTAAAAATAAATTAAAGTCTTAAAAATAGGTGGGTGTAATTGGAGCCAAATTTTAACTTGATAAATTAAAGGATAGCTCTCTGAGGGATGCATACAGGGTAATGCTTGGGAGGTGTTTGGGGCCACTAATTTTTCATGAAGAAAATAATTTCTCAGACTGGATGGGAAATACTTAAAGAAGCAATGCAAGAGGAACATCTCAGAAGAGTAGCTGTTTTAATCTGTAATTTAAAAAAATCAAGTAGTCCTGTACCACCTTAGAGACTAACAAATCTATCTGTTTAGCTACAGTATCATGAACTTTTTTGGGCAAACCCACTTCCTCAGACAGGTTCATGAGCTCCTCTAAGGAAGTGGGTTGTGCCCACAAAAGCTCATGCTAAAAGACTATTCTTTTTTTTTTTTTTTTTAACAGCAGAGAAAGTTATTCGAAGGTGTAAGCAAACAAAGAAATGCTAAACAATCCACAAAACAAGAAACTTATATGGAAAAGTATAAACAAGCGACAATTTCTGGGAAAGAGGAAGTAGTAAATGTGTTCTAAAGAAATCACAAAAATTGGACATGCAAAAGTTCTGGAAAGAAGAGGAATCAGGAAAACAAGTTATGAAAATAATATACAAAACAGGCTAAGTTTTATGAAAGCCACAATCAGGCCAATGATGCAAGTTGTAAGAAAGGCTGCTGGTGAACTGCAAGAAATGCCTAAGTGGTGCTGGAGGTATAGAAAGAACATTTTAACAAAGTGCCAAACTCTATAGTTCTCCCAGATGTGTGCATTCTAGACATACTAGATGAACAGGGCAGCTTGTAAAGCAGGATGGATATTAAAAATATGGGAAAGCTGCAGGAAGATACAACATAGCAGCTGAGCTTCTAAAACTCCATGGGACAAGTGGTATGAAATCATTAGGAAAAATATATAAGAAGGTATGGAAACAAGTCGAGGTACCAGCGACTGGATAAATAAAGGCAATAGCTGTACCAGTCCTGAAGAAAGAAGATCCTGCCATTCAAAATAATGATGGAGGTATAAATTTATTTTCAGTACCAGGAAAAATCATTATGAAAGTAACTGTGACTAGATTAGAGGAAGTGGTAAGAGAGGGACAGTGCAGTTTCAGACCAGACCAAAGTTGTACTGATCAGATATTCATACTCCAAGAATTGATGGGAAAAAAGAAAATGGAGATTAAAGATGTTTGCTGTTTTCATCAACTTCATAAAAACATTTGATTTGGTGTGGAGGGAAGTTTTATGGAAAATAGTAAAAACTTATGAAGTTCCAGATAGGGTAACTGCAATTATAAACGTGATGTATGAAGCCTTCTGCAGTACCAGAAAAACCAATGGAAAATTAAACAACTGGTTTAAGACAAAGTTGGTGACAAAGGGGATGGAAGCCCCATTCATCGTGTTCTTAAATTGAACATTAAGGATGGTACATCAGTTGTGGGTATGACATTGGATGATCTAGAGTTTTGTTCACCATACAACTATCAGGAACATTTAAATTAGTGGTGATATTCTACACTACCTTGGAAAAATGGGTGCAGTTAACCTGGGCTTAAAATAAATACTAAGAAGAAAACATGGTATTACCTTGGCAAAGTTTTAGAACAAGTAAAATCTGATGTGCACTTTGAATCTTGATCTGTGTTGATTCCATCAAGGATGAGTTTAAAAGGAGAGGTGCTTTAGTCACAAATGCTGCACATGAACTGATGAAATTATGGACTGATGAAAACATGATGTTTGGTACCAAAGTGAAAGCTTATCAAACCAGTGTTTTAAACATATTTTTTCTGTGGTCTCTGGAAGCAGCAGCATTAAATAAAGCAGACAGCAGAAGGCTGGAGGGAGTAGAGATGAAAGGTTTTCAGACGATGACAGGTAAAAAGTGGAGTGATCTGAACACAAATGAAGTAGTTAGAAGGAGAGTAGGATGTGAAATCAAGGAATGGGATTAGCTGCAAGAAAAAAAGAGTATGATGAGGGACCATGCAGAAATCCAGGTGGGAGCACTCCTGGGGATCTATTACACATAATCAAATGAAGCCAGGGACCAGAATGCATCACTCCTTATGCACCTCTCTCTAATGTATGGAAAGGAAGACTGTTATGGGGCACTTTTATTTCAGAGATATATGCTGAAGGTCTTATGCAGCCAACCATAAAAGGTTACTAGATTTTCTAAAAAAATGTAGATTATTTTTAGAAATATAAAAAGGGACTACACTGAACACAGTGCAAGTATTCTGAACCTCATTATGGTGAATAAAGATGAATTGATCAGTGTACAGAAACTTGGGGCTCCCTGGAGACCAATGATAGTGATCTGATTACATTCAATATTGGCATATACAGGGCAGTCTCAACCAGTAATGTGTGTGTGTGCACACACACACACACACACACACACACACACACACACACACACACCATCAGAAGAAGCGACTGCCAAAAGCTAAGGAAGATTATTAGCCAAACCAATTAGGAGGAAAAAAATGCAGAAAAAGGTGTCTAGAAATTGGGAGTTCTCTAAGGAGTATGTACTAGATGGCTAAAAAGCCACAATTCCACAGAATGGGGATAACCTTGGCTAAGAAGCCCAGTCTGGAGCAGTGATGAAGTGAAGGCAAGTGGAAAAATAAAAAAACCCAATACAATATATAAGCAAACGGAAGGGAAGGAAATAGGTAGAAATCAGAATAAATTAGAGGGTATATAAAAGTTAATAAGGGAAGTTAAAAAAAAAAATCAGGGAACAATCCAGGACCAGAAGGTCTAAGTAAAAAAATAAAATAAAATAAAAAAGATCATTAAATATATTATGTACAAAAGAAATTATAACAATGGTATAGGTGCATTTCTGTACGGAGAAGGTAAAATTGGTAATAATGATGCAGAATAGGCAGAAGAAGTCAATAAGTATTTCTGTTTAGTATTTAGAAAGAAGCAGGATGATATACTTGTATCACATACCTTTCAGTTCATCAGTAAAAAAGGAAGATTTTAGACAATATCTCCTAGGCACAGACATTATTAAATCAGTAGGTCTGGAAAAACTGTGCCCAAGAGCCCTGAAAAAGCTGGCTGAGGAGCTCTCTGATCTACCACTCTTCATTTAAATCAAAGGTTTGCAATAGCAGAGAAATTCCAGAAACAAGCATTAGCACACTTCCAGGAATTTCTGGAAGGGTGATGATGTACAAATATTCCAAAAGGTCAAGCAACATGATTTGGGAAGGTATAGGTAGGTTAAATCCTAGAAAAAATAATGAAATATGGGATTCAAGAATCAAGAAGGTATATTTTATGGAAAATAGATTTTGTAAAACTAACCTGATTTCATTTTGTCATGAGATTACAATTGTGGTTAATAAAAAAGACTTCACAAGTATACTATACTTAGCCTTTGTACGTCATTTCATTTAGTATTGCTTGGGTACAGTCATATAGACCAATCTGGATTCCTTGCTAAACTCAGCCGATTCCAACAAAATGTATTTTAATACAAGCAAATGTTAAGTTACATAGCTAGATACGAGGAATGCAGAATGGGGGGACTGTCAAGTGGAAAACAACAATTGAAAAACCTTGAGGGATCATAGTGACAAGCAACTTAACAGGGGCTAAAAGTACAATGTTGTAGCAAAAAGGGCAGAAGTGATCCTTGGGCTATGTCTAGTCTGCAAGCTTCTTTTGGAAGAAGATTTTCCAGAAGAGATCTTCCAGAAAAGCTTATTTCAAAAGTTCTTTCGACTTTCTGTCAAGAAAATGCAATAGCAGTATGGATGTAAGTATAGTTTTTCCTGTATGAACAGGGGAACAAAGAAGGAAGAAGAGGAAGGTGATTTTACGTCTGTGTATGGCATTGGTGAGGTTGACACTGGAATACAGCCGCTCCCTGAGTTACGACCACCTCCACTTACGACCATCCGTACTTACGACCAAAGTGGTCATAAATGCAGATCCGAGTTATGAACGGCGATCCGCGCTTACGAACAGCGTGGTCGCCATATAACTCTGTGGGATCCGAGTTATGAACACTTCGAGTTACGGACCAAGTGTTGGTCCGTAATTTGTTCGTAACTCGGGGAGCGGCTGTACTGTACAGTTTGGGTGTCCATATTTTTAAAAGATGCTGAAAAATTGGAGAGGGTGCAGAAAAGAAATACAAAAATGATTCAAGGACTATAAAAGATGTTAACAGTAGAGAAATTTAGCATTCAATCTGTTTAGTTTATCTAAAAGAGGAACATTTACAGGGAAAAATGCTGCATAATAAATAGATCTAGCAGAGAAGGGCTTACTTAACAAGAATCAACAGCTGGAATCTGAACCCAGAGAATTTCATATTAAAAATTAGGTACACATTTTTAATAGTCAGGGTGATTAACCAATGTAACAAACAAGGGAAGTGGTGGATTTCTCATTTCCTGGTGTCTTCAAATACAGACTGGATAACTTTCTGGTTATAAATGTTAGCTAAACAAGTTATTGGGTTTCATACACTGGTAAATGGGTGAACTTTATGGCTTGTAATATACAGAAGTTTAGATGATCTAATGTTCCTTTTTGGCCATAAATGCTATGTATCTCATCTAGGAATTGGACTTCTAATCTCAGTTTTCTGGAAGCTAGATTGCACAGAGATACAACAAAAAATAGCAAGTAACACACTTTTAAAATTCAAAGAAAAGAGTTAAGTTTAAGGAAAAAAGTAAAGCAACTTTTTTTTATCCCAAGCAGATCACTAATTCTTAATAATACAAATATCAGTTTTCCTTCCAATATACCAGTTAGTACTTGACCAACTCACTGTGCACTTGCCCCCAAAAGAATCACCCTCAAAGTTTAACTGCAATTCCCAAATTTTCTCATAGAAACACATCCACAGCCTCCTCTAAGAGCTCAGAATATGAGGGTGGAGGTTGGACGAGGAGTTTACATTTTAAAGGGTTTTTTTTTTTTTTCAAATTTGAACAATAATTTAAGGCTCACCTTTTTTTCACATCAAACCTATCAAGGTACTTTGGTCCTAACCGTTCAAAAAGAAGATTTGCCCATCACACAGCTCAAAACATTATTTAATGTTATATAATTTCTCTTTTAGAGGATGTTAATTTATTCATCATTACCTATACAATCTGACACAATACTTAAAACTTCTAGTTTTATTTGGACATCTCAAAGTAACACAAAGGCATAATCACATACTTACAAACAACTTGTCTTTATTTAAAATGGAGCAAAGCCAGCAGAGCTAGCAAGGATGTTGCCAATACCTCTATCTGACTACATTAATTCTGTCACCACTCATCAACTGCCTTGTCACGTTTCACACTGCAACACTTCCAGGCACTTAAGAGTATTACTACAATCATATTCTATGAAACATGTTGAGTCTGCATTTCTGGGATTCGCAGGAGAATGCACTTACACTGTATCGAGCAAGCAAAGACATATTTCTAAGGAAAATATCAGTGTAGGAAAAAAAAATCACTCTTTGTTTCTCCAACCCATTTGCCAGAACCATATGATTGTTGCTAGAAATGTTCTCTGTATTTTGGCACACAATGTATCACAGAGTAGGTTGGACGTGCAGAGATTTTTCTAAAACTTTTACATTCTTAAGCCCCTTATGGAGATCTCAAGTCTTTGCAGAATAATACTAATATTCAAGGAATCCCTTCAGACTCCAAGACAACTAGTTTATGTCAGTGGATAAAATAAAGTACCCAGTTGCTCAGGGACCAGAGAATTGCACAGTGAAGGAGTCATCTGTGCCTTCTCTCCAAAAACTTACAGAGAGGACTTGGATGCTAATAAGGTTTGTGTGTGTTTCATTAGTTTCCTTCTTGTAAATCTGTTTGAGCAAAATAACCCTTTTGGTTTGTTTACTTCAATGATTAATTAAAAGAAACACAGAGAGGGGCCAGCATTCATTTAAAGGTAAATTCTCCCCTCAAAGTTACAAAAGGGATTCTGATAACTTAAGGGGAGATACCTACATGTATTCCAGATCAGGATCTAGCTCTTAGTTCATAATTCAGATACAAAGAACATGTCTGGCTAGATAATTAGTGACTATGATGTTGCCACTAAGAATAAAGTTGCACCTAATAAGCAAATTATTCATATTAAATCCCTAGTGCTTACCATCTGCATATTTGTATGTTGCTTTTTTGGGAACAATTAGAGCTGAAAAGTAAAGCCAGATGGTTTACTATCTAGTAATGAGCGCATGGTATTTAAATGAGGTATGTTTTAGTAAAGAGAGAATGTGAATCTTAAGGATGCTGAAGGAATTGTAGAGATGTGTGAAACCTCAGTCTAATCTCCAGTAAGAGTAGAACCCAGAATCAGAGCCCCATGGACCAGAGGCTGTGAAAACACAGGGAGACATGATCACTGAAGAACTGTAAGTATGCAAATACGAGCAACATATCAAAAGTGGGGGAAATGGAGAAAATTTAGCTACAAGTTTATATACAGTATGTGTATATATAGACACACGCATTTTTAGTTTTGTAATAACATACATAAAGTAGGAATTACCCCACCCACCTCCACTGCACTTGCCAATTTCTTGTTGCTTTCCTGGTGATTCTATCACAGATTAATAGCCTACATTTCCTTCCAGCAAATGTACTTTTGCTGCATCTTCAAGTTTTCTAGCAAATACTTTACATTGGAATTGCATCAGTGCTGCAAAAAGCACTACTGAAATAGGCCCCAGTCCTTAACAATATGTTTACAAAGCAGTTTGAAGCAAATGGAAGCAAACCTCCCTGCCTGGGTTGACAGACAGGCTAATGCAGCTTGCAGAGGTCATCTAAAAATATCTATAAAAACAACCCTTTCCAAATGCACCTCAGGCTGGAGTTCAGCTCCTAAAACCTATGGAGGGCACTGAATTACAGACCCTGAGCTCCAGCTCAAGCCACAGCTTCAAGGTGCTATCTCTTCAACTATTTGTAGTGATACACTGGCCTCTTAAACAATGGCGCAGGAATTGGCTGAAGCCAAATGAGAGGAAATCCCTGGGAATTAGTAGTTGGATCCCCCCACCAGACATTGTCCCTTAAAGGCTAGGGTTGCCAGGTGTCCGGTTTTGAATCAGACAGTCCAGTATTTGAGCTTTCTGTTCGGGAAACAAATTGAGAAAATATAAATGTCCGGTATTTTCTAAATAAGATGTAATGTAGATTGTGATGTAATGTCAAGTGTGTCCGGTATTTTTGTTGAAACCATCTGGCAACCCTATAAAGGCCCATCAAAAATGACCTTATAGTGGAGGCCAGACAGGGCTCCTGTTTCTCCCAACCATTAAGGAGGAGCTCTCTATATATACACTCATGCTTTGTCACTCAGAACGGAGAAGATAACAAGTCTAAAGATGGATTATGCATAACATGTAAGGTCCAGGGACTGATAGATCTTACCCTTAGAGGTTGTAAAGATATTCTAGTGAAAAGAGTTTTTTACGTAAAAAACTCAGAGGGCCTTAAAGTATCATTTCCTTGCAACATCTATCAAGAAAACAAGGAAAATAGGGCCCAGATTTTTAAAAAAATAAAAGATCCTCTGGAAGCTTTACAGTGGTGGTGCTGAGAACCATGGAAGCAAACTGCAAACTCTGGATACAACAGAAACTACTTCAAACCAGGGCTTGTGGCAGCACCTCAGCAGCCCTACAATCCAGCACCTAATCTCTCCTGCAATTCTTTAAGCATATCGGGAAAGGGGCCAGACTCTAAGGCATGAGCAAGACACAAAGTACAGTGCACAGCTGTCAGACTCAGGAGGCTAGTCCGCTATGCCACAAAATGCAAGACCTGGGCTGATGTTGACAGGAGAAGGGAGCCTGAGCACAAAGGCTGAGCTCCCAATAGAAAAGGCTGGGAGTAGTGGCTCTGTGCAGAGCAATGTGAGACAGGTCTGGTAGAACAGCCTGAGACAAGTCTGAATCTTTGTAATAGACTTTACCTGAGGGGATTTGTGAATTATTTTTTAACTCTTTCAATTATTAAATCAATCGGGGGGAGGAGGAAGGGTGATCTCACAAGAGAGACTGTGTAAAGGGAGCTGTAAAGGGCCTTGAAGAAAGGAAACAGGCAGGCTACTGCAGGATCACCCCTGGCCACAGGGAAGTGCTCAAGAGACAAGTGCCTTCCTACAGGGTGACATGAATAGCAGAGGCCAGCTTTAAAGGGCCAGTTCATCCCCACTGTTATAACAGAAGAGCCTAGACTTTCTGTGAGTACTGGTGGAATAAAATTAATGGCATGTTTTCCTACATTATGCTCATGCTGACACGGACCAACTCATAGCAATTTGGAATGAAAAGATTGGTATGTTCATTTCTGTTCAGTTTTAATCCGACATACAGATCACTTCCCCAAAACATCAGACATTCTATGAATTGCCTGGTCATATTTAAGATACTCTAATCCAACAAGCATATTTTCACCTCTATTGTAATAATATGAACATAGGTTAGAGGAGGTTTTTTATTTCCACTAATTAATTCTAGCATTTTGAAGCTCTGGCATTCATTGACAATCATAAAACCTCAGATTCATTAAGATATGTAATTTAACTACTCAACATTCCTTTAACACTTCTGTACACACATCCACATAGTGCTATGTGGCAAATATTCAAGTGATTCTACAGGAACAGATGGTTTAGACACAATTAATAAGAAGCCTTGAGTTATTTGCATATTCATTAGATAATATCAGTTATTCCTCAGCCAGAACAAAGAATAACAGGAGTGTATGTTTCCCTCCATTAGAGCATGAAACGCAAAACGTTTGCTATAAAAACAGGCAAATAGCAATCCTTGAAAATACAAGAATATTATTTAAATATTATCCTAATATTATCCATTCATGTTTCCACAATAACAGAAGCATTATGTTCACATAATGCTCTCTTGCTTTTATAACAGTGAAAATAGACAAAAAGATGCCTCATGCTTCCGGGCTCTCAGTCTTACCCATAGATCCCTACTAGTCCAGAGGTTGTGTGCTAGCTAACTAATGGCAAAAATTACAAGTTTAAAGGCTACAGGATAAGTTTATACTAGGACTGCAGAAGTTTAAGTTCAATTCCCAGCATGGCAACAAGCCTTTTGGGTGACTTTGGGCAACTTTTCAGAAGAGTTCAGTACCTACAATCAGGGTCAGATTTAAAAAAAAAACTTTACTGACATTTAGCCATCAAAATGAGTGGCCAGAGTTTCAACAGTGAGGAATATATATTACTGATCTTTTTTGAAAAGGGGAGTGATAGGGACCACAATGGAAGCTTCTGAGTGAAAATCTGGACTTTATTTATTTAGATGCCTAAACTGGGAGCAAGGTGGTTTTGAAAATCTGGCCTTGATTACAGATATTGAGCACATAGAACATCCAGCTCTTCCACTTTATGCTTTAGTAAGGAATTCGCAAAATTAAGATAATAGTTCCTCACCTCCCTGCTTTCTCTTTCTTCTGTTCTATTTGCACTGGAAGCACCTGTGGTCAGGCCCAGACTTTGAATAGGTGTAAATACAGTGCCTATCTCAAAAGATCTCTGAGGCAGGTTAGAGCCTCTGAGCATTCCTGTAAAATAGATAAACTAACCAGAAATAGGTGGAGGTTTTTCCTGATGATAAAAGTCACTGCAAACTTTCAAATCTTCCTTGTGAATCGGCAAGACTGAAGAGCTTCTGATGGGAATTCAAGGTACATGATTTGAGAGATGGGGGCAGGGAAAATGCATACGGTCAACAAGGATGATACTTCTACATTTTCATAACTTTTAAGCTGAAACTGTGTAAAAACTACCACAAGTGAGACCAGACTTAGGCTTTCTTACCATGACTATGACAAAGCATATAGCTCCACATTTTCCTTGTTAAATAAACCAATGTGGATTTCCAGAGAGAAGGTTGTTAAAGAAGCTTTATTATTTCCGGTAACGCTTTAATTTAGAACACAGAATCATATTTTCTGGTCCAGATGTCTGCCATCTACCCATCAGAAGAGTGGAAGAGGAAAACTCACTGTAAAAATAGCCCTTGCACAAATATGAAGATTGAAATGAAACTGCTACTTTAAGAGTTCTTTAAAATATTTGTGCTAAATATTTTGAAGTGTTTGGGTCCATTCTGTTTGGGGGGCAGGAGTTGGACTAATGCCAAAATCAACCTTCACATTTATTGATACACATTTCTGTGGACATCTTGGTTTCCCTGTTGGAACGTGATCCATATGGAAGAAAGCATTAATAAAAAGTATATTTAGACTTTATTCATCTGAATGTGGGTGGGGGGAGGTAGAAATCTGGGATC
This sequence comes from Rafetus swinhoei, assembly GCA_019425775.1. Classification (NCBI taxonomy): domain Eukaryota; kingdom Metazoa; phylum Chordata; order Testudines; family Trionychidae; genus Rafetus; species Rafetus swinhoei. The sequence continues at coordinate 33,353,489 of CM033440.1, forward strand.
AATATATTCTTTAATTCACAACTGTGTAAATGCACACTTACAGTTAGTCCCTTAGGGTACATCTACACTTGCTCCCTAGTTCGAACTAGGGATGCAAATGTAGGCGACCGAAATTGCTAATGAAGCGGGGATTTAAATATCCCGCGCTTCATTAGCATGATCTTGCTGGCACGTTACTCCGCTCAACAGCTGTTTCGAAAGTGAAAGTGCGCGCCAGGATGCGTTAGTTCGAACCAAACCCCTTGGTTCGAACTAACGTTACTCCTCATTTTTTGAAACAGCTGTTAAGCGGAGTAATGCGCCGGCGAGATCATGCTAATGAAGCACGGGATATTTAAATCCCCGCTTCATTAGCAAATTCGGTCGCCTACATTTGCATCCCTAGTTCGAACTAGGGAGCAAGTGTAAACTTACCCTAAGGAATGAAAAGGAACAGAATGACCAGACTGATTCTTTTCTGAGCACCTCTTGGCCCAGGAGAGAGAGTAGAGGACTTTGAATGAATATAGATCAATGTATTAACTAATAAACCGGGAGGGCAGGGAGAGTGTCAGGGTCCCCGATGAGGGACAAAAAAGGCAGTTGTCTCAGGGCCCAGCAATTTAAGAGTTCTGTGGTGGCCGGAACCCAAGACTATTTACACTGCTGCCAGAGCCCCGGCTCGTCCTGAGGGCTGACTCAGGGGAGGCACAGCATGATCCATGTAGTGTGGAGGGCTGGGTGCTATAGACCTAGCCTCTTCCACCCAAGGCCCCACCTCTTCTGGGGGGCTTATAATAACTCCCAAAATAACTATTTCAAAATAGTAATATTTTGAAATAATCTTATTCCTCTTCACACGCAGGAGTTATTCATTTTGAAATAACAACCCCATTATTTTGAAACAACGGGCTTGGTAGTGTGAATGCTCACCTTGTTATTTCGAAATAACTCCCCAATGTAGACATGCATGGGCTACTCCTTAAGCCAGTGTTTCCCAATTGCTGTTCCGTGAACCCTGGGGAAAGAGAGAGCGCCGGCTAGCCAGCTTCTTAAAGAAGCAGCACACTTGTTTCCCCTTCCTCCCTGGCGACACAGAGGCATAGCGAGGCGGGGGCAGAGGGGAAGAGTTACTCCCAGCCAGCACACTAGGGGGGTGCCAGACAAGGGTGACTTCACGTGACCCACAGCGGGGAGGGAAGCACTTCCCCTTCCCAAAGGAGCTGGCACGCTCTGCCTGAACAGCTGAGGCGGTGGCACCCGGTAACTTAGTTCCACGGCCTTTCTGCGCGGTGGGGGGGAAGTCAAGAGACCTGGGGCTGTGCAGCTCCGACTGTGCAGGCAGCGCTCTCTGCCCTGGGACTCCCCCTCCCCCCCCCATAGGATGGCATTGTGGAAGTAAGTCGCTGGAGTACAACAGCCCCTGCTGTTCAGGCAGTGCGCACGCCAGCTGTTTCAGGAGGGGAAGTGCAGTCGCACACTTCCTGGAACCCAGAGGTGCTGCAGGATTGTCAGGTACTGGTCCCAGCTGCCCTTGTCCCCTGCCCAGATGCCCCATGAGTACCCTGTCCCCTGCCCCCACCAGCACTGTCCCCAGCACCCAGCAGCACCCTGTCCCCAGCTACAGCACCATACCATCCACCCCAGGACCCTGGCCCTGGCCCCAGCACCCTGCCACTCACCCCAGCACCCAGCAGCTCCCTGTTCCCAGCCCCAGCATCCTGCCACCCACCCCAGCACCCAGAAGCACCCTGTCCCCAGCTCCAGCATCCTGCCACCCACCCCAGCACCCAGAAGCACCCTGTCCCCAGCTCCAGCACCCTGCCACCCACCCCAGCACCCAGTACCACCCTGTCCCCAGCACCCTGCCATGCACCCCAGGACCCTGTCCCTTGGACCAGCACCCTGCCATCCACCCTAACACCCAGCACCACCCTGTCCCTGGCCCCAGCACTCTGCCACCCACCCCAGCACCACCCTGTCCCCGGCCCCAGCACCCTGCCATCTACCCTAGCACCCAGCACCACCCTGTCCCTGGCCCCAGCACCCTGCCACCCACCCCAGGACCCAGTCCCTGGCCCCAGCACCGTGCCACCCACCCCAGCACCCAGCACCACCCTGTCCCCAGCCCCAGCACCCTGCCATCCACCATAGCACCCAGCAGCACCCTGTCCCCGGCCCCAGCACCCTGCTACTCACCACAGCACCCACCCCAGTGCCCAGCAGGACCATGTCCCTGACCCCAACATCCTGCCCCAGAACCCCACCACCTGTGTCAGCATCCTGCCACCCAGCAACACCCTCTCCCCAGCTCTAGCACCCACTAGCACCCTGTCCCCTGCCCCCACCAGCACAGTTGGGACCACATTAGTGAGGCTTGGGGGTTTTGGAGGGGTTTTTTTTGCATCTCACTTGTGTGGCCCCAACTGACTTTTCTGTGGGTCAGTGACCCTTGACTCAAAACAGGTTCCCCACACCTCTCATAAATAAAGACAATGCTAAAACCTTTTGAGTTTGACATAATATTTAAAAATGAAGCTTGGCCATCATGCCCCCAATTGGGGCCAAATCCCCATCTCACTGCAGCATCATAACGCTCCTGAACCACCTGACCCCAAATCTGAGCCTATCATACACTGGAACCCCCTGTCCTGAGCCTCTTACATCCCCAAACTCCTGCATCCCCACATCCTCAGTCTTCTACCACAACACTCCTGCACCATCCACACACCACAAATCTGTGTCCTGAGCCCATCATACTCACAGCATCCTTGCCCTGAGCCCCTCACATATCTAACCCAAACTCCTGCACCCTCACATCCACAAGCCTGTGACTTGCTCGGCACCCCAACCTTCAACCTGAGTCCAACACTCCCCAGCCTGGAGCTCCCTCCCCGAGCCAGCATCCCTTTCTCCTGCATCCAAATTCCCTCCCAGAGCTTGCACTTCTCACCCCTTCCCACACCCAAATCCCTCATTCCCACCCCAGAGCCCGCACCTCCTGTCTCAACCCAGTAAGAGTGTATAAGGGCTGGGGATAGCAAGTGATAGAGAGGAGGGGAACAGAGAGGATGGGGCCTCAAAGGGGTGGGGGTCTTGGGGAAGAAATGTGATTTTCATGCATTGGTGAGTTCCGCTCCTTTTTTTCGCTTGACAAACCTAGGGGTTTCTTGAAATTCTGAAAAGGGTTCCATGGCCAAATAAAATTGGGAAACACTTCCTTAAGCATTTCCTTCTAACATGTAAACAGAAAAATTGTGTTATGGTGGTGTGGCATACTGGGGTACAATCCAGCTTAGTGAGAGGCTGTATCACCCCTGCTCTGTAACTCCGGGTGCCTTACAAAGCCTTGCTAAAGTAGCTCCCTTCTGAGCTGCTCACAGTGTCCCTGCATACAAGCCTCTTGATGAGTGTTTGTATTTAACTACAGCCTACCAGCCACACTCGGATTGTACTCTGGCTTTTACCAGCTTCAGTTATAGTATAGGTTGACCCTCAACCTACCCCCACTCCCAAATTCTCCCCCAGAAATATTTATCTTGTACTGCCCAGTCATCTCCTGGACAGTCCAATATATTAAGTATGTTATTCTTTTAAAGGAATAATATACACTTGCTTGTTATTTTAAGCAGACTTACTCACTTTAAATACATTGGATTAGATTTAACAAAAACAAGCTTATTAACGAGAGAGAGAGAGATTTTAACTAAGTACAAGCAAAGAGGGGAATAAGTCATCAATGGTTACAAGAAAAATAAAGGAAAGCGCTTTCTAATGACTCATTTAGACCATATTAGATCCAAGCAAAGTTTCTCTTTCAGCAGCATTACTGACCAAAATCTCTAGGTCAGGACACCTGCACAAGAGTCCAATGACTGTCTTCTCGGGTGCGGAGAATAAGGTGGGCAGGACAGGTGTCTTGTTTGCCCTTTCTTTTTACAGTATTTTTTGTCTTTTATAAATCATTTAAAGCTAAGAATGAGGAGACTGCTGGAAGATATTCTACACTGACAAAGACTGGCCAATTGGTAAGTCCACTAGCTTTGTTGACACCTGGCTTCCCTTTATCTTTGAACAACTGGTTTTACCACTTCTGAGACTTATCTGGAAAACTCACTTCAGTCATTACTGAAATTATTCAAATGATACCTTCAAGCCATACCTTGTACAAAGATTACTGCAATAGTGCTTAGGGAGTATTCCATCACACAGGAATTATGATAAAAACATATGCTAGACATCTCATGTAGCCAATAGTAAATATTATTCACATTTCTACAAATTATAGATTATTTTCTAACACAAAAGATTTTGCACCCAACATGAAGTAACTATTCTGCATTTCATCATCACAGAAAAAGATGAGTTAATCATTGGATTAGAACTCTGTGTTGCATAAGGACTCAGGTTCATGACCTGATTTTATTCAATATGAGCAAAAAGAGAACAGACCCAACCAGTAATGTATATATATATATATATATATATATATATATATTATATAGTTCAAAGTGATTTCCTAAAAAAACCTAGGAAAACTATGAGCCAAATTGATTGGGCAAAAGAAAAATGTGATGGAACATTGGGCATTTGTTAAGGAGAGTTTATTAGCTGGGCTCAAAAGTCCTCTTCCACAGCCAACAAAGAGGACAACTTTGGCTAAAAGGCCATCCTAATTCAGTGGCAAAATAAAAGCATTTAGAAAATTTAAAAAGCACTATATGTAACAAGAAGAAATAAGAGGCAATAGGTAGGAACAAGTATAAATTAGAAGGTATGATGTGCAGAAAAAACTGAAGACATCAGCAAAAAAAAACCCCTATGTTCAGCAAAAAACAAGACACTATGAAGGAGAGTTTTTTTATTATATTAGGAATTGGGTATTACACATCTCAGAATATTTGTCCTTTTGCAACTTGTTCCTGCTCATATTCAATTTGTGATGCAATATAAGCCCCAGGCCCTTTTCAGCAGTACTGCTGCTTAGCCAGTTATGTCATTTTCTAGTTGTGAATTTGATTTTGCCCTCCTAAGTGTAGCACTTGCATTGCCTTTATTGAATTTAATCTTGATTTCAGACCAATTCTTCAATTTGTCAAGGTAATTTTGAATTCTAATCCTACCCTCCATATGGCTTGCAGCCCCTCCCAGCTTGCTGTCATCTACAAATTATATAAGTATACGCTCCACTCCATTGTCTGGCACATTAATACATTAATGAAAATATTGACTAGCATTGGATCCAGGACAGACCATTGTGAGACTAGATACAACCCTCCAGTTTGACAGCATGGCATTGATAACAAGTCTGAGTATGGTCTTTCAAACAGTTATGCTCCCACCACCTAGTAATAATGTCATTAATTTAAATTTTTCTAGTTTACTTGTGTAAGACTGTGCAAAAAAACCTACTAAAATCAAGATATAACACCTACAGCTTTCCCTCCCACTGTCCACTATGCCAGTAATCCTGTCAAGGATGGAAATTAGTTTGGTTTGGCACAATTTGTTCTTGACAATGCCAAGTTGGCTATTACTTATCATGCTATAATCCTCCCCTATTATCCTCTATGTGCTTACAAACTGATTGTCTAATAATTTGTTCCACTATCCCTCCAGATATCAAAGTTAGTTGGATTGGCCTATAATTGTTTGGTCCTCTTTGTTCTCCTTCTTAATGATAGGTACTATGTTTGCCCTTCTCCAGTCCTCTGGGACCTGACCCACCACCCACCAGGAGTTCTTAAAGATAATCACTAATGGTACCAAGTGTGACAGGGTCAGGCCAGGGAGCGGCTGCAGAGAGGGGAAAAGGCAGCCCAAAAGGGAAAAACCCCTGTGAGAGAAGCAGAGAACTGCAGCCCAATTAGATGCAGCTGGGAGGGAGCTGGCTCAGGCTAATTGGGGCCAGCTGACTTCTCTGCTGTCTGGCTGAGGGCCTTTAAAAGCCTCAGCAGTTGGAGGCTGGAGAGGGGAGGGAGAGGACAAAAGGAAGGTGGTGGAGAGGCAGAGAGGAAGAAACCAGAGAGAACAATTTTGACCAGCATTAGGTAAAGGCAGCTAAGGAGGGAGCCTGTGGGCACGTGGCCGGGCTCCCTACCATTGAGACCTGCAAAACCCTAACTGGGGCTAAGGAGGAGGCCTCCCCAGTAGTGGCTTGGGAAGAGGGGCCCTTGCCACACGTGGTGCCAGGAGTGGGATCGTGGCTGTGAGGCCTCACAGCAACCCAAATCTAGCCAAGTTGACCCCTCGCAAAGCAAAAGTACCCATGGAGGACCTGGTAAAAGCACTGGTGCAGGCCACGGCTGCCCAACAAGAGGCTACTCGGGTGCAAGCAGCTGCCCAGCGAGTCGGTGCGGATCAACAAGAAACCAACCAGTTGTTGATGAGCCAGGTAGCCCAGGACAGGGCCACCCTGCAGGAGGTGGTGAACCAGCTGAAAGCCCTGACAGTCCAGGTGCGTGATCAAGATGCGGCCCGACCATACGGGCCAATTTCTACTTACAGAAAATGACAAAAGATGATGAGGTTGAGGCCTATCTCTTGGCCTTGAAAGGACAGCTGCGGGAGGCCTGGCCTCAAGCTCAGTGGGCCAGCATTTTGGCCCCTTTTCTGGCGGAAGCCCAGAAGGCATACCTTGACATGGCAGAGGAAGCTGCATCCGACTACCCCAGCTGAAAGCTGAGATCCTGTACGGGCTGGGGTCACGGTCACAGTGAGAGCCCAGAGATTTCCACGACTGGCGATATCGAGATGACCAGGGCCCCAGAACTCAGTTGTTTGATCTGGTCCATCTGGCCCGGAAGTGGCTGCGGCCCGACATCCACAGCCCGAAAAGATTATCGAGGTGATCGTTCTTGACCGGTACATGAGGTTTACCCCAGACCTTCGGGAATGGGTGGGCCAGAATGACCCCACGGCGTTTGATGAGCTTGTGGCTCGTTGAGAGGCGATTGACAGCTAAGGAACTTTCCCGCAGCCCCAGAGTCGGCGCAGCAGAGCAGAAGGTCCGCCTTCACCCCAAGGACCCGTGCCCCTGAAGTTTCTGACCGAGTCCAGACAGGAAGAAAGGAGGCGGAAGAAGCGACCGGGGCGGGCAAAAGACCTTGGGGTCTGGACAGGAGAGGGCCAGGGATCAAGACCCAACAGCCCAAAAGAAAGGGGCTGTCCGCCCAGGTTATAGGTGTTATGCCTGCGGGAGATAGGGCATATGTGCGGTTCAGTGCCCTAACATAGGCGAGCCTATGCAATGTGACCTGGGGAACCTACAAAGTGTCCTAGTCAACCTCGTTGGGGTAGCAGTGGGCCCCATCAGTATACCCAGCCCGTGAAAATGAATGGGGTAGAAACCACTGCCTTAGTAGATTCCGGGAGTGCAGTTACGTTGGTCTCAGGGAAGCTAGTGGGGCAAGATCAGCTGACTCAAGCCAAGTACACTGGGGTATCTTGTGTACAGGATACTAATTATTACCCCACCATCCCTGTGGAGATAGAAGTACAAGGGCGGGTTACAGAGGTAACTGTGGGGGTGGTCCCAAGGCTCCCCTACCCGGTGGTCATTGGGCGAGACTTCCCGGGTTTAGTGACCTGCTACCACGGGACTGGGGAGGAGGATAGCTCCTCCCGGCCTTCCATGAGTTTTCCCAGGACCTGTTCTCGATGCCTGGGAACCCGGAAAACCCGACGGGAGAGGAGGGCCGCAAAAAATTGGGGACCAGGATCTTGACCCAAGGTCGGAAGCAGGCACTGGTAGAGAGGAGGCCTACCCAACTACTAGAGCAGAAGCCCGGGACAGGATGAGCCTGAAGCAGGACCCAGCTCATCAGGGGAGGAAAGGGGCTAGGTTCCTGGAGCCTGAGCAGGTGAGATCCCCAAGTGAGACCTTTGGGCAGGATCAAGCCAATGATCCAATATATCAGAATATCCGTGGGAGGTGGTTGAAGTTAATGGGGTCCCAGTGGAGGGAGGAACAAGGGCACGGGGCCCTACTATATAATCAAGGGGAGCTTCTATATAGGGTAGCTCATATACAGGGCCAAGAGGTGGAACAACTCTTGGTACCCCAAAAGCACCGGAGGGCAGTACTGGAATTGGCACACAGTCATCTATTTGGAGGACATCTAGGGGTGGATAAGACCCTGGACCGCATTCTTGGAGGTTCTTTTGGCCTGGGATCTATGTAGAAGTCCAGAGGTATTGTGCTTCCTGCCCGGAGTGCCAACTACATGGGCCCGACCACACCTGAGGGCCCCATTAGTACCCCTACCAATCATTGAAATCCCCTTTGAGCAGTTGCTATGGACATAGTTGGCCCACTAGAGAAGTCTGCCCGGGGCCACCAGAGCATACTAGTTGTAGTGGACTATGCTACTCGATACCCAGAGGCAGTGCCCCTACGCAACACCCTATCCAAGACCATCGCTAAGGAACTAATTCAAATCTTTTCTAGGGTAGGGATTCCTAAAGAAATCCTAACGGACCAAGGGACCCCCTTTGTGTCCAAGCTTATGAAAGACTTGTGTACCTTGCTCCGCATACGGGCCCTGCGGACCTCGGTATACCATCCTCAAACCGACGGTCTAGTTGAGCAGTTTAACAAGACCCTAAAAGTATGCTTAAGAAAGTAGTAAGCCGGGATGGCAAAGATTGGGATATGCTACTGCCCTACCTCATGTTCGCGGTAAGGAAGTTCCCCAAGCTTCGCTTCTCCCCATTTGAACTTTTGTATGGGCGTAACCCACGGGGCATACTAGACCTTGCTAAAGAGGCCTGGGAGGAACAACCCAACCTGGGGAGAAATGTAGTTGATCATGTGCTCCAAATGAGGACAGGATTGCCAGAGTCACCCCCATAGTGCGGGAGCACCTAGAAAGGCACAGGAAGCCCAACAGGTCTATTACAACCGGCGAGCAACCTCCCGGAAGTTCCAGGTGGGAGACCGGGTGATGGTGCTAGTGCCGACGGCGGAGAGTAAGCTCCTAGCCCAATGGCAGGGCCATATGAAATAATAGAAGCAGTGGGAGAGGTAAACTATAAGGTTCGCCAGCCTGGCCGGCGAAAGCCTGAGCAAGTATATCACGTCAACCTGCTGAAACCCTGGCGAGACAGAGAAGTGGCCTTGGTTGTGCTGGGGCCACCACCCCAAGGAAAACCCACCAAGGCAGGTGGGAATATCTCCTGAGCTGACTCCGGACCAACAGGCGAAGCAGCCGACATGATTGAGCGGAATCGGGATGTGTTTCGACAGAACCGGGTAGAACTACGGAGGTTTACCATGACATCATCACAGACCCCAGGGTGAAGGTGCACGTTAAGCCATACCGGATACCTGAGGCAAAGCGAAAAGAGGTCAAGCTGAAGTTGAAAAAATGCTGAAGCTCGGAGTCATTGAAGAGTCCATAGCCAGTGGTCTAGCCCTATTGTTATGGTGCCCAAGCCAGATGGAAGCCTACGCTTTTGCAATGACTTTGAAAGTTAAGCGAAGTATCCAAATTCGATGCCTATCCCATGCCAAGGGTGGATGAACTCATTGACCAACTGGGCAAGGCCCGATTTCTATCCACCCTTGATTTGACCAAGGGTACTGGCAGATCCCCTAGCACCAGGGGCCAAAGAAAAGACAGCCTTTTCGACTCCAGAGGTCTCTTTCAATACACGGTCCTCCCTTTTGGTTTGCATGGGGCTCCTGCAACGTTTCAAAGGCTCATGGACAAGCTGTTGCGGCCCCATGCCAAATGCGCAGCTGCCTATTTGGATGATGTTGTTGTCCACAGTCCTGACTGGGACACACACATTGAAAAAGTAGAGGCAGTATTGGAGACATTAAGGAGAGCGGGACTTACGGCGAACCCTGCAAAGTGCGATTGGGCTGGCGAGGCCAAATATCTCGGGTATATCGTGGGAAGGGGATAGTGAGGCCCCAGCTCAACAAAGTGGATGCAATACAGAATTGGCCCGACCAACCCGGAAAAAGCAGGTCAGGGCATTCTTAGGGTTGGTTGGATATTACCGCAGATTCATCCCCAACTTTGCCTCCAGGGCCTGCCCTCTGACCAACCTGACTAGAGCACGTGGTCCCGACATTGTAAAGTGGACCATGGAGACGGAAGAAGCTTTTAAAGATCTCAAGAATGCCATCTGCGGTGATCCAGTTCTCATAGCCCCTGATTTTAAGAAGGAGTTTATCTTGCAGACCGATGCCTCCGAGGTAGGACTGGGAGCGGTATTATCTCAAATGGTTGGAGAAGAGGAGCATCCTGTACCTCAGCAGGAAGCTTCTGCCGAGGAGCGAAACTACGCCGTGGTAGAAAGGGAATGTCTCGCGGTAAAGTGGGCCATGGAAAGCCTTCGCTACTACCTTCTTGGGCGGAAGTTTACCTGGTCACTGATCATGCACCTCTGCAGTGGATGCACGAAACAAGGACAGAAATTCGAGGGTTACCCGGTGGTTCCTGTCCCTGCAGCCCTTCCACTTCCATGTGCAACACAGATCAGGAACCCAGCATGGGAATGCAGGCGGGTTGTCAAGGGTGCATTGTTGTCCGACCCAAGTAACCCAACCCCATGGGGTTGAGCAGAGGAGGATGTGTGACAGGGTCAGGCCAGGGAGCGGCTGCAGAGAGGGGAAAAGGCAGCCCAAAGGGAAAAACCCTGTGAGAGAAGCAGAGAACTGCAGCCCAATTAGATGCAGCTGGGAGGAGCTGGCTCAGGCTAATTGGGGCCAGCTGACTTCTCTGCTGTCTGGCTGAGGGCCTTTAAAAGCCTCAGCAGTTGGAGGCTGGAGGAGAGGGAGAGGACAAAAGGAAGGTGGTGGAGAGGCAGAGAGGAAGAAACCAGAGAACAATTTTGACCAGCATTAGGTAAAGGCAGCTAAGGAGGAGCCTGTGGGCACGTGGCCCGGGCTCCCTACCATTGAGACCCGCTGCAAAACCCCTAACTGGGGGGGGCTAAGGGGAGGAGGCCTCCCCAGTAGTGGCTTGGGGAAGAGGGGCCCTTGCCACACAAGATTACTTAAACTAACTCCTTAGGTATCATAAGATGAATTTCATTAGGCCCTACTAACTTGAGTATATCTACCTTATCTAGTTATTCTTTAATCTGCTCTTTCCCTATTCAGCCTTATGATCTTTCTCCCTTAATATTAATTGTATTGAGTAGCTGCTCCCCATTAATCCTTTTAGTAAAGACTAAAGCAAAACAGTAAGGCATCACTGCAGCCTCCTTGCTGTTATCTATTATTACCTTTCCCACATCTCTAAGGGTAGGTCTACACCGCAACATTATTTTGAAATAACTAGCATTATTTCGAATTAGCTTAGTCTGCATCTACATAGCAAGCAGATATTTCAAAATAATGTTGAAATACTGTCAAGCTGGAGGACTTCTCACTCTGACTCCTGTAACCCTCATTGTACAAGGACTAAGAGAAGATGGAGGAAGAGTGCTCTAACTGCTGTGTATACGCTCCCTATTTCGAAACAACTTGAGCTCAATTTGCGTAGTTTATTTCAGGTTAAGCCCTCCTATGTAGATGCACCTTTAGTAGTGGACCTAAACTTTCTTTTATCTTTCTCTGGTGCCTAATGTATTTATAAAACCTCTTCTCATTACCTTTTATATCCCTTGCTAAGTATAGCTCATTTTGTGTTTCAGTGTTTCTGATGTGGTTTCTATATCCTACTACTCCTTTTGAAGTCATCCTTAGCAGGTTGTCCATATTTCTACTTTTTTATTATTTCTTTTTCATTTTTAGGTCATTAAATTGCTCCTCATGGAATTCTATTGGCCTTTTACTATTCTTCCTATCTTTCTTCACATATGGGTGGTTTATTACTTGTGACTTTCACATTGTCTCTGAGGATACATCTACACAGTGGGACTATTTCAGGATATTGGAAGTATCCCAAAATAGTTACCCTGCATCTTTTGAAGGCACCAGCTATTTTGAAATAGGTCTCCACGACGGTTAAGAGATGTCTCGAAATAGCATGTTATTTTGAAATTTGGCACTGTGTAGATGCACCAAATTTTGAAATACGCTATTTCAAAATTCAATCAAAATAAGATACACAATTTACGTAGTGAAAATTACACATCTTATTTCGAGTTTAGGATGCTGTATAGACGTACCTGAGAAACTGTCAAATTTCTTGAACTCCTTTTGCTTTAGATTTTCTCCCAGGGGGATCTCACTTACAAGTTCTGAGTTTGCTCAAGCCTGCTATTTTGAAGTCCATTGTCCTTATTCTGCACTTCTTACACCTTCCTTTTCTTTGAATTGTGAAGTCTACCATTTCATGATCTTTCACCCAAATTGCCTTCTCTCTTCAGATTTGCAACCAGTTCTTCCCTGTTAATCAGAATCAAGTCTAAAATGGGTGAATTAAAGGTTGGGAACATAATTGGTGCCAGTCAACATGGCTTAAAGGAAAATATGTCTTGTCAAACAAACCTGAGTTCATTTTTTATTCCATTACAAGTTTTGCTCATAAAGAAAATTGCACAGATTACATTTTGATTTTATAAAGGTACTAGAAGACTTACACAGCATTGCTTGGGTCCTTCAAGTCAGGGGGCTGGGCATGTGGAAGGGTGCAGGAATCATGGCAGGAGCTTGGAGATGTGGAAGGCTCAGTGCACTAGCCTGGGGATGTGGAGGTTTCAGGAATTAGTGTTGGAGGTGTGGAAGGATTCCGGGCAGAGGCTTTGTGTTCAGGGATCAGGGCAGGGGGTGGGGATGATCAGCAGCTTCTCCCTGGGGCCAGCCAGGGCAGTGGGAGTCATGCAGCCTGCACACTGGCTACCCTATGGGGTGGCAGACACAGACACCCTGTCAGAAATACTGGGCAACAGGAGTGATCCTGGCCAGTCAATACCAGGTGCTTCAGAAGGAATGAAAAGAAGAGGGAAATTGCTGGAGTGATCCATCACTTACTGTCCTGTACCAGCTTCTGGAAATCAGAGGTTTAGGGCACCCAGAGCTTGGAGCACCTGATTACCTTGGCTAATATCTATTGATAGACCTATCATCCATGAACGTATGTAATTTCTTTTGCTCCCTGTTATGCTTTTGGCCTCCACAATATCCCCTGGCAAAGAGTCTACAGGTTCACTATGCATTAAGTAGGGATGTTTAAAACTGTGTAATACAGTAACCATGTAACCAGTAAAAATCTTAGTGGCCTGCTAGAAGCATTCAGAAAACAGTAGACAGGTAAAATCAAATCCCATCTTGAACGGATTTCCATGGAGTTCAGGATTGGAATAAAAAAAATTTCCTTTTCCTTTAGACAAAAATAAAGGATTGTATTAAAAATTATGACTTATTATAGACTATACTTGTTATTCTGTTGCAGTGATCATTATCGGAGTTGTCTAATGCTGTATAGATGAGCAAACACTATTTATAATTTCAAGAATAAAATTTCTTATGGATTTTTTTGCAAGCCTGATTTTTTTATATATATTTGCCAATGAGCTCCTAGTGTGATGATGATCGAGGTATGCAACAGGGCATGAAAAATAGTTTATAAAATGCTGCTTCATGTTAATGAAGTCATTTAGTTTTGTTCATTCCTGTTCCAGTTTGATATATTCTGTGACTTTTGTGCCATATAATTTTAGTGGGAAGTTTGTTCATATGTCTGTTTTAACAGGATAATTAAACTTGCCTAATCTTAGTTCTGAATCCTTTCCAATGACACCAGTTAATACACTTTAAAACTTAATCAGAGCTACATAAATCCAGACAAAAAGCAAATTTTGTACTCTACTAAATACAGAAGGAATAAATAGAAAGTTAGCAAGAGAAATGGAAAACAAACTTCTCTGAAATCCAGATAAGCACCAAATAATTTCTGCAAAAATCTATCATAAAAGTTGTTCACCCAATAGATTACATTCTTTATATGAATGAATGTTTGTTTGACTCAAAGAGAGCTGATGAAACCAACATTTTAAACAGGAAAGCACTGTGCTGCGGAAAGCAATGTACTACATCACAGGCCACTGAAACAGATATTAATTTAGGGCTCATCTAGACTACGCTGAAGTTTTGAAAGAGGATATGAAAATTCCGTGGGAATTTGCATATCTTCTTCTGATCTCACTTTCAAAAGCTCCGTTTTTGAAAGTGAAAGTAATCGGGACGCGGTTTTTTCGGCAACCCCCTTTTTTCGAAAAGCTGCTTTACCTCAGAAAATGAGGTTTACGCAGCTTTTCGAAAAGGAGGGGATTGCCAAAAAAACCACGTCCCGGCTACTTTCACTTTAAAAAACGGAGCTTTCGAAAGTGAGATCGGAAGAAGATATGCAAATTCCCGCGGAATCTGCATATCCTCTTTCGGAAACTTCAGCGTAGTCTAGACATAGCCTTTGTTGTTGTTCATGTTCATTCGTTGTTGTGTTGAGACATGGAGACAAGTGACCACTATGCTAAATATGCACTCTGGAACTCAGAGCCAACAAGATGCTGAGCTGAAAAGAAAGTTATTTTGACTACTGTAGAATTGGTTCAGGAGGATTGCACGCCCAACCATAATGACTAATGCTCAGTATGCAGGGCAGTATATTTATGTGCTGCATGTTACAGTCTGCAGGACCATAACAATCAGACTATGCTGTCATGGTACAAGAAACTAACCAAGAGACTTTTTTTGTGTGAAAGACATCTAGTGACCTTCCGGGGTAATGCAGACCTTTTAATTGCTTCAAGCAAAACCTCTGGCATCTGGTGCTCTGCCATGGAAAGATAAGAAAATTCACTGATACTGAATTTTTGTTTCAAAATACTGTGAACATCACCATCTTCAAAACAACACTGACATTTTGAAAGGAAATTGTGTTCAATTTAGCTGTCACAACTCAGTGACTTTTTACAAGAAAATGATGGAAGACTGTATTACAAAAAAGAAAACACAAAAAGCAAAAGAGTGAAATTGATGTCACTGCAAGACTTTGGAAAACAACATTAAAATGTCAAGATGCAATAAAATACAACTTTGCAAAATAGAAATGTAGGAAGATTGTTTTATATCAAATCTAAGTGAGGAAAGACAAACCTAGTCTGTGACAGCATCACGGTAGAACAATGAAAGTGTATGAACTGTACTTTCAAGAATTTGTCAAGGGTGCCCAGATCCTGAGTGAGTGCTCTTCTATGTAGCCACTACAAATATGACTAATCAGGGATATGCTTTCCTAATTTGCTTATGTTAAATACAAGACTAAAACGATTTAGATTCAGACTTTTAAATCTGAAAGGTCCATTATGATCATCTAGTCTAATCTTCCACATAACACTGGCTAAAGACATTATCCAAATAATCCTAATTATGGCATTATAAGGGGAAAACCCTGTTTTTTTATTCCCAAGCATACATCTAATTGTTCATCTACACATGCCCATCTACCCCAGTAGTATTTTTGAACATAGCTGTTTAAAAAACAAAGTGAATTAAGCATATATACTCTATATTCTGTATTTGCTTGGAAGAACCAATGCAATACAGTAAAAGTGTTTCTTTGTTTTTTTCCAGTACATTGTTTACTGCACACTATTTGCTTCATGTGCACCATGGGGGAAGCACATTACTTAGCATTTATCTGGAATTGTAGAATACCAAGCTAGTGACGACAGCAGCCTTCTGTCGTCTTAAAGGACTTAAAGCTTATAGCTCCAGGCCTAAGATAGTATATAACAGTTCATATACAAATCATTACTGCTTGGTATTTTGATTAACAAGCTTGCAGCAGATTTTATGTTTGTAAAACATTTTTGCAAGTTATGACAAAGATACAAATGCAGGTTCATCAATCAGTTAGGGATCAATTTCTCTGTTTATTTTTTATATTTCAAACAAAAAAAGTTGTATTACAACAATATTAGTAGCATTGTGAAGACATAGCAGAATTCTGTGTTTTCATAGATCCATTGGGAGAATCTTACAAGTATGTGGGCAAGATAGAGAGGTTTTTTTTTTTAAATGATTATGTGGATCTTTCCCTCCAGAAATTTCATGAGGCAATTCTTTCCAGACATGCATCTGCCTTAATTTTTTAAAATTTTTAATAGGACTGAGATAAGCTAAAACCACACATTCACATTTGAAATCCTTCACATTTCCCAGTCAGATCCAAAACTGAAAGGGACCAATTTTCTGGTTCCAGTTTGAAAACAAGTGGAAATCTCTCAACAGCAGCTGATCTCATAAGAATTCCACCATTCATGTTCCAAAAAGTCTCACAACAGCTGTGAACTATTTTAGTCTTAAATCCAGATTCTAGTTCTTTTTTGGCCTTGAAGCCAAAACTTCACTAAACCTATTCCAGATCCAACCACCACTGAATTTCTAAAATAATTGCACTACGTTGTACTGAATTCAACTTCATACCAGCAGATGCACTTTATGACTGCATGGTATTGTTTGTCTAGCTATATGTTAAACTAGGGTTCAAATTATCCTCTAAGTGGCACTGAGAACATTAACAATACTCACCAAACAATAAGTTATAAAAAGGTGTGAAAGCTACCATCACGTGTATCAATATTAAATGAAAGTATAATAAGATTAATTCTGGAAGCATTCAAGGCCATCTTCTACAAGAACTGTTATACCATTGTATTCTGTAGCTGTACATTTTATTTTATTTCATTCTACTAGGGTTGTCTAATCAACAGCGCCTAATAAGCCTGCATATCAGAACAAATATGTGCTGCACAAAAGTCTGCAGTTCCATAGCAAAAAGGACTACACAGTATTGTATTGCAGGGAAAGATAAATGACTTTTGAAGGACATGAATAGGTGACTGAGACTCAGAAGAGTATTTAAGCAGGTGGGACCATATCTGACAAAAATGGCACCCCAAATCTCTAGAGCATGGATCGGCAACCTACGTTACGTGTGTCACATACGGCATGCGAGCCAATTTTCAGCAGCACGCAGGAGGGAGCACAGCCCTGCCCCTCCTCCCCCGCGCAGCTGCTAGAGAGTGCTCCCCTGTCCTCAGCGGAGCCTTGGCCGGGACTGGAGGTGCTTCTGCTGCGGCCACACGGTCCGGGGATGGCTGAGAATCGCATGGCAGCGACAGCAGTGCCTCCAGCCTCTGGGGGCCATCCCTGGACCATATGGCTGCGGCAGTGGAGCTTCCAGGGCTGGCCCTGGACGTGACAGTGGAGCCTCCCTTCAGAGTGGCCCAGGACAGCACGGCCTTGGCTGCAAGGGGGCGCAAAGCCAATTAAGGTCCCCCCTCATGCCCAGACCCCCCCAAGCCCCTCTCAAGACCCTGCACTCCCAGCTTGCTCTGACACCTTCCCTTGTTCCTGTACCCTCCCTCCTGGCCAGACACCTCCACCCTGCTCCTGCATCCACCATTGGTGCTGCATCCTCTTTCCTGGCTACATAGTGCACCCTCCCTTACTCCTGCTCCTTCCACCTGGCCAGACACCCTACTCCCAGCCTGCTTCTGCACCCTTCCTCCCACCTAGACCTCTCAATTTCTCCCCCTTCTGCACCCTATCTCCCTCCCATATCCTGCACCCTATCCCTATCCTACTTGCTGGCAGCCATGTCCCACGCACTGTACCCCTCATTTTTGTCCCTACCCCAGACTCTAAGAGGGTCCATAAAATCTACTAACTCCAGAACCCCAGAAAAGTAAATCTGGTCTACAGGAAGCCCTGAACCTCAGTCTCCCCCTTCCTTTCCCCTCACTCTATGAGGCTGGGGCACCAGAGGAGTGAGGTGTCTCAGTTGGGGCCACATCAGTGAGGTTTAGGGGTTTTTGGAGGAGTTTTTTTGCTTCTCACTTGTGTGGTCCCCAACAGATTTTTCGGTGGGTCAGTGGTCCTTGACCCAAAAAAGGTTCCCCACCCCTGCTGTAAATAAAGAAAACATGGAAGCCTTTTGTGTTGGACATAATATTTTACTTTGAGAAACTAACATGAGAAAGTTACCAAGGTTAATCTGTTCCATAATTTAAATTAAACCATTCTCCCTAGCTGCAACTGGTTCAGAAAATATGGTCACCATACCCAACCTGCCCTTGCCTCCCCTCCCCTCTCCTCTCCTGCCCACCGTACACAGATCTGTGAATAAGTTAAATCTTGGCACTTCTGAAAGGTTGCCAAACAGGTAAGATCTGCATCTTTCTTTATTAATGAAACTGCTGTAAGTAGGGCTATCATTGCCTTTAAAAAGTATCACCGGCACTCGGACCCGTACGTAGAGCTGAATAAGTCAAATCTCGGCACGCCACCTCTGAAAGGTTGCTGACCCCTGCTCTAGAGGCAGCTAGCCATACCATGGTTAAATACTTCCACCTAGGATACCCTTGGAAACTACTACTTTGTGTAATCCTTGCAGGTGCCCATCTACAACAAAAAAATTGAGGAGTCCTCAAGGCAAACATATTGCTTCTAATGCCAATCTCTGCAGGATGTTTGAGCACACCAACTGTCAGCATCAAAAGTATCTTTTTCCAAGGCACAGGGGCAGCACAAGCCAATTGCTGTCTAGCAGCAGCCCCAGAAGTCTCCAAAACAGAAAAGTTCACAACTGAATCAGCCTGCTGGCAGAAGTTCTGAAATTGTTCTGTCACTTCCCCTGCTTGTGTCACTTCATTCTTAAGTGCTACTATATTTGTGCTCCCCACTTCCCTTCGATCATGTAATGATGAAATATTTCCTTGTTGGCCATAACTACTTTATTATGACATCAATAGAGAGCACTGAAGTATGAGTTTTTACTAGTTAGGCACATCATAGTGTATAAATTTAGATGCAAGAGAGTGAGAGCAGCAGAAATTACACCTGTCTTATTTGCATGGCAGTAAATGTCAGTCTACTGTCTATAGAAACTATTTCACTGCTTCACATTTCATACTGACTTATTACACCTTTTCCCTCAAAAGCTGCTTTATTTTAGCTTAGTAAGCATTACATTATTGCCAGAATGAGTTAAAAGGACAAAACTGGTGTGCACAAGAAGATATGATTACCTAAACAACTCATTTCCAGTAGTTGTACAAAGTTTTCAGATGTCTGCTAATAGGCTATGTCTGGAAGTTTACTGTTCCCAGAGGGCCAATACCCAATTTTATAGCAGCACACTAACAACTGCTGATTTGTAACAACTTATTTTGAATAAAGTTATTTTACAAAAAATCTCTAGAGAGATCAATATATTTTGCTTTTTTTTAAAGGAAACACAAACCTTCAATCCAATTACTCATTTTAGCACTTTTCTATAGCATAACAAAAGCTTACAGGAAACACTTTTCAGCCCTGGTCTACACTAGAACCTTATTTCAAAATAACCCCCTAAGTTCGAATTTATAAGCCGTGCGTCCACACTACCAAGCCTGTTGTTTCGAAATAATGGGCTGTGGAATTCGAACTCTATACTCCTGCTTTTCATGGGGAGTAATGCTAATTCCGAAATAGTAATTTCAAAATAATAGTAGTGTGGATGCTCTGGTGCCACTAATTCAAATTTATTGGCTTCCAGGAGGCCTCCCACAGCTCCCCAGAGTGCTTCCTGGGCATCTAAGTCCACGAATCCCCATGAACAAGCCTGCCTTGGACTAATTTTGATGCTTCCCTGTAATGAGGACACACTAGTTCGAATTTGTTAAACGGGAGTTCATAAGTTGAATTTAGTAATTTTGAAATAGTTTCCTAGTGTAGACATGGCCTCAGAGTATTATTCTGGAGTAAAAATTAATTCCCATTCACTTTAATTACAAAGTAAAAGTGAAAGCTGGAAAAAAATCTACTTTATCTGTTAACAGATGTCAGTGGATGTCTGTGAAAAATATCATCATTCACAAGATCATCAGATAATCTTTAAAAAGTGCAAACGGGTTCCCATTTCATAGCCTCACAGGTGGCAGAAATAAAGTTGTTAAAATGCTGCTCCTCCACACTGAAAATGATGGGAGGAGAAGAAGGGAAGGAAAGAGATAATTGTGTGATGCAAGATTACTAATAAAAATGTATAGACGCAAGCTGAAAACTGAAGATTTTGAACTTTTGAGAATTAACTCCCAATTACAGCTGAGTGAAAGATCTAAATTTCTCTCTTGTGGGAAATTCTGATATTTTGACATTTATTTTTGTCCCTGGTTATTGGGATGAAAAGTCAAACTACTAATATTTCACGGAATGAAAAGTTCTGAAAAAAATGTAATTCTAAAATGGCAAAGTGAAGTGTTTACACATTTTCAGCTGAAAAAACGTTTCACCATGCCCAAATCTAAATGTTTCCTTTCAGTATGTTGGCCTGAATGAAAATGTTTCATAACAAGGTGAGTCAGTTTGACATTAAACATCATCTGGCAAAGCACGATAAAGCTTCCTGAAAGTTGTAGTGTATATGCTTTGTACCCTCATTCTTTTCAATAGGCTGGTCTCCCTACTCAGACTATATCTCCCACAACGCATCATTGGGGTAAGTCAGATGGGAGACCATGCATCATGGAAGATGTACTCTGGTCAAGGAACTCAGCTCATAGGACAGAGTGGGGGCATGAATCAATTACAACTCCCATGAGGCAGCATGGCATCTTAGACAGAGGAAAACCATATTTAATGTTGAACTAACCCAGAACATTTTTTTAAAATTTTCCTAATGCAAAAACCGAAAAAGTCTGCAAAATTGACATTTTCCTGCAGAAATTTTGATTTTGTAAAACACTGTTTTCCATTTAAAAATGAAAAAAAAAATCATTTGCGTGAAAATTCCTGACCAGTATCCAAGGGCCTCAGAGTTCACAAATAAATTAATGTCTTCATCTATCACATCATTAATCTGCAGCCAGGCTAAAAATAATGGACTAGAATGATATGAATCAGAAACAAGTAAAGTAATTCAACTTTCCCCTTCAATGAAATGACGTATGTCCATGTAAATTAGAGAATATGTAATCTTCTAGTCTTCTAGAGCATGTCATTTACACTCATGAACAGTGTTCCCTCTATGATTTTCCATCCATGAGTGAAGTTAGTTTTGTCTTGTGCACCAATATTGAGGTCATGTGCGCCACTGTGGCACCCAAGTTATTAATAAATATCTTATAAACCTCTCCCTTTTCCCCTCTGTTGCTATGTCTCCCATCCTCCCCTTACCCCATCTGCTCCCCTGGTGCCTGCTGCCCCCCACCCCTCACCCTCCTCTGCTGTCCTGACTCCTGCACTTCCTCACTCCCCTCCCCATCCCCTCTCCTAACACTTCCTTCTACTCACCTGCCCTGCCTTTCTCCTCCGCCCTTTGGTGCCCGTCCCTTCCCGCCATTCCCCTCCCCACGTCTGCCCTTCTGCTTCACCCCCAAAATCCCCCTGGCACCTGCATCTTCCCTTAATCCCTGCACCCTTCTGGTGCCTCCCTTCCCTCACTGTCCCCAACACTTTCCCCCTTGCCCTCTTGCCCCCTGGCGCCCACCCCCTAGAATCATAGAATCACAGAGCTGGAAGAGACCTCAGGAGGTCATCAAATCCAGCCCCCTGCCCAAGGAAAGGACCAATCCCAATTAAATCAACCCAGCCAGGGCTTTGTCAAACCAAGACTTCAAAACCTCTAGGGATGGAGATTCTACCACCTCCCTAAATAAACAAGTCCAGTACTTCACCACCCTCCTAGTGAAATAGTTTTTCCAAATACCCAACCTAGACCTCCCGCACTGTAACTTGAGACCATTGCTCCTTGTTCTGCCATCCGTCACTACTGTGAACAGCCTTTCTCCATCCTCTTTGGAACCTCCCTTAAGGAAGTTGAAGGCTGCTATCAAATCCCCCCTCACTCTTCTCTTCTGCAGACTAAACAAACCCAAATCCCTCAGTGTCTCCTCATAGATCATGTCCTCCAGTCCCCGGTCATTTTGGCCGCCCTCCGTTGGACCCTCTTCAATGCGCCCACATCCTTTCTATAGTGGGGGGCCCAGAACGGGACACAATACTCCAGATGTGGCCTCACCATAGCCGAATAAAGGGGAATAATCACTTCTCTAGATCTGCTGGCAATGCTCCTCCTAATCACCCCCAATATGCCATTAGCCTTCTTGGCTACAAGGGCACGCTGTTGACTCATATTCAGCTTCTCATCCACTGTAATCCCCAGGTCCTTTTCTGCAGAACTGCTAATTAGCCATTCGGTCCCCAGCCTGTAACAATGCTTGGGATTCTTCCGTCCCAAATGCAGGACTCTACGCTTGCCCTTGTTGAACCTCATCAGATTTCTTTTGGCCGAATCTTCTAATCTGTCTAGGTCACTCTGGACCCTATCCCTGCCCTCCAGCATATCTACCTCTCCCCCAGCTTAGTGTCATCTGCAAACTTGCTGAGGGTGCAATCCATCCCCTCATCCAGGTCATTAATAAAAATGTTGAACAAAACCAGGAGATGTTGAACCCCCTCACCACCCTCTGTCCTTATTCTCCTCGTGCCTCTCTGCACCCTTAAATGACTTGTTCCATCCCCTGCCTTCTTCATGCCCACCTCTCCTTTCAACCCCTCTTCTCCCAGCACCCACTCCTCCCTTCTCCTCTTCATTCTTCTTGCCCCCATTTCCCCTACCCTCTCCTCTCCCAGCATCACCCTGTCCTCTCCCCTGTCCCCACCCCCACTGATACCTTCCCATTTCCCCCACACCTCGCTCCTCCTGCCCTTTCCCCTCATTTTCTCCTCTTGGCTCCCTGGCATTTGTCTCTCCTCCACCCTGCCCCTTGGCGCCTTCCCCTTTCTTCTCCTGCCCTGGCCCCCTTCCCTCTCCTTAGCACAAGCCCCTTCCTCTTCTCACATACCCTTAATTCTCTCCCTGCCCCTTCCCTTACCTTCTGCCATCTTGACACCTGCACCCACCAGGCAGGGCAGCATGGCAGATGGCTGCCCTGTATGCTGGAGCTGGAGCCAGGGCCATGGTGCTATTTTTAGTACTGCAGCCAACACCCAGGAGCAGCTGCACCATGGCCCAGCTCCAGCTCCAGCACATGGGGCAGCACACCCTGTGTGCTGGGATTCAAGCTGGGCCCATAGTGATATTTTTAGTATCGCGGTCCTGGGCCCAGCAGCTGCCATGCAACCACAGCCACAGCTGCTTCCAGGGGCTGGACCATGTGGTGGGCAGCTGCCCCATGTGCCAGGACTGGAGCTGGGCCCCAATGCTATTTTTAGTATTGTAGCTCAGAGTCCAGCTCCTGCAGCCGCCATGCAGGCTGTGTGGTGGCTGCCCAGCTGCTCCTGGGGTGGGCGGTCACCTGCCACGCAGCTCCTCTGCTGAGGAGGTGGGCAGGAACAAAACTCTTGGTGCGCAGGCGCGTACCTTACAGAGAACCTTGCATATCACATCTAGGTCATGTCTACACTATGAAATCATTTTGAAATAACTAAATTTGAAATAATAATTCCCAAAATAACAAAATTAAAAAAGCGTGTCCCCGCTACGGGGAAGCCTCGAAATTAGTCCAAGGCAGGCTCTGTTATTGTGGATGTGCTACCTCAACTTAGAGCCCCAGGAAGCACTGGGGAGTAATTATTCTTGAGAGTAGTTATTTTGAAATAGCAGCACCGGAGCATCCACACTAATGCTATTTTGAAATAACAATTTTTAAATAAGTGTTATTCCCCGAGGAAAGCAGGAGTATAGATTTTGAAATAACTATCCCATTGTTTTGAAATAATGGGCTTGGTAGTGTGGACGCTCCATTTATTATTTTGAAATAAGGGAGGTTATTTTGAAATAACTCCCTACTGTAGACCAGGGCCTAGTTTGCTGTGACCAGCCTGAAAGGACATAAAAGAATGTTACACTGGAGATGAGGTGCAATTTTCAGAGTAAAATCATAGCTGAGTTATCTGACATTAAGATGTTGTACAAAAGCCAGTTATTGCTGAGATTTCTACAAGTTATACAAATTTGTAAAGGATTTATATTAGGGTTTTTACCTGAGGGAAGGGCAACCTCACAAACATACTTTTTAGAAAAAAATGAGGAAAAAAGTAAATCATTAAGTACCCATTCCAGTTAATAGAGTTTCATCAAACTGAACCAAAAATTAGGCATTACATAGTAATAGAAATAGGAAACGATTCTGGTTGAACTTCACAGTGCACTAGTTTATAGGCAGAGAAATAATAAGACTTTTCAAAAAGTTTGGAATACTTGGCTAGATGCAACCCACTGTTAACAAACATGAACAGTACCATTGAACTGGGACTACTTACATGCCCATGAAATAATACTAATAATCATGCTTATTGCAGTAGTGCCCAACGACTAAGTGGTGCCCAAGAATGGAGTTTCTCTATGCTAGCCACTGTACAAAGACAGTCCTTGGTCCAAGTGCATAAGGCTAAATTAGACAAGACAGATGTGGATTGGGGGAAGGAGTATGAAAAACCACAAGCAAAGTGATCGATGTGACAACGAGTAAACGTCATGTCAATTACATGTTTTGGAGAGTAGGGTTAGTTTGAGGAGGCTTTTGTGGGAGAATTTGAATGGTCTTGTTTTGGGGGGCATACCAGCTAAATGTTAATAAAAGTGAAGGGAGAGGGATACTGAATATGGGGAAAGTGATATGGTATAGAAGAAGAGGGTAGGAGTGCAGGTATAGAGTGATGTGGCGATGAAGAGACTGGAAGGGAGAGAGAAGACTGGCATTAACAGCCAATCAACACAGGGTGGAGAAGAATCAAATGGGTAGAAAGTATTTTGAATGTCTGAAGATCTCTGCTGTTGGAATCCCTGGTTGGTTCTTCTTAGCAAGCCCCCGCCCCCATAATCGCATGCTGAGGGAACGCTACCTGGATCCTACTGTCCTATACTTTGAAGCAGTCTTCCTTCATAATTATGGCTCTGGAGATTCCGGTCTGATGTTGGCCCCATTTTACTTCCCTTCCTATCAGTGCAGCAGTCCCTGATTTGTCTGATTCCAGAAGGTAGAGGCAGCTGCAGACTCTCTGGCTGGTTCCTCTTTTCAGTTATAGTTTTCTATTTAAGCCTTTGATTTCCTCCAAAGGCCAGCTATATGTCACAGAAATGTCTGCACATATCTTAATTAAGAAATGTCTAAAGTAGCAAATGTCTTGTGCATTTCCTCCATCCAGCTGCCAAATCAGCAGCTTATAAAGATACCAATTTAAATATTTTTTTAAAGAAAATGATCAGCCATTGTCCTTTTTGCAGCCCCACCTGCAAGATCTCACTCTGTCATTCCCTAATTGCACAATGCTACTAGATACTGTCTTCTTTAAAAATCTTCAAAAAGCCACTCTTCCACCAGTGCTCACCTTCTCCAACTTAATTCTCTTCCAGTAAAGGACCTGAGCAAAATGCAGTGCATGGGGGGAGAAAAATCTCAGATCATGAGTCCTCTTTCTGAGGAATACAAATTCTATAGACAAGCAACAGTGTGCTCACCATTTGGAGGGATTTGTTCACAGAAGTCCTTAGTGTACCACAGCTCTGGGAATTACCTCCAGGCTATCTGGCTTCATGCCCAACCTCTCCACATGAACTTTCCTGAAAATAAAAACACCAGAAAGTATAAAAATGTATTGACTTGTCTGCAGAAAAGATTTGCAGGCTGTTTGCTTTCTTGTAAAGTAAAAAATAACAAGGTTGATGTGAGCAAACAGAGAGGCATAAAGTAGCTAAAACCTGTCAATAAAAAAGACAAAGCATTATTCTGCTGAAAGTCATTCCACTGGGGATTATCTCTAAAAGCCACCTTTGTTTTCAGCACCAGGATTTAGAAAGTGCTTCGTTTTATTTATTTATTTTAAGAAATGGGGATAAACTCAAGAACACATGAAAGAGATGGTCAGTGAATATATCCACTGTGATGATTATTTCATCATCTGACTAACAGCAAAGTGCATTGTGAAAAGAAATCCCTATAGAATTCCAAGCCCTTGCTGCAAAAATCATTACAGTGACAAATTCCAAAACAACTGAGGAAGGGAGAGAGAAAACAAGTTCTAATTCACATTTTCCTAGAAATTCTTCTATCAGTGGAATAGTGTTTTCCCCTTCAGAAGCAGCTATGCAGTGCCCCTTCCCACTGCTCCCTTTGAAGCCCTACTGCCAAGGACTGACTATCCAACTACATTTACCTTGGACTCCCAACCCAATCCAAACTCAGGGGTTGTCCTCAACATTTAGAGGCAAATCAGTGACAGTTGATACAATCATACTTCTCATACATGGGTTTGAGAAGCAGAGTTGACTCAAGAAAAGTACTGATGACACTCCATGGAACTGAAACCCCACAGAGAAGCTTCTAGAAGGTCAAGGAATGAGGGAAGAATTCAACACACCACCACCACTGTGGAGATACAGACTCCCCTGTATCACAAACACAGAACAGCACAGGGCCCATTATCAGCACAATGGGATCCTGGTCAGTGACTGGTGTTCCAAAGCACTAAGACCCTACAACTAATAAATTATAATTACAAGTCTGACCCATTCCTGCAGTCATCACTGTTTAGGATAAGGTCCCTTGTATGGGACATGTAATATTTCAGTAGCTTTCCCAATTTGCTTTGCTCAAAGATAGTATGAGCAGCAAAGTGAACTTGCTTTGAACAAAGATGGAGAGAGGTCTTTATCAGCACAATAGGTCCACAGCCTGAGCTGTTATAGGGTACATCTAGACCACACCCCTCTGTCAGCAGAGGGATGTAAATGAAGCACTTCGAAAGAGCAAATGAAGCGGGGATTTAAATATCCCACGCTTCATTTGCATAATCACGTCATGGAGCTGTTTTGAACAAGCACCATTTTGAAACTGAAACTGCAGTTTAGACGCGGTTTTTTTCAACAACAGGGTGCCTTTTCGAAAGATCCTGTACTCCTCAAAAAACAGTGCCATGACGTGATTACGCAAATGAAACGTGGGATATTTAAATCCCCGCTTCATTTGCACTTTTGAAGTGCTTCATTTACATCCCTCTGCCAACAGAGGGGTGTAGTCTAGACATAGCCTTAGAAAGAATTCATAGGGGTCTGAGGTTTAAATATTTTCCACCTTCTTTCTGTTTCAGCTTTATTTCAGGACTTCCGGCTTAACCAAAGCAACACAGACTTGGCAAAATCCTTGGCTGCTGCATTCCTACCATACCATGGTAAAAATAATTTTAAAAAAAGTAAAATAACTGCAAACAGATTTGCTTTTGTTACACCTGAGAACTGATTCTGGTCAGAAAAACAACACACCTTGTCCCATGGGAGCATTCTAGCCACACGCTAACACACTAATATAACCCACATTCCTACTGGGTATGGTGTTCGGTCCCATCTAGTGGCACTCACAGAATTTACTGAGAAAATAATGAGTTTGCTCTACAGCCTAAGCTGAGAGCCAGCTGGCTTTTAGCTCATGTAGTAGAGGCTCAACATGCACAAAAGCTCCGGAGGTCTGAGGTTCAGTTCTGTCTGTCAGTGTTGCACTAAGCCTAACTACACTCCAGCCCCACATTTAGGTGCTGAGCCTAAATACACTCAGCCACACTTCATTAGTTCCCAAGTAGGAGTTCTCTGAAATGACTCTGGAACCTTGCTGGAAGTTCACATATAAAACTCCAGGCAACTGATTGGTTCTGCTAAGTTTTCTCCTTCTAGATGGGACAAAAGGCAACAACGTTATGAAGTCCCTTCCACTGTGCACTGAAAGACCTCCTTAAGATGCCTGGCTTCTGATATTGTGAATATTCAATACCACTCCTAGAGAGAGCATGAGGGAAAAACCAAAACTAGCAACTGCTGTCAAGTTGATGTAACCCACACACCTAGTGGGTGTGATGCACTGTCCCATCTTTGGAAAAGCTGCTAACAAGCCGCTCCGCTTTGTTTAGCTAAAGGCTCCACAGCCACAGAGCCTCACAGCTTCCATTGGCTCTGGTTTGCGATTTCCAGCCAAGGGGAGCCATGGGAAGTGGTGTGACCCATGCTGCTCTACATCCTTAATTGAGAGCCAGATGGCTTTTAGCTCATGCACTAAGCTCCAAAGGTCCCAGGATCAATTCTGCCTGTTGTGTTAAATTAACAGGTTCCAATGCACCTGTTTTATTCAGGACAGTTGTCCAAACATCACACAGTGAATTACTTCAAATTACAGAAGAACAGATCCAAAACCACATGAACTTGAACTTCACCTTTCTGTGCTTCTGGAAAATTTAGTTTGCTTTGGGTTTGTTTGCTTGCTTTTCATTTAATGCATTCCCCCTCTCTCCCAACCTCACCTCAGGGTTTTGCACGTTTAACTTTACAATCATGAATAGGCCCATTAAATGTGATGACTACCCTATGTTAATTGTATGCTCAGGCTCCTAATGACTTATATACCTGAAAGTGTATATTGCATTATGCCATGGGCATATTTAGAAAGGACAGTTTAAATCTTCTACTGGAATAGATAAGTTTGTATGTTATTAAAGTAAATTAGTTAAGTAATACATGATTGATACTGGAGTAATGAGTATTATCAAGTTACTATTACATGCTTAAAGAAAGCTATTGCTTTACCGCAACATCAATATCTATTCCTTTCAAAGCAAAAAGCCTAAAAGAAGCGATCCTTTACATGTACATTAGATCCTATCTCAGCACTATAAAAACAGATTAAATGGATGGGATCTTTAAATTTAAATAGAAAAAACACTGTTAATTTCACTGTCAAAGTGTGCCATGCCACACTCCAACAAGCATTAAGTGGTGGAGATCCTTCTAGTTACACATCAATTTTCAATTTTTCCTCTTTTTTGTGCTCTGGAGTAAATTTTTAACAATGGTTAAGTCATGCCTCTTTTTAGCAATCAGTGCTACAGTAATTCTCAGAAACCAGAGTCAGGGAGGAGCCTCATTTGACATTTTATATAGAATATCTAATTCACAATGTTTTCTGAGCAATTTAAGTCCTAATTCAGCAGTTAGGTTCTGTTTGTTACAGTGAGACTCTATATAGGACCACTGTCCTTGCATACACCTAATTTTAAGCTCATGGTCTTAGAACATATAAGGACCTATGGGGAGGGATTATATCTTAATATAGTTGTTAAGACCTTCTCCAAAGGTCCTTATACAAGCTATGGCCATATGCTTACAATGAGGTGTATTCAAGAGAGAGAGAATGCTCCTATACAGTGCCTCACTGAAACAAATAGTGACTGCATGAACCTCGTTGCAAAATTAGAACTTACACTGCTCAGAAAACAGTGTGAATGGTCTCTATTGTAAATCTTACTTAACATAAAACTAGATGAATCCACAGCTGAGTAACCCAGAACAGGAAGGAAAGTAGGGTAGATGCGAAGAAGTTAATTTGTATTATTATAGGAGAAATTTGTAATAATGCACATTATTCGGGTTGCCCAGCACTTTCCCATTATACGATTGGTTGCTAATAACTTTGCCAAACTTTTATCATTTGATCTGAAATTTTCCCTGCCTGAGACAGACTGAAATTTTCTGGAAAATTTCAGTTGAAAGGGTGCAGCTCATTTCTTAGAGTGAGACTAGAAAAAATACGTTTTGCCATGTTAAAAAATTCTAGTGACCTTTTCTTTGAGATGGTATAAAATAACCCCTACTGAGCAGCAAGGATTTGAAATTTGGCAGAGGGTGCCCTTTGTCTCAAGAATATACCTTTTGTTATCAGGCCCGGCCAAAGAGTTTGAGAGTCCCAAGGCAGTTGGCTGCACCATGCGGCCAGGCAGCTGCCAGCTAGGGCAGTGAGTGAGCGGCCAGGCGGGTGCCGGGCAGCAGGGGGCCCTGAAGACATGAGGCCCAAGGCAACTCACCTTGCCCTAAGGCTGGGCCTGTTTGTTATCCTTGTGAAAGTCTGCTCAAAGTTCGCCATATCATACACCTTTTAAAATCAAACTTTATAGAACTTTGCAGCTAAATTCCCTGAAAATTCTGTGCACAAAAAGTATGATCTACTGAAGGCTCAGCAGGGCTTTCTCTGAAATTGTAGTTCTGAGCTGGGTCAGGCACTGGAACTGAGAGTGTTCACACCTAGAGATGGTTGGGAATTTTTTGGTGAAAAATGTTGATATGTCAGAATCAAAGCTTTTCATAGGAATTGGATCAGTTTTGACTAAACTTTTATCAGGAAGGTTCAGGCTGGAATTTCAGTGTGGGTGACAGGGTGAAGAGGAATAGAAAGATCCCCACCCTAGTAGTTAGGATACTCTTCTGGGATGTGGGAGATCCTAGTTTCCAGTCCCTGATCTGGCTGATTTAGAATAGTCTCCCACATCCCAGCTGAGTGCCTTAATTACGGGACAAGCCCAAGAAAGAAACCAACAGAACACCACTGGCCATCACCTACAGTCCTCAGCTAAAACCTCTCCAACACATCATTAGTGATCTGCAACCCATCCTGGACAATGATCCCTCGCTTTCACAGGCCTCGGGAGGCAGGCCAGTCCTTGCCCACAGACAGCCCGCCAACCTGAAGCATATTCTCACCAGCAACTACACACCGCACCATAATAACTCTAACTCAGGAACCAATCCATGCAACAAACCTCGGTGCCAACTCTGCCCACATATATACCAGCAACACCATCACAGGACCTAACCAGATCAGCCATACTGTCACTGGTTCATTCTCCTGCACATCTACTAATGTAATATATGCCATCATGTGCCAACAATGCCCCACTGCTATATACATCGGCCAAACTGGACAGTCCCTACGTAAAAGAATCAATGGACACAAATCAGATATTAGGAATGGCAACATACAAAAACCTGTAGGGGAACACTTCAATCTCCCTGGACACACAATTGCAGATCTAAAGGTAACCATCCTGCAGCAAAAAAACTTCAGGACCAGACTTCAAAGAGAAATTGCTGAGCTACAGTTCATCTTCAAGTTTGACACAATCAACTCAGGATTAAACAAAGACTGTGAATGGCTAGCTAACTACAAAAGCAGCTTCGCCTCTCTTGGAATTCACACCTCCAGATCAGCTACTAGAAGTGGGCCTCATCCTCCCTGATTGGATCCACCTCATCATCTCTAGCCTGATTCTTGCCTGCATATTTATACCTGTCTCTGGAAATTTCCACTACATGCATCTGACGAAGTGGGTCTTTGCCCACAAAAGCTTATGCTCCAACACTTCGGTTAGTCTATAAGGTGCCACAGGACTCCTCGCCGCTTAATTACTAGACTATACAGTCAGTCTCTCTGGGGCACAGTTAATAGTGTATATGAATTGGCATAGCTTCAACAAGAAAAACTAACCCTGAAGTTACAGCAATCGAACAGTACAGACATGAGACAGAATTGTCCATATGTCAGTTGAGTGCCCTAACCCTGGACTATTGGGGTACGTCTAGACTACAGGCTTTTGTTGACAGAAGCTTTGTCGACAGATACTGTCGACAAAGCTTCTGTCGACAAAGAGCATCTAGACTACATCCAGTTCTGTCGACAAAGCAAGCCACTTTGTCGACGTGACAGTGTAGACGCAAAGGACAATGTAGACGCAATAATGCCTTCTGTCGACAGAACTCTGTCGACAAAAGGCATTATTCCTCGTAGAATGAGGTTTACAGCCGTCAACAAAACTGCTGAGTTCTGTCGACATAATGTCGACAGAACTCAGCGGCAGTGTAGATGCAGATATAGTTTTGTCGACAAAAGTCCACTTTTGTCGACAAAACCCTGTAGTCTAGACACACCGTCGGATAGACAGCAGTGTGACTCTCTCTCTCAGTTATACCCTGATAAGTGATTTGGCTCATTTTATTCAATAGCAGGCTACTGGAAGTGCCCTTTGTATTGTTTGGGCTGGGCAATTGGTTTTGAATGTATAGCTTATTTTCTTGTCTCTACTGTGTTTCTGTACTGATTTTAGTACTGATTTTATTTAAATTGTTTTAAAAGTTAAAGTCTTTCAATCATCTGTATATTTATTTCCCAATGAAATTTTTTGAAAGGTCTAGGTTTCCCCCCCTCTTATACAGAACAGAAACAAATGTCAAAACCTGAACTTTTTTTGCAAAATGGAATGTTTGTTTTCCTATCTCCTGTCAACCATATTGCTACTGGTCTTGGACAGCATGAAGGAAGAAGTTGCTGGATTTGAAAGAAAATAGGACAAGAGGCTGACAAAAGGGAGGAGGAGGAACAGATTGGGACAAAGAGCTAGGGGAAATAGGGGAACGTCTGGGACCATTTGGATAAGGGGTGCAGGAGACAGATCTCATGAAGAGCTGGGGTGCAGAGGGAGAACTAGGACTTGCTGGGCAAAGAGAGTGGACAAACAGCTGAGGAAGGTGAGAGAGAGAAATTGGGTAGGAGGCTGGAAGAGTGGAGCTAAGACTTTCCTCAGCAAGGAGATCAGGATTCAATGAGAAGCCAGAGAAGTGGAGACCGCTTGCCTGTGTAAACTTAAATTCGTTCCCTTATGTGAATGCATTATGAAATAGTCTTAGTTCCATGCTGACTTATTATTTTTTTCCATAGGACCCCTACTTCATTCAGTGTCCAGGGTGAACAGTGTGAATGAATTAATAATTCAATATTTTCTTTTGTTCAATAAATAAACCATGGGGCCACACATTGAACACTATTCAACCCTGCTTTGAAGACAGGCATTAATCGCTGTTGTGTTGTGCTCATCATTATACTATGAGTGCTTCACAAACATTGCTTAATTTATTTTCACAGCACCCATTCAAAAAGAGGAGGTGGTATTTTTCCCTCTTTAAAGATGAGGGGGCAAAGCACAGAGATAAAGGTCAAAAGCATCCACTAATTTTGAATGCCCAGTAAGAGACACGTAGGACTTGATTTTTCAGAGCATGTAGCATTAGGTAGCACTTTATATGTTCAAAGCACATCTCCCTTTGATTCACAGCTTTTCTGCCAATCAAAGCTCAGGGTCTATAGTCAGGCACTCAGAAAATATGGAACACACAGATAATGAAAAGTTTGGTTTAAGTCAGGGGATGTGGACCCCAGCTTGCCTATATCCAGCACCTGCGGCTCGGGCTCCCGCCCCCCCAGCATTGGGGAGCTCACACTGGCACTCCAGCCCCCAGCTGTCTCCCTGTGGGACTGGAGCACACAAAATCTACTAGCCTGAGCCTCCCTAGGCTCTGTGTGTGAGGGTGGAATGTAGGGAGAATCCTTCTCAGTCAGGGGCCACGTCAGTGAGGTTTGGGGGTGATTTTTTGGGGGAGGTTTCTCAACTGTGTGTAGCCTCTGACTGGTTTTTCTGTGAATCAGTGGACCCCGACCCAAAAAAAGGTTCCCCATCTCTGCATTAATTAGCCTCACATGGGAGCTAATGGGCAGAGGCAGGGATAGAATCTAGTTCTCCAAGCAGCATTCAACTGCCTCTAACTGCCTTCACCATTCAACCCACTCCTTCCATTCCTGAAATCCCCTGCTTTATTCAATACACAGCTTTCAACTTCTACAACAAATGAAGTGGGCATGCTACAGACAAATCTCCTTCACTACAAGAACCTGATTCACCCCCAAATCAGGTCCAGCCTGTGCACTGAATGAGGCAGGGAATCTTTGGGTGAAAAACATGTAACCATGTAATGAAAGACTGAATCATAGTGTGTATAAAATAAGGGGGCTGAATTAAAGTTGTATGGGCCACCTTAATGTTGGCATTTTCTAACTCCTAGAGTGCTTTATTCTGCAACAATCATAATAATCTTTTTGAGTGAATTATGTTTATAATACAATTGTACCCAAAGACTTCATTCAGGATCCCATGTGTTAGCTTCTGTAAAATCTAAAATGTAGACATGACCTCTGCTTCAAATACTGGCGGAAATAAATGACCCAAACTGATGACCCCCAAAACACTTATTTTAGGGGTGCATTATTCCACTAGTGACATGATTCAAAATGGCAAGCTTGAAGGATTTACAGTTGCCTTGTTGTATTTTTTGAGTACAGTCTGTGACCTGGTTTTTGGGAAGCTCACTATATGACTATATATGTAACGGGGGCAACTGGGGAAAGCAACAGGAAGGGTTTAAGCTAGCTCTCAGTGAACACCAGTCATTAAGAGGGAACACCAGATATTTTGCCAATTCTATCTCCAGGTTCAGCCATTCTAAAACACTGGTTTTGATGAGAAAGGCCAAAGCCCAGGGCCACAGAAGAATAAGAGACTATGGGCAGTTTAAAAAGGTGCCCATCTCAGGAAAGGGGAGTAGCTGTTTAAGACAGCCAGTATAGCAAGCATGACTCCTCTGGAACTTAGTTCTGCCCAGGTTACCACCAGGAGATGGTAAGCTAGATATGCATGTATCCATTTTCTCTAATAGCAAGATTTTATAACCGATGCTATACAGTCATCAGACAGCCTTCTTAACATCAGACTCCCAAAGGGAAGAACCAGAACCCACAGCTGCTGGGTAAGCACACTTGATACACAAGAGCTATTATAACCCTGTCTACACAACAAACTAGGGGAGTGAGTTCCCTGTTCACACTGGGATAGTCATTCTAGCTCTGATCAAGCGAGGGCAGGTCTAAATAGGAGTGTAGTTATGATATCACTGGTAGTGACAGCAGGAGCAGGAGCCAAGTCTCCACTGTTGTTTTCCATGCTGCCGGGGCTACACTAGCATTCATACTCATGCTAGCTCACAGAGCTCACATGAGAATTCACATATGGGCAGGGGAAGCACACCCCTATCTCATGGTGTAGACATAACCAAAGAATGGGGCAATTGTGGAATTTTATCTCAGGCCAATGTGACAAAATACACCCTTTACTCACTTCCTACACACCACTGTAATTATCTTGGAACAAAATATGCCTGGTATTATTTGAAAACCCACAATTTGGTGGTCAGTATTGTCCTGATAAAATCCATGTGGCAACACTATCCTGTATGATATTCACACATTTTCCAAACTTCACAACCCTGCCCAAGCAGAAGTCAGCAAGCAGGTCTGTCCTAAAGAAAGGAACAAAAAAATTGTGTGCCTTAATTTGCATTTAGACAATAAACAGACTCTTCAAGCAAGGAAGGAAACAAAGGAAGCTCAAGTAGGTGAAGAAAAACAGCACATATCAGCCTTCTCTGCAGACTTTGTCTCTCAATTCACAGATGGAAACGTTTATCATGAGTTGACCAGGAACTATAACAAGCAGGGGTAAAAACTGTAAGACACCCCTCTTACCAACTGCCCACCTCATTCTCTGCAGCTGAGAAGATACATGGAAACAGCAGTTAGACTCTGGGGAAAAAGTCCTTTTCTGAAAGTTTGGTCAGTAATCTGCTGGCACGTGCAGTATGAAAGTCTGCAGAGCAAATATGCTAGTTTCTCAGTAGAGATTAGTAAATGCATTATCTTTATTTTTCTTGTAACCATTTCTGACTTGAAGCCTCATTACTTTATACTGATTTAAAAATCTCCTTTTAGTTAATAAACTTGCTTTACTATTTTCTCTAATTCAGTGTGTTTAAACTGAAGTGTCCAGGAAACTACCTAAGATAAATGGACATATTATTCCTTTACAGGAATAATGGACTTCATATATTTGTACTGTTCAGGAGAGGATTGGGCATGACAGTACATACAGTTCTTGGATAAGATCTGGGATGTCGGGGGGGGGGAGTAGAGGTCATCCTGCCTTATAACCTAGACTGGTGAGAGCCAGGGTGTAGCTGGCATACACACAGACAATCAGCTCTGGTGGGCAAGCTGGAAGGCTGTTTGTAAGCAGCTGAGGTGAGAGTTACTACCGCAGGGCATTATGCAGCACCCAAGGATTCAGGGCAGGGCGATAGAGCCCCTTACTAGTCTAGACTGTGCCCTGATAGGTCACAAGCCTGACGTGACAGGGTGCACTCAGAGAGATCAGAAAGGGGACAGAGGTGCAGCTAGCCCTGTAGTTATGCCAGCAAGGACCTGTACTTAAAGAAAATACCCCTTCTGCCGAAGGCCTTGCCCCCTTCTGGGGGCCTGGAGCTGGGCCCTGGTACCCATAAGGTTTTTAATTTGCTTTCACCCCTGAAATGGAGTCAAGCATATTTATCCAATACCCCTTTAAACAGGAGTGGAACAACTCTACAATCTATGCAGGTTTGTTACCAGAATCGGGGTATCTTTTCTATGAATGGGGAGTGACATCTACAAGTGGGACTCTCACATCTGCCTGTATGGTTAAAAGTTAGTCCTTTAATGCAGCTTGTTGATAGGATCTCAGAAATCAAGAGGAGTTAACAGCCATAGTTCTGTTTTGAAGAACTGTTTGTCCCTTAAGGCAAACAGGGTCGGGTCTAAACTCATAACATACCTTATAGTATTTGTGAACATAAATAGCAGAGGCTGAGCTATGCAGTCAAGTCTTGATTAGAGAGTGATGGCTTTAGAAGAAGGTGGGAAGACTAAGTAGTCTAGTGGGTTGTTATAACCTTTTTATCTTTTGAGAAGAGGAACGATTTATCTGGCAGCTTGCTTTATAAAAAGTGGCTGCTTGGAATGTTATAGAAATAGCCCAAGGGCAGTGGATTAGTGAGAAAAGGGCAGGTGAGGCTCTCAAACATGCCTGATGAGTGTCAGAACCTCATGTTAGGTAAAATAATAATAATTTGTCTTCCCTGAGACTATTGCTAACAATCCCCTCAGCAGCTAGAACCAGCTGCCATTTTTAAAGCAATGTTTACTTTTTTCCCCT
This sequence comes from Rafetus swinhoei, assembly GCA_019425775.1. Lineage (NCBI taxonomy): Eukaryota > Metazoa > Chordata > Testudines > Trionychidae > Rafetus > Rafetus swinhoei. The sequence continues at coordinate 33,390,141 of CM033440.1, forward strand.
GAGCTGAATGCAAAATATTCCCCATAACCATTACAATGGCCTATTGTGCAAGTCCAGCCCTGATGATTAGTTAATGGGCCAATATCTCACAACTCTACAGAGCTATCCAAAGTCATTTTTACAGACTGTTTATAGTCTTCTGTCTGCTGCACAGCTGGATTCATGGGGTGAAATTCTGATCCCCACCAGCTGTATTTCATCCATGACACCTAAAGTACCTGGCTTTATTGATATAAGGATATGAAAACTGTACCAACAAAAAATAAATACATCTATCTTACAGAAGAAGTGTTTACAAAATTTTAACATGTAGCATATACAGAATCTAGAAAACCCTTTCAAACCTATAAAGGCACCAGCTGAAATTGTAAGCAGTTATAAAGTAACAAAGTTCTATATCTAGCATTGGATGCACATATGAATTTCTGCATCTTCATTAGAACCCACAGTTCATTTAACTGGGTTTGCCAAAGCCTCTCTCCAGAAATTATAACTTATTTTTAGAGAGGGGTCCTTCATACTAAAGGATCCCAAAGACATTTCTAAACTAAAATATATAATTTCCATCCTATACAAACTTCTAAAATCCTTACACATGGACCTAAAAACAAATTCCTAGAGCAAAACCTTGGATTCATACCTAAATTATCAGTCCAAATCTTGGAGAGAGTTGGAACATACTTAAATCTGGTTAGATTCTATTTAATTGTGGAACCTTCAACTTCAGCAATATTTTTGGTGAAAAACAAAGCAAAAACTCACCATTCTGAGGCAGACACCAGATATGGAAATCTTTAGCCCAAATGGTTAGAGTTTAGAAAACATAAGCTGAATGGGTGGACCACAAGCTAAATAAGTGGACCACAAGCTGAATATGAGTCAACAGTGTGACTCTGTTACAAAAAAAGCAAACATGATTCTGGGATGCATTAACAGGTGTATTGTGAGCAAGACACAAGAAGTCATTCTTCCGCTCTACTCTGCGCTGGTTAGGCCTCCCCAGGGAGCCCTGGTGGCCACTCTGGGCACAACCAGGAAAACTTGTCTGCTCCCCCGCCCGCCCCGGAGCCCTTAAAGGGGCAGACTCTGGCCACAGTGCCTGTGTCAGTTGCAAGCCTGCCAGCACACAGCCAGCAGACCGTGCACCTGGCACAGCATGAGCCAGCCACCCAGCCCTCCACCGCTCCCCAGGACCAGGCTGGCGGCTCCCAGGAGCCTGCTAGGGGCCGCAAAAGGCGGGCACCCGCCTGGTCTAGTGCGGAGATCGTGGACCTCATTGAGGTTTGGGGGGAGGCCTCCAATGCCCACGATCTCTGCACTAGGCGCAGCCAGGAGCAGGTGCGCAGCAAAATAAAAGAAATGCGGCAGGCCTATGCCAGCGCCACCCAACCAGGGGCTGACCCGGAGGCCTGCCTGCACTATAAGGCCCTGGACCGCATCCTGGGGGGTCAGACGGTCCGTGCCCCCCTGGTCGTCATCGACCCCGGGGCAGAGGGCCCAGCCCCTGACACAGGGGAAGAGGAGGAAGAGGAGGACGATGGCAGCCAGGAGCCTGCAGGGAGCGTGCCCTGCACCCAGGACCCCTGAGCAGAACCGGAGAGCCCGTCAGTAGCCTCATCCGAGGCCGGGGAGGCCTCCACATGTGAGTGACATCACAGTCCCCTTATGCGGGGCGGGGGGCGGAGGGGGAGCCCAGGGACCGTGCGCGTCGGCCTTGACGACCACGGAGCAGGCGGCAACCTGTGCATCTGCCGTGCCATCCAGGACACGTGGCCCCAGCTGGGTGCCATGCAGAGGCCCTGGCCTGTTCCCCACATGCATCTACGCGTGAAGGCACATGACAGGCTCCTGACTCTGGGGAGAGACACTGCACACTACCCTCCCTCCAGACGCCCCCTCTACACAGAGGCAGGCACATCTCCCCTTGCCCCCCTACCCCCCACACCACACTAGAGGCAGCACAGGGGCTGGGGTGCAGTCCTGGGCCAGCTCACACTCCCGGGGATAGCAGGATACGATGGTGTGGAGACCTGCCATCCTCGCCTTGCAGAGGGGGGATGGGTTTCACCCACTGTGTCCCCAGGGAGAACTGACCACTTCTCTTGTTTCACAGCAGCCACAGCACCTGCGAGTGCAGGATGCACCACCCAGCCTGGACCATCCACCCGCACCCGGGCCAGCAGGCGCACCCGCAACCAGGAGGAGTTCCAGAGGCAGCAGCTGCGGTTACAGGGACGGCAAGTCCACAGCCAGGAGCAGTGGGTTCAAGAGGACCTGCAGCTGTGGCGGGAGAGCTTGCAGGAGCTGCGGGAGCAGGGCCGTGCCTTCTGCAAGCACCTGCAGGCTCTGGCGGACCGATTGCTGCCTCCTGCTGCTCCAGCCCCTGCGGCCGCCCCAGCTATCGCTCCTCCTCCTACCCCTACTCCCCCTCCCGCTTCTTCCTTCCGAGGTTTAGCGGAGCAGTCGACAAAGGCTTCCTTTGTCGACCGTGCTGCGTCTAGACTGCCGCGCTGTGCCAGATCAGCTGATTGTCGGCACAGAGCGGCGGCCATTTTTATTTTATTTTATCTTTGACTATGCCGAATAAACTATTTTACATGGCTCTGTCGACGGAGCCATGTAGTGTAGACATAGCCTGGGGTCTGTTTCCACTCTCATGGACAGCTGTGTAAATCAAGAGAAACTCCATTTGTGTCAATGCTGATGAAAAATCAGTGTAGTGTGCAGAAAATTGGGCCCTAGGTTTTGCAGCTGTTTGGCCCTTAGCTTTTGCAACCTTCCTCACAATAGATTATAGTCCTGAGTATCTTTAGCAACTAAGAATCCCTAGGACAAGATGTTAAGATATTTTCATGGCTGCATCCCTTCTTGTTGAGATGTGTCTATGTGTCTCCCAAAATATACCCATGCTGTACCTCCCCACAATATGGGGTTGGAAGAGGGGAGAGCCAGCTGAGACTTAAGCCAACAGGAGCAGTTGTGGAAGCCCTTTAACTAGGGACCTTTGGAATCTGATGCCATCAGCGCATTTTCTACAGTTTTAACTGGACTTTCCATACCTAATGCTCATTGGCTGTTTGCTCCAAACCCTTCCCTCCGAATCTCTTTAACTCAGTCTCACTCTACAAGTTCACTTCAGTTCCTGCATCTTCATTCCATCCCTCTTCTCACTTGCTCTATCCCCATTACCCCATTCTCTTCTGTAATAGGGTCCTTCACGAGCTAGGTGGCTTAGTGGTTAGCATCTACTCAGTCAGGGAAGGTGGGCAGTGGTAGGAGATACCAATCCCTCCCACTCCACTGGGTTCTGTCTCAGGGCCCAAGGAGGGTCAGAAGCATTGACTGCTGGGGGTGGAGCCCACTGTGTTATCCTTCCTGAATTGCTTCCTACTACTGCTCTCTCTGCTTCTGGTCCCAATAGGAAAAATGCAAAATAGAAAGGAAATCAAACCAAACCAGCAGCTCAGTATGCAGTCCACAGTATGCAGTACCCTAGCCTCACCCTTTCTGATCTGCTTTGCTCTCTTTTTTCAACCCTGTTCCCTGGGACAGGACATATTCTGCAGGGTTGAAGGAGTGGGGCTAGCTAGGTCAAGTATTGTCTTTTAATCCTTTCTGTCCCAATGTGGGATTTGGATACCCAATCACACCTTCCCTTTTCTTTCCATGTAACTGATCCCTTCCAAAGTAAATCCACCCAAAAAAACAACCGAAAGCACAGAAATAACAGAATAACATGAAATTTGGTATCATCACATTGCTCACTCTGCTTGTGTTATAGTCCTACCTCCACCGTACATCAGGCTTGCCAACTTAAATGGAAAGCTTGGGGTGGGGGGTTAAGGACCATCTCCTATTCTGTTTCTACAGTGCATGCAGTGGAGCCTCATTCTCAGTTGGTCCATACAGAATATCATGATAAACACAATGCAATCTGCGTAGTGTCTCTTTTCACATATTCCACTGGGTTCATTCAGTTGAATTCACAGAATCGGCTTTTCCCTTCCAATATCACGAATGTGGTGTAAGGCTTCATTAAATAAGCATTAGAAAACATGGATAATTAAGGTCAATACAGGTTTTAACTTCTCTTGTCCAGCACCTACACTTCCACTGCTTACTGGGCTCTTAGAAGGCATTTAGGGGTAAGTTAGGGCTAAATGACAGAACAGAACACTGAGAGCCAGGATTGGGTGCTGTGAACAAACTTTCTGGGACCACAGGAAAGTTGGCCACACCCATGATAAGTGGACATCCAGCTAACTAAAATCATGCTGGATCATGGATGTTGCCATACCAGAGAAGCTACGGCTACCCTGCCATTTTTTTTTTCGGAAGAAGATATGCAAATCATGCTCACATTTGCATATCTTCTTCTGATTCTTTTTATGGAAGAGGTTTTCCCGATATTTGGCCCCGTGTAGGTGGGGCTAAATGTCAGAAAAAAACTCCCTTTCGCAAGACCCCTTATTCCTCTTAAATTAAGGTTTACAGGGTCTTGCAAAAGAGGGTTTTTTTTTCCAACATTTGGCCCCGTCTACATGAGGCTTAATATCGGAAAAACCTTTTCAGCAAAAAGAATCAGAAGAAGATATGCAAATGCGAGTGCAATTTGCGTATCTTCTTCCAAAAAAAATGGCAGTATAGCCGTAGCCAGAGTGCTGGATTAGAGAGGTTCAACTTGTAGTAAACCTGGAGTTCCTGGCTCTCAGCTGTGTGCACATTCCCCTATGCCCACAGAAGATTAGGGATAAGCAGAGGAAGATTCCTTTCATGAAACTTGTGTTTTCCCTTAAATACAGGAAACCTCCGAGACGCGACCACCTGAGTTGTGACCCCCCCACACTTACAAAAATGGTTGTAAGTGTGGAAGGGACTGAAACCCCCTGACTTATGTCCTTGGCCTGCATTTACGATGGCGCACGATGCCTATCGTAAATGAGGGTTCGAGTTATGACGCCCCCGACTTGCGACGCTTCCCCAGGAACTGATTGCGTTGCAAGTCAGGGGCCGCCTGTACTTAGAAATTAATTTGAGCCATTTCAGAATAATTCAGGGGACTAAGAAATTGAGTACATATTGGATTTAAACTAAAACCCAACAATAAAATATAAGCACAGTCTGCTGCACATTTAGGGAGTGTGATTTCAAATCCTCATAACTTTGTCAAATCAAAAATCAACATCAGCTGGAGCAGCAAAAAAAAAAAAAGGAAAGGCATTTCTGACTATGGACTATTTCCCTGGTAAATTTTACCTTCCTATCACGAGCCTTTTCAGTACTACAGCTGCTTAATAAACATTCACAAGATTTTTTTTCTAATAGGAAAAGTTCATTTTTTCTACCCTTCTCTAGTTCAAAATTCTCTAAACATTTATTTGATCAAACTTGCAAGGCGCAATTCACCTTCATGCAGAAATCAAGCTTAGAAAAATTCAGCCCCAAAGGAGAAAGTTTCAGAAAGTTATGAGAGAGATTAAACATTGGGGATTATAATGGAAACCAATTATGCAACCTTAAGTACAGGAGCCACAACTGCCTCTTGCTCTAATGCAGTCACTTTATACCAACATAACTAACAGTAATCACAACTGAAAGCATAGCCAACAGACAGCCACAAAACTAGGGATATCACATGTGAACATCTGAAAAATAAAAAAAACTCAGCTCAAACATTTTCCATTTAATTCTCCACAATTTTGCAATTTGTGACAAAGAAGGGGGATTTTTCAGTATTAAAAATAATTTACAATCATTAAACAATTTTTCTTTAGGTTCTTTTATCCTAATGATTCTACTCAGACTGTTTCTTTTTTAAGGGGTTACTTCATTCAATTAGGTCTTTGTTTATTTAAAAACTCTGTTTGGACACTCCTTAAAAAATGCCAGACTATCCTTTGTTTACTCTTGGATACAGTTGATGTGATAACTTGCCTCTTCCATCAGTTCTGTCATCCGGTATGTAAACATTAGAGTAGCAAGGTCTTTGTGAGGGTCTCTTTCAACTCAGGTGCTAGCAAAACTGTGCAGTCATGTGAAACTGCTTCAAGTTTAAACAGATCCCTAGAGAGATATGTATCATTGGGCCCATATCTTTAGAAGTTTGCTACAACCCATCTTTAGGATTCAGTGTACAATTCTTGGTCTTCTCAATTGTTTTTCTCAACATATCCCCAACTAGGGACCAGCCAAAATGGTGACTAGGCAATCCTCACAAAAGACCACATTATGCCACTCTTACTCAGATCAGGTAGCACTTTGCTCTGTGGGCAATCACAAAGAAGCCATTAGAACAGCTCTGTGAATAAGGTATTACTCAAATTAAGTAATAGCTGTAGAGTGTGGCTGTATGAAAAGCAAATGGATAGAGGAGCATTAATAAATAGACGACGACGCAGCATATGGATCCCTACCATATGGAACATATTGACTGACAGTTGCAGACCATGTACACTTAGTCAAGGGCCCAACTTGAAAGTCCAATATACTTTTGAATGTGTGACTGGAATTCAATTGTCAGCATATTACATTTTATTAGTTCATATAGAAATAATATCACCAGGAAAATATTTGTGAATGACCAGACAATGTGTTAATATAACTCTCCCTTTTCTAATTTGGATTCTGATCCAAAAATGCTTACGATGTCCATAACTTCTCATTGAACTCCACAGAAATACTCAAGAGTGTAAAGCTGATCATGTGCATTAGTGTCTGCAGACTCGTGTATAAATTATTTTCATAATCTTGCCTCATTTCCTTTAATTTCAGAAAGGGCAGCATTAATTACCTCAGACGGGAAATGTCAAACTGCTGTGCAAAGACCCAGGGCCCTTAGCCTACACCTGATGAAGTCATTGGAAGAAGTAACAGGCTCTTAGGCTGCATTCCTGGAGAGCTTTTTGGCCATTAGAATTCTTGGCTTTCTATATGAAAAAGAACGGGTCAGAAATAACCAAATGTAGTCATCAAGATTAAAAGCAACTGCACAGATTACAATGAAATAAAGAGAAGATTTAAAAAAAAACCGTCTCTTAAAAATACAGAGCACACATTAAACCTCTATCCCATACTGCAATAACTTGTTTTATGTGACGATTGATTTGAATATACTATTTAGTAAAACTTTTGAGGTCAAAACAGTAATGGCACCTGGCAGAAGCCCTACTTTTGACTGACCATGTTTCATCAAGATTATTATTAACTATTTCAAAGCCTGGATGACTTGCTTCAGCCCCTCTTCATTCAAACTAGTCAATGTATCTATACTAACATCTTATAATCAAGCTGTCCTCATTCTAATGTGCCTGGGTTCTCGTCTGCTACAACTGACTCTTATGTGTCAGCATTTGTAAGGAATAGTTGTTTGTTAGGACACTTTTTATTTACTTCTAAATAGGCTGATTCTGGCAAATTTGTGAAGGGTCAAATCTGGCCCAGTATATAGATTTTACAGGATATACCCGGTTCACCTCTCCCTTAATGTGACGAGAAAAATGCATACTTGTGGTAACCAAACTGAGATTCTTCTCCAGACACCTTAGTCTCAAACACACTGATTTGGATTAAGACATAAAATATGTTTATTAACTACAAAAAGCTAGGTTTTAAGTGACAGCAAAAACATCAAAGCAGATTAGTTTGTAAATAAGCAAAAAACACAAACTGAACTTAACATACTAGCCAGATAGTGTATGAATTAGCCAATTCTCACCTTGGTTGGTAGATTCTTGAGGCACAAGCTGCCTTTACTTTGCAGCTTGAGTTTCCCAGGGTTTTTTTCATACTCAGGCTAGAAATTCCTTGAGCCTGGGAACATCACTTTCCCCAGAGCAGTCTTTATTCCTCAGTTGTTTCCGGGTGTGTTGCTATAGGCAGCATGAGATTCTTCCATGATGTCATATTTTATATCCTCTTCCCACTTGCTGGACAGCTCTTTGGCCATGACCTGGGTCAAACATTTCCCATTGTGTAGTGCCATCTCTGAGAGGGTTCTGTTGTACACAGTTCTTAGGGCAATCCTTGTGCTTCTATGCATTTCTTCAATAAACCATTAACATTGCTTGGCCTTTTCATTGTTGTACTTGAAAGGCTGCTTGTAGGTGTTTACAACCTCACAACATGCATTTAATAATGCATACATAGCCAAATTTCATAACTTCACATACGATGACAGCACATACAATTCAACTAGATATTAATGTCTAGGAGATCAAGACTTTTAGACTGAAACCTCACAAGGCATATTTTGAGCAAAACTTATCTTAATTATAGGACAGTGGGGAATAAGGGTTTGCCAGACTTTCACATCCTGCAAATGGTATAATTTCAACCATAAAGAAGAAATACAAATCCTCTACTTCCACTGAAACTTGTTATCACAATGGGGAGGGGTCAAAGGCAAAAACAGGGAAAGTACAAGTTAAGAATTTCTTAAACTAGTTAGATATCTTCAAGTCCTAGAATACTTAAGGAACGGGTGAAAGAGACCTCTGAGCCATTAACTATTATCTCTGAGAGCTCAAGGAGGATAGAGAGAGCCCAGAGAACTGGAAAAGGACAAATATAGTTCCTATCTATGAAAAGGGGAATAAGAACAACCCAGGAATTGATAGTCCAGTCCGTTTAACTTCGGTACCCAGTACGACAGTGGGGCAAATAGTCAAATATCAGTTTACAAGCCCCTAGAAGATAGGTAACACTCAACATGGAATTATCAAGAGGTTAAGGGGAACATTGTAGATGTGATAGATCTTGACTTCACTAAGGCTCCTGATGCTTTCTCACATGATCTTCTCAGAAACAAACTAAATAGGGAAATACAGCCTAGATGAACCTACCATAAAGTGGATGCTCAACTGGTTGGAAAAGCATACCCAGAGGTTCAATGGCACAGAGTGGGGTCCAACAGGGATCAGTCTTGTGTCCAGTTCTGTTTAATATGTTCACAAATGATTTGGATAACGGTATGGAGAACATACTTATAAAGTTGGATGATACCATGCTGGAAGGGGTTGCAGCACTTTGGAGGACAGGCTTAGAAATCAAAGTGACATTGAAAAACTGCAGAAGTGATCTGAAATAAATAGGACCAAATTCAAAAAAGGACAAATGCCAAGAACTACACTTAGGAAACAATAGTCAATTGCACAAATACAAAACGGGAAATGACTGCCTAGGAAGGAGCATTGCAGAAAAAGGTCTGGGGATTATAGTGGATCACAAACTAAATCCGAGTCTAACATATCTATGATTCTATTATATTTTTCTCTTCTAAACATGCATCTGACTATTTCAGGCAAATTATATGGTTCCAAAGAACACCTTTGTAGAGAATAAAAAATATTAATAATACTTCTACATCAACCATACATATATTTCAAGCAATAATATGCTGCTTTAATCTAAAATTTATCACCAACACCATTACAGATAAAGAAGATAAAGGGCCATTGGAAAAAAATAGCAGACAAGTACCTGATGTAGAGGTAGTCTGGCTGATTAGAGCTAAAAGTGCTGTAGAAAGTGTTACTATTTACTATTCAGATAAATTAATGTCTACACCTATTATGTTCAGATAAAACTACAGATTTTTATTGAGAGAATAAAAGTCATTGCTCCTTTTTAAATAAAATGGATTATATGGGGAAGTAAGGTCATCAAAATATTTTCAGAGAGTAGCAACATTTACAAGTGATAATACTCAATGCATGATTCTTTTACTGACATTAATCTGAGGAAGCAACAATTATTTATTTAATGTATAAATTCCACTCTATCTTATACTTGGAAAATATTCCAGATTTTGGGTTGAAAACTCCAGCAGCATTAAAGCAATATACTGTAATTTGATCAGTTAACCACTTAACACCACTTGAACAATGCAAGTTCACCTTCCACGGGTCTGAAATGCACTGCCTATCAAATGTTTGGGAAAGGTAGTGAGGAGCAGAGGGGATTCAGTAGTTCTATGTGAGCTCAATATAGTCTTTGCAGTGGGATTTTGCATAGGTTTTGGAATTGGAGGATTCATGGTGGGGCAAGCAATAGGTCACATTAGTGATTCCTCTTGCCAGCCTTCAATATTCTTGCATGTCTGTAAGACACCTAATGTGATTTTAGTGCTATATAAATAATAATGATAGGATCGGCTGAATGGTAGCGCACAAGCTACTGTGCTGCACTTTTGTCTGAGTGCGCTGTTCCTCAGTTCCCTCCCTGTACTTCCCTGAGCTCATAGCCAGTTTACTCAGACATGACAGGAAATAACACCTCTTTTGGACGAATCTTCTCTGTCTAACCTATTTAATACAGTTGTTCCACTTGATACTTTGCGACCAGGCTGATGCAATGAAAATGAAAGTTGCTTTGTCCCTTTTCAGCTTCCTGATTTCTGTTGGATTAAAGTAACTGGAGGAATTGTGAACAGTAGAGGACTTGGCCAGGAAAAAAGCATCTGTTATCGAACCTGGATTTCCCTGGAACAAAATCTCTCATAGCTGTTGTTCAGGTTCATCAAAAGCAGGTTGCTTGCAAGAAGTCTCTATTTGAGAAAAATCTATTGCAGGACTTCCTTCTTTGGGAATCAGGAAATATCATGAATAAAAGTCTTTCCCTTTGTGGTGGCAAAGAGCTTTCTTTATTTCTCCCAACTGCATAAGATTACAGCTCCTGAAATAAAACAGTCTCATGCAATAGGCCACTGAACATGTACAAGGAATTTGGTCTGGGAAAAAAAGGTTGACCTATTGCGGTAGTATTGCGGAATAATGGTATTCGTATCCTATTAATGGTTAGATCAAAGTTTTATTGGAATATCAGAGTACTGTAAAAGTGTTGCTAATGGAAGAGATTTTTCTGCAGGAGTGGTCCTTAGCACAAGTTTCTTTATACAAAATAATCCAAAGACCTTACACTATTGGGCTAACCCTAACTAGTCATAGAATCATAGGGCTGGAAGAGACCTCAGAAGGTCACTGAGTCCAGCCCCCTACCCAAAGCAGGACCAAACCTAACTAGTCTATTCTAGCTTTTATTCAAACAAGCTTATTTAAAGTAAGATGAGCAAAGCTGTCTGAGACAGTATTAAATGAGCATCAATATGCAACATTCCCCATGGAAAAATTATTAAACCCTATTCTTTATCAATATTCATGACAAGAGATTAATTCCTTACATGTTCACTCTAGTTGACAATATATGTATTTTTCTCAGTTAAGCGGTATGCAGCCATCTTTTATAAAAGGAATAAATGCTTAAAGCTTATCCAAAAGTCTTCAGACTTCTGCATAAGCTCTCTGACATCTGACCTGGGCCTCAGAGGAGGTCATGACCTTTATTTGAGCTGGACATAATTATCAGTGACAATAGCTTGAAGCTATATTTTTCTTTAGTCCTAGTTAGAGCGAAAAGAATGGGCACAGCAGATTAGGGGTTGGGCAGCAATCCAATTTGTAGGTTATTAGTCTTAAAGGCATATTTTTCCCCTTGACAGACAAGCCTCATTTAGAAGCTTGTCTCATAGAAACTGTGGTCACAGGGCAAAACATGTGATATGAAGTCTTCATAGATGGTTCTCAGTCACTGAATTCCAGTCAAATGTTACGTCTACATACCTGACACAGTATCAGTGAATAACAAGTTGAAAAATGTTGGTGTCTCTGTCAAGGAGCTCATTTTCCAATCTGATTCTAAGAAAAGATTATAAATACTTTTGAATGTTTTCTCTGTCGCTTCCATGCACAGGACAGTTCAGTCTCACTTCTGAGAACACATCATATGGACATAAAGTGAATAATATCAGAATTATAAGCATTCTAGTAAAAAATTCAAACAATTGCAAAATTTAATGCAACATAATATTAGCTCTCATGACCAGAGTTTAATCCTTACGGTGAAATTCAGCCCCACATATCAAGACTTTATCAAGGCTTTTGATACGGTCTCCCACAATATTCTTGCCAGCAAGTTAAGGGAATGTGGATTGGATAAATGGACGGTAAGATGGATAGAAAGATGGCTAGAAGGCCGGGCCCAGCGGGTAGTGATCAACGGCTCGATGTCAGGATGGCGGTCGGTTTCTAGTGGAGTGCCCCAAGGTTCGGTTCTAGGACCGGTTTTGTTCAATATCTTTATTAATGACCTGGATGAGGGGATGGATTGCACCCTCAGCAAGTTTGCAGATGACACTAAGCTAGGGGGAGAGGTAGATACGCTTGAGGGCAGAGATAGGGTCCAGAGTGACTTAGACAAATCGGAGGATTGGGCCACAAGAAATCTGATGAGGTTCAACAAGGACAAGTGCAGAGTCCTGCACTTGGGATGGAAGAATCCCAAGCATTGTTACAGGCTGGGGACCAACCAGCTAAGTAATAGTTCTGCAGAAAAGGACCTGGGGGTTACAGTGGATGAGAAGCTGGATATGAGTCAACAGCGTGCCCTTGTAGCCAAGAAGGCTAATGGCATATGGGGGTGCATTAAGAGGAGCATTGCCAGCAGATCCAGAGATGTCATTATTCCCCTTTATTTGGCTCTGGTGAGGCCACATCTGGAGTATGGTGTCCAGTTCTGGACCCCCCACTACAAAAAGGATGTGGACGTATTTGAGAGGGTCCAGTGGAGGGCAACTAAAATGATTAGGGGGCTGGAGCATATGACCTATGAGGAGAGGCTGAGGGAGTTGGGTCTGTTTAGTCTGCAGAAGCGAAGGGTGAGGGGGGATTTGATAACAGCCTTCAACTTCCTGAAGGGAGGTTCCAAAGAGGATGGAGAAAGGCTGTTCTCAGTAGTGACAGATGGCAGAAGAAGGAGCAGTGGTCTCAAGTTGGGGTGGGAGAGGTCCAGGTTGGATATTAGGAAAAACTATTTCACTAGGAGGGTGGTGAAGCACTGGAATGGGTTACCTAGGGAAGTAGTGGAGCCTCCATCCCTAGCGGTGTTTAAGTCGCGGCTTGACAAAGCCCTGTCTGGGTTGATTTAGTTGGGATTGGCCCTGCCTAGAGCAGGGGGCTGGACTTGATGACCTTCTGAGGTCTTTTCCAGCTCTATGGTTCTATGATTCTATGAAATTCTGTTATATCAAACACACACATACCAAAGCTATACACCACTTAACTACCATTCAAGCTACCAAACTTGGACTTCCCATAGGCCTTGTTACTCAGGGATAGTTTTTTCAGTAGAGCACAAGAATCTATTTTATCTTAGATACTGCAATAACTGAGCAAATCACACCCCTCCATGGTGAGAAAGGGAAATGCTAGTACCTCCATTTTATAGATGGTGACTTGAGAGACTAAGTGACTTACACGTGTCACACAGGCAGACTGTGGTGAACTAGGAATGTGAACCTAGCTCTCTCAAGTATTTCGCAAGTACCCTCACCACCAGACTATTCTTCCCTGCATAAATATTTGTCTTTAGTGCTCTGTCCTAATATACCTAGTCCCCTTCATTAGTCTTGTCATCTCCTTCCCTTTCATCAAATGGGACCCCTCCTATTTACACAGTCAGTCCTAAAACTCCTTGCCACAGAGTGGTGATGATACACCTCTATAGTACAACATCATTCATGTTCCCTGCCTGCCCACAAGCACCTACTGCCCCTCTTTCTGTTGATACCACATCAATTATTGCATGGGAACCAGCAACCAAGCAGTGTAGGACTGGGGAAGCAGCATGGACTGTGATTGATTCCTTCCAAGAGTTTCAACACACCCTATCATCCAGCAGCCAGCTGGCCTTCCTTCTTCCTAGAATGGTGCCTCCCAGTAGTGTGACTGAAAGTCTAAGAAAATGGTGAGTTCTCAACAAGTGAGGGCTAGAGCTTGTTTTAAGAGAGAAAATATTATGGGCCATTTGGCATAACTTCCATGGAGTTAAACCAGTTTGTACTATCAAGGGATTTGGCCCAATATATTAATCTGTAATGAAAAGGCAGATGGAACAGAGAGTTCTGCTTGTTAAGTGTTCCCTACTTGCATGTTAATTAACTAGTCTCTCAACTCAGCAGTGCTGGCCCTCATAAAAGTTTGCCAGTTTGGCTAGGTCTACATTACCAGGTTATTTCGAAATAATAACTCACAAAATAACTATTTCAAAATCTGCTTGTGAAGAGGAATAAGCTTGAGTTAGTATTTTGAAATAACCAGCCCGTTACTTCGAAATCACAGGCTTGGTAGTGTGGATGCTCACCTTGTTATTTCAAAATAAGGGGAGTTATTTCAAAGTAACTCCCCAGTGTTTACATGCCCTTTGACACCCTAGAATAAGTTCTCTCAAATGAATGGCCCTACTTTAATGCTGCTGTCATTACTGCCCTGTATACTGTGAAATGCAAATAATTTATTCAGATATTTAATAGTCAAAATATGTAATAGGCACCACACATATCAGTTCATCAGTTAATTAAGTCATATTATGAACATTTGAGTTACTGAGATAAGCGCTTCTGTTTTTGGACAATCTAGCATAGCTGGACATTTAAAAAATACTGTTTAAGCCTGTGCACATTTCATCTGTGCACAGTGAAGTTTTCTGTTAAAAAAAATCAATATTTTTAAATGTCTCAGTCACTAGGAGAGATGGTTTAAACTTTTAAAGGAACTATTTTAAATTAGAAATGAACATTTCACAGGACAATCAAAAATGGCAGCTATAGAGAAAAACTATTGAGGCCCTTTTCAGTACAATAGCATAAGAGGATTACACTTATACTATTCATAATTTTTTTAACTTTGTTGAGGGGGGAGAGGGAATATAAGCCGCTTCAGATAACTTTCACAGGAGAGTTTTTGCTCATCCACTATCACTACCAAGTAATAGTTGCTGGTAGCTAAGGGAGTTTTAAAGAAGTATTTTAGAGAAATAGTGGGTGAAATCATGGCTTGTTGAAGTCAATAGCAAAACTCCTATTGTTTGTAGCCACTGGTTTTGTGTAATAAGAGTCCATCACCCACACCTGTGTCCCTCCCCTAGCCTTCTCCAGTATCTTCTCCATCCTGGACAATGCAGAAATAGAAAGGAACCTTATTTCCCTATGGGGAGTGAGGAGAAGGGAGGGTGAAAAGTTTCCATACACACTTGCCCCTTTTTGGCAGTCCTGCTGCATTTCAGGCCTGACACAACTTCTGTATTGCTGGATAAAATTCTCCTTAAGTATCACCAGCCTCTCTTCTCAGATGGTTATATGTATGAGCTATGCACCAGTTAGGTGTTTGCTATTTGTGCATAAAAGGTAATAGGGCCCAATGTTTGTGCAGCATTTGTACTTCCCTACTTCTGAAAGTCTGGCCATAGTTAAAGAAGCTGAGTCTCCAGAGTAAACTGACATTCTGATTACCAGCAGCTGGTGGTGCAGCACAGTCAGTAAAAATAAGCTAATTGTTTCAACTATAAATCAAGTGTAGGTATTGCCTTGTAATTGCTAAGATTGTTCATTTTACCAGAAAATAAGTTAAAATGACCCCATTTACTAGTGACAAGCACAATTTTCAGTCAAAAACCTGTTAGAGAAGTCATTTAATTACCAAGTAACAGCAAAGCTAGCATAAGAATGCTTTTATTATTGTCATCGGTGGGAGGAATTGATATAACCATGGTATGCGTTAAACAAACAGAAGCAAATCAAACTGCATCATGTTGTATAAATATTCTGTACTGTCAGATGCCATTGCTTTTAGTCCTACACACTTAGACTCAGTGTTTTAAAATGAAATGTACAGAATAAAATCCAATTTTAAACTGTAAAGTTAAAATTTTAGTAGATGGACCTAAACAAAATTATTTGAATTGGGAAACATTTTAAATTGATAATACCTTCGTATCCTAATTCCAGTAATTATAATACAAATTCAGAATTGTTACCACTGAACACTACTTATTGTATTTTATACAAATATTATCATTTTGCTAAAGGCAAAGAAAGACAGCAATTTGTTTTATCTTCAGTTTTATAATGCTTAATATATATGGTATATAAAATAATTACATAGCCTTGATTAAATTTGTTTAATGACCAAACTTGTGAATCCAAGACAGATAAAGAAATCTTCCTGATAGGATGGAAATAAGAGTGCATTTTAAGGCAATGAAGAACAAAAAGGTCATCAAGAAAATAAAGTGAATCATAACTTTGTAGTATTTATTCATTCTTCTTAATCAATCCCCCTTAATTCTGTTTTTAAATACATATAAAAATAAAACACGTGGCCTGTTCTGTCTGCTGTCTCTTTCTAGATTTTTGAATACTGCAATTAGCACCATATTTTAGATCCTTACACATTTTTAAAAGAACTCACAGAATCTCAGTGACTATGTCCCAAATTGAGGGAATTTGTTTTCTTTTTATTTGTGTGCCACAAAGATGGAAGAAGCCTCCTCTGTATTTCATTCTGTAGACATGGAGGTTTGTATCTACCCTAATGTAGTCTGGGACCAAAGTTGGGGAGGGAGAAGTTTTTGAATGAATTGTTTATTTGCTGAAAAACACAGTTTTAGTTTGAATGATGCTGTTCAAAGAGATGAGGTGAGTGAGGGAAACTGTTATTGGACCAACTTCTATTGAGCTAAATACAAGGTGAGCTAAATACAAGGTGGATCAGATTGTTAAGCACAAGAAGTTCATTTCAAATTCACTGAATAGTTTTTCCTTTGGGGGAAGGGAAATGAGTTCTAGATTCACAGGATTTCGGAGCTATTCACATAACTGAGGAAGTACCTATGGGGCAGAGATCTGTGGCATGCGGCTGCCCTGCGGGTCCTAGAGACCTCCTCTTCATAGTCGTATTAGAGCATACAGCTACAGTTCCCACTCTGCCGGATTCAGAGCAGGGCCTTGAACTTGGCTCTCACAAGTGCCCTAACAACCGAGCTAGAAGGTATTCGGGGTTGAGCAGCTTTCCGTTTCTCTGTTGAACCTGTTTCACTTTGTATAACTACTTCATGAGGTCAGAGAGGGTCCCTTGTGCCTGAGAGTCTTGCTTCAAAGGGCAGGAGGAAAAAGGCACCTGCTTTCCTCTCTGCTCCTGTGACCATTAAACAGAAAGAGTGAGGACTGGACATCCCACACCCTAGCTGAGTGCTCTAACCATGAGCGTATGGAGTGGGCCTCCTCCTTCTTGGTTTTGTGAATGGTGTTTCACAATTTCCTTTGTCTTTCAAACAAAACTAAGCTTTTCCGTTCAGATCAAGCAAAACGTTTCATTCAATCCAAACCAAATGTGTTTGTTTTTCTGGGAACAAACATTTGTTTTGGGCTGATCCAAAACAATGTTTAATCTATTATTGCCAGGTACAGAGGTGTGCATGAGCCCTGCAGTCACTGACCAAATGCTGAAAAAATATCTGAAATGTTACAGAATTGTATAATTATAATTGAATGCTTGTATGATTCGTATAACATCTAATTGTTGTGTATATAATTAGTATAATATCATGAGTCTAAGGAGCCTAATGTATGTAGCCTAACATAATAAGAATACCCATGTTACGTCATCATTGTATTTAAAACTATAGTGCATTGCTGTGATTTGATAAACTGGCATGTTTCAATTTAAAATACCAACTGTGAATGAATATTCATGAGTCTAGATGTTGACTACACGAATATTCATAAGAACGACTGTTCCTCATAAATATGTAATTAATAGGTGTAAAACCCAATCATTTTAAACCTATGCAAAAGAGCATCTTATCTTTGACCAATCAATTTGAATTGGAACCCTCATGAATACGCATGAGCATAACCTTTATAAGCCTGTGCCATGCCCGTTAAGGTTGTTGCGTCGGGGCGTCGGGCATAGACATAGGTTAGGCTTAGTGCATGTATGAGGTCGTATGTGTGCGGTCTAGAGTCTTGTCCCGGGTATTTGAATGTGTGAGGTCTAGCATCTTTTAGAGTGAAGATAAACGGAAGGTTTACTCTTCCTCTATTTAGGTATAGGTGTAGATTAGTTTAGTTTAGCTTTTAGATAGGTTAGATCCTCGTCTTCGAGTCTGTACGTCAGGCAGCGTCGGTCCACGCACGTCGGCCGTCATCATGCTTGTTCGTCGGGTGCGTCGGGGTTTAGTTAAGGTTTTATTTTAGGTTAAGTTTAGGTTAGGATTAGTTTAGAGTCTAGCATCCATCGCCGTCCAGCTGCACTGAAGAGCAGGAAGAGACCGAAGGTCTTCACGGAAGGTGAACACATCGCTCCCGATTCCAGCTCTTCGAGGGACTCCTGGTTGTTCCTCTCCCGAGGCCCGAAAGGACCAGAGGATTGAGGTCGCCAGCGTTGGCGCCGTCAACCTGCGAGGGTCTCCTGGCTGTTCCTCTCCTGAGGCTTTCAACTAGCCAAAGGATCGAGGTCACCAGCAACCCATCGATCGTCTCTGCACCGCTAGACTTTGGTAGGATTATTGTTTATCAAGAGGGGACTGCCCCCTTGTTCTGTTTGAGATATATGTTTATAATATAGTCTTGTTGTTGAAACTTATTTAAATTGTCACGTTTTTATTTACGCACCACTGTCTATGGGTAAGAACAAAAATACCGGTGAATAGATACGGATTCTCGGAGTCGCACCTTAATATCGTAATATTTTAATTAGGCTAATTAGTAGTAATTATCATATACAGTCACCCCTTACGGGTAACACCACCTCCATATCTCTGTCTCCAGCACTTACTGGTCTCTCCCTTGTGGCTGGCAATTCTGTGGCTCAAGTGGACTTTAGCTGTTGAAGCCATAGAAGGGCAAGTGGTAGACCCTCAGGTACCTTGGGTTATTTTCAGAGGCATTTGAAGATGACAGAAAGTCTTCAGCTTGTCTGTATTCCACATAGAACCAGTGTAAGGACTAGCATAGAGAGAGAAAAGGTGCCAGTCTTATACTGCTGAGCTCCTGCATTTTGAACAGTGGAATGCAGACTGTCCAGAATGGGCAGAGAGCTAGAATCATATACAGGTTGTAACTCTCTTAACCGGGATTCTCTGGTTTGGCAACATCCATGGTACGGCACGGATTTTGCAGGACCAGAGAGTCATGGTGGAGGGCCAATGACAAGGATCCCTGTGGGGCTGGCGCAGCGGGCTGCCTGCAGTGAGCCTGCCATCAGCGCATGGCAGCAGGTCCATCAAGCAGGGCTGGAAGACACATGCGTGGCTGCTCAGCGGGGATGGGAGCTGTGGTAGGTCAGTGGGGCAGGGATCTGCAGCACACAGCTGCCCTGCGGGTCCTAGAGCCCCAGCGTGGTATGTGTGGCTGCCTGGTGGGTCCCAGAGCCCCAGTGCAGCAAGCATGGCTGCCCGGTGGGTCCCAGTCTCAGCAGGGCTGGCAGGACATGAGGAGCAGGTTGGAAGGCCAGCAGGCCAGGTGGGGGTGGGGGGACAGCAGCAAAGGATTTAAGAAATAACCTCCCCTAGTCCAGCAAAATCCCTCATCCGGGACTGGACAGGTCCCAAGGGTGCTGGAACAGGCAGGTCCAACCTGTAAAGAGGAAAACTGGTCCAGGAGTTAGAGTACTGGCCTAGGACTCTAAAAATCTCAATGCATAGTCTCTTCCCTGTCCAAGACTTCCTTTGTGGCTGTCGACAAGTTACTTAGGTTCAAATCTTCAAAGGTATTTAGGCTTCTAAGTCTCTCTGAGACCTGGTTTACACTCAGAATTTACATTGACTTCAGCCTCATATGATTGATTTTCTAAGTGATGCCTTCCAACTTCCAAGCCTGTCGCATTGACCTTAAGGGCCACAGAAGTTGACTTCAGTACTCCTGCTTTTCACAAGGGGTAACGCTATTCCTAACCTTTCACAATCGAATTTCTGCTAGTGTAGATGCAGCGTTGCCAGCAAGTTGAAATTAGCCTCCAGGAGGCATCCCTCAGTTTTTCACTCTCAGCACGCTGGCCAGCACTTGCACCTCTACTGCTCAGATCTAAAAGGCCAGGGAATAGTGGACTGGAGTGTAGGATCATTCTTACGTGGCGAGCGCTGCGATCCCATTCATGAGCGAGCAGCACACTGCAGCATGCAGAGATGAGTTCCAACAATCCGACCAACAGTTTGATGTCTTCAAGGACTTCTGCTGCCACCGGCTCCAATTCCTGGGGGTGCAGAAGAGCACCAGCATGGAGTGTCCAGGAGATCATGGAGCTCCTATAGGTGTGGGAAGGTGAAGCCATCCTTCCTGAGCTCTGAACCAACAAGGAGAATGAAGAGATATACATCAGGATAGCAAGCTGCATGGGAGCTAAATGCTATTCCAGGAAATGTTCAGCATTGCAGAGTGAAAATCAATCAGTCCTACCATAAGGTGCAGGAGGAGAGCAGAAAGTTTGGAGCAGCACTTTACACTTGCTGCTTCTACAACCAGCTGAATGATATTTTGGAGGGACCAGCCAGCATCCACAGCATGGTCGTGGAGTCTGGCCAAGACATACCTGGCATCAGCCTGGAGGACCCTGTGATGGCAGAGGGGCAGGAAGAAGAAGAGGAGGAGACAAGCCAGCCAGTGACTGAGGAAAGCCAGGAGCTGTTCTTCACCATGGAGCCAGTCCCCTCCTCTCAGTCCAGCACCAACCTCCAGGGAGGGCACTTCTGGTGAGTTCAGAAACTTTTTCTAACTACAAATGGGTAAGGCAATGGGTGCGATGTGTAGCTCACTCTGGGCACGTCTAGACTGCCCACAGCTTTTGAAAGAAGATATGCAAATTCAGTGTGAATTTGCATATCTTCTTCCGATCCCATTTTCGGAAGAGATTTTTTGGGAAAAAAAAGCAGTTTAGACGCGGTTCTTTCAGGAAAAAAAAAACCTTTTGAAAGAACCCTTCTTCCTGAAAAAATGAGGTGCAAAGCAAACATTTTGCTTTTCATGGAACACATCTCATTAGGGGTAAGCTTAACATAATGTATCTGCTGTAATGTCTGCCCTGACAACTTTTCTTTGCAACTGGGCCAGCATCCAGCTTGATGTGTTCTTCCCCTCCTACAGCATCTGCCTGCCTGGCTCAAATCTGCAGCAAAAATGCACAAGTGAGGAGATGATCCTGCATGCACTCCCTCATGGTGGAGATGCAGGCAGAGTGGCAGGACCAGATCGCAGAGTGCCAGGAGAGGAGGGCTGCCAGGGAGCAACTCACAAGACAGTACAAGACCATGTTCACTGTGATGGAGTGTGAGGTGTCCTTTCTAGGGAGTGCATCCTCCCAGAACCCCGCCTACCCTAATGACACCCCTTGTCCCTCCTCCACCAGCCCCATGGCTTCCATACCCAGGGTCCCCAGGGGCTGACAGTGCCCTAGGACATGGGGAGAGGGACTCAAGGTGAGCTGGACCCTCCAGGCCCTTGAGAATCAGTAGGCAGTCACTCCCTTTCCTGAGCCCCCCATCCCTTTCCGATTCCCAGTTCTTCCACCTGCCTATTTTCCCCTAATAAACACTAATGTTCATTGAACAATGGTCTCTTTATTGCTTGAACTGCAGGGGTGGGGTGGGGATTAAAGGAAAACACAGGGAATGCAGGGGCAACTTGTGGAGAGTTACATGGAAGAGTCTCAAAAGAGGTGTTGCATAAAACTGTCTTTCAAGACCTCTCTGATTTGCACTGCCCCTTGCTGTTGTCTCCTGATCATGCTGGTGTCTGGCTGCTCAAACACTCTGGCTAGGTGCTCTGCCTCAGCCCCCACGCTACCAGATACATTTCCGCCTTACTCTAGCACAGGTTATGGAGCACACACCATGTTGCCACCACAAAGGGAATGTTGTATTCACTGAGGTTCAACCAAGTCAGGAGAATCCTGAACCTCCCCTTGTAGTCTGTTTGTCTCAGTGCCAGAACCGGCATTGCACTGTGTCCAGAGGATTGACTGCCAGTTGCACTAGCATGAGTGCCAGGACTTGCCTGAGCAGCACCTCCATGCCACACCGAGCTTTGTCCTTGTCCTCTTTCTGGTGGAGCAACATGCATAAACTCTCAAGTAAAGTGCCATTAGGCGCATTATGACTCGCATGAATATGACAATGCTTTCCTGCCAACCAGGCTCCATTCTCATGCTGCTATGGCATCTATACAGGAAACCAGAGCATCAAAAGGCACAAGCACACTTCCTCCCCTTTATCTCATGCAAGGAGGGAAAAACTAGACGAGTGCCTTATGGGACCCTGGTCACCTAGTTTGAGATCCTTTTGAAGTTCTTTACAATCAGCTTTGGACTTAACTACCTTGAACAGTTTGGCATCATCTGCAAATGTTGCCACCTCACTGTTTACACCTTTCTTCAGATCGTTTATAAATATGTTGAATAAGATTGGTCCCAGTACAGACCCCTGAAGATTAGCAGTAGTTACCTCTCTCCATTCTGAAAATGGGCCATTTATTCCTATCCTTTTTACCTATCTTTTAACTAGTTATCAATCCATCTTCTTTGACCACAGCTTATTTTGCTTTTGGTGAGGGATCTTGTCAAGGGCTTTCTAAAAATCTAAGTACACTATATCCACTGGATACCCTTTGTCCACATGCTTGTTGACCCTCCTCAGAGAATTCTAGCAGGCATGATTTTCCTTTACAGAAGTCATGTTGACTTTTCCTTAAAAAAAATCATGTCCATCTATATGTTTGACAATTCTGTTCTGTTCAACTAATTTGCCCAGTACTGAATTTAGACTAACTGGCTTGTAATTGCCAGGATCACCTCTAGAGCTCTCTTTAAAGATTAGCCATCTTCCAATCATTTGGGACAGAAGATGATTTAAAGGATAGGTTACAAACCATAGTTAGTAGTTCTGCAATTTCACATTTGAGTTCTTTCAGAGCTCTTGGGTGAATGCCATCTGGTCCCACTGACTTGTTACTGTTCAGTTTATCAATTTGTTTCAAAACCTCCTCTTACTGACACCTCAATCTGGACAGTTCCTCAGATTTGTCACCTAAAAAGAATGGCTCAGGTTTGGGCATCTCCCTCCCGTCCCAGCCACGAAGACCAATGCAAAGAGTTCATTTAGATTCTCCATAATGACCTTATTGTCCTTCAGTGATCCTTTAACATCTCGATCATCCAATGGCTCCACTAGTTTAGCAGGCTTCTTTCTTCTGGTGTACTTTAAAAAAATGCTATTACTTTCTGAGTTTTAGGTCTTCTTAATCATATTTTTAAACTATCAAATAAAGTGCGTACTCCTTTCTACTTTCCTCATCAGAATTTAACTTCCACTTTTTAAATGATGCCTTTTTATCTCTCACTGCTTCTTTTATTTGGTTGTTAATCTGCAATGGCACTTTTTTGGTTCTCTTATTAGGTGTTGTGGTTCAGGTGGTCAGATTTAGGTGATCACAATGGTTCCATCTGACCTTGGTCCCTATGAATCTCTGGAAAGCATTTTGACATATGACAGTTAAAATACCAAGTTCAATTTATTGCATTTGATTGTTGTGTCAAAGAAATAAAAACTTCTGTACTAAAAACTGCCAAAATTTAAAACTAACTAACAGCTGAGTAAATAAATCATATCTTATTTCACTTAAACGTTATCTGAACTCTGCAAATTCAGTACAATTAAGCTCTTGAAATTTAGGTCACATGGAATATACTCTCAGTAATTTGTAGATGAAAAGATACAGAGATAGTGAAATTCAAAGGATGCATTTGTTAAGTCATCATGGATTAGTTAATAATCCAGTTGTTTAATTAAGTAATTAGTTTTAGCATTCAATTGCCACGAACAATTAACTTAATTACAGAATAGGCTTAAAAATCAATCCTGTAAAAGGCAAACTTTTATTCTGGAACTCTCGTATCAGTTTTTCAAATATTATGAGTAAAGATGTGAAATGTTTAAGATACCACTAAATATACATTAAAAGATATATACTTTGTGCAATACATTTTTTTAAGAAAAAAAAGACAGCCATATGTCAAATGTATAGGCTATTTAGTTTATCTTCTAGAGAGCACTAATAATGAAGCTAATGCAGTATTCTAATTGTATCTGGAACAGCACATACAGAAAGCCAAACAATAAATTAAATACTAAATAAATGTAGCCTGCACTACAGAGGTGGGAAAATGCAGTATTTTGTGCTAATAATCTAGAGTGATGCTGATTAAAACAAGAGCTATTTCTAGACATGCAATTCAGTCAAACTTGAATAACAATTTGCCTCAAATGCACTAATCAGCAAGGAAATGACTAAGATCATTTAGCTGAGTTCACACAGGTATTACAAAACGATGAGGGAAATCTTCAAACCTTGATTGAGTGATCCTAGCCATATACACCATTTTAAAAATAGGCTGGCAAAGTTAACAGAGCTGATTGGCATTTTGGTAACATGCACTTAAGAATAGGTTAATAAACAGCAATCAAGCAGTTCAGTTTATGTCTTTCATCCCAAAGACATTTTACAGACATGGGGAGCAGAATAGCATCACCATTTATTCTTTTCCATGGTTTGTTTCTCCACTGAGCCCAGCCTGCTCATGTCTCACCTTCTAGTTAGTGGTCCACTTCATATGTCTTGTCTAAAATCCATAGTCAGTGTCAATACTCTCATTGATATCAGTGTATTTTGGATCAGGCTTTATCAGGTTATGAGAGTGAGCAGAAAATTAATATTGTGCTGACTGCTAATGAATGGTGGGAATAACAGCAGAAAATAAGTCCATTATGTATTCTGTGAATTTTGCATCGTGTTTATGAAAGGGATCAAGGAGCAATTAATTTGTTAAGTGAATAAATATAACTTGTGATTTACAGGCCTGATCTAATTTCCATTGTGGCCAATGGAAAGAATCTCCTTGATTTTGTAACCTGTAGATTATATCCTCCAATGTGAATCATGTACCCAAAGGCGCTTTAGGAGCTGTTCATTTCTCCTTTTCCTTTCAGAAGAAAAGGAGAAGTTGAAATGATCAGCTCCTAGAACACTTATAGAAGCAAAACTATTTAATTATTCAATTTGTATCATAGACCATCTGAGTTTTCTTTCGAATGTCGTGTTCAACGCTGTATTTCTTCATCAAAGTTGGACGTCCAAATTCTCCAGCCAGCGAACCATGTTTCTGGTTAGATTGTGGATATTCTCCAGTGAGCCAATGCATTTTCGTGTTGAGCATTCCGCAACAATGTGGTACATAGTTTGCGGACTGCCACAAAGTGGAGATGGCAACAAATTCCACTTATGCAGTAGATAACCGCACCTGCCCTGACCGGTCCTATGCCAGTTTAGAACACACCACAGTCTCTGGGGAAGATCAAAACCTTTCTGCTCAGTGGTGGGATCCGACACAAGATGTTTGTTTGGGACATCTACTTGCTGCCATTCAGCTCACCATAGTTCCTTAACATTGGCCGTGACTTCCTTTGCTCGCTGCCAAGGGAGTTTGCGGGATTTTGGACATGATGTTGGAGGCTGATCAAGGTACTTCTGGATGGGAAGAGGTTGGCTGCTGTAGTTGATACATTGGTATAGTCCACATTCCTGCTCCCATCGACAGATGCTTGGTGGGGCGATGTTTGCCAGCGGCGGTAACCATTCTATGGCAGTGGGCTTTAAAGTTCCTGTTATCACTCGCATGGCGCCATTCAGTTGAGTGTCAACTAGCTTTGTGTGGGCACTTTTTGACCACACAGGAGAGCAATATTCAGCAACAGAGTACACCAGGGCTATTGCTGAGGCCCTCAAGGTACGTGCTCTACCTCCCCAACTGGTTGGGGTGAGTTTTCTTAGGAGGTTGATCCTTGGCATTAGTTTCTCCTTTGTTTGTTCCGGGTGGCATTGGAAGGAGAGCGTGCCATCAAGTGTTATGCCTAGGTATTTGGGATGAGGCTCGCAGGCAATCTTTTTCCCACAAAAAACATCAAGTTTTGCAGTGGTGTTACAATTGTTTAGATGAAAAGCTGTAACCACAGTTTTGTCTGGGTTCGGTTTGAGCCGCCACTTCTGTAGGTAGTCTGTATGATCAATAGGTCGGATGTTAGCATCTGGCTGACAGTTTTGAGAGATTGCGATTGTACAGCCAGTGCGATATCATCTGTGTAAATAAACATTGCAGAGCCAGTTTTTGGGATATCACTGAGATAGATGTTGAATAACAATGGTGCTAGTACGGAGCCCTGAGGGAGACAGTTGTTCAGTATTCTGGATCTGCTAATGTTGTTGTTGAGGTGCACACGAAACCGGTGGTCACCAAGCATTGCTGTCAATAGCCGGAGCGTCTTCCGGCACTGAATCAACCTTGATAGTCTGCATAGTAGTCCCTTGCACCACACTGTGTCCTATGCAGCTGACAGATCTACAAGAGCTGTGCTGGTCTTCATTTTTGGCTGGTAGCCAGCTTCAATTGTGGTTTTGAGGGCCAACACCTGGTCGCACGTACTTCTGCCTGGCCTGAAGCCAGCCTGATCTTTTGATATCCCAGCCTCTTCGATGGCAGACTAACGAGCCAGCAGTGCTTGCTCCATCACTTTGCTGGTAGTGGAAAGGAGTGCTATTTGTCTGTAGCTTGAGGCACTATCTGGTGGTTTTCCATTTTTAAGAATTGCGATCACCTTTGCTTGTTTCCAGTCTATAGGAAGGCAGCTTGTTTGGTGGACAGACGTGAAGAGTGCAGCCAGCCAGTTCCTCCCCTTCATTCCTAAGTGCTTCAGAAACTCAAGGAATATTCCGTCTGCACCATCGGCTTTCTTGTTCTTTGTAGCCACTAATGCTATTTTAATTTCTTCTTCTGTGTATGCAGCAGAGAAAGCACTGTATTCTGGGCATCGCTGGAAGTTTTGAGTGTACTCCCTTTCGATCTCTCACCTGCTGTCTTTGATGTTCTGAGGAGATGGGAACCAAATTGGCTGGGAATTACTGCTGATGGATGTAGCTTTGGTGGCACATCTGCTCCCAAATGACAAAGCAAGGCCCACGCTTTCCTGCCGGAATATGTGAAATTTAACCCCTCCACTGTTTCCTTCCATCTGTCGAGGTGCTCTTCATCCATCTGTTTTAAGAGCGCTGTGGCTTGCTCAGCAGCGCTGGTCTTTTCATGTTGCTTTAGTAGTTCTTCTGTGTTGGATGACCAGCAAGGTATGTACTCTTTGTGAAAACCATGCAGGATATTTTTATTTGCTGCTTTCTTGATAAGTCCCATAAAGCACTAGTAATTTTTGGGAGATGGCTCTATCCAATGGATGCAATCTTCAACTGCATTTCTGAAACCTTCCCAGTTGGCCTTGCAGAAGATCCATCATGGTCTTGGAAGCGCTTCTATGACAGGGATTTCCAGGCCAGTTCGATTAACCATAGGGCGATGCTGACTATGTGGGAATGGCTCAAGCACAGTCTTTGGAGTAGTGAGTGGTAGTCCTTGGCGATCTTTAGTGATGGACAGGTCTGGATTGTGCGTTGGGTTCCAAAGTGCAGAGAGGAATGTCGCTGGCTGTTTAGAATTGAAGAGCAGCTCTACATCTGCTGCTGATGCCCCATTTGTCAGCTGTTCACCTGCCCTGTCGTTGGTACGGTAACCCCAATTGATATAGTGGCTGTTGAAGTCACCACTGTAGAATGCTAGATGAGTCAGACTAGGAAGTGTCTGAATCTAAATCACAGACCGCTCACTTCAGACACCACTGAAATGTAACTGTTCACTACAAAGTAGGACAAGAAGTGAAGAATAATTCATTCCAGGGAAATGCTCTTCTAGATAGGCAGAAAGCCAGGTTTTCCTGGCCACATTCTAATACCTTGCGATTCAAGAGGTATTTCACCTTTAAGTTCACGGCCGTGACCAGAATGCATCCAGAAGTGGGTAAGAGATTCTTGTACTTCTGTCACAATGGGAAGTTTGAAACTATACAAATAGATAATGTTCCAGATAATTGGGAGGGCTCTTGGGTACATGATTCTCACTGGAGAATATAATCTACAGGTTCATAGCAGCCGACCCTACTGGCAAGGTTCTCTGCTCTGTCCTAAGCAGGGACCTGCTGCTGTTGCTGAGGGAGAAGTGCCCCTCTCCCAGCCAGGCAGCTCCATGTGCAGCATCCCTGAGCCCCTGAACAGGGTATAGAGCCATGCTGCCATGCAGCTTAGAGGGAACCTTGCCTACTGGCTTCTGTTCCTAGTGATAGAAGACACCACCTTGGGATGTTAAATTTAGATTAATTAACTAATTGAATAGTTGATGGGATTTTCATCAACTATTCACTTAGTTGATAAGGGTGCCTCTGCCTTTGAGCTCTAAAAGCAGAAGCCCCATCGGGAGTGCCAGATCAGACGGGACTCCCCTGCTGTCCCCACGCTCCCTGCTGTGCCTGAGCCTTTGAAATGTGCAAGAGTCCCAGTGGGGCTCTTGTACATTTCAAAAGGAAGCCCCACAGGGAGCATGGGGCCAGTGGGGGAGTCCCCCTCTGGTCCAGCGCTCCCTGCGGGGCTTCTGCTTTTGAAATGTACAAGAGCCCTGCAGGGACTCTTGTACATTTCAAAAGCAGAATTGCAGCAGAAGCAGGGACTGCTTCAGTCCCCCACTTGCGCCGTTTCCCACTGTGGCTCTACCTCCCTTGCCCCCCACGGAGACAGTGCTGGGGGCAACTGGCTTGTGGACACCAACAACCCCAGGAGCCTACTTCCAAGCACACTGGCAACAGAAAGATGAATTATTTGTTTACATAAGGGATTAATAATAAAGATAAATAAGCTGTGGTAAGAAATAGAAGCCACATAGTAAAGAATAGGTGGGAACAGTTTACAATGTATCTTGTGTACAGCTGGTTGCCTACTAGGAATGCAATCTCTGAGGCAGAAGCCTGTATTCTTCTTACGTCTGTAAAATCATGTAGAACAATTCTGAGTAGAATACAAATAAATAGTAAAAACTAATATGAATGGAGGAATTTTAGATTAAATAGGTTTAGACCAACAGGATTTTACTGCAAAATAACTATGGACTAGATTGTGGCTTTAGGCACAGCCCTGTGTGTGAGGGAGAAATTTTGCAGGAAACAGCCTTACTCCATGTGTGTGCATGTGTCTAGTAATTCACTACTTGCCACTAACAATACCAAATTACAACGCCTCCGTGCCAGTTCAGCTGTGCTGACCAGTGTATTGGGAAAAGGGAAAGACAGGGCCAAGCCCCACCTGTCTCAGAAGTGTGTAACAAGTACATAGCACCTATTCATGACTGCTAGGATTCCATGTCTGGGTAGCCCGTTCAGGGATGTAAAAGGCATTCTTACACTCAATTAATCTCCTGTCTGGGCATGAAATCCATCTTGGAAGCAAACCCTACATAATTTACAGCAATGCAGGTAATTAACCCTGATGGAAAAAAAGGCTGTTTGTCAACCAGAGCCCATATATTCCCCATTTAGTAGAAAAAGGGCTGACTGGTTACTATCCTGTGAATAACTGGTTCTTTTGGTTTTAAAAAATGTAGCTGCTTTCTCTGTTGTGAGATTCTCCCCCCCCCCCCGTTTTTTTTAAAGGCCTATGCTACTCTTAGGGAATTATATTTTTTTCTAAAAACTTACTTCGCATACAAAGGATGTCCGAAAGGCTGAATATGGCTATGTGCTTTATTACCACAATTTACTGAGGGTTTTTTATAACTTGAGTGGCAGAATGAAACAAAATGTGTGAGTAGCAGAAATAATGTATAATGTGTAACAATAACGGATCAAATCCTCAGTAGGAATATATCAGCATAGCCCCATGGAAGTCAATACAGTCATATTGATGCACACTAGCAAGGATCTCGCCCCTCTATGGCCATGTATTCACTAGGCAGAAGATCGATGCTGCCACAATCAATCTTCCGGAGTTTGATTTAGTGGGTCTAGTAAGTGTAGCTGGCCGGACATGCTCCCCCCCCCACCATTTGGGTATAGCCAGCTGGACACAATACTCCTGTTTCTACCTCCCCCTTCCTTTGGCTCTGGCTCGCTCAGCTACAATGTAAGTAGGCTTCCTGTTGTACTGAACAAACATGGTTTAAGTAGCTTCCTGTTATGTTGAGACAGTGAAAAACCCCAATAAGGTCAGGCACTTGCTTAGAAACTGCATTGTTTTAATTCATGCTTATGAATATGTATGTAACCTACAGAATGCATGAGGAAGTGTGAATGAGGAACACCCAATCATAAGGTGGTTCACCACGTGTTGCCTTTTATGGCCAAGGAAGAATTCTGCAAAGTGCTTAAATGGATGTAACAGATGGCCAGGTGTGGTGTCTTCCCTCAGAAAGATGTAACAACACGCCAAGCCCAGGAAAGGACTGCAAGCAGTAGAACCCTCCCGTGGATCTGAAGGGACCCCAGAGCACTCTCGTCACCAAATCTCAGGGGGCTGTTATCTGGCCAGTTTCAGCCACCTGTGAAATAGAATTAACTCTCACAGCCTGAGCCTGCCTCCAAACTGCCAGCATAATGTGATGTGTTTGTGTGAGTACTGCCATACCATTAAGAATCTGTACTAATGCTGCTCAAGTTCACCCTTTGTCTAGATTTTTTTCCCTTGGCTGGTCCAAGGTCATGTAACAGTAAAGGCCTGCTAAATAGAACTCAGAGGGTGCCCGCATCAGCAGCTGATATTCCTGCTCCTGCAAGGAGTAAGGGAAGTTGATGGGAATGCTTGCTTTCATTGGCCTCCCATTGTGGGGACGGGGGCGAGGGGAAGGGGAGAACTCAAATCAAAGTACGTTGCTGGAGTTGCATATCTTGATTTGACCTTCCCCTTTAGTGTAGATCTGGCCTTGGTCTACAATAGTTTGTTTACTCTGAACTATAGTCACACATATACACTCTTGTTATATGTACCCTACAACTGCCATCATAAGAAAACACGTTAAGCATGCTGAACTGCCTCTACTATAAGTACATTTACTGTGTAATTTTTCCATGTACATAACTTTCCTACAGCATATCCAAAAAGTGTTTAGAACTTATTCAGCAGGCAGTAAAGAATCGGAGCCTATATGCTGTGGTAGTCACAGTATCGTCAACTGAATTTAACAGATACATTGCTGATGGCCAGAACTATTTGTATTAGTCTTTTGAAAATGTTTCATCTCTCCTGGGCCCCTCTGATCAGGAACAAATGCCAACACAGTTAAGATGCGAAGAAGCTTGCTGTTCAACACAAGCAGCAAGTCATCCTACAGACCCTCATATTGTTCACACAGCTGAGGCAATGACATAGGCACTTTCAATTACAGGACACTCAAGCATCTTGCCCAGAATTTCATAGAAACAAGGTGTGTTTGAGACCTTCCCAGAAGCCTTTGGAGTGCACTTTAACTGAAGTGATTATAACAACTTGTGAACTGCTTACAGTTGTCCTTTGTCAGGTACCCCTGTGCAGTGAGTCATGCACAAACACGCCATGCTGAAGCAGGAAATTGGGTCCATGGGATGGCTTCTCACAAGGATTTGTGAGAAGGCCAAGTGAGCCAATTTAAACAATTCTCGTTTCACCAGAAAATGAGACTCACATATAAAATAAATGCGTGCAGACACTTGTTTAATGAGCCCACTTCATTTAACAACATGTCATTCATTTTAGACTTGTAAACATATAGGTCTCGTATTGCAACTTATTGCCACTTCTTCCACCTGGTTGTTAAAACACAAACTTACTCTAATCAGCTACACTGAACAAAGCAAAGTGTTCCTTGCACAAATCCTACATTCAAATTCCCAAGATTGTAAGTCTCCTTAAGTACAATTGGCTCTTCTTGGCATGGAGCATCCCATATAGAAACATCAAACTCCTTTCCTTCAGCAATATCATTAGCGCTCCAGATTCAACACAAGCTAAAGAAACTCTTTTTTCCACTCTGGCAAGCCAAGTTCACATGTAGACGTAGCTCAGAAGTTGACTGATCATTCCCTCAAATTCATTTAAGTGGCTGATGAGGGAGGGACTGAAGCTTGCTGGGAGAGAAAAAGACAGAAATGATATCTTAAATGGAGGGGGCAAACTAAGGAGTTGGGACTTGTCTTCAATTGATTGATGTGTCTCAGAAATATCTGGTGATTCCTGATTCCATTTCCCATTCTCAAAATGGAAACCAAAGAAATGTCTCTGCCTTCCTGCCCCAGCCTATTCATTCAATTGGCTTTATTCCTATTTGACACTACAGAGGTTAAGGTTCCCCTTAGGAGGACCTGTGATGTAAAACCTGATTACGGGTTACAACAAGCAAGCAATACCAGAATGCATGTAACAGCTCCTTGGAGTAGCTGGTAAGTAGCACCATTTAAAGCAGCCTTTAGAGTACCTGACACAAAGCAGAGTAGTTTCAAAGCCACCTCTCCCAAGTTGCAGTTTGCATGTACTCTTTAGAAGCAACCAGTATTAGTGCCTGTCTTTTTGCTATGTGTGAGATGATCAAATCCTGCTCTTGCTTGAAAATATTAGAACCAAAAAAAGGTAGGAACCCACCATTTCCATTACACTTGTGACTGACGCAGCACAGGGTCTCCACGTCCTTGTGGATGAGAAGTGAGTTCTGATTATCTTTTCACAGCCAAGTGTACAAACATCTCTAGAGAGAAGATTCTTAAATTTAGTAATGGCCTAGAACAAAAAGGCAAGTTAGTTTGATATTAGATAGAGATGTTCTCCCTCCTCTCATATATGGGAAGTTACTCTAATTGGAGTGAAAAGGCAGTGCTTTCAGAAGGCCCTGCAGACTTTTCATACTAGAAAACAACATGATTTTGTTTCGGGTTGCCAGATGGTTGAACCAAAAATACCAAACAACCTCACCCCCAAAAAAACACCGGGGAAAAAATACTGTTGAGGGTGGGGAAAAAAAGGGAGGGGGGGAAGACCAAAGTTATTGAGCAAAAAGACTCCAAGACTTATTAAGCAAAAATAAATAAATAAATAAATAAATAAAACAAACAGCATTAAAACAGCATGGCCCCTTCCTTCCCCTTGGTCTTTAGGCTTTTTGGCGGAGGCCATTTTGTGTTCTTGTTCAAGCCAGAACTTAGCTTCCCTACGGAACCAGGTAAGCATGGGATCCGGGGGCAGAGAGTGTCGGGGCTTGGGGGTGGGGAGAGGCTGGGGGCTGGGCCCAGGCCTGGGCGTGAGTGTTGCCAGGTGTCCGGTATTTTCGCCTCCTGGCCGGAAAAAAAAAAATCAGAAAATACCAGAAATTTTATATGTCCAGTATTTTCTGAATTTTTTTTATTGGACAGGAGGCGAAAATACTGGACTGTCCGGGTCAATACCGGACACCTGGCAACCCTAATTTTGTTTATATAGCAGTACCCAACATTACTTATATCAATAGAGAATGACACACTGAA
Organism: Rafetus swinhoei; assembly: GCA_019425775.1. Taxonomy (NCBI): domain Eukaryota; kingdom Metazoa; phylum Chordata; order Testudines; family Trionychidae; genus Rafetus; species Rafetus swinhoei. The sequence continues at coordinate 33,423,420 of CM033440.1, forward strand.
ACTCTATCCGCCACTCCCTTCTGGGGTGGAGCACAGCACCTATATAACTATTTGTTTATAACTACAGGTGAAAGAATTGACTGCAAGGCCTAAAGGGAACCATTTTTTCAACTGTCTCCACTGCCTGTAAATATAAGAATCCTGACCACTAACTGGAAATAAACTCCATATTTCTAAAACAGGCTGGTGTTAAAACTGTTTAAGAGCAATATTCACTTCTGCACTACTATTTACGTAAAGTTTGTGGCCTACCAATTATTTCTGGGTCATGCACAGCAGAAGCTACCCCCTTCTTTTTAGTAGTGAACATATATAGAAATTATTTGTGGGTTACTGCACACATCTCTAGTCATTAGTTCACCATTCATTTGGTAGGAGAGTGATTATTTTAACAAGCTAAGCATCACAAGACACTTGGTGATATACTAGACATTTTATTTTCCAACAAACATTAATTGTGAAATGCTTTTGTGGAAAATGTCTTTTCTTTTGAAAAAGTAACTGGAGTGCGTATGAATTAAATACAAAGCTTTTTCTTCATAGCAAATTTTGAAGAGGAAAGGGAACTACTTGCACATATGTAATCTGCATAGATTGGAAATGAAAGAAGAATTCCAGTGACCTCAATGCAATGCAACATATTAAATATAATACAAGAATCAATTCATTCATTCCTCACACTTATACCATCAATTTTTAATTCTTCCTCCACTCTCATTGCTCTCTAGTGTCTTGCATACAAATCTTACAGTGCAAATTTCTTTGTAACACGTCACTAAACAGGTATCAAGCACTCTATGCACAAACCTTGTACATTAAAACTTATCTATTAATTTCTTATATTAAATCCTTGGTTATGCCAACAGATTTGAGGAACAAATCTCTTGGAATTATGCAGTGCACCGAAAAGTGTTCTTCTACAGGTGCTCATCTCTTATATTGGGGTTAACAAATCCTCAAACAGGAGCATTTTAAGCATTGCATAGCACTAAATCACATTCTACCATCCTGACGTTGGAATAAATGAAAATCAATTCACATGACATTACTGCAGATTTGTTATGGATTAATTGATAAACAGCAGTAATTTCTTCTGTTTTAGTTAGACTGTTGTACTGCACCCACCACTGTAATATTTGAGTGTCTTCTCAAACTGAACCAAGAGTGGAGTCAGGTTATTTGCACAGAAGTCCCTAGGGAAGCATTAGCACTCAAGCACACCTACTAAACAGGCACTAGTTTAACTAGCTATATTTGTTGCAACCATGTTAGTTATATTTGTGACATTTTTCTGTTAATGAGTTATCCATGAACTGATGGTGATCTTTATGGGTTTATTATTCATTGAATAGTTCTTGCAATCATAATAATTTCTAGTAAAAAAAGTGTGAGAAAAGGATTCCTACAATTTCCTATCCCTGCTTATCGTCTTATCACTGAGTCCAAGGCAAGTACCTCCACCACTGGACAATGCTTCCTTTCTTTATGTAAGGAGATTTGTTAGGTTATCCAGTAAGAGAATAGTAATTGTGTCACATGATGTAGGTGCCCAATCACACAGACCAAATATCACATTTTTAAAGAACATTTGCTATGCACCGTCATGATCTATGGGTTTGCATGATGTTCAGAGTTTTAAACTTTAAAGAAAAATAAAAAAGGAATGTCAGCTGTTTAGGATGAACTGGGCATGTTTACTAAAGAAAACTACAGTTACCAGCTACCTGTGTATTTTTAAATTTAGAAGGAATACTGTTTACTGATTTGGCCAATCATGGCCAAATTCTGCTCTTAGATACACCAGCATAAATCTAACAACTTTCCCCCATTAAAAGCAACAGGACTATTTAAGACTTACACTGGTATAGCTGAGAAGAATTTGGCTCCATTGGGTAGGAAAATCTGAAGCCTGTTTATCTCAAATATGAAAGGAATTGTCATTTTGGGAATGTTTTGTGCCAACTGTTGCCTGGGTACAGAGTGTAAAATACAAAATGGAGTCGGGGAGGCTTACTTTACAATTTTCCCGCCAAATTCGGCAAGAAGAAGGTTGTGCACTCAGCTCCACACCTGTGCACTCCACACTAATCTGTGCACTCAGCCCCAAAGGCTGTGCACACAGCCCTATTTGTCTGCGTGCGCATCCAACCCTTTGCACCAGGCACTTAGATTTTATGCTCTCAGCCCTAAAGTTTTGCACCCGTCCCTCCTTCAAGGTTTCCCGCTCAAAAGGGTTTATAAACCTCTGTCAAGGAACACTCATGTTCTTTGTTCTTCCTCGTGTCCTGCTTGTGCGTCGTCTCTGAGTCGTCTTCCCTGTTCGTTGTCTTCGTCTGCCCTGAGGAGAACAAGGTTCCAGCCTGCGTCCTGACAAGACTGCCCAAAGTCCGGTGCCATTTATGGAATAAGGGAAGCCTTTTCCTGTCGTCACTGACAGACTTTGGAATTATAAACTGTCTCACTTGTATCATACTCGGACACGATCCGGTATTCTTCCCAAGCGTCAACTCGCAGGAGGTGAAGTCTCAGACATCGAGGGATCGCTCCGTTGTCCTCCCTCAAGGCTTCCCACTAGCCGCGAGGTAGCAGGTCACGGACATCACCCCCAATCGCCGTGGTTAATGTAATGTATCTCCTCATGTGTATGGGATCTGTCTATCTTCTTCTTTTCCAGGGATAGGGTGGGACGTTGCTGTTTGTGTACTGTTTGCTGATATTTGCTCTTTATTTCTAAAATATATGGTTTGGCCCTAAATTCTTGTCGTTTGGTATTTTTCAAAGCGTTTCCCTGGTGATAGATACAGGATACCAGGCCGAATCTGGCTTCTGTGGGAGGGCACCTTAGGCTTTAATTAAATTGCCCAGCACAGCAATTGATTACCTCAGCTCTCCGGGTAACAGTTTGGCGACCGCGGCAGGACCTGGTGAGAAACGGTTTTGATTTCCGCCAGGCCCTAAGTCCACTCCCATTTATAGGAGTGGTATCATAGACAAATATCAGCAACAGGGGACAAGCTATGGTCCAGTGACTCGGGGTGGGTGTTTCCTTGGGCCCCTATCTCTTTTTTTGCCAGCTCTTGTGAGCGAGAGCCTATCAGTGGCAGCAGGCTCCCAACCTGGCTGGCCACGGGCTAGGCCCAATCCCGCGTAGTTAAATTGACTGGAGCAAGTCGCGAACTTACTTCCGGGTTTTAAACCCCTTTTGCCGCTTGCCGCTACGGGCTAAGCAATACGACTGCGCTGTGTCATCGTGGTGTTATTTGTTGCGTGTATCGGTTTTCTAGTGAGACACCTCCGGCAGGCTTTGAGACATCAAGCCTAGCTTTAACAAGGTGCCTTGGATTTCTTTAGTGGAAGCTGGGTAAGCAGCTTTAGCAGCAATGGCAACAACTCGGCTTTTCGGCACGGAAGGATGGAAACCGGTGTACAATAAAATGTCTGTTGAATATGCTGTAAATAATTTTGGAAAAGGGACTAACCCTTGGGTTAATGGGTCATTTGATGGGGAGGATTCGTTAGAAAAGTTTGCTGTGTTATGGGAGAAATATATGGGAACAAAGCCTCTGCCCAGACGAAAGCATCAAAAGCGGGCATTGCTGTATGGGTTAGCAATGACGAGCAAGGAGCTTGCCTCCCAGCTTAAAGAGCTGAAAGCTAAGTATAAGGAGAAAGAAAACCAACTAATGGAAATAGAAAATCTATTGGTGAAAAAGACATCAGAGCTAGAGGCTAAAGAATCCCAAGTTCAAAGTTTATTGGTTAAAGGTTCTAGTTTAGAAAATAAGTTAACAGAATTGGAGGAAAAGAAAAGCAAATTAGAGGAAAGTATATTAGAACAGAATGAACAAATTGCTGATAATCAGGCTGTTATCAGACAACTCCTTAAGGAGGCTAGTACTTCTAAAGCTACTGGGGATCATTCAGTGTGTCAAATGGAAGTTGCCAAATTAAAGCAGCAACTAGGAATGGCAAAGGGAGTGGTAGCAGCAATCCAACCCAAGTACCAACAGGTGGATTGGCTGGGAGATGATAACATGGAACCCTGCTGTCCCACTGCTCCTCTCTCACAGCATCCAGGAGAGGAGGGTGGTAGTACAGAGATAGCTATTATGGCACCTATTACCACCACGAGAGTTCAGTACCCTGGACAACCAGGTCCAGTTATAAAATTAGAGCAGCGTGTATTAACACCAGAGCAAGCTCGGGCTCTAGGAAAAAATATAGGGGCATGTAATAGAGAAACTGTAATAGACTGGGTTGCTAGAGTGTGTGCTACTCCAAACTTAAGTTCAGAAGACGTTGCCGTTCTATTAAAGGAGTGCATGCCTGTGGAAGATTACTTAGCATTGCCATATACGGTAATTAACAATTCGGCTATAGATCCTAAAGAGCTCTATACCGCAGTATATAAGGTTTATCATCCACAAGAAGATTTGGTGGGGAAAGCCCATTCAGATAAGCAGAAACCTGGTGAAAAACCCGATTCTTACCTCATAAGAAAGAAAACTTTATTTTGGCTGTCTGATCCACAGAGCGCTCAGAGGGGAGGTACAGTCTGGTGTGACACTCCCCAGTTTCGGCGAATGTGTTACCAGGGTCTGCTCCCTAGTTTAAAATTAGCATTAGGAGCATATGATCACACCCGAATTCCACTTGCTTTGTTAGAAGACCAGATAAGGGAAATCTATAATTTGCAGCAGCTAGCAGGAACAGAGGTTAGAAAAGTATCTGCTTTGCAAGGAGGGGCTCCACCTGAAAGGCAAGAAAAGAAATTTGAAAAACCTTCTCGTGTATTGTGGGGAAAAAGAGATGAGATTTTTGTGACTAGGAAGGTGCTGGCACAAAGACTCTCAAAATATCTGCCATGGGATAAGATCAAAGCTTTAAATACTGACTCCATTTTTAATGAGTTGATATATTGGGAAGGAAAAACAAAAACGGACATTAAAGACAAAGAGGAGACGCCATCTTGTGCAGCTATTGTTGGAAGTACTACACCATCTTGTTGTACGGAATCGCCATCTTGGGATGCACAAGGAAGCCGCCATTTTAAAGACCGTGGGAACCAAGATGTGCAATACTGAGGATGCCAAGCTTCCCAGCCCCATGGAAAAGGGCAATGCATTCCAATTTCATTTGATTTATATGGAAGACCAACAGTGGATGTTATTTACAAAGGGAAGTTTGGAACTCTTTTACAATGAGCACTAGTGGATACAGGGGCCTCCACTAGTCTCATTTGCAGTAAACAATCAATACAGATTAAGAATGCGCCTGCGGAATATATGAGATCACTACAATCCTATAATAGAATTCCTTAATACCATTTATGACTGGAGTTATCTGCCAGCTAGGATCGTTATATACCACAACGGCCATTGGAATACAAGAACTAGATGGTACAGGAATCATAGGTATGGACTTGATTAGAAAATTTGGATTAATTGTGGATCTACCTAATCGATGCCTGTATAGAACCAGCCAACGCGAAGATGTGGGAACGACAGTACCTCCTACACATCAACTAGGATCCATAAAAGCCTGTCACAGCTTTTCAACGCCTTATTGGGAGCCATCCATACAAGCTGTCATCAATCAACACCAAGAAGTATTTGCACCTCACAAGTTAAGCTGCGGAAAAGTGAAAACGCTGATTAAAGTAACAGGACCAGAACCCAAACCGGTGCGCCAATATAAGTTGCCAAAGGAAGCCAATGAGGGAATAAGAGATACCATACAAGCCTTGCTGACACAAGGAATTATAGTGAAATGCGATAGTCCTTGCAACTCCCCAATTTGGCCGGTGCAAAAGGCAGATGGAACTTCTTGGAGGCTTACTATCGATTTTAGGGAACTGAACAAAGTAACACCCAAATTAACTCCCGTGGTAGCAAAATATCCTGAAATAATAGCGCAGGTCGCAAGCGGAGCGAGATGGTTTTCAGTGATTGATATTTCCAATGCCTTCTTTTCGATCCCGATGACTCCTGAATCATGGTACAAATTTGCATTCACCTATCAAGACCAACAATATGCTTTTACAAGAGTGCCACAAGGGTTTCACAATGCGCCCACCATTTGTCATAAAATTGTATCCAACCTATGGAAAAACAGTAAATTTGCAGAACATATTGTCAGCTATGTGGATGACATCCTAATCACAACAGTCGATCGTGAGAAACATCTAGAAGTATTGGAGGAAGTTCTGAGATTGTTGAAAGAAGCCGGATTCCTAATAAATCCTTCCAAGGCCCAATTGGTACAGAGGAAAGTTACATACCTGGGAGTGGAACTAGGAGAAAATGGAAGAAAACCAGACCATGAGAGGGTCAAAGTAATAGCTGGCCTTCCCGCACCCACTGACGTCCATTCACTACGAATGTTTTTAGGACTTCTCGGATTTAGTAGGGATTTTATAGAAAATTTTGGAACTAAAGCAAAGCCCTTGTATACCTTACTCAAGAAAAATCAACCATGGCAGTGGACCTCAGTTCATCAGGAGGCATTTAAACAACTAAAACAAACACTAATGGAAGCTCCAGCTCTGATCTATGCAGACCCCTCAAAAGAATTCTATATGCAGCTATCCACCGGTAAGGACGGAATAGGAGCGATACTCATGCAAAAGCAAGGAACCTCTGTTAGGTCGGTGGCTTACGGTTCGAGAACGTTATCAGAAACAGAGCAGCGATTCTCGAATTGCGAAAAGGAAGTACTTGCATTAGTCTGGTCCCTTAACCACTGGGAATATCTTATAGGAATGGCGCCTATTATTTTGAAAACATCTCATTTGCCAGTTAGATATGTTATTTCCGGGCGTGCGAATAATGGACGAGTAAGTCACCCTCGACTCGCCCAATGGACATTAACGCTAATGAGCCACCCAATTACAGTTGAGCATGCTAATACACCTAACATCGTTCCTGCAATATTGTGTCAACCGATTAATGGTGGAGAGTCAGAAGAACATGAATGCCCGATTCCAGATATTCATCCTCCAGAGATGACATCCCCTTTTGAACTAATAGAAAATTATGATTTGGTACGTAAAAATACCCCCGAACACGTATGGGTAGTAGATGGGAGTTGCTACCAGAAAGAAGGAAGATTAGTAACCGGCTCAGCCGCCTTGCATGTACAATCCAAGAAAGAAATCCTGAAACCCATAAGAACGATGTTGGCACAAGCTGCAGAGATAGTTGCCGTAATATTGGCAATAGAAAACAGTACTCCGGACGCAAACATTACCGTGTGTACAGACTCGGAATGGGTCCTTAGAGCATTGATAGACTGGATGGTCATTTGGAGGGAAAGAGGAATGTGTACTACGAATAACAAGCCAGTAGCTCATGCTTCCCTACTGAACTACGCATGGAACCTAGCCAAAGAGCGTACGGGAAAAACTTATTTGTTTAAAGTGAAAGCGCATCGTAAGAATCAAGCTGAAATATCAAGACTTAATAATGAAGTAGATCAATTGGCAAAAGCTGCAGCCTCGCTACCGTTAGACCAAGCATGGGAATTAGCAAAGGGAACGATCTATGAAAATAAGCCACCCAAAGAATGTCAAGAGGTATGCGTCACTATGGATTTGGTAAAGATGCAGACCATGGATCGAGAAATAACAGCTCTCATTAAAGAGGGAAAGTATAAAGATAGACGGGTGTTTTTTCATCCAGGAGGGGTAATCATGGCACAAAAACAAGAATCAGATGATATCCCGGTAGTAGTGTTACTAACTGTTCTACGACAGGAGTTACTCTCTCTTTCTCATGGTCAAGGACATTTCGGATGTGAAAAGACCATAGACCGACTGTCCACAGTGGCTTGGTGGCCAAATATGCAGTCCGATGTCGAACACTTCATTCAAAATTGCTTAACTTGCGCGCAAAGAATAACCCTAAATTAGATAGACACAATAAACAACTTCGTCGTCACCAACCAATCCATGGGCCATGGTACCGGTTACAAATCGACTTTATTGGTCCACTTCCCAGAACAGCAAAGGGTAATTTATACTGTTTAGTAGTTGTAGACCCACTTACAAAATGGATCAAAGCGATACCTACTCGAAATTGTACAGCAAGAACCACCGCCAGAGTACTGCTAAACGAGGTATTTGCAAGATTCGGATTACCATGTGAATTGGATAGTGATCAAGGAACTCATTTCACGGGAGACGTGGTAAAACAACTATGTATAGCTCTAGGAATTAAACAAAGATTCCATGTGGCCGGACACCCCCAATCTTCCGGGTTAGTTGAAAGATCCAATCGAACCTTGAAAACAGCACTAAGGAAAGTGATTGACTCATCAGGAAAGAAATGGGATGAACAAATTCCGTTAATACTTATGGCAATCCGTTCGACGATCAGCGCAAACGGATATTCACCCCACGAAGCATTGTTAGGAAGAGCCATGCGAATGCCAGAATTATGGTGGATTCAAGGAGGGGAGCCCCCAGATGAGTTTAGACCCAAAATGATGACCGAAGAATACATCCAGAAAATTCTATCAACAATATCATCGATCCAATATAACGTGGCACTGAATCTGAAAAAGAACATGAAGAAGATGGATCAGAAACTAACAAACCATCTATGTAGAGAAGAGTGGGAAATAGGAGATCAGGTGTTATACCGGTACATTAGTGAAAAACAACATCCTCTTAGCCCAAGATGGATGGGACCGTGTTTTGTCATTGGTAAAGCAGGATCAACGATATATCAAATAGAAATAACAGTGGGAAAATGAAAAATAAAGAAGTGGTTTCACAGTTTGCAATTAAAAAGGTGGAAGCCCGGACATCGGCAAGACCCTCCAAAGGCAGATAGCTAACATTTTGTTTCTTTCTTTTCTTACAGAACAACATGAATCTGGTAATCCTTCTAATTCTTTACATCCATATGACTTGGAGCTTGTTATTCTTAGAAAACGATTATTGGAGATGCACCGCCATTGATAGACCAATAAGCGAGTGGAACGTTCCAAAAACTTCCTCGATGATCGTCAGAAAATCTAAAAGGGTATCGTTAGAGAAATTCAAATCACAGGATCTAATCATGTACGCATTTGAAGCAGAAGGAAAATGTTATTTTAAGGTGATAGATGAAAGATCAGGTGATCCGGAATTGACCTTTGCAGCGACCAAACAATTAAGGAAGGTCATTTTGCGCACAGACAACTGGTTTGATATGGGTCTTAATCCCCATGGAAGATGAGACTGGGGAATAGATATAGAACAGGTCGGATGCACAGAAAGACGGCCCATAAGATGCATCGTCAATTGCATGCCACTAATTAGTAAATGGGATCAGACGAAATGTGTATTTATGGACATCTTAAGCCCTACTATTGTGAAGCCTGGACTTATGAACATTTCCATCCAGATAGTTCATATGGCAGAGAACATAAAAGAGGTACCTGTAGTCATCTATAACCCTCAAGGTCAGAAAATATCCCACCAGATACATTGTGGATTATACGGACAAACCGCTCAATCGACCACCCACCATGAATCCATATACTGTGAATGGGAAAAGAGAAGAAATATGATTGGATATGGATGTCATGGTGATGTAGAGGTAAAAGCAGAAAAGTCAGGCACTTGGTTTGTCAGAGGACCACATGAGGTGGTATACCCATTGAAAATCACAGTAGCACAACAGCCAACCATCACAAACATCGGGCCTTATGTGATTAAAAGGGATATTGCAAAGGTAATGATGGTAGAACCAAAATATTCGGTGAAAATAGTAACTGTACCACTGCAAATTTCTACTAGTAAGATAAATCCTGACTGTCAATCATATGTCGTCCCTATGCTAAATGGGTGGAATAGGTGGTTAAAGATCATGGAGCCAGACACCGTCAATAAGAGACCCAAGAGAGACCTCGTTGCAAAGCTGATAGGAGGGGCAGGGGCAGGTGTAGGAGTATTAACCGCCCTAGGTCAAATTCGTATGGCCCAACAACTGGCTGCCTTATCCAACAATTTTGTAGATTTAACACACCCCATACAAGATGCTTTAATAGCCATAGATAAGCTACAATTAGACGTGACCAAGATATTACCCTTGTGGATTGCTACTCAAGAAACAGACAACTTACTCTTGTTACAAATTATGGAGAACATACAGAACAATGAATCACTAGCTTTAACCTGTATCCAGGCTCAAGCAATGTTACTAGATATTGCTAAGGACATTTTACGGGACAGTGTCAGTGGAAAAGTGCCTGTAGAAACAGCGAAATTAATTCAACCTTATTTGAATGAATTTGAACAAAATAATCCAGAATGGTGGACTGTGATACACTCCAAATACAATTTGAAAGAAGAACAACTTCAAATGTCGATACTTATGATGCGAGAAGCACTCAAAGAATATATATACCCAATAATACCCATCGGAATGTTTATAAACCATTCATTATTACTTCCGTTACCAGACAGAATGTGGGCACATATAAAAGAGGAAGACTCAACTGTCAGAACTGTAAATCTTCAAGCGTGTACAGAACAAGTCGGTCTTGGGTATACATGTACCACCGGTATTTGGGAATACGACCATATCTGTTTCAACCCCGATTCTGGAAAGTGCCACTATGATTTACATCCCTCTGACAATGATAATAATCATTCTGTTGTGGTTCAGCTAATGGGTGTATATATATTCGGAGTTTGTGTCCTCAGTTTATGGTTAATGTGTATTATGAGATAGCAAATCCAGGCACCTCGAATTTATGCTTGTGTAAAGTATTCCACATAAAAGGCTGTGACGTAACCCTAACATTATCAGAACCATCAGAAGAGCACTATACGGTTAATCTACATCTGTTAAAGAACATCGAGCCAGTTACCATTGGTCCGAATCTAAAAGCTATGAGGTCATTATTTCATCACACACAGCTAATAGGTTTAGTGAAAGAGATAAATGAATTAGGGAATAAAACTGGAGTAGTTATACATCATGCTGTAGAGAGAATTAATGAAATTAAGAAAAATGTAATAACAAATGCGAGAACAAATGCAGATGTGATTGTACCTGTATATCATTGGTGGAATATATTTTCCTCTCTAACTGAAATGTCATACCCTATGATCATCAGTTTCTTGTTGCATCTCTGTATTATAATCTATGTAATTGCACTGACTATAATGATATGTAAAATAACCAGATATGAGAATTATAAAGCCAAAAATGCCTTTATATTAGGAAAAGAATAAACAGTCTGATGTAGTAGTTACTTGTTACTGTTAGATACCCATTTGGTATTATACGTTGTAACTTTGTATTAAGTTTAAGGTGACGGTGTAACATGTTCAGTTCCTTCACATATAACACCGTCAAGGAGGGGAACTGTTGCCTGGGTACAGAGTGTAAAATACAAAATGGAGTCGGGGAGGTTTACAATTTTCCCGCCAAACTGGGCAAGAAGATGGTTGTGCACTCAGCTCCACACCTGTGCACTCCACACTAATCTGTGCACTCAGCCCCAAAGGCTGTGCACACAGCCCTATTTGTCTGCGTGCACATCCAACCCTTTGCACCAGGCACTTAGATTTTATGCTCTCAGCCCTAAAGTTTTGCACCCGTCCCTCCTTCAAGGTTTCCCGCTCAAAAGGGTTTATAAACCTCTGTCAAGGAACACTCGTGTTCTTTGTTCTTCCTCGTGTCCTGCTTGTGCGTCGTCTCTGAGTCGTCTTCCCTGTTCGTTGTCTTCGTCTGCCCTGAGGAGAACAAGGTTCCAGCCTGCGTCCTGACAAGACTGCCCAAAGTCCGGTGCCATTTATGGAATAAGGGAAGCCTTTTCCTGTCGTCACTGACAGACTTTGGAATTATAAACTGTCTCGCTTGTATCATACTCGGACACGATCCGGTATTCTTCTCAAGCGTCAACTCGCAGGAGGCGAAGTCTCAGACATCGAGGGATCGCTCCGTTGTCCTCCCTCAAGGCTTCCCACTAGCCGCGAGGTAGCAGGTCACGGACATCACCCCAATCGCCGTGGTTAATGTAATGTATCTCCTCATGTGTATGGGATCTGTCTATCTTCTTCTTTTCCAGGGATAGGGTGGGACGTTGCTGTTTGTGTACTGTTTGCTGATATTTGCTCTTTATTTCTAAAATATATGGTTTGGCCCTAAATTCTTGTCGTTTGGTATTTTTCAAAGCGTTTCCCTGGTGATAGATACAGGATACCAGGCCGAATCTGGCTTCTGTGGGAGGGCACCTTAGGCTTTAATTAAATTGCCCAGCACAGCAATTGATTACCTCAGCTCTCCGGGTAACACTATTATTAAAAGGAAAACCATGTCACACAGCTGCCTTTGCTGGCTCTGAGCTGAAAGCTAGGGTATGCTTGACCTCACACAGAACTGACATGACACAGTCCAAAAGCATCTATGGAACATGACTTTCCCTCCTGCAACCTGCATTCAATATGTCAATAATGCTACAACCTTTACTGCATTTTTGGTGTTTGGCAGAATGTTTTCACTAAAATGATCAGCAGCTAAATAGATATCTAACTTGTCTAAGTAATTTTTAACTTGTTCTTTCTCTATTTTATCTTCTGATCCTAGGCCATCTATCTAGTTTCAAAACTATAGCATCTGAATAGGCAAACCTTCCTCTGTGCACGTACAAAAATGCATGTTTTTTGTATCTACTGCTCCTAATGCCGTTATGTTTATTATGGAGGCAGTGTATGGATTTTGAGGTCCTTACTCATTAATTATTCATTTCCTTGCATTAGCATGCCTGGATTTTGTTAATTGTGTGACAGCCAAATATATTATTGTGTCTCAGGACCCTTGTCAACTTTACTTTAACTACATTTTTGTTTCATTTTGGAATTTCCCAGGATTTTAAAAAAAAATATCTTCCACTTTTACTTTTGTATTTACAATTAAGAAATGGGAGCATGGCCCTAAGCTGTTACTAACAGGAGTAGTCCCCCTGTAGGTAACGGAGCTGCACTGATTTACACCAGCTGGGGATCTGGCCCATGGTTTTGTATATGCCAATTCAAGGACATGAAATAGGTCACTTAATGCTAAATTAAAAGAGTAAACAGAGCTGGCCCAGCTCAACAGGAAATTAAAATTCATGATCTCCTAGTAGCTTTAAAATTGTTGCAAAAAGAATGTATCAGTGAAAATACACCGTCTTGTAGCAATGAATCACCCCAGTACATCTGTAGGGCTGGTGGAAAGCCCATTGTATGTCACCAATACATCATCCGGTACTTTTGCTTTAGTTGAAGAAAGATATTTTTCATTATAGTAGCCATGAATATATTCTGTCTGCCTTTTTATTTTTTCTTGCAGCTCCCATAAGGGGAAATAGTGTCTCATTTTCAAATAACTCCAATTTCCTAAACGTTTGACTACTCCTCTCCTTGAACACTTCCTGTTGTAGAAGCCAATGTGAGAATCTAATCTATAGGCATTGATAAAATGCCTATCTAAATTCCATGACAAGTTTGAAGAAGTAATAAACATGCCATTTCTGAGCGTGAGGGAAACAAAAAAGTTAGACAAAGGACAAAGAGTAAATATCGAATTTTCTTTATAAACTTTGCATAAAGTTCTTCTTTGTCTTCAAAGTAATCTGGCATGTTTCAGGCCAAACATATATTTCAAGACAAATTTAAACATGTGTCTAAATACGGCTCTTAGGAAAGGTGATTGAAGATTGATGCCTCTCCATATTAAAAAGGCCAACATCGTTACATCCACTCTCCATTTTTATACACAGGTAAAGCAACAGAAAGCAAAGAGATATTACTAAGTTATTTAACAGAGGCAAGAAGAGCTCATGACCGTGCATAATTATACAGCATTGTCAGACAGTTACCTTCTCCCTGTCTTTATAGCAGAAGAGGAATTAATATTGTAGGGACAACAGAGAAGGAATGGCCTTAGGAAAAATGGCTATAAAATATTAGATACACTTAAAATAGACAAAGCTGAAGGGCTAGATAATATGCATTAATTAATATTATAGGAAGGAAGGTAGGAAACTGGTAAACCTTTCAATTATATTTTATAAAAGTTCAATAGCTTCAAGAAAGATTGAAGAGTAGCAAAGATAGGTCCATTTTAAAAAGATCAAAGAAACAAGCCAAGGACCTAGAAACGATTAAATTAAGAACTATGAGACACAAAATTTTGGAAAATTATGTTAAGGGATGAGCACACCTGGATAAGCACAGTGATTTGAGGGAATCAGACAGGCAATCCATAGTTAACTAGCCTACTTGGAGTTCTTTGCTATGATACACTAGAGAAACTCAGAAGAATGCAATAGACTGTACCTATATTTTCTACTTCCCCATTGGCGTGATTAATGACTGATAAAGAGTGATGGCGCAGCAGATAGGGATAGGTACACAGTATTAGGATGATATTTGTAATCAAGGCTAATAGATGATTTTCTTATGGCCTAGTGCACTCTGAGACACCATATCCTTCAGATATTAAAGAGCAACTGGGAGGGGAGGGGAGGGGAGGGGAGGGGAGGAGAAACATGCAAGTAAGCCACACCTCTACCTGCAAGAACTAGGAAGGGTGAGGTTTATTTCGTTTTCCCAGTATGGCCAAGACAGTCGATTAAGACTGTGATGATTCCTGTTTCTCTGGCGATCAAAGGAGAGGTGTTAGCCTGCAGGTCCCTCCTTCCTCATCTTCATAGGAGTGGAGGAAGGTCACACCAGGAGAGATGCTACGTAAATTCTCCTTTCTCCACTTCCCCATGTGGGAGAAAGAAGGGAAAGGTCCATATGTGGAGGGCTTTACTTTCCATGTACAGTTAAGAGGAGAAAAGCAGAACAAGCATATCTGTTTGGCCAGGCTGGGAGACACACTGCCAACTGCTATTCAAACATTTCTGAAAAGACCTAGCTGGGGGCTTTATCTCCAACTCATCAGATATTGAAAGCTGGGCAGGACAGTGAGAGACTCAATGCCTGTTGCACCACATAACAGAGCGATCAGGTAAGGCTGTTCAGGAATAGGTGCCACAAACCCTTTAAAGGAACCATGTTCCAACACCTCCTCCAACCAGGCTCATACATGGCTTTGGGTCCCTTCTTGTCATCCTGGAGCAGCTCAGAGTGCAAGTCTCATGGAGGGCCCTGCCGACATCCCTTTGCCCCAAGATCCTTTGGGGGCAAAAGGAGCTGAGGCTCTAGCTCCTCTCCCCCAGTGTCTCATGTAGAGAGACTCGGGGCAGAAAGACTCCTTGCTCAGAGGAGATTGGGAGCTGAAAGGAGAACATCAGGGCCAAGAGAATGTACCAGCTCCACTCCCTTCCACCCTTTCACCAGGTGCCCGAGGCTCTGTGCCTTTTAGATGTGCTATAGAACCTCACAGTGCACTAAGATGGGTTAGAAAGTAAGCCTGGGCCGCTGGAATCCTGCCCAACCTACCTCCTTGCTCCAGCTGGAGGGGGAGTTTCAAAGACAGCCTGTCATAGGATGTATGTTCCCCCACACTAGCTCAGAAACCAAATGATTAATCCAGGCATTGAAAGCCTCTGCTGACTGTCAAGCTAACAGCAGCTGTCTGAGAGGATCAAAGGGCTGGAAAGCAGACTGGCAGGGTGATTAGAGAGGAGTGAGCAGGCAGGAAAAAGGATGTCTGGTCAGCAGACTGCTAGAGAGCCATCCATGGACAGTACCCCAGAAGCAGGCAAAGAGACCAACACACTAAAGCCCCGGATGGACCTGAGAACAGGGAGGATTTCCTGATTCCTGGACTGGGAGTAGACTGACAGAAATCTCAGAACTGGGAATGAACCAACAACAATGGACCAGAATGTGAAAATTTAAACCCTGTGGGAGGAACTATTGTTGCTGCCACCCTGAAATCAAAACTGCTGGCCAAGTGGCAAGGATCACTGAAGGTTATAAAAACAGCAGTCAGTTGATGATTAAATCCGCCATACAGGAAAGAGAAACGAGGCAGAGGCTACACCATATGGGCCTACTGAAGACTTGAAAAGACCAAGAGGACCTCCTCCTCATGCCTTTCTCACCTGAACCTAAGCTCAGGCTGCCAGTGCCCTTAATCCATGATGCTTGATGCTGGTGCAAAAAGAAACAGCAGATACAATGAATCAAAGATCTCCCCTTAGTATTCATAGCATGGCCAAATCATTCCGACGGAGACTACCATCAAGAGCAGACCGCTACAGGGAAAAAGTCCCTAGGAATCTATGGCCTATTCAGCAGAAGTTGTGGGAAACTGTCTACCAGAATCTTGGCTGTGTTGGATCTCAGGGTCACTGGAGAATCCCCAAGTACAGCCTCTCTCAAACATTGGTCTTCCAGCCCAAAAGAGGGTCACAAGGTGAGTGCAGAAGGGTCATGAGTAGGGTCACTAGCTGTCCAGGTTTTCCCAAACATGACCTCTTTTTTGGTCCTTATGTCTTCCTCTGGGCAGATTTTGGAAATAATGGAAATGATTTTTTTCCTCACCTTTCAAGTTGGGGGGCTGGAGAGCAGTGCCCGATATCCGGGCACCTGGTTCGGATGGTAGCACCACTGCCAGCAGCAGCACAGAGGGATAAGTCGCACTGCCTTTTGATAGAGTTGGCAGCAAAGCAGTGGCTACTGGCAGGTCACCAAGCTCAGAAGTCAGTGCTACTAGCCACAGCACAGAAGGAAGGTTGGAATGACATGGCATTGTGTCCCTTCCTTCTGCACTGTTGCTGGTGGTGAGGTTGCCTTCTGAGCTGGGTGGTCACAAAGTAGTGGCTGTTGGCCAGGTGTCCAGCTCAGATGGCAGCATCATTGCCAGCAGCAGTGTTGAAAGAAGGATGGCATATTATGGCATTGCCTTGCTTCCTTCTGCACCATTGCTGGTGATGGCACTGTCTTCCGTGCTGAGTGTCCTGCAAGCGGCCACTACTCTCTGGCCATCCTGCTCAGCAGGCAGTACTGCTACCAACAGCAGTGCAAAAGGAAGTGCAGCATGACCAGACAGCAGGTGCCACTGGCCAGGTGCCTTCCTCAGACGGCATTGCCACTGCTAGCAGCAGCGCAAAAGGTAGGGTAGAACTGTATGGTATTGCCATTCCTGGTAGCGGCTCTACCTTTTTTAACAGGTCAGACAGAAAGTCAGTGCCATCACCAGCAGCAGTGGAGAAGGAAGGGCGGCATGGCGTGGTGTGGTCTCCCTTCCTTCTGTGTCACTGCAAGTAGCAGCACTGAATTCCAAAGTGAGAGGCCACAGCGTGGCAGCCTCTGGCCAGGCACCTGGCTTGAAAGGCAGTACTGCCACCAGCAGCAGTGGATACAAGCCCTGAGCCATTCACAGGAAACAAATGTTTTAATACACATTATTTAAAAACAAATGTTTTAATACACAAGTTAACAAGAGCTATTGCTTCCCAGAGAACTTCTTTCTCCTCTTTGATGTTACAGAATCACTGACTGTGTCTTTGAAATGCAGCAACTGAGGCAAATCATTTTCAATAGAGGTTAGCGATAACCCATTCAGTATCCTGTCTCATGGTTGACCTCAGCCTGGTTTTGATCAGAGTTTCAGAGCAGGGGGGAGCATTCACCTTCACAGTCTGACACAGAGTCAGGTAAATTGAAAGCTATTCATGTACATGTAGAAAAACAGATTGTATGCTATCTGATATTCTCATGAAGTTATTCAGAGCATGGTGTGTCATTAAACTAAACAAATTCATCAAAACATTTGGGCTCCAACTCTTTTCCGTATTTAGCAGCAGCTTGCATGTCACTGGTGAATGCTAATCAGAATATCAGAATAACTATAGGTAGAAAACTCACCCACACTTCTTGAAAGTACAGCTCCTTGAACAGATTGGAGATATGAATGCACATTTTCAATGGACCTTTCAATACCACACCATGTGAAAAAGCGAGTGACACGGTTAAAATTGCTTTCATTTTTTTTCAAATGTTTGTTTAGGACTCTGAAGTATTAGTAGCATTAGCCCAGGATTTGAAATTAGCCAAATACACCACAGGATTCATTTTGATTTTGGTACAAGATCAATAACTCAAAATGCACATTTAGATAGCACACAATCTATGTTTTAATTGTTGACTGTGATGGGGCACGGCTGCCCCGCACGGAACCACCGCCCGCGAAGGTCCTGTATGGAGCGCGGGGTGGTTGGGCAAGGGCCAGTGCCGCGCGGACCCAGACGGTGGGGGACGGAGCGCGGCGAACGAGCTCCATCCCCGGCCCTACGCCGGCCAGAGATGGGAGCCCGAGCGGCCGCCGGATGCTTTGCCCGGCGTGCTCGGCAGCTGTAGGGAGGAGAGGAGGGGAAGCCAGGGGAGGGCGACGGGGTGTGACGTAACACCCCGTCGCCGCGCGCTAGGGAGGGCGGAGGGAGAGTGACGGGGGCGTGATGTCACTCCGGCGTGACGTCACTCCGGCGCTGGGGTTTAAAATGGGCGACCGGCCTCCCCAATGGGGGCGGCGGGGAAGGGAGCGAGCGAGCGCGGGGCTGGGAGACAACAGCCCGGCGGCCGAGCTGGGGGTAAGGACTCGCGGCTCCCCACGAGCCAGGGGGCGCCGCGGGAAGCAGTGGGCCGTCAAGCCCCATGCGGGGACGGGGCGAACGGCCGGGACGCCGGGGAAAGGCCAGTTTAGGTAAGGGGAGAGGAAGCAGCCCAGGGCAGGGCTCCCTGTCAGCCCGCGGGCTGGCATGTTACGGCGGGAAGCCCCGCCAGCCGGACCAGATCACTGGAGATCCGTGTCCTTAGGGCCCTGGGCTGGGGTCCGTGAGAGAGGGCGGGCCCGGACCCCCCTCTCCCCTACGCCGGAGGCCAACCCGGAACAACCCGCGAGGAGACCGCAGCACCAAACTGAAACTGTTTCGTGGGTCAGACATGGGTATCCGCCGGGGAGGCGGTATGGTGGGGTACGAATAAACGGCACGAGTTGACTATCGCAGTGTGCACGGCGTTACATTGACAAACAGCTTTCAATTTACCTGTCTCTGATACAATATATTCCAGTTTAAAAAGTCTAATACTTTACCCATGAACTCTGCTGGCTCAATTATAACAGGAAATTTTATAGTAGCTGTTTTCAGCATGCAGAGTACATGTGGCCCTTTTTAAGGCTGTCAGTGTGGATTGTATTGACTAAAATGTTTATTTGCTTCCATGTGTATACAGTATGCAATAACCACAGAGTGGGGAAAGTATTTGTTTAAAAATGAAGAGTAATTAGATATTAGATTGGAATGGGATATGATGAAGAAAAAAATCCAGTGCTAATCAGATTTGAAGATTATGTAAATTGCACCATCACCACAAATACTAAAGTAGACTTGGGGAAGTGTAGATAATTATATACCTTAAACCCTGGTCTACACTAGGGAGTTGTTATTTAGAAGTAACAAACACAGCATCCACACTACCAAGCCCATTACTTTGAAATAAGGGGCTGGTTATTTCAAAATAATAATTCCTGCTTTTCATCAGGGATAACTCTTATTTCATTTCAAAATAGCAGCAGTGTGGATGCTCCACTGCTGCTATTTCAAAATAACTACTTCCCAGAGTCATTCACAGGAATTACTCCCAAGAGCTTCTTGGGTAAGTAGCACACTGACATTAAGGGAGCCTGCCTCAGACTAATTTCGAGGCTTCCTTGTAGTGTGGGCACACTATTTCAAAATAGTTATTTCTGGAATTATTATTTCAAAATAATTTCCTAGTGTAGACATGCCCTAAAAGAGGTCAGAGTAATTTGTTAAACTGACTATTCTGATCCATGCAACACCTCTTTCTGGGACCCTATCTGAACCAATACACAGAAAGTGGTAAAACTAAAAAATTTTCTGCTCTTTCCCAAGTAATGTCTCAGAATTCCATAATTTATGTTTATATCTATAACTATTTAAGCATAAATCTATGTGCGCCCAACTTCTGTTATTTTTCCCCCACAAAATGTTTATAATTTGCCAATAAAATACTTTTTCTATCCAACGCTTTAATAGAGTCTTAAACTTACTTGTGGTACACATTGTGGACTGGTCTGGAAGAAGAATGAGGGAAGGCTGTGTTTTATGCACGGTCTAATACACAAAGGAGCTTATGGTTCTCCCTCCACAAACGGCTACAGAAGGGTTAGCAAGGACCATAGCCATTATAGGTGTAAAGCTGCCGGAGTTGGATTTTGGGGACATCTAAAGGACCTCTCCCCAGCCTATGGGGAGGATCCATAGAACCCAAAACACTAAATGATTATGGGGGACAAATTAAGAAAAAATAGGGATGGGTGTAGAGGTCGAAGGGCTAAAATGAAGGAACTGGATGGGAACACTGAGCATAGAACCCTGGACAGTGCCCACTGCCCCTCAAAGGCCTCGAGAGAGCCAGTGGATGCCTCTCAGTGGAACTCTGCCATGATGCAAGAATGGATACAGGAACGGAAATAGGCCCCACAGTCAAAGACCCCTCCTTCAGACAACCCCTGCTCCCTGGTCTTATAAATGGCTGTCTTGGCCATAGCCAGGAGGAGGTTGATGAGGAGGCCCTGTGACTCCATGGGGCCACAGATGGCGTGTGCATAAATTAAATGATGAGGGGAGAAGTGCAGCCAGAATCCCATCAAGAGGTTTTGGAGGAGCTGAAAGAGAGGCTGTAACCTGGCACACTGGGATGCAAACATTAAGAGGAAAGATACTTCAATAAGGCAGTATTTTAAAGAAGCCTTACTGAAGGCACAGGAACACACCATCCCGATGCGCAGTAAGAAAAGCAAATACGGTAGGCGACCTGATTGGCTTACTGGGGAAATCCTTGGTGAGCTTAAACACAAAAAGAAAGCTCATAAGAAGTGGAAACTTGGAAAGATGACTAGGGAAGAGTATAAATATATTGCTCAAAAATGCAGGTGAGGATTCAGGAAAGCAAAAGCACAATTTGAATTGCAGCTAGCAAGAGATGTGAAGGGTAACAAGAAAGGTTTCTATAGCACGTTGGCAATAAGAGGGTGATCAGAGAAGGTGTGGGGCCCTTACTGGATGAGGGAGGTAACCTACTGACAGATGATGTGGTAAAAGCTGAAGTACTCAATGTTTTTTTTTGCCTCTGTCTTCACAGACAAGGTCAGCTCCCAGACTACTAAACTAGGCAACACAGTATGGGAAGGAGGTGGGCAGCCCTCGGTGGAGAAAGAACAGGTTAAGAAATATTTAGAAAAGCTAGACCTACACAAATCCATGGATCCAGAATTAATGCATCCGAGGGTACTGAGGGAATTGGCAAAAGTCATTGCAGAGCCTTTTTCCGTGATCTTTGAAAACTTGTGGAGATCGGGAGAGATTCTAGATTATTGGAAAAAGGCAAATGTAGTGCCCATCTTTTAAAAAGGGAAGAAGGACAATTCAGGGAACTACAAACCAGTCAACCTTACCTCAGTCCCTAGAAAAATCTTGGAGGGGATCCTCAAGGAAACCATTTTTGAAGCACTTGGAAGAGGGAAATGTGATCAGGAATAGTCAACATGGATTTACTAAGGGCAAGTCATGCCTGACCAATCTGATCTGCTTCTATGATGAGGTAACTGGCTCTGTGGACATGGGAAAGTCAGTAGATGTGATATACCTTGACTTTAGCAAAGCTTTTGATATGGTCTCCCACAATATTCTTGCTAGCAAGTTAAGGAAATATGGATTAGATAAGTGGACTGTAACGTGGATAGAAAGCTGGCTAGATTGTCGGGCCCAACGGGTAGTGATCAATGGCTCGATGTCTGGTTGGTAGTCGGTTTCAAGTGGAGTGCCCCAAGGATCGGTTCTAGGGCCGGTTTTATTCAACACCTTCATTAATGACCTGAATGAGGGGATGGATTGCACCCTCAGCAAGTTTGAGGAGAGGTAGATACGCTGGAGGGCAGGGATAGGGTCCAGAGTGACCTAGTCAGATTAAAGGATTGGACCAAAAGAAATCTGATGAGGTTCAAAAAGGACAAGTGCAGAGTCCTGCACTTGGGATGGAAGAATCCCAAGCATTGTTACAGGCTTGGGACTGACTGACTAGATAGCAGTTCAGCAGAAAAGGACCTGGAATTACAATGGATGAGAAGCTGGATATGAGTCAACAGTGTGCCCTTGTAGCCAAAAAGGCTAATGACATATTAGGTTGCATTAGGAGGAACATTGTCAGCAGATCTAGAGAAGTGATTATTCCTCTTTATTCGGCACTAGTGAGGCCACATCTGGAATATTGCCTCCAATTCTGGGTACCCCTCTACAAAAAGGAGGTGGACGCATTGGAGAGGGTCCAGTAGAGGGTGACCAAAATGATTAGGGGGCTGGAGCACATGACCAACGAGGAGAGGCTGAGGGATTTGGGCTTATTTAGTCTGCAGAAGAGAAGAGTGAGGGGGGGATTTGAGAGCAGCCTTCAACTTCCTGAAGGGAGGTTCCAGAGAGGATGGAGAGAGGCTGTTCTCAGTAGTGACGGATGGCAGAACAAGGAGCAATGGTCTCAAGTTACAGTGGGAGGAAGTCTAAGTTGGACATTAGGAAAAACTATTTTACTGGGAGGGTGGTGAAGCACTGGAATGGGTTATCTAGGAGATGGTGGAATCTCCATCCCTAGAGGTTTTTAAGTCTCAGCTTGACAAAGCCCTGGCTAGGATGATTTAGTTGGGGTTGGTCCTGCTTTGGGCTGGTGGCTGGACTAGATGACCTCCTGAGGTTTCTTCCAGCCCTATGATTGTATGATTCTTCACTAAAGGTAGATGTGCGCCATGCGCCAGGGTCTCCCTCATGCCACAGAAGGGGCAAGTGTTGGGAACAGAGGAGAATTGCCCCAAGTACATGCCCATCCTCACATCACCATGGAGGATTCTCCAGCTAATGTGCCCAGCAGGCCACAGAACCAAGGTGGAGTAAAAACTGGCCCACCGAGGCTCCCCACCTACTGTCAGTGGTAAGAGGTCCCACCCTGTGGTGTCTAGGCAGGACACGAGGGTGGGAAAGTGAAGAGTGTGAAGCACAAGCATGTACAGATGACTTTTTGGTGCGGTTTGAAAGGGGACCAGCTGCAATGCGTGCAGCTGGTTCAGGTGATGAGGGGCAGGCGGTCAGGAAGGCACGCAAGGCTGGGGGCTGCTAGAGGCGGGTAGCTGGCAGATGAAATTAAACCTGGGACCTTAGGAGCTAAAGTCATGAGCCTCTACCTAATGAGCTAAAGCTGTATAGCAGACTTCACTCTTTTCTCAGTGCCTCTGGGTTACCTACAAAACAGCAGGCACTCTGGAAGATACTGGGCACAGTTCTAACTGCCTTTCTATTCCTTTTATAAAACTTTTCTCCTACTTAGAATTAAGTGCCAGAAACAAACTCTCAGAATGAGTAGCCAGATTGTACCGGTCATTAAAACAAAGCATTCAGACTGAGCATGTTGCCCGGAATGAACACTTACTAAGTCAAAAGTTTGCAGGAATTTTATTTCAGAAAACCTTCAAATTCTCCAATTCTCAGTTGAGCTCTAGTTCCATGCTTGAAAATATAGCATAACATTGAGAATCAAGTCAAGCAGAATAGATAAAGTGAGATGTGACTCTCCTTAAAGAAGCAGTTTGCCAGATAGTGTTTAAAATTCCCCACTAATCCAGCTAGTATCAATAACCAAATGAATAAAGCATTTCATTTCTACTCAGCTAGAAATATTTTATATTCTAGGAGGCTATGAAAAATGCATGCTAATCATTTTATTCTCATGTCAGTTACTTAATAGACTGTATATAAATCAGCCTGCTAGATACAGAATTTAATCTTTCCTGGTGTTATTGCTTTACCATGTCACGGTATTTATCTTACATTTTGGAGAAATGAAACTTTGATTTAAGATTTACGTTGTGTGGTCCTGCGAGTTTGGAGCGGTGCACAATGACAACTTAGACGATTACTCTAAGTATGGGGGGGGAAGCACATTTTTAAGTTGCTGGTCATCCATGGAGCCATTCTTTTGAGGATCCTTAAACATTTCTGATTTGTTAATCAATTCAGATTGTGTATGCACACAATCCAATATGTTCTCTGGTGGCTGGGATGATCTCTTATTGGCTATCTGGGCACTGCCTAGCTCAGATAGACCCCTGCTCTTGTCTGGGTCTTCTAGGGGTATGTCTACACTGCAAGCTTCTTTCAAAATAAGCTTTTCCAGAAGATATCTTCTGGAAAAGCTTATTCCAAAATAGAGCGCCCACACATAAAAAGCGCAACCAAACAGGGATTTGCTACTTCAAAAGATAGTGTCCACACTGATTGCACGCTATCTCGCATTTAAGGCCACCCAGAACCAGTTCAGGCAGGGCATCGGGTCAGCAGTTGCTTCCTGGAGCTGCTGCCTGAGGCTGACATGAGTGATTAAAGGGACCCCACGGACAGCCATTTTCAGGTTCTTCTGCTTGCTTGCCTGCCTGCCTTTCTAAGGGACTACAAAGCATTTGCACTGCGTGATTTGATTGCCCTGCTTTTGGACACAACAGCACTCCCTGCTGTGAAGCTGGAGTTGCCCCTGGGCATGCAATGGGCCCAGACTGCTGTGCTGCAGTTTCTGCAGCACTTTCTGCAGGCTGCCCTCCTGGCTCTGCAAGAACACAACCCCAAGCTGCTCAAGGAGAACCTCAGCATGTGTGTGGGAGCGCTGCACTTGCAGCCGCACCCCACTGTGGAGCAACGCTTCTGGCGGCTGGACACCAGTTCCGACTGGTGGGACCGGCTGGTGATGGAGCGATGGGACAACCAGCAGAGGCTCCAGAATTTCTGTATGAGGAAGGAGACATTCCTGGAGCTGTGTGCCTGGCTCGTTCCTGCCCTCACATGACAGGACACTGAGATGCAACCTGCCATCCCCCCTGGAGAAGTGGGTCACCATCGCCATCACCAGTGCAGTACATCAACAGCTCACCACGCCAGATAGTTACCAATCCGTGGGCAGCCAGTTCAGCATGGGGAAATAGAACTTCAGGGCCCTCATCATGCAGGTATGGTGCTCTCAGGCTACAGTCCCAGGAGGTGGGGGGAAGTACTGGAAAAGGGGGCCCTAGGGAAAGGGGGGTTGAGGATGCGGGGGGAACCTTCCCTAGGTGGTTCTCTAGTCCAGCCC
The DNA here is from genome assembly GCA_019425775.1 of Rafetus swinhoei. Classification (NCBI taxonomy): domain Eukaryota; kingdom Metazoa; phylum Chordata; order Testudines; family Trionychidae; genus Rafetus; species Rafetus swinhoei. The sequence continues at coordinate 33,448,549 of CM033440.1, forward strand.
TCACACAGCCCTCCCAGTGGGGAGGGTCACATAGGGGGTGGCTCCTGGGGTATTTGTGGGGGGTAGAGGAGAGGAAGGCCTGGAGGCCTCCCAAGGACTCTGGGAGCCCCTTTGATTCTCTGTTTTGTCTGTTTGTCTCCTCCTGCAGTTTGTGAGGGCCATCAACACTGCCATGCTGTGCAGAGTCATCCGCTTAAGCAATGTGGACCCCATTGTCACTGGCTTTGCGCCCCTGGGTTTCCCCAACTGGGGGGGGGGGGGAGGGAGACTATGAAAGCACACACATCCCCATCTGGGCTCCCAACCACCAGGCAGTGCAGTACATCAACAGAAAGGGATACTTTTCAATGGTTCTGCAGGCCCTGGTTGACCACCGCCAGTTTACAGACATCTTCATCGGCTGGTCAGGGAAGGCGCATGACGCCTGCGTCTTCCGCAACTCCAGCCTTTACCACAAGCTAGAGGCTGGCACTTGCTCCGCTCGGGGAAGAATCAGGGTCAGGGACGTGAACGTGCCACTATGTATCGTGGCCTGCCTCCTCATGCCGTGGCTAATGAAGCCCTACACCGACCACCTTGATCCAAACAAGGACCACTTCAATGGCCGCCTGGGCAGGGCCCACATGCAAGAGGAATGTGCCTTTGGCTGTCTAAAGGCGAGGTTCAGGTGCCTTCTAATCCACCTGGATGTGGGGAAGCAGAACATCCCTCAGATGGTATCCGCATGTTCTGTGCTACACAACATAGTGGAGAGGAAGGGGGAGGCCTTCCTTCAAGGGTGGGAGGGGGTAGAGGCCAGATGGGAGGGAAGGGCCTTTGAGCAGCCATACACCAGGCTCATCGGGGGGGGGGAAGAAGGATCTAGGAGGCCCTGAGGGAGAGTTTTTCATAAGAACTCCAGTAACATTCTTCCAAGGGCCTCCCCACTAGGGGTCTGTGCCTTGACCCTCTCTGCCTTTCCCACAAGAACCCCTGCCTTCCCCCCTCCACCCTTCTTTCCTACAGACAATTAAAAAAAAACCTGTTTGGTTCATAAAAACAGAACTGTGTGGTGATTTACTTGGAGAAGTAGTAACTGGGGAGGAGGGAGGAATGAGAACCTGGAAATGGGGAGCAGGAAGGGGGCTGAGAAATTTGGAGGGGGGAGGAGAGACTCAGGGCTGGGGCTGAATGTGGTGCGTGGCTCAAGCGCTTCCTCTACCTCGTGTGCAGGGACCTCGGCGACCTCGGGGTGGGAGGGGGCATCGGGGAGGCTAGGGGGAATAAGCGGGGCGGGGGGCGGTCCTAGAGAAGGGTCTGGGAAGAGGGGCAGGAGCAGGGACTGGGGCCCGGTAGGTCAGGAGAACTGAGACACAATCGCACCACAGCCCTCAGTGCCCGCCACCCCCCCGCTGTGTTTGTGAGAAAACTAAAACCACTCTGATGATCCCTCCCTTGCCTGGGACACATCCAGGGCTTGGGGTACTGGCTCCAGTGTGAGCATGGTCATGGTGCTGGCCGCATCCTCCTCCTCTGCTGGGACCTCCGGGCAAGCAACAATGGGGTGTTTCCGGACCTGAGTCCATCACTAGGGGTAGCGAAGGGGCTGCACTGGCCCCCAGGATGTACTGCAGGTCATCAAAATAGGGGCAGGAATTGGGTTCTGCCCCGGAGCATGAGCTGCACTCCCTCACGCTGGCGTATGTCTGGAAGAGCGGCTTAACTTTACTCCAGCCCTGCTCCTGTGTCCAGGTATGGCCCGTGGTGGCCAGGCTATCAGCCATCCAGCTGCAGATGCCTGTATTACACCATCTGGAGAGGAGATCATGCAGGTTCTCCTGGTTGCCTCACACCTCAAGAAGGGCCAGGATCTCGGCCCCAGACCAGGATGGTGCATGCCTCTTGCAGCCCCTGGGAGACTTGTGAGTGCCCCCTGAGACAGGCAGGTGACTCTTGGGGGGCTTGTGGCTTGGACACAGTGGCCAGATATGTGGCACTGTGAGCTGCGCTGTGGCTGGAGGCTGTGTGGGTCAGCTCTCTCCCACAAGCCCTTTCCCTTCTGTCTGCAGCTTTAAGAGCTCCAGGGGAACAGGAACTATAGAGTCCTGATGAGTGTGGATGGATTGGCCAGCAGGACACCTGTGGGATTTCCTACAGGCCTCTTTTAAAAAAAACAAAACAAAAAAACACAACCTCCCTAATCCATATCAATCCACACCTTCTTCTGAAAAAACTTTTTCTGAAGAGGCCTTACTCCTCATGGAATGAGGTTTATCAACATCAGAAAAAGCCCTCCATTATTTCAATTTTCTTTCCAAATAATGCAATTTCTGCGTGGAATAAGGGCCATTATTCCGGAAAAACAGTGCAGTGTAGATGCACCCTAGATATTATTATAAAGCAAATCATTATATATATAAATAAAATTGATTGCATCATTTTGATATGTAACTATGGGCTACTCATAAAATATGTACTTGACTGTACTTCTGCTGCTTAAGATTCTTCTCTTTTTCTTTCCCCATCCTTCTCTTCATCTGTTTCTTCCTTTCTTGGCAGCTTTCCCTTTCAAGAGTTTACTTTTGATCCACAATTTACTGGTTCCTCCTTTTTCAATTCCTCTCTAATTCTCAGCCTTGATTTAGCTTCTCTCTCTCTATAGGCTTTGAAATTTTTGAACCTTTTCTTCTCCTTTCTTTGCTGTCTCTCATATATGCCCCTGCTTTTCCTACACATAGGCATATATACACACCTCATCTATCCCCACCCATGGTAACCTGACAGACGTACAAACTATCCTTAGTCTCACAGACACACATGGATTCTTCATGTCTGACAGCCTCGTTCACAATTCCCACTTACATAGCAACACCCAAATACACACTCCAGGAAAAACTTTCTAATGACTTTAGTGACCATTTGATTTGGTCCATGCCAGTATTCCCTGTAACATTTTTTATCCTTGGGCGGGCTGAATTTTCTTTTGGTCTGGTTGAAATTTCTTTGTGCACCTCCAATATTGAGGTTAAAAATATAAGAACATAAGAATGGCCATACTGGGTCAGACCAAAGGTCCATCCAGCCCAGTATCCTGTCTGCAGACAATAGCCAATGCCAAGTGCCCCAGAGAGAGTGAACTGAACAGGCAACGATCAAGCCATCTCTCTCTCCTGCCATCCATCTCCACCCTCTGACAAACAGAGTCTAGGGACACCATTCCTTACCCATCCTGGCTAATAGCCATTAGTGGACAACCTCCATGAATGTATCTAGTTCTCTTTTAAACCCTGTTATAGTCCTAGCCTTCACAACCTCCTCAGGCAAGGAGTTCCACAGGGTGACTGTGCGCTGTGTGAAGAAGAGGTTGTGGGGGGAGGAGAGATGTTCACCACCAATACAAACAAAACACACACACAATTTTAATCAGTCCATATGTGTGAAAGAAAATATATGAAAAACAAGGGATCTTTAACAAGGAGCAATGCATGATATTTAGTATGAAATCAAATGAAGAAGAAAATTAACACTACCCTTGAAGTATACGTATCAACCTTTCTAACAGCTCAAGTTAGTACTTGCTACTTCTGACTCATAACAGCCAGAACTCTACCAAATAGCAAAGACCTGGTCTTAACGCAATACAATATACCATGTATTAATTAGTAACACATTTTTTTTTTAAATCATTAAGGTCAGTGTTTTAGATATCTGCAACACTCCAAAACTATTCTGTTAAAAGAATCTTGTCTTTTTTTATCTTAAGCCATTGACACCTGTGTAATGTTTGAAATGCAATCATGCAGATGTCCTGGCACACACCCTTTCTTTGCAGCCTGCTTCCCCACTCAACCCAGTCCGACAGAGAAATGCAGCTAGTCAAACACCCCCAACAAACTGCCGCCTGCCTCTACCTCACTGCACAGATGCTAGCACTCACCCACCCTCTCTTTTCCTAACCTACCTCATGAAGTCAGCCTCTTATCTCCCCCTTCCCAGGAAGCTTGAGAGTGCTGAGTTTCTGCTTCTCTCTCCTCTTGCAGAGAGACTCTCTAAACTCCCCTCCAACTCATCAGCCAATTCATTACTTACTCATTCCCTATCCCCCCAGACCCTAAATTATTTCCTTATCTCCCTTTTTTACTGGCTCTGAGAACTCCTCAGTTCAAGCAGGCAGCTAGCTCCCTTTAGCGGCTTGCTTGGTGAGATGCCCCTCCCCCCCACCAATCAGCTGACCTTCCTGCCTGCATGGGAGCTTTGAACTTCTGAGCAGAGCTCAGAAAACTGCTGCACGAGCACACAGCTTACAGGGAACCTTGGTCCATGCTGCCCCCAACCAATGCCAAAACACACTACCATTCATATTTAATGTCACACACATCTGATGCCCACTGCAGGGATTTGCTGGTGGGCATCAGATGAAAGAAAGAGGAAGGAACATTATCGCATCACAGTGAGAAGGAGAATGAACTGAAATGCTGTGTATACAAATAATGTGTAAATTTTATGTAATTAATGTTGAGAATTTCTTTTATGCTGATTGTGTTTCCTGCTGCTTGCAACACCAAGTCTCCTTTAATAAGGTATTTATAAATAAATGTCCCACTCTTCATCATGCATTGTTACACTATTCACCCTGCACATTATATGAGGTAGTTGTGCTGCAGAAGCTTCAGTATGAGATTCAGGTGTGTGATGGTAAGGCCAGACGGGTTCATGGTGAGCATCTAACCTGACCACCTCTAACACGGACCATAGGACTTCCTGAATTAATTCCTGCTCCCAGTCCAATAGCTGGGATTAAACTGTAGTGCATCTTTTAGAAAAACATCCAAGCACCATTTAGTCATTTCCAGGAATGCCAAATCTACCACAACACACAGTAGATTGTTCCATCTTTTAATTACTCTCACGGTTACATAGTTGTACCTTACTTCGTCTGAATTTTTCTACTTCAACTTTCGGCCATGGCTTATTACATCAAGTCATTAAATAAAATCATAATGCATACACACAAGAGACCAGAAGAATTAAGGTTGCAAGGGCAACCGTCACAATTTTTGCTTTTGAGAGCTAAATTTTGCAGTTTTTATGTTCAAGTGAGATATGGACATTCTTATCAGCACTAGTACTGATCCATAATTATTATTTAATATGTGTATTATGATCCTGCATTGAAGCCCCAGGCACAGCTATTGTACAGTGAATAAAAGATGGTCACTGTCCCAGAAAGCTTACAAACTAATCTATAATCCAACAGATCTGCATGATGTTTCAGAGGCAAAAATATAAAGATCCACATCAAGTCTAAATACAGCTGTATTACAAGGTAGCCATTATACTGTTGACAACATTTAAAAAACAAACACTCAGTAAACAGCACCAATCTACCCACGATAGAATAAGGAATAACTGTATGAAGGCAAAGGAAATAATTAATTATCTCAAGTACTATAGTTTGCCACACTACTAATAAAATATGCTTTTTCAATATAAAAATGACCAATGAAGAGACACCATAGTTGAGAATGACATGGGCAATTCACCATTTTATAATTGTTCTGTATCATACAGCTTTAAATGTGGCTAGCGAACTAAGTGTTTTCTCATAGTTTTCCTTAGCACAGATGGCAAGCTGTAAAACTGTTGCAAAGATTATTTATTTTAGAATATTTCATCAGGAAAAACACATTGAGATGACACAGCTCATTTCCAAGAGTACCCTGGGGCAACAAATGAGAGACGCCCATTTGCATCAACACACTGTTTAAAAAAATAAACTAAATAACACATACAAAAATAATTATAAACAGTTATCAGTTCTTTAGTCAATAAGGCATTAAAAGCTATAAGGCTAAAAGACTCAAACTCTTTTATGTTAATGGTAGTTTGTGTATTCTCATCCAGAACGGCTGTGTAATATGCAGTGTCTATTCACTTCCTACTCATTAGCACTCTAAACTAGGAAATATTTGTCCATCTAATAAGTCACATGTTTGTGCTTTTAATTACATTTTTGTGTATTAAACACTCAGGTCCAACTCCTGCTCTCATATGCACAACTCTCACAGAGCTTCAAAGGGGGCTGAACTCACATACATGAGGTCAGTATATGGCTTTATACAGAAACAGTATGATAAACAGTACAAGCTTTATTACATTGTGTATTACAATAGCTCACAGGGGCCAGATGAGACGGGGGGCCCCCATCCTGAAAGACACTGTATACATAAATAGTCAGTACCTTCTAAGAGCTTACAATCTAAATGGACAAGACAAAGGGTGGAGGAAGATGAGATTCATTAGCAGAGCAAACAGATTGTTTACTAAGTCATGGTGTATTTTCATAATTTCCATTTTTGGAGTAAAGGGGGTTGATGACAGGGTCTTGTTTGCTTTTGTTTTGTTTTAATTCTTTAGGGGTGCATCTACACTGCACCCGTAGCTTGAAATAAGATGCTCAATTAGAGTTACACAAATTGCATCTCTTATTTCGATCTTATTTCAAAATATTTTGTTTTGTAATTTGGCGGTATCTCCACAGGGCCAAATTTTGAAATAAAGTGCTATTCCAAAATGTCCCTTAATCCTTGTGCAATGAGGTTTTCAGGGACATCAGAATAGTGAGCCCATTATACTTTGATATAACGGGCTTGCTCTTAAGATGTGGAATAGCTATTTCGAGATACCGCAGTATAGACGTAGCCTAGATGGCATTATTAGGAGGTGATTAGCTAAATGGAAATCGAAGGAAGGGGGAATGGCATGAAGAGAAGTTCTAAGGGGCTAGGATAGGGAGAGGAGGAAAGGACGCATGGAGAGAGGCTGAGATGGAAAACATGAAGGTGGGGGTAAGAAAGCGTGGGAAGAAAGAACGGCTAAGCACAGGGAGAGAATGGACAATCAACACTATAGTAAGCAGCCTAACATCAGTGTCCAACAGTCACGGCTAATCCCAAACATTCAGAAATCATCTCAGGTCCCAAACAATCATTTGATTGACTAAAAAAAAAAAAAAAAATCAGGACATTTACCAAGAAAATAAATTTGGCGTTCTTCATGTATTCCTTCTGGTCTGTGAGCCTTTAGCTCACACCACTCAGGCCCTGTTGCAAGCTTCACTATACCTCCATGTGGGAGTGGGGGGTGAGGAAAGCAGTCAGAGATCTGCCCATAGCACTAAAAAAAACATTGGTTCTTTTTGGATTTAGCATGGAGAGGCCTATCTAATCAGTCACAAAACTATTTCCTGCAGTACCTATATTCTCCTTGGAGGTCTCCTATGTAGGTAATAGTGAGTTTATAGAATTCAACAAGACAGCAGTGAGATGAGGCTGCAGGATTACTATGAGTTACTTTATAAGAATGAGAAATGATTATTTCCATTTACAAGCTAGTCAGCCTTGTAGCAAAGTGGCCTGTTGGGAGTTTGAATCCCAGATAAGCACCTGCTTTTGCAACAATAGATTCTTGGTTGTCCTAGGGAATTGAGCCAGCAACCTCTGGAGCTAAATCATGAGTCTCTAGAGCTGAAGCTAAAGAACTAGCTTCTCCTGCAGCAGTCTCAGACTATCTGGCTCAGGCACAGATGGGGGAAGTACATGAGCACACTAGGATGCAGTAATGTGCGGGTACTGAACAAAATGAAAATGGTTCTCTGATTCTTTTGTACTATAATTGGTAACACAAATCTCCCATTTTCAAAACAAGATAAAGTTTATGGAATGGATAAATTCTCTAAAGCAAAAAATATTTTATTTTTATTTTACAAATATATACCAGACATTTTTAAAAATGGTTTACATCCCTTAGTTGGTTGTGCTTTTTTCCTTCCCCTTTATAAATTACTTTGATTTATGATTGGTACAATGTTCTCCAGCATTACAAGATTGTTTTACATAAATGGATTTATTGTACCATCATGTTCTTGCATGTATTGGGTTAGACTCTCCAATGCTACTGATTAGCTTACCTTAGCTTATTTGTACCCTCTATGTAGTTTTATGCCGATTTGCGCTACTTGGAAGTCTGGCCCACTATATTTATTCTTAAGTACACACACTTATACTGTGTATTTATTAAATGATTTTATGACAGGAAATGCCACTTCCACTGATAGTTCACTGGTCCCTTTGTACTAGTTTGATTTGTCAATAACATAAAAGTACAAAGGTTATAACAACAAACTTCTTTTACACATATAGTGCTGGTCCAGATTTAAACATCAGGCAAATTAAAAAATGATTGGACTTTTTGACCTCCCACCCCAAAATATTGTGTCTTGCTCTGTGCCATATTTCATCTTAAGCAAAAAGAGTTATTAGCATGCTGAAAGGAAGTGATTACAGGAAGTCTTCCTTTAATGTGTTTGTAGAACATTTCAAAATACTGAACTAAGTTCAGATATAATTATATGGCCCAGGGCTAGTGTTCATCAGCATTGTTCCTTTTACTTCATTGGCAGCATTCCAAGTTACAGATGATGAGCTGGCATAAAAAAGGCCTGTGGTGCTCAATACTATATACAGCAAAAAACAGCTGGCCCTAAGGCAAGTGAAAGATGGCACAATATCTAATTCTAGGGAGTCCAGAGAGCAGAACTGGAATAGAAAGAATGTGGTCATCCCTCTGCCAAGGAGTAGCAGATTCTGGGGACTTAGCAAATTGGCTTGCCATTCGAGAAATCAGCAATGTGGAGTCTAGACTGAGATATTCTTTGTGCAACTTGTGTAGTTTACACTATGTACACAACAGTCTTTGAACAGGATCCAAAACAGCATGCCGCCAATCCCCAGCTCTTAGTCCAACTGCCAATGCTTGGTTCCCCAAGAGTAAGAGTGCACTAAAAATTTAGTCTAGTTAGGGTTTGCCCACACACTATGAATTTAATCCACTTTTAAAATTATGCTTATTAGCTTGGGACAGTGTGTCCTTTTTCAGTACGTTGTATCATCATTGTATAGTAACAGCAGCAGCTTATTGTCTTCTAAGTGTGTGGTATTCCATGGCCCTTTGCTGCTGAGCAGAGAGCAATCTGGAATTTTTCTCACTGCACATTGTGGGATGCATACCAGAAGACAGGTGAGTTTGAAATTTAAAGCAATTCCATGTTTTCTGTGTCTCTGCCCCATATATAATTTCAGGACAGGCTAATGCCATTTTCTAATTCCTGTCAGCCAGCATGGACCCACTAATCCTCTGTAAGACTATGCTGGAAGCCTCAAATATACAGAGGCTCTTTAGGCTGTGCCTCAGCTTTCAGTGCCAGAAGAATTTGGCTTTGGACTCCATCCACTGCATCACCAAGCTGATAATATGACAGTAGAAGAAGCTCCTCTAGTAGCTGCAGTAAAAGATGCAGGATGAGTAAAGAGAAGAAAAAAGGAAAAGAAGGGGCACTAGGCAACTGATAGTACAGGACTGGTTCCAGCAGCAACATCACACCATGCAGTGCTGTTTAAGGGTTTGGGATTGGTGGGAAAAAGGTCATTCTGCAGACCTGGGATGACGGCAGTGGTGAGAATTTCAGGATGGGAAAGTCTATATTCCTGCAAATAGATGCTAAGATAATCATTGAGCAGCAGCCTGCCAAGATGCACTGTTCCAGGGTCCTGAACATGTGGGTTACCATTACTATCTAAAGGTAGCCACTCCCTAATGCTACCAGTTCATAGCCAACCAATTTTAGATGGGGAGATTACCTGTTGGGATCACTGTCATGCAGAAAATGTACTGTTGCACTAGGTCACAATGCACACACACTATGATCACCACCACTAATAAATCACCACCTCAATTTCAAGGACAATATCGAGCATGACAATTTGTACAAATGGATCTTTGCATGGTTCCATAAACCAGTTCAGGAAGAACAACTTTTACCTCACTGACCACAGAGCCATTTGCCTGGTTGTACACTCCCATTTGAAATGGTTTTGCTGGCCAACTCAGTGTGCGAATCGGCACAGAACTACTCAATCGCTTTTTAACTTTGGACAATTCAATAAGTCTCACAGCAATGGCAAATGGTGAAAGTGACATGTGATGGATATTACTGGGCAACGTAGTCATGAACCTTTGCACAGGTAGGTCAAGACTTTGGTTGCTCTGCATTGACTAGGATTGACACTGTAGTTTGATAGTATATTGATCAACTGGGCTACCCCATTCAGGGACTGCACAGATGACCTCAATCTGAGAGGGAGAGAAAAGGTGCCCTAAAAATTGCTTATCCCAAACAGCCCTGATGAGCTTATCCCAGCTAGAGGGTGTCCCATCACATGGCAGAAACTTAAATAAGCCTCAGTTTCCATTTGTCTCACTGTTGTGATATTGAATGTCCATATATTACTTGATACCAAATGTATTTATGTTAGTCTCTAACGTACCACAGGACTACTCATTCATACATTCCTTGATCCTCCAAATCAAATGAAGCAGCCTGCTAAGTGGGACACACTGATTGCTAGAGAGTTGGAACAATGCCACATCAACATTGCAGAGCTAAGAGAGATTTGATCTGTTGAAGAGGGTCAACCGAGCGAGGAGAGTACTATATACACTTTCTTTAGAAGTGACACTATGACGGGGCGCCGCGGCCCCGCACTTTAAGTCCCCAGCACCGGCCCTGTATGGGGTGCAGCGGGACACGGGGAGAGTAGGCGTGGCACACCCACGAGCCGCACCAAGCAGAACGCCGCCACGCCACATTTTAAACCCCTCAGCCCCAGACAAGCGGGGGTTGGGGTGGAGTGCGGACGGAGCATGCGCGGCGTGCTCTCGCGCCACGAGGCAGCTGAGAGGAGAGGTGCCCTGGCGTGACTCAACATCAGGGTGCCAGGATTCAAAAGGGGCCAGGCCAGACCAGAGAAAGGGGGCGTCGTGAGGTTGCACCTCCCGAAAGATCCCCAGGCACCAGAGGCAGACCCAGAAGGGACAGGGGCGAGGCAGATGTCCCAGCACTGACTGGTCGGCGGACCAGGTAAGGGGAGAGGAAGCAGCCCAGGGCAGGGTGTTATTAGCCCGCGGGCTGGCGCGTTACAGCAGGAAGCCTCGCCAGCCGAACCGGACCTAAATAGGTCCACATCCTTAGGGCCCTGGGCTGGGGTCCATGAGTGAGGGTGGGCCCGGACCACCCTCTCCCCGCTGTCAGAGGCAGTGAGAGAAACCCTGGGCACATTCGGGCCAGGCTGGCCCACGGAGCAGAACGCAATAGAGAGGACTTAGACGAGGAGACTTGGCGCGGGTCGGACTCTTGTACCTGCACGGGCACGGGGTGGGAGAGAGGTAAATAAAGGCACAAGTGGGCTTACCAGGGTCTACACGTGTACAGACACCCACAAAATAAGCTCTGCTAGACAAGAGTTAGTTTTTCAATTAGAAAAAAAAACCTAGTCTCTCATTTGGAGATCCTAAGCACTGATATAAATAACGGAGGTGGTGGAAGTCATAGCAATCCTTATTTTACCTGGTGTCTCTGCGTATATACCTTTGGGAGGACACCAGTGGGTGTTGTCCACAGACGACATGTCTACATTAGGAAATTATTTCGAAATAACTTATTTTGGAATAACTCTCAAAATGCTACTTACTTCGAAATAGTGCCGTCCACACTACAGTGAAGACTTAAAATTAGTCCGAGGCAGGCTTCCTTAATGTGGACACGCTAACTTGACTTACTCCCCAGTGCTTCCTCAGGCTCTAATTACTTTGAATGACTGAGTAGTTATTTTGAAATAGCAGCAGTAGAGCATCCACACTACTGCTATTTTGAAGTAACTATTTCAAAATAAGCATTAGTCCTTCTGGAAAGCAGGAGTTATTTCAAAATAACCAATCCATTATTTCAAAATAACAGGTTTGGTAATATGGACCTCTGCTTGTTATTTCAAAATAGGGAGAGTTATTTCAAAATAACTCCCTAGTGTAGACCAGGGCTCAGGGAATTAGCAAAGCAAACTATCAGGACAGAGCTGCAAACAGTTATGAACCCAGTCTCTCAGTCTGGGCAGGGCAGCAAAAGAGTCTACGGCATAGTATACAGCTTCCTCTTATCATAACTTAAAGCAAGGTAGTGATGTTCCAGGACAATGGGATGTGCCTGGAATTTGATAGTTTCTCATTAAATGGAAAGGAAGGGGTCTGGTAGGAGGGAGTTATACCATAGTATGACCACAGTGGGCAGCAAGATGCCAGAGAGGGGGACCAGGCAGCTATAACCCCACTGGACCAGCATGGGGGTCAGGGTGGATTTATCTGGATGTCTGTCTGTCCCCCAGCCACGGGAAATGCCCCCCTTCCCTGGCTATGCCCACTGCAGTGGCCATGGACAGGCACTTCTCAACTGTCCACAAGCAGCTGTGGTGAGAGGGCTGTGGTTCTCCTCTCTCCCCAGGGCAGCCTGCATACTGAACCCATCATCCCTAGCCCCACCCCAGAGCAATGATTTAAAAGAAGAAAAACAAAACTTAGAGTTAAGGACCTGAGCAATGCCAGGTAAATCTTCTAGGGTATGTCTACACTGCATTCCTCTTTTGAGAGAGGAATGCAAATGAAGCTGAGCAAAATTGCAAATGAAGCGCGGATTTGAATTTCCCATGCTTCATTTGCATAATCGCATCCGGGAGCTATTTCGAAATACCCTATTTTGAAAAAAGAAACGGTCTAGATGCGGTTATTTCGAAAGAAACCCCTTCTTTCAAAATTACCCTTAAATCTCATTTTATAAGGAGTAAGGGTAATTTTGAAAGAAGGGTTTTCTTTTGAAATAACCACGTCTAGACAGCGTTTATTTCGAAATAGGGTATCATGAGGGATTAAGTTCCTAGCCTGGCTGTCTGGCTTTGCTCTGATTCTTGATGTTACACTGGGGCAGATGACAATAAGACAAAGTGGCCTTATAGGGTGTGCCTACATTGCACCGGAACTTGAAGTAAGATACGCAATTTGAGCTTCGCAAATTGCATATCTTATTTCGATGCTATTTTGAAATAGCTTATTTCATCATTTGGCACTGTCTACACAGCACCAAATTTCAAAATAAAGCACTATTCCGAAACGTCCCTTACTCCTCACAGAATGAGGTTTACAGGGACATCGGAATAGGAAGCCAAAAATAACGGGCTTGCTGTGAAGACACAGGATAGCTATTTTGGGAAATGCCGGTATCCTGAATTAGCGTTGTAGACGTACCCATAGGGTATACCAGCAAAATATGCTGTAAAGTTAGGCACCAGCATGGTCTTCTCAGAAATGTTGCAAGAGGAGAAGAGAGTTATGAGTTATACCAAAGTGCTATAACATGCAGCTATTCCTCATAATTACCCGAGAAATAGTCTCAGTCTCACATTTTTCTTTATCTTCCCTGTAGGCATGGTGGAAGTGCAGAGAAAAATAGAAAAGGTTCTATAATGATTGTCTAAAGCATTTACTGTTACCAGACTTTCTCTGTGTAAGCCTGTGAAAAGCCATTAAGAGCTTTACTATCCCTTTATTTAAGCTTTTGTACTGTAATGCGTTAAAGGACTTTCATATCTCCGTAAGGAGCTGTACTCTTTGAAACTTTACGGGCATGTAATGTCCATGCCTGCCTCATGTAAAGTGAGAATACTAACTAACTAAATTTCCTGTTGCCTGTTTCTCCGACTTTCATTTTGTAAAAAGAATGTTTTCATTTTTTCAATCTGCCACTGAAGGGGGGTAGAGTAGAACCAGTGGCTGTGCCATGCTGCTGGCTCCCATTTGAAGTTGGCAAACAGCCTTTTGTTTTTTGGGGGAGGGAAGGGGAGGAGAAAAAGTCTACATTATACAGAACAGATTAGGGAAGGAGAAAGGATAATAGGTACATGGGCACATGCCCTCCATGGTGTGGACCTAAAAATCAGTTTATATCCTGGTCTTTAACATGAGACAGAGGCCGATTGCCTCATGAAGGCAGCTTTTGAAAACGCATACAGGATAGTCTCAATGGACTGCATGGGCTGACGGAAGAAGGAAGTCAGGGCCTTGGACTCAGAAAGGATCCTACCTCGCATCTGCCTACAATGGCCATAGCCATGAGGCACCATAACAGGAGGCAGCACAGCAGTATAGTACAACAATAATAAAGAGTAAAGTTAGATACTTGTATCCCAAGGTGATAGCCATACAATTGGCCTCTTCTGTCCTGGCTTAGGTGACTGCCTGGGATGTGGGATGGACGCTGCAGGGTAGGAATCGGACTCACCCTACAGAACAGGTCAACAGACTGGTCAGAAACAAAATAGCATGGGACAGCCATTGGAGGACTGCTAAAGCAACGCACAGCAGCTCTGCATGCACACAAACATGAGTCACAGCACATAACTACCTTGACTCAAGTCATAGCAAGAGTTAGTTCACTTTGGAAGAGAACTCCAGAGTCTGTGATAAGTGCATAGTTAGGGTGCTACAATGGACTGAGTCATGTACACATGAGCATTTTCAAATCAGATTAATTTAGCTTAAATCAGTTCAAACTCGCCTATTAAGACAAGCCATAAAGAGACTAATGCAGAGTACTAGCTCCCTCATCACTTGCAACAGCTTCCCTGAAGAATTACAGCAGAAAAGACACAGCATTGTCTTTCAAGTCCACAAACTAGTGTGTCTTCGCTCACACACTAAAAAAGACAAATTGCAACACCAGATATAACACCACCATTTGGTAACCCCTGCTTTAGTAATCCCTCCCTCTCACTAAAGACTTGATCCACAGCTCTTTGATATGAGGGAGAGTCTTTCCATTAATGCAGTAAATGGAAAGTAAAAATCCTCCAGTAAAAATCCTCCCCAGCATACACAGTGCACCTTATAATGTTAATCACAGAATCAGTAAAATCTCAGAATTAGCTATTTCATTTCTCTTTGCTGCAGCTTTAAATTCCCTCACAGAAGGTACAATATGTGCATTTGTGTACCTATGTGGCATCTGTTACATACAAGTAGGCAGGTTGCCTGCCCCTCCCCAATTGTCACTGAGGCCTGGTCTACACTACAGCAGAAGGTCCAATTAAAGATACACAACTCTATGTTAATTACATAGCTGGAGTCGATATATTTTAAATCATGTTTCCATGCTACCATTGGCTTCCCTTACTCCTTGTGAGGAGCAGGAGTACCAGCACCAACAGGAGCACTCTCCGAGTTCGATTTAGTGGATCTTGACTGGACCCGCTAAATCAAGCCCCAGAAGATCGACTTCAGCAGTGTCGATCTTCCATGTAGTGAAGTCGTGGCCATAGGTAATGCATTTGTGGCAGTTTCTACTACAAGGGCTCAATCATCCCTTCCTTGCACAATCAAACGTTCCATTGAAGTCAATGGGAAGTCTGGGTGACATGTACCATGGCTATAAGGTGAGCTGCACTTTAGATCTCTTTTTTTGTCCCTCTCAAGTATGCCTTTCAGATGACTGATCTGGCTTCCTTCACCTCTCTCAAGGGTGGAACAACTCTGAGACTAGATTTCTGGGCCCACTTTAAAGCCTCCTGTTCTTTAATTTGATGTATTTAGGCAGGATAATATTGCATAGCTAAACCGATGTTCATATGATATTTAGAAAAAAATAACACTCAACTCCCCTCATTCTCCAGAATATATAATGCAGTATTCACCTATGTCTGGATCTGTATGCTATCCCCAAAAAGAAACAATGAATGTTGTATGATGGAATGATGAACCTATATTTTCAGTGCCAGTATGAAATTAACTCACAGGAAACAATACTGCACGGAAAGGAAAATTGTGTTAAGTACATGTTAATGCCATTTACTGCTCCATTTGGAACCTCTAATTAAAACTATTTATGAAACAAATGGCTAATTATATTAGACTTGCAAAATAATTAAACATTCAGAACATGGGATTCACAAAGGCTGGAGATTAGCAATAAATGTGATACCCAATTTGATCTAAAATGTGAAAACAACAGATTAAACCATATTGATCAGAAATAGATCACCCCAGGTAGGAGGGAGGGCACCTGAAAAACATAGGGAGTGGTCTAGGAACATGGCAAGAGTGCCTGTGATGGTTTTCCACGTCTGAATGAATGCCATATACCAGCAGTGCTGCTGCATCACACCTACGTACAAACCCATGGGGTGGTAAAGGTCAACCATTTTGGATTACAATTCATCAGGTCCTGCTTCCATCACTGACTCAAGTGACAGTTTATTTTCCCGTTTGCAAGGCTTGGCTTTCACATTGGTGCCCTATCTCAAGGTCAGAGCATTAAAAAGGGAAGTGTTTATTTTTTTCCCTGTATTCTTCCTTTGAATATTTACTTAGCTTGTAAACTCTTTGAAGCAGGGACTATCAGAATTGATCATAATTAATTCTGTCCCCTGGAAAGTCATGCAGAAGTTATTAGGTTCATTGGATCTGGTCTGCAAGATTCATCTGACCAACTGCAGCTTCATTCTGGTTACCGTTAGGCCTTAGTCTGTGAATAACTGGCTGAAAACCTTTGTGCTAGCACATCTGTGCCACAACCAGACTCTGTGCTTCCTCACATCTTCCAGTGTAGAAGGCATGCCAGTGACAGAGAGGGGACATGACAGGGTTCTGCTTTACTATGCCCATTATTGAATGGAATAGGATGCAAGGAGTCTCTGCAGCAGCCTAAGATAGAGTTGGTGCTAAGCGGCTGTAACTGGCATTGGGGTTGGGTGAGGCCCTCAGAACCAGAGAGCTGTAACCCACTCCCTATTCCTGACCTTCTACATAGAGCATACATTTAAGGGTCATCACTGCTACAGTTACCCACTTTCTGGGGCTCAATGGCTAAACTAGGGATAGTTCTGGGGATTAACAAAATATTGGCATTATCCTGACATAATTCCACAGGTTTCAGTAAGACCATTCTTGATTTACAGCAGAGAAAGCTCAGAAACAGGCCTCAGAGTTTAGTTCAACTTGTCCATAGCCAAATATGCTGAAGAAAATGTATTTCAAGTGCTTTGTCTTAGGTCTTGTTTATGCTGGCAAGTTTTGTTGCCAAAAACCCCTTTTTGGTGACAAAACCAGAGAGCATTCACATTGCAATACAACAAGTCGTGGAAAATGCCCAGTTTTGGTAACAAAAAAAGACTTCCACCACTGCGAGTGACTTTTGTCTCTTCCCCCATCCTTCACTGTTGACAAACATGCAGTGCATACTATAGTAGGCTTTTTTTCGAGTTTATTGAACTCCAACATGTTTGCCACAATACCCAATTAGCCACTCTGGCCAGGACTTTGAACTCTGCTGTTCTGCCCAAATGGAAACAGAAATTCACCCCTCCTCCCTGCAAGCCCCAGGAACTTTAAAATCCATATCTTGTTAGCATGGAGTGCACCTCATGCATCTCTTCAGGGAAAGAGGGGTGGCTATCACTCAAGACACTCCTGCTTGGAGCACCCCAGAACTTTTGGATCTCATCAGTGTGTGGGATGAAGAATCGGTGCAATCAAAACTGCAAGTGACCCGTAGGAACTGGGACACATACAGTCACATTTCTCAAGTCCTATGTGAAAAGGGGTATAAAAGAAACACCCTGCAATTTAGAGCCAAGATAAAGTAGCTCCAGCAGATATACTAGAAAGTGAAGGAGGGATACTGCTGGTCCGGTGCTGCACCTAAGACCAGTTCTTTATAAAAATGGCAGGACATAATCCTGGGTGGGGACCCCTCATCTACAGCAAAGGATCCTATGGACACTTCCGATAGCACAGAATCAGCAAAACAGGAGTTAACCCTGAGGCAGAAGTTCTTGATGAAGAGGTGGAAGGAGATGAGGAGGAAGGGATCACTGCAGGGTCACCCAGTGGCAAAGCAGCCCAGCACATGGGGCTGCCTGGGAGAGGGAGTGGAGGAAGAGTGTCATTTTTAGCTGCAGGCACAATAGCCCAGCAGGTGGGCCTGGCTGAGATGGAGGAGGTGCTATTTCTACAAGCAGAGTCAGTGATGGCGGTAGCCAGGGCCATCCAGGAGAATTGGCCTCCCAGAGTCAAATCTCCCTCTGCCTCCCGACCCTACTGCTGACTCCCTCCACCCCATTCTCACACCAAACCTACCAGCCTACCTTTTCCACCTTCTCTTACCTACAAGATCAGGATCCAGGAGGAAGTAGCTAATTAGTGGAGCCATGCAGCATGCCTCCACTAATGAGGTGGGCAAATATTAATTGCTTCCTGCACAGCCACGAACTTTGCAGGAAACTATAGTTGATAGGGTTGCCAACTTGCTAATATTTAAAAAATAGACACTCCAGTAGGAATGCCGGAACCTTACCTGCTGCATCTCTTCAGTTGAAGGCCCTACCCTTGCCCTGCTTCCTGCCCTCCATCCATTCCTCTTCACCTGTTGTTCTCTGCTTTTCCCCTCCCACTCATAACTGCCACCACAGTCAGGAGGAATTATCCAGCAGAGCTGGGGCTAGGACCTGTAGCTGCCTGACACAGGTAGGAGGCAGCCTCAGCTCAGTAGGGACTGGCACAGGTGAAGAGCCAGCACCTCTCCCTACCTCACCCAGCAAACATACTTTGGGTGTCCAATCAGTAGATCTGACAGGACGTTCTGGTCGAAAGCCAGGCACCTGGCCATCCTAGTGATGGAGTCGGAGATAATCTAGCTCTAGAGGTCAAGAACCAGAAAATGAAAATAATCTTGTTGTAGTGTAAAAACTGAGGTAAGTGCAAAAAAAGCACAAAAGCAGCACAGGGGTGGTATTTACAGGTCTGAGTTCAGTCCCCCCCGAGGCTCAGCTACTGTTAAATCAATGGGAGCTGAGTCTCAGTACAGATCGCATTAGCAAGACCTACATTAAAATTTCCAAATTATTTCATTTTCATTAATCAGTGTGACTACAAGTTGAAGAATTTTGTTAAAAATTCAGGTGATTGTCACCTTGACAGTGTCCCTTTAATTAATGCAATACCTTTTAATTATTTATGTGCTTTGAAATATATAAAATAGCTCTGCTGAAAATTACCACGTTTATACTTATAGAATACTAACTCTCACATAGAGAGAGGATAAAAAAATTTACGATGCTGGTTTTATATATGGGGAATCAGTAATTAGCAGTGTTTAAATTGATGCTACTGGTTCAGTTTTAGTGCAATGAGCACAAGTGGAAAAACAAATGCAAAAAACTCAAAGTCCTAGAAAGTTCAGAAATCAAACAAGTTCCCCACTCCAAATTGGTTCAGTAAGCAAATGCCACTAGTACAGGTAGAAAAGAGCTTATAAAACAAAATTGACAGCAGTGGGAATTACAGTAGTGGGCATTGGGATTTTATTCAATTTTTCAGATCTAGGAAAATAAACGTTAGCTTTCAAAAACATGCTACCAGGACTCTCTCCCTCCTCCCCTCCCCATGCTCTCCCAAACAAACAAACAAACAAAAAACAAAACAGAAAAAGAGAGAGAGAGAGGGAGGAGATGGACATTTTGTATAAAATATGATCGATCTAGTCCTGCAAACGAGACTTTTGCTGATTTCAATGGAAACACAAGGAACACACAACTGGGTCCAGGGTTTGATGCATTCTTTAAACCTTCTCTGTTACAATAAAATGAATGGACGCTATTAAAATTGGATTTCGCCTGTTAATATCCTGAAAAATGCTCCAGACAAGACAACCTAAATCCATCAACACCAGAGAACACTGAAGGTGGGCTCCCAACTAGAGTGCTTTAACATTCACTAAGGCTAAATAATACTGGTCTAGTTAGAGGTTTACAGAGCAAAATGCTCAAGACGGCAATCCCAGGAGCTGAGTCCAGTAAGGCTGAAAGCAGACAACATTCATCCCCATCATGTAACTAATGCACCATCAATATTTCAGATGTAATTTCAGATGAGTAAATAGCTTTCTGCAAGTTGCATAATTTGCTCATAATCTCAGTGCCTCTTGATCCATTTAAAATTAAGTGCTACCATTTTTAATATATGTCCCTACAAGAATGATTCAGTTTAGCCAAGAAAGACTGTACCACAGAAAAGCCCCTACCTCATTCTCTTGCTACTACCCATCTTTAAAGCCCATACAGACAACTGACCCCAATGCAAACTCCAAAATGTGGCCAAGCAACTGAATGTAACAAACATTTTGTATTGTTATCTTTAGTCACTCAGAGGAGGGGTAAGACAGAGAAAAGCTAAGCTCTGACATATGAGGTATGTTACATATAGGAAGGATAATGAAACTGAGGGCTCAGCCATTAACCTTCAAGGAAGAAAAGCTAGGCCTGGTGCTTTAAAAATTACTGGGACAATATTTCACCATGACAAGCACTAGTAATGAATAATTAAGCATTTAATATAACGTTGCTTTGGTGAAAAATGATAATTTTACAATTGATGGCCCTTAAACCTATTCAGTCTTATTATCTTGTATTAAAAGGGGCGGGGGGAAGGAAACAGTGAGAAATGAAATAAATGTTTTTTTGATGGGAAACTGAAGCAACTATGGTTATTAGGTTCAAAATCTTTTCAGAGCTGAACAGTGGGGTCCTGCTGAGAGAATTTCATGAAAAATTTAAGGTGGCAAATTCAGCCTGAAACAGTCTTATGTCTCACACCAGCTTGCCTGAGGTCAAACTGTGTTTTTCCCCATAATACTCAATTAATGTCAGGGAAATAAATCAGTCAGCAGATGCAGATCCTGAAACCCGCAGAAAAGAAACTTTAACAAATTCACTCAGGAATCTATTTTGATTGAGCAATGCAGTTATTTAAAACAAGTTAACAGATGCTCTCTCACTTAACTCACCATAATGAAATGTTTATTGCAGAGGAAATATTTGAGTAGTACTTTTTATATTTAATCGTACTGTAAGAATGCTGCAGTTCACAAAATTGAAATATGTTCTAGGTTGCAGAGCCTGAGTGCATTTCCTCACTCCTTTTCCTTGCCATCATATATCAGACTACTGGTCCCTCAATTCCTACTTCTTAAACCTGGTCTATACTAAACTAGGCAGGTCAGCTTAAGATATGCTTAAGATACCTTAAACCGAGATGCTGCAGTGTCTACACTGTGGGAGGCCAACGGGAGCACATGCTCCCATCAACTTCCCTTACTCCTCATAGAATGAGGAGTACAGGATGCCGCTGGTGGCCACCCTCAGCATTCAATTTAGAGGGTCTACACTAGACCCACTAAATCAAACACTAGAAGATCAACCTCCAGAGGATCGATCTTCTCCGTGGTGCAGACATGCCCTTAGAGACCACTTCCTGATAGTAAAGGGGTAAATAAAATGAACAAACACTATATGCACCTGATCACACTTTGCATGGGTGAGGGAGAGATTTCTTACTGTTTCCTGGAGTGATCAGTTTTGATCCTTAGACATGGTAATCACCACTAGCATACTGGGCACATTTAGTTCTGATTCTCATTAAGAGTAAATTAGGGTTCTCAGTATATCAAAGAATTAGGCCCCATTCATACAGTAGGGGTGTGATTGGACTACATCCCTTTTCTCGAAAAAAAGGATATAAATTAGACACTTCAAAATTGCAAATGAAGCCGGGATTTAAATTTCCCGTGCTTCATTTGCATAATGGCAGCTGCGGTTTTTTTCAACACGGCAGTTTAGACGGGGATCTTTCGAAAATAAAACCCTTTTTCCGAAAGATCCTGTTAACCTCATTTTATTTTATTGCTCATTCTGAGAGCCGAGGAGCTGACTGTAAGACAAACTAACATGCCCAAAGCTAGAATATGCATAGTTTGAAACAATACTCAGAAGGCTACTAGCAAAGCCAGAATAAAATCCAAGTCTCCTGAGTCCCAGAACAGTGTTCCATTCACTAAGCTACACCACCTCTATATTTACTGGATGTTAGCAGTTTTCTGGGCTTAAAGTTTATTCCCATCACATCTCACAGTTTCATCTAAAAAACTGAAAAGAAGCACTGGGGCTGATTCAGAGATCCCCAAGTAATTTAAAGCTATTTTTTCCTCTTCTAACCTGACTTCAGAAAAACTCACACATTCCATCCTGTGTCTGCTATAAGAAGATACACAATATCACCAGAAAGACACATTGCAGAGAAATCAATGAAGAAGGCAGAAGGAAAATAAAACAATTAATAACAGATTTATTTTATTTCATGTGGCTCTTAAACCTTTAGTTTGTAATGGTTTATAATCACAGTCTGAGGTATCCTTTCTGACAGAGATCTGTAACTTTTCATGCATTAAACTGAAATTAAATGTTCTCTTTTCACCCTTCTTAATTAGTGAGAGATGACCAGACTGTACTTAAATTAAAGCCTTTCTGATCAGCATATTGCCTACAAATTGTAATCTCACAAATTTGTCATTAGAAGTGCAGAAATAGTTTTCTTGCAAAATAGAGCAGTTAATTAGAGCTCATTTTGTTCAGCCACCAGCTAAACCAGTTGGATTAGTGTTTATATGATGTATAGGTATTCACCTATACAATCATTAATTGAAAAATAAATGTTCATAGACTGATGACGTGTCTAACATCAAAAGATGAAAGTTTTCAATGTATTGTCCAGTTCTGCAACCCTTACTCACAGAAGTAGAGTAAAATCTGGCTCCACAGAAGACAGTGATAAAATTCCCATTGATATCAATAAGGGCAGGATTTGACCCAAAGTGTTTACCTCACAGGAGTAGACAGACTTACCTACATTCCTCAACATTTTCAAATATCTTCAGGCCGCCTATGTGCTCTGGCAGCTTGAAAGGAATTCCTCAGCTCTACAAGAGATTAAATCCCAGTGATCAATAATTGAGGTGCTTTACTCTTTGACAGAGGAAAGCAGGTGTTAAATTATTTTATCCACATAAAAATTCAGTTTCAGCTGGTTCACGCTACACTACACTTCAGTTTCAGCTGTTTCACTCTATATTACACTGCTCTTCCAGACAAAGGTACGCAAATTGCAAACCGCAATTTGCGTAGCTTTTTCCGCTTTTTTCGGAAGAGGCTTTTCCAACATTTGGCCCATCTCCACTGGGCCAAATGTTGGGAAGGAAAAAAAAAAAAAAAAACCCTTTCAAAACATCCCTTCTTCCTTGCAAAACGAGGTTTACAGGGATGCCGAAAAAGTGCGTCTGCTCTTCCGAAAAAAAAGTCGGAAGAGCAGACACATTCCCTGGATGCAGCAGAGTTTTTCCGGGATACCAGAGGTATCCCGGAAAAACTCTGTAGTATAGACATAGCCATGGTTAGAAGGTGATATTCAAGAACCCAAAATTTTACCGAGGATTGTTGGAATCCTCTGAAATGGTCTGCATAACATCTTAATGTGGCCATCTTGTATGTTAATTTTATATTGCAGTATTCTTTCGTGCACAGATTTGTGGTCACAAGGAACAGTATGTATTCAATTAGGAACCAAGCTTGCTTTTAGTAACAAATAGGGCGCTTTCATCCCCTCTCTGAATATACCTTAACTCCTTTCATTCCTATGCCACATAAAAAAAAATGGTGGTGTGAAAATCTCAGCTAGCATGGGGACCCACACAAAGTTGAGGAGAAAAATAAATAGTGCAATTATTATAATTACCAAATGGCAAATGTAAGAAAAAAATACGGAGGAAAGGAAAAATACTTGACCTGTCTGTAAAGCTACTGAATGTTAAAACCAGGCAATAGTTTAGAAGGGCTGGGGAATTTCCCTGATTTTGCCCCCCCATCAAATTAACCCACTTATGGGAGTCATAAGTGGAGAGCTGATAGTATTTTCCCTATGTCTTCAGTACATAAAAAAAGTAAGAGAGCACCTATTTCTGCTATTTACAGGGAACAATTATAGGCCACAGAGGGTGCTTGGGAGGAATATTTGCTAACACTACACATGCAGCCTTCTGTATGCAGAAAAGTCAGCACTACCAGACAAGGCCAGTTAAAACTCTATTATAAAATATGACTCAGCTGCACTTCTATTTTCCTTTCATTTTTGTATTTTCATCGCTTTTTAGTAAATTATTTGCTTTTCCAAAAATATTCTTCTGCAAAGCATGTCATTATTAAGATTAAGAATAGCCTAGTGGCTAAGGCACTGTGCTTGGACACAAGAGATGGGAGTTTAGTAGCTGGCCCAGACACGGACTCCTATGTGACCTTGGACAAGTCATTTAATCTGCACAGAGCCTCTAGTCCCCTTCTGTGATAAAGTCCACATAAGTGCCTAAACAGATAAAGATTTAACTGTACCTCTCAACTTGCTATACTAGGGTCAGTGTAAGAAGTGCATCTATGGGTGAATTAAAGAGTTTTGTGGCTGCACCTAAGTAGCAGCAGTGTTTGTTTTTGTTATGCACATGCCACTTTTGAGTGGCAGAAACTGAACCACAAAAAGAAAAAGTTGAAGCTATAGCTCTGACTCAATTGGCAATATTTTTCTACAATATCTTGCAATTAATTTCTTCTTTCAAGACGACCATTACAGATTCATTATGTGGACCAGAGGATCTGATAAATTGCTGTAATGTGTTCACCTGGACTGTGTGATTCATTGTGTATTTGAACATAATACCATTCTGTGTTCACTGAGGCAAGTGGTAGTACTGTGAGTGTGTTTCATTTTACCCTTCTAAATTTCACAATAGCTTTTAACACATGTAACACTTTTGACAATAGGACCTACTGGCTTTAGTAGCAGGCCTTTGAGAAAACACTCAAAAAATCTCACACAGTGCCTTGTGTATATGTGAAAAGGGACTGCATGCTTTTAGGGAGTGTATTGTAGAATTTGCTTAGATTTTGCAGGACAAAAGATTCCTGTCTCAATAGAGGCAACATCCAACCCTGAGATCCCTGTGGATGAATCAATACCTAGAAGTGTAGCCATGACAACCATGGAGATCAAATAGTCTCAGCACACAGAGTATTCACAGTATTGATTTTCCAGCACAGGACAATACAGTGCTCTCAGTATCTGAATATGGATGAAGAGTATCTGGCTGAAGCAAAATACTGCAAAGACTAAAGTGATACAGGTGAAGAGAAAGGACTTCAAAGAATTCAGCACCACTATAAAAATCGCTCTCCAGTAAGGGAGTCTGTTCTCTAATCATTAAGATACTGCAGGCTTCAGGGACTGCCAGACAAACTAGCCATGATCATGGAAAATGGCTATCCTGCTCTCTGTTGCTGGAATCTGACTTCGCCATGCTGCTGCATGCATTTATAACATGAAGGCTTGAGCCCTGAAATTCTCTCTGCCTCCATATGAAACCACTGGCCTTAAAAATGCAGGCATTTAAAAAGCTACAATTCAGAACACAGCAGGCCTGTGTTGAAGATAGACGACGAGGGTACCTGTACACTGCAATGCTATTTCAGGATACCAGAGTACCCCAAAATAGCTATCCTGCATCTTCACAGCAAGCCTGTTATTTCAGGCTCGCTATTCTGACACCCCTGTAAATCTCATTCTACGCAGAGTAAGGGACATTTCGGAAGAGCGCTTTATTTCAAAAAGTGATTAAATACATTATTTCAAAATCAAATTGTGTATCTTATTTTGAATTATGATGCAGTGTAGATGCACCCCAAGAGCTCATCACTGTAGTGATACATGCTAGTCCCACACAAAAACTTCATACTTATTTGCAAAGTCCTCTAAAATCACTCGCATGATCATAATCTTGAGTCACCCTCAGGGCTTTCTTAATACCATTAACCATAGTTATGACCCTACATGATCACGACTGTTCACGGCAGCTGCATTGCACTGGAACAACAGAATTGTCAATCTCAAGAGCAAAACTTGTGTGTTTACAGGAGACAGAGCCTTGGGGAACTGGAAGTTACTTTGAGAAAAAGATAGAACTGCAAACCCACTTTCAGAGGAAATTGCAACCCCCCCTCCCCCCCCCCCAATTCTTAAACCTAGCCTACCTATCTTTCCTGCATTACCACCACAACACAAAAATAAACAAAGAAGAAAACAGAAGAAAAGAACAGGAGGGGTTGAAACTTTTTCCATCAAAATTGTTTTCTGATGAACAATTGAGATTTTGATTAAACACATTTTTATAAAGGTATCTGCCGTGGAATTTAAATTTTCAGTAAAAAAAAACAAGCACCCCAAAAGTTTTCAGTTTTAGGGGTAAAAAGAAAAAAAGATGATTTTTCAGTCAAACACACACACTTTGATTAAGAAATACCAGTATGGTGCCTCAAGAGAGTTGTTGCTCCTCTGCCTCATGGCACCATTCTTCTCTATGACCCAAGTTCCCTGTCCAGACCACCTCCCATGATGTATCACAGTAGCTCAGCAAGAAGGAAGAGTGTGATGCATTGTAGGAAATGTGGTTCAGTCAACAGGGAAAAATGAAGCCATGACACTGCTGATCTATAACATTAATGAGGCACATGGTGGCATTTTTAACATTTTCTATTTTGATTTGTCAAGAAGTTAAAATTTTCTGTAGTGTATTTAGACAACTGAGTTTTCTTCACTATTAAAATTTTCTGTAGGAAAACAATTTCAGACCAGCTCTAAAAAAAAAAGAAATATATATATATTTTTATGCCTCCCCTTCATACCTTTGGGGACACTCAGTTACTATGGTAACAAGCACCTAAACAGGAATATATCCATTATTAATATCACATGCTGATAAGAAGCATATTACAGAGTGGACAGGAAATTCCAGTGGGTTTACAATATTATATACCAAAGCAGTCGACACTGAACTTCCACAGTTTTAGAGATGAACAAAAATCTTATTTCTTATTCTGCTGGTTTGGTCAGTTTAACCTAAAGATTGTGCAGGATAGAAACTGGCTTTTACAAATTCATTGTTTTGCCACTGTTAGTTGATATTTCACCATGGGGGCTACATCCACACTGCCATGTGCTTTTGTGCAAGAGAGTGTCCACACTGCCATCAGAGCGCCTGTGCTTTTTCCAATAGGCGTTTCTTGCACAAGAAACCCCTGTTGTCCGTCCACACATGCTTTTTTGCGCAAGAGCTCTTGCACAAAAAGGATTATTCCTCACAGAAAGAGGAATAACTCTTGTGCAAAAAGACCTGTCTGACAATCTACTGTACTTTTTCTTGTGCAAAAACGCACTTGTAGTGTGGACGCTCCGCAAGTTTTTGCGCAAATCTCTGCAGTGTAGACGTAGCCCAAGAGAGCACTGTGGCAAATACCCTCTTTCTCTTGCCAGCCTCAACACTTCCTCCCGTTGGTGAGATGGGCCTCAGGTAAAGCACCCTGTAGCAGTCAGCTTTCCCCTTTTCCCCAGAGGTTTAGGGTCATCACCTTCCCCTAATATAAGAAGTCCAGCCTCTCTTCCCGTAGCTGCTCACTCCTCTGCTGTGTGTGGCTTAGTAGCCACTTGGGTGTATGTTTATATCTCTCTTTCTCTTCTCCTCCTCCTCTCCCTTTCTCCTAACAGGGGAGGGTTTAAAAAAAGGTCTCAGACAAACTGAAATGGAATCAGTTGATCCTAGTGGGCCAAGGTAGCCCTGTCTCAGCTGATCCTAATCTGCCTAACATAACCCTTTGTTAGCTGATCCTAAGTGTCCTGCAGTAACCCACTTCTAGTTAATAGGGGAGTGGGCCTTTTACCCTTCTAGGGCTGCCTTTTCCCACTCTGTTGCAGTCATCTGGCCTGACTGTCACCGTATTTTAAAAGAGATTCAGATACTCTGGGTATGTCTACACTTGCACCCTCTTTCGAGAGAGGGATACAAATGAAGATATTAGAAATTGCAAATGAAGCCGGGATTTATATATCCCGTGCTTCATTTTCATATTCACATTATGGCGCTATTCTGAGATAACAGATGCTGTTAAGACACGGTTATTTCGAGAGAAAACCCTTCTCTCGAAATAACCACGTCTTAACAGCATCTGTTATCTCAGAATAGCGCCATAATGTGAATATGAAAATGAAGCACGGGATATATAAATCGGCTTCATTTCTAATGTCTTCATTTGCATCCCTCTCTCGAAAGAGGGTGCAAGTGTAGACATACCTTAAATGAAATATCAGTAATTAGTTACTGCCTATAATAATGGCAGTATCGGTCTTCTCACTGGAAATAGGATACACATCCACCCGGAGAAAAAAATAAAGGAGTGAATTTTACTGTCTGTCGGAGGAAGTCAAAACAAGAACAATTCTTCTATTAGGAATATGGAAACTGTTTGCATTGGTTTCCTTCCACCTTATTTCCACTCTGAACTAATGCTAAATTACAATATTGTGAGCCTGGACCAAATTTTCAACTGGCATAAATCCCAGCTCCTTTGATTCCTATGGAGCTATGCCAATTTATACCAAGTGAGAACCTGGACTTTTTTTTTTAAAAGAGAAAGCTGAAAATACATTCACTTGTGAATGCCAAGTCTCATTTAGATTAATCAATACTAATAGATTGTATAGATTATTTAGACTGTAAATTCCTTGTGGGGCAAGGACTATTCTGGAAAATACTTACATCTGGAAAATAAATCAGATAGTGAGGGCTTTATAATCTTGCTGACAAAGGCAAAACAAGATCCCATGGCTGAAAGTTGAAGTTAGGCAAATTTAGCCTTGAAATAAGACAATTTCCTAGCAATTAATGTAATTAAACTTTTCAACAACTGACCCACCATTCATTGCAATCTGTAAGGTGAGATTATATAGCTTTCTAAAGGGTATACTCTAAAGGGTAGTTCAACTTCTGGAAAAAATTCTATGGCCTGGGTGCGTGGTGGACTAGTTTGGATGGCTGTGGTGGCTTCGGAATTTGTGGATTTATGAACTCTCCCATTCATCATCTTCTGTCATGGTCCATTGGGACAAAAGGACTTCCCTCATCATGCTCATAAATCTTGCCACTCTATAGTAAGACAATGACAATAATCAGCTAGCATGCTTCAGGGCTTCAGCTAGTTGCAAACTAAGATCCAGATTTCTCTCCATTTTCCTTCAGGACAGAATGTCAGAGATAATGGTGTTTGTTCTCCACTTCCTACCCTCTACTTTCCTCTGTAATATGTGGCATGGTTCACTGGATAGGACCATATGGGCCTGTCTGACCTAATCAATGCCTGACACTGCAGGGGCCTCAGACATTTGTGGCAGCTTTGATTCTCCTGTTCTCTGCCTGTGGCAAACAGGCTAGACTCCTGAGGACTGAAATGCTTTGGTTTGACTAAAGTTATTGGACTAGTTATAGAAGTATCTTGCTGAAATTCAATGACCTGTGAAATACAGGAGTTCTGACTGGATCATCTAATGACCACTTCTGAGCCATAAACTCTATGGAATCCACCTTGTATTTTCTATTAATAGTGGGGAGCCCTGATCTAATGGAGGACCTCAAGAACCTCTAGAGTATAAATGTTTGCTTAGTGTTATTACTAATACTACAACTATGGGTCCTCTCACATAGTATGCATCTTCTCCTCTCTTAGTTCTCCTTCCCTTACTCCACTCTCAGGCAGATCTCAGCACCCAGGACTGGGAAAGAAGTGGGGAGCCTTGGGAGACAACTATCATCTGCATAGAAAAAGGAGAGATTTACACAGAGGGAATATTGAGGAGAGAGCTGGCAGGTGGCTCCCCCAGAATGGGCAGCCATATACGTGCTAACTATGATCAAGTTAGTGTGCTAAAAATAGAAGTGTAGTTGCAGCATATTGAGTAATGGAAGGAACTAGGCAACTGATATGTACCTATGGTCTCAGACAGGATTATACTCAGGGCAGTAGCTCAACCCCCTGCTTGCACTGCCACAGCTACACTTCAATCACACTGAGCAGAAGTATCTCTTCCCAAGTCAAAAATTACACTTTCCAGATCCAGTAGAGACATGGCTGTAGATCACAGAGGCAGGATCTGTCCCTGGATCATTTACAGGGATCACCACATCTACCAACCCTACTGCATTTAGAATAACTATAGGGATATTGAATACTAGAATTTCTTAGTACTTACTTATGGGATCACAGAGATGTATTGGGACACTCCAGCACACTGGCGGGGTGAACTTCTTGCAAATCCTCCAGGTCAGACCAAAACTACATTTTAGAAATGTCTGTCTGTCCATCTGAGTGTGTTTGTTCAAGAACTCCTCCTACATGGTAAGAGCTAGAACAGGGGCGGCCCGTGACTATAGGCGGACTCAGCCGTCGCCCAGGGCGCCTGGGGTGCCGGTGATGATGTCACTCCATTGACGGCCGTGCAGGTGGGGGCGCCGATTGCACATTCCGCCTGGGGCGCCAGCTGCCGCAGCCCACCTCAGGCCGCTCCTGAGCTAGAACCACCAGATTTGGTATGAAGCCTCCTCTTATCCTAACTTAAAGCAAGGTCAGGGTTTGGTTGCGCCAAACAAATGGGAAGTGCTGGGAATGGGTCTGTTTTCTATAATATGGAAAGGGAGGGGGCAGAGAGAGGAAGAATGTGACATTGAGAACAGCCACTGGAGGCAGCCATACCACCAAGAGAGTGGCCAACAGGGCTGGGGCTCGGCCAGCTTACCTGCCACCAAGCCAAGTAAGTAGTCCCCCACCCCAAACCTTTCCTGCCCTCCCTGTCCCCCCGCAGGCCTTTGGCTGCAGTGCCAGAGGGACAGGAAGGCCCCGAAAGCCAGAGCGGTTGTGAGGAGATGGGAGAAGGCGGCCCCTAGTGGCCAAGGGAGGGGGGGGGAGGCCCGCTGGATGGGACCTCCCATCCTGAGCCCCTCTTCACCCCCTAAGTCTCACTCTTACACCCCCACACTCTCAGCCTCCTGCCCTGCCCCTTCCGCCCCCAAGGCCTTGCTCTGACTCCTGCACCCCCCATAACATCAGCCCCCCTACCCTGAAGGACCTGGGCAATGCCAAGTCAGTCTTCTAGAAAATACATGCCAGAGAACAACTTATCAATAGCATAAATGTATAGCACCATCTACACTAAACATACTCTGACCATTCTCTTACCATTCCAAAGGACAGCAATAAAAATGCTGGTGTTTCCAATGAAACATTGGCTCAAAACCAATGGTAAAAATATTGCCCGGAGCATTTCAATTAAGTCATATTTTAAGCTCAGTGGCATGCTCCATGCCATGCAACAATGAGCTATAATTACAGTTATGGGCAAATGAACTCATTCAGTTTTGTGACATGCTTCATAATGCACCTGAGATAAGTGTTAATGGCCTATGACACTTATGCACTTATTCTCCTTTCTGTTGATTTGTACTCCTTTATTGAAAATAATGTGCTTTACTTTATAATTACATGCATCTCTCCACAGCTGAACAAGGACTAATTCTTCCTAATTAGTAGTTATTGAAATTATTACTAAATAACATTTTTGCATTTTTTGCTTTCACGGTTTGTAGTTTAATCTCAATTAGAATCTCAAGTCCATGTATCTAAATACCTCTGCATTCATATATTTTATTGGAAAATGTGATTACTACAGGGTTAGGCAATAATTTGAGTGGGGGCCACTTCAAAAATTCATGAAGTGGTCATGGGCTGCCACGGAAGGGGCGGGGCCTCGGACAGAAGGAGAGGGGCCTTTAAATAGCAGGAGCTCCCCTGTGGCTCCCAGGCATCACGTTAGCCGGAGACGGGGGCTGCAAGAGCTTTCAATTCCTGCTATTTAAAGGGCTCACTGTTCCTGGCCTCGCTGCTAGCGCATTGCCTGGGAACTGGGGACACACGAGCCCTTTCAACTGCTTCTATTTAAAGGGCTTGCGCCTTCTCTGGGGCTGTTGCCTGCCAGCCACCGGGAAAGTGCAAGCCCTTTAAATAGAAGTAGTTGAAAGGACTCGCATGTCCCTGGCTCGCAGGCAATGTGGGCCTGGAGCTGCAAGCCCTTTCAATTGCTTCTATTTAAAGGGCTTGTGCCTGCCAAGCAATTTTGTAGTAGGAACTCATGGTAAGAGTTTTAAATTATGTCTCCAATATACTATCTGAGCACCAGCAGCATGAACTAGACAGGGATAAAAGTAATTATACCTCACTCCTTCAGAGAATATGCTGTTGGAAAGGGGTTGGGTCAACGAAGCCCTTATTTTATCTGTGGATATAGTTTTACCCAATATTTTAGTATCTAGACATGAGACCCAACATATAACGTGACACACAGGTGTGCTGGGAACCAGACGAACGTCAGATACCTGGGGCTACACAATTAAAAAAAAAAAAAAAGAGCGCTTACAAGCTTTCCCGTGTCACTCCTCTCTTACAGAGGTGGGATCCCTCATCAGGGTAGAAAAATTAGTGACCTGCAAGGCTAGTACCAATTTATCACAAAAAAGGAACTATATATATTTTTTAAAACACATTAGTATGGAGAGACCTTATGTGAGAAAACAATGATTATCTGGTGACATCAAGAAATATAAAACAAGGAATATTAAAAAAAAAAATGGTACTCACCATTGGGTTTATAAATAAACTAATAAAGCAAGATGCTTTAAATCAGTGTTTCTTAAACTTTTTAAGACTGAGGAACACCAAACAATTTTTTTGAGGAACACCAAGGATTTTTTTGTTGAACCAAAAAAAAAAAAAAAAAAAAAAAAAAAAGGTTACCTGCCCCTTTAAGGGTGGCCATTTTGAACTCTGTTCTCCGTGGCACACCTCCGACTGCCTCGCAGCACACCGGTGTGCCGTGGATCACAGTTTAAGAAACACTGCTTTAAATGTACTTTCTTATGTTACTTTCATCCAACAGCCAGGATCCAGGTAGCAACAAAAACTCACTGGGTCAGAAGGTCACTCGGAAGTGATCTGGCAGAGACCCAGAAGCAGGTCTCTTCTGTAACCCTTGCTCAGAAGAGCAAGAGTTCCCAATTCAGAAGGAATCATTGTATATTGGGTGAGGGGATGGAATAGGGTTCTGTTTTGATGGTAGAAAAGAGATGGTAGAAAGATATTAAGAGGGTCTGTGGAAGTGGGGAGGAGCAAAGCATACACAGTTTGATGTGAAAGTTCTCTTCCTAATCAGTCTGTTCCCTGGTTTTAAAAGTCACCCCAACACTACCACCAAGTGACAGTAGGGAATGGCAAATCCGGGTGTCACAGAATGACAAAAGTGCTTTGGGGTGTCTCAGTTTTGGGATATCTAGTATGAGGAAACTTTAAGAGTTCTGATTTTTAGGGTAGCTAAGCAACAAGCCTCTTAAAAAAAAAAAAAAAAATCAAGTCCCTTTACATGGTCTCTAATTGGATGTCCACGACTAGAGGTACTTAAAATCATTAGCCACTTTTGAAGTTGATCCAAGAATACTAGCCTAAACTTTTGCCTTTTTAACTCAACCTTCTGAAATGTTTAGATACCTTTTCCCTCCTATTCTCTAAACATATTGGATTTGTTACAGATGGCAACTGGAATTGATGAAATATTTGAAGAGAAGCTGTTCTTAAAGCAGTTCTAGTTGGAGCAGAAGCAGAATTGCTAGAAATCTGCTAAGACATTGTGGGTCCTAGAGGTCTAATTCATTGTTGTACATCATTTAAATGTCTATACAAGAGGCAAAGTGAGTTTGTATAGTGTAAACAATTACAGTAGATGCAGAGCAACAGAAAAATCAGATCCAAGAAGTTTACAGAAGCATCTGAACCTTGAAAATGTATCTAAATTAAACCTGAACTCTGAGTCACATCAGTTTCACCAATCACTTCTGGATAATCCACTACATATATAGTGTGAGAAGCAGCATTATGTCTATCACTATAACACAAGTGGTTGGATAAAATAATTCTCTAGTATCAGACATTTAGAAAATGGTTTGAAATGTAGTTGCATAGGGAAGGTCTTTGTGCCCATAACACTTGCATATTTACACGTACATAAAGATACATAATGCCCTTTTCCCAATCACTCAGTTAAGCCATGCCTATGAAGAATAGACATAAGTCATAATTCTATATTTAAATTGGCAAATATCAAGCACTTTAAAGAAATAAATGGAACATTTGGGCATTGTGTTTTTACATTAGCTAAAGGGACTGGAAAGTATTTTATACTCTGTTACAATTTTCTTTTTATAGTTTTCACTATAGGAGGAGATAGCTTATTTCCAGCTATTTGATACCAGCAAATTAGGTGATATTTCTACAGTCAGGTTTGGGGAAACTGGATGGAAATGTATATTAATTTTTAAACTGAATTGTCTGGTAGATTTCCAAGAACTGGAAGGTTGAACAGGTTGACGGTCATGCCTGCAGCAATCTTCCTACTTGTCTCTTTGCTGCATGAAATTCTCTCTCCCTCCCAGGCTATAGGCTCAAATCAATTCCCATTCTCTTCCACTGGATTTCAGCATGAGAGAAACCTGCAGGGAGGTGGGTCTATTTGGGGACTCGAGCAAGATCACTGGGAAGGGAACTGGCATATACCCAGAAGCAGGTCTTTTCTGTAACCCTTACTCAGAAGAGCAAGAGTTTGCACTTCAGAAGGGATCATTGTATTATACTGGGTGAGGGGATGGAAGAGGGTTCTGTTTTGATGGTAGAAAAGAGATGGTAGAAAGATGTTAAGAGGGTCAAAGGTAGCGGGGAGAAGCAAAAAACAAGTAAATAATACTGGTCATCTGCCCCTCATTGTATAAGAAGGCTGAGTATATGATAGCTGCTAAACAGGTGCTGTGCTTTTGTGAAAACTGTCCATAATTCCACTGAAAATCATGGTACTTTTAGAGAGTCATGGTAATGAGATGCTCACTGCAATGAATTGGTCTCCACTGTAATTACTCACTTCTGTTGTGAAGATGTTTCTCAGCTAGAAGTCATGTGATTATGTGTAGAGTGATATTTAGTCTTTATTGACCTCTATTCTTACAGGTGTCCTTCACAATTCAACCGTAATTGGTACGTAGAGTATCTATTCAAAAGTGACTCTGCTTTTGAGTTACAGGCCTCGGACTTAGCTTTAGTCATTCTTTATGTGCAGTAGTCCAGCTCAGTTAACAATGTAATGAAATGCTTCTGCTACTAAGATACTCAAATCCACTACTACAGTGACTAAAAAGTATATGTACAATGTATTACACTTTACTGTTTATGTCCAAGTATAAAATGGTGCAGCAGATACCAGTGTGTACGGTTCCCACTTAATGACATGTCAAATAAATACACAAAAATCCACACAATTTGTCTCTGCAGTAAGTTCAGACAATTTTAGAAAACTGAGATTGTCTATTTCATGAATGAATGCATGTAGTTTGTTATAGCAGCATGTGTCCACAGAGTTTACAATTGTATCAGCACTGTCTGAAGTTATTTAACTCCATTATCAAAGGACATCATTACTCACCCCTTGATTTCAGACAGAGAACTGGTGCAATTCAGTGGGGAAGGCAGACAGCCACTGCAGGCCCTGGGGCAAGGCGTGGGGTGGCAGCTCTGCACCCCCT
Organism: Rafetus swinhoei; assembly: GCA_019425775.1. Lineage (NCBI taxonomy): Eukaryota > Metazoa > Chordata > Testudines > Trionychidae > Rafetus > Rafetus swinhoei. The sequence goes on from CM033440.1 coordinate 33,483,887, forward strand.
GAAAAGGCGAGTCCTCTAGCAAAAGGAGCAGGGCCAAGGCAGCCCTCAGCACAACATGAACCAGTGTGCCGTGCCGTGCCCTCCCACCCACCCATCCCAGCCCTCAGCTTCACAGAGCGGCAGAGCAGCACTCCGACATTCCAGGAGCAATTCAAAGGGAGCCAGAGCTCCGGCCACCACCACTGCCTCAGCAGAAACAGCGGTGGCCAGGAGCTGCAGGCCCCTTTAAATCTCTGGGCCCTGGGGCAAATGCCCTCTCTTTCTCCCACCCACCCCCCCATAGTCAGTGGACCTTGGTGTAATTGTCCATGTTATACAATTGCAACACAATGAGTTTTACTCACTTTATATTTTAAATTATGGAAGTACAGTCAAGCATATAGTAAAATATAAAGTTTGTATATTCAGAAAGCAAACAAACATACAAGAAATTCATCACTAAGAGTATGTCTCTCTTCAGTAACTAATGAATGTAAGAATACCCCTACTGGTGAGACCAATAATACATTTACCCAATAACTTGGCTTCTGATAGTTGCCAGCGCCAAATGCTTCAGAGAGAATGAGCAGAACAGAGCATTGTCAATAGATCCATCCTTATAGTCAATGCAAGTTCCTAGCAGAAAGAAGTTTAAGGATAGCCAGAGCATAGGATTAGTTTGGCTAATAACTACTGATGAAGTTATCCACCGTTAACTTACTAATTCTTTTTTAGCCAAGTCATACATTTGGCATTCACAACATCCCCAGTCAACAAATCCACACTTGGGATGTGTGCTGTGTGTTTTATAAGTCAGTTAAACAGAAATAGTATTTCCTCATGTTTGGTTTAATCCTACTGTTTATTTCATGGGGCCATCTATGGTTCTTGTGTTATATGAAAAGGTAAATACTTTGTTTTTCCACTTTCTTTGCACCAGTCATGATTTTATAGACCTCTGTCCTAGCTCCTCTGTCATTTTTTTTTTCACTCAAGCTGAATATTCCCAGTTTTTTTAACCTTTCCTCATATGGAAACTATGTAGTCCTGTATACATAAATGTAGAGAGGTAATAGTGTAGTCGGTTAAACGATTAACCAATAACCGAAACCTTTTTGGTAAATGCTGCTAACTACATGCATTCCCTCCTGTGGTGGGAGCTCCCCACTGCCCCCGGCAGACAGCAGGAGGCCCCGCCCCGATGAGCGCCACCCCAGCGTGTGCAGTTCAATACAGGCCCACAAGGCCAGGCCCTCCGGCCCCTGCCACCACGCACCACCCAGTATGGCCCTTTAAGACTAGGCCCACTGGCCCAAGTCAATATGCACAGTTCAGTATGGCCCATTAAGGCTAGGCCTGCCCTGACAGGTCAGCATTATAATGGGGCTGTGCCCCTGGTAGGGGGACCCGGGCCCACCCTACTCCACCGGGTCCCGGCCCAGGGCCCTGAGAGTGGCAGGACAGCGTGCCACTCCCTCAGTGGGGAAGTCCTGCTGAAACACGCCGAGGTTCACGGGGTGGGAGAGGCGGCTCCCACTCCTGCCCTGGACCACTTCCTACCTGGTTCGCCGGGGTCACTTTCCCCGTACTTGCCCGGCTCTCTGCCTTCACGGCGGTGACGTCTCCTTGGCAAGCAGCCTCTGCAATGTCCCCACTGGCCTCGGTGTCTCCGCAGGCTTCTATTGGGGTTGCCGGTTGCTGCGGGTCAGGAGCTCCCTCCGTAGGTCTTCTTCCTCCGGCTGCCAGCCCAGACTGAGTCCTTCCCCAGGCTTTTATAGTTGAGCTGCAGCCTGGGTATGCTCAGTAGGGCTGCAGAGGAGGGGCCTCTGCAGCCAGGTAACTCTGGCTGGGCCCTGCGGATTCAATGCAAGGCTGCCTCGTCCCGTCACACCTCCACTCCTCCATGTCTCTGCTAGTAGGGTTGCCAGATGGTTTCAACAAAAATACCGGACACACTTGACATTACATCACAATCTACATTACATCTTATTTAGAAAATACCAGACATTTATATTTTCTCATTTATATTTCCTCAATTTGTTTCCTGAACAGAAAACTCAAATACTGGGCTGTCCAGTTCAAAACTGGACACCTGGCAACCCTATCTGCCAGTAAATTTTTAGAGGGCTGATCAGCAGCCCAGTTCGGACTTGGCATGAACCATGACTCAGGAACTATCCCCACTGTGGTTCTGCAAGAAAAGCAACTTAAGAGCCAGCAGACAGGCAGCCCATCTTAATCCCAACTCGCTCCAGGTTCCTAAACTACTTTTTACACAGAGCCACACTAGTGGTAGCTCCTGGGACCAGCATAAGCCAAGACTGAGGTGCTTGCAGTGCGAACCCTTAACGATTAATCATGTAGTCAACAAAATGCTTGTTGACTACACGATTAATGAATTACATGCTTCTTAACATCCCTACTCAGAGGAACGTGTGTTTGTAGAACTGGTGCAAGAAAAATAAGAACTCGCTTTGTACAAAGCAGATTGTATTGTAACATGTTTTGGGTAGAGACAATTCTGCCAGCCAACCTTTTTGACTAGCAGAAAGGAACGGCTTAGTGCCATTGGTAAAGATGCATCAGAGAGACTGCCTGTGTCTGTCCCGGATGTCAAGGCAGGAAAAGATCAGAAGGTTCCTTGTGAATCCTTATGGTTACCCTTTTAGCCTTAAGATAATTCTTTTCTTTTAATTTTAGGTTGTAATAGTTACAAGGAGGTTTCTTTGTTATGAAAAAGCTTGTAATAGTTGCTTGGAGAATGTTCTGTACTACCATATAGCTAAAGTGTGGCCTTAGGCAATGTAACATGCCTCAGTATACGCTGCCAGCCACTCTGACTAGCAGGAAAGACCAGCCGAGTATCATTGGTAAAGATGCATTTAACAAGTGGTCTGTGTTTGTTATTAATGTTAGGCAGGAACAGAGCAGAAGGGTCTTCATAACTCACTATGTTCACCCTTAGAGGATTGCGCTTTTCTTTAATTTAAGAGCGCAAGAATGTCTTTTGTATTATGAAAGATTTTTAATAGCAGTACATTAATTTTAGAATATTTTGTAAATAGTCTAGATCTGTTTTTTACAAAAGCAACGATGTAATCCTTGCTTGTGCAAAGCAGCTTTGTAATTCTTATTTGTGAGAGTGAAGAATGTGTTTTAAAAGAGATTAATCTGAAGTCCAGCACAGCATCCACATAGTCAGTGGAGGGGCTGCAGATTCAGGAGTGTGAAGTAACTATCAAATGTGCCCATTGTATTCGATGGCTTAAGAGAGACAGATGGAGGAGCCTGAAGTTAGAAGCAAGCACTCCCACTGTAAAACCAGGGTGAGGCAAAAGGGTGGCTGACTGCGCAGGGGGCCATTTGGTGACTGAAGCAACCCGCTCAAATGTAATGAGGAAGTAGGGTTGCCAGATGGTTTTAATAAAAATACCGGACACACTTGACATTACATCAAAATCTACATTACATCTTATTTAGAAAATACTGAACATTTATATTTTCTCAGTTTATTTCCCAAAAAGAAAGCTCAAATACTGGACTGTCCAGTTCAAAACCGGACACCTGGCAACCTTATGAGGAAGGCCTCTGGTTATCCTTGGGCCCCCATCTTCACCACACGCGCAGGCATAGAACGGACAGTCAGTGTCATCGTTTCCTGGAATTTGGGTCTCTAGGGTTAGGTAGCAGGACAGTACATTGCCCAGACATTTTTGCTGCTGCTCCCTATGGTGGGCCTGCAGCTCTCAGACCAAGCAGTTGATTGCCAAGTTGCTGCAGGAGTCCTGCATCTTGTTGCTGCTGGCTCTTGGCCAATCACATAATTTTTTCAAGTCCATCTTTTATGATCAGGGGTTTTGATTCAGCCTTAGGCTCAGCCTCTTGTACAAGAGGGTGAGTCACTGCCTGCATACTCTGCCACATGTAATAGCTCCTTCCCCTGGGGACGCTGGGAAGGCCACTCAGTCTCTAATGTCTATGCACTATAGCCTTAAAGATAGCAGTAAGCCCAATCCATGAGCCATAATCAGCAGATCTGGTCTCTGAGGTTCACGGCCATGGGTTTTAACACACAGCGTAGCTACAGCCTGTGTTAAAAGCCTGCTTGCTCCAGTAAGAGCCACACACAACGAAACTCTCCTTTAAAGTTTTTGACAGTTTGTTTTGCTGATGGTAGAACCTGCACCCAGAGAACACATTGTTCAATGCCTGGATCTTTTCATTCTGCTTGTCCATAAACTGCCTGGGCATTTTCTTAGCTCTATGAAGACAAGGTCCATAAATGGATGCCTCTGGGGGGGAGGAGAGGGAATGACAAAAATAGATGTGTGTATTCAACATTACTTTAATCTAGGATCACAAATATTCTTTTGCATCACTCATAATTTTGATATTTATTATGTCACTACTGGACAGAATTAAAGTTCTTGGTCCTGCCATGAGGGCAGGGGACTGGACTTGATGATCTCTCGAGGTCCCTTCCAGTTCTAGTGTTCTATGATTCTGTGTGTGTGTGATGGGGCGAGGCAGCCCCGCACTGAACCTGCAGAGCCCAGCCAGAGTTACCTGGCTGCCGAGGCCCCTCCCCCACGCCCTACCGAGCATGCTCGGGCTGTAGCTCCACTATAAAAGGCTGGGGAAGGACTCAGTCAGGGGAGACAGCCGAAGGAGAAGGACCTGTGAAGAGGGCCCCTGCACAGCTGTCACCGGAGACTCCAGGAGAGGCCCGAGGGGACGCAGAGGCGAGCTGGTGCGACCCAGGGACTGCCTGCCGAGGAGATGCCGGCCTGGAGGTCGCAGCAAGCTGGGCAAGTACAGGGGAAGGAACCCCAGGGAACCAGGTAGGAAGTGGCCCAGGGCAGGAGCGGGAGCTTCCTCTCCTGCCCAGAGAACCTCGGCACGTTTCAGCCGGATTGCCCCGCCGAGGGAGTGACCCGCTACCCGGTCGCTCAGAGGGTCCTGGGCCGGGACCCAGTGGAGTAGGGTGGGCCCGGGTCCCCCTACCTGGGGGTGTGTCCCCGCTACACCCTAAACTGTGTTATGGACTCAGGCCAGAGGGCCTCGGCCTTGCCAAAAAGGGCCGGACATGGACTGTGCTTCAGACTCAGGCCGGAGGGCCTTGGACTTAAGAGGGTAGGCGGGAGGGGCCCGCCCCAGTGTGCCTTAACTGCACATGGCCATAACCCAAAATGTTCTGATTCTTTAAAAATTCAAGTAGCTCTGACTCACTGTTTTGGGAATAACAATATCCCTTTTTCTCCCTAAATTATTCAGACACTCACAGATTTAACTACATCATAACAGAGTTTTTGTCTGGGATCAGGGTGTTCTCAACTCTAGGTTAACAATGTGTAGCAAGTGTATGTAAGTGATGGGGTGGCACTTACCTCCCGCAGGTGCCCCCATTCAGCCGAGTGTGGGTTCCTGCCCCGCCTCAGTTTTTTAAAAGCCTTGCGGCTACTCAGCCCTCCAGCTGAGTCTGTCACACAGACTCCTGTGAATTCATAAACCACTTCCGGGGTATACCTCTAACAAAGGCCCATCCCAATATCCTCTGCAGAGTGTCCCTCAGTCCAATCTCTTAGGCTGTGTTTAAACTACATCCCTTTCTCGAAAAAGGGATGTAAATTAGACACTTCGAAACTGCAAATGAAGGCAGGATTATTCATTTTTTCAGGAGTACAGGATCTTTCAAAAGATGGTTTTATTGTTGAACGATCCCCGTCTAAACAGCCATTTTTCTTTTGAAAAGCCCCGTGTCGAAAAAAACGCGGCCACCATTATGCAAATGAAGCACGGGAAATTTAAATCCTGGCTTCATTTGCAATTTTGAAGTGTCTAATTTACATCCCTTTTTTGAGAAAAGGGATGTAGTTTAGACACAGACTTAGTCGGTTTTCCCTCGGTCTCTTGGCCCACTTATTAGGAGAATGGTGCCTTCAGGGCTTCTTCTCCTGGCGACAGTGTCCTGAACTGCTCCCCACTCTGAGCGGTCCCTGGCTCTGCCAGCCAGCCCCCTTGACCTTCTCCCTTCAGGTCTGGGCTGCAACTGAGCTGCCTCTGGTCCTGCCGTCCCTCGCCCCTGATTGACTACAATAGTCTACTATAAGTTTCATATCTTCATGGAAGAAGTTATCCAGTTACTCCAGAGCCTCTCTAGACTTAGTTCTTCTCTGAAATTGACAATGACAAGTGCAGCAAAGCATTTCTAAGAATGTGTGATGTATTCCATCTGCATACTGCAAACTTAAGGCACAAGTTAGTCATATTGCTCAATGGCCAATGCCTGCAGCAGAATACAAACCCAGTTTACCTTGGATAGGTCATTAACGCATTGAACCCAAAGGAAGATGGCAGACAAAAGGGAGCAGCCAAAATAACCTACTCAGAAAATTGGCCTCTTGTTTCATCTGCTTAGATCAGACCTTACCCTCTCCTATTCAACAGCAGAGTACTGTGCTCCTTTCTCGTCTCAGTCATCTCACATGAGCCTGGTTGATGTGGCACTAAACTAAATTATGAGTAGTGTTAGCAATACTGTATGGGCAACTACATTTTCATAGTGCAAAAAGTCAGGATCTGTATAACAAAAGGGCAGGTAAAGCAAAAATAAAACTCTAGATTTCAAGTTTATTTATTTTTTTAAATCACCCTTAAAGTGTAACAGTGTTACCCTTACCTTATAGGAGAGTGAGTGCTCTTCTTGCAATATTTATGATTTACTATTAAATTAAATTTAGGGCAGTACAATTTTGTTAAGCTCAGCAGAACTATAATTTAACTCTCACTGGCTCCATTACAAACAAAACTCTATTATAAGAGCCTGTAGGTATCCAACCCAGCAATGTAAATGGATAAGTTGGAAGGTAGCAAATGTTACTCAGGCTATGTCTAGACTACAGAATTTTTCCCGGAATACCAGAGGTATCCCAGAAAAAACTCCACTGCATCCAGGGAGCACATCTGCTCTTCCGACATTTTTTGCGGAAGAGCAGATGCGCTCTTTCGGAAGCTCCTGTATTCCTCATTTTATGAGTAGTAAGGGCTCTTCTGAAAGAGAAGGTTTTTCTGAAATTTGGCCCAGTGTAGAGGGAATATGGATTGGATACATGGACTATAAGATGGATAGAAAGCTGGCTAGACTGTCGGGCCCAATGGGTAGTGATCAATGGCTCGATGTCAGGTTGGCGGTCGCTTTCTAGCGGAGTGCCCCCAAGATCTGTTCTTGGACCGGTTTTGTTCAACATCTTTATTAATGACCTGGATGAGGGGATGATTGCATCCTCAGCAAGTTTGCAGACGCCACTAAACTAGGGGGAAGAGGTAGATATGCTGGAGGGCAGGGATAGGGTCCCGAGTGATCTGGACAGATTAGAGGATTGGGCCAAAAGAAATCGGATGAGGGTCAACAAGAACAAGTGTAGAGTCCTTCACTTGGGATGGAAGAATCCCAAGCATTGTTACAGGCTGGGGACTGAATGGCTAAGTAGCAGTTCTGCAGAAAAGGACCTGGGAATTACAGTGGCTGAGAAGCTGGATATGAGTCAACAGTGTGCCCTTGTAGCCAAGAAGGCTGATGGCATATTGGGGTGTATTAGGAGGAGCACTACCAGCAGATCCAGAGAAGTGATTCTTCCCCTTTATTCGATGCTGGTGAGGCCACATCTAGAATAGTGTCCCCAATTCTGGGGCCCCCACTATAGAAAGGATGTGGACGCATTGGAAAGGGTCCAGTGGAGGGCAACCAAAATGATTCGGGGGTTGGAGCGCATGACCTATGAGAGACTGAAGGACTTGGGTTTGTTTAGTCTGCAGAAGAGAAGAGTGAGGGGGGATTTGATAGCAGCTTTCAACTTCCTGAAGGGAGATTCCAAAGAGGATGGAGAAAGGCTGTTCAGAGTAGCGATGGATGGCAGAACAAGGAGCAATGGTCTCAAGTTACAGTGGGAAAGGTCTAGGTTGGATATTAGGAAAAACTATTTCACTAGGGGTACATCTACACTACATGGCTCCATCGACTTACTGTACAGCCACTTACTGTACAGTGAAGAATGTGCAGATTCTAAATAGTGGAAAGCAGCCTGATGACCTCCTCAGTGTAGAGAGACCCCACACATCAACCAACTGAATCTTTCTGAACAGATCATACTGTCTCAAACATAGAATCAGAGCTGGAAGAGACCTCAGAAGATCATCAAGTCCAGCCCCCTGGCCGCATTGTGCTGACGATCAGCTGATCAGTTTCACGAGGCATACCGGAGTGGTCGACAAAGGCATCCCTTGTCGACTGCACCACGTCTAGACTGCTGCGTTGTGCCAGATCAGCTGATCGTTGGCACAGCATGGAGGCCATTTTTATTTTAATGAAGCGGGGATTATTTAAATCCCCGCTTCTTTGACTATGCCAAGTAAACTATTTTACATGGCTCCCTCAACGGAGCCATGTAGTCTAGACATACCCTAGGAGGGTGGTGAAGCACTGGAATGGCTTACCTATGGAGGTGGTGGAATCTCCATCCCTAGAGGTTTTTAAGTCTTGGCTTGACAAAGCCCTGGCTGGGATGATTTAGTTAGGATTGGTCCTGACTTGGGGAGGGGGCTAGACTTGATGATCTTCTGAGGTCTCTTCCAGCTCTATGATTCTATGTTTGAGACAGTATGATTTGTTCAGAAAGATTCAGTTGTTTGTTGTGTGGGGTCTCTCTACACTGAGGAGGTCATCAGGCTGCTTTCCACTATTTAGAATCTGCACATTCTTCACTGTACAGTAAGTGGCTGTTTGTTACCGTGCATTCTCTCTCAGCCTCACTCTAGCTGTCCTGCATGCTCCCTTGTTTCCTTTTCTATCTTCCCTCCCCTTTATCTTTCCAGCTAGCTATTCCCTTCCTTACAAACGCCCCCCCCCCATCAAGTTTTTTTTTTTAAAAAGAGGAACTAACATGAAAGTTGCAGACTGTAACTTTGCTTCTATGTCATATCCGCTTCCTGCGCCCTTTGTCTCTTTATATCAGTGTTTCTTAAACTGTGTTCCGTGGCACATGTGTGTGCCGCGAGGCAGTCAGAGGTGTGCTGCGGAGAATGAGAGTTCAAAATGGCCGCCCTTAAAGGGGCAGGCAACTTTATTTATTTATCTATTTAGCTCAATAACTTCCCCCTGACCCTCCCCCCCGACCCTCTTTTTTTTTTGGGCAACAAAAAATCCTTGGTGTTTCTCTCAAAATTTGGTGTTCCTCCCTCAGTCTTAAAGTTTAAGAAACACTGCTTTGGATTGTAAATGCTTTGGAGCAGGGATTGTCTATTCGTGCCAAGGGGAGTTAACATAATTATGAAACTATATATCCTGCTTTGAGCTGAACGGACCCAATTTTTCATGTGATGACATAGAGAATTCTTTTCAAGACACCTAGAATATCCTGATTTTTCTCCTCAACAATCATTTGAGTTTATAGCTATAGCTGTTCAAGACTTATTGCTGCATTGATAAATGTATATTAAACCAGTTTCACTTTCATAATTAAAAAACAGTAGCCTAGTAGCACCATAAAGACTAACAAAACAACATGTTTTGTTAGTCTAGTAGCACCTTAAAGACTATTTGTTGTTTAAGTTTTTCCTGTTAGACTAACTTGGCTACCCCGCTGAAGCTTTCATAATATAGCTGGTGAGAAATGCACACTCACTATAGCTCAAAGGTAAAACTTCTCACTACCAGTCTCCAATAATACAAGTATTCGAGTAAATGACCGAGCCCAAACAACGCAAAATCCTACTTCTGGCCCCAAGGAGGGGTTCTGGCCCCACACAGGTGGCGGCAGTCCTTGCATTATTTGCCTCTTCTCTCTTGGGTTGCTTGAGCCAACGCCAAGAGATGTGGGAAATCAAAGAACAAAGAGTCACAAGGATCAAGGACAAAGCTTGGCTCTTCTTTGATCGTCTCCTTGCCCCAGGTTGTAATTTTCTTACCTCAGCAGAGCAGATCAAACCTAGGAACCAGCACGCAAAAAACGTAACTATTCCATGATGTGTTTTGCCACAGAAGTTTCTCTTTATTAAAATGTTCCCTATCTTTAGGAAGATGTTTCTAATATTAATCTAATCTATGCAAAGTATATTTGGACATCTTGGTGATGCACACCTCAAATATATATACACACTTGTATGCTAGGCTACTTTAAAGTTTAATATTTTTCTAATGCATCACAAAATCCAGCAGGATGATCATAAGCTACAAAGGTAAGTCTGTGATACTGTAAAGCTGTAACAAACACCCCTTGAAGGGCTTGATGAGACTCCTGTTAAGGTCAATAGAAAGGCTTCCACTGAAGGAGCTTGATCACCTACTGAAAGGCTGAGTTTTAAACACTACGAGGATGGAGAGAATCTAAAGCAGGAAAGACAGTGGAAAAATGGAGGCTGGAGGTAGAGGGGAGGAGTGTAATAGGGCCCTGTGCTGAAGCATTTACTGCAGTCTCTCTCTAGAACCCTGTCCATTTGCAGTCTCTCTAGAACTGCACAGGCCCTATACCAAATGAAGCCCTGAGAAACATACTGATTTATTCTCAAGTGATTTGGGAAAGATACTTCATAGGCAAAAGATTTACTGGGGCTTTCAAAATCTTTTCCTTGGTGCACACGAAAAATGTCAAGCACCCATCGGCCTGTTTCTGCAATCCTGGATCAGAATAAGTTTTTTTTTTTTTTTTTTTTTTCCTTCCAAGCACAGGTGTGTGCACGCATGTCAGACCCACACATTTCCTGATCCATATATTTGATTTTTCTACATTTATTATTTTGTTTAAAAAAAGCGTTCTTGCCTTTTTAAAAAGGAGAAATTTTGGTGTATAATACTCATTTTCTCCTTCAGTTGGGTTTTACCATTATCAGTTTAAAATTGAGAAATCTCCTATACAATGTAGTCTTGATTCCATCTACCTCCATTTACAAGACCTCCCTCATTCAGTAGCCACACCTTTATCATGTAAGCTTCCAGAGAAAGAATTAAGTTTAACAAGACCCACCTTCTATTTACAGCCAGAGAGAGAAATAATTAAATGTAATGGAAGCTGTAGTTTATAAATAAAGGTGCAGAGAATGCCTACTCCTACCCAGCTGAAAATGAGGTTACACACAATGGGCCACTTTCAAACCCAATGTAACTCCATTATCTTCAATGGGTTTAGACTAGAGATGTCTTTGGCATACTGTGCTCTTTTTCTCCTGTCTATAATGAAAAAGTAAGAGCTAAGCGCATCCATATGCTTGCAGTCACACAAAGCAGAGTACAGAACTAAAATGTTACAGCAGCATTATAATGAGCCAGCATCACCAACAGAAAATGCAATTAAAATTAGATTTAAAAAAAAATCCAGCCATGATGTGCAGTTGCTTTCCAGAAGTAAGGCGGAACAGACCTTGGAATTGTCTGGGCAATGTTTCCAAACCTTAGGTTTCCATGGAAATTTTTTTTTGTCTATATCTCATCAAAAGATCTCCTTGGGAAAAAAGCCCATTGTCCAATTGGCTCTAATTTCAAGTTATTTGTGGACACATGGCTGATTCTGTTGCAAAACCCCATACAACTGATATTCTGAAGCCTACATAAGGCCATGTCTGCACTGGGAGATTATTTTGAATTCACTTTCTGGGCACTTGCTTTTACAAATGCGAAGTTCCGTGTCCTCATTATGGGGAAGAAGTGAATATAGTCTGAGGCACGGTCTATTAATGTGGACACATTTCCTCAAACTCAACCCCCCAGACAGCATTCTGGGGCGCTGTGGAGGCTCCCAGAGGCCAATTAGTTCAAATTAGCAGCACCGGAGCACCCACACATGTTATTTTGGACATACAAGTTCGGGAATAGTGTTATTCCTCATGAAAAGCAGGACTACAGAATTTGAACTCTACAGACCCTTATTCTGGGCTTGATAGTGTGGATGCATAACTTACAAAACCGACCTTGGAGGGCTAATTTTGGACTAAGGTCCTAGTGTAGACCAGGCCTAAAAGGCTTTGATGTTAACCCTGGATGGCTCATTGGGAATGGAGATCAAACTCAGTATCTCTAGATTCAGTACCATGCGACTAATGTCTAAGCTAACTGTTGTATCATGCAAGCAAGGTACTAAACTTGAACAGGACTTTATTTACCAAAAGTGAAACCTCTTTACAAAGCTGCTGCACCCCTCTGTAGCTCTCACTCAGCCCTGGCTAATCTTCTCCCCTCTCCTTCTTATTTCCTGTGCTTCCAGACTCCAACAGCCAGTGCTCCCAGTTCTAATAAATTATAAGCAGCAACTAAAACATGACATTCCCTCCTCTCTTAAGAAGCTCTCTCAATTATAAAATAAACATTGCTGTTCTAACCATAGCAACAAACATGGAACAAGTCACTATACTGTTGGCAAAAATATTACACTGAAAACACTGTAAATACTACATACCAGTCTCTAGTCCAGACTGGTGGTCATCTGGGTCTGACAGACCGTTTCTCAAACCCCGTTTCTAGTGCAATGTCTTGTTGTGTTGGTACTACGGTGAAGTCATCCAACGCGGACTGGGTGTTGCACCTACCAAGAGGAGAGGATACCAAGATAAGAAGCATTCCATACCCACCCATCAGAAAGTCGATAGGTGTAAGGTCCCTTCTTCTCAATGATTTTAAGAGGAGATGTGAATTTATGGACCCCTTTGCGTAAAATTCCAGATTTTCTTACTCTAATGAAGGAACCACCCTCAAACTTTGGTTCCTTAGCACCCCTACATTTGTCTGTGAAAGCCATATACTTTCCTTGGTTCTGTTCAACTGTTTCTCACATCATCCTTGTTTGGTGCATCAGGTCTTGCCATTAACAATCCAGCAATGTTCATTTTAGTGTTCATCTGTTTTCCATGCAGTAACTCTGTGGGTGATCTTTGTGTTGTGGCATGTCATGTAGTCCTATATGCTTGCAAGAAATCAGTAGAGAAGGTTATCCACGATCGCCCTTCCAGTTTAGCCGTTTGCAAACTTTTTCAAGCTTCTGTTAAACCTTTCAATTTCCCCATTAGCTTGAGGGTAATACAGAGATGATCTTCTATATAAAATGTTCCTCTCTACTTCTCTGGAATTTGAAACGCTTCTAGCAAACTGACTACCATTATCTGAAACCAGTTCTTTGAGGTTACCGTCCCTACTAAAAACTGTAGAGGAGAACTTAATTACTGTAACAGAAGAGATTTGCGATGTAAATGCCACTTCAGGCCATTTACTGAAATAGTCTATTAGAGTGATGGCATAACAACAGTCAATTGGAGCAGTATCAAAGGATCCTACGATGTCAATCGCAACTTTTTCCCATGCAGAATGAGGAAGAGGAACAGGCTGTAATGGTGGGGTACATGTCACTGCTGTCTTATCATGCATTTGGCAAGTGACACAGGATTTTATGATTGCTTCAGTTTGGGAGTCCATCCCTGGCCACCAATACAGATCCCGTAGTTGTTGTTTGGTTCTAACAATTCCTTGATGAGTATTGTGTGCCAGGTGTATGAGTTTTGACTAATTCTTCTGGCACAAGTAGCCCGTGTATACCTCGTAGCACACAGCCATCAAGCAAAGAAAGTTTATCCTGATCTCTAAAATAAGGCAGCAAAACTGGGTCAAGATTTTTAGGGTTACTGGGCCATCTCTTTGTCAGAAATTCCTGTAGCTTTTGTTGAATTGGACATGCTGAACAAGCAGCTTGGAATTGATCTCTTGTAACTGCAGTAAGAGGGCTTGTAATAAGTGCAACTACTTCATCCTCATCCTCCAGTGGACCATCTGGTGAATACAAAGGCAGGCAAGAAAGGCAATCAGCGATCACATTTTGGTTTCCAGGCATATATTCCAGTTCATAGTTGAATGAGACTAGTCTTGCAGACCATCTAGTAACATGATTTCCTGCTCTTCCCAGTCCTTTTGTGGTTAGCAATGTTGTCAAAGGGCTGTGGTCTGTGCGCAACTTGAATTCGCAGCCCCACAGGTAAGTTCTCCATTATTCAGTAGCCCAGACACAAGCAAGTGCTTCTTTTTCAACTGTAGAATATTTTCTCTCCGCATCATTCAGTGTCCTTGAAGCAAATGCAACAGTCCTCTCTGTGTTGTCCTCATGAAGTTGTGTGAGGACAGCCCCAAGTCCATAATCAGAAGCATCAGTAGTCACAATTGTGGGCAATGCAGGACTGAATAGTGCAAGTACTGGACTATGTACAATCAAGTCTTTCAGTTTCCAAACTAGCTTGTGCATCCGTTGTCCACACCAAGGTTGAACTTCTCCGTAGTAATTGTTGTAATGGCTCAATGACAGAAGCATAATTGGGAATGAATTTTGCATACCAGGAGGTAAGACCCAAGAAGGAACGTAAGGTTTGCAAATCTGTTGGAGGAGCCTTTTAAATTGCTAGGATATGATTTGGATCAGGTTTTAGTCCAGCCGGTGAAATTGTATGTCACAGAAAGGAGAGTTCTGTTTGTCTAAATTTGCATTTAGACAAATTGAGCTTGAGGCCTGCTGTGCTGATGTAGTTTGGTACAGACTGCAGGTTATTGTCATGCTCCTCAGAAGTATTTCCAAACACTATATCATCCAGATAGCACTCAACTCCATGTTGATTCTTCATAATCAATGACATTTTTGGAAGGCACTTGGGGCAGATGCAAGACAGTATGGAACACATTTAAAAAGAAATAGTCCCTCGTAATACATGCTGTCAGGTCTTTACGATCTTCATGCAACATAAACTGGTGGTATGCATTCTGCAAATCAAGAGTAGAAAACATCTTTGCTCCACAGAGTTCTGCAAACACTACTTCTATGTTAGGCAGAGGGTCGCTGTCAATCACAATAGCTTTATCTGGCTCCCTTAAGTCCACACAGCCTCCATCCTTCTGTGTCACTACTATAGGTGAAACCCATTCCGATGAGTTAATCTCTTCAATAATGTCCTTTTGTATACGTTTTTTAAAGTTCCTCTGAAACAGCTTCCCTGACTGAAAATGGTAAGCTCCGTAATTTCTGTCGTACAGGCATCACATTATGTCGCATTTTAACTTTGTGCACAAACCCATAAGCACAGCCAAGTTTCTTCTCAACCTGGCCTTGGGTCCCAGCTTAAACTGGTGTGTGTACTGCAAGAGTGCGTTGCTGAGGAAGATCAATTCATCCATTAACTTTCCTGAAGTTTAAAGCAGCCAAAAAACTCTCTGCCAAGGATAGGAGTGCCTTTGTGGACAATGTAGAAATCTGCAGTTACATAGCAATCACCAAAAGTCACTTTTGCTGGCAGGCAGCCACGTACTGGAATTTGGTTTTTCAAATAGCACACCAAGTGAAGTTTGGGTTCAGTAAGAGGCACATCTTTAAAGTAATGCAAATAGATGGAATCAGGTAGTATAGATACTGCTGAGTCAGTGTCCAACATTAGCTGAATAGGATGTTATTTGCCTGAAGATGTGGCAGAAACATTTATAGTCCACCTTATCTGTTCTGGAATATGTGCAGTAGTGACTTTGTCCACACTCAGCACAGTAACATCTGGTATTGTAGCTGCATGCACCTGTTGATTGGACTGTCCACTGCAGCATACCTTAGCAAAATGACCAATCTTTTTGCAGTGATTGCACTGAGCTACTTTTGCAGGACATCTTGTGTAGCTTGCAAGGTGTTGTGGGGATCCACAGCAAAAGCATGCTTTTGCTGTGCTTTGAATTGCAGATTCTGTGTTTTTTCATTACTTTTCTCCTTGTAATTGTTTGTCTGCAGTGATAGTGGACTTTTCTGCAAAGGAGCCACAGCCTGGACTGGGCCTCCTGTATCCATGCTCATTATTTTGGCTTCTGCTATAGCTAACAATCTGGGTAGCAATGGTTATTGCTTTTTCCAGTGTAAGTTGTGGTTCTAGAAGCAAGCATTCTCTTACACAAAGCATGGTTGTTTTCTCAATGAGTTGGTCTCTAATCATCTCATCTGCCATATTCCCAAAGTCACAAGTTACAACCACACTCCTCAGAGAAGCAGTATACTGCATTATAGTCTGCCCTGGTTTTTGCTCACGCTGGCGAAATCTGTAGCGATTAGCTACTACATTCACTTTTGGCACAAAAAAGTTCTTTAATGCAGTCTCATATTTATCATCTGCAAGGGAAAAAGTGTAAAATATATGTTGCCCTTCTGTTCCAAGGCAGTGGATTAACAGAGCATGTTTTCTTATTTCAGAAATCTCTGTAGCACTGATTGCAAGCAAATAAGTCTCAAACATATGGATCCAAGCAGTAAAAGCAATTGGACGCTCACCTGGGCTTTGCAGAAAGGGTGCAGGTAGATCCATCCTTGTTGCCAAAATGTTGTATTATGCAAGCAAAGTACTAACAAACTTCAACAGGACTTTATTTACCAAAAGCAAAACCACTTTACAAAGCTGCTGCACCCCTCTGTAGCTCTCACTCAGCCCTGGCTAATCGTCTCACTCAGCCCTGTCATCTTCAAATACAAGTTAGATGGGGCTACTATAAGGTGGGTGCATAACTGGCTGGATAACCGTACTCAGAGTAGTTATTAATGGTTCACAATCCTGCTGGAAAGGTATAACAAGTGGGGTTCCACAGGGGTCTGTTTTGGAACCGGCTCTGTTCAATATCTTCAGCAATTTAGATATTGGCATAGAAAGTACGCTTATTAAGTTTGCAGATGATACAAGCTGGGAGGGGTTGAGACTGCTCTGGAGGATAGGGTCATAATTCAAAATGATCTGGACAAATTGGAGAAATGGTCTGAGGTAAACAGGATGAAGTTTAATAAAGACAAATGCAAAGTGCTCCACTTAGGAAGGAACAATCAGTTTCACACATACAGAATGGGAAGCGACTGTCTAGGAAGGAGTACGGCAGAAAGGGATCTAGGGGTTATAGTGGACCACAAGCTGAATGAGTCAGCAGTGTGATGCTGTTGCAAAAAAAGCAAACATGGTCCAGCTATTGAAGGATAGCAGTTGTACCATTTAAATAGGGGTCATGTACAGAAATGCATGTATTGAGACATTTCTTATGATCTGCTAGTGCAAATATTTTCATATATGCTTAAGGGGAGTTCAGAAAGGCTACTTACCTATAGACAGTTAATTGCAACTGTGTTTGCAGGATTAGGACCAAAGGATGAAATAAATCCAGTGCCACAATATGGAGAGCCCTAATGGGTCCAAAGGGAGCTGCTGTTTGCTACAACCCTGCTGGGAAAGTGGGGAGACAAACTGGCCTGCCTCAACAGAAGGAGAAGAATGTGGCCCAAAAGCACAGAGCCCATTTAGTCACTTGTATTGTGCCCGAAGCCAACCTAATCCTTGAGTCTTTATAAGGACCCAGTCTTGCTGCCATTGACTTGAATGGGTGCAAGGAAAGGGCCTACAATATTATCCACATATTAAAAACATTCAAAGACAACGTGAAGTTTACAGATTCACTTACCTTTGTGTTTAACAATGAAGTTTCCAATATAGGGAGCAGGATGTCATAGAATATCAGCCAGAGCTAACCATAGTATTTCAATATGTCTAGGTTTGGAAGAAGGTGAGCCCCACCCCCACCCACCCCCTTCCAACAAGTAAGCTGGTCCCCATTGGGCAGGGCAATTAACGGAAGTCATGTGGCTCCTGAACACAGACCAGACGCAGCACCAGACCTGGAGCATGCACGCACACACACACTCCCCACCCACTCCATTAGTTTTAAAGGGTTTGATTCCGTATAGTGCTGAGCACTCTCTGTTCATGAGTGCTCAGTGTTTCACAAGGGAGAATTTAACACCATACAGGACTGTACCTGAACTACACATTCCTTATTTCTGCAGATTAGTCTCGTCACCATAAAACATTCCTTAGCTCAAGTTAAAGCTTTCCCTGTTTTTACACCATTGCCATGTATTTATACAATTGTTGTAATTGGGGCTAATTACATAATTATTGTAACATGTGTGATCACATAATCAGAATGTGTAATTATGATGTGCAATTACATAATTACTGTGTGTAATGACAGACTAAAAATATCCTTCTAAAATTGTTATGAAACAATGTATGGCAAGGGCAGAAGGGCTGGTTTTCTAAATTTAGTTTTAAAAACAATTTCAGGTTTCCCTATGGAAAATAAACTACATTATGAATAAAAAACAAGGAGTCTGTTGGCACTTTAAAGACTAACAAATTTGTTCAGGTATTCGAGCAAAAGTGCTGTTGTCCCATTATCATCTCTAGCCTTCCCTCCTCCCCTAGCTTTGTCTTTGTAGCTCACAAAAGCTTATGCTCCAATACCTAGTACATTTGTTAGTCTTTAAAATGCCACCAGACTCCTTGTTGTTTTTACTGAAGCAGACTAACATGGCCACCTCTCTGAAACCTACATTATGAATGGATTTCCTCAAGACAGGAAGGCAAACTGGTTTAAACTGATTTTGATGGAGTGCTGCCATTTACAGCAGCAAAGAATCTGACCCACTGTAACCAAATGAGATAGAGAGAAAAAAGGTCCTATAGCAAAGATAAACCTTATGATATATGGCTAAAGGATTTTATTTTATTTTTTTTAGAAAGGAATTTTTTTTTATTCTGGAGTAAAATTTTCAAAGTTTTAAAAACTTCTAGGTTAAAAATACAGCTTTTACTAGAGACATACCACTGCCTACAGCTGTAAAACTGAACTGTATAAAATATCCCAACAGGGAAACGAGGACCTGATCCCAGTCTCCCATGTGGTCCCTTTACAGCAACTTACCCATCTCAGGACCAGATCAACACTCCTGCAGACAAACCCCCAGGAGTACCATGATCTCATGGATTGTCCCAAAAATCATTTCTTGTGCCCCCTACCAGTGTTCCCTCTAATTTTTTTCTGTTCATGTATTGAATAAATTTGGTGCACACCAAAATGTGTGTGGATGTGCACAACCAATAGAAACACATACTGCCAACAGGGGGTTGCTGAGGAAGCTCTGCTAATCAGCAGGGTGGCATTTGAATCTCTCCCAATCACACAGCTTGCAGGGAACACTTCCTCCCCCCAACCCAGTGCTTAATTGGTAGTGAAAGAGGTGCCAATCCTCAAGCAATTGGGTACCAAGGCTCCAGAGTCTTATCTTCATAACCAATGCAGCAAGCCCAGAGGTGCTAGAGTTATGAACGGCCAAGCCTAGATCTGCTACAGTTTAGAACAGTGTTTCTTAAACTGTTCCGTGGCACACTGGTATGCTACGAGGCAGTCGGAGGTGTACCACAGAGAACAACAGAGTCCAAAATGGCCACCCCTTTTTGCTCAATAACTTTCCCCCAACCCTATTTTTCTTTTTTTGGTCAATAACTTCCCTGTGCTCTTTATTTATTTTTTGCTCAACAAAAAATCCTTTGTGTTCCTCATAAAAAAAATTGTTTGGTGTTCCTCCATCTTAAAATGTTTAAGAAACACTGGTTTAGAACTTGCACAAATTAAGCACTGCCCCTACTTCTGGGAAATGGTTTGCAATTTCCCCTCATGTCCTCAAAAACGTGGCTTCTAGGAGCACAAGGCTATCCGTGGGGAGGCCCTATGGTTCTGTGACCACCTGAGCTCCCCCAGTGCTCCACCCCAACACTTTAAAATGTGGTGCTTCTCTGAAAAGATGATAGACCAAGAATAGCATAATTTTATTCAATGAGCCTGCTCGCGCTCTTTGCCTTCATCATTTCAACTAGGAAAGTAACCAGAAGATCAATTTTACTCTGGTTGGCACTAAAAGCCTACCACAGCTATAGGAGAGTAAGCTCGATTCAGTTTCAACTACAGAAAATTTATTGCTGGTGTTGACAGCCAGAAAGCGCAGAGCTGTCTCAATGAGATTGCAGTGTTGGCAATTCGAGACACCTCCCATTTTTGGGTCAAATTAATAAAGCTGGTCAGTTTTTCCAATTAAAAATTTTCCCCATCAGAAAATGTAGTTTTGACTAAATCAATTTACATGGGCAAATGCTTATTTAAACACATTTTTCTGATGGGAGAATTCACAGTGAAAGTTGTTACAAACTTTCATTTCAAAGTGTCAAATTCAGTTTTGTTTGAACTTAAATGGGCTTGCACTGTGGCTTTTGGAAGACGAAGAGTATCTTATTTCAATTAGTAATTTGAAAATGGAAAAAACCTCCCCCCCCACACTTTATTCTACTGGAAAAGAGAAGGGAAATAAAGGGTGATAATCTTTTCATGGGGGAAAAATGGTTATGTAACCAGCTCTAAAAAAAAGCATATTGATTTGTAATCACTAAGCAACATGGAGAAAATGGTGAGTAACATTCCGTGACTGTTTATTGAAATTCACACATTGCACAACATTCATGATGTATTTGTGTCCCATGCACAATCAGCAGTTTCTCCCACTGCGTATCCATGGGGGCATCGTGAGCGCACTTTGTCATCACACACCATTTTGTGTGGGTATAAAGGGCCCAGCCTGGCAGGGACCCAAGAATGTAAAGGGGTATGAAGGTGGGTCATGGAATGGACTTGTATAACACAATCTCAAAGAACAGTCACTGAAGTTTAGTAACTCTTTCCTTCTAAGGCTACGTCTAGACTAAAAGCCTCTTTCGAAAGAGAGCGTCTAGACTACAAGTAGATTTTTTTGAAAAAGTGAGCTGCTTTTTCGAAAGTCTAGATGCTCTCTTTCGAAAAAGCACAGTTTGCATTCAATAGCGCTTTTTTTTTTTTTTTTTAAGAAAGAGTACTTTCAAAAAAAGGCATTATTCCTCGTAAAATGAGGTTTACTGCGATGGAAAAAACTGCCGCGTTTTTTCGATTTTCTTTCGAAAGAATGCAGCTGCAGTCTAGACACAGGTGACGTTTTTTCGGAAAAAGGCTACTTTTTTCCAAAAAAACCCTGTAGTCTAGACACACCCTCAGTGATTGCTTTTTAGTAAAACGCACATGTGCAAACAGCCACTTTACAAGTGTCCTGAATAGGAGGTGTTTCTTGTGGTAGTTCAAGGCCACTTGTGGTCTTGTTGAATGTGCAATTAATTTTGCTTTGCCTTCCTGGTCATAACATATACAAATGAAGGACACTATCCACAATTAAATTATCTTTGAAGAGGCTGGTAGTTCTTTCATCTTATCTGTGATGGCCACAAGTAGGGGGTGGGTTCACCAACTGCACTGGTTAGCTCTCATCTACATAGATCACCAAAGCCTTTGGGGATACGGGCATTGTTCATCTCTAGTGAAGTGTGGTTTAGGGCAAAACATAAGTAAATTGATTAGTGAATAGGAAAGTTAAATTCCACTTTAGAGAGCATCTTGGATGAGGGCAAAGGTATAAAAATCTTTGTACAAGAAGGTTCAGAAATCATAGCAGGTAGCTCAGCCACTCTCTGAGCTGGAAGAGGAAGAGGTGATCAGTGGGGCTGGCGGACCCCCTGGAGTACCCTTGTGAGATCCCAGTTTGAGAAATGCTGCATTCGAAAGTAAAGAATGCTTGCCTTGATTGAAACTGTACCTGGCTATATCCAGGCACAGAGGCTGCAGTGTGGTGACTTGCAAACAGTGCTTAGGTCATCTTCTAGCTTGGCCTGCACTTCTGGAAGATAAGAGGCTTTGAGATTCACTGAATTGGCAGTTCAAATGTTCCAGAGGTGAACTGCCTTTTGACAAAGTAGAGAAGAGAAAGCTCCTCCCTGCCTATTGAGGCAAAACACTGCCCCTGTGTTGTCTGGGAGCAAAAACAGGCTCTTTCCCTTGACCTGAGATAGGAAAGCCTGATAGACTAGGTGACTTGCCCTTAGCCTCCCGATGTTGATATTTAGAGAGAAATCCCTTGAGGGCCTAAGCACTAAGTTTGGAGGAAATCCTGACGGAGAGCCCTGCATCTGCAAAAATGAGCCATGGATTATCTGCATCCGTGGATGTGGCTATTCACAGATATAAAGCAGATAGCTGTACTTTCACTGGGCTCTACCAATGAGCACCCCAATACAGGGACAATGCATCTGTCACCAGTGTCAGCAAAGGTTGGGAGCAGACCAAGGGAATGCTTGTACAATGATTCAGTTTGCCTCCCAATCTACAGAATTCAAACTAAGGGGACATTCAGCAGGGAGTTCAAATGGTGCTGAATTGGCAAATAAATGGAGGCCAACCAACTTTGAAGAATTCTCAGAAGATGTGATGCTAGCAGACTAGATGCTAACGCCTGCCTGCCTCAGTGGAACACTGACACAGACAGCTGTAATCATTCTGGCTCACCTGTGTGCCAATACTGTTAAAACAGGTATTAGAATAATGTCTGTATTTAGACTTTAATGCATGTGGCAACTTAGAAATTAAGGAGATTACGAAATACTTGTGTCTCATATTATGAAATCATATTTGAGTGTGCACATTGTAAACATCTGCATCTGTGTAAGTCACCAGACAGGAGAGACACGTTAACTAGGGTAACATGCAGATTTCCAACAGAAGGTATTATATGCTGGCTAACAAGGAAGGCCCATCAACACCAGACAGACTAGAGTGGAATATTGAAGAGGACAAAAAAAAAAAAAAAACCCACACCACACCACCCACCCCAAAAACCCCACCCCTGGTCTACTCTCCACACTCCCACTCCATCCAAAGATGATGAATCTTGCAAGTGAATTCCTCCCATTTGTTGAGTTTGCCCCTCAAAGCAGAGGGAGTAGGGGAGATAAAAACCCTTACGGAGGAACAGCACGTTGATGTTGCTTTGACTTGGAGGGGGCAAGGATTAGTAGGTTTATGCAAAACAGTTCCCAGACCTTAGCCTGGGTTAGCCTTAAAGGACATATAGAGCTTGTTTGTCATAAAAGCTGCTATCACTTTTTGAAATTTAATATTGATAAATATTGTGACACTCATTTGTGTATCTATTTTGACCTTGAATAAATATAATGGAAACAACCTATTTACATCTGTAGTTAGTTTATTATAGGACTGGCTACAAGTGTTGTCTTTCATGTTAGAGCTAAATGGCCTGTGGTATGACCATCATGGCCCCTTCTGACCTTAAATTCATGAGACCTGAGCCAAGTGACTGGTTCTTTGGACAGTGAGAACCCAAGCATTGCTATGATCCTTGGTGCAAGGGGCCATCTATCAAAGAAAAACTTACCTGGGAGCACCCCAGGGGTATGTCTGACTCCACATGGCTGAGGAGTTTGCACCGGATAAATGGCTGGTAAAATCCAGGTATACAATTCACTACCAAAGTGAGGTTTGTGCCATTTCCTAGCAGCCCTTCCAGAGATTGGAACTCACACTGTTGCGTCACTGCACACCAACTTGACAGGTCTGGCATGCAGGACTAATTATGTACTTGAGGCCATAAATGTTCCATGAGCCTCATTGCTTGGTGCTGTTGTGACAGGGTGAACCTTGATATCTGCAACAAGAGAGGAATTGTTGGAACCTTGTTTTTGGAAGAACAGCTCTTACTACTAGGCTCTTATTACTGGAGCATGGGTTTCTATCCCTAGAGAATCCACGGTACTGCTTGATTCATTCTAGATTTGTACTGCATTTGACACCTTACAAAAGTGTCTTAAATGAGGATATGAATATATCAAATATTCATTTCACTGTGTTTCAGAATTTCCCCACAAACACTGTACATTAATGTGCACACACCTGATCCCACCCCAATCTCTCTGGCCTACCAAGCCCTGAGCCCAAATCTCCAGCCGATGGGTAGATTCTACAGAGGCGATGGGTAGATTCTACAGAGCATTGGGCACAGGGGATAGAGCCAAAGACTCCTTTTATACCTGCACCATGTTTACAATGGATAGATCCTTTTAGAGAAGGTCCTCCATGCACGCAATTAGCTTGGTGATGTGACCTAATTCACACATCTGTAAGTTAAATTGTTTCTAAGGACTTCCTGGCAGGATCCAAACAATATAACCACCCTGCCGACCTTACTTTATGGTGCTGTAATGTTCCATTATGTGAGACTTCTCTGACCCCAGTTTATGCTGGGATGCAGGAGGATTGCAGGAGGATAATTATATCCTAGCAAATGCAAATATTATGCCTCCTTATGACGCTTTCTTAAAAAAATAATGTGCTTCCTACAAACCAAGCTGCTATGATGTACACTTTATTATAAACCTCTGCAATAGGTTACTATATTTTTGCTCTGTTTCTAAGTATGTATAATGCCCCCAAAGACAGCACTGTAACAAGTAAAGTGAGCTCCTTATTAACAGATGTTCTACGTCTGAGGGCTTCTGGTTCAAAAATGTCTTTTCTGTTCTTCCTCTCTCAGATGCAGATATTCTTTAGATATATGCCCTTAGAGGAAGCTTTCAATCCGGAAGTAAAAATCTGAAGCCCTTCTGAAATACTGAATCAGTTTTTATTATTGGGATTAGGGATGTAAGCAATAGGGACATAAGCAACTAGTCAACTATCCAATAAGCTTATGCTAGTGATGTGACTAGTCTCAGATAGGCAGCAACAGGACAGTGAGCACATGCTGGGAGAAGCCGGCATAAAAGTGGTTCCTCCCAGCGCCATGTGAGGGGGGTAAGGGAGGTAGAGGAACAGCAGGAAGTGGCATGAGCAGGGACCGAAGCAGTCTCCGCTCACACCACTTCTGCTGCGATTCTGCTTTTGAAGTATACAAGAGCCTCTGCAGGGCTCTTGTACATTTCAAAGGCTCAGGTGCTGCAGGGAGCGTGGGGCTTCTGCTTTTGAAATGTACAATAGTCTGGCAGGGCTCTTGCTACAGTTCAAAAGCCGAGGCGCCCTTATAGACTAATTCAATAGTCAGTGGCAATCCCATCCTCTATTCAATTAATCTAAATTTAACATGCCTAATTAGGATTACATTGGAAGGATGGTTATATTGTTTGGATCCTGACAAGCAGTCAAGGAATTCCTAATTCTCTTTCCCCACCCCTATTTCACAAGACAAAAATCAAAGTGAAAGGTCATGTGCATGGAATATTTATCTTATGTTAATAATCGCCCTGCAAACCCTAAAAACACTAGCAAAATAAAGCTAACCTGGTTCCTGGAATTTAAAGACAAACTAAGTTTCTGTATCTTTTAACTACGACGAACACCAAAATGACTCACTCCAAGAAAAAAAATGGCTCAAGTGGGAAGTGTATTGCCAAACATAATTACTCTCTAAAAATGTGATAAATCCTTACAACTCCTCCTCTCATAAATCCAGTGCTAGAATACTCTTAAAATGACCACAGATCTTTAATGCAACCATCCCATAAAACTATGGAGTGTTTCTTCTGGTATAACCTTTGTGGGATTTAAGTTATAAATACAATTTGGGTGCACTATAGGAAAGGCATAAGGTTATATTTTATTGTGCTGGTTGGTTTAATTGTTCTGATCTAACAATGTAAATGTGAAGGGAAAAGAAGTGCCAAACAAGGATATTATTCTTCCAAATAACCATTATACTGATGTTTAGAATGGTAGATGCTGTGCCCCTTAACAGCATTAATGCTGCTCATGGATAAGATGCTCCAAGTTTTATTTAGTCACATGTTGATACTCAGTTATTTAGTTTTATTTAGTCCCCGTTCTTAGAGCAGCTATATGATGGCTTTATCTGCTGCCCTGAGAGAGACTAGATTGCTTTACACATCTTCTTGTTTTACAGGTTTTACTGCTAAGTCCCTCCTAAGACAAGCCTTACAGCTGCACTAATGTAGTTTAGTTTGGAAGTTGGTTAGGGCTATTAGCAGAAGTGGTGTCCTGCAAGTCTTCATGCATGTGTCCCATCCAGGATCTCAAATTGGATCTAAACCATGGTTGTAAAACATTAGAGTTAAGAGGATTGTGTTTGTTTTTAGAGTTATAAAAAGATACCTGACTCTTTCATCTTGTATCCGTCCTCCTTAGTCTGACTTTTCCTACTGCTTCTATTTTCCCCACCATCTCATCCTAACTTTAAGCTGACAGAACCAAAAATGATAAAGAAAATTATATGCACTTTCTGAAGCCCTGAGGCTGGCTGGTTCTTTTTTCAGGCTACAGTGCTTCAATTTGTAGTACACAGCACTTCACCTGTGTCCTGCCCATTGCAGAGTTGAGGACTTAATACACATTTGCCAAGAATGAATATAGTGCTTTTGAAAATGAACAGCTTGAAGCAAGAATTACACAGGTACAGACAAGGTAAGCTTCCCCCACCACTCTGTCAATTCTGTGATGATTTTGTTATTTCAATTCTCCAACTCCCTTTCTGGATGGCTGCTTCTCTTGGGAATATCAGCAAAATGTCAGCAGAGCATCTAAGCAACAGTGTGACCAACTTGTTACAGAGCAGGACAGTTAGCTCAAGAATTTTAAAGTGCTTTTCTTTCACAGTAAGCATCATTGATATGAGCAGCTGAATTTACAAGAAGGAGGGCATACCAGCAAGCTAGGGCAGCCACATGCTGCAAAGGGTAATGGCAGATCTAGTGCTTGCAGCAGGAAAAACGTTGGCTAACCATAGCATGGCTCATAGGAAGCTGCAGGTTTTGCTGGAAAACTGGTTGCTACCTGAGCTGTAGAAATGCACATTTTCCATACATTTTACTAGATGCTGCCATATCTGGAGTTTCCAAAGAAAATCTTTAGTTATATCCTTGAACTGTTAAGAGTTTTCTGATGGTCAGGAAACACTGGCCATACACACATTGTGTATGTTGGCAGTGGTGAAAAGCAGCACTCCACTGCCACATCAGGTTTGGCACCACTGGCAGTAGGCACAAAACCGAGTGAGGGATGTTGAGACCTGGTGCACCAGGGTCACAGTGTAACCCATGTACTAATAGGGAGATATCTTTAAGAGACCACCCCCCTGGAGGGGGGGGAGGAGGAGGGAGGTAGATGTGAATTGTGCTGGGTCATTGTTGCGAGGCAGATTTAGCACTCCACACCCAGTAGCTTCTGGAATCGGGTCTGGTAGTTTAGGGGCTGCTCCAATAGAGCAGTCTCTGTGGCTGGGATTAGACTCCATGGGCAAGCTGGCAGGGAAGCTGCTTTTCCAAGGCCCGTGTGAGCTGGGAGAAGCTGAGCCAGGTATAGAAAGCAGGCTGTTGTCCCTCACTCTGAAGCACTTTGCAGGAGGTAGTAATGATGTTAATCCTCTACCAGGGAACACAGGCAATGTTAATAATAGCAAGGGGAAACTGGGAGGGAAAAAACTTCTTCTGTTTAGCTGTATGGTGTTTTTATTTTAGCCAAACTGTTCTAGTTAACTCTCTCAGCTAGTATGATTCTTCAGCTCCTCTTTACATGCAGTAAGGGGGAAAGAGTCATTTCTATTTTGTTATTCTCAGTTTTTGTACTTTTTTTGCAACAGGGTTTTCTTTAAGTCAGTTAAGTCACAAGTGAACAGACTGGTTAATCAGTTAGCTGGCTGCTAGCAGTGATCCACAGAAGAGGAGAGGTTTGCCTGGACTCCAACTCAGGATCCCTGCAAACAACTGGAGAGATGGTTCAGATTCAGCATATTGTGCAGATTTAATGATCAGACATACTGACTGAGACTTTGGTGAACTAAATCTAAGATTTTGGGATCTCAGTTTCTTATTGTGTTGTGTGGTCTGAACTGTTCATGAACTATGCAGGTTTTACTTGTGGTTCTCTCTTTATGTTTGTTTTAACTGAAGACAATGTCTGTGGCTTAATAGTTTTGTAACAATTAGATTGGTTTCTTCATCATAACATTTTATAAAGTTATTTAATTTCTTAGTTTCTTTTGGGACTTGAATGTATGGAGGCTGATATTGCAATACTTGTTGAAATCCCTTAGGGTATGTCTACACAGCAAAGTTATTTTGAAACAGCCGCCGTTATTTCAAAATAACTTTCCTAGCGTCTACACAGCCAAACTGCTATTTTGAAATTAATTCGAAATAGCGGAGTGCTTATTTCGAATTTGGTAAGCCTCATTCCACGAGGAATAATGCCAAATTTGAAATATCTATTTCGAAATAAGTGTCTACACAGCACTTATTTCGAAATAGGGGGCCTCCAGCCTTCCCAGGGTGCCCTGGTGACCACTCCAGCCTCAACCAAGAACACTCCTCTCCCTCCCCGGAGCCCTTAAAGGGGTAGACTCTGGCCACAGTGCCTGTGCCAGCTCCAAGCTTGCCAGCCCAGAGCCAGCTGTCACTACCCCTGACAAGTGGCCCCAAAACATGAGCCAGCAAGCCACTGGCAGCCAGCCCTCCACCGCTCCCCAGGAGCAGTCTGCCAGCTCCCAGGAGCTTGCCAGGGCCCGGAGAACGTGGGCGCCTTCCTGGTCCAGGATGGAGATCATGGACCTTACTCAGGTTTGGGGGGATGCCCCCAACATCCATGATCTCTATACTAGACGGAGGAATGCAGCCGTCTATGGCAGGATAGCTGCCAGCCTGGCCACCAAAGGCCATATGCGAACCCAGGAGCAGGTTTGCATGAAAATCAAGTTGGTCCGGCGAGCCACCCTCTCCCCCCCCCCAAACCCTGAGCCTCCCCTCCCCATTCTTCCCCCTTGCTTCCCCCTTCCAGTTCCCTCCTCCCAGGTTTTCCCCTCCCCTCTCCTGTCTCCTTTCCCCAGTCTCAGAGTTTCCTTCCCCACCACCCCCCCAGTTTTGTTAAATAAAGAGAGTTTGTGTTCATGAAAATACGTGTATTTTATTTTACATCAGGAAGGGGGGTTAAGAAGGGGTAAGTGGAAGGACGTGAGGGAGGAATGAGGCACAAGCCCCCAGTGGGGCAGACCAGGGAGGCTCTTAGTGCTCCTCAGGGTGGAAACTCCCCCACAGGGCCTCCTGGATACTGACAGACCCCCGATGGACCTCCCGGATGGCAGCCTGCAGAAAATGCAGCCAGGCTCACAGCAACACGTCCAAGAGAAGCACCAGAGTGCCCGGGGGCAGCTCTGGCTGCATGTTGCAGAGTGCTGTGGTGTCCCGAGTGAGGGCAACCAAAGCACGCAGAGACAAAATGCTTTGCTGTCCCTCATTGAGGTAGGCAAGCACACAGGGAAAGAGGAGAACTGGCTGTCCCGGGGGGAGGTCCCTTTAAGCACAGGCCTCAGATAGCCTCAGGCAGCAGCCACACAAAGTAATTCTTGACCTGATGCCCTGCTGGACCTGCTTCCAGCCGGCCTTAAATGCAATTCAGCATCCACTCAGTGTGGACACGAAATTTCGAAATAGCATTTTGCTATTTCGAATTGCATTTTGTGTGTAGACACGTTATTTCAAAATAACTTTAGAAATATTTAATTCGAAATAAGATATTTCGAAATAACGCTGTAGTGTAGACATACCCTTAGAAAAGCACTCTGGGTCTCCAGTTATTTTCTATGGGAGTTGGGTTTTTTTGGGTTTGCTTGGTTTTTTTAAGACACTGGAGAAGGGCAGTGAAGTCTAGTCCACCTAAGGTTACAACAGCACTAAAACCTGAGTGGCATTGCAACCCCCATGCATAAGGCTTATCAATCTTGGCCCTGCTGCTGCTCCTTTACCATCACCCCCGTCCAGATGGATAGATAGTAGGGGCAAACCTGCTGTTATTCCTCATGTAATGAGGTTTACCAATTTCGAAATAAGCCCTCCACTATTTTGATTTAATTTCGAAATAGCAGTTGGCTTGTGTAGATGCTAGGAAAGTTATTTTGAAATAACTTTGCTGTGTAGACAGACCCTTAGAGTTCTTTGAGGATGTCCACAAGCATGTGGATAAAGGTGATCCTGTTAACCTAGTATACCTGGACTTACAAAAAGCCGTTGCCACCAAAGGCTAATTAGCAACGCAAGGAGTCCTGGCATAAAAGGGAAGGTCCTCCAATATATCAGTAACTGATAAAAATATAAGAAACAAACAGTAGGAATAAATGGCCACTTTTCCCAGTGGGGAAAGATAGTGGATCTCCTCACAGATCTGTACAGCATATCCCTAAGTGATGTGGAAAGGGTTACGAAAAGCAAGGTGGCAAAGTTTGCAGAGGATACAAAAATTACTTCAGTTAAAGTGGTACTATTTGCCTGAGAAAATAGACTAATGGTGGGGGGAAAGGGGAGGAGGCATTATATGCTTCAGGTCCATACAATCATGAATGGTGTGACGAACATAAATAGAGAAGTGTTATTTAGCCCTTCATAACATGAACCAGGAGATCACCTAGCGAGGTTAATAGGCAACAGGTTTGAAACAAACCTAAGGAAGTCCTTCACACATCATAGTCAACTTGTTTAGCACGTTGCCAGGGGGAATGTTGTGAAGGCCAAAAATATAAATGGGATTAAAAAAATAATAATAATAATAATAATAATAATGAGGTAACTTTGTGAAAGATAGGCCCTTTCTCAACAGCTGTAGTCATTACACAGCAGGGGTGGACAATAATTTTTAGTGGGGGGGGGGGGGGGAAGGAGACACCAGTCCAAGATTTTGGAACGTGGTCAAGGCCTGCACTTCTGTGGAGGGGCATGGGGTCTAGGATGGCAGGTGGGGTGTAGAAGGGAGCTTGGGATAGAGGACCGGGGTGCAGAAGGGAGGGGAATCTGAGATGGAGTTTGGGTGAAGGAGGGGGGTTATAATCGGAGGCTGGGGCTTGGTGGGCAGGGTCCAGGAGGGAATTTTGGCTGGGAGGGAGAAGTGTAGGAGGGGGGTGCAGGGTATTGGAGGGGAGTTGTGACCTGGAGGTGGTGGGGAGAGGGGATACAGAGGGTTGGATGGTGTCCTGGGGCAGGTAATTGGGGAGGCAAGGGGCGGGGGAGGGGCGCGGGAGAAGGGGTGCCAGAGGCAGGCTCTGGCTGGAAGGCACTTACCCAGGTGGCTCCCAGCCAGCAGCTCTGCAGGGACCTGAGACAGGCTCCCTGCCTGTGTGCTGGGCAGGCTGCTCCATGTGGCTTTGCTCCAGCACAGGGCAGGATGGAATGAGGAGGCTTCATTGCTGCCCCACCTTCAAAAATTTCTCATCTCCTATTGGCCGGAAACTGGCCAATGGGAGCTGAGGGATTGTGTTGGCTGTGGGGACAGCATGCAAAGCTCTCTCCTCCCTGCCCAGACTGCATAGCAAGGAGCAGCCTGCTGTTTAAAGTGTCTGCAGCTGCTCTGAAGTAATGGTGCCAGAGAGGTGGCCACAGGCCAGATCCGGTGGTTTAGATCCAGCCCACTAGCCATATTTTGCACACCCATGTAATACAGAATAACTGTCCCTGACAGCAGAGACTTCCCTGTCCATTTTATGAGAAACAATCCCATTCCAGGCATGTGCCAGGACACTGGGACAACACAATCCTCACCTTGCTTTTAAGTTGTGAGAAGAGGAAGCTGCATACCAAATGTGGTGGTCCTAGTTCTTACTGTTTAGGATGAGTTTTTGAACAGACAGACAAACTCTCAAATATATAGTAGACTGGGTTCCTAGATTACATTTACATTACTCTGTTAAGGTTGATAGGCTCATAATATTTTAGGACAGAGGTTACCAAACCCCATACCCTGGGGCAAGGTTATCATAGGGCAGCTAACAGTAATTAGCAGAAGCACTTCCTAGCTGGAAGGAGACACAAGCCAGACATGGGGCCAGTATTAGGAGGCTGAAGGGAGCTCACCAGCCAGGTGTGAAGAGGCATGCATGGAATGCAAGTACTTTCCCCTCACTCCCTGATAGTCCAGGAAATGGGATGAAAAGCAAGCTGAGTCTCGGAGTGCAAGGCTGCTGCCCTCCACCCTCTTGAAACTCTGCCCATGAAAGTAGCAGCACTGAGATTGCAGCCCTTCCTAGCAGCTGCAAATGGTCTTTCTGGGCGCCAAAACCGGATAGAGGAAGGGACAGCTGGGCACTTAGTACCCACTCCTGACACAAATCTACATAAGGGAAGGGATGAGTGTGAATTGGGGTGTCCTGCTTCCTCCAGACACCTGGCACCAGTGTTCCCTCTACGCTGTGGGGCAGCACAGCTTCACAGGTAATCAATCAGTCCCACCCAGTCAGAGGCTGAGGGCTCCCTGCACAGAAGCTGGGCTGATTAATCACCTGTGAAGTTGTGCTGCCCCACAGCATAGAGGGAACACTGCCTGGCACCCATTCTTTTCTTGCCTCCTGATCAATTGCTCCCTGCCTTCTAGTCTCCAATATTAGGTGACTGTGCTATCCCACATCTGCCTCTGTGGGAAGAAGGGGACAAAACACAAATGTCTAAAGTGTAGTGGGCACAATGCAAAAGAGTGCTTGAGAAACTGAAGCAGAAGTTCCATTATGTCCTGCTACTACACCTCACCAGGTTCTTGTTAAAACAAAAACAAAAAAACCAAACCCACACTATTTGAAAGCATGATAGATGTATTTCCCCAGTCAGGTATAGGAAAGAAAGCCTTGTACTTATTAATACAGGGCATCCTCACTATAAGTCCTAGATATGTTCCAAAAAACTTGGACTTATAGAGCAACAACTTAAAGCGGGGAATTTTTTCCCCCATAGCTGACGTCCATTTAAGCAAATTGGGGAGAGTGTTTTGCACCACATAGAGGGGAATGGGAGGACTTATAACACATCAGTTCCTACAAATGTCCATGACTTTACTGTGGAATGGATGTATACCGGGGTGACTTATAGCAGGGACCCCCTGTATTAGCATAAAAAGAGATACTGCTCAAGTCTGAGTATATTCTTTCATAGGCTGAAAACTCTATATTGCAATATGTAGCCATTTTAGGTTTAGTCTTATATATCCTCAACAGTCTTATGGTCATTACATAAAAAGAAAGGAGATAAGTTACAATACCCTTGAAGTGTTGCAACATTGTTTTGTTTCTTAGAATTAAGAACCTTAAAACTAAGAACCTCAACACACAGGACGAAAGCAGGCTGCTCTTTAAGGGAACCAACTCGTCCCATTTTACTGTAACCTGTCTCTTTGCAAACTGACTATATATAACTGAGGTCACACACTTCTCTGTAGAGCCTACTAGCCAACAAGCAGGACTAGGAAACCCCTTAGTTTTACAAGCTATCATTTTTAAGTGAAACAATTTTCAATACGCTTCATAAAAAACAATGAGGTAAATTTTTAACAGTGAAGGTTTACCAAAGGTTACGGTGATTCTCCATCATTGACAACTTATAATTTATAGTCAGATTTTTTTTCTAATAGGAATTAATTCAGAAGAGTCCTATGATCTGTGTTACGCAAGAGATCAGAGTAGAGGGTCACAGTGGTCCTTTCTGCCCTTACAATCTATGAATAAGGTAGTGAAGTAATTCAGTGTGGTACTGCTGAGGCATATTAAACACTTGGAATCTTTTTTATTAATATATAAAGGTTATACTTCCCCTCTTCAATAAAACTGACCTTTACTAGAGCTTTCTGTCCCCTCTGAGTGTCTGTTGGCATTCTAAAGTCATTAATTCAGGATCATACTTCCTTTGTTTTCATACAAGGCTGGAGACCTGAACAATCAGGATTATAATTTTACACTCTTGTTTGTTTTACCACTTGTGTGATAACGTGATTTAAACAGTAATTGTCAATTTGTTCTTCAGATAAGTTAGCATGTATAACACGGGCATAATATGTCAGATACATTTTGTTCCCAGCTTTTTAAAGGGTTGAATACCGATTACCCACATACTGCATAGGAATAATGAACAAAGTTGAAAGTCCAAATTCTGTGCCCTTTAAGCTTTCCTGTGGCACTTATCACTTCACATACTGGTGGAGGAGGTGAGTCAACATGGCTTTTGAAAAAGGAAATCATGCCTCAAATCTACTAGAATTCTTTGAGAGAGTCAACAAGCATGTGACAAGAAGGATTCAGTGGACAGAATACTTGGATTTTCAGAAATCCTTTGACAAGATCCCTCACCAAAAGCTCTGAAGGAAAAGTAGGTGGTCATGGGATAGAGGGAAGGTCCTTTCATGGATTAATAAGTGGTCAGAAGATAGGAAACAAAGTGTGGGAATAAATGGACTGTTTTCAGAGTGAAGAGAGGAAACTATTGGTGTCCCCCAAAGGTCTGTGCCAGAACTAATGCTGTTCAATATATCCATAAATATGGAAAACGCAAGAACAGCAAGTTGGCAAAATTTGCCGAGGATTCAAAACTATGCAAGATAGTCAAGATAATCCAAAAACTGTGAAGTTAAAGGAATCTGACCCAACTGGTTAACTAGAGAAAAAAGGCAGATGAAGTTCAAATGGTGATAAATGCAAAGTAATGCACAATGGAAAAGCTAATCCTAACTGTATCTATATCAGGAGTTGGCAAATACTAGCCTGTGGACCAGATCCAGGCTGCCTGGTTAGCTCCTGGTAGGCCTCCACTGCTGTATTTACTTGCATGGCCACATGTACCAGTGATCACAGGTCCTATGGGCTGTGGATCACCATTCCCAGCCAATGGGGACAGTGGGACATGGTGCCCTGATATGTGTTGCTTCCTGCCATTCCCATGGACCAGTGATCTGCAGCCAACAGAAGCTGCGATCACCAGTACCTGTGGCTGTGCAGGTAAACATAGTGGCAGTGGTCCACCAGGGCTAACCATCACCATATTATTGCCTACCCCAATCTATATTAATATATGATTGAATCTAAATTAGGCGTTACCACTCAAGATCTTTCTTGACGTCATCATGGATAGTTCTCTGAAAACATCCTCTCAATATATAGTGGTAGTCAAAAAAGCTAACCAAATGTTGGAAATCGTTAGGAAATGGATAGCTAGTAAGACAGGAATTATATTGCCTCTATATAAATCCATGGTTTGCCCACATCTTGAATACTGCATGCAAATCTAGACACTCCCTCTCAAAAAAGATGTACTGAAATTGGAAGAGTACAGAAAAAGGCAACAAAAATCCCAAAGGTATGAAACAGCTTCCATATAAAGAGAGATTAATAAAACTGAGATGTTACAGCTTCGAAAAGCTAGCCAAAGGAAGATATAATAGAGGTCTATAAAATCATGACTGGTGTGGAGAAAGCTAATAAAGTAGTGTTATTTACTCTTTCCATAATACCAAGTTAGGGATCAAATTAAATCAATAGGCAACAGGCTTAAAACATACACGAGGAAATATTTCTTCACACAGTGCTGACTCAACTCTGGTGTTTCTTTGCCAGAGGATGTTGTAATGGCCAAGACTGTAACAGTGTTAAAAATTAGCTAAGTTCATGGATAGGTCCATCAATGGTTAATCGCCAGGGTGGACAGGAAGGTAAAGCCATGCTTTGAAGTGTCCTTAGTATCTGTTTCCCAGAAGCTGGGAATGGGTGACCAAGGATGGATTACATGATGGTTACCTGTTTTGTCCATTCCCTCAGAAGCACCTAGCATTTCATACCAGGACATTTGGTCTGACTCAGTATGATCATTCTTATAAATGAATTAATGCTCAATACCCCGGTGAGCTCAGCATTGTTATTCCTGCTATTCTCCACAGTCGTTAAGAGGCCAGCAGCTTCTTCTTCTGAGACTCTGGGTTACCAGAGATTCTAATTACCTTAGAGTGAAATATCGAACATCGACTGAGTAGGTTTCAAGTGATGCCTGTAGCAGCAGAACCTTATGGCTGGAGAAAACCCTGGTACAGGCTTTGTATTTAACTTTTTTCCTCTTCCAGCTGGTAATAAATCCAGCTGTGCATTGCACTGCAGCAGGACTGAGGGGGTCTATGTACCCAGAACACCTATCTTTTGAGTTATTTGCCAAATATATTGCTCTGTTATTACAATTTCATCAAGTGTTGGTTGTGATTATAAACACCTCCCACATCCTAGCTGAGCAAACTGCCTTCCTCCAATCCTTGCAAATGTGCTAGCAGAGTTGCCAGAAGAGAGCAATCCTCATTGAGGAAACCCAGTTCAGAAATTCCTTGAAGCATACAAAGCAATCATAACCCTGCTCCATAGCCAATTAAAAATACTCAAACTAGGACAAATGGTTTCCCTTTTTGAGGCCTTTGCTTTATCCTACAAAACCTAAGGGCACGTCTACACTTCAGGGCAAGAGTTGAATTAAAATACTCAACTTCAGCTAAATCAATTGCATAGCTGAAGCTGAAATAGCTTAATGTGGCTTTTGGTGCTGTCTACACAGCAGGAAGTGAAAGAAAGAACAGTCTTCCTTTGACTTCCCTTACTCGAAAAAATGATGGAGGAAGTCCTCCATCTTGACATTTCAAAATAACAGCTTGCTGTGAAGATGTGCACTATATTATTTTGAAATAACATCAGTTACTCCAAAATAATGCTGCTGTGTAGATGTACCCTAAGTTACTACATGACCTGAAGATACATTCCTATTGAGTCTGCAGCCTAAGTAAGGTCATTGAAGTCCATGAGCCTATTCATGTGCTTAAAGTTCAGCACGTGCACAAGTGTTTTGCTAAGCCAAGGCTATTTGTGAGAACTAGAAGTATATCGATGTACTACTTTAATCTCTTCCTCTGAAAGTTATGAAAGAATTAGAATAATGATTAAGCAAGCAATCGTCCACCATGACCCACTTTAACTAAAACAGATTACTTATTTCCCTTAAGTGAAGATGTATTCATGCTAATTCTTAGTTTTATTTTAAATCTTCAACACAAAGATATGTCTTTTAAGTGATAACTTGAGAAGAACTCTAGCAAGAGACCTAGTTCAGTCTCATCATCAATTCTTTAAATACTAAGGACAAGCATTTCATAAGAGGACACTGATTTTAAGGACCTCCATTTTTGGAAGCACTCATCTTGATTTCAGGAGTGCTGAGTTCTCAACTCTTTAACTTCAACTGCAGTGACAAGTGGTCATAACTCTGGAGCAATCGAGCTCCAGGTGCCACCAGCCCCAATCTATTAGATAATTGCAAGCAGTTTGGTTCTCTCTCGATAATTTCCATTACATTGTGGATTGTGATACTAACAGGACACACACACACACACACACACACACAGCCCAACAGGCAACCATATTTTAAGAATTTGTCCTAATTGGAAAATGGTTTGTACTCACTGGAAACAAAATTTGTATCTTGCCGGATTAAATGCACTACACAGAAAACAAGAAGGGTCCATTCACTTTCAAGCTTTCACAAGTCAGATGAAACAGGGTTAAATTACTGCAGGGATAGCCTGTAATATTACTTTTGGAATAAGTTTCCCCTAGACTGTGTACTACATGGAATGGCTACTTTTAAAAAGCCACTTCCAGATGTGTGTTCAGATGAACAAGGAACTTTACAGAAAGCAAGAACATGAGCTTAGCAGTGTTAATAACTAGCTTTACATTTATGATCCCAATAATGAATGCAAAGTGTATAGGTCAGGCAAAAGAATAACCACACACAACCAACTTAGATGTCATATCTTAGCCTGCTGTTCCCAGAAGCTAAAACCGCTGATAGTTCATTTTAATGAAGTTTTTATATTTCTGATCCATACTAGTATAGAATTTATAGACTCATTTCTGTGGGGGAATAATTGCATCCAAGCACTTGAAGGACAAACAGCTAGTGGCATTATTTGGACAGCCCTAAAAAGTATACTTAGGAATAATGTGGTAAAATTAAAGGACATTTAGCAAGACAACTTTTCACTCCAATTTGTGATTAATAGACTGTGGGTACATCTACACTGCCATACCCCTCCCCCCACTCCCTGAAACTGAACTCCTGCAAAACTAAGTCAGCTGCGACCATGCCATAGATCTTTCACTGCAGCATAGATGTGCCCCAAGAGACCAGACACCTGTTTTTGGTCTCCTGCCAATGTGCTCTGTCCCACCCTTATTCTGGTGTTGTTTCTGTGGGTACTGTTAAGTTTGCTGCCAGTTTTCCCTAGTGCTTCCTTATAGGCAATTGGTTCCCTGACACACTTGCAGCTAGAGTTCTTGGAGTATATTTCTCCTTTGTAGAAGCTCCTCACCTCTACCAAGAGTGCTAATCAATGTAGCTAGATTAATACACCCATATACTCATCCAAACAGATCACACAATACTACATACAAGCCAGCATCCCTATGCATTCAGTGACATGGAACTCCCTGAAAGGAATTCCAAGGAATTGGGAAAATGGATGTTAAAATATAAGACCATGCACTCAAAACTCTACTGCTGGGTAGTAATCTTTCAAGACAGCAAGGATTGGCTCTGAAGATCTCAAATCTTGACACAGGTTAACAGTAACAACCCCAGAGGTAGGCTTAATGAAATATAGCATGAAGGGGTGATTCCCAACAGATTTATTGCATTGGAGAGTTAAAAATATGGGTGCTATTGTGCTTAATACTATGCATGAAACAGTTCTAGTCTCAGACAGGTAAAGAGGGGGAGGAAATACAGGTAGAAGTGACTTGCTCAAGGTTACACAGAAGAGTAGTGACAGAAATGAAACCCATGTCTCTTGACTCCACATTCAGTGCCCTATCCCTTAAATCCTAACCTCCAAAAATGGTATTGAAGGAAAGGATAAAGCCTAGAGCAGAGCAATCAAGCAGGCCTAAAAAAACAATTTCAGAGATTTATACGCAACATGTGCCCTCTAAGTAGTATTATTCTACACAAGAAATCTAGTTGCTCTCTCAGACTATGAAATCTTGGATCTCCAAGGATGCTTCTTCCCCTTATGCAAGGACTGTAGCCACACGACCTATGTGGGGAAGGTATTTTGGTTGCAACTGTGAGGTTCCTCTGAGCATGTGTGAAATGTTCTCCTTTTTCAAAAAAATCCACCTCAAAACCATAACTGCACAAAATGTATGAGGAAAGGGCAGGAAACAGCCCATGTGTTAGTGTTATATTCTAGTATATACTAGAACATGGAAATTCTAGCACTCAATATAGAATACCCCACAGCATTTAAACTGTAGCTTTTACTTTGGCCCCAAAAAACTGAAGCAGTGGAGAAGTGAGATGGATTTTAGTTAGAATCATTTTGTTACTGCACATGGGCACA
Organism: Rafetus swinhoei; assembly: GCA_019425775.1. Classification (NCBI taxonomy): domain Eukaryota; kingdom Metazoa; phylum Chordata; order Testudines; family Trionychidae; genus Rafetus; species Rafetus swinhoei. Next base: position 33,522,819 of record CM033440.1, read on the forward strand.
GAGCATGGCAACTCAGCTAAAAGGGCACAAACATCCAGAAGTAGACTGTGGCAGTAATAGTTAATGCCTCGATACCTTCCATCACACGCAATTTTGACAGGTGCCCCGCCCCCTTCCCATGATGCCTCCTGCCCCTGACCCCCACCCTCCGGCCTCCCGCTAAATTCTATTGGCCCGGTCTCAAGGGCGGAGTTGAAATTCTATTGGGCGCAACTAAAGGGTGGAGCTGAAATTCTATTGGCGCTGCCTAATGGGAGGATCGCTGCCTAGGGCTCTCCACCTTGCCTCCGACCATTCCCTCTTCCGGGCACTGCGGGTTGAGGAGGCCTCGCAGGAGCTGCCTTCCCCCCTCCCCCCCCCTATTTTCTGGCACTAGCTTGTTCTGTCTTTTCTTTTTAGATGGATTTGAGGAGGCCCCCCGACCTGGAAAGCGACAGCCTGCCATGTTGGAGCCCGCATGGTGGAGGGGCCCATGATGGGAAGGGGCTGAAGAGGCCCCGGGGGGTGGAGGCAGGAGGCGTCATGGGGGGGGGGGGCGGCTAGGGGACAGGAAGGGGCAGGGCTTGGAGGCATCATGGGAAGGGGCAGGGCACCTGTCAAAATTGCATGGTGATGGAAGGTATCGAGCAGTTACTAGATATACTCCATTGCAGTTTCTGGAACCACATAGAAACATAATACCACGGGCAAGGGGGGAGCCTTGCAAATCCTGCATATATTCATCATTTGAGATCTCTGCCCAACAAAGGCTGAGGAGGAAGAGAGGTTATAAATAATAAAAACATCCCTCTATTGGACAGCTGATTGACCAGGACCAACAGATGTGTCTATGGGTCCCAACATCTGTACCACTTTGGATATGGTCACCAGCAACGGAGGCCAGTCAACCATAAACCCTATGTCTGGACTGCTGCTAGCTATGGAGATCCCCGGACTGTTGGGTTTCTGAAGTACTTGAAAGGACTCAAGTATTGCCAATCTCCTCAAACTCTGAAAAATCCAAATGACACGCTGCGGTCTCTATAGAGATTGAGAAATCTCTGCAAGGACATCAAAGGAGAATATGTTTGTACATGTCAATGTACAGGAGTGTAAATATTATTTTGGAGCCTTATTTAAATGTAACAGCAACAAAAAGGGGAAAATCTGTATAAGGAATACTAGTAGATTTACTGTCTATAAAGTTATTTATAGTATTCCAAACTGTTTACAATGGTGTATGTATGAATTGTTTACTAAGTTATATGGTAGGCTTAAATTGACTAGAAAGTATGAACACCTACTTCTCAGGATTTTATACACACACAATAGCCCCAAAGTTTAACTACATAATGCTTTCCGAGAGATCCTGAAAACAGAACCCTTTGGCCTTCACCACAGAGTTAAGATGAGGTGCAAGAAGATGGAGTTTTATACTTATTGTCTCAGCCTTCCAATACCCCCTCATATCACCTCTGAGCTAGTTTGGACACAAGCATCCAAGACTCATTCTAGTGGTACAGCAGTGCTGCACATTAAGTGGTCCTCACCGACCCTCCTGGTATACTTTCAGTAGCAAGGTCTGAAGCCACGCTAGATGAAGAAAACAGGCCAATTTGTGTTCAACTCATTAGTGCACTTAAGAAATCAAAGCCCCATAGAACACTCTCTCTCTCTCTCTTCATGTGGAGAAGTCCATGGTTTGGTGGATATGGTATGGGGCTGGGAATCCTAAGCTTTAAGTTTAATTCCAAACTCTGCCGCTGATCCACCATGTGACTTTGGGCAAAGTGTAACCCACACACCTTCTAGATGTGGGCTACGTCTATACTGCAGGCTTCTTACAGTGTAGCCTTTTGTGCAAGAATTTTAGTGCAAAAACTTCTTGCACAAGAGCACATCCACACCTCAAAGCGCATCACAAAAGCAATGTGATTTTGCACAAGAGTGTCCACACTGCATGGATGCTCTTGCGCAAGAAAGCTCCGATGGCCCTTCACAGAATTGCCATCAGAGCACCTGTGCTTTTTCCCCCCCACAGGAAACCCCTCTGGAGCATCCACACTTGCCTTTTTGTGCAATAGTTGTAGCGCAAAAGGGAGTTATGCCTCGTAGAAGGAGGTTTACCTACACCGGCAAAAGCCCTCTTTTCTGCCATTTTAACTGCTGATTTACTTGCACAAAAGCGCATTTGAGGTGTGGACGCTCCGCAGGTTTTTGTGCAAAAATGGCCATTTTTTGTTGAAAAACCTTGCAGTGTAGACGTAGCCATGGTGTTCTGTCTCATCTACTGGCACCAAGATCACTTAGAGAATAATGAATCTGCTTTGCAGCCTCAGCTAATGGCCAGCTGCCTCTTCTCTCATGCGCTAAGGACTCACGTTCTAGAATCCAGAGGTCCCAGGTTTGATTCTGCCTCAAATTACTCCAGTTCACATTTACCGAGAAATTAATCCCATTTGAGGTCTTAGATCTTAATGCTTCTACATTTTGAAGGAAGAGTTTGAAACAGGATCCAGATGTGAGCTTTGCACGCCACTATTCATATTTGGCATAGGAATCAGTTGACTAACAATATGGGCCTTCTCTCTAACTTCTATTATCTGACTATCAGCAGCAAACCCTGTTAGCACCCCACTTCCTGCTTCAAAAAACAAACAAACAAACCACACATTGTTACTTCATAACATTTACATTCCAAAAAGGCTCCCCAGCTCTGTGTTGACCATTGGTAAAAACAAGTTTGTGGGAGTTTTAGGGTATCAGATCCAATTGCATTGCTTAAAAAGGCTAACAGCACGTAGAAGGACAAACAATAGATAAGGAATTCTCAACTTTCTGCCTGGCTAAAAGGGACAATTTGTGGCTAATGATTTCACAGTTCATTAAACATAACAGCAAACAAAGCCAATGTTTCCTGCCCATTTTAAAACATGGTATCATAGGCTAAAATTGTAATATGCCTTGTGAGTGGTCATTAGATTGACCATTACATAGAGGGCTAGTGCATAATTGCTCCCATCATGTTGTGCTCAAGTAGCAGATGCAGCTGGTTATAGCTCCAGGGTCAGAAACCACAAGCACTTACTGTGATTGCAGTCAAAGGTCTCATGTGTGTCCAGATTACTCATTTCTTTTCCAAGAGAAAACTTCAGTTAACTAGCGTAATAAAGCAGCACAGCATTTCCATTTAAAGAGATAGCATGTTCATTCCTGTCCACTTGTGACTGGAAAAAACAAAAAACCAAAAAAACCCACACCCAACCACCTTTACTTCCAAAGTTCCATCTGTGCAACAGGGCAGCTCTTCAGCTGGTGTAAATGAGCATTGCTCCACTGATGCCCTGGAGATGCATCTATTTATAATAGTGAGGGTTCTGGCCTATTACACTACCATGTGAGAAACATTTTTAGTATGAACTCAGTGTAAAAAAAGTGATATTTGCTACAGTGTTTAAACAAACTTCTGTGCCAGCAACACGCCAGCACAACCATTTTAGTGTAAGCCCTTTTTAAAATGGTTTATTTGCCATGAGAAATAACAGAATGAAGATCAGACCTGCTACCACACCCACCCTGGATCTGTAACTAGGGATAAATACTCTTTGCTGCCATGCAGAGGACCAGATTATAATCCCCAGTCCTGGACTTGTTCCCATGCCCAGCAAGGTGAGTGTACAACGAAGGCAGGGTGCTAACCATTTGTGGCAGTTTCATTAATACAAAGCAATAATTCCAGTGCACCAAGGAGAAACCACAATGGGCTCTGAGGAAGTAGGAGAGAGGACTCCCCCAAATGGCTAGTGTTGCCCAAACTTGGATCAGAAATTCATAAGTAGTTACCACCTGTAGGGTTGACAGTTCCTGTGTCCCAGGATCAGGCCCTGTATTTTGTTATTCTATACTTGGGAACCCTAATGTGCACAGTTGCAACACACACTACAAGAATAGTTGCACATTTACAAATATAGTTTAATGCATTTAGCACACAGTCACAAACATCCCAACATAGGAAATGTACATCTATATTTCCATAGACTCACACCATTCCTTGTAGAACTACTTGAAGTGTTAACCATCACCAGTGGCTATCATTCTGATATTTCCCAAGGACTACATCTCTTTTCTCCTACCACCCCTAGACTTGGTTGCCACTTTTATACTATGCTATGCTGACGTTATGTTTGATACATATTCAGTAGGGGATGTTTCCTTTTCTCCTTATTTATATTTCCTCACCTTACTAATTGTGAAGTGTCTTTTTCCTACAGGTTATTATATTTCCTCATCTTACTAATTGTGAAGTGTCTTTTTCCTATAGGTTAGTATATCATTGATCTCAGCTGATACACATCAATTCATTATCATGGGCCTTTGGTTGTCTATCACACTTATTATTTCTGTTCTACATGGTTATTCCTTAACCAATTATTTTGACTTTTCCTAAGAAGTGATGTACCTGCTAAGTTTGAGGGTATTCTGAGAAGCCTCTATGCCCTTGAAAATTGCTTTGTCTAGGTGAAAGAAAAAAGTCAATGCTCATATATTTGGGACCTATCTGGGTGAAAGGTCCCAAGCATGTGTATGCTAGCTTTGTCTTAGCTCAACATACAGGACATGGCCTGTGAGTCCCCTGTGTTACCACCAAACTGCTAATATAAACCTACAGTAAATTATAACAAACAATCAAACCCATAAGGAAATACAGCTGTAAGCAAGCAAGCAGGTGAGCCCTATAGGCTATAATAGCTACCACCTCAAAGAACCTGAAAAGCAGCTGAAATAGAGAATATTCAGTCAGAAAATTAATACATGGAAATCCCATTCAAAAATACATTGCAAACCACTTTACAATGGAGGACAATGTTTGTCCTTTCATTAGGCTATTCCCCCCCACATGCTTGAGTAAACCTTGTAGGTAAAAATAATGAGCAGTTAGTAAATAAATTCAAACTAGGATGTCAGTTCCAGCTGCTTTTTCCTTGAGAAAGGACAGAGAACATCAAATACCGTGGAGTAACTTGTTCCAACATTCTGCTGCTGTACAAGATCAATCAGTAATGCGGAGACAACCAAAAATAAATTTACAGTCTCATTCTCTTGGATTGTTGGGTTTTTGTCCCCATCCCCTCCATACTCTTCTGATGTCACATCTCCTTGCCTGGTATCAATAACCTTTGGAGAAGTTTAATTATGAGGGAAAGACCTAGACTTTCTACTCCCAGTCAAGCCTGAAATTATAACAAAGTAATGGATACTTGGAACTCATTCTCAGTATTGGATCAGTCATGCTAGAACACTGACTACTACAATCATTCAAGCATTGAATTAATCTTATTCATGTCATCACGTTTCATATACTCTCAGATTCCAAGACACCTTAACAGCCAAATTTTGTCTGATATTATGGTAGAAGATGAAGATTACTTCAGTTTTAATAGAAGTCTATATGTTATTAAGAAAGCTGGAAGAAAAATATTGTGCTAGTATCGGCTGTTTTGAATTAAATCTTTATAGGATTACAGGCAGTCCCCCGGGTTACATGGATCCGACTTACATCGGATCCTTACTTACAAACGGTGTGAGGCAACCCCGCACTAGCTGCGCTCTCCGCCCCCCCCAGCAGACCAGGGAGACGCGGAGCGGCTTTTCTCAGCAGACACCTCAGCTTGAGAATAAAGGACTGAGGGAAGTGAGGTGTGGGAGAATAAAACTGAGCTCTGGAGAAATGTTTGGCTAGAGTTTCCCCTACAATATGTACCAGTTCCGACTTACATACAAATTCAACTTAAGAACAAACCTACAGTCCCTATCTTGTACGTAACCCGGGGGACTACCTGTATATTCTGAGAGGTGCCAAGTGCTCTCAAAAGCTTCTCTTGGGAAAGAAAGTCAGCTGAGGATGCTCTAAACCTCTCAGAAGAAATTTACAATCTGCAGGACTGCCCTTTAAACCCTGAAGTTGTTACTGAACTTTTACTCACTTTCCTTTGGGGGGAGGGAGCTTTCAGTGTCTCCTGTGGAAGCGGCTCCACTTTTTATAGTCAGTGGAGCAGGGATTGAAACCCGGGTGTTCCTCCTCCCAGCTGAGGGTCCTAACCTCTCGGTTACTCTAGCTCAATTTTTTTTATTCATACCAAGAGGAGCAGCTTCCACAGCACACATTGAGGGGAAAAAAACCCCACCAGGTGTTGACTATCCTGGTGTTGTAGGGCATTCACCCAGGAGATGTAGGTTCAAATCCTTGTTTCAGTGCAGGGAATCAAACCTAGGTCTCACCCATGCCAGATGGGTGGCCTCACCACAGGCCTACTGTCTGTGGAGCTAACTTACCCTGTCCTTTGCTTTTATTAGAGGTGAAAAATTCCTGAACACAACATGCTTAATGTCAGGTTGAACACAGTGTTTTGTTCAACCCAAAAGTTCCCCCAATTCAATTCAAATTGAGTTCTCAGAAACTAAATAATTTGCTACAGTATCAGGGTATAAGTGTACTGTAATCCAGAAAAAAAACCAAAAACCTGCTATTGTAGGAGCTGAATGTGTTTTGATAACTTAGTTTGCCTTCAAGTTTTATTGAAAAACACTGTCCAGAAAAATTGTGTGTGAACTCTCTAGGGAATTTTTTAAAATGCAGGAGTGGAAATACTAGCACAAATCTCAATATAACTACAAGTATTATGTGTCTGTCCCTCTGGTGTGCCACTTGGAACACTGAATCTTCCAGCTGACAATATGACACTATTCCAAAAGCTCTTGGGGAAGTATAGGATTCTCCTGAGCAATTTAATGATTAGAAAGCAACAGAACAGAGAAAGAAGAAGCAATGACAGACTAACCCTAGTTCAGGAGTGAAATGGTGGTATAAGTAACAATCAGGTGTCTCAGAGGAAGTGCTTGAAAGACAGTGTAAGCTGGTATTACTTACACACTATGGTATAGCACAAAAAGCAGCTAGCAGACAGGTCAAGTTAAGAGGGCAGTCAATTTGTTATGCACAGTCTCAGAGATTTATCAGTGCATAGCTTGCATCACCTCTGAATGTGGCCATGTACTTCTGAGTTTTAGAATGGAAGGATTATTCATGATTTTTAGATCATAAATGTACCTTGTCTGTCCTCCCGCATAACCCATGTGATAGAACCTCACCAGGTAATTCCCACATCAAGGCCAGTACTTTGAGGCTGAGATAACATAAAATCCAGTCTTGTGCAGAAGATTTCAAGCAATGAGGAAGCCCCCACATCACCTGGAAATACAAACCCCATACGGGTCATCAGCGTGGCTGGAGGCCAGCACCTCCAGCTCTCCATCACCCAGGCTACAGAAGTAACTAAACAATGCTATTTTATTTGTTTGCTTATTTCTCCCCCACTCCCTGATGTTGGGGATCTATAGTTGCAGTTACAATGATGTCTTTAAAATATTAACACACACACAGGCCCAAGTCCTGCCACAAGTGTCATACAGAAAAGCCTTGCCCCCACACAGCTCCACTGCAATCAATGGGGCTCCACAAAGGCAGAAATTTCATGGAGCATTCATTGCAAGGGGACAGCCATAAACCAATGGGCAAAGACTGAACTGCTGGGAATAGGAGGAAAAAAACCTCTGTCACTCTCTTCAAATCCCTTCATTTAGGGCTTGCTTTCCACCCCCCACCCTCCCAATCAGAACCTAGTCTATTGGCTAGTAATAACCCATGACTTTTCCAGAGCGAGTCAGCTGGAGGGGAACAGAGCATACCCTCCCCCATCGTAGCTTCCTTTCTATCAGCTTCCCCTTTCCTTTAATAACCCAGCCTAATCAGACAGATGATAGATAGGAGCCCATTAACCCCTTATATGCTGAAGGGCCTTCAGACCTCACACAGATCTTTTAGGATAACAGCATGTCACATGATGACCACCTATCCCCTTCAGGATTTGGGCATCAGGCCTTGAAGTCCCCTCAACGGATGCTCAACCCTGCATGTGTATCAGGTTCAACAGCCTGAGGGCCAGCTAACTACACCCCTTCACAGTGAGGCAGTCATGCCTAGCAGTCACAGTCAAAAACACTCCTTCCCTGGAGTGCAGTGGAGCCTAGCAACCTGAGTCAATAGGAACACTCCCAGCATTCAGGGTAGTGTGGCCTATCAGCTAGAGTTAATAACAACAATCCCTTCTTTCAAGGCAGCAGGGCCTACTGACGACAGTCACCGAGTCAGTAAAAACACCCCTTCGCACAGGGCAGTGTGGCAGAACACCTTTCCCGAGGCAGCAGAGCCTGGTGGCCCCAGTCAGTAGCAACAATGCCCCTTTACGCAGGGCAGCATGGCCTAGCAGCCAGAGTCAATAAGTACCCTTTCTTCCTTCAGGGTGGCAGCAGCCTAGCAGCCAGAGTCAACAACAACAGGTTGATGAGGCAGAGGGACCTTTCCACCAGGTCCCAGCCCATGATCCTGTCAGTGGTAGAGCAGTCCACCACTAGCTATGTGGTAAATCCAACCAAAACACACTAAGCTCTCTGAAGGTAATGCCCTGCCTTGGGCTACTTCTTACCAGGTTCACTACTGCAGTCTTTCTTGACACTTTCCTCCAGAGTAGTGGCTTTTCCTCGCTGACTGATCTCCTTGTCTAGGTTCATCTGCAACTCTTCCTCAGGCGCTCCAACTGCTCTTCCTTCCCCTGTGGCAGTCAGCCCAGACTGAGCTGCTCCACAGGCCTTTATAGCTGGCCTCCAGTTGCAGCATGCCCAGCAGAGATGTGGGGGTGGGGCCTTCTCAGCCAGGTAACAAGGGTTAACCTTGCAGCCCCAGTGCAGGATTGGTAAACCCTGTCACACAGAAACAAAAAGTGACTTATTACTTACGAAGAGCAATCCCAAACCAACTCGGAAACCTTTGTTACCATTATAAAATGTGTGACTGAAGGGACTGCAATTGATATACACTATTAAGTGTAGATCTAGACTGCAGCAAAGCATTGAGCACAACAGTAGTAGGGTTGTCATTAATTCAGCACCCGCTCATAGCCTGAGGTCACTCTGCAGACACCCTGACCCTGTTGGCCTTGATGTCCCTGAAAACCACTATAGTCTCTGTCATGGCTAATAACACACCATCCCAGGTCTGGTTTAATTACAAAAATGGTTCAAACACTCCTCAGTGCCCCAAAATAAAGATTAGAATTATAGTACAAGGAGTCATACTCAGCCCTAGTTCTTCTGCCACATACAGAGCAGGAATTCCTGTTCTAGTTTACTCTACCCAAAGCCACCAGCCCCTTCTGCCAGAGCCTAACCCTCTAGCTTCCTCACATGTCAGTCACACTCTGCTCACAGAAACTAGCCAAAGCAGCTGTGATGATTGTGCTGGGAGTGGTGGCAGCGCATGAAGTCTCCCCGCACTGGGGGCATGACACAGAAAGGCACATGGAGCAGCCAGCCACATTGAGGGACAAATCCATGGAGCCTGCTTAAAAGTCTCACTGGGTTCTCACTCCCTGCCCCAGTCACCACCCCCTCCTGCTCGAAGTCACCACCAAAACCCTCTGCACCCCTTCCCCAGATCACAACCGTCTCATACGCCTCTCCCTCAGGCCAGAATCCTCTCCTGTACCCAGACCCTCAGACTCCAAACCCCCTCCTGCACCCCAATTCCCTACACCAAGCTCCCTTCTGCACCCAACCTTCATCCTAGACCTTCCACCCCCTCCATAGAAAAGTTCAGCCCTTGACCACTTACCAAAATCTTGGAATGCTCCCTCCATGAAAAATTATTGCCTACCCCTGGTCTATCCCTTCATTGTAGCCATCTGCTGACCTTTACAGGGAATTACCTGATCCAACCCAGATATGCACCCTTAGTAATTAGAGTTCAGTAGACCCAGGACTTCCAGTGCATACCATCTAAGATACATTGGAGACAATACAATGAAATGGATCAAGGTGTGGTTGACAGATGAGTTAACAGTCTATAAATGCAGAACAGTTACAAATTGCACTGCAGTGCTGGGGAAGTATCTAGTGAAAAGATGGAGGATCCCTGCTTTCTTTTTTGGCTCATTTACAGATAATACCAGGTTAAGGTAGGAGAGGCTGAATCCAAAAACAAGAGTCAATATAAGCAAATCTACAGACAATTGTGAAGTATGCAGATTAATAAAGAGAATGTTAGCTGGAAAAAAATAAAGGATAATACATATGGGCAAGAAACATCTTAAATAAAGGAGACAGTTAGATTGTTGGCTAAAAAGCAGACCAGTGCCAAAAAAAACCACTTAAAGCCAAAGTTATATGGAAACACATTCATAGAGGTAGATCAAAAGGAAATTCCTCTCTATTCAGGAACAGATTATCATTCTTGTTTATGTTGGGTGGGTACATTTTGTATAGTCCTACTGAAGCTAATGGGGCAACATGTGGATTAAAGCACCATTCAGGGTCAGAATCAAGCCGGCAGCATTACTGTGATCATACTTTGAGCACCTTTGGGCAACTCGAGACAGGAAAAAGGCGAGTAGGAGAGGATCTAGGAAAGGGTAAACAAGATGAAAGAATTGGGATGGGGGGTAAGGAAAGCTCAGAAGTCCTCTAAAAAGGTACAGAATATGTGGTGATTTGATAACTGTCCACTGATAAGGAGTCAAGCTTAATAAAAATTTAAAGAGGGCCTTTAATCTCATGAAATAATGTAAAGGAAACTATTGCCAGGAGATTATGTAAAGTATTTTCATATTGAAGTCAATTTGACAGTAGACTAATCTCCCACAGGATGTTACTGACATTCCATCACTGGAGTTATTCAAAACAAAACTCTTGAGGATGTAAAGCAGAGACAACCCTCAGAGAGAGAAACAAGGTGACCTAACAGATCTAGTCTAGCTAGGGTTGCCAGATGGTTTAACCAAAAATACTGAACCCGCCCAAAAAAAAACACCGGGGAAAAATTCAGTTGAGAAAAAAAAGGGGGAGACCAAAGTTGTTGAGCAAAAAAAAGAAATTAAAAAAAAAACCAAAAAAGTGTGGCTCCTTTAAGAAATGCTTTAGGCTTTTTGGCCCTAACAGGGTGCTGGTGACCGTCCACCATCTTGTCTCTCTGCTCTGGGCCAGACAGCTCCCCTACAGAACCAGGTAAGTACCTAGGATTTTTGCCTCCTGGCTGGGAAAAAATCAGAAAATACCAGACATTTTAGGTGTCTGGTATTTTCTGAAATTTTTTACTGGACAGGAGGCAAAAATACTGGACTGTCCGGGTCAATACCGGACATGTGGCAATCCTAAGTCTAGCCCTAATAATCAATGGCAATGGCAGAAATTTAGATTTGGGGAGTTCAGTGTCTAAAGTGTTGGGAGAAAAACAAGACTGATTTGTAAATCGGTATTTTCCGCAGTTATAAAGAAGACAGACTAATATGTTGGGGAGAGAGCACTTCGAGAGAAAGTTTATTAATAAGCAATTAGTTGAATTAATGACAACTCAGCATTTAGATATTGAACTCCTTAACAAGAAAAAGATAAGTTTACACAATTAAAATGAAAAAGAAGAACTTACAAAATAATTATTGAAAATGAGCAGAGAAAGGGCAATTTGAACAAAACAAACTGGCTGGATAGGGTATTCAAGGAATTTGCAAATATTGAGAAATTACTATCAGCTGGGGAGAAGACAACTAGAGAGAAGTGAGTGTAGTGCCAAGTTTTTAAAAAGAATGATCCCAACAATGATTATCCCTTAGATCTAAATTCTATTCCTATTAAACAAGGAATTTGTATTAAAAAAGAAAATTACCCAATCTTTTAAAATGAACCGGAAAAAAACAGGAAGTTGCAGGAGGGTAGGACATCTCTGGACAACAGTGGGGTCAGTCCTAGAAGGCACATAAATGCGACAAGTGCTTTCCAACATTTTTAACAGTTTAATCTTGATTTAAAATTCTCTGGACTTTTCATATTTGCTTTTGGATACAATTTATGTTTGTTACAAAGTTCATGAAAGATTCTCTTTACATGACTGATATATATTTACAACTTAACTCTAAACTTGTTTCTTGTTTGTTTGCAAGAATTTGTTGTTGTTTTGTTTTTTCCCCTAGGAATATCCCTAGCTTCATAAGAACATGTCTAAGCATTGCACAGTAATGGTCCCTATAGAACATGTAATAACATTTTGGGGAAGGTTTAATCTGAAACCTTCAGAGGTTTATTTCATAAATAAAATTATGAATATTGTCTTTGGCTTTAATAAACAGACACATAAAAGTAATTCCCTTTCACCATATTTGAAATGTATTCTAATATCTATGTAACTTTGAGCACTGTGTCTCAGTTTCAGTCCGTGTTGATTCATTTCCAGTGCCCATTATTGCAGAATACTGAGCAGAGTCTATAGTACTACAGTGATAAATCAGAGTATAATTAGTCTAGGATGCTCACTCTACACAATGTGAAATTTTCATTGAGGGTGCACCTACAACATGCAGGTGCCACTAACACTTTAAAAAGAATGTGCACAAACTCTTTGGCTACGTCTACACTGGCATGATTTTCCGCAAATGCTTTTAACGGAAAAGTTTTCCGTTAAAAGCATTTATGAAAGAGCTAGATTACACGACGCTTTTCTGCAAAAGCACTTTTTGCAGAAAAGCGTCTGTGCTAATCTAGACGCGTTTTTAAGAAAGCCCCGATCGCCATTTTTGCGATCGGGCTTTTTGCGCAAAACAATACTGCATTGTTCTACACTGGCCTCTTGCGCAAAAGCATTTGCGCAAGAGGGCTTTTGCCCGAACGGGAGCAGCATAGTATTTCAAGAACACTGACAATCTTACATGAGATCGCCAGTGTTCTTGCGAAATCTGCCGCCAGTGTAGACAGCTGGCAAGTTTTTCCGGAAAAGCGGCTGATTTTCCGGAAAAACTGGCCAGTCTAGACACAGCCTTTGTGAAACTAAGTTGTATAGAGGGTTCCTCTAGGTTCAGCTGTCTCCATTCCCTCCTCTTAATTTTCACAGATAAATATGCCAAACCTTAATCCTCCCTTTGTTTTGCATTTGATATAATATAGTTAACTGACTTGCACTATATTCTACTGGTTATAATGCAAACTGTCAGCTGTGTGGAGCTGGATATTTAAAACTATCCTCACTGTCACAGTAACATTCCAAGCAGCCATGGTGTGCAACCTGGTGATGAACATGAAGTCCTAGGTGGCCATGGGCTTGTCACAATCATCTGACTCCCCTCTAAAATACACACCATGAAATGAAGAATGCTGCATGAAGGACTGTCTGTTTTGCCACATGATGCACATTTGCTGCATTAATCAAACTTTGGGAGGCAATCTTCCATATCTTCTGGGAAATCATGGGAGGAGTATCTCCCATGGGCTGAACTTACAAGCTGTAATATTTTCCCCACATTCGCCATAGAAGCTTTACTCATTGGGATAAGAGTTAACATCTATGTGTTTTCAGAGTTAATTTCTTCAATGAGGTTAGGCCCATAGCTGCAATGGGCTGTTATAGAAAAGTTTACCTTTGACTGACTGACTGGAATTTGATGCGGCAATCTTCAATTATTGTTTACTAAAATCTGCTGCACTTACAGATCTACTTTAAACATCTCTCCCTCTCCTCCTGGCAGAAGAAAGTTTAAATTCAACAAAACATTGTATTGAGGTTACCAAATCTGAATGCATACACTGGCAAAATAAAATTTAAAGAAATGCTTTAATTTCTGAGCTACTTTACAGTTCAAAACAAAAACAAATCATGTTCTGTTTCAAATTTCAAGCGTGGTGGTACGATCCAGCTAAACATCTAAACCTCCCCTTCAGTTCTGAATGAAAAACAAAGCACTACCTTCTGAATTTAGTAAATCAACATATTTGGTCTTTTCTCCATAGTTGATTGATGAAAGAGCTTGTTTGGTAAGAGCAGACATTATATGGACTTGCTTCAACCGCTCTGTGTGTGTGTGTGTGTGTGTTTGTGTGAGTGTGTGTCCAGGTGAAGGATCAGGTGATGTGTCCATGGAGAAACAGCGACATCCTGTGGTCAGATTAGTCAACCACTTGTGTTTCTTTGGCTATAAAATATACACACATACCCTGAAGCGATACAATAAGATACAATAAAACTGAAAATACTTGCAGAGTCAGTCACCAAAAAAAAAAAAAAAAAAAAAACCAACCTAAATCCAACTCCTTCACAATGTATATGGCTCTTCACATATACATTGAGCTGATACAGACGCCCAGATCCAGCCTACTTCAGCAATCCATCCCTGACCTCTATGAAAGCTGGGATTCAGAGTCAGATTTTGAACTTGCTTCCATCTCTAGTTTTAAGGTCCTTTGAATCAAAACACCAGTTTCTAGCTCTCCTACTGCTTTAATGAAGCAGTTACCCCAGTGGTCTTCTATATAAAGATTCAAGGATTATCATTTTTATGTAACTCTGAAGTCTAAAATGTCTGTTGAGTCAATGTGAAATGGTGGAAAGAATTACAAACATGGCTGAGAAATGCTCAGAATTTTACTGGGGTCATTAATTTCTGGGATTCAATCTGTTACCATCCAATTTTTATGTTCTCAGCCTTTTTTAACTTTGTGAATTACACCAATATAACATTAAGAAAGAATCTATGCCATGCCTAGGGTCTGATACCATTGTGACATCAGAGGTAATTCAACTAATCACTACCCTTAATCTACAGATATGCATAGTTTCATTGGTTGTCAGAGGGAGATTGCACAGAAGACTAATTACTACGCTGACCCACCATACTTGATCAACAGCACGAACTTTCAGCTACTAAGAGTAAAATAATAGTTGCAACATCCACCCTGTATGTCACTACTGAAAGCTGTCTCCAAAAATGATTGGGAAAAGAAATGGTAGTTTATTCTGAAGCAGTTTTGGAGGGGAGCTGTTTGTTGTTGGCTAGTTGGTTTTTGTTTTTTTAATAAGTCATAACTAAAGTACCTGCTGTGTACAACACTTCTATAGTCTTTTGATCATGTCTTGTGCAATGCGCTCCTGTCACTATTAACAGGTTCTCTAGTCAGGTTGCTACATGGATTTATTATGAAGAATGAGCTTGGTGGGACATACAGAAACATGAAAATCCTTACTTAGCACTCAAATATGTCAAAAAAATCAGCACACGCAATATAGATATGCAAAATATAATAACTGCAAATATTAAAATACAACACTGTGAAGATAATTGGAAACCAAAACTGAAGAAAACATTAAGTGGAGAACATCATAAGTTGGAAGTGATAATCCAAGATTTCACCATCTCATTACCCCGATATACCCATTAGAGGTTAAAAATAAACCTGTTTTATATCATTTTTCCTGTACAGCCACACATGTCCAGTGACCATATTTATATTACTTCCCAGCCTCCTGTCCATGTCCATATATGGTATTCCAGGGAACCATAACTGGGGTTCCAATCATTGATAGTAAGTAATTTGCTTCAATGCATTTCCCAATATTTCCATCTTATTAATAGTTAGCCTCATAGTTATATATGCCAAAATTACCTGAAAAGCCATTATTTTAAGCTTGTTTTTGTTCTTTTGACGTTTACTCATTTATTATAAAGCACAATATTGCAAACAGTCCTTATAACCTAGGTCAAGTACTCGTGCTAATTTGTGCCCGTTTATACTAACTGTCAGGCCCTACCAGGCTTTCTGAACATGGCAAAGCCTATTTCCAAAAATGGTTTCAATAACAGCATCCTCCATTTGCACAGTAGCATTTCCAGAAGCAGCTTAGCATATTCTAATATATGACATATAAAAAGCCTTTATATGAAAAGTTCCAAGAGGGGCATGGATCAAAGGTCAAGATTTCTCAATACTTAAAAAGGCACAAGTTAGCATTAAGTAGCATTTTTATTTGTTTTTTCCTTGTGGAAAATTAGTTTCTCCCTCCTTATATTCTTCCCTCACCAATGTCTACATTTCTGTTCAGACAAGTCCTAAAGCATGTGCATGAAAACTGTATTCTCATATTATACTTTTAATTGCATTTCTCAGTGTGGTCTTTAACAGAGCCTGTCATTCAGCCAAACTGTCACAGTTGGAATGAAGGAAATTTCAAAAAACTAAGGAATGAGAGTTTTGTTGTCTCACTGAAACCACAAAATGCAAATTCCGTCATACGAGGATCAGCACTGGGGGAGAAAGACCTCATCTCAAAGAGGACATTTATCAAATCTGTTCATATGCTAGCTTGCTTCTGAGGAATTCTAATTTTAAAGATGGAAAATCAGATTGGTAATATCTGAGTTCCTAATGAAAGAATCTGAATATATGAAAGAGTATGATCTACAGTTAATAGTGGACAAGTCAAAAAGGTTCCTTGGAAAATGTGAAGTCCCATGAGCAACATAATCATACAGCAAGTAAGAAATTATTGCTACTTAGGAAGGATTATTACAGAAGATCAAAGATCAGACAGTGAGCTCAGCACCAGACTACGAAGAAGGAAAGAGAGGTTCTGGAAGAATAGACTTCTGATGAGAACAGAATAAATCTGAAAGCTAAATACCAGCTCCAAAACTTACATTTGTTCTGTATTAAATTTTGGCTCTGACACACAAACATTCAAAAATCAACAATAAAGAAATTACAGTCCTTTAAAGGATGGTGTTATAGAAGAATTTCAAAAAAATCTTGTATAGACCATGTACCCAGCGAAAAAGTACTGGAGGCAAATGGAACTCAGGAACACTAGGCAGAGATTTTATGAAGAGAATGATTTGCTGTGTGAGGCCCATTTTAAGAGTTTCAGGAAGTAATGCATATTCACAGGCTTTGAAAGGGAAAATTGGTGGCAGAAGAGCGTGTGCAGAAAAAGAAGATCTTGCATGGATGATGTGATATCCTGGGTGGATCAAATATTAATCTACAAAGAGATTAGCAGTGAATCATGCAGAATGGGCTACCATGCTTGCAAACTTCCAGTAATAAGAGATGCCATATAAGAAGAAGATGAATGAAATGCTGCTATAAATATTTAATAACCCATAGCACTCTTATAATTTTCCTCAGATGTTCTCCCTGTCTTATAATAAGATACTCACGTAAAAAATGCCATAGAATGAGACTTTTACAATGCTGAACATGCAGGTAATGGGATTAAATATTCTAATGCTGTTACATGGTAATGGATGGTATTCCCTCACCTTCAATACTGTGTTCAGGTCATCTCATTTCATCTCAGAAGAGATCTAGCAGAAAAATAAGGCCCAGAGAAGCAACAACAATATTACAGAACCGGAGATTTTCCTACGAAGAAGATCTTTTGTACAAACATGGCCACCGTCAAACTGAATGTTAAATGGTGCCCGATCAGAATTCTACACCTACTGTGCCCACTGGAGAATCAGGTTCTAGAAATATAGTTTAAAGGGGAGATAAATAAGGAGGGCCAGGACAGATAACTATACAATAATGAAGAGTCAGGCCCATGGACAGGATGGCAAAGAGGACAGTTGCCCTGGGGCCAGGCAATCCAAAAGGGCCCAGGTCTCCCAGCTGCCACTGCCACTACCACAGGAATGGTGACGGCTAGAGCCCCGGGCCCTTTAAATTACCACCAGAACACCACACTCCAGGCAGCTCTGATGGTTGCCTGGGGGTGGGGCGCAGTGTGCTCAGGGCAGTATTGCGGGCTGGCTGCCTCAGCCCCGCCCCTTCTACCTGAGGCCCTGCCCCTTCCAGAAGCATGGAGCCCGCTCCCCACCACCACCTTTCCCAGGGACGTGGCAAGTCTGTAGCTCCCTGTGAATAATCTAGATGAAGCAAAGCAGAATCCCGTTCTTCTCATGATTCAACACTAAAGGAAAATCAATGAACACGCAAAACTTAAAATTGGTACAAGGATCTTTTTGCATGACACATTAACCATCTTTGAACTACTCTCATGAGTCCAAAAGCTTAGCAGAATTTTTTAAAAATTGATACCTATATGGATAATGAGAATATCCACACTTACATTAGATAGGATAAAACATAGCAGAGATCAGCCATTATGTTTCAAGCATAACCCAACCACTAACAACAAAGGTCATGAAAAAACTTACCTAATGAGTAGGGGTCTAACAAATTCATGGCCATGAAAAGCATATCATGGATGGTGAAATCTGATCTCCTCCCATGAAAACTAGTTTTTGTGTGCTTTTACCTTATACTTTATTTCACAGGGGAGACCAGTTTTTCTCAAATTGGTGGGTCCTGACCCAAAAAGGAATTTCAGGGGAATCACAAAGTTCTTTTAGTGGGGTCATGATCAAGGTTCCCTCTAAAATGCATGGTAGCACAGCCCTGCAGCTGCTTAATGAGCCCCTGCACAGTCAGCAGCTCAGGGCTCTGTACACAGAGCTGCCTGGCTGGGGGAAGGGCACTTCACCCTCAGCCACAGTAGCAGCTCCCTGCTGAGGACAGAGCAGCAAGTCTTTCCCAGCTGGTACAGAGGGGCTGTGCAGCACAAACTCCTCTCTCTGGCCCCTTCCCTAAGGTGGGCCAACAGGCTTCTCCCCGCCCCCTCCCCTCTGCCCACTCTCTCTTCAGCCAGTTCCAGCTCCAGCCCTGCCCTCTCACTCTGGGACCCAAAGCTGCAGGGAGTGGGTCCCTCAGTGCCTATGCTGCTCAATCTCCAGCGGGGGCTGGGCCCCACAGGAATGTTGCATGTGAGTTGGCAAGGGGAGCCAGGCTGGACAGGTAGGGGCTGGGAAGGCAGGGGGGGGCAGGATACCTGGATGTTCGAAAGAGAGGAGAGGAGCAAGCTTGAGTGGTAGAGCCAGAAACAGGACTTCAGGGAGCCAAGGGGGAAGGGAACAGGGCTGAGTACTAAACCAGTGGTTTTCAAAGTTGGGTCACAGGCCTACCCAGGTAAGCCACTGGTGGGCTGGGATGATTTGTTTATCTAAGCCATGGAGCCTCCAGCTAACACCATCTATACATCCCGCATTTGGGGACCATTTCTTTTAGCTGCTGCTAAAAACCCTACGGCTAAAACAAATCAAGACAGAGTGAGAGGCGTTGCCTTCTTAGTCAGATGTTAGCCACAGGTTGGAGCAGTGAATTTATAAAGTCAACATATTTCGAGCTGTGTGTCAGTAAATGAACAAATCTCTGCCAGGCAGAGTTGATATTAATTAGGATTGCTAGATGGTAGAAGCATGGACTGAAATACAGTATGGCTTGGTCAATACCTGTGACTGCTATCTGTGCTGTGGAGGAAATTAAGAATGTTATTACACTAGTGACACAAGATGAAAAATATAATTACCCTGAGATAAAACTGTATTTTCTTTGTTGCAAGATTTAACAGATGCCAGCTCCCTGGAGGCTAAATCTTAGGTTCTAGACCATATTATTATCTGGGGTTATAACATGGCCAGAACAACATTGCATTGTTCTCTGCAACATTGTTCAAAGGCTTGGACTTTGACTTCTAGTTTAATAACTCATCCATCAACCATGGCGGGGGGAGGGAAATTGGGCATTATTTGTTGGGTTTTATTTTTATTTTCATTGGCTTGCAGTTAATCATAGACTCATAGAATACTAGAATGGGAAGGGACCTTGAGAGGTCATCAAGTCCAGTCCCCTGTCTTCACAGTAGGACCAAGCACCATCTTAGGCTACGTCTACACTATAAGGTTTTTGTGCAAAAACAGATGTTTTTGCACAAGTAAATTGGCCGAACAGAGGGCTTTTGCTGGTAGAGTTATTCCTCTCCCCACGAGGAATTACTCCTTTTTGTGCTACAGCTCTTGTGCAAAAAGGCAGGCATGGATGCTCCGGAAGGGGTTTTTGCGCAAGAAACCCCTATCGGCAAAAGCATAGGTGCTCTGATGGCCATTCTGCGAATGGCCATCAGAGCCTTATTGTGCAAGAGTGTGCATCCAGTTTGGACACTCTCTTGCGCAAAAGCATATCGCTTTTGTGATGCGCTTTGAGGTCTGGACACACTTTTGTGCAAATAGTTTTTGCGGAAGATCTCTTCCGCAAAAGGCTTCTTGTGCAAAAACCCTGCAGTGTAGACGAAGCCTGAATGTATATATCTTGCTATGGACAGATCTTGTCACCCTTCCACATATGAGTAATCCTTGCTCACATAACAAAACCTGGTGATCTCATTGGGACACTTGTGTGAATAAGGAATACTCATATGGTAAGGGTGTCAGGATGTATTAATATTATTCATTATTTGTATAGTTGTAGCATATAGGCGCCCTGGTCATGGTCCAGGCCCTACTGTGCTAGGTGATGTGCAGACACAGAATAAAAAGACATTCCCTACTACAAAGAATTCACAGCCAAAAGGTATGGCTTCACTACAGGCTAAATCAGTGGGCAGTGATCAATCCAGTGTGGGTCAACTTTTTTGCATCTAGTATAGATACAATAAATTGACCAGTGAGCACTGTCCTGCCGACTGGGGTACTCCATAAGAATGAGAAGAGTAAGCAGAGTCAATGGAAGAGCATCAGCTGTTGACTTAGGTCTGCTTACTGGGGTATCTTCACCATGGCTAAGCAGGTTAACTTCTGCTAAGTTATTCACATAGCTGAAGTTGCATAATTTAGATTGACAGCCCATGATAATGTAGATAAGGCCTAAGTATCAGACAAGAGACTACAGACAGCTAGATACAAACGGGAGCACAAGGAAGCAATGAGACAATACTGGTCTCAGCAAGATAAGCAGTGGTCTCAGGATACCAGTTACCTAAATGTTCTCAAGTTCTTGGTGGCATCTCGATGAAGGAGAGTTTCTAAGAAGGATTTTGAAGAAGAATGGGGTGGGTTTGCAAATAGCAGCCCCAGTGTAAGGGCTGTGATTGGGAGCCAGCTTGCAAAAGGACTGTGCTTAGACTGCTGGTGTGGGGACTGTGGAAAGAATTCCATGCACACACCCTTACACAGCCTATCCAAGTAGCTGTCCCAACTGCAATCTCTATTCTCAGGGACTGCTTCCACTTTTCAAAGGAATTGGGAAGGCTTGGGAAGACAAGGCTTTGGCCTTCCCTTTTCCATCCAGGCTCACAGGGGAAGAGAGAAGGGGATATCAGCAGGCTGCACTGTCTGAACAAATGTCACAGCCTGCACAGAGCTCCTGAAATCAGTGGCACTCAGGGAGGGATTGTGTCACTTTACAGAAATGTCCACAGTCAGGCCAGTAGCTGAATGTCATACTTCTAGTCACCTGTAAGGGTTTCCCAAAGGTCCGGGGATTTTAAAGTGACAAATCCTCTTTATCTTATTTTACTTATAATAAATAACTGAAAGGCTCACTGTCTTTTAGTCGGTGGCATAGGCTGCCATCCCTTAGTATGTCCCCTTCTGGCCCGCCAGGCACACTGTCCTCAGTTCTCTCTTGGTTCTTGCCCTAATATACTCCCAGACCTGAGTGTGAGGTCTTATTAGTAAATCTCTTCTTTAGACTCTCAAATCCAACCCTGCTTTTGAGGCCTGGTTGTTAATTCAGAGTTCCACTCCTACGTTCAGCAGTCCAACAACCCTTCTTCTGGGGCCTGTGTCACCATTCAGGTAGGCTTCCTCTGCTTAAACCCTGAGTCTCTGAGCCCTCCTTTTGAAGATAGATTATAATTCAGAGCGGTTGCAGCTCTCAAACAGCTTCTTCCAACTGGTCTCTTTATCTCTAGGAAGAAATGGCAGCATTCTCCTGATAGAATCTTTTTTCCCCCAAGCTATCATCATAAATTTGGGAAAGATTTGCTAAGTCTATACACTATAGCTGCTTTATAGATAACATATGATTTCCAAATGCAGCATTTGCTATGCATTTCCACAACAGAAAGAACAGGATGCTGTTATATTTCCTACTGCTTTTTTCCACCCTTGGGTTCTTTTATCAGCTGTTGCAGATAATTTCTTTCATGTTCTCTGGATTAGTCTATATCTTTTTTCTGGCTATAGAATTAACTTTAAACCCAAAACATTTAAAGCACTGGAATAAACACTTTTGGTATGAAAGTGTCTTATAAAATCCTTTTCAATTTCACTCCCAAGCCTAAATGTAGCTTTTCCATATGTAATCAAAAGCATTCAGGTATCTGCTTTCAAAGAATTTAGTAGGAAACTGCATGCTTATGATCAGCAAGTTGTGATTCTGCGAAGAGCCTTGTGAATTGACCTCCACATATATAAGAATTCTTCTTGAATTTAAAATAATTTGCTGCTAATGTCATCGAAATATCAAGTGGACAATATGGTCACCATCCATTATTTCTGAAATAAAAAACAAACTTTTTAGCATTCAAATAAAATTGAATACACTCAGTTATTAGCATAATTTGATTTCACATTTAAAAGGACGACTATCACCCGCAATTAAACTCCCACCTGTTTAAATTGTTGGCTATTAAAAACACAACTGCACTACCATATTAGCTGTTTCATTTCCAGACTTAAGCACTCAAAATGGACACCATTTAGCCTTTGTACTCTATGGCCTTGGGGACAAGTTTTAATTCTCCTTCAGTGAGCAAATGAAATTGTTTTCAGTGTACAATCCAATCCATCAAAATGTCCATGACAGTTGTCATGACAAACACATGAAGGAGACGGAGGTGCTGGGATAGGATACACAATTTTCTTTATGGAAAGTAAGACTCAGGACTTGGCTATACTGTGTGCTAGTCCACAATAGAGGGGTGTAAATTCTAATTCACATGAGACAGTTGTGCACTAACTGGGTCTGTGTGGGCCCTATTGATGTGCCCTAAATGTTCCCTAGCACAATGTAGTCGCCTTCCAAACAGTTCTACATGAATACATGGGGAACTCTTAGGGTGTGTCTACATGTCTACACAGAAGGGCTTAACTTGAAATAAGCTACGCAAATTGAGCTACATCAATTGCATAGCTTATTTCAAAATAGCTTATTTCGAAATTGGGAGTGTCTACGCAGCACTTATTTCGAAATAGAGCACTCTTCCTCCCATTTTCCTTAGTCCTTGTACAATGAGAGTTACAGGAGTCAGAGTAAGAAGTCCTCCAGCTTGACAGTATTTCAACATTATTTCGAAATAACTGCCTGGTGTGTAGACACGGACTAAGTTATTTTGAAATAATGCTAGTTATTTTGAAATAAAGTTGCTGTGTAGACGGGGTGTAAGCCCCTTAGTGTGCACCAGCAGGGCTATATAGACCAGTTTGTGCACAAGCTAGTTGTTCACTACAATTTATACCTCTTAGTGCAGAATAATGCATCATGTTGACAAGCCCTCAAAAAGTAAAAACAGATTGTTTCCATAAGACCTTGATTTAGAATTCTAGAGGAGATCTAGTTTTAATCAAACATTCCTTCAGGAGTCCAGCATTACACTGAAACCTGGTAGAGCTCATAGGAGCATGAAATACAAAATATGGCTGCATCTGGAAAAAAACTTTGTGAGTAGAATAGAGAAACTTTAAAAATTGATAGTGTATCTTCTAGATAATGTATGAAATTCAGTAATGACAAACTCATTGTCCTGAATCGGATTCTACAGGGTGCAAGTCAGTACTAATTAGAGCTATGAGTATAGCACATTTGGTTTATTACAATCCCTTTACATTTTCCTTCTGGGTAAACTTAGCTTTTCATCCATGAAAATGATAGTATTGATTTTGTCTCCAGCTAGCTACAATTAAATCTTTAGTCCTTTTAGGGTTTATAATATTGTTGTCCTTTTCCACCACTACCATAGTACATAGTGTTACACACATAAACATATGAAGTCAAGGTCTGTGCTATACAGCACAAATAAAGAGAGGAAAGGATGTATCCAAAATACTTGAATATGCATTGTTGTGGTTAATTTTATCTAGATACTTATATGGCCATCATCACTAAAGTATCTGAGCAAATCTTGCAGTTGCTGGACCTTTTCCAGGATTTTTTAATTTTTAAGCAACAGAAGAGAGTTAGTAGTAGAAGACACAAGGTGAAAGAAGGGAGTGCCTGGAAGGATGTGAAGGAGAAGATCAAAGTGAGTGGATACACTGATCAAGAAGGCTGCTCCTGATATAGGGGTCAACATAGGAAAAAATACAGAGATGTGGGTTGGAAAACTGAAAGCACTTTGGGGTAAAGGACAGCTTTATATTGCATGTGTTTATAGTACCTAGCACACTGGGACCTGATCCTGATTGGGGCACTATTGCAATGCAATAAAATAAATACACAGAAAACAATAAAATGAAGAGCTCAGTGTGACAAAAAGAACACACTGTACAGAGAAGCACAGTGTACAGATGAGTGTGACCACTAAGTATTTTCCTGTTTAATAGAAAGCAAACGGAAGGATTTATTTAGTTTTGATGTGTTAATTATTCTAATCTGGTCATGAGCCTATTAAGTTTCACTGTGAATGGCAGATGAAGGGTATAATATTTAATTTTGCAACTTGTCCTATCCGAATTGTGGGTATCTGAAGTCCTTATTTCCAGTTCCTTGTATCCTCCCCCCCCCCCCCCCATCTTCACCATTGCTCAAATATTTTGGACTTATTACCAATGAGCATCCACACTACTGAGCCCATTATTTCAAAATAACGGGCCATGGAATTCAAAATCTGTACTCCTATTTTGTGTCAAGAGTAATTCTAATTCCAAAATAGTTATTTCGAATAACGGTAGTTTGGATGCTCTGGTGCTGCTATTTTGAAATAATATCTCCCCCAGAGTAATTCAAACTAATTACTCCCCAGCACTTCCTGAGGCTCTAAGTCCGAGGTAGCATGTCCACATTAATGGAGCTACTTGGGTCAGAAAACTGTACCCTTGACAAGCCATCTGCCTTCCCATATTGGAATCCTGACTATTGTTGCATGAGGAAGTGGAAGGGTTGCAGGGATAGGAACCACCTGGTTATCCTTGCATTCCTATCTTTGGGTGCATGATTGGTGACCAGAGTAAACTTTTGCCTGAGTCGGTAGTAGCACAGGCTTTCCATGGCCCATTTTACTGCGAGGCATTCCCTTTCTACTACAGAGTAGTTTTGTTCTCTCAGGAGGAGCTTCCTGCAGAGATACAGGACGTGATGTTCTTCTTTCCTGACCATTTGCGATAATACTGCCCCTAACCCCACCTCAGAGGCATCGGTCTGCAAAATAAACTCCTTCTCAAAGTCAGGAGCTATGAGCAGTGGGTCACTGCAGAGGGAAGTCTTCAGATTGGTAAAAGCTTCTTCTATTGCAGTGGTACATTTTAGAACTTATAAACCACAAGCGCTTGTCAGGTCCATCAGAGAGCATGACCTAGAAGCAAAGTAGGGAATGAATCTGCAGTAATACACAACCAGTCCTAGGAATGTCCTGATTTGTTTCTTCCAGGCTGGCTGAGACCAATTTTATATAACCTTTACCTTGTTGAGATGGGGCTTCACCATGCTCCTTCCCATGATATATCCAAGATATTTGGCTTTGCCTAGCCCAATTGCACACTTAGTAGGGTCCACTATAAGTCTTGCTCTCCTCAGGGTATCTAACACAGCCTCCACTTTCTCTAGGTGTGTATCCCAATCTGGGTTATGGGTAACATCATCATCAAGATACATGGCCATATACTTAGCATATGCTAAGTAGCAGCTTGTCCATGAGCATTTTGAACATTGCAGGGGCCCCAAGTAAGCCAAAAGGGAGGACAGTATACTGGAAGAGGCCCTCTGGTGTTGAAAAGGCCATCTTATCTTAGGCTCCTATGGCTAGAGGGCTCTTCCAGTAGCCCTTGGACAAGTCAAGAGTGGACAGAAACCGGGCTTTTCATAGTCAGCCAATTAGCTCATCTACCCACAGCATGAGGCAGGTGTTGAAATTGGACACTTTGTTCAACTTTCGGAAGTCATTGCAGAATCACAGGCTGCCATTGGGCTTGGGTACCAAGACAATCAGGCTGGACTACTGGCTATGGGATTCAATGATTCCTAGCTTCAGCATTTTCTTAACTTAATCCTGACCCTCCCCTCTCTTTGCCTCTGGGATTCGGTAGAGCTTAACATTCACCTTCACTTCTGGATCTGTGAGGATGTTGTGATAAACCTCAGTAGTTCTACTGGGCTTTGCCAAAAACATGATACGTTTTCTCTTGATCGTGTCAGCCACTTTTGCAAGTTAGTCCCACTTGCCTTTGAGGGTTTTCCTCTCTGGGCAGTACTCCCAGAGCAACCAACTGTACTTCTGTGTCTCGCCAGGGTTTCAACAGGTTGACGTGATAGATTTACTCCAGCAATCAGGCTGATGAACCTTGTAGTCTACCTCCCCAATGGCTTCTATCATCTCGTATGGCCCCTGCTACGTGGCCAGAAGTTTATTCTCCACCATCGGCACAACACCATTACCCAGTCTCCCTCTTTGAACTTCCAGATTTTTGCTCAGTGGTTGTAATAGGAGTGTTGGGCCTCCTGTGCCTTCTCCAAATGTTCCAGTAAGGAAAGTCGCCTACTGCCTGGCCCAGCTCCTGGCTGGCTCAGGGCGCTGTTCATGCCATGCTGCAGGGCCGCCTACTGCCCAGCAGAGCCCCCTGGCTCCAGGAGACTACAACTCCCAGGAGGCAAAGTGGGCCAGGAACGTTCATAACATTGCCCCTATGGGCAATAAGGGTTTGAGTTATGACGGCCCAACTTACAATAGTTCTCCAGGAACCAATTAGGTCATGAGTGCGGGGGGTGCCTGTATACAAGTCCCTCATTAACTTGGACACAAGGGGTGTCCCTTGATCCATTAGGATTTCTTTGGGTATCCCCACCCTAGAGAAAATTTGAATGAGCTTCCTAGTGATGGTCTTAGGGTACTGCATAGGGATACAGTCTTTGGATATTGGGTGGTATAGTCCAAAATGACTAGAATGCTCTGATGGCTCTGTGCTGATTTCTCTAGTGGACCAATTATATCCATGGCAATCCTCTCAAAGGGGACTTCAATAATTGGCAGGGATACCAATAAGGCCCTTGGGTGTGGTCAGGGCCCATGTAACTGACACTCAGGGTTGGAAGCACAGTATCTCCAGACTTCCATGTAGACCCCTGGCCAAAAGAACCTCTGTAAAATCCAGTCCAGGGTTTTATCTATCACTAGATGCCACCCAAACAAATGACTGTGGACTAAACCCAATACTGCCCTCCAGTGCTTTCGAGGCACCAAGAGTTCTTCCACTATTTGCTCCTGTACACTAACTATTCAATATAACAGGTTCCTCTTCATTATATAATAGGACCCAAGACCTTTGTTCTTTCCTTCCACCAGGACCCCATTAACTTTGACTATGTCCTTATGGACATTATGATATATGGGATCATTGGCTTGATTCTGCCCAAAGTTCTCCCATGAGAGTCTGATATGTCTGAGTTCAAGGGGCACTACCTTGTCTCATGCCTCCCCCCTTCCCCAGGGGCCCGGAAGAACTGGGTCCTGCTTCTGGCTCAACTACTCCCTGGGTTGTCCTACTATCAGTTGGGCCTACTTCCCCCCGTGCTAGGGCATGCTTCAGGTTTTGGACCAAGATTCTCTTGCCTAACCCTTAGCATTTCCTCTCCCACATTATCTTCCAGGGTTTCCCCAGCACAGAGAACAGGTACCAGGCAAATTCATGGAAGATCAGGAGGAAGCTACCTTCTTCTGCTCCATCCAGGGGGAGCAGGCCACTAAACCCAGGGAAGTCATATCCTAGGACAACTGGATAGGGGAGCCTCAGGACCACCCCTGCAGACATTCTTGTGAAACTCCTTTGGACTTCTATCCTCATGGGGATGGTGGGGTAATAGCTGATGTCCCCATGTACACAGGATATTCCAATGCACTTGGCTCAGGACAGCTGGCCCCACCCCACTAACTTCCCTGAGACCAGCATGACTGCACTCCCAGAGTCAACTAACATGGTAGTCTGTATGCCATTCCTTTTCACTGGCTGGTGTACTGATGGGGGGGCCATTGCAATGCTTACAAGGTTTAACAGGGCACAGGGGTCTCACAGGTCCCCTAGGTCACACTCTTCTATATTAGGGCATTGAGATGCTATGTGCCCTACTTCCCCTCCGGCATAACACCTATATCCTGTGTGGGACATCCCCCTATTCTTTGAGCTGTAGGGGCTCAATCCCTGACCCTCTGTAACCCCGGCCCCAAATCCCTTTGCAATCTCCAACTGCTTCTCAGCCTCCTTCCTCTCTGACCAAACTCATTCCTAGGCTTTCGGGACATGGACCCTTGAAATTCCTCTAAAGAAATAAGCCATACAGGCAAAAGCATGTACACTACAGTTTTTGTTGGCATAGCTGTGCTGGTTAGGGGGATGCTTTTTTCCCACACTTCTAACCAACGTAGCTATGCCAGAAAAAACTTTTAAGTGCCTTAGAGAATCATGCCATCAGGAAGCAAACAGTGCAAAGATACAGCCATTACAAAGAACAGGGACTCTAATTGGTATTGGCTAACTATATTTGCTGGGGGGAAGGGAAATAAGTGGGAAGATACACCCAAGAGACCACAGCATATTTGTCCAAACTAAAACTACAGCTGCATACAAGAAAAATTACAAGAAACCTTAAATGTTAAATACTGCTAAGACCTTGAAGCAAATTTGAAATTCCCACAAATAATATTTTTTTATTATGTGTACTATGCCCAAATGTTTTCTGTATGAGACTTTATAAATTTCCTACACCATTTGGGCAGTATAGACTTATTATATACCTGCCATTTAGAATCTATCCAGACTCAAAATGGTTTCATAGCAGAGTAATTCAACTATGCAAGGAGATAGATGAGAGAAAAAGACACACAGGGGATGCATAGGAGCCTTAATGTTGAAAAACCTGATGAGCCCAAAATAAATCCAATTAAGACTAAGGGCCCAATTTAGCAAAGCATTTAAAAAAACGTTTAACATTAAAGTCATGCTTAAATTGATCCCGCTTCATCGAGAGCCTGACCCAAAGCCCCTTGATGTCAATACAAAGATGCCCATAAACTTCAACGAGCTATAGATCAGACCTCAAACCATTTAAGTAAATTTAATTTTAAGAATACACTTAAGTCTTATTGAGTCCAATGGAAATTAGGTATATTTCTTAGCATTAAACCAATGCTTGCTAAGTGCTTTGCTGAATGCAGATGGAAGTCAAGGTAAATGATTTTGAGGTAGTTTTCATAATTAAAAATGATCACTGTCTCACTCAAAGTATGGATGGCGTGTGAACCACCAGCTCGGGGAGGCTAGCCCCATCCCCACCCCTTCTGCCCGGGCAAGGGAACCATTTTGGCAGGGTAGATGGGGCAGCAGCTATGCACTCTAGGACACGGCTTGCTTTTCGTCCTGTTCCCCAGACACTAAGGGAGTGAGGGGAAAGCGCTTACAAGCCATGCATGCCTCTCATACCTCGATGGTGAAGGGAGCTCACCAGTCAGGTGTGAGAGGCATGCATGGAATGCATGTACTTTCCCCTCACTCCCTTAGGGTGTGTCTAGACTACGGGGTTTTTTCGAAAAAAGTAGCCTTTTTTCGAAAAAACTTCACCTGCGTCTAGACTGCAGCCGCGTTCTTTTGAAAGTAAATCGAAAGAACGCGGCAGTTTTTTCGATTGTGGTAAACCTCATTTTACAAGGAATAATGCCTTTTTTTGAAAGTACTCTTGAAAAAAGGTGCTATTGAATGCAAACTGTGCTTTTTCGAAAGAGAGTGTCTAGACTCTCTTTCGAAAAAGTGGCTTGCTTTTTTGAAAAATCTGCTTGTAGTCTAGATGCTCTCTTTCGAAAGAGGCTTTTCGAAAGATTCTTTTGAAAAAGCCTCTTTCGAAAGAGGCTTGTAGTCTAGACATAGCCTTAGCGTCCAGGGAATGGGATGAAAAGCAAACCATGTCCCTGAGGCCATGGCTGCTGCTCCCTACCCTTATGCCAGGGCCACGCCTTCTCTGCGCCCCATGCCAGAGACAAGAGCCCCGTGATGGCCACCAATCCCTGCCCCAAGCTAACCCTCCACCCCAGAGTGATGGTAGCACATGGTCACAGCCCTGGCGTGCCAGGAGGATGAGTAATGTGTGGCCACAGTCGCCAACCTCTGGTCCCAGAACACAAGAAGGATGGATAGCACATGGCTGCAGGCCCTGAGCCCCAAAGCATAGAGAAGGCAGGTGACATGGCTGCAGTCCCAGAAGGGCAGGTGGCATGATCATGACCCGGGATCATGACACAGGAAGACTACTGGACTCTGAAGCCGCATGGCATGCAGAGCAGGAAATTCAAGCAGGAGGCAGGCCTTGGGGGCAGAAAAAAAGTTACTTACCTCTCGTAATTGTTCTTCGAGATGTGTTGCTCATGTCCATTCCAGTTAGGTGTGTGTGCGCCACGTGCATGGATCCCGGAACTTTTTTCCTTTAGCAGAATCCATTGGGCCAGCCCCGGGGGTCGTCTGGAGTGGTGTCACTATATCGGTGCATATATACCCCTGCTGACCCTCCACCCCCTCAGTTCCTTCTTGCCGGAATCCTCCAATGAAAGGGAGGCGGGTGGGATTTAGAATGGACATGAGCAACACTTCTTGAAGAACAACAGTTACAAGAGGTAAGTAACCGCATTTTCTTCTTCCAGTGCTTGCTCATGTCCATTCCACTTAGATGACTCCCTATCTGTATCACAGGAGATGGGGTCGGAGACCAATCTGCAATGGACTGCCACACAGCCCTACCAACGATGCATCATCTCTAGCCTCCTGTGCAATGGCATAATTACTTGTGAATGCACATACCGAAGACCAGGTGGCTGCCCTGCAAATTTCAAAAATGGATACCTGCACTACAAAGTCTGTGGATGAGGCCTGTGCCCTTGTGGAGTGGGCCGTAAGGGGGGGGAGCCTCTGGTCTATTGGCAAGGTCATAGCACGTTCTAATGGAGGATGTGATCCATGATGACAAGCACTGGGCTGATACTAGAAAGCCCTTCATCCTGTCGGCTATGGAAATAAAAAGTTGTGGTGACCTCTGAAACTCTCTTATCCTGTCTATGTAAAATGCCAAGTCTCTCTTGACATCTAAGGAGTGCAGAGACTGTTCTTTAGGTGTGGAGTTTGCAACATGGCCTCACAACCTTGTGTCTCAGGTAAGGCAGAAACACTTGGCAGGCCAGTCTGACCGCCCTGAGCTCCCTGACATTTATATGAAAGGAGCGCTCTGTGGGAGACCACATACCTTGCATCCTGACAGTCAAAAGATGGGTGCCCCAACCCATGTCTGATATATCTATGACCAGTTGCACTGATGGGCTCTGTCTGATAAATGGAACACCCTCGTAGAGTACTGGCTCCTGCACCCACTAATCAAGAGAGTGAAGGACGTCCCCTGGGACTGCATCTAGTGGGGCATGCACCAGATTGTGCACTGTTGCTAGTCACACTTGCAGAGGCTGGAGTCACAGCCTGGTAAGTTGCACCAAATAGGTACAGGCTGCCATGTGTCCCAGCAGTTTCATGTGGTTCCTTGCTGTTGTGAGGGATGAAGCCTTGAGTCTCTCAATTACTGCCTTCATAGCCATGAACCTGGCCTTGGGGAGAGAGGCCCTTACCGTAGTGGAGTCCAAGTGGGCCTCCACAAAGTCTATTACTTGAGTGGGGTTGAGTATGATTTTCTCATTGTTTATGAGAAGACCCAGCCTGTGAAATAGACACTTGATGAGATATATATGTCCCAGGACCTAGTTCCTGGATGAACCCCTGATTAACCAATCATCCAGGTAGGGAACCCCTGCACCCTGTGTCTCCTTAGGAAGGCTACTATGGCCACTATGCATTTGGTGAAGACTCTAGGCACTGAAGAGAGGCCAAATGGGAGGACCAGAACTGAATATGATCCAGTCCTATGGTGGCTCTCAGGAATCTCCTGTGGGTAGGGATCACTGAGACATGGAAGTACATATCCTTCAAATCGAGAGCAGCATACCAGTCTCCTTTCTCTAGAGAGGGAATGATGGAAGCAAGGGTGACCATTCTGAACCTCGTTTTCTTTTCAAACGTGTTGAGGTCCCTGAGGTTCTGAATGGGGTCGAAGACCTCCTTTGGACTTTGGAATGAGGAAGTACCATGAATAAAACCCTCTCCTCTTGAACTCCCCTGGAACAGGTTCCACCGCCCCCAGTTGTAATAGTAACAACACCTCTTGTTTTAACAGGTGCTCACGAGAGGGATCCCTGAAGAGGGATGGGGAGGGGAGTGGGAGGGAGGAGAGGAAAGGAAGCAGGTAGCATGTCTGTTTTTCACCATACCTAGTACCCAACGGTTTGAAGTAATCCCAGTCCAGGCATGGTAGAAATGGGATAATCGGCACCCAAAGGGAAGAGTTATTGAGGATACTGGGACTCTGTCCTCGAGCATAACTTCAAAACGAGGACTTAGGTTGCTGGTTATGAGGCAGGCTGAAACCCCTTTCACAGTCCGACTATAATCTCCTGTACCTACTCCACTCGTTGTTATTATATTTCTACCCCTCCTTCTACCCTGCTTGGGCCTGTAGCTTTGCTGGAAAGGTCTTGGAGTGGGTCTAGTGTTTAGGGGCCTTCTCTGAGATGCTGGGTGGGGTATGAGTGCCCAGAGACTTTTAGGTAGCCCTTGAATCTTTGAGGCTATGGAGTCTGGAGTCTGTCTGGTCTGAAAATAGACCAGACCCCTCAAACGGGAGGTCCTGAAGTATGTTCTGCACCTCACGCAGTATGCCTAACATCTGAAGCTATGCACTACATATCATGACCACTCCCATAGCCATTGTACGTGCCTCCGCAGCATCCAAGGCCACTTGCTGTGCCATGGGTAAGAACACCTTTCCCTCATTAGATAAAGCCCCAACCGAACTCCTGTCTAGACTCCTATGGGAGAAGTTCTTTAAACTTGTTCACAGCAAACCACATATTATATGTATATCTCCTTAGCATTGTTTGCTGATTAGCAATGCGCAGTTCCAGCCCTCCTGTGGCATAGGTCTTCCTGCCGAGCAAATCCAGTTTTTTTGGGTCCTTGCTCTTCGGCATAGGCCCAGAGGGACTCTGCCTCTCTTTTTGTCCCACTGCCTGGACTACCCAGGAGCCCAGGGCAGGATGGGCATCCAGGTAGGTGTTCATGCCCTGACTGAGGAACAAAATAGCATCTCTCCACCCCTTTCTGGGTGGGAAGTATAGAGGCCTGCATTTGCCATAGGGTTTTTGAGATTTTGGCCACAGTGTTATTGAGGGGTAATGCAATTCTGGCTGGTGTATCAGCCATCAATATATCAGTCATAGGGTCTGAGTCCTACGGGACCGTCTTCACCTGTACCACTAGCAAGTCAGCAGAGTAGCTCCTGATGCTCCCTGGCATCCATAGCTGGCATGGAGAGCCAGGGCTTTGTCCGGCATTTTTTCATAGTGCGCCTCCACACTCTGGGGTGGTGGTGCCACAGGAGCTGGAGCCTGGGTAAGGTTACCCTCACCCTTGACTGGTGGCCTCCCTATGTCCTCATGGGTAGACTTTTCGGCTTCCAATGCTAGGGCCCTTAGCAGGAGGGTGGCAGCCCTGGTGTGAAATGGATCTTGAGGGAGGTGGCCCCTGGGCCTAGTGATAGGCCCATGGCATCCAAAACGGCCACTGGACCTGCAGCTGCCATTGCAAGGTCCATGTCTGACCTCCTGCCGAGCTTCAGTGCTGGGAATGTTGCTGGGAGTGGGACCAGTGCCACAATCAGGATCTATATGAGGAGGTCCTGGAGCGAACAGACTGAGGTACTCTGAGGCTGACTACGGCGGTGCCAAGGCCAGTGCCAATGAGCAACGTGGCTGCCTGTGTTGGGCCATCACTGCCAGTTTCCCTCTGTGGGACGGTGCTGGTGGTAGCAACGAGTGCACAGGTGGTGCCAGGTTCGGCAGATATGCCACTTGCACCAGTGATGCTGATACTGTGGGTATTACCTGTATTGCTGGACTCGGTGCCAGAGGCTGTGACAGCACCGCAGGCACCGGGGGTCAGGACATGGCCTTTGGTGCCAGTGCCAATATCGGTGCAGGTGTCAGTGTAGGCACTGGTGCAGGTGTCGGTGTTGGAGCCGGGGCTGGAGTTGGCACTGGATGTCTTGATGAAAGCCATGAGATAGGCTCCAATGCCGTAACAGACCCGGTGTGCATGGTGTCAGCACATGGTGCCAGACCCAGGGATGCTGTCAATTCGATGAGATTGTGAGCTGCGTCAAAACTTTCAGGAGTCGACGGCTGCTGGACCTCCTCTATCACTATGTCTGGCACCAGACTCTCTTCACGTCGAGCTCAACTGGTGCCTAGTTGGCCCAGGAGCATCCGGATGTGGAATCGCAGCCAAGTGCCCTTCCAAATGGTACACTTCATAGCTGTGCTTCGAAGGGGACCTGCCCCTGTGTTGACTCTTCTTCCTCGGTGCCAGAAATTGAGATCAGTGCCTCAGGGTGGAGATCATCAGTGCCTCAGCATGTCTCGGTGCAGTTGATGGTTCATGCACCAAGGCCGGCACACTCTGCACCGTTGGTGCTGGGTCTGATGCCAGCAGCTGAAGGGCGGACTCCATTAAAATGAGCTTCAATCGGGAATTGCGTTCCCACTTAGCTCTTCCTTTGAAGCTCCTGCAAATTTGGCAAATGCCTATGAAATGGCCCTCCCCTAGACACTTTAAACAAGCGTCATGTGGGATGCCGCAGGGCATAGGTATCAGGCACTTAACACATGGCTTGAATCCCTGTGGCTTGGAGAGAGGAGAGATAAAAAGGGGAAAAACTCCCCTAAGAACCACTAAACTATTAACAACTATTTATACTAAGTAAGAACTTCAACTAATACTGTATACAAAAGACTATTAGTGTAGTCAAGTGCTCCAGCTACCGTCATGGGTGATAAGAAGGAACTAAGGGCTCATCTAGACTACGCTAAAGCGTCGAAAGAGGATATGCAAATTCTGCAGGAATTTGCATATCTTCTTCTGATCTCACTTTCAAAAGCAGAGCTTTCGAAAGTGAAAGTAGTCTGGACGTGGGGGGTTTTCGGCAAACCAGCCCCCCCCTTTTCGAAAAGCTGCATAAACCTCATTTTTTGAGGAAAGCTCCACTTTCAAAAGTGAGATCGGAAGAAGATATGCAAATTCCCGTGGAATTTGAATATCCTCTTTCGACACTTTAGCATAGTCTCGATGAGCCCTAAGTGAGTGGAGGGCCACAAGGGGTATATATGCACTGATATAGCAGTGCCACTCCAGGAGGCCTCCAGAGCTGGCTCACCAGATACTGCTAAGGGATAAAAGCTCCAGGATCCATGCACACACAGCGCATGCACACCTAACTGGAATGGACATGAGCAAGCACTCAAAGAAGAATATAGGTGGGGCCACACCTGACTGTCTGGGGAGACACAGCTTCCCCCAGCCTGTGGTACCTGCCAGCCATGCTTCTAAGTCTCTTATAATTCACTTATAATTGAAATCTGATTGTAATTGCTGAACCATGAACATCATCTTGTTCTTGTGTGAGAGAGAAAAGGAGAGAATTAGTGCACTTATTCTGGAGAAGAAAAATAATATTGCTGATTATTACACAGTGCTTACAAATAGGTAAGGGTATGTCTACACTACAAAGTTAATTCGAACTAACAGCCGTTAGTTCGAATTAACTTTAATAGCGTCTATACATACAAGCTTAATTCGAACTAGTAAACCTCATTCTACGAGGAGTAACGCCTGGTTCGAATTAAATAGTTCGAATTAAGGGCTGTGTAGCCACTTAATTCGAACTAGTTGGAGGCCTAGCCCTTCCCAGCTTGCCCTGGTGGCCACTCTGGGCCAAACCAGGGAAACTCTTCTGCCCCCCTCCCAGCCCCAGAGCCCTTAAACGGCCACGGTCTGGCTACAGTGCTTGTGCCAGTTGCAAGCCTGCCAGCACCCAGCCAGCAGACCCTGCACCTGGCACAGGATGAGCCAGCCACCCGCTGCCACCCAGCCCTCCGCCTCTTCCCAGGACCAGGCTGGCGGCTCCCAGGAGCCTGCCCGGGGCCACAAGAGGCGGGCGCCCGCCTGGTCTAGTGCGGAGATCGTGCACCTCATCGAGGTTTGGGGGGAGGCCTCCAACGCCCACGATCTCCACACTAGCCACAGGAACGCGGCCGTCTACAGCCGCATGGATGACAGCCTGGCCACCAGAGGCCACATGCGGACCCGGGAGCAGGTCTGCTGCAAAATTAAGGACCTGTGGCAGGCCTACTCCAGGGCCTCCCAGCCAGGGGCCGACCCGGGGGCATGCCCTCACTTTGAGGCCCTGGACCGCATCCTGGGGGCTCACACAGTCCATGCCCCCCGGGTGGTGATCAACCCCAGGGCAGAGGGCCCCGTCCCTGACACGGAGGAGGAGGAGGAGGACGCTGAGAGCCAGGAGGCTGTCCAGGACCCAGGACCCCCGAGGCATCCCACAGAGCACATCGGCTGTGTCGTCCGAGGCCGGGGAGGGCTCCACATGTGAGTGCCATCATGCTCCCCTTATGTGTATGCGGGGAGTGGGGGGAGAGGGAGCCCAGGGACCGTGCGCCTGGGCCTTGCCCACCATGGAGCAGCAGCTGGGTGTCATGCAGGGGCCCTGGCCCATTCCCCACACGCTGACCTCGCCTTGCAGAGGGGGGCTGGGTTTCACCCACTGTGTCCCCAGGGAGAACTGACCACTGCTCTTGTTTCACCTCAGCTGCAGCACCTGTGACTGCAGGGCACACCACCCCGCCTGCAACAGCCACCCGCACCTGGGCCAGCAGGCACACCAGAAACCTGGAGGACTACCAGCGGCGGCACCTGCGGCTACTGGAGCAGCAGCTCCGCATCCAGGACCACTGGGTCCGGGAGGACCTGTGGCTGCGGCAGCGGAGCTTGGAGGTGCTGGAGGAGCAGAGCCGTGCCCTCAGAGGTCACCTCCAGACCCTGGTGGACAGGTTCCTGCCTCCTCCAGCTCCAGCCCCTGCGGCCACCCCAGCTCTCGCTCCTCCTCCCACCCCTGCTCCCCCTTCCGCTTCCTCCGCACCCACCATCCCTCCTGCCCCACCCTCCACACCCACTCCCCCCCGACGCCCCCACACCCGCAGTGCTGCGAGACGGGAGAGCCAGCAGGACCCCCAACCCTGAGCTTTCCCTTCCCTTCCTCCCCTTCCAACCCCTTCCAGCACCCTCCTCCCAGGTTTCCCCCTCCCCTCTCCCACCCTCACTCCTCCCTCCCCCACCCCAGTTATGTACAATAAAGAGAGATTTTTGTTGGCAAAACAGGTGTGTTTATTTGACATTAGGAAGGGGGGTTAGGGAGGGGAAAGGGGAAGGAGAGGAGGGTGGAAGAAGGCCCCAGTGGGGCATGCAGGGAGAGTTCAGTCCTCCTCCACCTGGAAGCTCTCCTGCAGGGCTTCCCGGATGTGGACGGCCCCCCGCTGGGCCTCCCGGACAGCGGCGGTGCGGGGCTGCACGTACTGGCCAGCCATGCGGTCAGCCTCAGCCATCCAGGCTGGCAGGAAAGCCTCCCCCTTCCGCTCACATAAATTGTTCAGCACAAAACATGCTGCCACCACGGGAAGGATAGTGTGCTCGGCGAGGTCGAGGTGGGTGAGGAGGCATCTAAATCGGGCTTTCAGGCGTCCAAAGGCCCCCTCAACCACGATGCGGGCCCTGGTGAGCCTGGCATTGAAGGCCTGCCGGGAGGGGTTGAGGTGCCCCATGTACGGCTTCATGAGCCAGGGCTGTAGGGGGTAGGCCGCATCCCCCACCAGGCAGACGGGCATGTCCACTTCCCCGACCCTGATGTGGCGGTCAGGGAAGAAGGTCCCGGCCTGCAGCCTCTGGCACACGGAGGAGTTCCGGAACACCCTGGCGTCGTGTGCCTTGCCAGACCAGCCCACATTAATGTCCGTGAACTGGCCCCGGTGGTCACACACGGCCTGCAGGA
This sequence comes from Rafetus swinhoei, assembly GCA_019425775.1. Classification (NCBI taxonomy): domain Eukaryota; kingdom Metazoa; phylum Chordata; order Testudines; family Trionychidae; genus Rafetus; species Rafetus swinhoei. The sequence goes on from CM033440.1 coordinate 33,560,742, forward strand.
GGACGGAGAATTACCCCTTGCGGTTGATGTATTGGGAGGCCTGGTGTTCTGGGGCACGGATGGGGATTTGCGTCCTGTCAATGGCCCCCCCGCAGTTGGGGAAGCCGAGGGCGCCGAACCCCCGGATGACCGTGTCCGCGTTGGCAAGGCGGACCACCCTGCGGAGCAGCACCCGGTTGATGGCCTTGACCACCTGCAGAGAGACACAGCAAACCGCGAATCACTGGGGCACCCGGGTGGCTGGGAGCGTTCGTTCCCTGGCACTGCCCTGCGCCCCATTCCCGGAAGCAACCCCCGCGGGTGGCGTGTAGTACGGCGGGACAGACCGAACCCTCCTGTGCAGAGCACTTTCACCTCCTCCCCCACCCCTTTTCCCTGGGGCGGCCCATCCCCTCCTTGCAGCCCCCCTTCCCCCTGGCCCAGCGGCCAGTGAGTGCTGAACCTGCATGAGCACTGCTCCGACGGTGGATCTCCCCAGGCCGAACTGGTTCCCGACGGATCGGTAGCTGTCCGGCGTGGAGAGCTTCTACAGGGCGATGGCCACACGCTTCTGGAGGGGGATGGCGGGCCTCATGCGAGTGTCCCATTGCCACGGAGCAGGGGTGAGCCACTCGCAGAGTTCCAGGAAGGTGTCCTTCTTTATCCTGAAGTTCTGGGTCCACTGTTGGTCTCCCCAGCGCTCCAGGACGATGCGGTCCCACCAATCGCTGCTGGTGTCCAGACGCCAGATGCGGTGGGGCACACTGGCGTCCGGGCACTGCTGCCGCTCCTCCACGACCCCCAGGGGAGGCCAGGGGGAGAGGCAGGGGGCTGATGTGCACCAGATGGTGCAAGGCAGCCTCCACCCATTGCTGGCAGGCTTGCAGCAGCAAGTCCAAAAACTGGAGCAGCATGCCCAGGGTGAGCTCTGGCTCCATGGTGCCAACTGCGGTGGCATCCCCAATGGGAACCACCGACACAGGCAGGCGGAGAGGAAAACGCTTTGCTGTCCCTCGGCGAGGTAGGCAAGCAAGCGGAAAAGCTGAGAACCGGCTGTCCAGGGGGGTCCCTTTAAGCACGAGCCTCAGATAGCCTCAGACAGCAGCCACACAAAGCAACTACTGACCTGATGCCCTGCCGGAACCGGTTTCAGCTGCCCTTAAATGCGACCCAGCGTCCAATCAGTGTGGACGCGCTAGTTCGAATTAGCAAAACGCTAATTCGAATTAGTTTTTGGGTCTAGATGCACTAATTCAAATTAGCTTAGTTCGAATTAACTAATTCGAATTAAGTTAGTTCGAATTAGTGCTGTAGTGTAGACATACCCTAAGAAATAGAAAGAGGCCCAGTTTTAGCCCTGGCAACCTTGACTGCGTCCCTCTCTAATAAAAAAAAAAATGGGATATATCTCAAAGAAGTAAAATACCATAATTCAGTCATACACTCTATGATAGATTGAAATGTGATAAAGATAAGATTGATGCAATTTTGAGTATTCCACTGCCTGAAAATAGGATAGGTTTCTAGGCATGCTGACCTATCTGTGAAAAAGTAATGTATCAGAACATGCAGCACTCCTAAAGAAATTCTTGTAAAAGATGTTGAATGGCTCTGAGAGAAGAATAATGGAAAAGCTCTAGAGAGCTCCTAATGTTATAGATTTAGTATGTCTGTCAGCCAGTAAAACTCACTTTATATGCATCCAGAAAGGAGCAGGAAGATACTGCAAAAAGGAAGGATCAGAGCATAAGCTTTAAAACAAAAGTCAAAACACAGATATTATGTGTTTAAATTGGGTACATGAGGGGAACAATGCCTGAAACCATGCTCAACTTGGAAAAGTAGGAGAAAAAAATATATATATATATAATGCTAGATTTTATATTGTGGGAATAAGTAAATAACTTATTCACTTTTTCCACACCAGTCACGATTTTATAGACCTCTATCATATCCCCTCTTAGTCTCCCTCTTTCTAACCTGAAAAGTCCAAGTCCTTTTACTCTCTCTTCATATGGGACCAGTTCCAAACCCCTAATCATTTTTGTTGCCCTTTTCTGAACCTTTTCCAATGCCAATATATCTTTTTTAAAATGAGGTGACCATAACTGTATGCAGTATTCAAGATGTGGGCATACCATGGTTTTATATAGAGCCAATAAGAAATTTTCTGTCTTATTCTCTATCCCTTTTTAATGATTCCTAACATTCTATTCTCTTTTTTGACTGCCACTGCACATTGAATGGATGTTTTCAGAGAACTATCCACAATGGCTCCAAGATTTCTCTCTTGCATGGCTGTAGCTAAATTAGCCCTCATCATAGTGTATGTATAGTTGGGATTATTTTTTCCAATGTGCATTACTTTACATTTATCAACATTAAGTTTCATTTGCCATTTTGTTGCCCAATCACTTAGTTTGGTGAGATCTTTTTGAAGCTCTTCACAGTCCGCTTTGGTCTTAACTATCTTGAGCAGTTTGGTATCATGTGGAAATTTTGCCACCTCCCTGTTTACCCCTTTCTCTAGATCAGGGCTCTTCAACACGTGGTCCGTGGGCAGCATGCGACCCATGGCCTATTTGTTTGAGGCCCATGGTGTGGTTTGGGTTTACATGGGGCTCAACATGCGGCTCACGGGTGGGATCCTTTGAACATGGCCTCCACTGGGAACATGCTCCACAACGGCAAGGCATCTCCCAGGTGGGGTGAGCATTGAAAGACATAAGCAGACAGTCAGGCTGGAACAGATGGGTACAGAGTGTTGGCATTTCTAGCCCCCAGGAAGGAGATGCCAGGAGAGCCAGGGCATCATGGGAAGTGCTGGCTCCTTAGCTTTGTGGGCAGAGCCCGAGAGGTGCTGACTGGCTCACACGGGCCATGTTTGGGTCCAACGCCACGACCGAGCAGCCCTGCCTCCATCCCGCATGATACGACAGACTCCCGCACGGGGATGTCAGCCCTGCTGGGAATCCAGGATGAGGCTCTTGGCCACCTGTCCTTTTTTGCCTCTTGTGTCCAGCCGGACTTGCCCGCCTTCCTGCCTGACGCAGGTTGGAGTGCTCTGGCTTGGAAACTTTTCTTTTTTACAATATAATCACTCCATGAAAGGCACAACCTGAAGCTTCAAGTTAAACACCCAAAACACTGGTATACAATTTTCTTTTTAATAAGAAGCATTAAAAATGGCAGCGTTGTTAAAATTGTGAAGCCAAAACAAAAAAGTAGTCAATATAATGGTCTTCTGTTGATATGCATTTAGTAGTTAAATTCCTGGACTGGATCTAGACTTCTAACACTCCAATCATCTGAAGAAGTGGGTTGTGCCCACAAAAGCTCATGATACCATCTACATGTTTTGTTAGTCTTTAAGGTGCTACTAGTCTATTTGTTGTTTTTTAAGGCTTTTTTGCTCATTAAAAGTGCTGTCGTATGGGTGGAAATCGAGTAAATATTGCATTTTATTAATATCAGCAGAACTGACTTAAATGGGGCCTGTGTGTTGTGCAGTCTTGCCTTAATCTTTGTATTCATGCCCGTTAGTGTGAAAGAACAAATGTATTTGCATATATATTTACATGAATATGCAACCACACTTAAGTTGTGGCCCTGGGCATGTGCTGAGTATCACTGTGGCCCCCAAGGCTTTCAAAGTTGAGTAGCCCTGCTCTAGATCATTTATAAATAAGTTGAATAGGATTGGTCCCAGGACAAACCCTTGGGGAACCCCACTAGTTACTGCTCTCCACTCTGAAAACTTACAGTTTATTTCTACCCTTTGTTTCCTGTCTTTTAACCAGTTATCAATCCATGAAAGGACCTTCCTTCTTATCCCATGATAACTTATTTTACTTAAGAGCCTTTGGTGAGGGACCTTGTCAAAGGCTTTCTGGAAATCTAAGTATACTATATCCACTGGTCCCCCTTGTCCACATTTGTTGACTCCCTCAAAGAACTCTAGCAGATTAGAAAGGTATGATTTCTCTTTACAGAAACCATGTTGACTTTCCCCCAACAAATTATGTTCATCTATGTGTCTGACCATTTTAATTTTTACTATAGTTTCAACTGATTTGCCTGGTACTGGCATTAGACTTACCAGTCTGTAATCGCCAGGATCACCTCTAGAGCCCTTTTTAAATATTGGGGTCACGTTAGCTATCTTCCAGTCATAAGGTACGGAAGCTGATTTAAAGGATAGGTTATAAAACACAGTTAGTAGTTCTGCAATTTCCCATTTGAGTTCTTTCAGAACTCTTGGGTGAATGTCATCTGGTCCCGGTGACTTGTTACTGTTAAGTTTATCAATTTGTTCCCAAACCTCTTCTAATGACATGTCAGTCTGGGACAATTCCTCATATTTGTCACCTAAAAAGAATGGCTCAGGTTTTGGAATCTCCCCAATATCCTCATTCTCAATATCATAAGGAAGGGTATGGGTCTTAAACACATACTTAAAATTGTTAGAGAAGAAACAGGCGACCCATGAACAGATGGGGTAAAAGAAACTGCTTATTGCCCATGCACGTTTATCTCGGACATTCAACACAATGTCCGAGTGGCAACAAATTGGCATTAGTTGGAACCTTTTATCTATTTTAGTATGTTAATTCACATGTCGATCACTACTTTTCCTAAACCTTATGTAGTAATGTTAACTCCCATAAAATGAATATTAATAAGCAAATAATGAATACAATTATACCTGCTACTAATTACTATTTATATAATTTCTAATTGAATCAACATTTTTATACTACAAACTAACAGGTTACAGAGATTACAAGGAATTTGACCCTGAAGATATGTTATGCACAGCCAATGAGGATAAGCAAGAGACATAACAAAATAGTGCAACTCCATACTTATCTGGTTTCCTAGGCCAGTGTTTCTCAATTTAATTTGACCACAGAACCCTTTTAAACTCGAAAGAATTTTGTGGAACCCCTAATAACACAGTCTTATATATGGAGCTGAAAAAATAGACCACAATTAAGTATTATTGTTATGTATTATACATATGTAAATTAATCTATCATAGTCAATTTCTATTTGTCATGGTTAAATTTTTAAATACAAGAAATCACGCGACTATACTGAAGTAAAGTATTTGCGAGAGCACTGCCGGCACACTCCCATACAAGCAACTGGTTTGACAGCTGAAGCTTTGACTTTGTCTGACGCGGCGCTAGTATATTCGTATTCAGTCACCCATGTGATCCATGCTCCCTAAGAGTGATTATGGGGATTTACGGTGGAATATAACAGGCAATTGCATCACTGATTGACTGCGCGCAGCACTGAGTAGTGACATCATCGTCTTACAGGGACACTTATCGTGGCAAACACAAATGAAAATTGTTTTCAATAAAATTCATGCATGCTTAAATATTTTTTTTAAATCATAAAATGTTATTGTAATGGAATTTTCTTGTGGAACCCTTATTTTCACTTCATGGAACCCTGGGGTTCCGTGCAACGCCATTTGGGAAACACTGTCTTAGGCTATAGTACAGAGAGAGTGAGCAAGTTTATACATCAAAAGATAATACTGGTCTTAACCGGACCCTTAATCTATCTTCCCAAACGACAAAAAACAAAAGGAAAAAGCATGTTTAAGGGCCATTTCAGACCTATTAATCTTTTCACACCCCAACAAAAATTAAGCACAAGTTTAAATTCTTTCATGAATAGGGTTGGACTTCAGAATATGCTTATGTGCATTCCTTAATCAGGCCTATATTAATAAAGTTGAGTACTTACAAAAAATCCACAGATTTTTTTTCTTCAGATTTATTAGCAAATTTGCTTCCCATCGTGTTTGCATTCTATTTGTGTTTAGTTTCTTCAAATGTTCTAGCAAACAATTTTCCTGGCAGGAATGTTTGAGAAAATATTAAGGGAGGCTTGGATAATATTCATAGGCAGTGAATTTACAACAGTATTTTCACACCAGATACCTGACAAATAGATGCTCAAATCTATATTTCAGATGATAATGTGCCAGGAAAAAACAGCAATTTGGAGCCAGGCTCTTAGAATCTCACCTGTGCAGTTAAGCTCCCTGTGCCTGTGCAGTGAGCTAATTATGCAGTTACATGAAAAAGGCCTAAGTGGGTCAAAACGCTTTACATTCACGTTGTCAATCTATTAGCATTTCAGTTATAAAGCATCTTCAGGGGTTAATAACTCTTCCGTTAAAAGAAACTCTATGTGTGCTGGAGCTTGGATTACACAAACCTACAGCAATTGGGCTTGTATTTAGATGTTAGTTTTTCGCTTGTAGCTTGTTGCTTTTTGTAGCTTGTTGTTTCTTTTGGAGAGACAAGGGCGGCAGACAGGGGCAACTAGAAACAGAGGCAAACAGGGGCAAGAGGAGAGAATTTCCCAGGCTGCATAGTGAGGGATCTGGTCACACAGAATGTTGGAGGTGGGGGGTTAGGGATTGGTTGTTTTTGGTCTTGTTTTGAAACAGGATTAGCTTATATATTGGCTTATTGTGAAATGTCAGGATACTTATTTATGGTTGCCAACCTGTGCTTTGCACACGGCTATACGCCCTGTGTGGGATCAGAGAAACTGAGACCCAAAAGAAGAAAGCAGACTGGTTTTTTTCCTAACCATGAAGCATTTTGCAGCAGGTTAGTGATATTGTTAGCCTTCTGACAGGGAAGCCCTGGCAAGTGTTAATTACAGAAAGAGAAAACTTAATATTTTCTTTTAATTTTATATTTTGAATGTTTGATTTCAGTCAAACTGTTTGAGTTACATTATCTCAGCTAGTATGATTCATGAACTTTTCTCTTATTTAAATGTGATGATGGAGAAAGAGTCACTTAGGCTACGTCTAGTAAAGACCCACTAAATCAAATGCTGAGGGTTCCCCTGTCAGCGCCGGTATTCCGATTCCTTGTGAGGAGCAGGCCCTATCAGAAGAGGGACCAGGAAGGCCATTTGGCCACATCCGAGTTTTCATCTGCATGATGGGAGACTGAAGTAGCTTCTGTGATTAGTGATTCTACGTTATGAAACGCTGTTTACAGTCTTTGCATAGTTTAGAGGTTTTGAAAGTTGTAATTAACTCTGTTACTGTAAAGTGATTTTGCTTGGTATGAGAGTGAGTTTAACCTTTAAATTAGATGTTTATCTCTTCATAGGATTTTTTTTGTATCCCTGGGGTTTTTTTTATGTGTGTTCGTATACAAAAACCATATCAGGCTCAGCTGTAAGCTACCTCTTCATCCAGTTTTTAGATTAATCTTTAAAGGCTTTTTTGTGATAATAAACTTTTAATTCTAGTCATTTAATAAACTTTATATCTAATCTGGCAATCGCACCAGTTATTAGAGGATTTTAATAAAAGGAACATGTTAGCATATGAAATTTCAAGACTTTGAAATAAGGCTATAAGGGCCATAGTAAATAATACCCCCCAATCATCATTATATAATATTCATTGCAAAGCATATACGATTACAGTTTTGTATAACCAATAGCCTTTTACAATTTTGTATAACCAATAATCTTTAGTGAATTAATTTATTGTGCATTACTGTGTTTAAAAAGAACCCCATTATAAAAATAAAGCAAAGATTTGAAAGTGATCTAAGTAAGAGACGGTGAAAGCAACAGAATAAAGCAACAGCAAAGAGTTTAAAGCCAATAACGCCCTTTCTTGTAGAAAAAGACGCCTCCGTCATTAGATGGTGACAATGCAGACAGTGACACTTCCAGTTCTGAGGATGAAAACTTTGTACCCACAAATGACATTTCAATGCCACTGCATCAAAATGAGGAGGTCATTAATCATGACGCAGAAATACCAACAGTAGCAATAGATGCAGAATCTACGCTCGATTTAGAGACTGTGCAGGCAGAAAATGATGCCCTCGGAGATGCTGCGCAGCAAGAGCAAGAACTTATGCCTAGCACAGGACATAGTGTAACAACAGTGGCATCAGAACCTGATATTGGATTTCTTGATAAGAACAATGTTACTCAAATGCAGTCATTTCTCAAAGTTAATTGTTTTCAGTTCCAAGTAATATACCTAAAGATGCTGAAAATTATGCTTTTCCCACTCATCTGCTGACAAAAACTCTTCCAAATGGAAAAATCTACACAAGGGACTGGCTGTGCTGAAGCATGGAAAAGCAGGCTCTGTACTGTGCACCCTGTTTCATTTTTAACAGTAATACTTCAAATACATCAGTACTGTCTGATCCATTTGGTTGGAGCATCAGTAGAGGTTGGAGGAAGTTGAAGCCCGAATACTTGCACATGAAACTTCAGTATTACATAAAAATAACTATGTTACATGGAAATCTACTAGTAGAGCAGTACTAGCTGACAATTCAATTGAAAACTTACTCCTGAGTGAAATAAACACAGAAACTGATAACTGGAAAAAAATCCTTGAGTGCATATTGAATATCGTTCTTTTTCTTTCTGAATAGAGATTGGCTTTGTTTGGTTCCAGTCAACATACTGCTGACCCTACAAATGGAAACTTTCTTGATATACCTGAACTTCTTAGCAAGTATGACCCACTTTTATCAGGCCATGTTACACATGTTCGTAAATCACAAGAGAGTGGAAAACGCATGCAAGTTCATTATCTGTCTACCAGAATATAAAACAAGTTTATTGAGCTATGTGGGACATTTATGCAAACAACAATTCTTGAAGAGATACAACATGCAAAGTACTTTTCAATTATTATTGATGCAACTCCAGATTGTTCTCATAAAGAACAGATGACTTTAGTTGTTCGGTATGTTAAAATTGCAGGAAGTTCAAAAGTTTCAATTCAAGAATGATTCATTTTGTTCGATAATTTCACGAAAAAAATGGAAAAGAAATTGCCGCTCGTGTATTAGAAATTCTGGAAGGCTTCAAATTAAATTTTCAAGTATGCATTGGCCAAGCCTACGACAATGGATCCAATATGGTTGAGAAGTACAAAAGAGTATAAACAATCCTTCTTGATCAAAATCCAAACTGTATTTTCTCCAGTTGTGGCAACTACACACTAAACCTTGTCGGTGTTGATTATGCTGAATCATGAAAGGAAGCAATCACATACTTTGGAACAATCCAGCAATTGTATAACTTCTTCAGTAGCAGTCCTTGAAAGTGGGAAATTCTGAAGCAGCGTCTGCCTGTTTCTCTTCACAGTGTGTCGACAACAAGATGGTCAGCATGAATTGATGGCGTTAAACCAGTTGCACAGCATTTGGATTCTGTGAGAAAGGCTTTAAGTGAGCTTGAATCTTTTACTCTCACAGCACTGGATCACACTGAGCTTAAGTCAATTCAGAAATATACATCCAAATTTGAATGCATTTTAATGTCATCCATGTGAATGAAATTGCTAATAATGATTGACAAAACTAATTTTGTAATTGAAGCACGCAATGCTACATTAGCTGTTGAGAGGGATAACATTGAATGACTTCTAAAAGATATTCAAAAGATTTGTGATCAGTGAGATGTAATCCTTTCGGAATTCAAATCAGTAGCACAGGGTATTGACATTTCATCTAAGTTTTCCACCAGTTGTAGCCTCACATCTCAATATGATGCAGAAAAGCACTATCAAGTCAATTTTTTTTGTTACTATTGACTCCATCAAATCTGGTCTTACACGTCGATTTGAGCCACTGCAACAAATTTGTACCCTTTTTGGATTCCTTTGGGAGTTCAGAGAACTAAGTAATGAAGATCTATATTCAGTGACTGAACAGTTTCAACAATGTCATTTCAAGAGATCGCTGTGACGAGATTGTCTTCCTGAAACGTATACATTCCACCAACTTTAAACTGGACTACAAGCCAAAAGAACTACTTCAAGAATTATTTTCTTGGCCTGTTGACTGTATTTCCTAATATCACAATTTCATTACGTATTTTTGTCAGTCTCCCTTCATCAGTGGCTTCAGGTGAATGCACATTCAATGTGTTAAAACAAGTAAAGAACTATCATCATTCTACAATGGGACAAGAGTGTTTGAATTGGCTCACAATGCTTAACATTAACAGTGATGTTACACGTAAATTAGAAGTTACCAGGAGTGTTTTTCCCATTCACCTCCATTGTGGGGATGGTGCCAAAGTTCAAATCAAGGTACATATACTCCAGCTATGCAGTTAACTGGATTGCATATCTTGATTCAAACTTCCAGGTAAGTATAGACGTGGACTTATATTTTGCTATTCTCAGCAAATATACTATATACTTAAACAGAGTGATTTCAGCAGAGGAGGAGGAATTCAAGTTGGAGATTTCTACAAATGAGAGAAGAGAAGATATTGTTCCAGTGCTTTTGACTGAGCAGACTGTATAGATTTGATGATCAAAGATTCTATCTGAAAGTCAGGAAAACTTCAACCTAAGCCTTTGAGAACCCTGTTTTTTGGATTAGAGATGCTCTCTTATCTAGATTATAAACTCTGTGGGAGACAGACTGCCTTGTTTTTCTGTGTTTGTACAGTACCTTGCACAATGGGATCCTGGACCATGACTAGGATTCACAGGCACTATGATAGTACTAATAAAAACAGAATCTCTTTTAGCGTCAACGTCAAACTTACACCCTAACCTTCTCACAGGAAAGACAATTGAACCTTTAATCTAAGCATGCCAACATTTAGAATATTCACCAAGCCAGCATATGACTTCACCTCATGCAAAGCCACCTCCGAAACTAACTTAAATCATCTCGTTTTCTCTTAGGAAAACTTCCAGAACGTGCATCTTATAAATGTATTGGTAATTGGCCTGAAGCCAGCATACAATTCACTGGCATGTGCTCATTAAACTTCTCAGTGAGGATTAATTACTACTGCAAAAGCACTTTGAAAATGAAATGTGTTGTATACATACGAAAGGATTATCATCGTTATAACATTGTATGAAAATTAGCAATGACTAAGGGATAGTGTATAAGAATTCCCCCTGAAAATTAACCTAGGTGGCCTATTTTTCAGACAAAATCTAAATAAGAATCGCACACAGCTTCACATGAATTCTGAATCTGTTTCTCTGGGCTGGGCAGGATGCTATCTTTGATCAGCCAGGGTGAGGCCAACTGGCTGAGAAATGTGGTCGTCAAGGAAAGGAAAAAAGATTTGTTGGGGAATATTAGAAGTAACTCACAAGACACTTGGACATTTTGCTTGTATGCTTGTGATCTGCTATTTAGATGTCATGTTGGATGGGGTCTACAAACCTCAAGCTGAGTTTAGGCAAGAGGGAGAAAGGTGCCTTTCCTCTCTGCAGACAAGCAATTTGATGACACCCACATGCAGCTGCCAGAACTGCCTATCACACAGTTTGTCACTCACAGCTGCTGCACCCAATAGAGAAAACAAGGCCTATTGAAGGAGAGAGCAGAGAAAGAAAGGGAAGCAGAAAAGGAATAACATCTCTGTACCAGGCTGCCTCCTTGTGCATAGCTAAGAAACTGAGGCACACTTCTGGACTCAGTCAAAAAACTGTTCTGACCAAGGGTAAATTAAGGGGATCCCAGTAAATGCAGCAGTGACCCTTCTAAGGAACACAACAGGTGTCAGATACTTCCATATACATTTTAAGCTCTTTGGGACCTGATTCAAAGCACACAGATATAAACAGAATGCCTCTTGATTACTAGGGACTTTGGAAACAGCTAAGACAAAAACTGCCTTCCACTATGTGCTTGCATAGTACTTAATACAACAGGTACTCTACATCATCATTTTCTTAGAAGAAGACGACTCATACTTGGCATCCACGGAAAGCATACATTTTTCACAGTCTCTTTCATGGAGCTGGAAAATATTAGTGTCTTCAACATCTAAAAAACTCACATCAGGCTCATCCTCTTCACAGACAGTAAAGACTGAGGTAATGTAAAACTTTAGAGTCTACAACTCCATTCAGGTACAAGAAAAACATTGAGAATAGCAAAATATAAATGAATCTTTCTATATGAAAGCATTTAAAAAAGCAAAAAGTTGATAACTCATACTAGCTGGGTTAATGTAATTAAAGCAGTTTGGCTGAAATCAAACATTTAAATATAATATTTTCTTAATGGTTCTTATAATATTGCCTATTTCTTCCGCTGTCTCTGCAGAAAAAAATAAAAGCAGCCCTCTGCCACCTTGACCCTCTAGATGATCTTTTTCTTCCTCTCCAATATAATTTACTGATTTACTGTTTCTTCTTTTTAGTCAGATAATGGGAATAGTGGAGACTTCTGGGATACACTGTATTGCCAATATATGATACTGGAATCCAGCAAAGAAGGAGATAGACACAGAAGGAACAGTTAGAAACACAGCTGTCTGCTGTTATAGCTTTATTTTTCTGCCAATAAAACAGATTCTGGAACTAAAGTGATGATCTTGTCTAATAGGGTACGTCTACACTAAAGAGAAGATTGAAGCTGCTACTGTCTATCTTCCAGGGTTCGAATTAGTGGGTCTAGTGAAAAGAGCTAATTCAAACTGACAAGGACACTCCGGTCAATGCTGTTAGTCCTGCTTCCACGAGGAGTAAGGGAATTCCAAAGGAGAGTGTTCTCCCTTCGACTTCCTGCACTGTGGATGGCACCAGAAATCGAGTTAAGGTACTTTGACTTCAGCTACACAATTAAGTTAGCTGAAGTTGTGTATCTTAATTCAACCTTATCCCGTAGCGTAAGCATACCCTAAGTGAGCACAGATTCCAAATATTTAAAGAGGACTTCACAACAGGGAAGCTATTGTTTCAGGCTCTCTGCAAAGCAAGAATGTGTTATTTATACTCTGGTCACATTTTGAAAGTTTTCTTCACAATCACCAATCATTAAAACCAGAGACAATTTTTTTTCATTAAAAGAAATCTAAGGCTCTGGAGAACAGCTGAATAGGAGAGCTCAGGCTGTGTCTACACTACAAAGAAAAGTCAGAAAAAGATACACAAATTGCCAACCGCAATTTGCATATCTTTTTCCGTTTTTCTTCTGAAAGAGGCTTTTGCATCATTTGGCCCGTCTACATGGGACCAAATGTCAGAAAAAAACCCTCTTACGGAGCATCCCTTCTTCCTTGTAAAACGAGGTTTACAGGGATGCTGAAAAAATGTGTCTGCTTTTCCGAATTTTTTTTCGGAAAAGCAGATATGTTCCTTGGACACAGCAGACTTTTTCTGGGATACCTTTGGTATCCTGGAAAAACTCTGTAGTCTAGACGTACCCTCAGTCTACATGCCCCCCCCCCATCTTGTCTTTAACTCACTCAATTCCTCACAGGGGTGCACCCTACACTTTAAAAAACACCAGCTTAATAAGTGATAAGGTTGATAGTAAATCTCCACAATGAGCCAGAGTAATCAATGCCCAAAGCATTATCTTGGAGTAAAGTGCAGTTGGCATTGACCCATGATCTTGTCTGTTGTCCTTCCAACTAAATGGATGAGGATACCTGAAAAAGCTGTAGTACTGCTTGATTTGTCTTCCCAGCATTTAATTTAAGCCAAAGTTTGTTTTCTTGTAAGGCCTCATGTTGCTAATTAAATAATGTGCCTATATAAAAAACTGTTTTGGTTTCTTTTTCTCTTTTCTGTTTCTCAGAGAGAGGATATTCTCAAAGGCATATATTATTGCTTAGTGGAGAGGTGGTGTCACACAGCTAGCTATTTTTAGATTCCATTTGTCAACTCCCCATTTAGGCAGGAGTCACATGTGTGAGGGAGGAATCTGTGGCAAGAGATAGATGGGGGAGCATGTTCAGCACTTTCTATGGCATAAAATATGGGGTACTATGCATGAAATGTAACGCAAAGCACAGCTCTGAATCTATTACTATATGAAATTTGTTAGTGGTTATGTACAAGCACAGAGCATGCAAACAAATGTAATATCCTTATACATGATCTGCCTTGGATGCAGAAGGTGGCAGAAAGATGGACATCCTTTAGATTCTGGATTTTGGTTATCACTGCCTTGGAAGTTATTTGTAGCTGGCTTTATTATAAGTGCATCACAGACACGTTTGTGGACACATCATTTAGTCACCAATGCACATCATTTAGTCACTGAATGCAATTTCTAGAATCATTTGGGTTTGAAGAAACTTCTAGTTGGTCATTAATCTACCCACTTTCCGTATAAAGTCAGCATATACCCTGGTTTCTCTTCAGATCATATATATCTAATCACCCCTAAAGCTGAGTATCTATTGTAACCTTGCACTCTCATTGAATTGCTTGTTATAGTTAATTTTTAGCAAAGCTTTGTCTAATGTCTACCCTGCACTTTTCCTTCAGTAGTTTAAGAATGTTTCTTCATCAATCCTCATTTGCTAATGGGACTAATTGATCTTTGTCCTTTTTTGAACATTCTTCGTGCACTGGTGACAGTTATGTTTCTTCCTCAGTTATTTATATAACTTGAGGTTCAAAGAGCATAGTGAGTAAGACTCCCTGACAAGGGAAGTTAAATTATGCATCCCGGAAAGCCTAATCTAAAGACCAATCCTGTGAGGTACTGATCAACTTCTACAAGATGTCGGGCACCCTCAAGTCTCATTGCATGAGTCACTGAGATCTCAGAGAATTCTGCATCTTGGAGGAATATCTGGACCTTACAGATCAGGCCTTGAGTTGTACATCTAGAAAATTACCAGGGTATGTCACACAACCCAGCAAGTAGATAAAATGTGGATCAAGGATCCATGTCAGGGTTTGCATAATTCAGATTGAAATACAAAACACTTTATTTCAGTTGGTCTTTACTAAATGTGATTAAATTTTTGGCACTTGGAAAGCTTCCTTGTTGAAAAATCACCTTTTAATTGAAACCAACAATTATTGCATGAAAATGTCAATACAGAAAAAATATTTTTGAGGGGGAAATTTTGAAATGAAAATTTTCATTTCTAAGCAACATTTCAAAGATTGTGGAAGGCTACAAGGAGGGCGAGGGGACTCTTTCCTGCTATCTTGGGTGGAATAGACTTAATAATGGTGTGATTGGTCCACAGCACTAACACCTTTAGGAAGTTTGTCCCTCTTTGGGCTTTTCTGGCTGAGTGTGTCTTGGGGCTCTGTATTAGAGACCATTATGGGTCTTACATGCCTGACTTTGTCTTTTCTGTTCTCTGCCTGTTGCAGTTAACAGTTAAGTCTCCTGAAGCCTGATCTGCTTCAGTTGAAACCAAGTTATTGGGCTCAATATAGGAGGAAATGGCTGAGATTAATGGCCTGCAGTATACAGGACATCAGATTAGATGGTGCCTTCTGGATTTAAACTGTATGAAATATAAAAATCTTTATTCATTATTACTAGAATTTGAGGCCTTTAAGAGATTAGGATAATCTGTGGCCATCTTCTACTAAAAGCACAAAAACCTGGCTAAAGATGTCTTAATGGCTGGGAAGTAGTTGCACTAATCATGCCAGGAATACAACAGGGTTGCTCTCTTATGTTTGGGTATGTCTACACTGCATTCCTCTTTTTGAGAGAGGAATGCAAATGCAGCTGAGCGAAATTGCAAATGAAGTGCGGATTTGAATTTCCCGTGCTTCATTTCCATAATCGCATCTGGCCGCTTTTTCGCAATACCCTATCTTGAAAAAAGAAACGCAGTCTAGACGCGGTTATTTCGAAAGAAAACCCTTCTTTCAAAATTACCCTTAAACTTCATTTTATAAGGAGTAAGGATAATTTTGAAAGAAGGGTTTTCTTTCAAAATAACTGCATCTAGACAGCATTTCTTTTTTCAAAATAGGGTATTTAGAAAAAGCGCCCGGAAGCGATTATGCAAATGAAGCGTGGGAAATTCAAATCCACGCTTCATTTGCAATTTCACTCAGCTGCACTTGCATTCCTTTCTCGAAAGAGGAATGAAGTGTAGACACACCCTTCAGGATTAATCTGCTCAATGGGAGAGTGGCCTTAAAAAAATTAGTGATGTTTTCAGCTTGCATGCAGCAGAAATTGAAGTTAAGTGTATCTACATAGAAAAGTGTGACCCCTAAATTATCCAACCTTATTCCTCATTACAATTTCAATCATCAATAAGGTGCCCAAATGATCTTTTTTTGCATTCTGCTAACAGGCCATTCAAAAGAAGCTCCTGAAGAAATTATGATGACCAGTCAGGGCAGATACATTTTCAGTGGCATCAAACTATGAATTAAAAAGACATGTCATGAGCAGTAAAATGTTCTTGCTGTGTCTCAGAAGCTGTGTCCTGTATACTGTAGTAAACCGATGAATAGGCATGAAGATATTTACATAAAAAATGTCTGTGTCATTGGAAGAAAACTCAGCAGACCTGAACACATCATTATTACTCTTGTCTGCCCCGCAGGACTAATAGCACCTCTCATAGGTGATATCTGCACATCACTGCCAGCTCATACAGAGAAGCAGCTAAGAAACATTGTGGAGATTAAGGCCCTGTGGGAAGTAGCACCCAAAGGGCCTGGAGTGACAACTCATCGCTATCCTCTGATTGACAAATGCTCACTATTTGACCTTGGAGAGTAGCTCAGACAGTTGTCTGGGCAACTACAAAGATTGTGGGCCTGTTGTAATTTCAAACCTCATCTTACTTTCTGATAGCCAGTCCCTGACACCAGTCTGACCCTAACCCGACGTTCTGATTACAGCATGGTAACTATCTCTGTTCTCCATATCCAACCTGACTCTTGCATATTGATCCCAGCTTTAGCAACTACACTGATCCCTGCTTGCTGACTAGTGCCTTCTGACTATCCTTGACCTGTGGACATAAGCCTAACTGTCTACACCCTACCCTGATCCCTTACACCACTGTATTTATGAATCCCATCTGTATTTATGACACAAGATGATGTACAAGTGTTTTACTATTGCTCGTTCTCTAGTCCACACAACAAATTAGTCTCATAATTTGAAATTGCTCTATTTAAAGAGTTTGGAGTGGGGAGACAGGTAAATGCAGCTTTACATCATTTGTGGCTTCCACGTAATAGGAATGATACAGCCACAAGAATAAATTGGAGTATACTCAGAGCTGCTCTGACTTGGAAGGCTATCCCTGAACAGGCCTCTCCAACAACCTGAAGACAGCAGGGCTCCGGCTACTCTCTTTCCTTGGCCACACACTAACACCAGGGGCTGCAAAGGAAGGGTAGTGTAGAACTGCTACACTAATTCCATGCCACCTGGATATTCCTGCTCCATGGAATGGTAGGCAGGGATTCCCAATAGTCAGTTAACCGAGGAAAGTGCTGTAAACAGGCAATATTACAGCAGAGGTTTGGTCTCAAAATATCCACAAGAGTAGACAATGATCATTTTAAGAACTGGAAGAAATCAGCTGGGGATTTAGTAGTTAGGCTTTTAACCATTCTCCATTAACTGCAGGTTGGGACTCCTAGATAAGATATAAACAGTTTCTTACAGATTGCCCCAAAATAAAATAAAAAATACTTCCAAAACAAGGTTAAAAAAATAAGTTATCTTGTAAAGTCAGCCCATACGTTTCTTTGCTATCACTGCAGGCAGCAGATGTTATTGGTATATTGTTCCAACTACATAACAGTAGAGAAGTTACCTGGAAAAAGTACTTTTGCTGTGCTACCTGACAGTATAATTTTCTAGGGGCAAGAGGGGAAATTTAGGCCTTTCTGCAAAAAATATTGTCAGGATGATGAAGTCTTCGTTCATTGTCAAATTCATCTGTTTTGAATTTGCCTTGTGACCAGCAAAATATGTAGACAACCAGAGAAATATTCAACAGTAGGCAATTTCTATATGCTATTGTCTAAGTATTTGATTCATTTCCCTCCATTACTGGAAACAGTAGTTTCTATAGTTACTATATAAACAGTCCCTCTGAAGTCTGCCTACTGAGAAATTCACTGTAGCTCATTGAAATAAAACTTACTGTCAGTGGGACACATGTTATTTCATTTTATTGTAACTATTGCTCTTCAACAAATAGAATTTTGTCATGTTGGAAAGTTCTTTTAAAAATTTAGTTTCCATTCAGAATCAGAATAGAAAAATGAATTATTTATTATTAAAAAAAGCTCAATGGAAATTTTGAAAAGCTTTGAATCAAAAATGTCAAAAAGGAAAATTTCAACAGTTTTAAATTGAAACCAAATTAATTTTTTGTACAAATAGAGGATGATGAAAATGGTTCAAATTTTATACTAATAAAGTGACATTTTATGACAAAACATGGAAGTTGTCATTTAAAAGGAAAAATTTTATTTCAACGTTTATTGCCAAAAAAACTGAAATGTTCCTGTAAAAAAGTCTACTTTGGTAAAACTATATTTTTCAATGCGAAAGAATTCTATATGAAAACTGTGGCCAGCTCTTTTATCTGATATTCAAACTACAAAGTAAAAAATATTATCATGGTGTATGTATGTGAGCGCGCATGCACATGTGTGTTCAAAAATTTTCCAAGTTACATTTTCCAATTACATCCAGTTTATCAAAATTAAAATCAATATGTTCCTGCAGAAAGTTTAGTTTAAATTTTGTCATGAAAAAATTGAGAAATACTTTAAGAAAATCAAAACATTCCATTTTAACCCTATTGGAACAGAACATCTTAATTTTTCATATCAAAATAGCTTTTTGTTTCCAAATGTAATTATAATATGAAAAGTCAAAATAGGAACAATGTTTGATTGAAAAACAGTATCTCAATTTACCTCATTTTTTTTCTTCAAATTTCCTTTCACAATGAGTTTCAATTTTTATTTTCATTATGATTCAGAGTAAAACCAAATTTTCAATCTCAGAATTTTCTGCAGACTGGAAAAAAATGAGTTTTGAATAGCGGACTTGTAACAAGCCCATCAATGTGAGTACCAGCCAGGATACTGAGTGTTACTCTGGTTGTTGACATTGGAATCAAAGTTATTGGCCCAATGGCAGGGATACAATCTCACACGCACATTTTTTTCTCCTTTTCTTTCACATCCTGCAAGAACTAAGACACACTTTCAATCCAGCAAGACATATTGAACATCAAAACATATCTAAGGAAATGTCTACAGAGCAGGGCTAAAATCGAATTAAGCTATGCCTGCTGTTGTGGGGAGGGGGGGAGCAGCGCACAGGCTTCCTGAGACACTGGATTTGGCGCACAGGCGCAGGACCTTCCCCCCGTCCCCACACCGCAGGAAGGAAGGTAGGCAGCACGGGGAGGGAAAGGAAGACAAGAAAGTGCATGTGCCTCCCCTGTCCACAACTGCACGCGCGCTTTCTTGTCTTCCCTTCCTTCCCTGTGCTCCAGGGAGGCGGGGAGAGGTTAAGATGGCAGCGCAGGATCCAGAGTGGCTTCATCCAGTGCTACCCAAAGATCCTCATCCCTGGAGACCCCCCCAGGTACTAGCCAAGCTGTCCCTGCCCCCTCTCCTTTCCAGGCCCCCACCAGCACCCTGCTCCTGCCCCCTGGCCAGACCCACCAGCACCCTGTCCCCTGCGCAGATCCCCACCAGCAGCTGGACCCCTGCCCCAAGCCCAAACCCCCACCAGCACCCTGCCCCTGGCCAGACCCCCACCAGCACTCTGCCCAAACCCCCACCAACACCCTGCCCCCGGCCAGACCCTGACTAGCACCCTGCTCCTGCCCTCTGGCCAGACACCATCCAGCACCCTGTCCCTTGCCAGATGCAACTCAGCATCCTGTCCCCTGGCCAGACACCATCCAGCACCCTGCTCCTGCCCCCTCCCTTCTGGCCAGACACCTACCCCCAGCTTACTCCTGTACCCTATTTTCCACCCAGATTCTTCACCTCCATCCCTATCCCACTCACTGGCAGCTCTGTCCTGCACACTGGACAGCCCTCATTTTTGGCCCCACCTCATAGTGTAGAGGGGCCCACAAAATCATAAGAACATAAGAACGGCCATATTGGGTCAGACCAAAGGTCCATCTAGCCCAGTATCCTGTCTGCTGACAGTGGCCAATACCAGATGCCCCAGAGAGAGGGATCACAACAGGCAATCCTCACATGATCCCTCCCCTGTCACCCACCTCCAGAGAAACAGAGGCTAGGGATACCACTCCTACTCATCCTGGCTAATAGCCATTGATGGATCTAACCTCAATGAATCTATGTAGCTCTTTTTTGAACCCTGTTAAAGTTCTAGCTTTCACTGCATCCTCTGGCAAGGAGTTCCATAGGCTGACTGTGCGCTGAGTGAAAAAAAACTTCCTTTACTTTGTTTTAAACCTGCTGCCTGTTAATTTCATTTGGTGACCGCTAGTTCTTATGTATCTTATATATCAAAATCCACTAACCCTGGAACCCAGAAAAGTTAATCTGGCCTGAAGCCCTGAAACTCGGTCCTACCTACCCATCTCCTCCCTCCCCCACCCATGGGGCTGGAGTACCAGGGGAGTGAAGTATCTCAGTTGGGGCCATATTAGTAGGGCTTGGGTGGTTTTGGAGGGTGATTTTTTTGCATCTACCTTGTGTGGTCCCTGACTGATTTTTCTATGGGTCAGTGGCCCCGACCCAAAATAGTTTCCCCGCCCCTCCCATAAATAAAGACAACGCTGAAACGTTTTGTGTTGGACATAATATTTTACTTAAAAATTAAGCCTGGCCAACAAGCCGCCATTTGGGGCCAAGCCTACATCTGGCCGCAGCATCATAACACTCCTGCATCCCCCACAAACCCCAACCCTGAACCCATCATATACCTGAACCCCCTGCACCAAGCCCCTCACATCCCCAAACTCCTGCACCCCCACATCCCAAGTCTTCTGCCACAACACTCCTGCACCATCCATACACTGCAAATCTGTGTCCTGAGCCCATCATACTCCCAACCCCCCTGCCCTGAGCCCCTCATACACTCCAACCCAAACTCCTGCACCCCCATATCCACAAGCCTGCGGCTTGCGCAGCACCCCAACCTTCCACCTGAGCCCAACACGCTCCAGTCTGGAGCCCCCCAACCTGAGCCAGCATCCCCCTCTCCACCTCCTCCTGCATCCAAATTCCCTCCCAGAGCTTGCACCTCTCAACCCTTCCCACACCCAAATCCCTCATTCCCACCCCAGAACCCACACCTCCTGTCTCAACCCAATGAGAGTGAGTAAGGGCTGGGGACAGCAAATGATGGAAAGGAGGGAAATGGGGAAGGCGGGGCCTCAAGGAAGGGGTGGATCTTGGGGAAGGGATGAGGTAGATCTTGGCTTGCCCTGACATTTAAAAAGTGATCTTGGGTGTAAAAACACTGGAGACCACTGCTGTATACTGTCCTGCCACACTATGGCTTGGGAGTGGAACCACTGTTCTCTGGTGGAGATAACTTCCTGACAAGGGGTTGAAGAAGAGTAGTCTTTTGCTTATGTAACAGTCATTAACTGCTACAGCCTGAGCTAAAGAGCCAGCCTCTATAGGTGTGGGCTGTAATGGACTTAACCATATTCTGTGTATTGGGCACAGAGAAAAACACACAACACACTGATGGGTGGGTTAGGCACACATCCACCACCTGCGTTTGTCCAGCATAGCAGAACAAAGTATTCAAACAGTAATATAGCTTCCACTTCAACTTGCACTCCTGCAGAAAGAATTGTGTATGAATCAGCCAGAATTTCTCCTGAGCCTCCAGATGCAGCATGGTCTTTGTTCCCCCCATGGCATTTATATCACACTGTAACCATAAATATACACATTCCTCTTGAGATGGGGTAATAGATTACTTTACGCCTGTGTTTTAAGCTCAGTAACGAAATATATATTGATTTTTTTTAAGATTTACTCCACCCGCAGTTTATAAGATTTATAAACAGCTTGCCTGACTGCCAAAAGAAGCATCTAGCTGAGCATTTTGCATCCAGTTTTCAATAACTGGAATGACTGATTGCAAAAGGATTTAATCTGTTAAGTTGTCTCACACTTCACCTCAGTAATGCCAAATGTATTGGGCCTGATTTCTGCTTCCAGCTAAAAATGATAGTTTGTGATGCAGCCCAAACAGAGGTTAAAAAAAAGGTTTTAGGCGCCTGATATTTAAACCTGACAGATACCGTCTAAAAATTTTAAGCATTAAAATATCATTCTAGTCCAGGATTTCTTACATTTTTAGCTCTTTGGAATAGAGACCATGTTTTTGTATTGCTTTGTACAATGCCAAGTACAATGAAACCCTGATACCAATTAGGGTCTGAAGGCACCCTAGTAATATAAATAAGGCTAATAATGAAGATAATGGTGCCTTTAGTTTTTGCAGTTTCCATTCCGTTTTTACAGAATAGTAGAAAATAATATAGCATTGAATGCTGCATATCTGAATGATTAGCCTTCATCTGTCTTACAGAAAAATAGAATGGAAAGTCTCTTTATTTTCCAGCATGGCTGGGAGGGATGATTTGTAGTTGTGTCAATGAGCCACTCTACTTACTTGGGTTAACATCTACATTTGAGTGGTCATGCATTTGCTTTAACTGGTGGTCATTACCTCATTAGCTCATATGACCTGACTAGAGTCATATTAGGAAATAAAAAGTCTTTGCTAGCTAAACAAAAAGTTAGGCAAACAAGATTTGATCCCTTGAATATCTCAGACAAGTAGTCCGTTAAACTACTCACAGGAGAAAGATTGAATATGATTTCCCCTGGAATTTATCTAATAACAAAATTAACAAAAGTAATCTAATATAGATGTAAGAGAACAGAACCACCTACGCTTTTAAACACATTCTTACTTTTAAACTCAAAGAATTTTATGCTATGTAACCCACACCAACTTGGTGTGACACTATCCCCTCTAGCGGTGGAAAGACCACTACCTAGGGATTGCAAGTTCACAGCCCTGGCTAACAGGCCTGAGTCTTCTAGCTTAAGCATTAGAATTAGCCACCACTAGAGAGGAATGGCCTTTAAAATCAATGAATGGGCTCTCAACATGGACACAAGGACTTTCACAGATCCAGTTGCAAGATGGAGAATTTGGTTTGTGAAGTGCTTGGCACAATTAGGCTGCGATTCTGTGCGCTAGTACTATCCACTATATATTTTAGAGCAGTATTTCTCAATCTTTTTTTATAAAGTACCCCTTTTTCAAAAAAATTAATTATAAGTACCCTCTGTACCTACAGTTTTCAGACACACACAAAAATTTTCTACCATTGCAACACATTTGTTTAAACAACTTAATCGTAGCCGGGCGGGTGATGAAATGTTTGGGTGTAAAAAGTACAAAAATAATAAAACGCTGTAAAACTTAAAACAAAAATTCAGTTTTCTCCAAATTTCAGTTGTGTTGCCATACCTCCCCAGACTTCTCTCGAGCACCCCAAGGGTACTCGTACCACTGGTTGAGAAACACTGTTTTAGAGAATTTGCGCGGGTCTGTCTGTCTGTTTTTTACTGTTTAAGAGGAGTTCTTGAACAGCAAAGACCACCAAATTCAGGATACAGCTTCCTTTTATCATAATTGGGAGTGGCAGGACAGCCAACACAGGCCACCCCAGGAATGGAGCACTCACCTGGGGAGTGGAGGGTGGTGGGGTAAAGCAAGGTAAGGATTTGTTTGTGCCAGGAAAATGGTATGTTCCCAGAATGGGATTATTTCTCATAAAACCATACAGAAAAGAGACAGAATCACTAGGCAGATGAAAGGGGCTGGCTGGGGCATGCCCCCCCTCCACATCAGGGAACTGCCCTAGCCCCAAGCCTTCCACACCCCAGGCACCCTTTAGGAAGGACAGGGGGGACTGAAGCTTCCCCCTAGCCTATGTCTACACTGCGGTTTTTTTGCAGAAGGGGATATACAAATGGCACACTCATTTGCATATCTTCTTCCAATTCTTTTTGCGGAAGAGGTTTTGCCGCTAAAAAGCCCCGTGTAGACGGGGCCATTTGTCAGAAAAAAAACCTTTTTTGCAAGATCCCTTATTCCTCAAAAATCAAGGTTTACAGTGTAGACATAGCCTCCAGCCTGATTCCCTTCATCAGGGAATAAGGGGAAGTGCAGAGTTCACTGCATTCCTCCCTCTGGTTGGGGAGTGCAGGGGACAGATGAACCTGGACCGGCCCCAGTCAGGGAACATGCACCCCTCTCCTGGCTGTGCCGCTGGAGCTACAGCAGCCATGGAGAGATGCTTCTCACCTGCTGTTTCAGTGAGAGAGGGCTGGGGAGTCCTCTCTCCCTGGGGCAGCCTGTATACAGAACTCCTCATCTCCAGCCTCTCCGCAGAGCAATGATTTCAATGAAGAAAAACAAAAATTAGTTGAGTTAAGGACCCAAGAACACCAGGTAAATATTCTAGAATTAAATATTACAATAAACAAGGCTAATACTCCTGAGGATGCTTGCCTACCTTTTGGTGTAGATATTTATTTGTATTTTTCCTGATGTATACATCTCCATTAATACTAGTGAATGTAAACCATAGTATATCTATATAGCACAAGACATTGCCTGTCAGTCTTAAAAGAGGAAAATGACACATTTTCCATACAAATTAGAAATACTTCAAGGGTTTTTTCCAGCTTTTTTTCAGTTGATACTGGGAAGTGGAACTTGGGAGATTAGACATATTAATTTAAATCTAGAAATGATTCCTACCCCATAAAATTAAATTACAACCATGAATTTGAGACATGCTTGTATTGCTGCATATGATGAAGTCTTCCATCATTCCAGCACCTACATGGGAAATTTTACACAAATCGCAGGTTCACCTATTGACTTAGTAGGCTAGTAAAGTTTAAAAGATAAAAACCATTTAAAAATTAACAGGAGACAGATTTTATCTGATATTTTTCCCATGTATGAAGTCACCATACAGTAAATCTAAACAGCTAAAAGATAACCATTTATTTCAGCAAATGTATTAAAGCTTGCAATCTACATCCTGCAGCCTCATTAAAAAAAGCTACTGCATTTTAAAAAAAAGTGCTAATTTTTAGTTTCCACAATCACTAAAGTCCCAGAGTGAGGAGCAAAGGTCACAGCTCATGAGTTGCCAGGAAGGCTGTGCTCTTTGAAGGGGGGGAGGAATCACATATAAATACCTACAGTATTACACTAAATGAATAAGAATTCAGTTTTCCTTAAATCAGATTTTAAAAAAATATTTTTCAATAACTGTCTACAGAGGTTAGACCTAAGATAACAGCTGCAATACCAATGAAGTGGCACTGAAATCTTGTGCAAAAAAGTACAGACTATTTAAAGAAAGTAAGTATACATTCAGGTCAACAAATCAGCATGTAACAGATCTGAAGATTCAAAATTCTTTAGTGCTTTGAAAAGAAGGGTGAAAAGCATTTCATGCAAAGCATTATTATTTATTTGTACAACACCATAACTGTGTGTAGTACTTCCTAGAGCAATAAAAGATTGCAAGCTCTTTCAGGCAGGAACACTGGACAAGATTATAATCTCATCTAACCTTTGTGAATGCTATTAAAGTAAATGGTATTTCTTCTTCGAGTGCTTGCTTATGACCATTCCAGTAGGTGTGCGCGCACCGGTGCACATTCGTCGGAACTTTTTTACCCTTAGCAGCACCCGCTGGGGACAGCTGGGGAGCCCCCCTAGAGTGGCGCCGGCATAGCCGCTCATATATACCCCTGCTGGCTCCAACCCTACTCAGTTCCTTCTTACCTCCCGTGACGGTGAACCGGAACGTTGGTCTTGCTCTGACAGACGGCCTTAGCATTAGCTTATCTTCTGTAAATAGTTGTTTTCTTTGTTAAGTGTTTTCTTTCTTATTCATTAGTTAGGTGTTAGTGTCTTCCCTCCTCCCCCCGCCCCGTGCAGGGGAGGAGGGTATGCCGGGGCCTCAGGGCTTCAAACCCTGCAGACGCTGCTCTAAACCAATGCCCCGTGGTGACGCTCACAAGGACTGTTTAAAGTATTTAGGTGCCGGTCATCTTACTGATTCTTGCAAGATTTGCAAGTCTTTCAAGCCCCGAACTAAGAGGGAGCGGGACTCGAGACTGAAACTGTTGCTCATGGAGTCCGCGCTTCAACCCCAGGCACCGGAGGCCGCGTCGGTGCGGAGTACACCGGGCTCGGTGCAAGAAGCTGGGCACCAGGGGAAGCACGCCTCGGCATGGGAGCACCGGTCGGCACCGCAGCACCGGTCCCAGTCCCCGGCCCCACGTGCGCATAAGAAGGTGCGCAGGGACAGGTCCCCCTCGCGTAGAGGGGAGGCGTGCCAGAGGAGTGGGCTCCTGAGCCCTCCAGCGCCGGAGCAGAGGCTGAGTCCTAGCAGAGAGAGCAGCTTTTCCCCGCATCACAGGAGATTTCCCCGCATCACAGGAGATTCCTGAGATTTCCATTTCCCTGCATCACAGGAGATTCCTGAGATTCACGGTAGGGTGGGACCATTACCAGTTCACGGTGCTCCCCTTTGGCCTCTCCACAGCCCCCAGGGTGTTTACAAAATGCATGGCGGTAGTGGCAGCCATGCTAAGGAAGGAAGGGGTCCATGTCTACCCTTATCTGGATGACTGGCTCCTCCGGGGGCGGTCCAGAGAGCAGGTTCAGCAGTCCATACTTTTGACCAGACAGACTTTGGACCAATTAGGGCTCTGGGTAAACAAGGCGAAGTTGACCCTAACCCCCACGCAGGTCATCGAATTCGTGGGGGCACAACTGGACACCACGAGGGGGAGGGCCTACCTCCCAGGCCCCAAGTTCCAAACGATCAGGGGGTTGGTCCGGGAATTTCAGGCTGCCCCCCAGACCACAGTGAGACGATGTCTGAAACTCCTGGGGCACATGGCAGCCTGTACGTACGTGCTTCGGCACGCCAGGTTGAGACCGCACCCGCTCCAGTCGTGGCAGTTGAGCGTTTACAGGCCGGCGTGGGACCACATGGACAGGATGGTCACCATCCCGCCAGCGATCCTGGCGACACTGGATTGGTGGACAAGGGAGGACGAGCTGTGCAGCAGGGTACTGTTTGTGCCCCCCATCCCCGCCATGCAGCTGGGCACGGACGCCTCGGAAGCAGGTTGGGGAGCCCACCTGGACGACCTGAGGACTCAAGGTATGTGGTCCGAGGCGGAGAGGAGGCTGCATATCAATATCCGGGAGTTGCGAGCGGTCCGGCTCGCGTGCATGGCGTTTCTCCCCCGCCTCCGCGGAAACTGTGTGTTGGTTCAGATAGACAACACGGCCGCTATGTATTATATCAACAGACAGGGTGGTGCTCGCTCCTCTCCCCTGTGCCAGGAGGCAGTGGCCCTTTGGGAGTTATGTGTGGCGCATGACATATACGTGCAGGCAGCCTACCTGCCGGGGGTGGACAACACCCCGGCGGACCGGCTCAGCAGAGCTTTTGCGGCCCACGAGTGGTCCCTCAAGGAGGAGGTGGTCAGCTCTCTCTTCCTGAGGTGGGGTGCTCCCCTTCTCGATCTGTTTGCTTCGGCCAGCAACAGGAAATGCCCCAGGTTCTACTCGTACAGGGGGAAGGGGAGCGGGTCCCTGGGGGACGCCCTGATAGGGCGATGGCCCAAGGGCCTCCTATACGCGTTTCCCCCATTTCCCCTTATTCACGAGGTCCTCTTATGGGTCAGGAGGTTCCGGGCAACGGTGATCCTCATTGCCCCGGCGTGGCCCCGCCAACACTGGTACACGACCCTACGGGGCCTCGTGATGGAGGACCCCATCCTCCTCCCGCGGGCCCTGGACCTACTCACTCAGAACATCGGGCAAGGTCTTCTATGTCACCCGGACCTGCACTTCCTGCACCTCACGGCCTGGAAGATCAGTGGCTGAGGGGGGAGGAACTCCTTTGCTCGGACCCGGTGAAAAGGGTACTGATGGAAAGTAGGAAGCCTTCTACTAGGGCTACCTATCGGGCTAAATGGTGGAGGTTTTTCTCTTGGGCCAGGGAAAGGGAAGTGGACCCCTTGGCGGCCCCTACACAATGTGTCTTAGACTATCTGCTGGAGCTCAGGCAGCAGGGGGCTGTCTACCTCCTCTGTTAGAGTACACTTGGCGGCCATTGCGGCCTTTCATCAGGGTGAGTGGGGGTGCTCGGTATTCACCCTGCCGATGGTCAAGAGGTTTTTGAAGGGTCTGGACAGGCTATACCCGCAGGTCAGACAGCCCGTTCCCCAGTGGGATTTAAACCTAGTGCTTTGCGGGCTCATGGGGGCCCCATTCGAGCCGCTCGCTACCTGTTCCCTGTCTCACCTATCCTGGAAGGTGGCGTTCCTGGTGGCTATTACCTCAGCTAGGAGGGTCTCAGAGTTGCGGGCCCTGTCCTCGGAACCACCGTATATGGTGCTCTCCAGGGACAAGGTGACCCTCCACCCTCACCCAGCTTTCCTACCTAAAGTAGTGTCCCCGTTTCATATGTCACAAGAGATCTATCTCCCAGTTTTCTACCCTAAACCTCACACGGACGGGAGGGAGCAGGCACTGCACACAATGGACGTTAGGAGAGCAGTGGCATTTTATTTAAAGAGGACAAGAGCGTTCCGTAAGTCCACGCAGCTCTTTGTCTCGATAGCGGGAAGAATGAAAGGCTCGCCGGTCTCAGCGCAATGTGTCTCCTCGTGGATCACTGCCTGCATCAGGGCGTGTTACGAGCTGAATGGGAAACCAGCACCCCGAGTGACTGCCCATTCCACTAGGGCTTGGGCGTCGTCCACGGCATTGCTAGCCCAGGTGCCAATCCTCGACATATGCAGGGAGGCCATGTGGTCGTCCGTGCACCCATTCACCACGCATTACGCTATCTCACAGCAGGCCCGGCAGGATGCGGCTGTGGGGATGGCTGTGCTACAATCCGTCAATATCTAGACTTCTGACCCCACCGCCATAGTTATGGCTTGGGAATCACCTACTGGAATGGACATAAGCAAGCACTCCAAGAAGAAAAAACGGTTACTTACCTTGTAACTGTTGTTCTTCGAGATGTGTTGCTTATGTCCATTCCAATCCCGCCCGCCTCCCCTTCGTTGGAGTTTCCAGCAAGAAGGAACTGAGCGGGGTTGGAGCCAGCAGGGGTATATATGCGTGGTTATGCCAGTGCCACTTTAGGGGGCTCCCCACCTGGCCCCAACGGGTGCTGCTAAAGGTAAAAAAGTTCCGACGACCGTGCATGCGGCGCGTGCACACCTGCTGGAATGGACATAAGCAACACATCTCGAAGAACAACAGTTACAAGGTAAGTAACCGTTTTTTCTCCAGAATTACACTAGCATAACAGAGATCAGGATCTGGTTCCAGTGTTATTCTCACGAAGAATCTGTGGCCATCATCCTAAAATACATTTTAGATGGGGCTTTATTCAATAACTAACATCTGTCACATGTGGTTCATTCTCTCTTATTCTCTTCCCGGGGCAAGACTTTTGTGTGCATTGCAATGGTTTGCTTTGGCAGGGGGTGGTTGTATTTTTTGTCTGAATGTGTAAATACTGGTATGTGTTTGTTAGAGAAGACAAGAACGGGGAAATATGCCTTGCAGTCAGAAGATGGTGAGGTTTCTGATGCCCTTTAGTTCCCTGGGACAGTTCATTCTGCAGTCTCAGACCAGACCAGTCCCTGAGAAAGTTTTGTCTCCTAATCAGATTGTGCTTTTAACATGAGGCAATGAGTAGATAATGGGGCTATTCATATACCTAAAAGTGAAGCATGTGTTTCAGGATCAGAGTCTAGATTCATATTAATTACAAAGTAGTGGTAAGTATGAGAAATCCAAATGATCTTGAGTACTTATTTTCTCATTTACAATACACAGGAGTTTGTTTTTTTGTCCTCACATTCAGTCCTGCTGTGTGAAAGAAGAGTTTGCAATGCATATGCATAAAGGGGACAAATCAATGTGGGTAAAACTGTTGCATATATTTTTACCTTGTTGGTAAAACCAGATTTGCAACATACACTGAACACATAAATGAGACGGACTGGATTTGTTCTTCCGTGGACAGACTGAGGTCAGAAGCAGGTTTCTAGTGTGTATTTATCAGGCTCCCGGCTATAAATTAGGAATTAGCTAATATTCTTGGTAAATAGGAGTTTGTTCATTCACTCTGCTTGCAGAAATGATGATTATACATACAATTAAATATATGCTTGCATTGTCCATCACTGCAGTTGCTTGGGATAAAAGTATTAAAAACTTTGCTTATAAAATGTCCTCAGCTTCTCACACTGTCGATTCTGGAATGCATGGGTGGCACTAGTAGGGATGTTAAATATCAGTTAATTGACTAGTCGATTAACCTCATGAATTCTTATCAGTTACTTGACTATTCTATAGTCTACAGGGGTCGGGCCAAGCTCTCCTCATGGACCGGCTGCCTGTCCGGGGAGGTGGGAGCTAAGCTTTCGGACCTGACACAAGCCGGAACTGAGCTGTACTGCCTGCCCGCCTGCCTCCTACTACACTTTAAATGCAGAGCCACAGTGGAGGTAGGTCCCAAACCTAGTGTGAGCCAGGACTGAGCCAGGCTGCTGGCCAGCCTGCTAAAAAATTTATTAGCAGGGGAGGGAGGGATGCAGTGCGTGTAGTCTATAGCATTAACCTATACGCTTTTGCTTATCGGTTAATCAGTTAATCAACTACATTATTACATCCCTAGGCATTAGCATAGCAGAATTACTCACCTAGTGTCTGAAACTAAAGACAATCTTTATACAGAACTCCCCAATAGAATTAACACCCATCTCATGCTGTTTCAGAAAGAGAAACTCCAGTACGTTATCCATTTGCCAAGTCTATGATGGACACCTGGCCATCAGTGATTATAGCCTGGATTTTTAAAGGTATGTAGGTGTTGCTGCCCTCACTGCTGCAAAACCTGAACGATTTAGGAGCCTAACTATCATTGTCAAAAGGGACTTAGGTACTTAGGAGCCTACATCCCTTTGGAAAATAAGATTTAGGTACCATCAGTTAGGCATTGCAGCACTGAGTGCAATGTCAAAATACCTTTACAAATCTGAGTTTATAAGAGTTTTACAATTTTCAGTGAAAGTGTACTTTAGTGCTTGAGACAGGTTCAGCATGATAGCCCTGGGGTCAGAATTCTCCTAACAGACAGACGAGGAGCATGCTGCCTGATTCTGCTAGACAAATGCTGCCCAAACTGCCACATGAATGCTCCTCAACTCTATTCCAGAGGGGCCAGTTGTTCTTGAGAACATGTCCTTCTCTGCTGAAATGTGCACCGATTGCTTATTACTTCACTTTAAAGAATGGGCATTTTTTCAAGATTCTCATAGGTTTGGGCATTTTTATTAATCTTTCTTCAATAGCATTTTGGTTTGGTCTAATCTGGAGTGTTTGTTTTGTCTCGGATGGGGCTAGATATCTTGTTATAAGTATGTGATGGTATATCTGTCCCTAATCACAAACGGACAGCGTTATCAGTCATGAAGTAGCCTATATTTGAACTGGGTTAAAGTAAAATGCACAAATCAACTGAACCTCATCGTCTGCTCCCCTTTACTGGTTTTATCATTCTTAAGATTAATTAACCATTTATTAAAGTGAATGTTATAAATGAACATATTTCCAGTTTCTCTTTTTGTATTCATACCAGTAGCTGCTCTTTAATCAAACTAGGTAATTGGTGACTCATATGTTTATTTTCCCCCTTCACTAATTTAGTATTATCAGAATGTGACCTCCTTAATGGATGTGAAAAATGTCCCAGTTTATCACATTGCTTCCAGAGGCTGTCAGAATCATTTTTAATCTCTAGCTTTTGCTTATAAGTCTGACTCAGAATGGAATGGCCATGCAGTGTCATGTGACAATGACAAAGAATCACAGAAAGGGGAACTTTTTCACTGAATAAATGCCTACATTGGAATAAGGAAAACAGTATTATCCCTAAAGCCACTTTTTCCTTTGTCTTAGAAACATCCCAGAGCCCTGCAGTCTGGACTCCTATTGAAGAGTTAAAGAAACAGTGCATGTATCTTCACGCTCTGGTCTTTGGGGCTCCTTTTTAATTTCTTTCCTTTTTTTAAATACATACCAGATTCTATGCACAGTTTGAAACCACTGTATTATAAACTCCAATAGTAGCACTCTACCCCAAATCTCAAACTATAATAGATATTATGAAAGACTTTAAAAATTATTAAGATTACCAGAATCTTAACAGCTCTACAAAGGCTGATTACAGATAAGTTCTGACAACAATTAAGAGGCACAGCAGAAAGGATTCTGTAAAGACCTTATTTTCCTCAGAATTCAGACACCAGCATATTTGCATATTTCACTTTGAAGGAAGACCTCAGAGATGCAACTTAAGGCAGAAATGCAGAGAAATGTTCTCCGGATCAATCATACACATTCCAGCATCTTAGCTAAGATGTGTGTAAGGCACACAAAGCACATTAAATGCATTTCCCTGACACTGCCAGCAAAATTTAGTACATTTTAAAAAGCCCATCTTCTCTAGTCATGTAGGATGTACGGAACAATGGATTTCTGCCAGAGGTGAAGTTTGCCCAATTAGTCATTCCAAATTTAAGGCTGAAGCTAGGCTTCTACACCGTATAGTTAAAAAACACAAATTTGCACACTTAAATAGACCTAAAAGATGCTTTGATGAACATATTTCATATCATACTGTACAGATAAATCATTCTAATTCTGTCCATAAAAATATTCTTCTGTAACCCTCTGGTGATGTGGTTAACAGCAGCAAATAAGGGCTGTGTTACCAGTCAGAGAGAGGCCCCCGTTCTCCCCCCATGATTACTCCGCCCTCCTGGGCAACTTCGAGTACGCGCTGGACCAGCGGTGCCACCGATCCACTGCCTAGACCGAACCTGCCGCTATATCCCCGCAGACAGAGGCCTTCGTGGCCGGCCAATAGTGGGGGAAAATAGGGGGGACTCGGTTCCACCCTCACTCCGAGCCCCGACCTAGGGCCCTAAGGACCGGGAATGCGTTCCCAGGTCCGGTTGGTGGGGTTGAGACCTGTAACGCACCAACCCATGGGCTATCCAA
This sequence comes from Rafetus swinhoei, assembly GCA_019425775.1. Taxonomy (NCBI): domain Eukaryota; kingdom Metazoa; phylum Chordata; order Testudines; family Trionychidae; genus Rafetus; species Rafetus swinhoei. The sequence continues at coordinate 33,593,666 of CM033440.1, forward strand.
AAGCCGCACCCTGGGTCGCTTCCTACCTCCCTCCTTTTATCGAGTCTCTCCTTCCTCACTCCACATTGCGACCCCTTCCTGCCACGGCGGCGCCTCTTTTATACGTCCCACCGGGGATGCATCTGACGCAGGGAGGGCCATGCAGCTGTCTTTGGCCCCTTCCCCTTCAGCTTCCTAGCGCATGCGCCCGAGCCCGTCTCCCCATCAGCTACGGAGCCGGCGCACACAAGCGGGGGCCGAACTGCCGCCTCCGCCTCTCCCCCGACCACCGGGGCCAGCGTGTGAGGAGTGGGTCGGTGCCCATCCCCCTCTCCGGCAGCCGCGGAGCAGGTGTGGCACAGCCTGGACCGGGGCCGCACGGCCGCTTCTCCCCAGAACACTGGGGCCAGCGTGGCCGGGGTGCCGGGGCGTCCTCCTTAACAGGCTGTGTTCAATATATCGGGGGTCCCTCTTATCAAATAGCTAAACTGCAGAGTTGTTGACTCGAGTCCCACGACTTGAACTTGAGTCCGACTTAAGTCGCCTAGGTGACTCGACTTGAGACTCAATTCGGGTTCATTGTTTGTGACTTGAGACTCAACTTGAGACTTGCTAATTTTGTTAAATCGACTTGGTGAAAAAATTGACCGAAAATGCCGATATTGATGGCTTGTACAAAAGTGACTTGACATTTTTTAAATTAAGACTTGAGACTCGACTTGGAACTTGACTCGAAAGTGACTTTAGGGACTCGAGACTCGACTTGAGACTTGAACTGTAGTGACTTGAGACTCGACTTGGACTTGACAATGATGACTTGAAGACAACACTGCTAAACTGGCTTGAGACACCACTCAGAAACCTAGGGAAACTAAAATGTGTCCTCCCTGAGTGCTCTGACCACTGGGTTTCCCCACTCTCAATTTCTCCAAGAATGGGGAAAGAGTAATACATTTAGAAAAATCCAGTAATAAAATATATGTAAATAAAGACTCCGCCAATGCCGCTGGTAGAGGCATTGGTGCCATTGGAACCCCAGGAGATCTGGGGTTAATCTGCACCGTGAGAAAACAGCTGGAGTTTGCCCTGTCTTTTCTCAGCACCGGAGGCAAAAGCCATGCCAAGACTCGCAGGGTGTTGGGGATGGTGCCGGCGGCCCGGGGGTGCCAGTGGTATAGCAGTGCCTTTGCTGATGTAGAGCCCTTAGTAGGTGCCCTTTTTGATGGCTGGGGAGTTGTTTTTGCAGACTGTTTAGAACACATTTTTGAGGCTGTTAGTGAGGAAGCTCAAGACTTTTCAATGCCGGAGATGCCTGGTTCATCTCCCTTACTAATTCATGTTGGGGGGGGAAAGCTGGCTGATGAGGGCTGTGTTTTTTAACACACTTTTTGTGGTGAAGGGCTTGAGAGGTTCTCCTGAGGGGATGTCGCATCCAAGCTCTTATTGCCCCCTTTTTATAGGGAACTAGGGCTTTATCAATGGACAGTGTGCGTATTCTGGGCTTTCTATCCTTGTGAGCTCTTACTGTCAGACTGCAACATTAACCCATTTTTGTGAAACATGTGTCTCTCCCAGACAGCATATGCATTCGCTGTGGCCATCAGAGGCTGGCATAGAGTCCTGGCATTTCTCACATTTTTTCAGGCTGGGAGAGCCCAGCATTTCATCAGGTGGTGGACTGTTGTGACTCTTATTTATGAGTAAAAGCTCTCTTTCTTTTTTTTTTTTGGCGGTTTGTAGTTCGCCACAACTTCCAGCTGTGCGGCAGTAAACTGTTATTCTGACTAACTATATACAAGGTGAAATAAAAGAACTGGGTTTTTTTAACTATTAACTGTTTAACAAAAGAAAAACAAACTGGAACAGGTAAGTCTACAATATCAATCTACATTTCTTTCTTTTTCTTCACAGAAGTGACATGAGGAGGAGAGAGGTTGGAGCTCTGTCCGTAGCCACGGGCAGCAAAGAAGTAACTGAGAGGAGTCGGGTTGCACGTGCTAACTTCAAAGGCAGGAACACCCAGAGCTGACCCAAGCCATGGGCTAACCGGGCTACCGCCCGGGGTGCCCCATTGTAGGGGGCGCCGCGCGGGGCTGCCAGGCTGGGCGGGGGTGGCACCACGCATGCTCCGCGCGCCCAGGGCAGCGCCACGCATGCGCCACGTGCCCGGGGCCACATATGCGCCACGCGCCTGGGGCGGGGCCGCGCATGCACGCATGCGTCAAATGGCTCGGGCTGGCCCTGGGAACACCATGCACCTCTTGCGCATGCGCAGCCCGACTGCACACTGCTATAAAACTCTCTGATCTGTGGCGCCAGGACGAGCCCAACACCAACAGTGGAGTACTCACGGGAACATCACTCAAAGAAGAACTAATTTTTCCAATCTACTCTGCATTGATTAGGCCTCAGCCGGAGGAGTACTGTCTCCAGTTCTGGGCACCACATTTCAAGAAAGATGTGGAGAAACTGGAGAAGGTCCAGAGAAGAACAAAAAAATTATTAAAGGCCTAGAAAACATGACTTATGAAGGAAGACTGAAAGCTCTGGGCTTGTTTAGTTTAGACAAGAGAAGACTGAGCCCTGGTCTACACTAAGGAGTTATTTTGAAATAACCCCCTTTATTTCAAAATAACAAACATAGCATCCACACTACCAAGCCCGTTATTTTGAAATCTGTACTCCTGCTTTCCTTGGGAAATAAGCTTATTTCCAAAAAGTTATTTGAGGAGTTATTATTTCTAATTTAGATATTTCAAAATAATTTCTTTGTGTAGGCATGTCCTGAATGGGACATGATAGCAGTTTTCAAGTATCTAAAAGGATTATTACAAGGAGGAGGGAAAAAATTGTTCTCCTTGGCCTCTGAGGATAGGACAAGAAGTAACGGGCTTAAATTGCAGCAAGGAAGGTTTAGGTTGGACGTTAGTAAAAACTTCCTAACAGTCAGGATGGTTAAACACTGGAATGAACTGCCTAGGAAGGTTGTAGAATCTCCATCACTGGAGATATTTAAGAGCAGGTTGGATAGACATCTATCAGGGATGATCTAGATGGTGCTTGGTCCTGCTGTGAGGGCAGGGGACTGGACTTGATGACCTCTCGAGGTCCCTTCCAGTTCTAGTATTCTATGATTCTATGTTGTGATGAGTCACTAAGGAGGGGACTAAAACTCCCATTAGCCCTCTCTTCATTGCACCACCCCTTCCTCCCAGACATGCAATTGGAAAAATCCTGAACCAAGAAATGGCTGTACTCTGTTTTGAAGTGTCAGCCACCTGGCAAGCCAGGAGCTCCCACATGGCAAGCAGAGAGCTGGAGAGAAGTTGAAATCAGAGGTAAATCTCCAGAAACCATATGCAGCTGAGTATGGAAAGAATGAAGACTGCCAGACATTACAGCCAGGTGCAGGTCTATGAAGTACTTAAGGGGGAGCAGCAATCAGGAAGCTAGTGCAAAGGGGCCCAAGTAAGAGATATTGAGTCTGCCTGTAATCCTGCTAGCTCCTGTTTGCTTGGAAATGGAATAGAGACTGGACTGTAGAGAAGCTTCAGGGGGTAGCCGAGTTAGTCTGTACAGAAAAAAACAACAAATGGTCTGATAGCACTTTATAGACTAACAAAATATGTAGATGGTATCATGAGCTTTCGTGGGCATAGCCCACTTCAGATCTGAAGAAGTGGGCTGTGCCCAGGAAAGCTCATGATACCATCTACGTATTTTGTTAGTCTATAAAGTGCTATCAGACCATTTGTTGGTTTTGGACTGTAGAGGTCACCCCAGTCACTAACCCTGAAGATCCCTGACTGTCAACTGGAGACCCAAGGGACCCAAACATTTACAATTATTGCTCACTTTGAACTGTTAACTTTTTGAAGTTTTTGTACCTAAGGTATTTGCAACTTTGATATTTCCTGCCAGCCCTAGTAAAATATCCTTTTGCTCAGCCATGTGTCTGAGTGATTACTGGGACTCTGAAGAGCTAGTGCTTACATGGTCCACCTGCTGGAGACCCAACAGTTCTTGCCTCACAGTCAGGGAATACTTGGCAAACAACTGGAATCTTTGGCATCTGGTGTATAGAGCTACCCCCCATCATTCCAATTTTTGACTCACGATTTTTGAGTGCCTGGAGTTAGCAATACTGGCTGCACATCCACAGCACAGAATCGAGGCTGCTGCTTTGTTTCCATAATGTCTCAGGAATGCATATGATGTAGTCAAGCACTAAATGTTGCATGTAAATCAGAATTTATATTAATTTATTTACAGACAAAATCTGCCTTTTTTCTTGATAGTGTTACACCAAATAATGGCGAGGGGAGGGGAGAGAATTGCTAACAGACACACGTTCACACAATATCCATTTGAGAAACTCACAAACCAGAAGAAGTAGATCTTGTCCCGGGGACAGTAACATACCAGAGTATCTTTAATTGCATGCAGACACTGCTGGTTTTCCCCTTTAAACATATAAATAAAACCAAATTCCTAAAATCTGCACTCCTGCTTTAGCATCTGGCCCTGCTCATGAGAAAATTCCTGAAATTCAATAACATAACAATTATATGCAGTCCTATTGAAGAGAATGATGACTGCTGAAATGTGCAATCCCAACAGAAGGCTGCACCTGCTGATAGTGTACTAAATCTTCCACTAAAGCATTGTTTTTATACCTGCACTAAAATCTTTTACACAGATGTGCACTGGATGAAATCAGAAATGAGCATTTTGAACACTGGAGTGACAAATGGAAGTCTTATTATTAAAGCATGGGTCAAAGAGTGAGCTCACCACAATCATCATCCCAGTTACTATCACATGCTGTAGACTCCCAGCCTGACAGACAGACAGAACAAGCTGTGAAGTGTGAACAATCATTTTCTCAAATGAGGCATGTCAGAAATGGGCTGAAAGAAAAATAAATTCCTGTCAGCTATGTTACCAAAACTGAGCTATCACATAGTAGAATCTAGGAAACACGGCTATTACAGAAAAGTACAAAGACAGAGCACTCAAACTTCCTTTGAAATTAACTTTTGTCATTTTAGGAAAGAGCTGTGTCAAATGAGATTCTGCTGTTACATGATTTTTAAAGTAAACTATACCATATTTTATAGGAAAAAACAGCATCCAGACAAGTTCTAAATAAAATCACATAGTATAGTTTCAGGCTTTAAAATACAGTAGACTTCCGATAATCCGGAATCTATGGGATTTAGGTGGTGCCGGATTATCAAATATGCCGGACTATCAGGAGGTACTATAAACAGGTTATATATATACTGTATACATTATATACTGCATATAAAGTGTTCTTAACCCTTTTTATTGTACATACTGTATACAGTATACTGTAATGTTTTAGTTTTTTTAAGCCTTTTTTACCCTTTTTGCTCAGTTCAGTTGCTGCCACTGTTATCTTGTGACTTATTTGTTACCGAAGCTCACTCACTAGGCTCTTGCCATTTTGATGCCGGACTATCAAGAGTGCCGGACTATTGGAGTTTTACTGTAAAATGATAGTACACCTTTTTTTACCTTCACAGACTATATCTAATATTCTCCCATTGTTTAGTATGCACAGATCAACCAACATATCTATAGACCAGTGTTTCTCAACTGCTAGCATGTGACCCTCAGACAATCTCTAACCCATGTTGAAAATTATATTCCATTCTAGACCAAAGAAAATCTAACTTTTCCATACCTCTCACCTTTATCCTTCAAGGTCCAATACTTGGTCATCCTCTTTGAAATTCCTCACACAAATAAATTAGATGGGCCTGTCACTGACATGTTTTACTCTTACATTTACAGTAAATGTAAGAGGGTCATAAACATTTGACTTTGAATAAGGGATTGCCAATCTGAAAAGTTGAGAAACACCGCAAAAGACCATCATCTCTATTGTGCCTGTATTTCAACAGCTTCTGAATGCCTGCAATTTCTCTTAGCCACTGAAACTATGGTTGAAACAGGCTAGAGTACTTACCAGTATGAACTTCTCCTCCATATGGAATGAAGGAACCTTTTCAAATGTGACATGCTGCAGCAATGTTAAATAGAAATTATTTTAAAATAAAAAATGTCATTATTACATTTTCATTTAGAAACCTTATGAATTTGACATGTGATCTAGATCGTGATTCTCTCCTTTTTTTTCTTTCTGAGGCCCACCCTCAACATACTACAAAAACTCCAAAGCCACCAGTGCCCCAACAGCTATTTTGCTGCATATACAAGTTAGGGCCAACATTAGAAGGCAGAAAGCAGGGCAATTACCCAGGGCCCCATGCCACTGGAAGCTAAGTTGCTCAGGCTTTGGCTTCAGCCCCACTAACAGGCCTTAGGGCCCTGGGCTTCAGCTTTCTGTCTTGGGCCCCAGTGAGTCTAACACTGGCCCTGCTTCGAGGACCACCTAAAACCTGCTCACAGCCCCCCAACCTACATGAAAGACAAAGACCCAAACTAGTATGGGAAAAAATAGTTACTTTTGAAAGCAGGTGTGCTGACTGCTTTAAGTAGAGCAATAATGCTCATGCAGTTACCTAATTATGTTAGGTACTAAATCTCATAAAATAGTAACTTATAAACTGAGGCTAGAGAACAAAAAGAAAAACATACTTTGCAACAAGGTAAATGCCAAGTTAATTCTAAATACATAAGTCCGTGAGAATTTTTATACCTGATTATATGCTGGTGAAAGGCAAAGTAATGAAGATCAGACCAAAAAGTGTGAATTTACCTGCTTTTACTAAAGACCATCAATGAGATCATCAACCCCATCCCCTCAGCCTTTTATATCACCTAAGAAGGCCAGAGAAGCATAAAGGTAGCTGAGATGCCTCAGTTACTGCTGGATGACACAAGAACTGTGTCTTACAAGGACCCCTTCACACCCCTCAGGCAGGAGTAGGAAGGATTGGAGAGTGTGGCGCACAGCACACAGGAGTGAAGAGATACCAGCAAGAGTGATGGCCCATAAGGCAACTCCAAAGTCTCCCCTAAGTTGTAGTTAAATCAGGGTCTTCACTTACTGGGCGGGGGAGGGGCGGAGGGGCGGGGGGGGGATGCGTGTAGTCTATAGCATTAACCTATACGTTTTTGCTTATTAGTTAATCAGTTAATCGACTACACTATTATATCCCTAGCTGGAACAGTGTCTCCAGGGTTCAATTTTGAGGAAGGACCCTTGTTTAAGGATGCTACAGGAGACGCAGGGATGTTGTATGTTCCAGGTGTGAGGCACAACAGAGAGATTTCCTCCATGAGTAGCAGTTTTATTTGCAAATCTATGGCTCTTCTCGTTCTAGCCATGAGCTTCTTACAGTGGGGGCACTTCTGAGGTATATGTGCTTCCCCTAAGCAACAGACACACCGGCCAAGGCTGGAATAGACAATCTGCATGTTAAACAATGTTTAAGCCTCGGGAACCAGGCATGGCCAAGGGGCCAGTCAGGGACTGCTGAAGCAGGGATCTGACATTTTTTTTAAGAAAAGAAAAAGGGAGCCTAGAGGACAAGTACTACAAAGGAAGGTAGGTAAGTTTAGCTGGTTAGGAGAAGGTTTCCTGAGGGTGCTGTTGTTCCAACTGAAGCCAAAGGCAGTAGAAAAGGAACTGAGGGGATAGTTGGCTGCACATGTGGGATGGCTGCTCCAAATGGCATGGGCTGGCTGCCCCACCTGTGCAACATACCGAGGGCACTGCTACCACAAATCTCCTACTAGAGGCAAAGAGGCACTCAGACACCTAAAGTGGAGCACCCACAGAGGGACTCCTTGAAGAACTTTGGATTGTTTTTCCTCTGCTGATAGCAACAACAGAGCTCATAATCATACAAGTAAGGCCCTATTTAGAGGGAATTTAGTTAAAAGTTTGAACAAATCCCTTCCCAAAATAGTGATTAAATATCAGTTATTTTCTATTGTGGTTGTGTTATTTGATTCTGAAATCCTGGATGGTTATCAGATCAACCAATTGTTTTATATTAGCAAAACTGTAGTCTAATATGCTTTTTATCTCACATCCTGTAATATTGTATGCTTTTGTTAAGGACAGTTGTGTTATTGAAACAAAATGAATGAAAAGAGAGGTGGTACTGGTATTCAGTGAAACACCTTGCTTAATTAAGATTTGTTTTATGCCCTATCTTTCTTACAAGGTTCATAGTGTAATTAAACAGATTATTGTAGGCAAGTAGCCAAGACCTGATGGATTCTCAAACTTGCAAATTTGTGTAATAAATTTCAAGAATCCTCTCAGATTCCTAAATCTAAGGGTGAACGGTCATGCTTTCTTGAGTTTGAAATCTGACAAAGACAACATTTATTTTGTCGCTTATTAACAAATTTTTCTAACTTTTGCCAATGTGTTGTGTGGTCTGTGCTGGCTGCTTATTAGTTTCTAGACGGAGTGTAAGGTGTAGATTTTGACCCTTAAATCCCTAAATGGCTTCAGGTCTTCTTACTTGAGGGAATGCCTCTTTCCCCTGGGCCATATTACCACAAATAAATAGAAACTCTCAAGTTCAATCATTCTCCTTTTAAAAGGCAGGGAGCTGATAAGAAAATGTTCTCTAGCTGGCATCTATGGACCAGCTCCCCTCCCCTTGGTCTGAGCCCAGACCTGCTCAGAGCATGCTGCAAGAGCTATTTACCAAGGGAGCAAAGTGAGGGGTGGCACAGAAGCTGCAATGCCCCAGGACCAGCAATGGAGGCATGGTAATTCAAAGAAATGAACAGTAAATACCACCTACATGCTGATCAATCAATGACTACAAAGATCCCAACCCTTACTCAAGCATTGACCTCCCTCAAGCCCCTCCCTCTCCTAAAATATTGAGGCTTGACTGTGCCCGTGCCTTATGCAACTGAAGTGCAGGGAAGCAGAAAGGAATAAACCTGACCTTGACCGAGCTATGTAATGGCTCCACAGAATCACAGCCCTGTGATCAGGAGAGAACATAAAGTGCACCTTATCTGCGCCATGGAACAACTGGACAGAGAGGGGCAGCCATGAAGTAGATAGGTTTCTTTTAGATATATATTATACATAAATATGTATAAGCTTGAACACTACTTTGCCCATTTTCACAGAGTTTAAGGCCAGAAGGGACCACTAGATCACCTACTTCGTCCTCAATGAAGGCACAGAGAAGTGACTTGCTCAGGGTCACACAGCAAATCAGTAGTAAAGCCAGGAACAGAAGCCAGGTCTGCCACCTCCTAGTCCAGTGCCTTCTGTGCAGCATCACAGAGTCATAGACTCATAGAAAATTAGGGTTGGAAAAGATTCAGGAGGCCATCTAGTCCGTCCACCTGCAATCATACATTGCCAGTTCAGTAACTGAAATTAAGGTACACAGCCCAGCCCATTTTCTGACACAGGGACATTCAGCATTTGTCTTGAGTCCTCTGACAGCAGAAGCTCTGAACCACCTTTTGTTATTTAAAAAAAAAGTAATAGAAGACAGCCCTAAATAATAACCAGTAAATATACACTGACATGAACTGATCCCTGTTACGGAAACAAGAAGTAACTGGGCTCCATTTTTGCAGCAGAAAGCTGGGAAGATATAAAATAACACAGACATTTGTAACAAAAATGAGTTGCTAAGTTTGGTATGTATTCCAACAAATCATGTCATACACCTTCCCTAAAATCCTTAGGACAATCCACTGTGGAGCAGTATGATCTGGTGAAAAGGAATCAGTCACCGTTAGTTTTTGTGGAGGGATGGGTATCAAACCCTCATCTGATAAGGAGGGTTTTACCCATGAAAGCTCATGATCCTATATATCTGTTAGTATCTAAGGTGCCATAGGACTACTTGTTGTTTATACTTGTTAAAAGGTCAATCTAAGGTAAATTCTGCGTGCAAGACAAGAATCCACAGGCTGGAACTTTCTGCTGCTTCTCTGAGACAGGGAAATGAGAAGACCCAGTCATCTGCAAGTAAATTCCTGTATCTGATGCCCATTTTGGCAAGGAACAGTCTGTTGCATCCTCCAGCATTTTAACTGAACACAATTCCTATGAACTATGGAGGGAGCTGCCTGGCCACGTCTGCAGTGGGAATGGATCCTTTTGCCTCTTTTCCCAGTCTTTTTGTTTGGATGGCTTTTACTTTTGCACAATATAGTGTACTATAGCAATATGATGTAAAACTTCCTATTGCAAGTCAATATCGCAACTATCAATACTTTAATAAGCCTTAGAGGTAGAATTCCAAATTCCATTTGGAAATCACTTGCAGCTGTTTTTATGAAATATTTCCTCTAGAAATCAAATTTTCCTGACCTGTTGGCAATTACTGCACTAACATAGAAAGGGTTAGGTTGGACCAAAGGAATTTGCTATTGTGCAGTTCAATCTTGGTGAAGATCCATACTATAAGCAGTTTCTAAGAAATTTCTCAAGAGATGTCAGCTAAGCATGCCAGAGGCTAACCTCTTCTTTTGTGATTTGTGACTTGTATTTGCATGATTTCACACTTGATCCATAGCGTAGACTGTCAAATGGATGTTATAACTCAGAATTAGCAATCTAATGTGTGAAGATTGATCGGAAAAGCCTAGAGATCAATTTAAGGTGACATATGAATGTTGAAGCTCAATTTTCAGAATGAGTCCAGATATAGCTCAGCAAAGCATAGTTTTAGTCCTATTTTTCATTAACAAGTAGTATCTTGTCATATTCATAGGTAGCTCATTGGCTTACTTACACCCATGTATTTACCACTTGTACAGGAACATGAATTTTCCCTATTTTTCATAAGAAAGCTTTATTTTAAATCCTGCGAGGCTTCAGAAGACTAATAAGACTACAAACAGTCTAAATGATGACAAAGCAAAATTCCTTACTTCCTAATCTAAATTTCTCCCTTTGATTTCAGTCCTATAAGAGGATGAGCACCTCAATAAAGCCTCTGGGAGCTGACCACTCAGATGACTGGGTTCCTTCTCCAAATGTACTTACTGCTCAAAAATAGATACAGCATCTGTTTAAAACAAAACAAAACAAAACCCTATCTTCAGCACTCAAAATGTTTTATGTTACTTATTAAGGTCCAGAAATGTTTAGCAGCTGCCACAAAGGACATTTCAAAAGCTGGTGTATGTGTGAGAGGAAGTGATTACAAATATGCTTTTTTTTTTCTTATTTCCACAAGAGTCTCTGGCTTTCTTTTGCAGTTCAAAGGTGCGTGGGGCTAGCAACAACAGATCTTATATGTAAAGGTCAGTTAGTGTGTTTCACATTTTCCATCTAATCCTTATGGTCTTATCTGCTACTGTCTTCAATATTTGCTAAGGTGGGAATTTAAAAGTTGTGAGGAAGGTGAAAATGATTGATAATCTGCATTCTCATGAGTTTAACTATAGCATCCATGCACTTCAGTTCAAATATAAGGTGAAACATGACAACTGCAATGTAGAAATTGATTTTTAAATACTAGTTGGAAATGTCATTTATCAAATAAAGAAGCGTCTCATAATTCAATGTCCACTTATGCTCCTTGAGTGACAACAGCTGATTAACATCACAGCTCAGAAAGAACAGGTGTTCTCCTGGTGCTTGCTTATTATGAGTTTAAAGAATATTTTTAATATTTGGAAATTCTTACATATTTTAATATCAAAAGATACCTCTCCCTTCCCAATGTTATCTTTGCTATAATCCGTTTGTCTTTAAATTATGCGTACAAAAAAGGATCCAAGTTCTACAGTGGCTATAATGACAAGGAAACAGATGTCATTTATATGACCCAGGAAAGAGAAGAAAGTCTATCTTTGTTGTGATCTACTGGTTATTTAACAGGACTGGGAATCAGGTCTCAAAGATCTCAGCCCTAGACAAAATACTTTGTTAAACTGGGGCTAACACAAAGCTTGCACTAATAACATAAGGAAAATAATCCAACCCTACTAGATCAATAGATGAGCCAGAGCTGTGATATTCAGAAGTGGAATTTGCAAACTTCCAGATGAAAAGAGTGTTAGGTTCCAGAGTTTTGGGTTAGCCAGCCATAGAGAATAGAACCATCCATTACAGTTTGAGTCTATGATCTGGCCCCCACCACCACCAAAGTTCAGTGATGCTCAGATCAAATGGGCTGTCTTGGTTACATCTCTAATTAGAGCTATAACTTCTTTTAAAATAAAATGTTTTAAATCAAAGAACTCTAATGAGGGTCACCCTAAAATGATGAAAGGTCTGAAAGTTGGAAATGCAGATTTATACAGCCAGATACTCATCTGTTGTAAATTGGCCAACATGCATTGACTTTTATGGTGCTGCACCAATTCACACAACCTGAGCCTCAAGCCCATAGTTTCTCAAAAAGGAGTTATCCTACCTCTGTGCCTCCTTACTCTACCCATTATGGTCCTAACCTAGGTGTCATCTATTGCCAAATGTCATACCCTTGGTTCTGATTCAAGGATTAGCATCTATGCACAGCATTAAGCATATTGAGTTGTGTCTCTCAGGTTGGAATGCTGGGCTCAGCTGGACCCCTTTAACTAAGAACAAGTTATCTCTGACTCTCACGCACTTTGGCCTTGACAAAGGAACTCAACTCAACTTCCAGGGGAACTCAGCTGCCTTGATGTTTCATAGAGATGTACAGTGGCATTGTCAAGGAGAGGACCACATACCCGTTCAGCCATTGATATACTCAAACACAACATGGCATGTGCTGCCTTCCTTTTTCCCAGAAGAGCATGGGGAACCTGAGCCCAATTCCAGCATGTCTTGACAAATCTAGCAGTGCCAGTAGCGGCATTAAGATTAAACTTCTTTTTAAAGGATGTTTCACACTTTATGAATTCTGGAAAGGTGACCATGTCAGCCCTAATCATATCTTTTTTGTTTCTTTTAAATGTTAATGAACCCTGGTTTTCATGAGGTTTTATTTGTAGCTAATGTGCTCTGTTTCTAAGGTGGCTGAGGTACATGTGTAAAAGATTTAAATCACATTAAATATACTCAAAGTATAAATACCTCCATATTGGTATCTTGATCTCCCTCAACTACATCAAACACATGCTATCAGTATTGAGTCAGACTACTCTTTAAAGAAGATGATCTCACATCTGGGTCAAACAAAACACTGCATAATTAGTAAATATCTTGTTCATCTCTCCATTATCTGTATCTTCAGAGCTCTTCTCAACCTTGATAGCATTAAAACCAACATTGCATTGCTTACTTTAGTTCAGTCAATATGATCCTAACCAAAAAACTACAGATTCCACTTTTCTACATAAGATCATGTGTTAAGCATATACGTGGCATTCAGAAGCTGCGCAACAATGCTCTCCTGTTCACTGCTCTGTAATTATGTCATTTGTACTTTTCTTTTCCTAAGTTAATTTGTATGGGGTAGGGGTTCTTTGCTGAGACACGAGGTGATCTTGTGATTTAAAGAAATTTGTCTAGACCATGAGATATTACCCTCTATTCCATTTTCTTGAGTCATCTGAGTTTATGAAGGTTAAACCTGATAAAAGCTCCAGAAATACAAATTTCACAAGTTAGAATGTGAACTGTCCTATACTTCATGCACAAAGATACAAGGTCTGACAGCTACTTAAGGAGGTTATGCAGTTCAAAGTTGAACTAGCTTGTTGTTTCAGAGCTATTTTTATTACACTATAATGGGAAACAAACTTAATTAAATCAGTATGAGTACTTCAAGCTACACTGTATATCCCAAAGTTAGTATTGTTTTCCGACATTCAAATTAAGTTTCGGCTTACTAGAAAATTGCTTATCTGTAATAACTCTGCTGTAAAGATCGCATCGCTTGACTCTGAGTCTTGTTCCCTTATGTTGGCAGCACAATTAACAAGAATTCTAGCTTTCAGGAGCACTGCAGTACTGGTACCTGAGCCCTAACCCAAATCCCTCCATTCTAATCTACTATCTGATGAGGTTCAACAAGGACTACTTCCACTTAGGACTGAAGAATCCCATGTACTGCTACAGGCTGGGGACCAACTGGCTAAGTGGCAGTTCTGCAGAAAAGGACCTAGGAATTACAGAAGATAAGAAGCAACCATGGGTATCTGATTCAAAGCAACAGCTCTCACTGCCATAATTATTTCATCAAAGGTTGCCAAAGCAAACCAATACCCTACAAAGACCTATTTTTCATTGTATCTCCTGTCTTGGAAAAAGAATTAGTAAGCAAGCATTACTCTACTATTATGTATTATGTGTATTATCGTAATGCCAAGGAGCCCTAGTCATGGACCATGACCCTATTGTGCTAACAGCTGTACAAACACAGAAGAAACAGTCCAAAGAGCTTACAATATATGGACTGATGGGGAGTACTAGGGAACAATAAGACAACATTGGTCAGCATGATGGGCTGTAGTCTCAGCACACCAGCAGCCTAGTCATTGTTCGGTTTTTACTCTGAAGTGTGAACTGTCCGTTGGACATAAAAACCTGGCAGTTCAGAGCCCTCAGAGTGGCACTGATATTCTGTCCTTCCATTAGAATCCCAGTGTGATGGCCAGTGCCCACTGGAAGCAATGGCTAGAGTGCCTAGGGGTCAGTCTTCTCTCCCGGACCACATTCACATCTGATGTCAGTCTGTCTTTTCCTTTGTTTGGGGTGCAGTCAACCTGCTGGTCAGATTATCCATTCAATCCCATCTCTTCCTAATGTGGCAGAGTGCCCATTCAGTGCTAGTGCAGGGTCTATACACCCCATCACAATCAGAAACAATTCTGAGTTTCAAGGATGGTATGTATAACTTTGGTTATCCTTCTGGGTGTGAATGCATAATACATGTTCTCTCACTCTCTTCTTCAAACACTATGTATGTAGGCCCAGAATCAGGAAAACATGGGTCAGAATAGCACATAAGCATGTGCTGAAGCACTGTCCTGAATCAGGGCCTTAGTCACAGACAGCTCAAGGAGTAATATTGCCTGTGTTGTTCCAAATCTTTCATCTTCTGCATGTTAGTTCTCAATCAGAATTGTGCTGGCCTACATCAAATATTTGTATTTCATACAAGAACAGTTACGAGTTCATGAATACTGCATTGTATAAAGATATGGCTAAACACTGGTGCTTATCATTATGGAAAATGTGGGTAGGAAAGGATTTATTTTATATGCAGGAAACAACAGCTATTTCATCTTGTTTGTACAGAAGTCTGTCTCCTGCTGATATGAATGCTAGGCTGCAAGCACATTTCTGATCAAGTTTAGTAATTAAATTTAGCAGCAAATATGTTTTCTTATCAGGTTTGAGAATTTTTTGCTATCTCAGTGATTTATGTCTTGTTGACCTCAGATCAAGGCTGGTATTTTAAATTTAACTGAGGTGAAATTCCTTCGTTTTCCAAAAGCATATAGCTTATTGAGGATTCTTTACATTTCCTCGTTATGTTGGGACTGACTTGAAATGGATTGGATTGTTTCTAAAATGCTATTCTTTTTTTGTAAAGGTCATCACATGACAGCAAAGGATCAGCATGTCATTCTGGTTGAGTATGTGATTGTTATTACTTTATTCTACCTAATTTAATCATCAAACTTATTCATCTCGTGAGACGGTAATTTTCTTGCAAGTGCAATTATATTTCACAGTATGCCTGCTGATTAGGCAGAAACAGAGAAATAACTCATCAGAAAATTGCAAAAAAGAAATTAAGTATCAACAATATGTATAGTAAAGATTATAGTATTTGGCAGTCACTAATTAAACTCCCTCATTCTCAAATGTACTAGCCATGGCTTAATCGGAAGCATTGTATACATACCCAATGAATGAGTAAAGATCACAAAACCAGCCACTAAAGGTTTACACTTCTAATTGTGCAAGAAAGATGGTGGTTTTATTGTTTGTTTCTTTTATGTCATGAGGAACTGTCTTAACTGATGATGTGGAAGATAGTCCCCTGTAGTAAACATGATATTTCATGAGTTGCAAACTATATCCTGGCCTGCAACATTAAAATCCTGAAACAGAGAAATTAAAAGAAAATGTCAAAACATAAATTACTGTTGTGATTACTAAAGTACCCTACAATATGCTAGATGTTGATGTAGGAGAAAGAAAGAGCCTGAAGCATTTGGCCAGGTGTTTGAACCAAAGTAAGCAAGAGTTATACTATGAGTAACAGACAGGCCATGTCAAAAGCAAATGTTTGCCTGCAAGTCAGTGTCTCTTGGTACTAGAACTGCTAGCACTGATAAAAACACATGAATTATGTAAATTACATTCCATCAGGAGAGTACAGGGACATCCAGCTTAGTACATGATAAAATAGTTTGAAACAACAAGAGCGAAAGCATAATAATGGGCAGGGCTCGACAAATGCACTCGCCCGCTCGCCCGTGGCGAGTAGATTTTGCCAGCTGGCGAGTGCAGGGGCGGACTGGCCCGGTGGGCCGTTGTAACAGACTGGCCGAAGCCCGCACTAGGGGCGGCGCAGCCCCATCCGATCCGCCGGCCGGCGGAGGAGCAGAGCGCTGCCGGGGAGGGGGAACTACGGCGATTCTCAGCGCTGGGCTGCCCGCGTGCAGCTGCGGCGCGAGGAGGCCGGGCGCCGGCAGACGCCAGGACGCTGGCGGGACGTGGCCCCACCGATTGTAAAGGGCCGCGGCAGCTCGGCTCTGGCCACATGTCCCCGGTAGCTGGCTGCGGCGCGCGGCGGAGCCAGGCCCTGCCCCACCGGCTCCAGTCCTGCCACGGCCCCAGCCCCTCGCCGGCGAGAGACCCTTCCTGCCGACCGCCCGGCTCGCTGCGCCTGCCCCGCGCCCCATCTGGCTCCCGCTGCCCATTCACCACGCCACCCCTGCACCCTGCACCCCGGATCCCCTGCTCTCCCTCTGGCTCTGTGCCACCCTTGCACCCCGCACCATGCTCCCCGATCCAGCTCCCCCAGCTCTGTGCTGCCCGTTCCCTGTACTGCCCCTAGACACCGATCCCTCTGCCCCTCCCGTTCCCCGTGCCTCCACCGCTCCCCCCGATCCCTGCGTCCCTCTGCCTCTGTGCCTCCAGTTCCCCGCGCCACCCCTGTCCCCCCCCCCCCACTGTTCCCTGCACCCCTCTGGCTCTGTGCTGTCCCTGCACCCTGTTTCCCCTGTGGGTTGGGAGTGCGGGGTGCTTGTCCATAGGGAGGGGCTGGACAGGGCAGGAAAAAGGCTGCTGTGACCCAGCAGCCAGTGAAAGGGGGAGTTCACTTGAAGCGCCTTTGCCTTTATGGAAAAAAAATGAATGAAAATGCTATTTGCCATTTATAGGGCTAAAATGCTGGGACAAAAATGAAAACAAACAAACAAACAAAAACCATTGCAAAATGCAAACGTGTAAAAGACAACAAAAAGGGGGAATGTTTTGCTTGGCCCTGGGGGAGGGGAAGCGGCTGGGCTGTGGGGAGGGGAGGAGTGGAGGAAAAATATGGGGTAGGGGTTTGTGGGGAGGAGGAAAGGAGAGGGGAGGAGGTCAGGAGAAGAAGAAGAAGAAGAAAGGGGAAGGCACCAAGGGACAGGGGTGCAGGAGAGACAAATCCCAGGGGGCCAAGTGCAGACAATGAGGAAAAGGGCAGGAGGAGGTGTCAGTGGGAGTGGGGAACAGGGTGATGCTGGGAGAGGAGAGGGTAAGGGCACTGGGGCTAGAGGGAGGAGGGGAGGTGCTGGGAGAAGGCTTGAAAGAAGGGGTGGGCATGAGGAAGGTGAGGATGGAGCAAGGCATGTGTGAGGGCACAGGGGCATGAGGGGAATGGGGGCAGAGGGTGCTGAGGGGGTGGGTATCAGGGAAAAAGAGGGCAAAGGGGCAGGGGCAGTGAGGGAAGGAGAGGAACCAGGAGGGTGCAGGTGCCAGGAGATTCTGGGGTGAAGCAGAAGGGCAGACACCTGCAGGGGAGGGACCAGCCTCAGAGGAGAGAGGCAGGGCAGGTGTGTAGGGGAGGTGTTAGGAGAGGGGATGAGGAGGGTAGCTCACTTGATCAGAGTGGGGCTACTGGAGGAGTGGGCACAGGGGGAGAGCGCTGGTGGAGGGGGCAGGTCTCAGGAAGGCTGAGGGCAGTGAGAAGGGCAGGAGTCAGGACAGCAGAGGAGGGTGAGGGGTTGGGGGGCAGCAGGCACCAGGGGAGCTGATGGAGCGAGGGGAGGAGACATAGCAGCAGAGGGGAAAAAGTAGAAGTTTATAAGACATTTATTAATAACTTGGGTGATATTTATTAAGAACGTATTAGTAATTACTGTTCTTATTCTTATTAGGAATTTATACCATTAAAAAAAAAACACTTTTTGGGGGGGGGGGAAGGTGGCGACTCCCTTTTTTGCCTGGCAAGTAGGGTTTTCCATAATTTGTCGAGCCCTGATAATGGGTAATGAATGCTTTGGAGGAAAGCACAAGGGGACGTACCAAACATGTCATTAATGAGTAAGATGATACGTACGGTGTGTATCATAGATTGTTCATTTCTGTCTATAATGTTGGGGTACCTCACTTAACTATGTTGCCAGCCTAGGGGATGATAGTGAAATCCATACTATGGATTGAGCCATGCCTATTGTCCCGGGTACAAACGTGTAGGGGCTTGGAGGCCATCTGGCTACCGACAATCATTAATGTACTTCGTTCGACAATAAACCTGACTCGGGTGCCTTCGTATCTTATCTGAGTCTGTGGTCTTTGGGGGCTCTCGTGAAGTCTATCATTGTAGCTACCTGCACAGAAATGGCACAATATACTAAGGGAGCATACGAAAACACACACAGCCAAACGTTTATCATTACTGACGGAGCAGGAGATCTGTCAGGACGCCACACCAGTGAATCCTGAATTTACTATATAGCTGTCCTGAACTACTATAGTTGTATACACAAGTAGGATGACATCATAACTACAAACAGCCATTTACAATCTCATTTCTCAATCTTGCTAATTTATACACATACTTACATTTTATGCATTGGGAAAATTCCCATTGACCTCAGTTAGATGATTCACAGTGCATAAAATTAAACTGTCAAAAAAGTCTTTGCAGGATTGGGGCCTAAGGCTCTGGTCTTGCAAGTTACAGTACACACGCAGAAGGCTACATGCACACAGAGCCCCACACAAGTCAATGGGGCTCTGTAACAGCATATCACACTATAAAGTGCAGGTTAGCACCCTAACAAAATGTATATAAAAATGTACAAACAAAAACTATCACTGGAAAGCACTGAAGAGTTCACCAATTCACCAGTCTAAAACAGTTGGATATTTCAAGCTCAATCTTGATCTGAGAGGGTATGTCTACACTACAGCATTATTGCGAAATAAGCGATTTCGAAATAGTTATTTCGAAATAGCTTATTTCAAAATAACACGTCTACACACAAAATGCATTTTGAAACAGCATTTTGCTATTTCAAAATAGAGCGTCCACACTGAGTGGACGCTGAATTGCATTTAAGGCCAGCCAGAACCAGGTCCGGCAGGGCATCAGGTCAGGAGTGTCTTTGTGTGGCTGCTGCCTGAGGCTATCTGAGGCCTGTGCTTAAAGGGACCCCCCCACCCCGAACAGCCGGTTCTCAGGTTTCCCTGCTTGCTTGCTTGCCTTCCTCGATGAGGGACAGCAAAGCATTTCATCTCTGAGTGCTCTGCTTGCCCTCACTCGGGACACCACAACACTCTGCAACATGGAGCCGGAGCTGCCCCCGGGCACTCTGGTGCTTCTCTTGGACGCGTTGTTGCGAGCCTGGCTGCACTTTCTGCAGGCTGCCATCCGGGAGGTCCATCGGGGGGCTGTCAGTATCCAGGAGGCCCTGCGGGAGAGCTTCCACCCTGAGGAACACTAACAGTCTCCCTGGTCTGCCCCACTGGGGGCTTGTGCCTCATTCCTCCCTCACATCCTTCCACTTACTGCCCTCTGCGCCCCCCCCAGCCCACCTTCCTGATGTAAAATAAAATACATGTTTTTTCATAAACACAAACTGTCTTTATTAAACAAAACTGGGGGGGGGAATGAAACTCTGGTGAGACTGGGGAAAAGAGGTGGGAGAGGGGAGGGAGAGAGGGTGGGAGAGGAGGGGAAACCTGGGAGGAGGGAGCTGGAAGGGGAAAGCAAGGGGAAGAAGGGGGAGGGGAAGTTCAGGGGTGGGGGTCTCGCCGGACCAACTTGATTTTCATGCAAACCTGCTCCTGGGTTCGCATGTGGCCCTTGGTGGCCAGGCTTGCAGCTGTCCTGCCATACATGGCCGCATTCCTCCGTCTAGTGTGGAGATCATGGACGTTGGGGGCATCCCCCCCAAACCTGAATAAGGTCCATGATCTCCATCCACCCTGGACCAGGAAGGCGCCCGCCTTCTCTGGGCCCTGGCAGGCTCCTGGGAGCTGGCAGACTGCTCCTGGGGAGCAGTGGAGGGCTGGCTGCCAGTGGCTTGCTGGCTCATGTTTTGGGGCCACTGGTCAGGGGCAATGACTGCTGGCTCTGGGCTGGCAAGCTTGGAGCTGGCACAGGCACTGTGGCCAGAGTCTACCCCTTTAAGGGCTCCGGGGAGGGGTGGAGGGAGAGGAGTGTTCTTGGTTGAGGCTGGAGTGGCCACCAGGGCACCCTGGGAAGGCTGGAGGCCCCCTATTTCGAAATAAGTGTCTACACAGCACTTATTTCGAAATAGCTATTTCGAATTTGGCTTTATTCCTCCAAGAATAGGTTTACCAAATTCGAAATAAGCGCTCCGCTATTTCTAATTTATTTCGAAATAGCGGTTTGGCTGTGTAGACGCTAGGAAAGTTATTTCGAAATAAGGGCTGTTATTTCAAAATAACTTTGCTGTGTAGACATACCCAGATAGAGTTCATTGACAGATGAATATAACTCATTGGCACCAGAATGGGTTCCTTCATTCAAGGATCTCAATATAAAAAAGCAGGTATCATTATTACTGTCTTTTTACACAAACGCAAGGCACAAACACACAGGTTCCCTGAACAATTCTATGGTTGAATCAACAGTAGAACTCAAGGTCTCTAGACTCCCAGTCCACTACTGTTATCACTAGACAACACCGTCTCTCTCTCTGGACATATGAATTTGCACGCCCTATAGCTAGCGTTACAAGTTATATGGAGATGCATCATTATAATTAATCAATCAGGACTATTTAATGTTTAAATCTAGTTTGCTTATCTCCATTTCCCATCCCCCAAACACACATCTGCTTAAGAATTTCACTTTTAAGAATTAGTTATTAATGTATTTACATTTATACACATGTTAAAGCCGGAGGCTATGCTGGCAGTGATTTTCCCCATAGAATTTAAGCTAATGATTTAAGATTTGCCTCCTTGAAAAAACACCTCTGTCCTAACCTCCCCACTGTTAAGGTGATTCCAGCGGGGCTCCTGAATTGCTATATATTCTAGGAGTCCTTCCCATGAATTAGAGAGACTTACCTCTAAAATAACACTTCACAGTCCCTAACCAACAGCAATACTATTCTATATAGCCCATAACCAGAAAGCTAGATAACTTAAAAGCTAAAACCATCATCCCTCTCCAACAATTCACCACTCTCACAATTATCCTTCGATTTTCTTCACAAAAGATCAAAGACTAGCTTTGCAACATATCCTAACTCTGTGCTATGATGAATGGAGGGAGGATCCTCTGCCCTGAAGCGTCTTGCTACATCAGAAGGGCATCATCTCAAGCACCTTTACTGATTTATAGCACAAATGTATGGCATGCTGGGTTGGCGCTTTCTTTGTTCTGTAAAGCCAGTACCTTAAACTCCACCATAAAGCCACCCTTAGGGTCCCCGCTTAGGTCCTGTGTCCAGGAGAACTTGGCCAGTCCTGGGGATCAGACCAGTGTCCAGCAGCTATTGTGAGATGATTGTAGTACAAATATGACTATTTCACCTTCCCATCCTCAAGAATAGCCCTGCAAATAGGATCCTAGGCAAGCTGACTCAATGGATGCTACTAGATATGATGGTGTCCACAAGAAAAGGGTAGGGGGAACCCATGCCCTGAAGCAGTTATTTTAGCAGTGATAATATGGATCATGATTTTATATCATATAGTTATTACATTTATGGTACAGTATAAAATTACATTTAGGAGGAAAAATATATTTCCTTCATTTTTAGTCAAAAAAGTTCAAACTGGAAAGAAAACACATTTTTAACAGGCAGGATAGTTAACTATTGGAATATCTTCCTAAGTAATGCAGTAACCTTTCCATCACTTGGAATCTTTCCATTGAGACTGGATGGCTTTGTAAAAGGTATAAGTTTGTTCACCCAAGGGCTGGGTGAAATTCTCTGACCTGTGTCCATGCAGATGGACAGACTAGACTATCATGGTCCTCTCTGGCCTCAAAATACATAAATCTGTAAGTTTGCTGTGAAATTAAAAAACTGCCTTAAAAAATGTGGGTGCCATATCAGTTTAGAAACAAAGGAATATTTTCATTTCAGCCTTGGACAAATGTCAGAGCTGTAGGGCAGGTCTACACTTAAAATGACGCAGCAGTGCAACTGTGTCGTTACTGTGCTTCAGTGAAGATACCACTAGAACAGTGTTTCTCAAAGTGGTCTGCGGACCCACTCTGAGAAAACCGCTACCAGGCCACTTGGTTTGTTTACTTATTGGCTCCGCAGCCACGGAGTCTCATGGCTCCCATTGGCTGCTGATCACTGTTTGCAGCCAAGGGAAGCCGCGGTAAGCAGTATGACCCAGCCCGCTGCTTCCCATGACTCCCCTTGGCTGCAAATGATGAACTGCAGCCAATGGGAGCCACAAGGCTTCATGGCTGCAGAGCCAGTAAGTAAACAAACTGGAGCGACCCAATAGCAACTTTTGCAAAGTGGGTCTGTGGACCACTTTGAGAAACACTACACTATGCTGATGGAAGAGCTTCTCTCATCAGCACAGTTAATCCAACTCCAGGAGAGTGGGGTAAGGTCAGTATGACTGCATTGCTCAAGTATCAGAGAGGTAGCCGTGTGACGAAGTGGGTCTTTGCCCACGAAAGCTTATGCTCCAACACTTCGGTTAGTCTATAAGGTGCCACAGGACTCCTCGCCGCTTTTGCATTGCTCAAGGGTATGGATTTTTCACACCCTTTAGTGACGTAGACATACCAATGTAAGTTTATAGTGTAGAACTGGCTTTATATTACAACACACCAGTGAGTCGATCTCAATATTAGGGGGTATTTACTTTCCAGTTTCTATTGGTTTTTTTTAATCTTCAGGGCAATCATTTCAACCCAGCTCATTTTGTAATTAAGAAAGGACGAATACAGAGGGAAAATTAAATATTAAAATCTCTCTTACCTCTATAGCACAACATGACATGACATTTGAAATCATCTCTTTATGTTTCTTTTTTTTCATTAATTTGTTCTGGTATTGTTTCCTTTTCAGGTATTGTTTCCTTTTCAGGATGTTTTTCTTTTTCTTCTTCTTCTTGTTTGGATTCTTCCTTGTTGTCTATAAAATACATAAAAAATGTTATAAAACATTTTATAATCAAATTCTTTGTGTTCCTGTCAAATAAATATACATTTGACTGCAATAAGTTCTCCCTAACTATGCAAAATACTCCTTTCAAGAAATAACATGTTTAGCTCCAGGAAAAGAAGCTGAAAACAACCTCCATGTTAAATAATCATATGTCAGTGTTCATTAGACATAACAGACTCAGGGTACGTCTACACTGCAGCAATTTTCTGGAATAATAGCCATTCTTCTGGAAAAACAATACTAGTGTCCACACTGCAATTGCGTCATTTTGACAAAAAGTTGAAATAACGGAGGGCTTTTTCCAATGGCAGTAAACCTCATTCTACGAGAAATAAGGCTTTTTCCGAAAAAGCTTCTTCAGAAAAAGGCATGTGTGGATGTGGAAGAGGGAGTTCTTATGTAACCCCCAAGGAGATTACCTAGATTCCTGGAGCTCTGTCTGCTGGCAGCTCAAGAAGAGGCACACTGAGTTTGCCTTGGCTCCCCCTTCCTACCAGGGCAGAGTCTGCCCGGCAACCCATAGGGAGTGAGATGCCCCTCCCAGAGAGTTCAGGAGGGGGAGGAGAAGCCATTGTTTGAGGAGTCTGGAGCCAGCCAGGGCAAGGGGAGGACTGGCTGTGTGGGAGCTAGTAAGCCCCAGGCCTGCATGCAGGGTTTCCCCCTGAGAACTGGCCTCTAGGGGCCTGAAAGCAGGATCCCTCCGCTGGGTTTTATGTCTCCACTGTTGATTCCCAGTTTGTGGAGTTTGCTGGGAAATTTCCCCAGCCAGGCTGAGTTGGCTCTCCGGCTCCCTGGGTGAGACCAGTCAACACATAGTCAGCTCTGCTCTGTCTGCTAGTTGAGGGCTGCCGCCTGCTGTGTGTGTGTCTGAATGCTGGGGTAGGAGATTACAGTTTGAATTTTAATGCAGTTGTGTAACCTGCACCTTGAGCCTTGCACCCCTTTGTGGTGAGGGGAAATTCTGGGACCAAAGCAGCCTGATTCCTGCCTGAAGAGGATCCCTGCCAGAAGAGACCAGCCCCTCTGCAGTGTCTGAGTCATCTCTGAACCTGAGGCTCATTCATGGAGTGTGTGAGTGCACCATCTTTTAGTTAGTCAGTCAGAGAATTTGTTTGGTGATTTTATAACCTGCTGCATATTAAACCTGTGGAGGGATTTACCACCTTCTCCCACTTGTGAGTCCTTTGGGCTGTACTGGACCCAGTTAGCCCCACTGCTAAACCACTGCAGAGAAGAAATTTGTGGTCATAAGTCATCAAGGGCCCCAACAAAGTACACGTGCCAACGGGACACTAACCTTACAGTTGCTGGGCACCGGTGACCCTAAAAATAGTGTTTACCCTGTTATGTTATATTTGTCTCCTGTTTAATATAATTGTGTTTAATATAGTGTATGTGTTTGTGTTATTTTCTGGGAGTCTCCAACTATCTGGCAAGTACGTGGGGATTACCCTGGGTTAGAATTTTCCTCCCAAGCTGCCCTGGTGACCCTGCCAGGAAGGGGGTGGAGGCACCGCCAAATAAATCCATAGGAAAAAATAAAGTTGAGTGGGTGGCGGGATCCAGAAGAACCCAGACTTATCCATCAAAACCTGTAAGCAGATTGGCATTAAAGAAGGTAACCAGGTGGAGAGGGGGCGCTACACTTACAAAAAAAGAGGCCTCCAGGAAATAACACAGGTGCCCTACTGGCCACTCCATCCACACTCATCACAACTCTATAGTTCTTGTCTCCTAGCAGCTCTTAAAGCTGCAGACACACGGGACAGGGCTTTTGGCAGGAAGCCGGCCCTGGGAGCTGCAACACACTGCACAGCTGCCATTGCCAAACATCTGGGCACCAACATCCCAGCCACAAGCCCCCCAAGATCCCACTGGTCCTCACAGGGGCAGGAAAAGGTGTTCACCATCCTGGTCTGGAGTGGAGATCCTGGCCCTCCTGGAGTTATGGAGCGAAGAGGAGACCCTCCAGGATCTCCGCCACAGACGCGGGAATGCTGATATCTACGGCCAGATGGCCAACAGCCTGGCCACGAGGGGCCACCACTGCACTCTGGAGCAGGTGCGTGTGACGGCGGGCTGGACCCCCGGACTGGAGGCCACCCGAGTGCAGCTTTTTGGGGCGCACAGACCAGCAAACGCCGAGCCTGCCGCACATGCGCCAGGGCGCTACTACCCGAACACGGCGGCGCTAGGACCCCGCGGCCACCAGCCTCCCTCAGCGTGGGGACGCTGGATGGTGTAACGCGGGGAATTCAAAAGGGAGGGGGGACTGAAGAGGCAGGGGGAGAGCAGGGGCTGATTGTGCTCTCGGCCCCAGGAAGCCCAGAGAAGGTAGCCTGCAAGGAAGGGGCGGACGTGACTGAGACTGAGCTTCCCAGGCCTGGCAAAGGAGTCCGACGGAAGGAGGATGCGGAGGAACCCAAACTGATACTCGCAACCGGGCATGAACTTGCAGTGACTGTGGGACGGGGTACACTAACAAGTGATAAAAGGAGGATAGAGGCAGAGCAAAGGGGGGGGCTTAGGGCGCACCCCGAACCCTGACTTTGTTACAGTGCGGAGCAAGGTTAAAGAGCACTGACAGAGTTACGCCAGGGCCAGGGGCTAGCATCGGTGGGGGAAGCACCTCTGATGGTGGACTCTGAGTTGGAGATGCACATTGTCGACCGCCCGGGGGTCCCAGCCCAGGAGGAGAAGGAGGAGCTGGAGGAGGAGGAAGAGACGGGCAGCACCATCACTCTGAAGCCGGTGCCCCAAGTCCTGGATGTCTCCCAAGCATCCTCTGAGACCGGAGAGGGATCATCAGGTGAGTGCTCTTAGTTTTTCACACACGTAAGGTGGGGGTGGCAGGCACTGAGGGGATGGGGTGCGATCGTTGCTCGGCCTTCTTAGCCTGGCCCTCATGCTGCAGTCCGTGCATGTGGATGCACGTGCAGTCTGCACCATGCAGCCCCAGGAGACAGCCCCAGGGCATCCCAGGGCTCCTGCTCACAGGCTCTGGGGAGGCCATGCATGTTTCTGACCCCCAGGGCAGATGCCATTCCACCAGCAGTCACCGCTGGAAGGAGGCTGGGGACAAGGGCACACGCACAGCCGCACACAGGCTCTGGAGTGCTTCATGAGGCACACAGGCATGCCTGCATGCTCGAGGCACCACCCGCTCCTGTAGACAGTGCTGCCAGGCGCAGGTGTGTGCGCGGCCCCGATGGAAGCCCAGGCTGCACTTCCCTGCCATGCTCGACCCCACTCCAGCCCCCACCTCTTGCCTATGCCCCTGTTCTCCCAGGACCCCCCACCCCAGAGGTCACCGAGGTCCCGAGGTGGAACTACCAGCCAAACCATGTGTCAGTCTCAGCCCCAGCTCTGAGCCTCTCCACCGCCCTCCAAGGTTCTCACCTCACAGCCAGGTTCTCAGCCTCCTTCTTCCCCAAATCCAGGTTCTCAGCCCTCCTTCCTCCCCAGTTAATTGTATCTCAAAAATTCAAACAAAGACTTATTTAAAAAAAAAAAACAAAAAAAAAATTGTTTTTATTGAGTGTACAGGGAAAGGGAGAAGCGAGGGGTTGTTGTGCGAAAGGCAAATGGGGGCAAGGTCCAGGCCCCTAGTAGGGAGGCTGGGGAGAGTTACTGGGGTGTTTCAGAGAAACTCTCCCTCAGGGCCTCCCAGATGCACACCCCCACCTGCTGGGCCTGGCAGATGACAGCTGTGCATGGCTGCTCAAAGACCCATCTCTCCTGGCCGGCCTCTGTCCCCCACCCTGGAAGGAAGGCCTCTCTCTTCCTCTCCACAATTTTGTGGAGAACACAACATGAACAGATCACCTGGGGGATGCTGTGCTCCTCCACGTTGGGGCGGGTCAGGAGGCACCTGAACCTTGCCTTCAAGCGCCCGAAGGCGCATTCCACCTGGATGCAAACCCTGCCCAGGCGGGCACTGAAACAATCCCTGATTGGGTCCAGGTGGCTGGTGTACAGCTTCTTAAGCCACAGCATGAGGGGGTAGGCCACGTCCCCCACGATGCACAGTGTCATCTCCATGTTCGCGACTGTGAAGTTACGCTGGGGGAAGAATATGCCAGCCTCCAGCTTCTGGTAGAGGCTGGAGTTTCTGAGCATGAGGGCATCGTGTGCCCTCCCTGACCAGCCCACGAAAATGTCTGTGAACTGGCCGTGGTGGTCAACCAGGGCCTGCAGGACCATCGAGAAATATCCTTTTCTGTTCATATACTGGGCGGCACAGTGGTCAGGGGCACACGATGGGGATGTGGTTTCAATCTATCACCCCCTTCTTACCCCCCACAGTAGGGGAAGCCCAGGGCAGCAAATCCAGTGACAATGGGATCCAGGTCTCCCAGGCAGATGACCCTGCAAGCAGGATGGTGTTTATGGCCCTCACCACCTTCAGGAAGAAACAAACAAAGACACAAAAAAAGAGAATAAAAGGTGGTGCCTGAGCCCTTGGGAGGTCCTGAGCCATCCTCCCTCTAGCCCTCCCACAAACACCCCAGGAGCCACCCGCTATGAAGCCCCCATTACTGCAGAATCCCCTGGGGGCAGGGTTTTTCCCCACCCACCTCACCCCCCACACTCCCAACCCCCCCTTTCCTCAGGATCCCCCTTTCCAGTACTCCCCCCACCTCCAGGGACTGCAGCCCAAGAGTGCCTTACCTCCATGAGGAGGGCCCCGACGATGGACTTTCCCACGCCAAACTGGTTGCCCATGGACTGACAGCTGTCTGGCGTGGCAAGCTTTCAGACGGCAATGGCGACCCACTTCTCCAGGGGGGATGGCGGGTTGCATCTGGATGTCCCTTCAACGGAGGGCAGAGGTGAGCCAGGCACACAGCTCCATGAAGGTCGCCTTCCTCATACAGAAGTTATGGAGCCACTGCTGGTCGTCCAACGCTCCATCACCAGCCAGTCCCACCAGCTGGAACTGGCGTCCAGCCTCCAAAACTGTCACTCCATTGTGGGGTGCGGTTGCTAAGGCATTGCTCCCGCACACAGACAAAGGTTCTCAAGGATGAGCTCAGCATCGAGCGCATGCAGGACCATTACAGCAGCCTGCAGAAACTGCAGCATGGCTGTGTGGGGCCATCGCATGCCCAGAGGCAGCTCCGGCTCCATGGCAAGGAGTATGCTGTGGTGTCCTGAAGCAAGGCAACCAGCACACACCCTGCAAATGCGTTGCTGTCCCTTGGAGAGGTAAGCAAGCAAGCAGAAGAAGCTGAGAAATGGCTGTCCAGGCGGAGTCCCTTTAAGCACGTATCTCAGATAGCCTTAGGCCACAGCACCTGGAAGCAACTGGTGACCTAATGCCCTTACTGAACTGGTTCCTGGTGGCCTTAAATGCGAGATAACATCCCATCAGTGTGAACGCTATCTTTCAAAATAGCACATCACTATTTCTTTGTGCTTTTTGCGTGTGGATGCTCTCTTTCGAAATAAGCTTGCAGTCTAGACGTATCCTCAATTCTGTCCCCAGATATGTACATAGATCTCTTGTTGATTTCAATGAGCCATCCACATGTCAAGTTGAGATCAAAATGTGATTGGATTAATTTTTTCCTATCATTCTTCATTGGCAGCCCTCTCTTGGCCTTTGTTTCTTCTGTCTTCCTGCTCTGAAGTCAAGAAAAGAGCAGCTGGAGCTACTTTTCTTCCCCTCTAGAAAGGTCAGAGTAGGGGCCCTGGGCTACAAGGGTCTTCTTGTTTATGAAATTAAGGAGGAGAGAGGCTACTCACATTTCCACTGCATTCCAAGAGTGGGAAAACCTAAGTACCACTTCTACCAGCAGAACAGTCAGAGGTGACAAAAATATGATTTATAATTTACTAAGCAAACAATAAATCACCTTAAAGCTATGAATAATCATTACCATCTAGTCGCCTAAACCACTGACATCTAGTCCATTCCCCTAGCATGACTTTAAGGATACTTGTTTTTATGGTCACATTTTGTAACTACTCTTGCCCTCTCATGGGCTACGGCTACACTACGTGCTTTGCCGGAAGAGGCAATGCAAATGAAGCGTGGATTAGCATTTTCTCATGCTTCATTTGCATAATCTCTTCTGGTCCATTTTTGCGCAAGAGGTTTTTGCACAAAAACAAGCAGTGTGGACGTTTCCTTTTTGTGCAAAAACCCTTTTTTGTGCAAGATCCTTATGCCCCCCAGGAAGAGGCAAAGCGCATAGTGTAGCCATAGCTATGGTGTATAGGCCCAGGCAAGATGTAATCTTTCACCACATGTATGACCTTTTGCAGGTCAGATGTTGGGAAGAGTTTTAATTGATATTGATACCTAAATGATAGTTTGAGTAGATATCATTTGTGTGTTCTGTGTGCTGCAAAAGATCTGTCAACTTATCATCCAAGAATATGTAACAAAATTAATACACATTAAAATGATTCACTTGCATGTTTAGAGAGTAGGCAGAGTCACTGAAAGAAGCTGAATAACAAGGCAGAGTTGATTGTAATTGTTACAAGATAGTCAAGTTACTAATAAAAAATAATATAAAAATAAAATAAAACAGGAAGACAAAAAAAAGACCTAAAAACACTCATCAAGCGTATGAAATATATACAGTGCATTATATACATTGTGGCTGCATCTAGACTGGCAAGTTTTTCCGCAAAAGCAGCCGCTTTTGCGGAAAAACTTGTCAGCTGTCTACACTGGCCGCTTGAATTTGCGCAAGAACACTGACGATCTAATGTAAGATTGTCAGTGTTCTTGCGTAAATATTATGCTGCTCCCGTTTGGGGAAAAAGCCCTCTTGCGCTAAATGTATTTGCGCAAGAGGGCCAGTGTAGACAGCTAAAAACTGTTTCGAGCAAAAAAGCCCCGATGGCGAAAATGGCAATCGGGGCTTTCTTGCGCAAAACCACGTCTAGATTGGCACGGACACTTTTCATAAAAGTGCTTTTTGCAAAAGCGTCCGTGCCAATCTAGGCTCTTTCATAAATGCTTTTAACGGAAAAACTTTTCCGTTAGAAGCATTTGCGGAAAATCATGCCAGTCTAGACGCAGCCAGAATGTATACAGACATAAATACAAAAATATACATCAGACATATACTGTTTGTGTATACCAGTGGTCACCAACCAGTAGATCGGGACCTACCAGTAGATCTTGGAGCCTCTTACAGGTGATCTTTACTGGTTTGGCTGGGAGGCTATCAAGTGCCTGCACTTCAGCTGCCCCTCCTTCCATTGCTCTGCTGCTCCTGCCCAGAGCCTCAGAGCTGCCCCCTGGGAGCCTCCTGCTTGTTGTGCAGAGTGGGGGAGACAGAAGCAGGGGAGCATTGATGTCACTCTGTCCCCCTTCTCTGTACCCCATCTTCACAGAGTGAGGAGGGTGGGTCCTCAGCAAAGGGGTGGAGCAGGGGTACTTGGATTTGAGGACTGACGAATTCAAAAAGTGATTTTGCGCTTAAAAAGGTTGGCGACCCCTGGTGTATACGATTCTGCTTCCACACGTCAAAAAAATAATGAAAGCACACTTTATGTTATTAGTACATTCCTGACACATCCCTCTCATCTACTCATAGCAAGCCAACCAAAGACTGAAGACAAATGAATTCTATATTTGAGTAATGGTGTGTGTTCCATAATATGCTATTAGGCACATCAGTAAAGCTACCAACACAGAGAACAAACAATATTGCAATCGTATTGCAAACCAATCCATGTTACCACTAGTACCTAGAGCTGTGCAAATAATGGATTCTTCAGTTTGCTGACAATTAAAATAATTCACACTGCACTGAAAATGAAATTTTCAGCAAACTGAATAGTCAAAAAATTATTTAAGGCAGCTGTTCTCAAACTGTGGTTCAGGACCCCAACGTGGATTGCAATCCCATTTTAATGAGATTGCTAGGGCCCAAGCCCAAGCCCCATTGCCTGGCACAGAAGCTGAAACCTTGGATGGCAGGGCTCAGGATGCAGGCCCCTAATCTGGGGCTGAAGTCCTTGGGATTTGGTTTTCTCCCCTCCCCCCACTCAGGGAGGTGGAGCTCAGGCTTTGCCCACTCCTTCTTTCCTGGGGAAAGCAAGGCTCAGGTGGGCTCAAGCTTTAGTTCCCCCTCCTGGGGTCATGTAGTAATTTTTGCTGTTAGAAGGGAGTTGCGATGCAATGAAATTTGAGAACCCCTGATATAAGGTCAAATGAAAAAAAAATCAGATTTAAGGAAACAGAACTGCTTTTGAGGGTTTTTAATAAAACTTGAAGGAAATTTCTAAAAAGTTGTTTTGAACCTAAAAAAATTTGAACATTTTGTTTTGAAAATGTCAATCTGAAATAAAATCTTTCAATTTAGGGGTGAGAGAGTTTTGTTTTGTTTACAACTGAACAAATCAGTGAAACTGAGAAACATTTCTGTTTCATCAAATGTGTATTTTTTGACAAAATGTTTCAGCCAAAAAATTTCAGACAGCTCAATTAGTGGCCTGATCTTGCATTCCTTGGGAAAAAAAATCATCACTGGAAGCAGCACATGTTCTAGGTGCATAAAGAATCTAGGTTCAGACCCTCTAAGTGTTCTATGCAAGAAAGAGTTAAGGAAATAAAGCAGGTTGTGTACAATATATGTTTGTAGCTGAACACCTTCATATCCTGTTGCCACGAAAGTAAAAAATCAAATAAGCAAATGAATTAAAAACTCCAGTTAAACCAAAAAGACTGGAAAACAGCACGGAAAATGACAGAAACACCAACTCAGCAGTATTAAGGGGTTTTCAGAAAGATACACACTAGGTTTTAGAGTAACCCCCATAGGGTATGTAGAGCAGAAGTCTTTCTAATGTAGACAAGGTATAAACTTAATTCCAGCAGTAACTTGAAAATTATTCTCTTTTATCCTTTAATGTGTCTAACAGGTAAGTAAGTTTTAAAAATCAGACAAGATTGGCCAAATTTTCAAAAATGTGAATAAATATGTGAACACTCATGTCTACCTTGAATGTGCATTTTCCATGATTGCGCACATAAACAGCAAGTTATACACATAAATGGCAACTAGCACACACAAGGTAGTGCATGTGATGGCGTGCCCAGCCCACACAAGGCCTGAGAAGGTAAGATAGCTAGCTGGGCCAACTAACTCCCAGGTTGCAACTGGAGAAGCTAGAGAGCAGGGATTAATTAGATGAGGCTCAGGTAGGCAGAAACAGAAGGGCCTGTATAAAACCCAGGAGCAGAGAACAGCTAGGGACAGTAAGCAAGCAGTCAGCAATCACCCCCTTGATGAAGGGAGGTATGGCTGGGACTAGAGAGGGTAATGTACAGTTATGCTCTGGGAAACACAGAAGACAGGGAGAGCCAGAAAGGTAGGTGTAATGAGCCCGGGACAACAACATGGCCACCTGCTGACCCAGAAGAGGAAGCGCCCTCTAAAACCCCTTGGCGGGCAGGTCCACCCACACCTAGCCCCGCCCACAGGAAGCCAGAGGGAGGGTCTAGGACTATAAGAGCTATGGGCTCAGTCAGAGCCGGGCAGCCAACCCAAGCAGATGCCTGGCCCTGGCTCCCGCAGCGAAGGGCTCAGACACACTGCCCCCAGCTGGAGGACTGAGGTGGGCCACCAAGACTCCTGCCAACCCCAGAGCCCTGGCCTGGGCTGCTGAGACACTGGCCGCTGCCTGAACCCATGCCGGACCCTCTGGGACCCTCACCAAGCACAGACAACTGGGCCGGCCCACCTGGACCCCTGCAGGATCCGGAGCCCATGGACACCCTGCCAGCCCCTCTGTCGCCCGTGGACCCCCCAGAGCAGCGCCAGAGTCTGGTAGGCCTGCAGGAGGAATGGGGAAGTGTCCCAGGGATAGCTGACCTCGGGGCAGCTGAGGAGATGGAGGCCGGGTGGGCAGCGAGTTGCGGCCTGGACCCTCGCTGACCCTCGACCTAGTCAGCGTGTAACAGCCCGGATCCCCGCCGACCTAGTGGCTGAAAGGCCACTACTATCAGGGGGCCCTGGGCTGGGACGCAGTGGAGTGGGTGGGCCTGCATCCCCCACCTTTGGGTGGTAGGTTCCCACCTGTGAGACCAAACCACCTGCGCTTGTCGGCTTTTCAGGAGTGAGGAGACCCGACCCTTGCCCGGCTGGAACCCAGTTGGAGCTTTAAACTTTTGGTGTTCCACCTTGCCTGGTGCCCTGACCCAGGGCTGCACCTTAGTCTGAGGACCCTTTACAGTAGGAAAGGCTAAAGGGAAAAGCAGCAAGGTATGGGATAGGGCAGATATTTGCTGCTGATAAGAGGGCCCCTGAGCAGGGATCCAGAGTACAGTGTGGCCCTGGGTTCCTGTACCAGCCACTGGGGAAGTGGCACAGACCAGGCAGAGGAGAGTAGACTATCTAGGACAGTTTGTCTTGGAAGACTTTAATACCCTAGACGAGGAAGATGCATAGTGACCTGGCTGGAGGGTCCACACCTCAAGCACATTTTTGTGCAAGTAAATCGGCAGAACAGAGGGCTTTTGCCAGTAGAGTTATTCTTCTCCCCACGAGGAATAAGTCATTTTTGCACTACAGCTCTTGTGCAAAAAGGCAGGTGTGGATGCTCCAGAGGTGTTTTTGCGCAATAAACCCCTATCAGCAAAAGCACAGGTGCTCTGATGGCCATTCTATGAATGGCCATCAGAGCTTTCTTGTGCAAGAGTGTCCATGCAGTGTTTTTGCAGAAGATCACTTCTGCAAAAGGCTTCTTGCGCAAAAACCCTGCAGACGAAGCCCAAGAGTCTAACCAAAATATATAAATAGAATCTTGAGGTTTCGTGGGCACAAAAGCCACTTCTTCAGATGACAAATATGGAGCAAGGGGCCCAGAGTTTGAAATATAAAACAGAAAAAGGCGAGGGGGAGGAGCAAGAAAGGGAAAAAATGGGAAAGAATGGGGAAAAAACTCTCAATTAAAGTATCTGTGCTAAATGAGGCTAACAGAGTAGGCTGTAAGTGCCTGATACTTAGCTTTTGATGTCATTTGGGTGTTGAATATAATGGCCCATCCAGTTCATGTCTTTGTTCAAGCCAGGTGAAATAGTATTGAATTTGCATATAAAGTCTAGTTCCACAGATTCTCTCTCTAATCGATTCCTGAAATTGTTTTGCAAGAGACTAGCCTCCTTTACACCCATTAATGAGTGCCCGGGCAAGTTAAAATGTTCTCCAACAGATTTTATGTGTTACCATTTTGAAAATCTGATTTGTATCCATTAATCCTTTGTCGTAGAGATTGTCCAGTTTGGCCAGCAAAACAGAAAACATCATAGAGCCATTATATATATCCATGGTACACCCACAACTTTAATACTGCATGCAGTTCTGGTTGCCCCATCTCAAAAGAGCTATCTTAGAACTGGAAAAAAGTATAGAGGAGATCAATAAAAATTATTAGGGATATAGAACAGCTTCCATATGAGGAGAGACTAAAAAAAATGGGACCAGATAGCTTAGAAAATAGATGACTAAAGCAGCATATATAGAAGTTCATAAAAACATGAATAGTGGGGAGAAAGTGAAGAAGGAAGTGTTATTGGTCATCCAAAGAAATTAATAGGGAGCAGGTTTAAGACAAGAATAAGGAGGAATACCTTTACAAGATGTACAAATCAATCTGTTGAAATCATGTGATATTATGAAGAGCAGAACTTTAACAGAGTTCAAAAAATAACTAGATAAATTCATGGAGGACAGGACCATCAATGGCTATTAGCAAAGATGGGTAGGAATGGTTTCCCTGGCCACTGTTTGTCAAAAGCAGGGACTAGGTGACAGAGGGATCACTTGATAATTACCTGTTCTGTTCATTCCCACTGGGCCACCCAGCAATGGTCACTGCCGGAAGACAAGATACTGGGTTAGATGGACCTTTGGTCTGACCCAGTATGGCCAATCTGACAGCTCCCATTGCACTGTTTCAAATGATGCTTCCATTTATTATGTTTCATCATATGCAGCTGCACATTGTGTTCACCAGACAAAAGTGTTTTACAATGCTGGGGTCATCCATCCTCAACATACGCATGGCTTCAATCTATATGGAGTGACTACATTCAAGACCCTCATTAATGGTAATTTTATCTGCCATACTTGATGCAGGGTATGGCACACAGACATTGTGGAATTTATCTAGCAGCTTAACATGATGCATCTAGCAAGTCCAGGGTCTTACAGTTATACAACAAGTTGGACAGCACAACAACTTTACAGAGTTTAACTTAGTTCGAAGCTTAATAACATGTTGCTGCCAGACTGCCTTTTAGTCTGACAAATGATGAATTGGTCTTGTTGGTACAACTTGTCAGCTCCTTGTCTACAGTAACATCGTTCGAAAATATACTATCAAGATAACAAAAGTCTATAACAGCATTCAGCTGTGTGTTGCTGATAGTGACTTTTGGTTTCATGTTGCGTTCCCCTGGTACAGGTTGATACATGACCTCTGTCTCTTTCAGATTGATTGTCAGCCCATACCCTTCTGCAGACTCTGCAAATCTGTCTGTAATCCATTGTATATCTTCTAGAGTATATATCTATAGAACACAGTCATCAGCATACAGCAGCTCATAAATAATTGCCTTCAATACCTTCATAGAAGATTGCAGCCTGTTCAGATTAAATAATTTTCCTGATAAACTTATCCTAATACGGCATTTATGTCTTTTGTAGCATCATCAAGCATTGTTGCAGAGAAGAAATCAAGCAAGAGTGGTCCAGTAATGCAGCCTTGCTTAATACCATTAGTATTAAGAAATGGGTCAGACAGAACACCATCTACATAGACTCATCCAAGCATTCCATCAGAAAAGAGTCTCAGAATGTTGGTGAATTTTTCTGGACAACAAATCTTAAAAAACAATTAGATGGTTTCAAATGCTTTAGCCAGGTCAATAGAGATAGTGTAAAAGTCCTGTTGCTTTTTTCTGCATTTCTTATACATCTGATGGGCTACTGATATCAAGTCATCTGTACCTCATGTTGGCCCAAAGCTGCATTGCAATTCCATTAATATGAAGTTGGTGGTGTTTCACAGCAGATGATCAAAGAGTACTTTAGTCAGAACCTTTTCAGCCATGAAGAGTATTGAGATTCTGCAACAGTTACCACAATTGGACTTTTCTTTTTTCCTCTTGTATATGGTGACAATGGTGGTATCTTTCAAGTGTTGTGGTATGTCTTCAGTACTCCATGCATTGAGAAGTAACCCATGCAATCACTGGAGCAGGATCTCACCTCGATACTTAAATATTTCTGCAGGAATGCCATCAGAACCAGGAGCCATGAAGTTCTTCATGTCATGGACTGTAGTGCTGAGTTCCCTATGTCATCAGATCTTAGGCATGAATTATTTTTGGTGGTAATGAGTTGTCACACCATCCATATTTTCTTTCCCATTGACCTGCGCTCCAGTGGCATGCATTCCCAAGACAACTGGCAAGAGCTAGGGCTCAGTTATAGCTGTCAAGGTGGAATTGTTCAATGAGTCCTTTATAGCAGTGGGCTTATGTGACTGTGCCTCACTCCCTTTCCTTGTATCTTTTACATGCACACACAGCAACCCAGTTCTTAATGCAGAGCAGAGAACAGCAGCAAGGTAGCAGCTGCTGGTAGCCCTCACCGCGAGGTAGCCCAGGCTAGTGCTGTCCTCTCAGTCCCTCACTTGGAGGTGGCAGGGCTCTGGCTATCAGACTCAGGCTGCCAGCAGCAGTGCAGAAGTAAGGAAGGCAACATGAAAAGTGCTTGTCAATTTCACTTTTTACAGCAGACACAACTCCCCATTGCCACTCTTACTTCTGCACTGCTGCTGCCACCCTGAGCCTGACAGCCAGAGCCCTGCCACCTCCAAGTGAGGGACTGAGAGAAGGACAGCGCTAGCCTGGGCTACCTCGCAGTGAGGCATCCATGTGGGTGGGGAAAAGAGCCCAAACCTAGTTGGGGAGCTCTGGCTGCTGCTTTGGGGTGCTGATGCTCCAGCTGTCCTTTTTAGACCCACCTCCCAGGTGTGCTCAATGCTTCTACATGAGCCCCAGCTACCAAGGGCTCCTTTTCAAAAAGCACACAGCTTGCACCTCCCTTGATACATTCCTGCACCTGTCTTGGAAGGCTCACTCCATAGTTTGAGTGATATGGCTGGGGTTCTGCTCCTTTTCTCGCTCAGAGGAGTGATGGGGAAGAAGCATGCTGGCAGCTCCTCCAGTGGCTGTACTGCCCCCCAGCCCTGTCCTGCTGTACACAAATGGAGATGCAGCTCTATGAAAGGGCAGGGCTGGGGGTTCTGCTCCTTTTCTCGCTGCAGTTCCCAGGAGAGTCCTGGACTGCAAGGCTCTCCTAGAAACTGCAGTGGAGAAAGGAGCAGAATGCTGGCAGCTCCTCCCTGACGTGGCTATGAGGAAGGATGGGGGCGGTACAGCAACCAAACTGGAAGAGCTGCCAGCATGGGGCTGCTCAATGGCCCCATGTTCTGCTCCGTTCCCAAAGTCTCCAGTGCAGCAGGAGGGGGGCACACCCCATGACCCCCAGGTAAAGGGCATCCTGGGGAGGGTTCTTGTATGCCCAGGCAAATTCTGCAAGGGCTCTGGAAGCAGCATGGGGGTCCCAAGCTGAGGATGGCATCACATGGAAGGTCACCTGCCTCCCCTTAGCTGATGCTCCCTCCATAACAGTAAGAAATGGATATTACTTGTACCACTGGTGCCAGGACATGTTCACTACACTTCTTCCCATGCTGCTTTAAGAGTCTTTGCAGAACTTGCCTGGGCATGCAAGGACCCAGTTGGTACCACTTAGAAGGTATTGCAAAGATCTTGCTTATACAGGGGCTATGTACAAGCAGGGGGGATTTATGCACATGGCCTTCTTTACATTTGATGAGGCTAGCTGGCAACCCATGACAGTAGCAGAATCACTACCTTGATCACCAGTACTAGATATTTCACATAGGCCTGTGTCACTAACAGTGCCCATGGCATTAACCAACTTATTAGCTAAAGAGCATAAAATAACTTTGAAAGAAAATTGGCTAGCAAACCGGAAAAGAGCAAATTCATAATTGAGCAACAAGAGAAAAACTGATGCTAACTTCTTGTTTCACTGATACTTAGACCCTCATCGGCCAGTTCAATATACTTATGCATGCAAGCTTGCAGCTCACATTCCAAATCTGCTGATTCAAGAGATTCCGAATCTACATGGTTCAGTGTATGAAACCTACAATTCAAGATTTCACTGACAATGTTTACGCAGAAAGGCAAAAGTCTGCTACATATAACACAAAATTAGGTTGATTGCACTACAGTTTTCTGTTCTAAATTTGTCTTGTGCATGAAGTTCTTTCTAATCCATCAATAACTGTGTAACATACCTTTAGATTCTGCAGGCTTTTTGAGAAGGAATCCAAACATATTCTTGAAGCTCCATTCTTTCTTCTTTTCCTGAAATACAAATCATTAGTATTTTCCTATGCAACAGGTTCAGACATCGTGACAGACCAACTTACATCAGAAAATTAAAAAACTAACATGTATAGAATGGCCAGGAGGGGCCAGCCAGCAACTGAGAGGACTAGTGGGGAGGCCTGGCACCCACCGCAGAGATCCAGCCCTCCTGCACTCACCAGAAGCAACAGGGGAGCAGAGCAAAGCAGCCACAGCTCACTCTGCTTTCCAGGTGCACCACAGCAAGGGACAGGGCAGTACCACCCCCGCACTCACCAGTGGGAAGCAGAGTGATATGGCTGGGGAAGCACAGCAAACTCAGCCACATTGCTCCGCTTCACCCAGCACTGCCAATGAGGCAGGGTGGGGTTGAGGTTGAGTGGGGATGGGAAGAAACAGGGTGGAGTTATGGGGGAAGACATGGAGTGGGACAGGGTAGGGTCTGAGGCTAAGGACCTCCCCTTGGGGATAATTAGAAGATGGCCCCTGTAACTGCTCTAATTGTTCCATTAATACTTGATAGTCCTCTAAGATGATATGCTAATGAATATGGATAAAAACCTAAATGGATGGATAGGTCATTTAAAAGTTCAGTTTTGAATGTTCTCTTTATTGTTTTCCTGGTTAGCATTATTGATGACTGATGCTTAGTTTATACAGTTTCTAGGTGATCAATAGTGACCTTGTCTAGGTGGAAGCACTAACATACTTTTATCCACAGAACAGTATGAAGAAAATAAGTGGAGAAAATAATTAAAGATACTGTGTTGGCAACATATTATAAAGTCAATAAACAAAATCAACATGGCTTTGATTTTTTAATCACAAATTTTCTGTGCGAGAGACACTTTATCAAACACTCTGAGCTTTATTGGCAGTTCTAAGATAAATCCTGCAAATCTATTTCAAATGTACATTCCAAATACTACTTTTATCATATTCCCTGCCTGAGTATTAAACTCTTCTCCACTTTACCCTCTTAAGAGTTTCCCTGAAGCATTTATGTATCTTATACCTGCTGTTTTTGAAAATTAATATTATTTAATATACGTGTTCCACAAATATTGCTGCGATTATGGAAGGGGATGGATATGATAAACTTATCTGAATTTGAATTCTTAAAAGCTAGAAACAAGCACAGATCCACACCCCATAAATTATAGATGGCATAGCTGAAAGCAGAATTCTGTACTAAAGGATAATCATGCTGGGGATGTATGTTAAACTAGTATATTGGTGTCACATGAAAATAAACTAATACACACACACAAAGTTGTTTAAAGCCTTATGTCAAGAAAGAACTTATGCGTGTGCTCTACTCTGTCCTAAGTCCTACAGAACTCACAGTCATGATTAATTCTGAGCATGTATCTGAGTCCCCTTGACATCAATGGCACTCAAGCACATGCTTAAAAGTTAAGAACATGCTTAAGTGGTACACTGAATAAGATGCTTTCCTGAATTGGTGACTGTTAATTGGCTACAGCATATTTGTTTAATTTATTTACTATTTCTGAAACACAAAAAATCAATCTGAATTCAACAAATGTTTGACAGATTATCATATTTTAATCCTACTAATGCAGTTTTATTAAGTAATTTTTGTATATTATAGGAAGATATTCCCTCTTAACAATGGGTAATTGTACATTTCAGGCCAAGTTTTCAATGCTAAAATTCCCAGAGGACACAGCATGTATGATTATGTTTCTAACATAGAGAAACAGACTTAAACAAATCATTCCTGGAAATATCACAGCTCACTATTGTGAACTCTCTTCTCTGAGAACCTCCAGTTGGTTGCTGCTGTCAACACCCCATGTGAGCTCTCAGGTGAGACTTCAGTGGCACAGCATATTGGTCAAGTCACACACAATATCTATGTACCAACAAATCCCTTCCAGGGTAAAAGGTCCAACAGGGCTTATCCTTGTGCCCTTGTTAGTCTTTAGTCTGTCTCTGGGCTCAATCCTCAGCCCCTTCTGAACTACCTTTAAGTCTGTACCTGCCCTGGTATAGAGCAGTGCCCCAGAACTTCCTCGCTGGAGACCCTTTACTGTATCAGTTTTTATTGTCCCAGCTCTCCAGCCAAATCACTCCCTCAAGTTCAGTCTCCTTCCTGGGGTTACAAAGTCTAACAAATAATTGTCCTTCTACAGAATCTTCAGCCCTACAACCCTTTAAATGCCAGCCCAGTGCTTGGGCTTCTACATGAACCTTATCCCCTTCTCCAGGTTTTGGGCACTGCCACATAACCTCTTCCTCTTCATCCTTCTGGCCTTATCCAACAAATGATCTGCTCAGGTCCTGCAGCTCTTTTTAACTGAGCCTTCAGCTGTCTGATTGGCTGTGTGGAAAAAGCCAGGCAGGCCTGGAAGACTCACCCTTACTGCTCCTTTTCTGAGGCAGATGTGGTAGGATCACAGGGTCACCCGCTGGAGGCTTCAAAGGGCCTAGTGTACCCTGTCTCACACACACTCAGGTTTTACTGTATGCTCCTGGTGCTGACCATCAGTAATGCAAAATAAAGCATCCAAATATGAATGCGCTGCACCTTACGAAAATTATTCAAGTATTACATATCATCTATTTCACCTAGATGTTAAAATGTGATTGACTATAGACAGTGGCACAATGAAACCAATTCCTGTTAAAGAAAAGTTAATCTGAATTAATGTTTGTAAAACAAAAATGGTAAACTCTGTATAATGTTAAGTATTGTGTGTATATAGAAAGAGCACTTGTGCCGAATATGGCAATGTCCTACGATATCATTAAGTTTCTGTGTCACTGTGAGCCAGGGATCGTATGTATTTCCATGAGGGTAAGGCACCGCCGCAGTCCTCCAGATACCAAGAATAGATACTAAAAATGGGTGTGGGGAGGGAGGGATCCAGCAGATTCACTCTGTTTGTAATACCTCCAGAAAATACCGCCTACTGGGGAGGTTCACCTATGCTAGTTCAAACTGGATTCTCCACAGGCCAGGCTCACCAAAAGTGTGTGGTGTGGGGGGGGGGGGGACTAAAGGAGACAGTTGCCCCAGGGCCTGGCAATTCAAAGGGGGCCTGGGACTTCCGGCTGCTACTTCAAAGAGAACAAAAGATGGGACCTGCCCCAAAGAGCTTACAATCTATAAGCAATCAAGCTACCTTTCTGCCCCAAGCAGGGCTAGACTGAACAACTTTTGTTAATATGTAATTTACTCAAATGAATAGCCCATAGTTATTCATTTAGGTATGTGGTCACAATGCAGTCTAGCCCACAACAATTAGGGTATGTCTACACTAGCCCCCTAGTTCGAACTAGGGAGGCTAATGTAGGCATTCGAAGTTGAAAATCAAGCCCGGGATTTAAATATCCCACGCTTGATTTGCATCTTCCCGTCCGGTCGCCATTTTTTGAAATGTACAATTCCGGACTAACTGCCCGCGTCTACACGCGGCAGGGACCCAGTAGTTCGAATTAAAGCCCTAGTTCGAACTACCTGTTATTCCTCCTGGAATGAGGTTTAACAGG
The DNA here is from genome assembly GCA_019425775.1 of Rafetus swinhoei. Classification (NCBI taxonomy): domain Eukaryota; kingdom Metazoa; phylum Chordata; order Testudines; family Trionychidae; genus Rafetus; species Rafetus swinhoei. The sequence continues at coordinate 33,636,105 of CM033440.1, forward strand.
TAGTTCAAACTAGGGCTTTAATTCGAACTACTGGGTCCCTGCTGCGTGTAAACGCGGGCAGTTAGTCCGGACTTGTAAATTTCAAAAATAGCAACCGGACGGGAAGATGCAAATAAAGCCCGGGATATTTAAATCCTGGGCTTCATTTGCAACTTCGAATGCCTACATTGGCCTCCCTAGTTTGAACTAGGGGGCTAGTGTAGACATACCCTTAGGAGTACTATTGCACTTGTGATATATTGTTTTCTAGTTGAAATATTGCTCATCACACAGTTACAAATACATATAAATTCCCTCCAACCTACAGTACTATAGTCTGCTTACTGTTACATATTTCCTTTCCTGTACAGGAAAAAAATAACTTTGCATTATTTTTTATACAAACCTTTTTTTCAATATCCTCGTATGGATTGCCATCTTCCTCAACCTATAAAAAAATACACCATTCAGTCCCTTGCACTTTCAGTTGCAGTCCTATTACTAACATTTATCACTCTTTCTTTGCTCTCAGTTTTAATCTCACACACAAAATGTATAAAGAATAGTTTTGACATGCACACCTTTTCCTTTGTAAGGTCTTTTAAATCTCAAGATGACAGGAGAGGGATCACGTGAGGATTACCTGTTGTGTTTCCTCCCTTTGGGGCATCTGGCATTGGCCACTGTCGGTAGACAGGATACTGGGCTAGATGGACCTTTGGTCTGACCCAATATGGACGTTCTTTTTTTATGTTCTTGTGTTCAAGTTTTTACTGTATTTTAATTACCTGAATAGTGTTTGTATATTTTTACTAAAGTAAGGTACAGGAATTGGTTTTATAAAGGACATAGTGCTTGGAGAATTATGACAAATAAGTTGAATCTTTTCTTCATGACGAATATAATGACATGATCACAAGCACTCAGCTATGCTGACATTTTGGCTCAATATGCCAAACTCTACGGGCTCATCTAGACTACATCCCTCTTTCGAAAGAGGGATGTAAATTAAGCACTTTGAAAGTGTAAATGAAGCGGGGATTTAAATATCCTGCACTTCATTTGCATAATCACGTCCCAGAGGTCTTTTGAAAAAGGGTATTTCGAAAGTGAAACCGCAGTCTAGACGTGCTTCTTTCAAAAAAAACAACCCTTTTTCGAAAGATCCCGTACTCCTGAAAAAATGAGGATCTTTCGAAAAAGGGGCAGTTTTTTTCCAAAGAACCGCGTCTAGACTGCGGTTTCACTTTCGAAATACCTTTTTTCCAAACAGCGATCTGACGCAAATATACAAATGAAGTGCGGGATATTTACATACCCGCTTCATTTGCACTTTCGATCGGGCTTATTTACATCCCTCTTTTGGCAGAGGGATGTAATCTAAATCAGCCCTACATGTTTTGTCACTTGTTTTGTTTTTTTATCCCTGTATAAGGGATTGATTTCTGCATAGAGTTGTGCCTTCACATCTGAAAAGGCAAAGTGTGGCCATCAGGGCAAGACTAGAACTGGCCCTCAAAGTATGTAACTGTAGAAAAGAAGAAAAGCCACAAGTAGCTCATCCTCTTTTCAAGCAGAAGCATTCTGAAATCTCAGCCTTGAGATCATCCTGTGAATAGCCCGCTAGAGTCTTGTGTCTCGGCGGTGAGGGGATGGAAGGGACTAGGGAGAAGTCTTCTCTCCTCACATCTGCAAATTGTAGGAGCTAGCCAGGTAAAGACAGCAGAGTGGAACATACACTTCATCCTTTCAAAGAAGTGCAAATGACACACTTTGATCCCCAAGACTCCTGGCAAAATGCACCTTCAGAGAGGCTTACAGCTGCATATGGATCTAAACATATAAAACTGGAAGTTGGAATAAAAAGGTATTTTAAAAATATCCATTGCAACTATATCAGAAGCAGTATAATAATGATAGTGGAGTACACTGAAAGGATAATCAGACACAGACATGTAGCCTAAAGCCCTTACTCAGCTTTTACTTATTTTTTTTCTCAGACTAAACTGTAAATACATCTGGATTTGATTTGTTATGATTGTTAAAGGTCATATAAAGGAACAGAAACTCTACATGTTTCTTCAAAATTCTTTTTTCTTCCTCTTAAGCAGTATCCCTTCAAGTGAAACAAGGCCACACATTTCATTTCAGTCCTCAATATTCAGATTGATGGGTGATTTTCAGTTTCTTGCAAATGATCTTTTCACAAATAAAGAAGTCCTTGCTCAGAACTGTTCTAGAGGAACACAAATCCCTAACAGCTTTCAGATTTTTCATTTATGTGTTTGCTAATCAGAAAACTCCTCGGTGTATCAGATCTCTCAGTAGACTTGTATTTGACATTATATTTAGCTTCCTCTTCCCAGTGTCCTGACTTTATTTGAGTTATTACTGAAAAAGACTCTAGATTTCATTTGTGTGTGTCCTTCATTTGTGGTCCATGTTCCCTCCATAGGACTTGTGTCTGATCAGTTTAGACAGCAACTTCAACTTCTAAATCCAAAATTTGCAAAATAGGGTTTTAAAATCAGGCACCCAAATGCATAATAAGGCACCCGAATAAGGGATTAAGAGACCCTAACTTTAGGCACCCATTTTTAAAAATCTTGGGTTAAGCCAATCCCCCCGCCCCTTTCATGCCTCCTGGTCATGGCAGCCCCCTGCCATCACCTGCTCTGCTTCCCAGCCCCAGTGGCCCCAATCCCCTGGCCCCCTGTTCTGCCTACTGGCCCCAGTGGGCCCAGTCTCCTAGTCCCCTGCTTTACCTACCAGCACTTGGGATCCCAATCCCCTGCTCTCTGCTCTGCCTCCTGACCCGCAGGTCTAGAAGGCTGCACCTGTCTCACTTTCAGCCTGCCTGCTCTGTTCTGAGCCCCAGCAGGGGCTAGGAGGTGCAGGTGCACAAGCTGACCTTGTCCATAGTCACACTGCCAGTTAATGGGAGAACTGGGGCAAGTCTATACTACAGAGCTATATCAGTGCAGCTGCATTAATGCAACTGCACTACTGTCGCACTTCTGGTAAAGACGCACTATGCCAATGTGAGTGCTCTCCCATCGCTATAATTATTCCACCTCAGCAGAAGCTGTGTTGGCAGGAAAGCGTCTCCTACTGACATAGCACTGTTGTGGAAAGCAGAAATCTTGCATCGCTTAGGGAGGAGGGCTTTTCACACCCTTCATCAACGTAAGTTAGATCAACGTAGGAGGAAGTATAGAACTGTCCTTTGGAAGAGAATCTCGGACTCCTTTGCACAGTATTCTGTTCTTATTACTAGAGTGTATGATCCATTTTTCTGTTGGTAGTGCCCAAAGGGGAAGGCACTGATACAGCAGCAATGCTTTGCAGATTAACAACTCCCTCTTAATGAACTACACACAGGATGAGAGCCTAGCCCTACTGAAATCAATGGCAACATCCCACTGACTTCTATGGAGCTACGATTTCTGCCACAGTGTGTACTGCACAACAGCGAATTAGCACTTTCTTTTACAATCTTTTTAAATAAAAATAGAAGTAAAATATAGCCCAAGATATTCAAAAACAAATGCCTACTCTGAGGTTTGTACAAATACATGGCCTGAATTTCAAAAGTGCTCAACAGCTAGCTACTTTCCTTGCCTTCCGTGTGAGCTGCTTGATGCTCAGCACTTTGGAAAATCAAACTACTTATTTAGGTGCCTAAATATTGATTTACAAACTAAGTTTAGTCACTTGGTTTTAAAATTAAGGACATGTTAAATTACTAAAAATGTATTTCATTTTAACTTATGGTACAAATGGGTTACAGAAGGGATGTTTAGATTAGGTATAGGCTAGGTTCAAGTATCAGTCAAGGCTGGTTCAAAAGCAACTGAGATTTTATGAACGGTTACTGTAAAACTGCAGCCCTAAGTGACAGAAATCTCTTTAGTTCAGATGATTCTGAAAGATTTCCACTGCCTTTGAATAATTTCTCTCTCATCAGATCAGATGTTCTTGTGAGATTTCAGTGGCATCAAAACCAAAAGAAGAAAATAGATCCATCCCAGTTTTGGATCCAGCCTAGGACTAAAGCTACATTAGTTGGTTTAGACTTCTGAATCAAACAGGATGTACCTCCCTCATCCAGCATCCTTGGGACCTGACCGGTCCCGAACAAGGGTAGTTGCTGGACCAGGGGAGGTCCTTCCCAACATGGCCCATGCTGACCTGCTGTCCCCAGCTAGGGCACCACCCCACTGCTGCGTGCCCAGCTGGGGCTCCCCAAGGATGGAGCTCTGTGGCTACTACCACCACCACCCCCCGATCTCCATGGCCAGGGCCAGAGCTCCACAGCTGTCACTGCCGGCCCCCAAGATCCGCGGCCGGGGCCAGAGCTTTGCAGCTGCTGCTGTCGGCCCCTCGCTACTGTCCAGCTGTACAGGGAGATTTCGGCAAATCCAGTAACGTGCCTGAACCACTATTGCTTACTGCTTAAACTTTAGCAACCATGCTAACAGGCCCAAAATAGGCCTAGACAGCATGACCAAGTCAGGGAGGGGGAAGAAGGGGGAGTTTGGGTGCCACAGAGAGGGCAGCTTGACCCCGCATCCTTCCTGAGGCCCAAATCTCTAGTGAAATCGCTGAGCTATACATTAAGAAAAACAGGAAGTTTGTCTAAATGCCCTAAGACATATGTCTATCAGGGACCCGGCTGGTAAAAGTGATGATCAGAAGAAAACTTCTTGCCTAACCTTCAAAAAGTGCTTGCCTAACAAAGTTTTTGAGTGACATGTTATTGTAATACTAATGGATAAATAGGTAAGGAAAGTTTGAGTTAGGGGGGACAATTTTGGGAACACTTGGAGGGACGCCTCGAGGACTCCTTGAGGACTCTTCACTTCTGGATGCCTCTTCGTCCCCGCCAGCAGATGGAAGACTGGCCATCGGAAGCCTGCCCGGTGTCACTCAAGAGCCACACTCAACTTCGGTAATTATTGAGGGTCGGGGTGTTTTACTAACCTGTTGCGGACATGTGTAAGTGCTTGAGACTAAGTAAAGTTTAGCTTTAAGTGAAAGCACTCTTGTGTTGTCCTGTTTGTACCATCCATCTATCAGTCGGACAACCGTGTCTCCCCTGAATTATTTCCTTACACCACCTCACAGAGAGTAAAAGTTACCGAGAAGTTTGAGTTGAAAGAACCCCGGGTAACACAGCCGCAGGGACCGGAACTCCCTGCTGCTCCTCTGTCCCCACACACACACATACAGGGCTCCCGGCTGAGTTGCTTGCCCCCCCGCCACTCCGGCCCCACAGCCCGACCTCCCTATACTTGGGCTGTGTGGTCCAGGAACCCCACAGAGTCCCGGTTAAGGGAGGTACAACCTGTATTTCACATTCAATCCAGAAATTCAAAAAGGGGTAAGAGTCAAAAGTTCCTGTTCTAATGCACTCTTAACTTACTGACTTATACACTCTCCTCACTACTGAGAAAAAACAGAAATCTAACCTCATCAGCAGGACTACTGGCAGGTGCCACAATTTCTTCTTCTTGGACTATTTGAGCTGGAACCTATATGACAAAAAAAAAATCAAATTAACAGAAAGAATCTTAGCTATTCGCCACTTTTCTATTACATTTGTTTTGGTTTTCAATTTCATTTTAACATTTTTTTAAAATTAGTCTACTATGCAGTAATAATAGTAAAATACTGGTTTCTTACTTTGTGCTTCAAAATATGTGCACAAAAATGTATGTAACTTGTAAGGAACAGAAACCCTGATCTGGCAGATTTTACTTAAGACAAAATTCTCTTTGACTTCAGAATTCAGTATGGACTTCAATAGGAATTTTGCTTAAATTTGAAAGGTTTGGCTCAAAGAATTTAAATAACTAAATATTTATATTTCATAGCAGTAAAAGAAATCCAGTTAATAAATAATTTATATCAACTTATAAGTAATATTAATGTTTAAAAGTGAATTAGCACAACCACAAGGAATGAGGGTCACATTGACAATAATAAAATCATTATAAGTACCTTCCATAATTCTGACACGGCTAATAATAGGTTAGTAGAAGCTTACTTAGTAAACAGATCATTTAAAGAAGTTTACAAAATAGCGTAATTATGACAAGCTCAAATTTAAATCAACATTAGGCTGAATTTGGAATAAAAAAAAACTTGAGAAAATAATTCTTATAATTAAAAGGAAAAATCTCATTTCCACAATAAACCACTAAAAGTAAAAAGTGAAGTAAAAGGAAAGTTAATCATATTTTTCTGCTGTACAGTGAGAATATAGATTAAACACAGTGGACCACAGTCTGCACTCTCTCACATAAGGGGTTACATTTAGAGCCCTGCGTGAATACAAAATTTGTATCCGCATCTGCATCCACAAAAATGAGCCACAGACATACACATACACAGATAACCACAGATGTAAAGCGGATATCCACAAATTTGTAGGATTCTAGATGCAAAATTTGTATCAACAGCCGCATTTATATCTGCAAAAATGAGCTGCAGATAGCTGCATCCACATCCACTGATGTGCATTCCTGGAGATATAAAGCAGATATCCACGGATCTGCAGGGCTCTAGTTATACTAACTTTGTTGGGATTAATTGTATGACTAAAGCATGCGGCATTTGGTCCATTGTCAGAACACTTTAGTTTCCTTCGCAATGTTATAACACCACTTTCTCCATGAAAACATGTGTATTTTACTTTGCAAGTACCAGCTTAGCAGGTGCTTTGTAATTTTAAAAGAAAAATTTACTGTAAACACTAATAGAACATAGTGAATGAAAAAGAATAGGGGCAGAGAGAAAGTTTAGCTAGCAGGGTTTGTGAGAACAGAAAGCTGCAACTTCTCTGTATAAAGTAGAGGGATTTCATTTTGGCTGGATGGAGTAAAATACATTTTTGGCATCTATCTGACTAAGCCCATTCAATGTATAAGAGAAGGAAAACAACTCAGAGTAATGTAAAGTAGCCTTAAAGCAGTGATAGCCTTAGTTGCATTGATTTTTCCAAGCATAAAAATATTGATGCACCTCCAACAAGCCAAATCCCCAAATAAAAATAAATCATCATAACTTTATGCTACAAATATAAAATCCTATCCATGGACCACCTGGCAAATAGGGGGGAAAAGGAACGTGTATTTACTGTGCTCTGTCTTACACACAAATTCTATATTTTATATCATATTTCATTTCTTTGTTTTCCTCTCCATCTTTTATTATTTCTGTTCCCATCCTCCATTTGTCCCATTCTCTCTCTTTCCTTAGGACCTTTATCATTTTCCCCCTTCCAGGGCTACCCCATATCTTCTGATCTCCTCCCATCTTCCTGAACCACCAACTCTCCACAGCTCTCTTTCTTTACCATTTGCCCTTCTTTCACTCATCCTGCTCCATTTCCTAGAAGCTTAACTGTGCTGTTTCCATTGATATCCTCCAGTAAAGCACACTGCACTCCAGCCTTACATTACTTAGGCATATACTGTTGTGGTAGAGGCTTCAAATGGGTTAATTTCCCAAAGCTGAGGGAAATTATGGGCAAAATTAATTGGAAGGAAACATTCAGACGACAATACATGAATGAAGATTGGAAGCTCTTTAACACAAGTTTCCTTGACGGCCATGTAGTGAGATGGAGTGGCTTCCCACTTATGCAGAGGGGAAGAAATTGCCCTTAAATCCAGGTGGGTGAAGTCAGGCCAGACTCAGCACTCCCACTGGAAGCTAAGGGGCAAGACAGACTGCATAAAGGAGGAGCCCTGCAGCTCAGTAGGGTAGGAACCGCTGCAGGAGACAGATGCCTTCTTCCTGCTTCATGGCTAGAGCTTAAGGAGGATCCTGCCCCACTGAAGAGTGGCCAGAGCAGTAGCCACCAGCAGGTGGTGATGTGGGGAGGAGGGTGCACCAGGGGTCACATGTGACCCCTAGGCAGGGGACTAGAGAGGCCAGAGAGACCGTGTGTCCTCCCTGCACTCACCGGCAGCACGCCGTGGGGAAAACGCAGCAAGATGGCCCCAGCTCATGCTGCTCTCCAACCACACTGCTTCTGGTTGTGAGTGGGCGGGGGGGGAAGAGAGGATCCCACCCCTCCCCTAGAGTGGCACAGCCCCACCGCAAGCTGAAGCCACCTTGCTCTAGCTTGTGCTGCTCTCAGGCTGCGTCTCTCTGGGGAAGGGGCAGGACCACCCCACACTCAATGGAAGTGGTGTGGTGCTGCTGGAAGAAGGGGTGAGGTTGGAGCAAAGCAGGGGAGGAGCAAGGGTGGGAAGAGGCAGGGCTTTGGGTAGATGGGGATTGTTCCAGCCCTTCCCCAGGCTAGGGTAGGGGCGCATGACTGGTGCCTTCCCGAGCCTCCTTCACCAGTCACCTCTGGCCACCAGCCAACTGAGGCAACAAGGAGTGGCCAAGTCTACCACTGCCTATGTAACCTGGGGAAGCAGAGGACCTCACGGATCCTGGTACACCCCGAGTGGAGGGGAGGAAGTGGCTCAGAGAGAATCAACACCAATGCTGCATTGCTGCCTTAAATGCAGTCAGTGTGTTGTGGCTGGATTCCCCATTGACCCAAAGGTAGAACACTGCCATTGTTAGGGGGCTGGGCTGGGCTGGGCTGGGCTGGGACATAGTGGAGTCAAGTGAGCACAGGTCCTCCTACCCCATCACCCCATTCCTGGTGTGGCAGCCTGCCCATTGTTAGGACACAAGACCAGCATTAGTCTGCTACCTACGTGAGCCAAGGCGACAGGCAATAAATAGACTGCCTACTGCTCTATCTGCCTCAGAGGTCAGAGAAACCCTTGTGTTATGGGGTGTCTGGCCAACCCTCTGGGGGGAGGGTGGCAGGCCTCAATGACCCCTCAAATAACATCCGCCCCACGTGTGTTCATGCCACCTGTGGTCTTCTCCAACCATTGGGCCTGTCGGGCAACCTCTAACCCAGCCTCTTCCTCACAGGGCCACATGGCCTAGCAGCCAGAGTCAATAGGAACACCCCTCTCCCACAGGGCAGTGTGGCCTACCAGCCAGAGTTTATTACAATTCCCTCCTCTCTCAGGACAGTGCAGCCTAGCAGCCAAAGTCTATAGTTATGCCACTTTTCTGCAGGGAAGTGTAGCCTAAAGCCAAAGTCTGTAAAAACTTCCCTCCTTTTTCAGAATGGTGGAGCCTGGCAGCCAGAGTCTATAATAACACCCCTCTTCTGCAAGGCAACATGGCTTAGCAGCCAGGGGTCTGTAATAATACCCCTTCCTCAGGGCAGAGCAGCCTAATAGTTAGAGTCTGTAAAAACGCCCCTCCCTCGGGCAGCGCAGCTTAACAGCCAGAATCTGTAACAATGGATGTGTGCCCCCTCATGGGGTTGATGACAGGGAGGTAGAGGGACCCAGGCCCACCTGCTCCTCCAGGTCTCAGCCCAGGGCCCTGTCAGTGATGATGTAGACCACCACAAGCTCAGTGGGATTCCAAGCTCCTGGGGAGCTCCCTGGGCTACTTCCTACTAGGGATGTTAAGGACTAGTCAACTAGTTGAATATCTGATAAGCAAATGCTTATCGGCTAGTCGACAGGATAGTCAACTAGTCGCTTCCCCCCCCTTACTGCCTCTATCAGATGGAGGCAACAAGGGCAGGGGAAGAAGGGGTACTTCAAAGCGGCAGCATCACAGGGAGCCTGCGCTTCGTGCGGCGCTGCTGCTTTGGAACACTGTTGCGGCGTTTCAAAGGGGCAGCGCTGCCTGGGGTCAGCTGGAGTCCCCAGCTGACCCCAGGCTACGTGTGGTGCTAAGCTTGGGTTCAGCTGTGCAGCGCTGCTCCTTTGAAATGCCGTCGCAGCGGCATTTCAAAGGGGCAGCGCCGCCCTATTGACTAATCGAATAGTTGATGTAGAAATGCATCGACTATTAAATTAGTGAAATACACGCTACTTAACATCCTTACTTCTTACCAGTCTCTTCCGGGTAACCCTTTCTTTCTCTCCACTCTGGACTTGCTACCTCATCTGCAGCCTCCCATTGATTGGCCTCTGTGGCTTGGTCCGCTGGTGGTTCCTTTTCAGGAGCTCCAGCAGCATCTCTTTCCTCAGTAGCAGTCAACCCACACTGAGCAACTCCACGGGCCTTTATAGCTGGCCTGCACCTGGAGCATGCTCAGCAGGGTTGTAGTGATGGGGCCTTCTCAGCCAGGTCAGCAAGGTTAACCCTCCCAGCCCCAGTTCAGGGTTGATACACCCTGTCAGAGTTCTCTAGACTGTTTGGTGTCTGCCTCGCCGGAAACCTGAGTTCCTAGACTATTTGGTCTCCTGTTCTGCTTAAGTGCCTGTGTCCTGAGACTAAATAGCGGCTCTGCCCTTGCCTAAAGGCCAGATCTCATACTGCCTAGTTTGTTTTGCCCCCAACTGCAAGCCAGAACCCAATGACTGGTAGCTCTCCTGCTCTGCTTGATAGTTGGAAATGTTTAGATCATATGCCCTGCCAAAGGCCCAAGCCATATGCCTTTGTGGATATGCCCTGCCTAAGGGCAAAAGCCTTAGACTGTTTACTATTCTGCTAATTCCCTGACTGCGGGAAATGCCTGCACATGCATTAATGTGGAGTTGCCTCTCACTGATCCAGAGCAGGAGGACCCACTGCAAATCCATTAGAGGCCAAAAAAGCCACAACTCCACAGTCAAAGAGGAGGATAAATATGGGGAAAAGCACACTTAGTTTCAGTGGAAAAATAAACTCAGCAACATGAAATAAAAAGCAATATATAACAAATGGAAAAGGGGAGAAACAGATAGCAATAAATACACAGAAATTTTGAAATGTAGAAAAATGATATGGGAAGCTGAAGGCATTAGGGAAAAACTTATGGCTGATAGGGCTAATGATAATAGGAAGGTGTATTTATAAATGTATTAGGCATAAAAGAAATCCTAGAAATAGGATAGGCCCAATTCTAGATGGAGATGGCAAACTGTTAACAGTAGTACAGAATAAACAGAAGTGTTCAATAAAAATTTTGATTATTTTTAAAGAGGGAGAGAATGAGAATGAAAAACTATTTCCAATCACTTACTAAGGAGGATGCTAAACAATATCATCTACTAGTGATAAACATTTTAAAATCAGTAAGTCCAAACAGCTTTCACTAAAGAGTCCTAAAAAGAGATGACAGAGGATAATTTGGCACAATTATGTTAATTTTTAATAAATGTTGGAAGATTAGGAAAATTCCCAGAGACTGTAAGGGTGTATCTAGACTACAGGGTTTTTTCACAAAAAGTGGTCTTTTTTCCAAAAAACTTCCCCTGCGCCTAGACTGCTGCCGCATTCTTTCGACAGTAAATCAAAAGAACACAGCAGGTTTTTTGACCGCGGAAAACCTCGTTTTACAAGGAAGAACGCCTTTTTTCAAAAGTGCTCTTTTGGAAAAAGGCGCTATGTAATGCAAACTGTGCTTTTTCGAAAGAGAGCATCCAGACTGCCTGGTGTTTTCTTCAAAAGCGCTTGCTTTTCGAAAGTACTGGTTGTAGTCTAGTGATAGAGATGCAGCCGTGTTAGTCTGGTCTAGCTGAAACAAAAGACAGAACTATGTAGCACTTTAAAGACTAACTATTCCCTACAAAAAGAAAAGACAATAAACTTTCTAAACTGCTCCACAGCACAGGTTACAACAGCAACTACCTCAACCCACCAGATAATATTGTTAACCTCTCTAGCTACAAACTCAACCCAGCAGAAGAGTCTGTCTTATCCCGGGGGCTTTCTTTCTGCCCCACCTCCCCCACTAACTGGATTCAATTTTGTGTAAAAAAACATCGCCTAATAAACCATCTTGTTAGTCTTTAAAGTGCTACATAGTTCTGTCTTTGGTTGTAGTCTAGACGCTCTTTTTCGAAAGAGGCTTTTTCGAAAGTATCTTTCAAAAAAGCCTCTTTCAAAAGAGGCTTGCAGTCTAGACGTAGCCTAAGAGTGTTAATGTTGAAAGTGCCAATATTCAAAAAGAGAAAGTATGACGACCTAGGTAAATATAGGTTAACGTAATATCAATTCCAGGGGAAAAAATGGAAAATCTGATTCAGGATTTAATGAATAAAGAATTATACAGGATTTAATTGATAAAGAATTAAAAGACAAGAATATAATTAATGTCAGTCAACATGATTTTATGGATAATAGGACTTTCTTGTCAAACAAACCTGATTTCATTGTTTAACGAGACAGCAAATCTGGCATATAAAGGTAATTGCATAGACTGCAGTAACTCTGACAAAGATTTAGGGCAGGGCTACTCAACTTTGGAAGCCCCGGGGGCCACAATGATATTCACAGCACATGCCAAGGGCCGCAACTTAAGTGTGGTTGCATATGCATGCAAACATATATGCAAATAAATGCAAATAGCTTCTTTCACACTGACAGGAATGAATACAAAGATTAAGCTTTAAACTGCCTAACTCAAATGTGGCCAGTGTGAGCCAGCCAGCACCTCTCAGGCTCTGCCCACAAGGCTAAGCAGCCAGTACTTCCCACAATGCCCAGTGCTCCAGGCACCTCCACCCTGGGGCTAGAAACACCGACACCCTGTACCCGTCTGTTCTAGCCAGCCTGTCCGCTTGCATCTTTCAGTGCTCACCCCACCTGGGAGATGCCTCGCCACTGTGGAGCACGTTCCCAGTGGAGGCCACGTTCAAAGGATCCCACCCGCATGCCACGTGTTGAGCCCCCGCATAAACCCAAACAGCACCATGGGCCGCAAACAAACTGGCCGCGGGCCACAGGTGGCCTGCAGGCCACGTGTTAAGTAGCCCTGATTTAGGGGGTCACAGTGAACAAGCAAATCAACACAAGTCCCCAGAATGATGAAATGGCAAAAAGAGCTATTGAGATCTTCGGATCTATAAACCAGGGGGGATAGAAAATAAAAAATAGGCAAGTGACTTTAGATCATGTACAGCTGGGATGGGGCAACATCTGGCCTGTAGACCGCATCTGGCCCACAAAGCCACTGCATCTGGCCTGCAGGAGACTCAGTTGGCTCCCTGCCTGTGCTGCCCCCACTCAGCACTTAGAGAAGCTGGCTGCGGGGCTTGTTAGGGTTGCCAGGTGTCCAGTATTCAACCGGACAGTCCGGTTTTTGGGCCCTCTGTCCGGTAAAAGAAGTCAGAAAATACAATGTCCGGTATTTTCTGGTTTTCCAGCTGGGCGCCCGATGGAAGCCTGGCGAGGGCGGGAGGAGTGGCTGGGAGATGGGGCATGATCGGCGCTGGGAGCCTCTGGTTGCGTCTGACGTAGGAGTGATGCTTTGGGGAGGAGGAGAAGCCCTGTCCATGCTCCTGAGCGCTGTTCAAGCTCATTGTGGAGCCGTAGTCGGACTCGCTCATGCTTCGCCGGGACCGTGCGCAGGACAGGCAGCGTCCTGGGATCTGCATGTGGCCGGGTCAGTCCTGCTCCCCGCCGGCCGATTCTCTCCCCCACCGCTCTCCCCCCCGCCGGCCAGCCCCGCTCCTCCTGACCCCTCCCGACTAGCCCCACTCCCCCCGACACCCTCCCGACCAGCCCTGCTTCCTACTGGCCGGTTCTCCTCCCGATCTCCCTGGCCAGCCCCACTTCCCCGACCCCACCCCCGATCTTCCCCAGCCAGCCCTGCTGCCCCGACCCCAACCAGTCCTGCTTCCCACCGGTCGCCTCCCAATCTCCCCGGCCAGCCCCGCTGCCCCTCCCCACCCCGCCAGCCCTGCTTCCCGTTCCCCCCCTCTCCTCCCGGCCAGCCCCGCTCCCCTCCCAGCCGGTCCCTTCCCCCACCCCTCACCTCCGATCAAGTGTGTCCAGTATTTTTTCTGTAGCTACCTGGTAACCCTAGGCTCTGTGAATGCTGCAAGCCTGGTGGAGGGGAGAGAGGCTTCTCACACTGCCCCAGCCAACAGGAGTTTGCAGGGCAGGCAACATTTGAAGTAACTCTTCCCTTCTCCTGCAACTCACAGCCTTCAGTTCAGAGTAGCGTACACATAGCCCCTGCAGCTGCTCTGAGCATGTTTGGGGGCATGAAGGGCAGGGACCCTGCTAAGGAACCTGCTGGGTTGCTGGCTGGGAGCCTCCCAGCTAAGCACCTACCAGCCAGAGCCTGCCTCTGGCACCCCATCTCCTCTCTCCCCCTCTCTGCACCCATACCCCATGTTACCCCAAAAATATTCTCACTGAAGACCACCCAGGGTTACACTAGTATGGGTTTATTTCCCTTTCCACTAGGTAAAACTAAAGAGGAGAAAGCAGCCACCAAAGGTTTAAACTAAAGAAGATAGCACTCTCTCTCTCTCTCTCTCTCTCTCACACACACACACACACACACACACACACACACACAGACAGACAGACAAGCAAGCAAGCAAGCACACACCCCTCCATTCATTCACTCATTCACACCCATTCATTCCTGCCCTCAGGCAATCACACACTTACACAGACATATGGGTTGCAGAAGGAGCCACGGCATGTAGATCCTGGAGGGTCTGTCTGCTCATCATGGCTGGGGAAGCTGGTCAGGAGGAGAGACACTGGAGAGGAGCTTCTCAGGAGCAGGGGAAGGAAAAAGAGAGAGTCTCACATGTGCTCCTTCTCTTTATATAGTGTCTGAATGGCTCCTGTGACTCATTCACCTCGTCATCAGGGAGCATGCCCAGACTTCCCTTTATCCAGCAAGGAGCATGCCCAGACTGTGATGACTCATTGAAATGTGCTCCGTTGTTCCCAGTCTTCTTCAAACACACTCTCACACTCTCTCTCCATTCACCCAGGGGAGAATGCACCTTAGGGAAAGCTACAAGCAAGGTGGCTGAGAGTTACAAAGATTACAAAGTTGCAGTTTACAGAAAATTTCTGAGAGTTACACAGATTACAAAGATTGACAAGGATCACAATAAATTGCAGTTTACAGTAAATTTGAGAGTTACACAGATTACAAAGTTTGACAAAGATCATAATGAGTTACAGTTTAAAACCTTAGACCTTACAGTTTGGTGTAGCTTCAGAAAATCCATGTATATAAATCTAGTGAGCTCAGGCGGAGGCTTTTTTTATGCAACACCCCACATAACCCAAACCCTCTTCACCCCTGCTCCTGCACCCTTACTCCTTCTGAGACCCTGCACCCTCTCCTACACTCTTCCTCCAGGTCTCAACCGCCACCCAGACCTTGCACACCAATTCCCTACCCCCCAGTCACAATCCAAATCCCTGCACCCCCTCCTGCATTCCACCCCAGGTTACAACCCCCTCCCAGACCATGCACAAAGGATGTTAACAGGTCATTAGTTAATCAGTTAACTAATTAAATGGGATTTTACATCCTACCCTGCACTCCCTCTTACACTCCTCCTCCAAGTCACAACACCCTCCCACACCCTGCACTACCTCCTCCAGTCCTCCTCTAGGTCAGAATCCTCTTCTGCACCCCTATCCCCTTCTGGACCCTGCACCCCCTCCAGCACCCCAGTCTCCTGCCTTAGGTCACAACCCCTTCCTTCACTCTGAACTCCCCTCCCAGATCCCACACCCCCTCCTGCATCCCAATCCTTTACCCTAAGCTCCCTTCTGCACACAACCTCAATCCAAGACCCCACACCCCCTACATTAATATCAGGGAAGAGTGAGGCCCTTGACAACTTACCAAATTCTTGGAGTGCCCCCCCCCCATCCCTGATGTACAGCATTGGCAATACTGATACTTGAATATTGCTTACTGTTCTGAACCCCACATTTTAAAAAGGATGTTGAAAAATCAAAGGGGGTACGGAAAAGAGCAACAAAATTAATTAAAGAGCTAGAAAAAATGCATTAAAGTAAGACATTTAAAGAGTTCAATCTCTTTAACTTGTTTATAAAAAAAAAGATAGAGATGTGACTTGGTTACAGTTTATAGATACTTCTATTAGGAGAAAACAGCATACTCTTTGCTATCAGAGAAAGGCAGAAACAAAAACTAATGACTGGAAACGGAAACTAGTCACATTCAAATGAGAAGTTAGGTGCACATTTTTAACTGTCAGTGTGATTAACCATTGGTACACTTACCAAAGGAAGTAGTGGAGATTCTCCACTTCTCGATGTCATCATATCAAATCATTTGGTTCAATGCTAGGTAACCAGGTAAAATCTAATGGTCTGTGATATACAGGGGGTCTGATTAGATGACACCTTCTTATACCATCTGGCCTTAAATTCTACTAAACTATGAAGAATCAGAAATATAAGATGACAGTTCAAATTAGCTGTATCTAAAATAGTGTTACATACCACCAAGAGCAGATATGTATCCAATATTTCCCTTCTCCTCCCCAAGAATGAGAATAATGAAGATCAAAGACACTTCAGATAGAAGACTGCCCAAAGCCAAGATCATGCCTTCTAGGTATTTCCTCTTTCTCTAATAAGCATCTCCTCTTCCACCTTATCTGGGCTCTTTTTAAACCAGTTTCCTCTCAACCACTTCACAACATTTGTCATATTGATGACACTGCAAACCACAAAAGTCACACTATTTCCCCTGAAGTCTTGACACACATATTGGAGAGGATGGTTAGCAAGTTGGAACCCTGCAGTACTTTGTCTGTAAAAGACCTCAGGGAACTAAAATAATATTTTCATTCTACCCTTCAGCATCTTTCAAAGATGAAGGAAAGAGTCCACTGATGGGTTATTTTCCTGAAAGATCCCATAGGCAAGTCATCAAAGCCTAGGAGTTATTACTATCAAAGGCTGTGGATAGCTTTTGATCCTTGTCAGCATGTACACCACTGCAAGAGATACTGCCATCAACATCACCACCTGTGCATTGCATCCACAGCTAAAACAAAACTGACAGTGATTTGAAACATTTGTAAAATACAACTGGATTCAGAGAGGGAGCCAGATTAGCATGTTTCAGCAAAAAACAATCAGGAGTCCTGTGGCTCCTTAAAGACTAATTTATTAGAACTTAAGCTTTCGTGAGTTGCATCTCACTTTGTCAGATGCATGAAGTGAAACAATCAAATGACAACTCCCAAAAGCTTATGTCCTAATGAATTTTGTTAGTCTTTAAGGGTGTGTCTACACAGCAAAATTATTTCAGATTAACGACTGTTATTCCAAAATAATTATGCGAGCATCTACACAGCAATTCCGTTATTTCAAAATAATTTTGAAATAACGGACGGCTTATTCCAACTTCTGTAAACCTCATTCTACGAAGAATAACACCTATTCCGAAATAGCTATTTTGAAATAAGGCGTGTGTAGACACGCCACTTCTGCTATTTCGAAATAGCCCTTCACCAGGGCCATTCTAAGTTATTCCTCCAGGGGTTCTAAGTCGAGATAGCATGTCTACATTAGGGAAGCCTTCCTCAGACTAATTTTGAGGCTTCTCTGCAGCGTAGACGTGCTATTTCGAAATAAGCTATTTCGGAATAACTATCTGAGAATAGCTTATTACAAAATAGCTGTGCAGTGTAGACATAGCCTAAGGTGCCACCCAACTCTTTGTTAGTTTGATTTTAAATACAACTGGAGTTATTCAAACATCTTTCCAGTATCTTCCCCAAAAATGAAATGTTAGACACCGAGACTGTTAACATCATGAAAATCTTTTTTGAGCAGGGCCTCAATAATGGCAGCTGGCAACCTGCTCTCTTGAATACTCTTCCAGAAATATGATCTAAAATTAAAATATATTTTCAAATATTGTGATATTTAAAGCCATGCAATTTGATTAAAAGTGCTTTATGACTAAATATATAGTAAAACGCATGCTCAGTGTATGCAATTATTTAAAAATTTAAATAAAATAAATAGTTTGGAGTGTCTGTATTTGCTGCTCCAGATTAAAAACTTTGAGATACAGGTGTTATTTACACTGCTTAGGCTTTGCAGGTATAACTATACCAGAAGAGTTATACCTGCAAACTCTCAGGCTACATCTACACTACATGCTTCTTGCTCAAGAAACCCTGCTGGAGTGTCCACACGTGCCTTTTTGCACAATAGCTGTCGCGCAAAAAGGAGTTATGCCTTGTAAAAGGAGGTTTACCTACGCCAGAAAAAGCCCTCTCTTCTGCTGTTTTACAGTTGATTTACTTGTGCAAAAGCGCAATTGAGGTGTGGACGCTCCACGGGTTTTTGCGCATAAACAGCAGTTTTCACGCAAAAACCTTGCAGTGTAGACGTCGCTTAATAGTATAGATGCAGCCTATTTTATTTTAATTATTTTACCAGTATGGCTTATACCAGTTCTCTGAAAAAATAACCAAAAGGACTCTGAGGTCACTATCATTGTGCCAATACTGCTAACTAGCATAGCTGTGCTGGCAAAACTTTTAAATGCAGCCCATGCCACAGAAAAAGATTTTCCAAGTGTTTAAACAAAGCCTCACACATCAGACGTTCAAAACCTGATTGCTAAAAGCTTTTCATCTGCACTTTCAATCCAAATCCTGATTCCAGTGAAGTTATTGGCAAAAATCCTGGTTTTTTTTCAATGGATCAGAATTTGACCTCAAGTGCTTTAGCAGTAAAAGCAGCAAAGTTCGAAATTGTTAGTTAAAAAGCATGTTGAATGTTGTTTCAGGTACTACAAAGGCACCTGAGTATTCTGCCAGTGATTGTGGTTTTAGAGCCCAATTTATTTTTAAAAATAAATGTCTCTCCTCTATTGCTGTGTAAAACATTCACATTCTCACACACACACACACACACACACACACACACACACACACACACACACACACACACACACACACACACACAGAAGTGACCAACTAATGGACTATAAAGTGAAGAGAATAAAATTAACTTTACAAAATGGGCTGTGAAGTGCACAAAATAAAGAGACTTTTTGTGGGGAATTCTCTTCCTAAGTGCTTTCAATTATACAGGTTGAACCTCCTAAATCTGATACTCTCTGGTCTGGCAACATCTGTGATCTAGCAGGACCATGGATGTTGCTGGAACAAAGAGCCCCAGCTATTGAGAGTCCAGCAGCCAAGAGCCCCAGCGTGGGCCGGGAACAGCAGGGCCAGCGGTGGCCGAGAACCCCCATCCTCAGGGAGTCCCAGCTAGGTGGGGCAGCAGCTGGGCCAGCAGGAGCCCAGAGCATGGGGAGTCCCTACAGGAAAGGGCAGAAGCAGGGCTGGCAGGAGCCCCATCTCTTGGGAGCCCCGGCTGGGCAGGGAAGAAGCAGGGCCAGAGCCCAAGCCCAGCAGCATCTCTGGCCCCATGGCAGGACTGGCAACAGCTGGAGCTTGAGCCCGGGGCAGCAGGGCCAGAGCCCAGCAGCAGTGGGGCCAGTAACAGGCAGGGGTGGCAGCCTGGGAGGCCAGTGGCAAGGGACCTCCTCTTGTCCAGCAAATTCCCTCATTCAGGACTGGTCAGGCCCCAAAGGTGCTGGACCAGGGAGGTCCATCCTGTACTGATTTTAGGGGTTACTTGCCTCAATAGCAGATAAAATGTCTTCAGAAACAAGTGTGATTTTAAAAATATTGGTGTCCCTTTAATTATGGGCAAACTGCATTCTGGTGTTTCCAGTAAAGTTCTGCATTGCTATCATCAGCAAAAATTGAACACATTCTCTTCTGCAAAACTATCTGAAGGGTCTCCAAGATACATCTGTTATGATTTCAACAAGATATGGAAAGCAGATAAGCCTCTATTATCATCGTTCCACAAGGTAGTGTTTACCAAGCATGGTTTGTTCTATATTACGTATCCTGGTCATAAATTTTACCAGAAGTCTCAAAGGCTTGTATTATCCAATACAATTTATTGACTGGTGATCATATTTCACTTTTTGGTTTTATTTCAATGGAATGGTATTTGTATTTGTTAGCTAATTTTCTTCCCTACTAATCTTAGTCCTACTCTTCACTTAAAAATTAGATTGACCTAGCTACATTGCTCAAGCCTGTGCAATTAAGTGATTGGGCAACAAAATGGCAAATGAAATTTAATGTTGATAAATGTAAAGTAATGCACATTGGAAAAAATAATCCCAACTATCGATACAATATGATGGGGACTAATATGGCTACAACTACTCAAGAGAAGGTCTTGGAGTCACTGTAGATAGTTCTCTGAAAACATCCAGTCAGTGTGCAGCGGCAATCAAAAAAGCAAATAGAATGTTAGGAGTCATTAAAAAAGGGATAGAGAATAAGACAGAAAATATCTTATTGCCTCTATATAACACCATGGTATGCCCACATCTTGAATACTGGGTACAGATGTGGTCGCCTCATCTCAAAAAAGATATATTGGCATTGGAAAAGGTTCAGAAAAGGACTTAAAAATTATTAGAGGTTTGGAACATGTCCCATATGAACAGAGATTAAAAAGACTTGGACTTTTCATCTTAGAAAAGAGGAGACTAAAGGGGGATATGATAGAAGTCTATAAAATCATGACTGGGTTGGAAAAAGTGAATAAAGAAAAGTTATTTATTTATTCCCACAATAAAAGAACTAGGGGTCACCAAATGAAATTAATAGGCAGCAGGTTTAAAACAAACAAAAGGAAGTTTTTCTTTACTCAGCACACAGTCAATCTGTGGAACTCCTTGCCAAAGGATGTGGTGAAGGCTAGAACTTAACAGGGTTCAAAAAAGAGCTACATAGATTCATGGAGTTTAGGTCCATCAATGGCTATTAGCCAGGATGGGTAGAATGGTGTCCCTAGCCTCTGTTTCTCTGGAGGTAGGTGACAGGGGACGGATCGCGTGAGGATTACCAGTTGTGATCCCTCCCTCTGGGGCATCTGGTATCAGCAGACAGGATAATGGGCTGGATGGACCTTTGGTCTGACCCAGGATGGCCGTTCTTATGTTGACCTGATGATTGAGTGTAGCTAAACAGTGAAGAAGAAGAGTTTAATATTTCTGATTTCATAATTCCACTTGTCTATATTTTTTGCCCTAAAGTGCACTTTCAAAGTGTCTACTGAGTGTAGAATAATGGTAATGCAGACTTACTCCCTGACAGTCTCTTGAATGAAATGTAAGAATGTCAGCATTATACATATAGTATCAGCTAGAGAGACACCAAAGTTATATTTTATCTATTAGCAAAAGAGACAAATGAAGCCCGTTTATTTTCAGGATAATCTTTTCTTATATAACAGGCTGATGTCTATCTTGTGATAGTATCAGGAAGTAGTTGTGTAGCACCCAGGCCCAGTTCCTTAAATATGATATGAGATCAAAGATGGCAGAAAAGAAGTTCTTACAAGAGCTGACCAATTTCCAATCTTTCTATGGCTAGTAGAGTTAATAAAACATCAAGAACAGACAGCTGAAATGTATATGCAAAACCATGCAAATTGTGAACATAAGTCACTGAAGACTTCTTTTAATAATAGTATCACAGAGGCAAACAACACAGGTATTATCTTTGTCTCTCAGCAATGAACACGTGGTTTTTGTGCTGAAGTTTTCACAGTAGAGAACAAAAGTACTTTGGTAATTTTTTTATTGATCTACTTAGCAATTAAATGGATTTATAATTAAAAGTAAGTAATGGGTCTGTACATTTTTGTACCAGCGAGATGATGGAGAGTTTGGCCTGAAACAGAACATTAATATAAGGAAGGCCTAGTTAACAAAGCCTATAAAGTCAGGTTTTATTCTGCACCTGTATACAGAGCTACAAAAAGTATCCTGTGAAATACCTAGGGAAATTCAGAGCTGCGCTGATAATGTATTTTCTATGCAAGAGTATGTGACCCACTTGCTTACCAAGGTCAATTAAACAAAACACAAAAGACACAAAACACAAGAGAAAGCTTCTAAGCTCTTAGCATAACCCTAATGAACAGCTGTCTTTTTTTGGAGGGGGGGAATGGGAGTTTCCAAAAATAATGCTATGAAGTTTAGAGTGTAGGCAAGAACAAGTATATGTCTTACTCTGAGAACTCTAAGGGTATGTCTACACAGCAGCGTTATTTCGAAACATCAAGCTGGAGGACTTCTTACTGCAACTCATAGTAACCTTCATGTCACGAGGAGTAAGGGAAGTTGAAGGAGGAATGTTCTTCCTTCAACTTCCTGCTGTGTAGACAGCGCCAAAAGCCAAATTAAGCTATTTCAACTTCAGCTGCGCAATTAAAGTAGCTGAAGTTGCATAGCTTAATTTGACTTTAACCCTGCTGTGTAGACGTGCCTTAGTGTCAATAGTATCTTCCACCTCTTATTAGAATTAGGGAACTCTGGTAGGGAAATTAGAATAAACTATGTCTCCTGTTATGATTGCAGATGGCACTGGGAGGTCTTGAGAAGTATGACTCGCAGTCTCTGTATGACTGGAATGTATATAAACAGAGTGGCAAAGGAGTGCTAGGTCATGAAGCAAGCCAACCTGAGCTAATCATTCCAAAGTAGCTCATACATACTGGTAGGCTAGGAAAAAGCAGCCCATTGCTGCTTCCTGAGCAGCATCTGTTCCATGAATAAATAGATTACTTCATTTCCCAGTGCTGTCAATCTGGAACCTTTCACAAGCTCCAAATTCATACAAACAAAGATTTTTCTGTCACAAGTAGTTTGACCTGATAGATGAACTGAATGAGATTTTGTGGGAGGTAATAGTTTGTTGCCCTTAGGCAATTTATCTCATTCTTCCTGAAACTGAAAGATGATGGTGTCTTTAATCAGTTTTGTTTTCGTTTTTTGCAAAAGAGAAACATAAAATCCATTATTTGTATTTGGAGAAGATCAAGATAGAGATAACGTAGCATGTATCATGTATCCTGACTGGTAAACACTTATCCTTGCTTCATTTTTAAAGTATCAGCAACACTGCGAGTACTGTGCAAAGTATAATTATCCAGATGTTTAAAATGCAGAATTGGTCTAATCCCTTCCTCTATAGATGCAACAGACTGAGAATTGAATCTGTTAAACTAAACATGAAATCTACCTTCTTCATTGTCTGTGTCTACATCACAAATTAACTGTAACATTGGTAGACATGCCCATGGCAGCTTTAATAGAGCTAAAGTAAGTAAAACAGCAGTGAAGACACAGTGGCAGAGACCTTGAACCCCCTAACCTCAAACAAATTCTTTCCAGTAACCATGCAGCACATCTCCATCATAGGCATCCAGGAACCCACCCCTGCAATGAGCCCTGGAGCCAACTCTGTCCACACATCTACATAAGAGATTTCATCATTGGACCCAACAACATTAGCCACCACATCAGAGGCTCATTTAACTGCACATCCACTAATGTGATCTATGCCAGCAATGCCCCACTGCCATGTATATTGGCTAAACTAGACAGTCTCTACGGGAAAGCATTAATGGACACAAATCAGATATCCAAAAAGGCAACACACAGAAATCTTCTGGAGAACATTTTAACCTGCCTGGGCACTCGTTAATGGATCTCAAAGTCACCATGTTGTGTCAGGCCAATTCCAGAAGCTAAATACACAGGGAAGCCTTGGAACTTAATTTCATTTACAGGTTTGGGACCCATCACAAAGATATGAACAAAGACATTACCTGGCTAGCACACTACCTTCCACATCCTAATGACTTAAAAAACCCAAACAATCGGTACTCAAGAACAATTTTCACCTTCTCTATCAGCTTCATGTGGCATGAACGCTCTAAATTGACTATTTCTTTCCCCCTTTCTCCATTCCCTATTTATTTTGGAATTGGACCTTTATTAACTCCATTCATTTGAAGAAGTGGGTTGTGCCCACGAAAGCTCATGATACTATCTACATGTTTTGTTAGTATTTAAGGTGCTGCTAGACTATTCTTTGTTTTTTAAGTTTTTCCAGTTATAGACTTACACAGGTACCCCTCTGAAGCTCTTAAAACCAGCATGACTTCACTGCTGTTGTTAGCCAAACACCCCAAATTAAAGTATGAAGACCTATGTCTGATGGCCAGTTGTTGCCTTAGGTATAATAACCAGGAATACACTTACAACAAAAGACAACATGTCTTTCAAAAAAAAATCAGAATCTTGCAAATATAACCTGCATTCCCCATATAGGCCATTATCACAACTGAACAAAATCCAAAAATATTATGAGTCATGCCAGAGATGTACAGAATATTCACTAAGATATCATGTTTGATCATAAAATCAGAGACACATAGGACTGGAAGGGACCTTGAGAGGTCATCTAGTCCAATCTCCTGCATTGCACAGCAGGACTGAGTAAACCTAGAGCATCCCTGGTCTAACCTGTGCTTACAGACCTGCAATTGGAGGTATTCCACAATCTCCCTTAGTAACCTTCACTATCCTCATAGTTAGCAAAGTGTTCCTCATACATAACCTAAATATCCTTTGCTGCAGATTACATTGATTACATCTTGCTTTACCTTCCAGGGACATGAAGAACAACTGATCTCCATCCTCTTTATAACAGTCCTTAATATGCAGGTCCTTCATAGAGAATACAGGCTGAAACTATTATGTGGAACAATAAGCAGCTCCAATTTTGAGGATCCTAAGGACCACATATTTTATCCCAGTTCTCAATGATCAAGCCACCTCTGATTGGAGTTTTTGTAAACCAAACAGCTTGAAGTAGGAAACAAGCTGAGTCTGGAGATATGAGACCAGCCTTATATTCAAAGTTGTCTTCAGAGAACAGCGGAGGTGTTTTAGGGAACCAACTGGTTGAATCTTTAATTTAGGGCTGTCATGCAATTAAAAAAATTAATCGTGATTAATTGCGTGCACTGCCCCTTTGAAATGCTGCAGTGGTGTTTCAAAGGGGCAGCACTGCAGAAGCCCGGGATCAGCTGGAGTCCCCAGCTGACCCCGGATCGATGCAGTGCTGCCTCTTGGAAAGGCTGCCCTGGCGTTTCCAAGGGGCAGCGTTGCGGAAACCCGGGATTAGCTGGAGTCCTCAGCTGACCCCTAGCTCAGTGCAGCTGCCCCTTGGAAAGGCTACCCTGGCGTTTCCAAGGGGCAGCATTGCGGGAGCCTGGGGTCAGCTGGAATCCCCAGCTGACCCTGGGCTCCATGCAGTGCTGCCCCTTTAAAGCACCACAACAGCACTTCAAAGGGGTATCACAACGCAGAGCCGGGGATCAGCTGGGCACTCCAGCTGATCCCCGGCTCCTAATGCGCTGCCCCTTTGAAGCTCCAGACCGGCACTTCAAAGGAGCAGCGTAACGTGGAGCTGGGGATCAGCTGGAGTTTCAATGTATGTATGAGATGATGGTGTTTGGTGAGGGGATTTAAGTCTATTAGAACCTGATGAACCCTTGGAGAAAGGTGGCATGTACACAGGAAGGACTGGTTCCACCTAAACCAAAACATAAGACGACTGCTGGCATGTAAAAGGTCTAAGAAGAGGTTTTAATCTAAAAGCTGGAAGAAAGCCAACTCATGCAGAGGAGCACACGGTTCAGACAGTGACATTCCTGAAGGGAAGATTTATTAAAGAGTATATTCCATATCCTTGTACAGATAAGAGGACAGAAGTTGATAAAATGCAGGTAGGAACTGAAGAGAACTAATCAAAAGAAACAGTTTTATTTAATTAAATCACACAAAGGCATGATAAATAATGATCAATATTATACATGCTTGTATACAAATGCTAGAAGTCTAAATATTAAGATGGATGAACTTGATACCTGGCATTAAATGAGGATATTGATAAAATAGAAATTACAGAAACTTTGTAGAACAATCATAATCAAGGGGATACAATAATACCAGGGTAAAAAATATACAGGAATGACAGAGTAGGTAATATTGGTTGGTGAGTAGCAATATATGTGAAAATAGCATGGAGTTAAATATAGTAAAATCTTAAACAAACAATACCATATAATCTCTATGGATAGAAATTCCATGCTTCAATAATAAAAACACAGCAGTGGGAATATACTACCAATCTTATGGTGATTGTGAAATGCTCAGGAAGATTAGAAAAGCTACAAAACCAGAAAACTCAATAATAATGGGGGATTTCAACTATTCCCATAATGACTGGGTTTATGTCACCTCAGAACCAAATGCAAAGATAGAATTTCTAGACAGCATTAATGATTGCTTCTTGGAACAGCTAGCCCTGGAACTCACAAAGGGAAAGGCAGTTAGTCCTAAATGGAGCACAGGATCTTGTCCAAGGTGTGACTAATCTCTGAACTGCTCAGTAATATGGTAGTAATTGTAATAGTGATTATACTGTAACTAGATGTACCCAGCATTACTCGGGTCCTTAATGCAAATAAGTTTTGTTTTTCTTCATTTAAATCATTGTTCTGGGGTGGGGCTGAAGATGAAGGGTTCAGGCTGCCCTGGGGAGAGAGGACATCCCCAGCCTTCTCTCACCACAGCAGATTGGGGCAAAGTGAGAAGCGCCTGTAGCCAGGGGAGGGATGCATGTCCCTGAGCCTGGGGACAGACAGAAAGACAAACAGACAAACTCTCTGATATGTATAGTAGATAGCTGCCCCTTTCTCTACCCCTGCCCTCTGCTGGCTCAATAGGGTTATATCTGTCCCGATCCCCATCTCTGGCCCCTTGCTGCCCCACTGTGGTCATTCTGCAGTATAATTCCCCCCATCAGACCTCGCCCTTTCAATTTTTGAGAAACCATTGAATTCAATTTTTGAGAAACCAGCACATTTCATTATCCTGGCACAACCAAACCCTGAGGTTACTTTATAATATAAGAGGAAGCTGCACACCAAATGTGGTGGTCCTAGCTCTTACCATTCAGGAGTTCTTGAACAAACGGACTCACAGACAAATACACATTTCTAAAATATATAGTAAGATTAAATGTATTCTCCTCTGGGGGGAGAATAACATAGAAGCCCAACACATTAGCATTTAGCTTCAGAAAGGGGAATTACACAAAAATGAGGACACTAGTTAAATGGAAAATAAAAGTTACAGTCAAAAAACTGAAATGCTTGCAAGCATTTATTAAAAACACCATAATAGAGGCTTAAATCAAATGTTTATCCCAAATTATAAAACATAGTAAGAGAAAACAAAAAAAAGTACCATCATGGCTAAAAGAAGTGGTTAAAAGAAAAAAGACATCCTTTAAAAGTTAAACGTTAAATCCTACTGAGTTAAATAGAAAAGAACATTAACTCTGGCAAGACAAGTGTAAAAGTACAATTAGGAAGGCTGAAGACCAAGTAGCAAGAGACACAAAAACTAACCATTTTTTTAAGTACATGAGAAGCAGGAAGTCTACCATACAATCAGCACCTGGACAATCAAGGTGCTTAAGGAGCACTCAAAGAAGGCAGGGTCACTGAAGAGAAGAAAATGATTTTTTGCATCAGTCTTCACTTCATTCTTTTTAGGTGACAAATCTGAGGAGCTGTCCTAGACTGAAGTGTTAAAGCAGGGTTTCCCAACCTATGGGTTGGGACCCAAATGTGGGTCGCCACTACATTTCAAAAGGGTCGCCAAGTGTCTCCCCAGGTGGCGCTGCCCTCCCTCCTCCCCCGATTTTTGAATTACCTTGGGTCACCAAGTCTTCCTGAATTGTCAGAATGGGTCCCCATCTGGAAACAGTTGGGAACCGCTGTGTTAGAGGGAGATGTTGGTACAAACCGATACATTAAACCAGTGGTTTTCAAACTTTTTTTCTCATGACCCAGTTGAAGAAAATTTTTGATGCCCATGACCCAGCATAATTTGACTGAGGTGTGGTCTGAGGAGGAGTGTAGGGAGGGGGCTCCAGGTTTGGGAATGGGTCAGGGCTAAGGCAGGAGGGGCTTACCTTGAGCAGCTCCTTGTCAGCGGTGCAGCAGGGATGCTAAGGCAGGCTTCCTATCTCTCCCGGCACCACAGACCATGCTGCACTCCATAAGCAGCCATCAGCAGGTTCCCTGCCAATGGGAGTGCTGAGCTAGTGCTTGGGGCAGGGACAGTGCATGGAGCCTTGTGCATTCTCTTCCTCACCCCACCTTCCCCAGCTAGGAGCTGGGCTGACAGGTAGCCTGCTTTAGCACTCCCACTGGTCACCTGATCCCCCTGCAGCAATCAGACCCAGGGCCTGACATTCCACGACCCAGTACTGGGTCACAACCCGTAGTTTGAAATCTACTGCATTAAACAGTAATAAGCAACCAAGATCAGGTGGTATCTACCCATGTAATCTGAAGGAAATCAAACCCAGAACTACAGTGTAAACCATGGATTCAAATTCAGGGTCAAGCGTAACTCCTATCTACACATAAACCGTGCAAATGCAGGGCTCAGACTTAGGGTCCCATGACTCTAGAGAGGGTCTAAGCCTGAGTCAAGCTGGGACCCAGAGTTCAAGTCCCAGGGTTTGCAGTGTAATCACAGACCCACTAGACTCATGTTCTGGGACCCCACCAAAAGTATTTGACAATTCCACAGGACAACTTTCGTTTTCCTCTGTGCAGTTAAGATTGGTGGATTGTCAAGTTTTCCCTCACTGCACCATGAAAAATGAACTAAAGTGGCCACATTAGGAAAGGATGCTAAGAAGACTGGGATATAGGTTGTTGGATCTGAGCCCATGTAATGCAGTGTAGGTTTCCAATTCCTATTCTGGGGTTACAAATGAATGTAGACCAATTAGCTCATCAGCTGAGGGGCATAAAAAAGACACAAGAAAGAGAGTGGAGAGAGGACGTGGGTTTGCTGAGTGCAGTGTATTCAAAGATCTCAAGGAAGGAAAGCTCTGGCCTGGCACTGTATATAATATTGCTGCATGGCACTGCATTCCCATATTGGTGCAATGTAAATAAATCACTTAAGGTGGCCACTCAACAAGGAGAGTCTCAGAGTTCCCTGGGACATCTGACAACAGGGATGGAGTGCACCCCATGACCATGCTCTTGGTCATCCTCAGACTCTGCCACCACCTCAGGTCTCCAAAACAATCCTTTCCCACACATTACAACTTTTTTTCTCAAGCCAGAAACAGCATTGCACTGAGTTTAGTTGCTCCAAGAAAAGTTTATCCACAAGCAGCTTTCCTGTGTCATCCTTCTCTTCCTCCTTCCGCTGTGGCTAGTACAGTCATTATAGCAGCTACCAAGAGTACTCAGCATACAGCATCTAAAGCCACAGTCACTTGGTGATGAGATCTCAACTGTTCAAAGTCTCTGTATACTGGAAGTTGTCAGCATGACAACTTGGAGCACCATTCCATCCAGGATAGGAGAAACAAAGCGTCAGTTGTTTTAAAAATGCAACAGACTTGCTCACAAGAAAAAAAAATCATGAGATGGCAGGAGGGGGATCATTGGCACTATTGAGCTTATCCCCAAGACCCACAATTCCACTCACTCCCAGCTAACTTCTACTATATGTCCCACGTATCAGAGGGGTAGCCGTGTTAGTCTGAATCTGCAAAACCGGCGAGGAGTCCTGTGGCACCTTATAGACTAACTGAAGTGTTGGAGCATAAGCTTTCGTGGGCAAAGACCCACTTCGTTAGATTTCCACTACATGCATCTGACGAAGTGGGTCTTTGCCCACGAAAGCTTATGCTCCAACACTTCAGTTAGTCTATAAGGTGCCACAGGACTCCTCGCCGCTATATGTCCCACAACACAGTGCAAGAGAAGTCCCAGACCAGAAAAGGAAAACATGCTGGGATATTTGCACAGAATGTTGCTCACCTACTTCACCCAAAGTCTCTGCCATGTATACAAACTGATCTGTACAGAAGCAGAAATTATTTTGCAGAGCATGCACAATTATTGAAGATTAACATGCACCGATCAATGTGCAAAAAAATCAGTGCAAATTAAGACCCCATGTAACCAAGCCTTTATTTAAGGTTGCTGATTTTTTTATTAAGATTAATAGAAAAGATATGAGCTTCAATATGTATCATTCATTAAGCTACATACACCCAATTGTTTCACTTCTATCTTTAATTCAACTGTGGAATTTTTTAAAGACTAGTAGCTTTGCTGGATGTCACTTATTTTTCTAATGTGAAACCGGTTGTACCTCCCTTAACCAGGACTCATTGGTCCAGCAATATCCGTGGTCCAGCAGCACCACAGACATTCCTGGACCACAAAGTCCAGGGACAAGAGGGCAGTAGGGGGGCCAGCGACTCAGCCAGGAGCCCTGGGGGGGGGGATGGGTGGCACAAAGGGGAAATCTGGCCCCAACAGCGAGGCAGTAGCAGCTGTGCAGCTCCGGCCCCGGCAGCAGCCAGGTAGCTGTAGCCCCAGATGCACAGCTCCAGCCCCAGAAACAGCAGGGCCAGCAGGAGAGGGACCCCTCCTGGTCCAGCAAATCTCCTCATTTGTGGCAGGTCAGCTCCCAAGGGTGCCAGACCAGGGAGGTCCCACCTGTAGTTACAGTAACTTAAATAAAGGGTTGCTTTGTCCAGAGACTCAAAGAAATCTATTTCTACCTTATTCCTGTCAAAGAGGAAAGGAGGGAGGGAGATAATATACTAATTGAATTCTTTCTCTCTATTTTAAAGGGCCAAGAATATTTTATACTAATTAATTTATTAGAGGGAAAGAAATCTGCCTTGAATTTACCTGATCGATGGGCATCTCCACTTTCAGATTTTTGTCTTCTTGTACCTCTGCTGCCCCTTGAACTTCTCCCCGGGGTTTACCAGCTTTAAAAATACTTGGTGCTGCAAAGTAATGGAAAGCATCAATTATAAAATACTGCTTGTACACCTCCATGAACATGTCACAGTTCCTTGTTCACCAAATTAGGATTATTAAAAGTAATTATTTTTCTTAGTAAATAAAGAATCAATTCTATAATATGAAAAACAGTAATTCTGGTTTTATTTCCAAAAGTTATACAAGCTAATTTTTTTCAAAGTAAAAAATGTATCCCTGTTGAAATATTTTATTTTTGCCTGAAAGGATTTACTAGGAAGCATGGTGCAGCACATTTGACCAAGAAAGGGTTATGTATCAGCACAAATATTAATGTTCAGTAAATTAAAACTATTATAGAAACAGATTAAAAATGCTAAATTATCAGTCTTCGTGCCCTAGAAGAGTAAAGGGCAAATAGCAAGATTGCACATTCAAAAGTTAGAAGCAGAATGAAGAGCAGCAATTTGTATACTTTAATATTAATATTAATATTAAATATTAATATTAAATATTAAATATTTAATATTAATATTAATATTAAAGTATGTAGAGACCCTGATTAGACCTCTTGTGCTAGGTGACACACAAATATAACTAGACAGGTAAACACAATCTCTAATCTACTGAGGTTACAATTTAAGAAATGTGTAGAAGAAACTTCCATATAAAAAGAGGTAGGCAAGTGAGGAGCTGGGGCTCTGTTCCATCCACATTACTACCCAACAGCGCTAGTGAAGCAGGAAACAGAAGATTATGAGTCCTATCGGTTCGAGCATAGTGGATATCCCACCTACAGAAGTCCTGATTGACAATACCTGCTGTATTGCCTCATTGGCCCAAGAACGCTATTTAAGGCCAAGGGTAAACATCTTGAAGCTGTCTGTGCAACTACTTGGGTTCTTCCCTGGCTTGCTGCTGCAAATAGATTCTGCTGCACACTCCTGATGCCTTACTTTGCTCCTGGTTCCTGACCCTAACCCTGTTCTTGATACCTGGTCTCACACCCCAGCTCTGCTTCTGGCACCTCTGTTTCTGGTCCCCTGCTCCACTTCTAATGCCTTGCCCTGCCTTGATTCTACTAACCCTAATTTGGCAGGCTCATTGACCTCACCTAGAACCTGATCCTATGGCATGACACTAGTACAAACTGCTGCTTGTGGCCTTGACCCTCTAGACTGACTTCACACTATGTTCTCAAGTCCCCTCCAACTCAGGCCTTAGCCTCCCACTTGAATCCCAATAGCTGGGTTCCTGACCACCCGCACCTCCCTTTCTCCCCGTTCACTCCCATCTAATGAACTCACAATCTAAGAAAGGTTTAGAATATACATACAAATATACATGGTAGTTGTACCGTATACATACTATGTTTATTTCCTAAAGTATGATTTTGTACAAAAAAAGTAATATAAATATTATAAATAGATGTTTTTCACACTGTTATGTTCACCATAATCCTTTTAAAAATAGCTGACCAAATGATTTGGACGTTGTGAAGAAATTATGGATTAAAATGTTAGTCTATATGCACCTACATTTTAAAATTTTAGGTTGTGTCTCGTCTCTGTACTTCTGAAGGAACAATAAATATTTTTATTTCTCATACATTATATGTAATGGAAACATTTCAGCAACCACTCTATAGACTTAAACAAGATAAAAATGAAATAGTTCATCAAAATAAAATTCTTAAAACACTACTGTTGCCTTTCACAACAGCAGCAGTATTTCATGTTACCCTTATCAGATGGTAGGGGTGTAGCCCTTTCAGGTCTTGCCTTCTTGCCTTCTTTGCTCTCTTTGGCATAAAAAACTGACTGTGCTTTCCCATCAGCTGGTTTGGGACTTTTTTCTGATTTTGCTGAAGGTCTACATGGAGGTTGATGATTTGCACTGTATTTCACTGACTACAAGAAACATTGAACAGCCACATGATTAATGCTCTTTTATATTAACTGTTAATTATGCCCAAATAATTTGTTTGCAGCTGTGAACATTCAGCATTAACAACAATGAAGTTCAGCATCCTTCACATATATCTGCTTTATTGCTTTAGTTACTTAGAAGACCCTTCTACTTGCATTGCTGCTGTTACAGGGCTGCACCACGAGGAACAGATGGAAATGGGAGATTAAATGGATTCTATACTATTAATAATTATTCAATTGCTTAATCAATTTTACTGTACTATAAAAGCCATTTCCATTAGCCTATAATGCCTTTTTCCATAATCAGACCGTGACTATAATTTACAATGGCAAAGAATTAATCCAAATCATGATTATTGCTCTTATAATGTAGATGTTCATATTTTTAAGTTGTAGATTTAGGATGCATGTGCCTCAGAATTATGACTATGCTTTTTTCAAAGACGCTGCAAGGTTCTTCTGTGTGGTGACACTCAGGGAGGATGTGCATTAGATTTCCTCTGTAGGCAGGGTCATAATACTGAGAAGTTATACTTACACATGTATAGATAATAAAACTCTCTCTATAGCAATGCTTATCTGGCTATAGCATGAAGACACGGGGAAAGACTAACCAGACTTGGAATTATATGTAATATAAAAGAATGCAATATAAGTATGCACATTAATGTTTTAATATTAAGTCTAAATTAAATGAGTCAAAATGAAAAGATGAAATGAAACATTTTGTTATTACAGGAACATGTTTTTAAATGAAATGATTCAATTTTATCAAAATGAAATGTTTGATAAGTTCCAAGCCATATTTGGTGGTTTTCATTTGATAGGAAACTTCAAAGTTTAGTTTTTGTTTCAATTTGGAACACAAAAACGTAAAATGTTGGCATTTCCCACAGAATGGATGTTCTAATTCCCAACCAGCTCTACTTGCAATCCTCTTGGTTTTGCCACTTTATGAGCTTCCAACAGAAACTTGCCACTGCAATTTATTATAGGTACATGTGTGTGCATGCATGAGGTGCAGCTATATTTCAAAGAAGTTCCATCACCTCAGCCCAATCCTCTAGTGTAGTGCAATTCTAATACAAAAGAGAAATGTCAATAGAGGATGTTGGCTATTGCTGCTATGAATCCAAATACTAAAGATTTTGCAGATTTTATATCTATCCAATCTAAAATATAAGTACATGATTCTATTACTGCTAGAATCATCAGTGCTACTGTTACATTAATTGTTGTTAACCTATAGCATCATTTAAAGGGCTGTCTAACAAAATAATATTTGTGACATGGCAAAGTGGTGTCAATGTTGGTTGCCATTTAAGACACTGGACCTACTAACATTAGCAAGTGCTGAAAAATGGAGCAACATCATATCATCTATATACTGGTGTCAATTAACAATATTGTGCATGGTACATTTGCTCATTTAATTTCAGACCAAATAATGTACAGATTATTATATATGGCTAATGAATATTTGGGCTAGGGCAACATGCATGGAGAACTGAAAAACTGAATATCAAATATTTTATTTTAGAATATATTTGTAATTTTTATAATTTAAATTTGTAAGGAAATTCACTTTTGACTTTGTTACGAGTAAGATATCAAAAATCACCCAAGAGGTCAAGTTCAGCACTGCTGTAAAAAAGGCAAGCTTCCACTGAACTCCTTCCACAAATATACCTGTCCCTATTTTGCAGTCAGGGAGACAAGTCACAATAGTAAGCACTATGCCCAGTAGTAACTGTCTGCAGAACAGAACTCTTATAGAAGATTTATATCCAGTACTGGTGTCTTTTAGGTTTAAACTATATTGCCTTAAAATCCATAAAAATACACATGGTTAGAATTCAGAATCTGTCACTTCTTACAGTCCATACTGGATTGAAAGTGACTGAATGTAGCGAATATCTGATATCTGTTCCATGGCCTATCTGAAATTAGCAAGTAGTCTCAGTCCAGTTCTCAGTGAAGTATCATAATTGATGCTAATTATCATCCTACCTAGCAACCGTAATCCAAAGCAGAAATCAGCATGGGGTTTGAACTACTTTCTCATTTCCAGATGTAGTTTCTCAGTTGGGTAAAATGATGCTAGTAGAGGCAGTACACAGAAGATTTCACTGTAATTATGTACACACTGGGCTTATTTATACATAAAGGCTGTCAGTTTCTATTGCTTTGTATAAGAACATAAGAATAATCATATGGGGTCACACTAAAGGACTATCTAGTCCAGAGTTCTGTCTTCTGAAATGGCTGGTTTCAAATGCTTCAGAGAACAGAACAGAGCATTTTATCAAGTGATCGATTCTCATTCATTCAGCTTTTGCTCTGGCACCTTTTAGATCAGTGATGGGAAACCTTGGCCCACATGACTGATCCTCCTTTATCTCAGGCTATGTCTAGACTACCTCCGGTAACCCGGAAAAACTCTGCCACATCCAAGGAACGCATCCGCTTTTTCGGAACAGTTTCCAAAAAAGCAGACATGTTCTTTCAGCATTGCTGTATTCCTCTCGGTGAGAAGAATAAGGGATGTTCTAAAAGAGGAGTTTTTTCCAAAATTTGGCCCTGTGTAGACGGGCCATATTTCAAAAAAGCCTCTGAGGGTACGTCTACACTACAGCGTTATTTCGAAATATCTAATTTCAAAATAGTTACTTCGAAATAAGATATTTCAAAAAAACGCGTCTACACACAAAATGCATTTCAAAATAGCGCGTTCACACTGATTGGATGCTGAATCACATTTAAGGCCGGCCGAAACCACTTCCGGCAGGGCATCAGGTCAGGAGTTACTTTGTGTGGCTGCTGCCTGAGGCTATCTGAGGCCTGTGCTTAAATGGACCCCTGGACAGCCGGTTCTCAGGTTTCCCTGCTTACTTGCCTACTGTGATGAGGGACAGCAAAGCATTTTTTTCTGTGTGTGCTCTGGTTGCCCTCACTCAGGACACCACAGCACTCGTGTTTCTTTTGGATGTGTTGCTGCAAGCTTGGCAGCAGTTTCTGCAGGCTGCCTCACAGCATCTGCTGCAGCCCAACTCCCAGGCCGATATCTGGACCCTCCTGGGGTATGTGGAGGAGCAGCTGCAGCTCCTGGATGCCAGCGTGCCCCGCCGCATCTGGCGTCTGGACACCACCACCAACTGTTGGAACCACATTGTCCTGGAGCGCTGGGGAGACTAACAATGGACCCAGAACTTTAGGATGAAGAAGGACACCTTCATGAGCTCTAGGAGTGGCTCGCCCCTGCTCTGCAGCGACGGGACACACACATGAGGCCCGCCATTCCCCTCCACAAGCGTGTGGCCATTGCCCTCTGGAAGCTCTCCACGCTGGATAGCTACAGATCCATGGGGAACCAGTTAGGCATGGGGAGATCCACCATCAGAGCAGTGCTCATGCAGGTATGGCAGTCTCCGCCACTGTGCCAGGAGGGGAGGGTGCAAGGAGGGGATGGGCTGCCCTAGGGAAAAGGGGGGGAGGTGATGAAAGTCCCCTTCCTGGGAGGGTTTGTTCTGTCCTGCCCACAATAAGGACTGCCCGTGGTGGCCAGGATTACAGAGGGGTTGCTCCTGGGGAATGGGGGAGCGGGGCAGTGGCAGGGAGGGGGCACTCTCAGCCACCCTGGCACCCCAATGACTCTCGGTTTTGTGTGTCCCTCTGCAGGTGGTCAAGGCCATCAACAGAGTGCTGCTCCGCAGAGTCATCCGCTTCACTGATGTGGACACACATCCCCATCCGTGCCCCGGAACACCAGGCCTCCCTGTATATAAACTGGAAGGGATACTTCTCCATCATCCTGCAGGCTGTGTCTGACCACCAGGGCCACTTCGTGGACATTAACGTGGATGGTCCGGCAAAGCACACGACGCGTGGGTTTACCGCAACTCCTCCGTGTGCCAAAGGCTGCATGCCGGGACTTTCTTCCCTGACCACCACATCAGGGTCGGGGATGTGGACATGCCTGTGTGCCTGGTGGGGGATGTGGCCTATCCCCTACAACCCTGGCTCATGAAGCCCTACATAGGACACCTCAACCCCTCCCGACAGGCCTTTAATGCCAGGCTTGGCAGGGCCCCGCATTGTGGTGGACGGTGCCTTCGGCCAGCTGAAGGCCCGTTTTAGATGCCTCCTCGCCCGCCTGCACCTCTCCGAGCGGAATATTCCGCACGTGGTGGCAGCGTTTTGTGTGCTGCACAATTTGTGCAAGAGGAAGGGGGAGGCTTTCCTGCCAGTCTGGATGGCAGAGGCCAACCACTTGGCTGGCCTGTACACGCAGCCCCGCACGGCTGCCAGCCGGGAGGCCCACCGGGGGGCTGTCTGTATCTGGGAGGCGCTGCGGAAGAGCTTCCAGATGGAGAAGGACCAAAGTCTCCCTGGTGTGCCCCACTGGGGGCTTGTGCCTCATTCCACCCTCACATCCTTCCACTTACCCCTCTCTAATCCCCCTTCCCGATGTAAAATAAAAACACGTGTTGAAGAAAACAAACTCTCTTTATTGAACAAAACTGGGGTGGAGAGGAAGGGAGGAGAAGCTCAGGGTTGGGGGTCTTGCTGGCCCACCTGAGTGGGACGTTCCCGGGGGGGTGGAGGAGAGGGTGGGGAGGAAGAAGTGGGAAGGGGAGCAGAAGTGGGAAGAGGAGCGGTAGCTAGGGAGGCACCAGGGGCTGGAGCGGCAGGAGGCACCAATCTGTGCACCAGGGTCTGCAGGTGGTCACACGTGGCACAGCCATGGGCAAGCAGCTCCTGCCAGCTCTCCCACCGGAGCTGCAGGGCTTCATGCACCCAATAGTCCAGGGTGCGGTGCTGGCTCGCAGTATCCCAAGGTGCTGCCGCTGGTACTCCTCCTGGTTACGGGTCAGCCTGATGAGTGCCCAGGTGTGGGAGGATGTCCTGGGCGGGGTGGTGCGCCCTGCACTCACAGCTGCTGAGGCTGTGGAGAAAAAAGAGAAGTAGTCAGTTATCCCTGGGGACACAGTGGGTGAAGCCAGCCCCCCTCTGCAAGGCGAGGACGGCAGGTCTCTGCACCATCGGAGCTGATGTGCTTGCACACAGGCCACGTTACACATGTCCTGCTATCCCTGGGAGTGGGAGCTGGCCCGGGACTGCACCCATGTCCCTGTGCTGTATATAGTGTGGGAGTGGGGAGGAGGAGATGTCCCCTGCCTCTGTGTAGAGGGGCTTCTGGAGGGAGGGCATCGTGCAGTGTCCTACCCCGGGGTCAGGAGCATGTCATGTGCCTTCATACATACACGCGTGTGGGTAACAGGCCAAGGCCCCAGTGTGACAGCCAGCTGGGGCCACGTGCTCAGGGGTGGCACGGCACATGTACAGGTTGCTGCGTGATCCATGGTCAGCAAGGGCCACACACGCGATCCCTGTTCTCCTTCTCCACCCCCACCCCCCCGCATAAGGGGACAGTGATGGCACTCACATGTCGTTGCCTCCCCGGCCTCGGACGACACCAACGACAGGCCCGCTGGGATGGCTCGGGGGTCCTGGGTGTGCGGCATGCTCCCTCCAGGCTCCTGGCCCTCCTCTTCCTCCTCCTCTGTTTCCTGGTCAGGGCCCTCTGCCCCAGGGTCGATGACCACCTGGGGGGCACGGACCGTCCCCCCCCCAGGATGCGGTCCAGGGCATCAAAATAGGGGCAGGGGTCTGGGTCTGCCCCTGGTTGGGAGCTGCCCCCTGTGGCCCTGGCATACGCCTGCCGCAGCTCCTTTATTTTCATGCGAACCTGCTCCTGGGTTCACATGTGGCCTTTGGTGGCCAGGCTGGCAGCCATCCACCTGTAGACAGCCACATTCCTCCGTCTAGTGCAGAGATCATGGACATTGGAGGCATCCCTCCAAATCTGAATTAGGTCCATGATCTCCGCACTGGACCAGGAAGGCGCCGGCCTTTTCCGGCCCCTGGCAGGCTCCTGGGAGCTGGCAGACTGCTCCTGGGGAGCGGTGAAGGGCTGGCTGGCACTGGCTGCCTGGCTCATGCTGGGGCCACTGGGTCAGGTGCAGCTAGGGTTGCCAGATGGTTGAAACAAAAATATAGAACCCCTCCCCCCCCCAAAAAAAACGGGAAAAAATTCTGTTCAAGGGGAAAAATAGGGGGGAGACCAAACTTGTTGAGGAAAAAGGAAAAGGAAAAAAAAAAAAAGGACACCAAGTAAGCCAAAAACATTTTTTTAATAAAACAGCATTAAATGCATGTCCCCTTTCAGAGTTAGGGATAGGAACAGGGGAGTAGTTGAGCACTAAGACCCAGGGGAAAGCATTGCTTCCCCTAGGTCTTTTTTTGGCCGGCAGCCATTTTGTGCCGGCAGCCTCGGGGAACCAGGTAAGCATGGGGGCTGGGGTGGGGGTGTTGGAAGCCAGGGGAGGGCTCGGGGGGGAGAGAGGGGAGGCCGGGCGCTGAGTGTTTGTAGGGTTGCCAGGTGCCCAGCATTTTCACCTCCTGGCCGGGGAAAAATTCAGAAAATACCAGACATTTTAGGTGTCCGGTATTCTCTGAATTTTTTTACCGGACAGGAGCCGAAAATACCGGACTGTCCAGGTGAGTACCAGACACCTGGCAACCCTAGGTGCAGCAACTGCAGTGTGTGGGGGGGGGGGAAGGGGAGGAGAGGAGTTTTCCTGGTTGGGGCCAGAGTGGCCAGCAGGGCACCCTGGGAAGGGCTAGAGGCCCCCTATTTTGAAATAAGCATTTACACAGTGCTTATTTCGAAATAGCAATTTCGAAATTAGTGCTATTCCTCGTGGAATGAGGTTTACCAATTTTGAAATAAGCCCTTCTCCATTTCAATTTAATTTCGAAATAAAATGGCTGTGTAGACGCTGGTAAAGTTATTTTAAAATAACAGCTGTTATTTGTTACCCTTACAGAAAAAAAGCAGAAAACGATACACAAACTGCGGTTCGCAATTTGTGTATCTTTTCCGACTTTTCCCTGCAATGTAGACATAGCCTCAGTGGACCACAATATTATCATAACCAAGATGGTGTCCCAGGATAGGGTAGTTTTGCTCACTGCATTTGCATAGCTAGAATTTGTGGGGTGTGCTGATAGAACCATAACAGCACTTTGATTGGATGCAGTCTATGTTGTATTCCATCAGCATGCACCTCACTTCACATGGTTTTATTTTACATGCATGTCACTTTAGTAATACCAGTAGGAAAATAACTATGTGGCTGGAAACCAGCAAAATTGAGCAACCCCATGTGTGGGCAACAGTAAATAAAATGTTTCAGGGGCCAGGCATAGAACTCCAAGGGGCCACATGCAGTACCAGAGCACAGGCTTCCCACCACAATGTTCTTAATAAACTTAAAAATAGACACCATTTAACTTATCCATATTTAGAAGTTACAATTACTGAAGAGTAAAAAAAAGTGTTACCCCCAAAAACTCCTACTGGAGACCAGGCAGGGTTACACTGGGCATACCCTCTGGTGACAAAGGTGGATGAGTCAATAAACTAAAGAAGATAGAGCTGCCACCAAAGGTTTAAATTAAAGAGGGAACCAGCTATTTCTCTCTCACACAAACAAACAAACAAACAAGCACACACACACCTACATTCATTTGCTCATTCACACACATTCATTCCTGCCCTCAGGCACTCACACACACAGGCATATGGGTTGCAGAAGGAGCCAAGGCATGTTGGTTCTGGAGGGTCTGTCTGCTGATCATGGCAGGGGAGCTGGTCAGGAAAGAAACTGGCTGTAGAAAGAGGAGCTTCACAAGAAGAGAAAAAGTGGGGGGGGCTTCTGCCACATGCTCTCTCCTTTTATTGCCTCTGTACAGCTCCTATGACTCATCCATCTTCGTCACCAGAGAGCATGCCCAGACTTCCCTTGATCAAGCAGAGCAGCAGTCTCCTTTGTTTGCTCCGCCTTGGTATGATGATGACTCCTCACCATGTGCCCAGCCTTGAAGTTTCAAATACACAACAGTATCCAATCACCCACACATTCATATCTCAGGGGAGAATGCAGTTTAGAGCAGTGTTTCTTAAACTTTTTAAGACTGAGGAACACCAAACAATAATTTGTTTTTATGAAAAACACCAAAGATTTTTTGTTGAGCAAAAAAAAAAAAAGGTTGGGGGGGGGAGGAGT
The DNA here is from genome assembly GCA_019425775.1 of Rafetus swinhoei. Classification (NCBI taxonomy): domain Eukaryota; kingdom Metazoa; phylum Chordata; order Testudines; family Trionychidae; genus Rafetus; species Rafetus swinhoei. The sequence goes on from CM033440.1 coordinate 33,676,714, forward strand.
TATTGAGAAAAATTAAGGGCAGCCATTTTTAATTCTGTTGTTCTCCACAACACACTTTCGACTGCCTCGCGGCACACCGGCGTGCCACAGAACACAGTTTAAGAACCACTGGTTCAGAGCAAGTTACAAGCAAGGTGGCTGAGAGTTACAAAGATTACAAATTTGCAGCTTACAGTAAGTTTCTGAACTTATAAAGCAAAGTTGCTGAGAGTTACAAAGTTGTAAGGTTTTACAAAAATTACAGCGAGTTGTAAGGTTTAACAAAGATTACAATGAGTTGCAGAGTTTAAAAGGCAATGCAGTTACAAAGCTTCAGAGAATCATTTACAAATTAACAGTAATGAAGTGACTTAGAAGACAATTTTCTCCCCCCACCCCCACATCAATGCAGTCAGCAGGAGGTTTTTGTCAGTCTCTAAGTCATGTGTTAGTAGGACCTTACAATTTAGTGTATTTCCAGAAAATGTATGTGTAAAATCAAGTAATAGCTCAGGCGGAGGCTTTTTATGCAACACTAACCATGCAACATTGGAAACCTAGTTACATTTCAGCATTATTGTAATAGATTAGAAAACTCAGATAGTAAAAAAATTGTTTCACAAGACAATCTTGGATGGACCTAAATGAAGAAAGCTACCTAAATGAAGAAAGCAGAAGCCTGTTCTGAAGTCAATCCATGTCCTCACGCAAAATGACTGAAGGTGCCCGAAAAAGACATTTTACTGTTTTCTCAAGTGAATCTCGTCATAGAATCATAGAGCTGGAAGAGACCTCAGGAGGTCATCAAGTCCTGCCCCCTGCAAGACCAGAGGAGTCTGTGTTTTCCATTATAGGACACATATCTACTCTACATATGTATTAAAAGAAAACATTTGCTAACAGTTGCACTGTGGTGTTCCTTCTTTATGTTGATCGGTGATGGAAATGTTTCACATTTATCGTAGATACTGCCTTGTCCCTGAAATTACCACTTGCTATGCCTCTCTCCACGAGCCAGGTTTGGCGGGAAAGGTTGGGGCTTTCTTCACCTCCCTCCCTGCCCTCCCTGCACACCCTCTGAGCCTAAAGCTAGAGCTGGTGCTCTGGGTATATCAACATGGGCCATGCAGAAGCGGGCCTGAAGGGATTGGAGCCAATGGCCAGTATGGAGCCCAGCACCTGAGGCTCGCTGGCTACGCCCCCCCCCCCCACCAGGGTGCCAGCCACCATCTTCACTGCCCATGGTTCATGCCATCTGCTGGGCCACACCCATTGTGCAGTGCCATGGAGGGTGTACAGCCCATAGGACGGTACAAGCTGCTGGGGGTGCCGGCCAGTGCTACGCAGGCGCAGATAAAGGTTTGCGCCCACCACACCCCTCTTCGACTTTGACACCTTCTACCGCGCACACTATGGTAAGCAGCTGGAGCGGCAGCACAAACTGGAGGAGACAGCGCGGTGTGGGTGGGGTGAGCAACTGGCAGAGTTCTTGGCTGCTGCTGGCTGTGGACTGAGCCCTGCACCGGCCTGGCTCACCCCGGACCTCGCGCACAGAGCAAGCTGAGAGCCCATTAAACTAGCCTGCCCCCCCCAAAAAAAAAACCTGGCGAAGCAAAGTCATTACATTCAATGGAGTAGTCATGGAAAATGGTTATATATCAGTACTGCAAGCAAGCTGCCTTGCACTAGAATGCAAGTACATAATGAACAGTGGAGAGAGGGAAATGCTTTTGATTACAGTGTTACCCATTTCGAGATGACTCTCGTTTTCATCTGTTCATTTCATACGACACAAATAGTGCCACAGATTAGCACTATGAATTCTCATACTCTCGGAGCTGGTCTGCCTCTCTCTGTGAGCCAGGTCTGGCTGGGAAGGTTGGGGCTTTCTTCACCTCCCCCCCACCTCATGCCCTCTGAGCCAGAAGCTGGAGCTGGTGCTCCAGCCTTGCAGCTGAGCAGGCTCCCCATAGGAAGAAGATGGCAGTGAAGTGATGTGCTATCTGGAGGCTTTCCCCACTGCAAGGGGGTACAAAGCCAGGTAAGCCTCCCGCCTCATGCCCAGACAACCACATCCCGATCCCCTTCACTCACTCCTCTCCTCCCACCAAGACTCCGCAACTCCAGCTTGCTCCAGCACCCTCCCTCCGGTGAGACACCCTACCCCAGCCTGCTCCTGCATCCTCCCTCCTGACCAGACACCCTGCTCCCAGCCTGTTATTGCACCATACCTCTCATCCAGAGTTCACAACTTCTCCCCCTTCTGTACACCCCCTTCCTCCCAGATCCTGCACCCCCATCCCTATCCCACTTGCTGGCAGCCCTGTCCCACACACTGAACCCATTTCTGTCCCCACTCCAGAGCCTAAGGGGTTCATAAAATCCACTGACTCCAGAACCCCAGAAAAGTAAATCTGGCCTATGGGAAGCCCTGAAGCTCAGTCCTCCCTGTCCCTTCCCCTCGCCCTGTGGGGCTGGAGTGCCAGAGAAGTGTGTCTCAGTTGGGGGCCACATCAGTGAGGGTTGGTGGTTTTTGGAGTTTTTCTGCTTCTCACTTGTATGGTTCCGAACTGACTTTTCTGTGGGTCAGAGCTCTACCCTAAAAAAGGTTCCCCACCCTGCCATAAATAAAGAAAACATTGAAACCTTTTGTGTTGGATATAAATTAATATTTTACTTTATTTAAAATGAAGTTTGATAAACTAACATGAGAAATTTAAAACACTTTATCTGTTTAATAATTTAAATTAAACCATTCTCCCTAGCTGCAGCACTAGCAAAATGGCTCAGGCAGATCTATGTAATTAACAAATGAGTTTCCATTAGCAACTGGTGATCCATGGAAAGGTTTACATTGAGACAGGTGGTCCATAGGTCAAAAAGTTTGAGAACTACTGTATTAATGTTATGACATTCCAGCTACACTCTTCAAATTCCCATGCAATCAGTTCACTTGAAGCAGAGAAAGCCTTTGACAGACTCAACTGGAAATATATGTTTCTTACCCTGGATAAATTTGTGTTGAGGAAATACTTTATTTCATGGATCAAGCAGTTATACTCCAATCCCAATTCTCATATCCTATTAAATAGCATAATATCCCCTCTCTTTGATATGTGTAAGGGGGACTGATAGCCCCTTACTAAAACTCTGTGGGAGTTTTTGGTTCGCCAGCTCCCAGTATCAAAAGGGGGAAGGGTCCCTGAGAAATCAGGGCCCTGAGACTGACAGACCCCAGAGACAATGGAAAGCAGCCAACACTCCAGCTCGGCCTGATTGACAGGTTGGACAGGCCAGTGAGGAAAGTAAGAGGCCAGGCCCCGTCCTCCCTGTGAACTGGCATTTTTCTGGGTCTCTCTGAGCAAGGAGAGAGAGCTGAGAGACAGCTAAGAGGAGCAAGCTGTGTGGAGAGGCAGTCCTGCAGCAACAGAGCCAGGCACACACAGCCCAAGGAGTGCAAGCTGTGCTGAGGGGCAGTTTTGCAGCAACAGAGCCAGGCACACACAGTCCAAGGAGTGCAGATCCTGTGTTGAGCAGCAGACTGGCAGTGCTCAGAGAGCCAAAAGGGACAGAGAAGCAACGCAAGGAGCTGGAGACTGGCAAAGCAGCACAGCCTGCAGCTGGGTGTGGTGAGCAGCTGTGACCAGCAAAGTGGGGGGAGAGGCTCTGGGTAGGGAGATATCACCAGCCAAGAGGCCCAGCAGGCCAGACTGGGAGAGGGGTCTGACCACCTAGAGCTTGAGCTGTGTGGTCACTGCCAGAGCAAGCGTCTCCAGCCTGCAGCCCCCCTGCAGCACATCCAGGGCCTCTAAGGGGCCTATAAGGAAGAGACTGTGAACTGTCCTTACACTCTGCAGACTGCTGTTTGTGATGTCCCCATGCTACAGAGCAGGACTGTGTGTTCTCATTTAACCTTCCTCATTTTTTCGTATTCTTTTCTCTCTAATCAGTTGATGTTTAATAAATTGTATTTGCTTTGAACTTTATGGAATGATCACTGGGCCAAGAAAGCGTGCAGTGTGATGAGAGCACCCCGGAGTGGGGACACTCTAGCCCCTGCCCCAAGTGACTACAAGGTCGGGGACTAAGCCCCAGGAAACCTGGGCCCAGCCTTGTTGGGGTTTTGAGGACTCTGCTACTCAGGAGAGTGGAGGGGGAGCCCTCAGGATCAGGGAGGCCGTGGAGTAAAGGAAGTGGGAGCGGGGACTCAGTTCCTTTCGTTGGTCCATTTCACCGGGGTGGTATAGAACTCAGGAAAGTTCCCCACAATAGCGGGACCATTTCCCCGCTTACATATGCTTCAGGCAACTAAACAATTCATCCTCTTCTCTCCATATTCAATATAATATTAGAACCATATGTGGAATGAATTAGGGAACCAAGGGTTTCAAGGGATCAAATCAGAGCCTCAGGAGACAAAAATCCTTCAGCATGAAGACTACATCCTCCTATTTATTAAAAATCCAAATCAAGCAAATCCAAATAGTGTACAAACAATAGACTAGTCAAGTACTCGACTACCCGATAAGCACAGGTTTATCGAGTAGTCGAGTGAGTACTTGACTAGTCACTTCCTCCCACACACTGCCTCTATATTAGAGGCAGCAAGTGGTGGGGAGAGCAGAAGTGGTGCTGGCGGGAGCTGGCTTAAAAGCTGGTTCCCCCTCAGCACCATCTCCATGGTGCGGGAGGGGCAGGGGAGACAGAGCTGCAGCAGTTCAGTCTCAGCTTGCGCCACCATGGGAGCTTACCCCACTGCGGCGGGCTCTTTAAAAAGTGCAGAGCAGCAGCAGGAGCGTCCCCCCCCTTATCAACTAATCAAGTAAATGATGGTAGTTCCATCAACTACTCAATTAATTAACCAGTGCTTAATATCCTTATAGTGGACAACTTTGGTAAATTGTCTGGCTACAGAATAAGTTAGGATAAATCATGAATAAGTAAGATCTTATTGGATTTTGCTGACAGTGGCTCTCCTATTGGGATATTAAGATACTAACAAATGCGCCTCAGGTGCTTGGCCCTCCTGTTCCCTCATTACATTAAAAACATAGTCATGGGTAACCTAGCCACATTAATCATGATTTAAATAAATGGCAGGTACTAACTCTGCCTCTTTGGAGAAAAAAAAATCAAAATGAATACCCTTCCCAAATCCTTTTTATTCTGAATTCTCTCTTTCTCCACGTCCTGTTTTATTTACCAAAACTGACACCATGTTCAGGTCCTTGTGGGGTGCTGGTAAAAAAACAAACAAACAAACAGAATCTCCTGTCAAAGATTACAGCTCCCTGTCAAAACTTTAAACTTTATTGAGTCTTTAGCCAAGAAGCACAGTGGCTCATTCCCCATTGCTATAGAACCCCAGATTAGCCCCAGATGGAAGAAGAATTGGTTGTTGCCTTACACCTTTCCAATATACTGCACTTGGATTACTACTGATTCCCTAAAGAACAATTACCAGCTATTCTGGCAGCCACAAATACATGACATACCAATCCTACTAATTCTAAAAGTCACCTTCTTCTACAAACCCACACCTCTATTTGAGGTAACTCAAAACTTTAGAGCAGGCAACCCTATCATTTGGCCAGACTGGATTAGGAAAGGGACTGTCATTAATTTATTGAAAATTATATTATATATTTTCCCCTTTTACAATATTAAAAGAAAGTTTCAGTCAATAGACTAAGTAGGAGTGGCAACATATCCCGTTTAAACATGCCATCTCCCATCTGTTTGGCCCCAATGTCTGCGCCTCCACCCATTTCTTCAAATATTACTCAGATTGCCAAAACCTATGGCAACAGTGAATTCATACTTGGCCAGCAAATTTTAATTAAATGCTGATTCCCTAGAAAAAAAATGGCCAATGGAACTAGACAAATTATTCTCCAATAAACAATGGAAACAAATTTTAGCCAGTGCTCTGAACTGTTCCTTGGACCTCCATTTATAATTAATCTAGCAAAAAAAAATCATACTGGGGATGCATTAGACCCTTCTTCAACTGTACAAACCACATGCCCCAGTTAGCAGCCAGTGGCCTGGCTGTGCAGCCTGGCTATGTGGCCCATGCTGCCTCTGGCCAGCCACTCCCGCACCCCCCACATCCTAGCCCCCTTCCCTGAAGAACCCAAGCAATGCAAGGTAGATCTAGTTATTCTGGCAGAGCTCCAGCCTTGCCTCAGGGGCATGGACACTGGGTAAAAGTCCAGCTACAGAAAGCAAGACCCAGCCCCACTCCTTCTGCCCAAGGCCCCACCCCCTGGATCCAAGCCCCGCCTACCCCCAGCCCAATACTGTCTGGCCACGTGGAGAGGTGGGGCTATTGTGAAGCCCCCAGCCAGGCCCTCCCCAGCAGCCGGGGAAAGCCGCGCTGCCCCACTGTGGCCACAACAGTCCCTACCCTGGTCACTCAGGGAACAGAAAACTATTCATCCCATGGCCACAGGTAAACCAATCCACTAATTCCTTCTCCATCCTATCCTCATCCATCCTCATCCACCTTCTTCTGTCTAATTAAGAGTAGGTTAGATAAATGTCTATCAGGGATGGTATAGACAGTACTTGGTCCTGCCATGAGGGCAGGGGACTGGACTCGATGACCTCTCGAGGTCCCTTCCAGTCCTAGTATTCTATGATTCTATGAATTCTATTTGGGCTCTGCATAATTCAGCATAATCTTGCTTTCTAAAAAAGATAATTCCCAATTCTTTTCTGTAGCCTTCATCCATTTACATTCATAGCAACAATCCAATACTAGGGCTGTGAGTTAATCACAGTTAATTCATGTGATGAACTCAAAAAAAGTAATCATGATTAATTGCAGTTTTACACACAGGGTGGGTACGTCTAGACTACAGGCTTTTGTCGACAGAGGCTTCGTCGACAGATACAATCTGGCTTTTAAACTCTGTTGACAGAACTCGGCGGTAGTATAGACGCAGGTACAGTTTTGTTGACAAAAGTCCACTTTTGTCGACAAAACCCTGTAGTCTAGACATACCTAGTGTGTCTAGACTACAGGGTTTTTTCAAAAAAAGTGCTCTTTTGAAAAAAGGCGCTATGTAATGCAAACTGTTCTTTTTCGAAAGAGAGCATCCAGACTGCCTGGGTGCTCTCTTTCAAAAAAGCAGCTCACTTTTTCGAAAGTACTGGCTGTAGTCTAGACACTCTCTTTTCGAAAGAGGCTTGTATCTAGACATACCCAAAGTGTTAAACAATAATAAAATACCTATTGAAATTTCTTATAAATATTTTGGATTTTTTCTACATTTTTCAATTTATTGATTTCAATTACAACATAGAATATAAAGTGTAGAAAGTTCACTTTATATTATTATTTTAATGTAAATATTTGCATTGTAAAATAAATGGTATTTTTCAGATTTCCTCATACAAGTACTGTATCATTTTTGTTATATAATTGCAATAAAAAAACAAGACAACGTAAAGCTTTAGAACCAACAAGTCCACTCTGTTCTACATGTTCAGCCAATCACTAAAACAAGCCAATTTGTTTATATGTATGGGAGATAATGCTGCCCACTACTTATTTGCAATGTCACCTGAATTTTTTTAATTGCTTGACAGCCTAAAATTATACTATTTCCATCCCAGATCTTGACCACCTCCATAGCTTACATGTTTCCATGCCTATTCCTATTGACATAAGAAAATCCATCAAAATAACAGTATATTTACTATAATTAAGGCTGTGAGTTTGTCATGGTGGTCACGGGATCACTAAGACATCTGCCACAGCTGGTGCATGCGCAGCTCCCTCCCAAGGCACTCTACCACACAGCAAGCCTCTTGGCTTCCTCCCAAGCACCTGCAGAGATCCCTGGTTACAATATACCAGTTCAGTCAGCATCAAGACTTTCTACTGGCCCCAAAGCCAGACAAAGATACCCATCCTATAATTTCTCTTTTTACACATTAATACAAACAAATTATGTATTACCCCTTGACGTGTTTAGTTATCACCCTACAACTTGTACCGCTTCGTCTGAACATAGCATCTCTATCCATTATTCTATCACCCCGTCCTTGTCTTTCTCAAGGTTGGTGTGTTCCTGTACCATCTCCCAGGAATGTACTTACATGAATATCCAGTACCTACTACTTCAGACTTCCTGTGTTTTAGCCAACTTCTTGCCAACTGTACTGGGTGTGACGGACCCCCTCCCCATGCTTTATGAAACTGACTTATTGACACAAATGTGCATAACTTGATGATGCTTTGGACAACATAGCTCATGTAACCCATGAATTTTAATGTCTCAGTCTGCTGGATCTGTATATCTTATTTTGGTGTATGTAACATACGTGTATGTAAAGTTAGAAATTTGGAGTATGGAATAGTTTATGGTTTTAAATGTGCAAATGAAGGCCATCAAGAGTGTTTCCCTCAATGCCTGGGTGATCAACTATAAATAGTCTCCTTTGTCCTTTAAGTATAAGGAGTGGTTGGTCTTCGAAAGTCATGTAACTGCCCCAAATGGTAGGCTCTAGCCAGGTAATTCTCCATAGAGAGTGGGAGAAAACTCCAAGTTCTCACCCAAAGGGGAAATCTATAAAACAATGGGAACCGAGCTCTCCCTTTGACTTTGGTTGGCATGTCAATCCCAAGAGAATGAACAGGAGACCCAAGGGGGAAAAGATCTTCTCCAGCTTGGAGGCTTAGCTAAAATAAAAACAGTTTTAGGGTAAGTCTGTGATAAAGCTTTAGTATGTTAGAACTAGCTATGTTTTTTTTATTTTAAATTTGTAATATACTTTGCTCTGCCTGTTTTTACTTGCAACCACTTAAATCCTACTGCTTGTACTTAATAAAATCATTTTTATTTACTATTAAGCCTAGTTACTGTTACCTGGGGGGGGAAGGGGGAGCAATCACTGCCCACATCCTCCTTTCACGGTTAAAGAGGGCTTGCCTGAATGATTTATTTGGGGTTCTGATCCCATTTGGGGGTTGATTTCCTGGAAGCTGTGGCCTGAAATTGCATTCTCCTCAGAAGAGGTTCAGTGTCTATATTGCTCTTCTGGGGAACGGTGATCTCAACTCTGTGCCTTAGCTGGGGGAGATCAGTGGATCTGGTCCAGCATGACAGGGTGGTAAGAAGTCCCAGAAAGCAAAGAGGCGAGTGTCAGTGGCTTTGTCAGCACTCCAAGAAGCATCCCCAAGGGGTCTTTTGTGACCGCACCCTATCAAACCGGGCAGTGAACTTGTACGCATCTGCTTTAATACAGGACCTGACTTCAGTTCACAGCATGGCCTGACTTTGGTTTAAGCCTGAGGTTTCACACCAGGCCCTGTGCTTCAGGCTCTCTTTACTACATCCCGGACATTTCATTTTCAGCCCATACACAAATCTTGTCAATATGGAAAATAATCTCATTTATTTTTAATAAACTCTTATCTTTCAACTTTAGAGCTGTTAAATTGTCAAGTTAAGAGAACAGAAAAGAGAAAAATTTTAAGTCTGCTATATTCTTTGCCATCACCCCCACAATATAAAAGCTTCTGCAACCTCACTAGAGTCCCAAACG